>CM055117.1:252826437-254076437 GCA_029206835.1 Rana muscosa | reverse complement strand
TTGGGAACTAGATGTTATTATTCACCAATTAAGGATTAATCAAAAAGTTCTTTACATATCAATTGACAGTAGTGGCCAGTAATGATTGGGACAGAAATGAAAAATGCTGGGTTCAGAATGAGAGTCTTTTCTATTTATTAACATTCAATTTGCAACAGTCATGAGCTGAAAATTGTGTGTGATTGATGAACCAAAAAATAAAACTATGTCCCATTTTTATACACAGGATGACCTCGGCCAGGACGAAGCTCTGGAATGTGGCAGCCAGGAAGAGGCAGGGGTGAGTGGCAGCCAGGAGGAGGCCGAGCCCAGTGGCAGCCAGCAGGTGGCTGGGCCCAGTGGCAGGCAGGAGGTTGCCGGGCCCAGTGGCAGCCAGCGGTGCCCAGGCCCAGTGGCAGCACCCAATCACAGGTGCATGCCCTCCGCGTTAGATCCAAAAGCCCCAGGAAGGTGACTCAGACAGAGGAGGAATCCCTGAGAATCATTAGGGAGACAAGTCAGATCATGAGAGCCCCCCCCCCCCAACACTGAAGAGGCCTATGGCTGTTATCTAGCCTCTAGGCTACAGCAAGTGGAGGAGGGCCAATGCATCCTCTGTGAGGTGATTTTTTTCTCTGGCCCTTCAGAAGGCAGTGAGGGGCCAGCTAACAGAGACCACACATCTATGTGATCTTACCCATCCTTCTCCTCCTCCTCCTCCTCCTCCTGCCACAATTCCACCACCAGAGCCACAGCCTGCAAAGAGGCATGCAGGGAGGTGTGGAGGGAACGCTGCAGGGAGCCGTGGAGGGAACACTGCAGGGAAGACCAGAAAGTGATGACCTGGCTTCAGTCTGGTCTGACAGAAGACACAGTCTGTTGTAGTACCACAGACTGGAGACATATAGGTTTTCTGCTGCTGCTCCTGATTTCTGTGATTTGGGGACCAGATTGTGCTCTCAATTATAGGGACTCCTCAAGTTATATATATTTTTTTCAACACACTTGACGTCTGCCTTGGGGTCCAAAGGCTGCGCAAATTCGACCAATTTCCCCATCGATGCCTTTCCTCTTTATTTTGTTAAGCAGAATAAATGGATATTTGATTTAATTTAAATACTTGCCTATGTGTTTTTCTTAAAAAAAGGACAGTTTTTTTTGTGAGTAGGCAGGTACATTTCAAAATTACAATGTGTAATTACAACCAGGGACACCAACCAACCTCCTTGAGGCAAAAAAATACAAGATAATAATCTTGTTGTGGTAACTTGACCAGAAAATAAAAATGGAGATCACAAGAAAATATTAAAACCCCACAAAAAAGAAAAAAAAATGGAGATCTGGCTTTAAAATCAAATACAAATATTCATGAGATCTCAAGAAACAATAAAGAAACAAGTTGGTCAGAACGCTGTGTGAATATCAGCAGCAAAAAATACATTATTCTAGCATTAGAAAGAAGAAAAGAATGTGCTACATTAAACGATGCAATAATTTGCAGCATGACGAATGTGCTATCTCCATTACGAACGCTAAATAACCAGAACGAGCGCTCCCGTCTCCTAATTTATTCTGAGCATGCGTGTTTTTTTTCTCCGTCGGAGTTCCACACAGACGATAGGAATTTCCGCTAGGTTTTTGTTCCATCGGAAAAAAATAGAACATGTTCTATTTCTAAACTCCGACGGAAAAAAGTCTGATGGGGCCCACACACGGTCGGAATATCCGATGAAAAAATTCAGTCTGACGTTTTTTGCAACGGAAATTCCGATCGTATGTACAAGGCATAAGTCTGTCCTCTTTAACATACAATGCATGCAGCCTCTTCACCTTTAACTTTTTGTTAGGACAGACAGTGTTCAAATCTAGTTACAATTGATAATGAAGATCTACCTGTCAATTACAGACAGGGTAATTATGGAAAACACAGCTGTCCTGCCCCTTCATAAACAGAGAGAACTAGTAGGATTTTTCCTTACTGATGGGTCCATTATATAGCATCTAAGGTAAACTAAATTTTTCTAATACTATGTGAATGGGGACATATAACAAATATGATAGTAGGTGTTATCTCTATTTGGCTGCAAAAGTATAAATACACTTTAAGGTAAATTGAATGATGTGTTTTAAGCCCAATAATAGTGCTGCTATAATGGGTCTATAAATTTAATTTTAGTCTTTCCCTCCAAATCTACTTTTTTTGCATTTTAAAAACTATCTGAAACTTTACTATTATCGGCAAGGAAATGTGGCCACTATGTGCACAACTCTTTCCTTTAAAATCTCTCTTCCCAATCAAGGACTTCCTCTCAGTAATGTCAGACTATGTTTATTCTGGTAATATGTATGGTATTTTACTATGGTGGTATTGACAGAAGTACCGTATATACTTGAGTATAAGCTGAGATTTTCAGCCCTTTTTTTTGGGCTGAAAGTGCCCCCCTCGGCTTATACTCGAGTCAGTGTACCTGGAAATATTGAGAGGCTGCGGGCGTCCATCATTTAAAACTCGCGGTCTCCTCCTGTCTCTTCCGTGATAGGCGGAACTCTGTCTGCTGAGAATCAACCTATCACGAACGTTCTCTCATCCTCACCCATCCCAGCAGACACTGTGTTCAGTGTTCCACCAATCACGGATGCCTTTTCATCCTCTGACAAGAGGACGTCCGTGATTGGCAGAACACTGATCACACTGTCTGCTGGGAAAATGAGTCCGGGGTTATGAGAACGTCCATGATAGGCTGAACTGTGTCAGCTGAGAATCACGGAAGGGACCAGGAGGAGACCGCGAGTTTTAAACAATGAATGGACACCCGCAGCCTCTCAATTTCAAGGTACAGTGACGACGGGCACATTGACAATGGGCACAGTGAGTATGGGCACAGTGACGACGGGCACAGTTAGTATGGGCACAGTGAGGTTGCAAATGGACATTGTTGACCCTCTGCATTCTCACCCTCGGCTTATACTCGAGTCAATAAGTTTTCCCAGTTTTTTGGGGTAAAATTAGGTCCTCGGCTTATACTCGAGTATATACGGTACATAGATAAATATCAACACCTAGTGCCAAAACCAACCACTGGTGATTGTACAGTTTAAAGTCTTACCAAACTTGTCTTCGCTAAAAGACATATCAACTATAAATTGCAGATGGAAGCATATGACATTGAAAAATGGAGTTCAGAGCTGTAGAGTTTCTCCTCTATAGAGGACCAGAGAATACAAGGGGGCTGGGTGACAATTTTTTTTTTTTGCGAAAAGTGCGATAAAATTAAAGAATGAAATTTAGCTACATGAAATGAACATGTGAATGAAATTAACCATTTTAAAGGACTAGCATCAAATGTAGAACTTGAAGGACACTGCCACTCGCTGGTTCTTCTTTTTAAGGGCTTTGTTTGCCCATTTTTATTAAAAGAAGTTCAAAACAAAATGAAAGGTTTCCCTCGCAGGGGTTTCAGCACTCCTATTCATCAACAAAATGTAATTTAGCCCCCTGGCTTATACATACAGCAGTGCTGCTCAGGCCTTCCACTTCAGGCTTTCATCTGTCTCCTACAGACTTTTCCCTTGGCAACACCGTCCATTTAGATAGCAGCCCCTCACTGCTCTGATCCTCAGACTTGGGTCCACTGCTCTGACCCTCAGACCTGGATCTCTGGCTTCCAGTGTGCAGACAAGCACTCTCTGGCTTCTCCAGTGCACACTTGCACTCTGTGGCTTCTCCAGTGCACACCTGCACTCGTCGGGAGGGTGGAGCCCAGAATGCTGGTCCTGACTCTACTATCAGGCCCGCACACACCTGAACAATCAGTGTGCAGTTGAGTCTCAAAACCCAGATCCAGGACTGGGGATTTCATCGCACCCGGATCTCTAAGAAATCCCCAAGCTCCAGGTCCCAAAGTGGACTTTAGTAAAACATGAAGAAATTGAAAAGCCAGTTTCCTCCAAAACAAGCAAATACCCTGGAGCCCCTCAACCTGCCTGGTTGAGAATCCTGTATTTATACACTGGTGGGATACCACACTACCACACCATGCTAAGTTGAAAAACTGACTCCAGTTCAGCTTTAACCACTTAAGCCCCGGACCATTTGGTAGCTAGAGGACCAGAGGTGAATTTAGAATTTTGCACTGCGCTGCTTTAACTGTAAATTGTGCGGACATGCAATGTTGTACCCAAACGAAATTTGCGTCCTTTTCTTCCCACAAATAGAGCTTTCTTTTAATGGTATTTGATTGCCTCTGCGATTTTTATTTTTTGCGATATAAACGGAAAAAGACCGAAAATTTTGAAAAAAAATGATATTTTCTAATTTTTGTTATAAGAAAAAACGAATAAACTCAATTGTAGTCATACATTTAGGCCAAAATGTATTCAGCCACATGTTTTTAGTAAAAAAAATGTCAATAAGCGTATATTTATTGGTTTGCGCAAAAGTTATAGAGTTTACAAACTAGGGTACATTTTCTGAAATTTACACAGCTTTAAATTTATGACTGCCTATCTCATTTCTTGAGGTGCTAAAATGACAGGGCAGTACAAACCCCCCCCAAATGACCCCATTTTGGAAAGTAGACACCCCAAGGAAATTGCTGAGAGGCATGTTGAGCCCATTGAATTTTTTATTTTTTTGTCCCAAGTGATTGAATAATGACTAAAAAAATAAAAAAATAAAAAAATAATTACAAAAAGTTGTCACTAAATGATATATTGCTCACACATGCCATGGTTATATGTGGAATTTCACCCCAAAATACATTTTGCTGCTTCTCCTGAGTACGGGGATACCACATGTGTGGGACTTTTTGGGAGCCTAGCCGCGTACGGGACCCCGGAAACCAAGCACCGCCTTCAGGATTTCTAAGGGCGCAAATTTTTGATTTCACTCCTCACTACCTATCACAGTTTCGAAGGCCATAAAATGCCAAAATAGCACAAAACCCCCCCAAATGACCCCATTTTAGAAAGTAGACACCCCAAGGAAATTGCTGAGAGGCCTGTTGAGCCCATTGAATATATTTTTTTTTGTCCCAAGTGATTGAATAATGACAAAAAAAAAAAAAAATTACAAAAAGTTGTCACTAAATGATATATTGCTCACACATGCCATGGTTATATGTGGAATTACACCCCAAAATACATTTTTCTGCTTCTCCTGAGTACGGGGATACCATATGTGTGGGACTTTTTAGGAGCCTAGCCGCGTACGGGACCCCGAAAACCAAGCACCGCCTTCAGGATTTCTAGGCACAAATTTTTGATTTCACTCCTCACTACCTATCACAGTTTCGAAGGCCATAAAATGCCAAAATCGCACAAACCCCCCCCAAATGACCCCATTTTGGAATATAGACACCCCAAGCTATTTGCTGAGAGGAATGGCGAGTATTTTACAGCTCTCATTTGTTTTTGAAAACGAAGAAAGAAAGAAAATATATATATATATATTTTTTTTTTTTCAATTTTCAAAACTTTGTGACAAAAAGCGAGATCTGCAAAATACTCACAATACCTCTCAGCAAATAGCTTGGGGTGTCTACTTTCCAAAATGGGGTCATTTGGGGGGGGGGGGGGTTGTGCTATCTGGGCATTCCATGGCCTCCGAAACTGTGATAGGCAGTGAGAAGTGAAATCAAAAATTTACACCCTTAGAAAGCCTGAAGGCGGTGCTTGGTTTTTGGGGTCCCGTACATGGCTAGGCTCCCAAAAAGTCTCACACATGTGGTATCCCCGTACTCAGGAGAAGCAACAGAATGTATTTTGGGGTGTAATTCCACATATGCCCATGGCATGTTTGAGCAATATATCATTTAGTGACAACTTTGTGCAAAAAAAAAAAAAATTGTCGTTTTTCCGCAACTTGTGTCAACATATAAAATATTCCATGGACTCGACATGCCTCTCAGTATATAGCTTGGGGTGTCTACTTTCCAAAATGGGGTCATTTGGGGGGGTTTTGAACTGTTCTGGCATTTTATACACAACATTAGGAAGCTTACATCCACTCTTCTAACCACTTGAAGACAAAGACCTTTTTGACACTTTTTGTTTACATGAAAACATTTTTTTTTTTGCAAGAAAATTATGTTGAACCCCCAAACATTATATATATTTTTAAAGCAAAGGCCCTACAGATTAAAATGGTGGGTGTTGCATTTTTTTTTTCTACACAGTATTTGCGCAGCGATTTTTCAAACGCATTTTTTGGGTTAAAAAATACACTTTTTTTAATTTTAATGCACTAAAACACACTATATTGCCCAAATGTTTGATGAAATAAAAAAGATGATCTTAGGCCGAGTACATAGATACCAAACACGACATGCTTTAAAATTTCGCACAAACGCGCATTGGCGACAAACTACATACATTTTTAAAAGCCTTTAAAAGCCTTTACAGGTTACCCCAGTAGATTTACAGAGGAGGTCTACTGCTAAAATGATTGCCCTCGATCTGACCTTCGCGGTGATACCTCACATGCATGGTGCAATTGCTGTTTACATATGACGCCAGACCGACGCTTGCGTTCACCATTGGGCAAGAGCAGGGCAGGACAGGGGTGCTTTTTTTATTTTTATTTATTTTTTTATTATTAATTTTGCTTTTTTATTTTATTTTTAAATTGTTCCTTCCAAGTATTTTTTTTTTTATCATTTTTATTGTTATCTCAGGGAATGTAAATATCCCCTATGATAGCAATAGGTAGTGACAGGTACTCTTTTTTTGAAAAAAACTGGGGTCTTCTAGACCCTAGATTTTTCCTCTGCCCTCAAAGCATCTGACCACACCAAGATCGGTGTGATAAAATGCTTTCCCAATTTCCCAATGGCGCTTTTTATATCCGGGGGGGGCATTCCCTCCCACTGCTTGTAAAAGCAGTCCAGAGGCTAATTAGCCGCTAGGATTGCTTTTACATGAAAGCCGGCCGCAGGCTGAAAAGAATGATACCAAGATGATACCTAAACCCGCAGGCATCATTCTGGTATAAACATTCAAAGTCCAGCAACATACCAGTACGTTGCTGGTCCTTGTTGGACATGTATTGTAATCTTTTTATTTCATGCAGCCAGTTGGCTGAACGAAAAAAAAAGATTGATCAGTGGGTATGCCCACCATTAGAATACCGCCCTTCATCCACCCACTTCCAATGATGGGCATACACGCACCATTTATATATGCCGAAGCATGGGGGCATCCTCCCGCAAAAAAGTTATGCCGCACACACATGGTCGGACTTTTCCACGGGCAAGCCTCCGTCGGAATTTCGACCGTATGTACGCGGCATTAGGAGCAAAATCGCTCCTCCGCCCCTGCTGCCCCAATGCTTCGGCATATTTGCTTTTTTTTTTTAACTGTGGTGGTGAAATCACCTCCTACAGCACTGGAGTCGCAGGGATCAGGCCTGTCTCTGCGAACGCTGCAGTTATGTGTGTTTTTGTTTTGTAAGTGACAGTGATCGATCGATACTGCACTTGGGTGGCCTGGGCTGGACGGAGGGGCAAAACGCAGGTGCCAGCAGGTATCTGGGCTGATCCCGCTAACACTGCGTTTTTGGGAACCCTAAACTGCTGGGGACGCTAGTATAGATCAGATCAGATATTGATCTGTTCAGATACTATACCACTAAGGGGGGTGTATGCTTCACGCGTGGGTGTTAGCGTTACTGGCACTAACCTGACGCTGCCTGGGGTGTGACGCAGACCCTCTCTGACGCTAAAACCTAATTGATATCACCCGCCGGGCGATCAGGGGGTTAAACCTTTATTGGGTTATATACACGGCGGGTGCCCTGACACTATAAAAAGCAAACTAACTAACCAGCGTCACCCGTAACACTTATATGGTGATCACTGGTGAAAGGGTTAACTAGGGGCAATCAGGAGGTTAAAACCTTTATTAGATAATATATGGGGGTACCTGACGCTATAAAAACCTGCGGCGAACCTAAAAAAAATTACTAGCTACCGATCTGCATCACCGACACTAAGACAGCGTTTAGAAAAACGATTGCTTAGCGACAGTGGTGATGGGGGTGAAAGGGTTACCTGGGGGGGCGATCAAGGGGATTAAACCTTTATTAGATAATATATTGGGGTACCTGACGCTATAAAAACATGCGGCGAACCTAAAAAAAATTACTGGCTATGATCTGCATCACCGACACTAAGACAGCGTTTAGAAAAACAATTGCTTAGCGACAGTGGTGATAGGGGGTGAAAGGGTTACCTGGGGGGCGATCAAGGGGGTTAAACCTTTATTAGATAATATATTGGGGTACCTGACGCTATAAAAACCTGCGGCGAACCTAAAAAAAATTACCGGCTACCGATCTGCATCACAGACACTAAGACAGCGTTTAGAAAAACGATCGCTTAGTGACAGTGGTGATAGGGGGTGAAAGGGTTACCTGGGGGCGATCAAGGGGGTTAAACCTTTATAAGATAATATATTGGGGTACCTGACGCTATAAAAACCTGCGGCGAACCTAAAAAAAATTACTGGCTACGATCTGCATCACCGACACTAAGACAGCGTTTAGAAAAACAATTGCTTAGCGACAGTGGTGATAGGGGGTGAAAGGGTTACCTGGGGGGCGATCAAGGGGGTTAAACCTTTATTAGATGATATATTGGGGTACCTGACGCTATAAAAACCTGCGGCGAACCTAAAAAAAATTACCCGCTACCGATCTGCATCACAGACACTAAGACAGCGTTTAGAAAAACGATCGCTTAGTGACAGTGGTGATAGGGGGTGAAAGGGTTACCTGGGGGGCGATCAAGGGGGTTAAACCTTTATTAGATAATATATTGGGGTACCTGACGCTATAAAAACCTGCGGCGAACCTAAAAAAAATTACTGGCTGCCGATCGGCATCACTGACGCTAAGACAGCGATCAGAAAAATGATCGCTAAGCAACAGTGGTGATAGGCGGTGAAAGGGTTATCTAGGGGGTGATCAGGGGGTTAAACCTTTATTAGGGGGGGTTAGGGGGCTACACTGGACCTAAGACTAAACTTTGGTGACACTTTTACAGTCACAAATGTCACTGATTGCAGTGATCACTAAATAAATGGTCACTGCAATCAGTGACACTGTGACTGGGGGCGTGATCTGGGGGGTGATCTGGGGTGTCTGGGGGGGCAATTTATGTCCCTATGTGTCCTGGTGTCAGTGTAGTGTTGTGTGCACTGACCTGATATCTTCTCTTGTACGGCGCTCGGTATATGTGAGCGCCGCACCAGAGATGACATCACTTCCTCCCGCTCCCTCTGTCTGACACAGACAGAGGGGGCATTTCCATTCGCCGGGAGCGATCGCGAGGGGGTGGCCAGAAACGAATGGCTGCCCCCTCATCCCGGAACGCTCCCGGACACTTAGCCACCGCTCACTGTATAGGAGGGGGGTCCGATTGGACCCCCCAACTGTACAAAGGCAATCACGTACACTCTACGTGATTGTGCCTGTCGGTGCCATTCTGCCGACGTATATATACAGTGAGCGGTCGTTAAGTGGTTAAAGTGGGCCGTTCCCCCCTTTCTCTATATTTCACATCAGCATGCAACTCTGCATGCTGATGGGAAATTGCCTAACTTTTCTTTTATACTTTTTTTTTTTGCTTTTCTTCCCTTTTTTTGTTTCCCACTTCCTGGTTTCCCTGAAGGCAGTGGTGAAGGCCCTGGCCACGCAGATGCACCTTGAGAAAGCAATGTTGCCATTACCTTCAGGGAAATCCTCTACCTAAGCTGCAAGATCTCGCAGTATTGTCACACAAGATGTCATGCACTTTATTTCAAGCATACAGTAAGCTGTACGAAACTAGTAATTTGCTGAGGGAAAAAGTCTTCCCCCTGAGATTTTGCAAGAAGGGTCTGTAGTGTCATATGCACATGTGTGAGATGAAGTGCATGATCTAATGCTCTTCATCTCACACGTGTACAGTACCACTTTTCATTTTTAAAATGGTGGTGTTGGAACGAGGACTCGGGCAGCACAATGGCAGGGCAAAAAGAAGGTAAGTGTAAAGAAAAAGGCACAGAATTATAGGTAAGTCTGATTGTTTGTTTATTTCCCCCTTATTCAGGTATACAGGTTTTTATAGAGTAGGGGCTTGGGAAGGGGACCCTCTTTAGGAGTTCAGGCAAAGGTTAGGTGTAAGGAGATGCATGGACAGTTTTTTGCTTGTCGATAGTAAACAATGCTTCACTAGTTTGCAACGCCAAATGTGTCACAACCAATATCATCAGTCCCTGGAAAACAGCACCATAAAACAAATGTGTTAACCCATTGACCACAGAAATATGATAGCTGCTATTGCAGGTACAAGATCTGATGCTGTTATCTTGGTGAGTCGTGACCTGGAACAATCATAAAGCACTATCCAAGTCAATAGCTTACTCTATATTGAAGTAAGGATCTGAATTACTGCACCAAATGTTGTGCCTTTACAAACAGCATCAGCCACAGTAGCCCTTTATATCTGTCCTCCTAGATTTACTTTAGGTAGAGTTGTGGTATTTGCAGGTCATTGTCAGGAAAGGCTTCACCCGCTGGTGGCGCTGTTGGTCCTATGGATTGCAGTACTAGTGTTCATCAGCAGGTGTCCTCTTGCAGCCAGTATCTTTGATAGAGGATCTCACCTGCTGGTGGTAATGCCTGATCCATGGACCATAGTACTGGCGTCCACTAGCAGGTGTATTCCGGCAGTGTGGGGCAGGCAGCACTTCCTCCACTCAGCTGTCACATGAGGACAATCACTGCAGTCCTATAAATACCTGGCGAGCCCTTACATGCTCGCCTTGGTATCTCTCTCTCCTGACCCTGAGCCTGCATCTGACCCTGAGCCTGCATGTGACCCTGAGCCTGCATCTGACCTAACCCGATCCTATCCTGAGCCTGCATCTGACCCGACCTGATCCTATCCTGAGCCCATCCTGGACCTGCCTCTTCTGTTACCTGTTGACCTTGGATTCCTAACCCGCAGCTTGTCCATCCATCCTCTCCCTGCCTAGTTATGTTTCCGTCCTCACCCATCTGCTGATATCTCCTGGTGTATGATCTCGGCCTGGCTTTGTTCACGATTACGGTATCTCTCCTTGATTTGTATATACTATTCGTTGTTGGTGGTGCACTGGTTGTTTTCACTTGTTTGTCACCTTGTAAATAAACACATTTTATTTCACTTACATGCGTTTTTGGTCTCCTCTGTGTAGTCACACAGTCTGGTCTACTAGATTCCCTGACAGTCATCCTCTATGCCTCCCTTACTTGAAAGGGGATGTCTATTCTTGCTTACATGAAGTGCAGAAACATCTCACTGACAGCATCAGAGTAACTAAAACTTGAAAGATTACCTAACCCTTGCTCACCCCATCCAAAACTGTGCGGTATAAAATTTACCCTTTAATTTGTGTCTGAAATAACAACTGTCTGTATTGTCCAATAAGATTTAGCCCTGCAGTCTCCTATTGTTATTGGAAGGGTTCAGGTTTTTAGCTTGGCCATTGAGCAACATATACTGTATTTATTGGCGTATAATACTCACTTTGTTACCCTGAAACTTGAGGGTAAACTCTGTGCCTGCGTGTCATACGCCAATATTTTTTGTTTTTATTACCAACGGGGGCCGTGCCACCCATTGGAGGGGGGGTGTCAGGCTGGCTGCCCCACCAGCATACTTTAAAGTTTAACCACTTAAGCCCCAGACAAATACGCAGCTTAACCACTTGAGAGCTGGGCCATGTACAAATGACGGCTTCAAGGTGGCTCTAGAAACCTGGGAGGCCGTCAATAGACGGCCTCGGCTATTCCGGCCACTGGGGGGCGCGCGAGCGCCGCATCACTGAGATGCCGATGCGCGTGCCTGGCGGCCGCGATGTCTGCCAGGTACCCGCGATCGGCCGGTACACAGACAAGGATGTGGATCTCTGTGTTAACACAGAGATCCACGTCCTGCAGAGGCGTTGCTAGGGGGGTGCGGGGGGTGCGGTCCGCCCCCGGGTGACACCCGCTAGAGGGGTGACACCCTCCTTTTTTTTTTTTTTTTTTTTTTTTAATTTTTTTTAATTTTTTTTTTTTTACAGCTGACCCATTCATTGATTAATTTCACCCCGCTGGGCTGGAAGCCTGGAACAACACCTCCAGCGCCGCGGCCGCGCCTGGTGTGTGTCCTCCGGCTCCTTATTCTTCCTATTCCTAAATTCCAATGTCATGGACATAAAGTCTGCAAAGTACTTTGGAATCATGTTTGATAGCACACCCGACATATCACATACTGACCAGATGTCCGAAGTGATCAGATATGTGAACATCAAGAATAGGAAAGTTGAAGTAAAAGAAGTGTTTCTAGGATTTTTCCCTTTAAAGGGGAAAAAAGCTGCTGATCTCAGTGTGGATATCTTTAAAAAATTAGAGAGTGATGGACTGGACATAATGATGTGTCGTGCTCAGGGTTATGATAATGCTGCTACTATGGCTGGAATTCATGGAGGTGTACAATCCATTATTAGGGAAAAAAACAAAAAAGCGATTTTTAATGGCTGTGTGGACCATTCACTGAACTTGTGCGGTCAGCACTCTTTTGCTGAGAATGCTTCATGTGTGACATTTTTTGGAACACTTCAGTCAATGTTTTCTTTTTTTGCTGCTTCCACCCATCGATGGGATGTGTTAATTCACCATACTGGAGTGTCAGTGAAAAGATTATCAACAACACGCTGGAGTGCTCATCATGCTGCAGTTAAGCCAGTAAAAGAAAAATTGAATATGTTTGTGTCTGCAATCGAAGCGCTTTGTGATCCTTCTGAAAATATGGACACAAGAGGAGCAGCAGAATGTCTACTGCCTGCTGTCTGTGATTTTACGTTTTTGTGCTACCTATACTTCTGGGGTGATGTACTTCAAGAAGTTGATGTTACACAACAGTACCTGCAGACCAAAGGCTTAAGTCTGGACAAGGTAGTGACAAAGCTAGAGTCACTAAGACTTTTTCTGTTTGAAGAGCGCAGTCACCTAGTGGAACATGCAATTAAGCAGGCACATTTAAAATCTAAAGAATATGGAATTGCCGTAGAGAGAAGAGCCAGGTTTAAGAAGAGGATGGCAGGGGAACAGGCACGTGATGCTGGAGGCATAAGTCTACAAGACGAGAACAAGAGGGCAATGCTTGAGTGCATTGATCGCTTCCATTCTGAACTCCAGATCAGATTAAGAGCCATCATGGAAGTTGCAGCCATGTTTGAGGCTGTTCAAGCAAAGAGTCTCATATATGAAACTGAAGAAACATTAAAGGTGTCCATTCCAAAACTGACCACTTTTTATGACGAAATATCTGAGAGTGAGCTGTTAATGGAAATACCCAGACTGAGGAGACATCTCAAAGCAGCCAAGATCAACCTAGAAGAAGTCAAAGATTGGTCGGCTTTACAAGTTTTGACCTTCATAGCAGAATGGGACTTCATTGAATCTCTTACAACCCTTTCACTATGTCTAAAAATATTTCTGACAATCTGTGTGTCTGTGGCTTCATGCGAGAGGAGCTTTTCAAAGTTGAAGCTGATAAAAAACTATTTGCGTTCAACGATGGGACAGGCAAGGCTTTCTGATCTTGCAATATTATCAGTTGAAAGTGAACTAGCGAAATGTATTGATTTTGATGATGTTGTTCACAATTTTGCAGCTGTCAAGGCTAGAAAAGCAAAGTTTTGATTTAGATGTTAACTAAATGCTTTCATATTTGTTCCTGTTTTTGTGTTATTTATTTATTAATTCAGTAAAGTTTAAAGTTAAAATAAATACAGTTCTTTAACAGTTTAAGCTTTTGATTTCTATTATTTTCATATGATTTTGTTATTCAAATTTGCTAGTTGATTGATAGTTATTAACGGCACTACTGTTGCCAATATATGCAGTGTTATTAGGGTGAAAAAAATTATTGGGGGGGGGGGGGTGACACCATGTTATACCGCACCAGGTGACACCAACCCTAGTGACGCCACTGACGTCCTGTCAGGCTGTGTCCCTTGTACATAGGGACACAGATCGATCACCTCCCCCAGTCAGTCCCCTCCCCCACACAGTAGTAATCACTCCCAGGTTACACATTTAACCCCTTCCTCGCCCCCTAGTGTTAACCCCTTCCCTGCCAGTGTCATTTTTACAGTAACCAGTGCATTTTTATAGCACTGGTCGCTGTAAAAATGACAATGGTCCCAAAAAGGTGTCAAAAGTGTCCGATGTGTCCGCCATAATGTCGCAGTCACAATAAAAATCGCTGATCGCCGCCATTACTAGTAAAAAAAAAAATATTAATAAAAATGCTATAAAACTATCCCCTATTTTGTAGACACTATAACTTTTGCGCAAACCAATCAATAAACTCTTATTGCGATTTTTTTTTTTTTTTTCTTACCAAAAATATGTAGAAGAATACGTATCGGATTAAACTGAGGAAAAAAATATTTTTTTTAAAAAAAAATTGGGATATTTATTATAGCAAAAAGTAAAAAATATTGTATTTTTTTTCAAAATTGTCGCTCTTTTTTTGTTTATAGCGCAAAAAATAAAAACCGCAGAGATGATCAAATACCACCAAAAGAAAGCTCTATTTGTGGGGAAAAAAGGACGTCAATTTTTTTTGAGCCACATCACACGACCGCGCAATTGTCATTCAAGGCGTGACAGCGCTGAAAGCTGAAAATTGGCCTGGGCAGGAAGGGGGTTTAAGTGCCCAGTAAGCAAGTAGTTAAAGACCAGAGGCGTTTTTACAATTTGGCACTACGCTGCTTTAACTGGTAATTCCGCGGACATGTAATGTTGTACCCAAACAAAATTTGCGTCCTTTTCTTCCCACAAATAGAGCTTTCTTTTAATGGTATTTGATTGCCTCTATTTTTTGCGATATAAATGGAAAAAGAAAATTTAGAAAAAAAATATATTTTCTACTTTTTGTTATAAGAAAAATCTAATAAACTCAATTTTAGTCATACATTTAGGCCAAAATGTATTCAGCCACGTGTCTTTTTAGTAAAAAAAATGTCAATAAGCGTATATTTATTGGATTGCGCAAAAGTTATAGCGTTTACAAACTAGGGTAAATTTTCTGGAATTTACACAGCTTTTAATTTATGACTGCCTATCTAATTTCTTGAGGTGCTAAAATGGCAGGACAGTACAAAACCCCCTCAAATGAACCTATTTTGGAAAGTAGACACCCCAAGGAAATTGCTGAGAGGCATGTTGAGAACATTGAATATTTTTTTTTTGTCCCATGCGATTAAATAATGACAAAAAAAAAAAAATTACAAAAAGTTGTCACTAAATGATATATTGCTCACACATGCCATGTTTATATGTGTAATTGCACCCCAAAATACATTTTGCTGCTTCTCCCGAGCACGGGATACCACATGTGTGGGACTTTTTTGGAGGCTAGCCGCGTACGGGACCCCAAAAACCAATGACCGCCTTCAGAATTTCTAAGGGCGCAAATTTTTGATTTCACTCCTCACTACCTATCACAGTTTAGAAGGCCATAAAATGCCAAAATAGCACAAAACCCCCCCATTTTGGAAAGTAGACACCCCAAGCTATTTACTGAGAGGCATGTTGAGTCCATGGAATATTTAATATTTTGCCACAAGGACCGGGAATATGACAAACTTTTTTTTTTTTTGCACAAAGTTGTCACTAAATGATATATTGCTCACACATGCCATGGGCATATGTGAAATTACACCCCAAAATAGATTTTGCTGCTTCTCCTGAGTACGGGGATACCACATGTGTGGGACTTTTTGGGAGCCTAGCCGCGTACGGGACCCCGAAAACCAATCACCGCCTTCAGGATTTCTAAGGGCGCACATTTTTGATTTCACTCCTCACTACCTATCACAGTTTTGAAGGCCATAAAATGCCAAAATAGCACAAAACCCCCTCAAATGACCCAATTTTGGAAAGTAGACACCCAAGCTATTTGCTGAGAGGCATGGTGAGTATTTTACAGCTCTCATTTGTTTTTGAAAAATTTTCAAAACTTTGTGACAACAAGCGAGATCTGCAAAATACTCACCATACCTCTCAGCAAATAGCTTGGGGTGTCTACTTTCCAAAATGGGGTCATTTGGGGGGTTTTATGCCATCTGGGCATTCCATGGCCTCCGAAACTGTGATAGGCAGTGAGGAGTGAAATCAAAATTTACACCCTTAGAAAGCCTGAAGGCGGTGCTTGGTTTTCGGGGGTCCTATACACGGCTAGGCTCCCAAAATGTCTCAAACATGTGGTATCCCCATACTCAGGAGAAGCAACAGAATGTATTTTGGGGTGCAATTCCACATATAACCATGGCATGTTTGAGCAATATATCATTTAGTGACAACTTTTTGTAAATTTTTTTTTCTTTTTGTCATTATTCAATCACTTGGGACAAAAAAAAAAAATATTCAATGGGCTCAACATGCCTCTCAGCAAATAGCTTGGGGTGTCTAATTTCCAAAATGTTTTGAACTGTCCTGGCATTTTATGCACAACATTAGGAAGCTTATGTCACACATCATCCACTCTTCTAACCACTTGAAGACAAAGCTCTTTTTGTTTACATGAAAACATATTTTTTTTTTGCAAGAAAATTACGTTGAACCCCCAAACATTATATATTTTTTTAAAGCAAAGGCCCTACAGATTAAAATAGTGGGTGTTACATTTTTTTTTCCACACAGTATTTGCGCAGCGATTTTTCAAATGCATTTTTTGGGGAAAAAACACACTTTTTTTTATTTTTAATGCACTAAAACACACTATATTGCCCAAATGTTTGATGAAATAAAAAAGATGATCTTAGGCCGAGTACATGGATACCAAACATGACATGCTTTAAAATTGCGCACAAACGCGCAGCGGCGACAAACTACATACATTTTTAAAAGCCTTTACAGGTTACCACATTAGATTTACAGAGGAGGTCTACTGCTAAAATGACTGCCATCGATCTGACCTTCGCGGTGATACCTCACATGCATGGTGCAATTGCTGTTTACATGTGAGGCTAGACCGACGCTTGTGTTCAACTTTGCGCAAAAGCAGGGGGGGAAAGAAGTGCTTTTTTATTTTTTTATTATTTATTATGCTTTTTTATTTTATTTTTAAACTGTTCCTTCCATATTTTTTTTTTTTTTTTTTTACCATTTTTACTGTTATCTCAGGGAATGTAAATATCCCCTATGATAGCAATAGCTAGTGACAGGTACTCTTTTTTTTCGGTTGTGCTGCGTACACACGGTCGGACTTTTCCATGGGCAAGCCTCCGTCGGAATTTCGACCGTATGTACGCGGCATTATGAGCAAAATCGCACCTCCGCCCCTGCTGCCCCCATGCTTCGGCATATATGCTCTTTTTTTTAACTGTGGTGGTGAAATCACCTCCTACAGCGCTGTAGTCACGGTTTTATGTATCGTGGGAGAAAACGCTGTTGCTGTCAAGATAAATAAATCCGTGCTGCAACTGAATGGCGTACCTGCTAAGCAAATGATGGTTAACATTAAAACAAAGTAACATTACAGTATAACAGTAAGACCTTACCATACCATACCTGCAAAGCAAATACCCCCAAAAAAACTAGTAAAAAATAAAAAAAAAATTTAACGCAGCCTGTGCCTAAAATATATATATGCCGAAGCATGGGGGCATCCTCCCGCAAAAAAGTTATGCCGCGTACACACGGTCTCACTTTTCCACGGGCAAGCCTCCGTCTGAATTTTGACCGTATGTACGCGGCATAAAAGATTATGCTGCATACACACGGTCAGACTTTTCCACGGGCAAGCCTCCGTCGGAATTTCGACCGTATGTACGCGGCATAAAAGATTATGCTGCATACACACGGTCAGACTTTTCCACGGGCAAGCCTCCGTCGGAATTTCGACCGTATGTACGCGGCATTAGGAGCAACATTGCTCCTCCGCCCCTGCTGCCCCCATGCTTCGGCATATATGCTCTTTTTTTTAACTGTGGTGATGAAATTACCTCCTACAGCGCTGGAGTCACGGCTTTATGTATCGTGGGAGAAAACGCTGTTGCTGTCAAGATAAATAATTCCACGCTGCAGCTGAATGGCGCACCTGAAAACAAAAAATGACATACCTGAAAAGCATGCATGATAAAACATTGCAGAATAGAATACATTAAAAAAGAGAAGAACAAAAGAGAGAAAATAGAGAGAGAACAATAAAACGACAACTATTTTTATTTTACTTTTGTGTTTTTTTTTTCCTTTTTTTTTTTTTTTTTTTTACACTTTTTTTGTAACTTTAACAACTGTAACGGTTCGGGTCTCTCAAAATGCGATGGCATCTTGGGAGACCCTGTGTAAGTGTGTCCTAGTCTGTGAAATGCTGTACCCTACGCTAAAACTTCACTTTTGCTTGGTAGTGTTCAAAACATTTACCAATGCAAAGACCAGGATTGTCAGGACAGAGTGGACAAAAATAACGGGTGTCACGCCTAAATTCGCGCTTGCTACAGACACGACATCTTTTTTGGGGGGCTCGTTCGGGTAGGGGTACTCTCGAGGACAAATACGGAAAATGCCTCTCATGCAGCCGCTTACTGCATTTGGTTGGGGATGATGAGGTGCAGAACCGCCTGGATACAGGAGGTCTGTGACTATCTCATCCTGGAATTTTAGGAAGGATAAATTCCCGCCTGAAGCTCTGTATAGCACATGAGCGTTCAGCAAAGCCAATTGAAATAAGGATAGAGAGACTATTTTGTACCAGCATCTCGCCTTACGGGCAATGTGATACGGCACCAACAACTGGACGTTGAGGTCCACCCCTCCCATATTTTGGTTATATTCGTGGACACAGTGGGGTTTTCCACAACACCAGTCGCCGTACGAATTTGGACTGTCGTGTCTGCGTGAAGGGAGGTAAGAAGGAAAACATTCTTATTATCCCTCCACTTCACAGCGAGCAAATTATTACACTTCAAGCAGGCTCTCTCCCCCAGCCTAAGACGGGAATCTACAAGCCCCTGGGGAAAGCCCCTGGGGATTAGGTCGCACGGTGCCACATGCTCCAATCTGATGATCAAACAAGTGACTAAACAGTGGCACGCTCGTGCAATAATTGTCCACATACAAGTGGTACCCCTTTCCGAATAAGGGTGACACCAAGTTCCACACTATCTTGCCAGCGCTCCCTATGTAATCTGGGCAGTTCTCTGGCTCTACCTGACTATCTTTTCCCTCATAAACCATAAAGCTCCATTCATAGCCTGTTGCCCTGTCACAGAACTTATAGAGCTTGACCCCATATCTGGCACGCTTGCTGGGAAGGTACTGCTTGAAAGACAAGCGGGCATAAAATGTAATCAGGGACTCATCAACGCAGACAACTTGATCGGGAATAAACAAGGCTGCAAAACGTTAGTTGAAGTGGTTTATGAGGGGCCGAATTTTGTAGAGCTGATCGTATTCAGGGTCTCCACGTGGACGACAAAGTTCATTGTCGTTGAAGTGCATGAACCGCAAGATCTGCTCATATTGTTTCCTGGGCATGGAGGCAGAGAACACGGGCATATGGTCAATTGGGCGCGTGGACCAATGGGCGCGCATTGACAAGAATTTATGTGTGCCCATGTTGAGGGAAAGGCCCAGAAAGGTTTTAAATTCGGAAACCGTAATTGGTTTCCAAAATCTGGCAATGGAAGGCAACTGGGGATTAGCAGCGATGAATTGACCAGCATATAAATTACTCTGGTCCACAATAGAACTATAGAGATCTTCCGTGAAAAACAGCGAATAAAAATCAAGTGGCCTAAAATCAGCTGTTTCCACCTGAATACCGGGTTGGCCAGTGAATGGGGGAAGTACGGGTTCTGCAGAAGTGTTGGGCACCCAATCAGGGTAGGCAAATTCTGCAGGAAGGGCACTATGGGCACGACGGGCCTGCCTTTGTCTTCTTCTTGGTGGCAGCGGGACACTACTTGTGCTTGCCACCTCGCCAGCTTGAACTGCACTTATGGGTATCGCCACGTCACCACGTGATACTGCAGTGCTGGATGTACGCCCAGGCTGTACTAGGCCGCTGGTGCTTGCCAGTTCACCAGAAGGAATAGCGGCGCTAGTACTACTCTGCTCCATAATACGAGAGCCCAGCGGTTCTTGCTCCTCAACAACATCAGAAGATCGGGATCGGGTACGCCTGAGCTTAGCAAGGACCTCATCATCTTCGTTGTCAGTGCTATCTGACATGGAGCCGCTGTCTTCTACGGGAATGTATTCTGAGCCTGAAACTGACAGATACACGACGACCTCCTCTTCACTATCTGTCATGCTCAGAATCTCGTAGGCCTCTTTACTAGTGTACTAGCTGAAGAAGGAACCAATGAGCTGTCCTGAAACGCGTCCCACCTCTATGACACACTTCCTGTCCACTTCCTGTTTGTATTCCATGCTGGTTTCTGTCTCGCTTCCTCTGACATCATCCCCAGGCTCCAGCGTTACTGTGTCCTCTGAACATTCACAGCACAATCAGCTGTTATCTTGTGGACTTCCTGGAAGCTTTACCATCACAGACTGGGACTGCCCTGCCACTGGAACATCTCCTGGACGCACTTACCTGCTACATGCCTGTTTCATCCACTATCTTGTAAGTGTTTTTAACCCTTTTAGGGGATATTAAAAGTTTATACTTCTGCACTTAGAGGCGTCTTGTTTGTTTTTCTCTTTACTAGTGTACCTTTGATTTGCCATTTTGGGCTCTAAATTTAGTGGTACACTAGTAAGATTCACAGGTAAAAAAGCACCTGACTGTCAGCAAATGTATCAAACGCTACAAAAAAAACTGTTAGCGATCGCAGGGATCAGGCCTGTCTCTGCGAACGCTGCAGTTATGTGTGTTGTGTTTGGTAAGTGACAGTGATCGATCGATACTGCACTTGGGTGGGCTGGGATGGGCTGGGCGGAGGGGCTAAACGCAGGTGCTAGCAGGTATCTGGGCTGATCCCGCTAACACTGCGTTTTTGGGAACCCTAATCCGCTGGGGACGCTAGTATAGATCTGATCAGATACTATACCACTAAGGGAGGTGTATGCTTTGCGTGTGGGTGTTAGCATTACTGGCACTAACCTGACGCGGCCTGGGGCGACGCAGACCCTCTCTGACGCTAAAACCTAATTGATATCACCTGCCGGGAGATCAGGGGGTTAAACCTTTATTGGGTTATATACGGCGGGTGCCCATATGCTATAAAAAGCAAACTAACCAACCAGCGTCACCCGTAACACTTATACAGTGGTCACTGGTGAAAGGGTGAACTAGCGGCAATCGGGGGTTAAAACCTTTATTAGGTAATATATGGGTGTACTTGACGATATATAAAAACCTGACGGGTAACCTAAATAACTAAATAACTAACTGGCTAACCAGTGTCACCAGTGACACTTATACGGTGATCACTGGTGAAAGGGTTAACTCTAGGGGCAATCAGGGGGTTAAAATAATATATGGGGGTACCTGATGCTATAAAAACCTGCGGCGAACCTAAAAAAAAAATAACTGGCTACCTAGGGGCACCACCGACACTAATACAGCGATCGGAAAAACGATCGCTTAGTAACGCTGGCGATAGGGGGTGAAAGGGTTACCTGGGGGGTGATCAAGGGGTTAAACCTTTATATGGGGGGGGGCTAGGGGGCTACCCTGGACCTAAAGGTGCCTAAACCTAACTGTCCTGCAAATGTTTACTGTCACAAATGACACTGATTGCAGTGATTAGTTAAAAAATTACCACTGCAAACGGTTACACTGTGACTGGGGGTGATTTGGGGGTGACTGGGGGGGGGTGTAAGTGTGCCTACGTGTACTGGTGTCAGTGTAGTGTTGGTGCACTTACTGTGAGATGTCTTCTCTCCTCGCGCCGGACTGAAAAGACCACCGCATGGAGAGATGACATCACTTTGTCTGCCTGTGTTTACATTACACAGGCAGAGGAAGAATGTCATTCGCCGGGAGCGATCGCAAGGGGGTGGCCAGAAACCAATGGCCGCCCCCTCATCACGGATCGCTCCCAAACGGAAAACCACCGCTCCATGTACCGGAGGGGGTCCGATTGGACCCCCCACCCATACGAAGGCAGTCACGTACAGGTACATGATTGTGCCTGTCCGTGACATTTTGCAGACGTATATGTACATGGGGCGGTCGTTAAGTGGTTAAAGAAAACATTACTGCCAGTCCTTTCTCATACACTGCTCCTCCTGTGCCACCCTCAATGTAAATGGAAGCCTCTAAATACCTCAATTAACGCTGCTTTTTCTGGCCGCTCTCCTCCTCCCGCTCTACCTCCTTGAGTGTAGCTTTCGATTGGAGGTAGAGAGCGGTCATGTGACCGTCAATGAATCAGCAGAGGAGAGCAGTCACATGATCGGGTACACGAGAGAGCGGCGTTAATGGAGGTTTTTAGAAGCTTTGATTTACAACAGTGACACAGGAGGAGCGGTGTAATGCCGCGTACACACGGCCAGACTTTCCAACGGGAAAACCTCAGTCGGAATTTCCAACGGAAAAATAGAGAACCTGCTCTCTATCTAAGTCCGTCGGAAAAAGTCAGATGGGGCATACACACGGTCGGAATATCCAACCAAAAGCTCCCATCGGACTTTTTCCGCACAAGAGAAGAGGATGACAGTGATGTTTTCTCAACTTTAGAGTATGCTGGCAATGCTGATCCAGGAGAGTGGGGGGTCTCCTGGGAGTGCAGGGGGGCTTTATAATGAATGGGCCTCTGTGTCCCGGGCAGGGTGTCTGTGCCCCCTTGCAGGGAGTCTGTGTACTGTGCAGGGAGTCCGTGTACTGTGCAGGGGGGTCCGTGTACTGTGCAGGGGGGTCCGTGTACTGTGCAGGGGGGTCCGTGTACTGTGCAGGGGGTCCGTGTACTGTGCAGGGGCTGTGGAAAGTTTTTTTCCTGAAACTACCCTCTTAAAGTTATGGTGCATGTTATACGCCTGTGCGTGTTATACGCCGATAAATACGGTACTTTTGGATACTTTGATTTTTAAAAAAAAAAGACCTGGGGAACTTTATAAATGTTTTTTTGTTTCTTTATTTTCATTCTTGTGCTAACCGCTATTTACAATAAATATACCCCTTGCAGAATTTATTTATTTATTTATTTAATATTATTCCACTTCACAGCTGGCATCCTAGTTAGTGGGAAAAATAGTTATCTTTCCAATTTAGGATCATCACAATTTGACTGTATTGTCACCAGGTACCTTTCTTCTGTACATCTTTGTGTTTCACACTTATCAATCATATTACACTAAGCTCAAGGTAGAGTTACAATCTTGTTTATTCCATATGTTTGATACCGTTTCTATATTTTAACTTGCAATTGTGGTTATGACCTTATGCAATATTGTCCCTTTTTGTACTGATTCTATTAAGCTTTTTGATTATTCTTAATACCCAATGTACCCATTGGAACTTTTACCTGCAGCCATTATTTTTTAAAGCTGTGAACTGAAGTAATGGCAAGTTATAGCCACAAAATGCATTTTATTTGGTGAAATAAAGATTTTTGATGTTCTGTAGAGCAGATGGCTCTGACCCATTCCTAAACCTATACCTTTGGGCGCCTCAGCTGATCAGATTGCCTATGGATTATATTTGCAGACCCCTTTTGTTCATACTGATTCCATACACCAACCTGAGAACTCCACAGAAGACTCAGGTTGGGAACCCTCAAGGCAAAGAAATCAACCACCTTTATTTGGTGGGAAGTTTTCTCTACCTGCGTACTTGGAATGCTGCATGTTTCTACCTCTTGTCATGACCGCAGCCTCTACAGATGTAACATTCAAACACTATAAACCTGTGCTCATGGACCATACATAGTGACACGTGAAGACTCTGAATTAGGATGAAAAAACTTGGTCCATTTATTATTCGTAATACCAAAGAATCCAATTTCAAGTGGACAAAGGCAAATGTGATGTGGATTCCAATCACAAATAACAGTCTTGACTTGCAATAGTATCCATGGAGCAAGAAGGGGTTAAAATTTCACAGTATAACTCGATAATCCTGTGGCCTAAAGGCAGTGTGAGCACAGTACCTTAATGTGATGGGGACATGCAGACCGACATGTGGAGGGCCCTCCAACTCGAGAGAAGCGTACCCGGGTCCGTAGCACGGCTAAGACAGGAGAACTCACACTCTCCGTTCCTCCGGGTCGATGACGTCACACCACCGCGACGCTGGCTGATGTCTCGGGAGTTCAGCAGTGCAGTGGAGCGTGTAATACCATACAACGCGCTCCTCCACTATAGATGTTAATGCGCTGTTACTGCCCTCTGCTGCTCTCTGCTGGCAATATGAAGGAATGTCTATTTCAATAAAGTGAGTCCCGAATATATAGACCAGCTTTTAAACAGGACAAATCAGTTGCTGTGAGGTTCCTAATCGGAACAGGGCATGTAAAAGATGAAAAATATCTTGAAGGGGGGAGAAAAGGGGTAGCCTTGACCAACGTTTCGCGCTCACTGTGCGCTTTTTCAAAGTCAGATTTTTTTTTGTACCTCTTGACTATCTGAGGTTTTTTTCACACCTACCCACCAATTTTAGCGCTTGTGTTTTTATTGTTGTTTTGCTCTACAGATGTAAGTCATTCAGCTATCCCTTTTGGAACAATTTACTACACTATAAGGGCTCTCCTGCCTTCATCTTTTCTTTTTCCAGTGGACACCCTGAGCAACACTAGGGATCACTGGCCAGACTTTCAGGACCAAGTCCTTCAGGCTGCAGTTGACCTCCATTACCTTGGGTTGCAGCATGCTGGAAAGCCTCTTTGTTCAAACCAAATCTCAGTTGATCACACCATGTCATATATGCAGTCCAGGTTTTAGAATTCAGTCTGTAAATGACATAATTTTGTTTTCAAATTATATGCCGAATGCTTTCAGGTTACGAATGGTATGTTACATCTGTTATTTTGCAAGCCTCTTTGAAGTCTGCAGATGTACAATGAATGTGTTAATTTAAAATTGCAGATGTTACAGAAGTTCATTTGATATTCTGTTGTACATAGTAATTGTAGAGCCTGTTAGAAAATCAGCTATTATACTTAATTGCATGTGATGCTATTAAAAATCAATAGGACATAGACTGTTTTTCAAAAGGAATGTGAATTATTGCTAAGAAAGATGGGACAAGCTATTTTGTTTTATTAATTTCACTACATTTCTTTACAAAATATTCTTGGCTACTATTCAAATGGATATAATGTGTTTTCAATTCACCATCAGCACTAAGCATCTTAAAGGGGAAACACAACTTTGTATGACTTACATCTAACACTATTAAGGGTTATTGGTTGCAAAACCCCACATACTTAAAGCACATAAAAATACAATCTCAATACTTCCCATACTCCCTCCCACTTATTCATCAGCTTTGGTTTTAATAAAAAAAAAAAACTTTGCTAAGCCCCTTTTCCTTACCTGACTCCATCATGTGTCCCTTGCTGTTAAACTAGTGGATAATGGTGATCCACTCCTGCCATCTGGGCCTACCAAGACCAGTGTGGTTGCTGACCTTCATTGTCGTGTCATCTTGCTGCTGATGAAGCCTTTAGGACCTATGAGAACCCTGCCGATGGCCAAACAGTTTGAAGTGTCTAATTCACTATGCAGAGACATGGACACCTGAAGAAGCACCATTACCCTCTGCAGCAAGGAAGTCAGAAGACTTGGGACCTAGCACATCACATGGCCATGGATTAGGGTGGAAATATTTGGTATATTAGAGTATTTTTTGTATTGCTGCATCCATTAGCTAGAGGGATGTATTGCTTATAGGGTGAAGTTTCCCTAGCTAGACTTCAGCCTAAAATTCCCTGAATAATTGCAGTATCTGACTGTATCGTGGACATTTGTTGAATTGAAACTATTATTTAGGTTAGGTAAAAAATGTTCCAGTATTAATATTGCCCCCTCACCTACTTAAATACTTACCTAATGCATCAAGCTGTACTCATCTGTACCTGCTCTCACAGGCTTTGCTGAGGCTATGTCATTATAACATTGGCTCCTGCTGTCAATCCAATCCTGTGAGCAGTTAGTGGGGGGTAGGGCCTATGGACACTCACAGCCTGGATCGGGATCAAGCCTGCACGTGTGCCCCTATAACAAGCAGCTTATTATGGTGGTACACAAAGAAGAGGAATCTAGAGCGCTGGCAGAGGACTCCAGAAGAGGAGGGTTGAGGCCGCTCTGTGTAATACTATTGGAAAGTAAAAAGTGCAGCGCTAATAATTAGTGATCATAAATGAATATGAAAGTGAGTAATCACATGTAAATAAATATGTACATATATAGGAGGATGGCCTGTGGGTAATCCACTAAATGTGCATACTATACCATGTATTTATGTTTCAATAGTGTTTATTAAAGTTTTTACAGTACAAAAGCAATAAAACAAAACAAAAAACAAATACAAAACAAAGATCTTGGGTTTTCATGAAGCAGTATACAGCAATCCTGAGAGTCATACAATAAGTATTTTCATTTACTTGAGGAATCCTCCTCTTATTGCATACATAGGCCATTG
The DNA here is from genome assembly GCA_029206835.1 of Rana muscosa. Classification (NCBI taxonomy): domain Eukaryota; kingdom Metazoa; phylum Chordata; class Amphibia; order Anura; family Ranidae; genus Rana; species Rana muscosa. Next base: position 254,049,846 of record CM055117.1, on the reverse strand, counting down.
CACCACCTAATGTTGGCAGAAACTCCTTTGCTCAATGAAATGTGGTACACATGCCTTTCTCAATACGAATAATAAATTGTATACAGTGCCGCCATGTCTATGAGTTAAAACATGTTGTCAATCCTAGGCCCTAGGGTAGGAGCCACCCACCGGGAAGAACCAGCTCGTCATCCGACTATCGGGGGAGTCTGGTTCCACCGGTCGCATGGGCACCCCCCCCACTGCCCAAGCAGACCATGGTCTGCCGAAAGTATAAATGAAAAACACAACCTATATAACAATACATTTTAAAAACCCAATAATAGCATTAATATGAAAGGGAGGGTAAAACAAAATAGAGAAAAATTGCAGAGGAAAGAGTGAAGAAGGGAAGACTAGGGTTGGGAGGGGGGGGGGGGGGTTACGGCTCCAAGCTCAGAGACCTATCTCTTGATAATAAAATCTAATTTGTGAGTGTCCTGGGGTCATTTGTCAGGTAATTAATCCATGGGTCCCATACTCTGTGAAACAACTTCATCTTGTCTTGTACTATTGCTGTTAACCTTTCATTTAACATTAGCCATGACATTTTGCGTTATAGCTGATCGAATGGCAGGGTGGCGGATCTCCAGTTCCTGGCTATCATTATTTTAGCTGAAATTAATATAAAAGTAAGAAGCCGTCTTTGGGCTCTAGAGGCTTCCGCTATCCCGCCACCCAGGAGTGCGTGTTTCACAGATTTCGTCAGGTTTATTTGGGTAAGGGTATATATGAAATTGTAGACCCTGATCCAAAATCTCCTGACTTTGGGGCATGTCCATCATATGTGATAGGTGAAAAAAGAAACACTTGGGGTGCATTATTTTTCTTCACCCCATGTTCACAACATCAACAATGCATGTGACCAGTTGACGCATGGAATGTCGAACCAATTTTGGAAATCTATACAATTCCTGACTTTTATGTCTACAAATCCCCCGAAGAAGGGTTTACCGAAACAGCTGTCGGGTCTGACCATAAATGTCAAATTTTCTCCTTATCAATTTATGTAGCTCTCTGGATTTGTACATATTTCATGTGTGTTTTTTATTCAGACTGTCTTTGTATTTTTGTACTCATTTATTTAATTTATATTTTTGATATACTCTTGTGTGTTTTCAGTCACTGTTAAAGTCCCACCTCCAAGTTTTTTTTTTGTTTTGTTCATATGTGATAGGTGGATCCCACTTGGCCGCAGCCTCTAAAGCACCTAGTGGTGGCTCCGGGTACAAAGGTGGCCAATCTGGCCGGGACCATATACCATCTCAATAAGACCTTATAGTTAGCCTCTATAATAGAGGTATTGATGAGCGATCTATATGCTGCTTCTGATATTGCATGCCATTCCTCTAATTCAAGGGTTTCCTGAATATCTTGTTCCCATTGGAGCATATAGTTCAATTTGGTCGAGATGTTTGTCAAGATTGTATATATAGCCGATATGTGACCCCTGAGTTTATCATGTTGTCTACACAAATACTCCATGGGAGTCATTGTCGCTAAATCACCTTTACGAGCTATTGTTTGTACATAATGATGTATTTGGGCATATCTATAGCGTTCAGAGGATGGCATTTGATATTTTCCTACCAGTGCGCTTTCAGATAGCATACCCCTGTTATCCCAGAGGTCTGCGATCCGTATTAATCCCTTATTGGTCCACCATTCAAATGTGGGGGGAGTGAGACCCGGGGTGAATTCCTTATTTCTCAAAAGAGGTGCTAATGGATTATGGGGTGACTTAAATTTCTGAGTCCGAGAAAGTCTGTCCCAAATTTCTAGTGAGAAGGAAAGAGTAGGACAAAGTATGATTGGTCTCTCCTTCATTGGGAGCCACATAATATGTGAAATTGGTGCTGGGCGACAGGAATATGATTCCATAGTCATCCATATTGCTTGGGGATGTTGGGAATGAAATCTAGTGAGTTGGGCCGCATTAAAGTATTTCAATAGATCGGGCAAGCCAAGTCCCCCTTTTCTTTTTGGAGTATACATTAGAGGTCGACCGATATATCGGCCGATTTTTGGCACTTTTGAATTCATCGGCATCGGCCGATAGTGCTGAAAAAAAAAACGATTTAAAAAACTTCAGCGCAACTTGCAAATAACTTCTTTCATAGAAGTCAATGCAAGTTGCCTGAAGTTTTCCCGTGGAGGTGGAGCAATGTGTCTCTGGGCAGCCTGTCAAGTGAGAGAAAAGAGATACAATGTTTCTTCTTATCAATGAACTGAACTCCGTGTGTAGAAGTTCTCAGTTTAACCATTTAAAGACAAAATCTTTTCTGACACTTGCAGCTTACAAGTAAAAATCCAGTATTTTCTGCTAGAAAAGCACTTGGAACCCCCAAACATTATATATATATATATATATTTTTAGCAGAGACCCTAGGGAATAAAATGGCGGTTGTTGCAATATTTTATGTCACACGGTATTTGCACAGCGGTCTTTCAAATGCAATTTTTTGGGAAAAAATACACTTTAATGAATTTTAAATAAAACTAAACAGTAAAGTTAGCCGTTTTTATTAATTTTTTTCATCGAAAAATTTTGATTACCTGTTTTTGTGCCTGCTTCCTGATTCCCTTACCGAAGATGGTGGCAGCAGCACCCGAGAGCCGAGGGAGAGATCGGCTTTGTGTGCCGACATCACGGGCGCCCAGGACAGGTAAGTGTCCATATAATTAAAAGTCAGCAGCTGCAGTATTTGTAGCTGCTGACTTTTTAATATATATTTTTTTTTCAGCGGAACTCTGCTTTTACACTGGAGCGGGTAGGCATTGACGGTAAAACACCGCTAGTTTTAGTGGCGCTTTACCATCATTTTAGCGGCGCTATTCGGCTGCTAGCGGGGCGCTTATAACCCAGCTAGTGACTGATGAAGAGGTTAAATGCACCTGTGTAGCACCGCTGCAGAAGCGCTTTGCAGGCGCTTCGGCAGCAGTGCCCATTCATTTCAATGGGCAGGAGTGGTGGAGGAGCGGTATACACCGCTCCAAAGATGCTGCTTGCAGGACTTTTTGTAACGTCCTGCCAGCGCACCGCCTCAGTGTGAGACTGCAGGGGAGCTGTTTTGCAGCCACTTTTACAGGTGCTATTTTTAGGCCAAAAGTGCCTGAAAAACACCCCAGTGTGAAAGGGGTCCAACTGTTAGCTTTTATGAGATGAAGGGAAGAAAATTGGCCTAACATATCGGCCCCAAAAAAATCGGCATCATATATCGGCCATCGGCCACCACGATTTCTAAATATCGGCATCGGCCAGAGAAAAACCCATATCGGTCGACCCCTAGTATACATTGTCCTTTTGTTCACGCTAGGCCTCTTATCGCCCCAAATAAACTGGAAAATTTTATTTTGAAAGGCTTGAAGATCAGTTTGAACTAATGACACAGGTATTGTGCGGAACAAATATAGAATCTTCGGTAGTATGTTCATCTTAGTCGAGTGTAGTCTGCCGAACCACGATGGGGGGTGAATCTGCCATCTGGCCAGGTCTCCAGTCAGTCTCTTAAACAGGGCAGGGTAATTTTGTTTATACAGCGTTTGAATAGATGGAGTGAAATGTATCCCTAGGTATGAAAGGGCCTCCGGCTCCCATGAGAATTGGTAAGACTGTTCTAGCGTTTTCTGGGTGGGACTCTGCAAAGAGAGATTTAAAGCTCTAGATTTGCTGTGATTAATATGTAGACCTGAAATCTCGGAGAATGGTTGTAAAATTGCATATAGATTAGGGAGGGAAGTGATTGGCGAAGATAAAGCCAACAGCAGGTCATCTGCAAAAAGAAGGCATTTATGCTCGTCATCCCCACAGACTATACCTCTGATATCCGGCAGGTGCGAATCCTTATAGCCAAGGGCTCTATCGCTAGAGCGAATAATAGCGAGGACAATGGGCATCCCATTGGGGTTGGGAGGAGTAACCCCGAAGCATCAATGATGCGGTCGGGGTGTCATACAGCGTCCGAAGGAGGGCCAGAAAGCGTTCCCCAAAGCCAAAGCGATGTAGCACGTCAAACAAATAGTCCCAGGAGAGGGAATCGAACGCCTTCTGGATGTCCAACGAAAGCAGCATGCCCCGTCTAGGTCCCTTACCATCCCAGTCAGACTGAATTGCTGAAATTAGATTTATTATCCTACGGGTCTGATCTGACGCCTGATGGTTTGGGACAAAGCCTGCCTGGTCTGGATGTATATAACGTGGGAGGAAAGAGTTTAATCTGGACGCTAGAATTTTAGTTAATGTTTTCAGATCCGTGTTGATCAAAGAGATCGGCCGATAGTTGGCACAGTCTCCGTGATCCTTTCCCCGTTTTGGTATAACGTGTAGATAGGCTGCATTCTCATAATTGGGGATCTTATTTCCTCGTCTCAGGTCATTAAAGTAGGAGCATAAATGGGGGGTGAGGACCTCTTGATACTTTTTATAATAGTGTCCTGAGAAGCCGTCAGGCCCTGGGGCTTTTGAAGGGTGGATAGTTTTTATGGCCATATTAATCTCTACTTCCGTAAAGTCTTTGTCCATCAGCTCCATGTGAGTTTGAGTCAGTTTGGGCAATTGTACGTCTCTAAAGAACACGTCTGCCTTAGTGGACCTATATGAAGTCGGTGGACTATACAGTCTGGTGTAAAATTTATGAAATTCCGTGAGAATCAACTCGGGATTTTGAGTAGGATGTCCTGTGGGTAGTCTTAATTTAGGTAAAGTCGGTGTATATGGTCGGGGTACGAGTTTCTTGGCTAACATTGTGGTTGGTTTATCTCCCATAGTGTAGTATTTCGGCTTGGACCAGGTAATATGTTTTTCCACCTGAGTGGTCAGACATAAGTTAAGGGCCAGTCTTGCTTCATCAATTTTATGCCTAATATCAATCTGGGGGACCCCATGCTGTTCTTTCATTAGTTTGTCTAGATTAGCTTCCAACTGTCTAACTGTTTGCTCTCGGGACCATTTCGCTCTGGCCACGATTTGAATCAGTTTTCCCCTGATCGCAGCTTTGTGGGCCGCCCAATTGATCGCGGGGGAAGTGTCCATTGACTTATTGGTCCTGAAGTCCTCCTTTATTTCTTTCTCAATTTCTGCATAGATTATGGGATCATTTAGTAAGCTTGCATTAAGCCTCCATGGAGAGGGGCTAGATTTAGTCCAAAGTCCTGTTGTGGAGAGCTTAATCGGGGAATGATCAGACCAGGAAGTGGACAATATTTTAACCAACGTCAAATATGGAATTAACGGGGTACGTACTAACAGGTGATCTATCTGGGAGTAAGTGTGATGCACCTGTGAGAAGTGTGTATAATCCCTAGCTGTGGGATTAATCTCCCTCCAGGCATCTATCAGGTTGTGGAGATGAAGCAGGCGTGCTATCCTACTGCTATCATTTGGTGGACGTTTAAGGATTGGTCTGATGGGGTCAGATTTGTCCATAATCCTATCCAACGGTACATTACTATCCCCCCTATGATCACCTGCCCCTGTGCCTTGGGCATCAGTATTCTAAGCATTTTGCTGAAAAACTCTACTTGTCCTGTGTTCGGGGCATAATAGGATATAAAGGAGGCCAACTGATCATGAAGACGGCCCACTGCCATAACATATCTCCCCCCTTTATCCTTGACTATCGTAATAGGCGTGAAGGGGGTCCGCTTTGAGAAGCAAACTGCCACCCCGGCTTTTTTGTCCGACCCGGAGGCCAAGTAATATTGTGGATACTTGACATTCAGGTATTGGGGGGGCGGATGTTTTAGAGAAGTGGGTTTCCTGCAATAGGAGAACTTCGGCTTTTTGCGTGTGGTAAAACTGAAAGGCCTTGGTTCGTTTTGTCAGGGAATTAAAACCATGAACATTATGGGTGATTACCGAATATTCGGTGGGGTATTTATTTGCCATTGTGGTAGGGCAGAGCACTCTTACCTTGTGTAGTGGAAGAAGTAGGCGTGGTTTTTGGGGTGGGTGATGTCAGCTTCTGAAACATCCTGGACCAGGTAGCACAAATGGAGCACGGAGCCAAGACTCGGAAGGGAGGGAGGGAAAAAGGGGAAAAGAAAGAGAAGAAAGAGAAAAAACAAAACAAATGAATAACAGAGAACAAAATATTTGGCCATAGGCCTATACGTATACGCTTTTTAAACGTAGTTGAAGTAGCAACATTGTGGGGAATATCCCCAACTGGACGCCATGTCCGGAACTGTATATGCAAGGGTACCATCCTCCTCAGAGGGTAAGTAGTCTCGCAGTGAGGCAGCATGTTTTGCCGCCCCGGCTCAAAGAACTAAAACCTATAAACAGGTTAACAGGGTTTAAACTTGGGCTAATATAGTCATATCATACTGTGTGGGTGGTCCACACCCAACCTTCCTCCTCCAGGACCCTGGGATCAGGGCAGCTGGATTCCCCATCGGTTACGCCTGCCCCGAGCCCACCATCCCAGGGGGACCCAGTAAGTCCCCACGACGAGGGGGCCGGCACTCCACCTTGCCAAAAAATAGAAATACAAGTTAACTATCTACTAGTAATGAACTATAATGAACCAAAAACAATCTGATGAGTGTGCAGGTTGAACAGGGTACTACACTGTTTATGTGTAGCCAGGAGCACCGCTGCAGATCCACAGGCAATTGTGGACCTTAACTGGTCTATACCATGTATTTAAACATAAAAACTTTCTGTAAATAAAACAAAACAGTATAATGCTACTAATAGGCATATCATATGATGGATCAGCACAAAAGTCTTCTAGGAGAAAACAGAATATATGTCAGGCTCCAATGTGGGGAGTCCATATATGAATGTCTATAAGTGATAAAAGTGACGGTATTCCAGGGAAGGAAAATGCTGGGGGGATAACAATCCTAGTAGTGGAGAGATGAAGGAGAGAAAACCCTTGGGGAGCCTAGATCAGATGATAGTAAAAGATGGGTACTCTTACCATGTGATGTGGACCCAGACACCGGTTAGGGGTGGGTCTAAACAGCAAGGGTAAGAGTGACGATCCTGTAGCTTCTCCTGGTGTCTGTTTCTTGTTATTTCACCATCGCATCCATCCACTCATTCCTGGGATCCTTCCACAGCAAACGTAAAGACTGGGCAGCCGCTCTCATGAATCTTTTGTTATTCTGACGTAATCCCTGTATGTTCCTCTGAGCCTCTGTAATACTATTGCAGAGAGCAGGTAAGTATAGCATGTTATTAAAAAAAATGTATGTGTGTATGTGTGTGTGTGTGTATATATATATATATATATATATATATATATATATATATATATATATTGTGACAGCAGGAAGGTAAAGTCACCTGGTTGCATCCAGGGGGGTAGATATATTTCGCCCAGATTCAGGCTTTACGCCGACTTATACAACTAGGTGGAGAGTTGTATAAGCCCAGCTGGGGCTAGTGGGCTCATGGATGACTCATACCTCTAGGGAGAGTGTGGGGCGTCGTGCAGACAGGGAGTTGATGAGACCAGCTGAAGCTTGTCAGCTCATTTAGGCCTCTATAAGAACTCCCAGCTTCATTAGATGTTAGCTCATGCCTGGACCCAGACCTGTGTGGACTGTCTAGGGAGAGTGAACCCCTGTGCGGTGAGACAAAGCCTGTGTGGCTATTTGCTTGGACATTTAAAACCAGGGACTTAGGGACTAGGACAGCACTAGGCTGATCCCAGTTGTTAGTTAGGAAACCTGTATGTTTAGTCAGAGGTCAAGTTGACCAGGATTTATTTTGTTTATGTTTCTTTTGCTTTGCTGTGTTTTGTCACTGTAAATAGAAAATAAACCGCACCTTTTTGATTTTGAAAACCACAACCTCCGTTTGCTGGGCCTGTTTTATGTGGGGAGCCCATCCCGGGGGTCACACACACCCGCTGCCGAGCTAACCCCCTCACAATATATATATATACATATATATATTGTGACAGCAGGAAGGTAAAGTCACCTGGTTGCATCCAGGGGGGTAGATATATTTCGCCCAGATTCAGGCTTTACGCCGACTTATACAACTAGGTGGAGTGTTGTATAAGCCCAGCTGAGGCTAGTAGGCTCATGGATGACTCATACCTCTAGAGAGAGGGCTGGGCGTCGTGCAGACAGGGAGTTGATGAGACCAGCTGAAGCTTGTCAGCTCATTTAGGCCTCTATAAGAACTCCCAGCTTCATTAGATGTTAGCTCATGCCTGGAACCAGACCTGTGTGGACTGTCTAGGGAGAGTGAACCCCTGTGCGGTGAGACAAAGCCTGTGTGGCTATTTGCTTGGACATTTAAAACCAGGGACTTAGGGACTAGGACAGCACTAGGCTGATCCCAGTTGTTAGTTAGGAAACCTGTATGTTTAGTCAGAGGTCAAGTTGACCAGGATTTATTTTGTTTATGTTTCTTTTGCTTTGCTGTGTTTTGTCACTGTAAATAGAAAATAAACCGCACCTTTTTGATTTTGAAAACCACAACCACCGTTTGCTGGGCCTGTTTTTGTGTGGGGAGCCCATCTCGGGGGTCACACACACCCGCTGCCGAGCTAACCCCCTCACAATATATATATACACACACACACACACACACTGGGTCAAAAAAGTATTTAGTCAGCCACGAATTGTGCATGTTCTCCCACTTAAAAAGATGAGAGATGCCTGTAATTGTCATCATGTTGGTCCATTCCTCCATGCAGATCTCCTCTAGAGCAGTGATGTTTTTGGGGCTGTCGCTGGGCAACACGGACTTTCAACTCCCTCCAAAGGTTTTCTATGGGGTTGAGATCTGGAGATCTTGAAATGCTTCTTACGAAGCCACTCCTTCATTGCCCGGGCAGTGTGTTTGGGATCATTGTCATGCTGAAAGACCCAGCCATGTTTCATCTTCAATGCCCTTGCTGATGGGAGGAGGTTTGCACTCAAAATCTCTTGATACATGGCCCCATTCATTCTTTCATGTACACGGTTCAGTCGTCCTGTTCCCTTTGCAGAGAAACAGCCCCAAAGCATGATGTTGCCACCCCATGCTTCACAGTAGGTATGGTGTTCTTTTGTTGCAACTCAGCATTCTCTCTCCTCCAAACACAATGAATTGTGTTTCTACCAAACAGTTTTACTTTGGTTTCATCTGACCATATGACATTCTCCCAATCCTCTTCTGGATCATCCAAATGCTCTCTAGCAAACCTCAGATGGGCCCGGACATGTACTGGCTTAAGCAGGGGGACACGTCTGGCACTGCAGGATCTGAGTCCCTGGCGGCGTAGTGTGTTACTGATGGTAGCCTTTGTTACGTTGGTCCCAGCTCTCTGCAGGTCATTCACTATGTCCCCCCCGTGTGGTTCTGGGATTTTTGCTCACCGTTATTGTGATCATTTTGACCCCACGGGGTGAGATCTTGCGTGGAGCCCCAGATCGAGGGAGATTATCAGTGGTCTTGTATGTCTTCCATTTTCTAATTATTGCTCCCACAGTTGATTTCTTCACACCAAGCTGTTTGCCTATTGCAGATTCAGTCTTCCCAGCCTGGTGCAGGTCTACAATTTTGTTTCTGGTGTCCTTCAACAGCTCTTTGGTCTTCACCATAGTGGAGTTTGGAGTGTGACAGTTTGAGGTTGTGGACAGGTGTCTTTTATACTGATAACAAGTTCAAACAGGTGCCATTAATACAGACAAGCCTCTTAAAGAAGAAGATACAGGTCTGTGAGAGCCAGAAATCTTGCTTGTTTGATATTGACCAAATACTTATTTTCCACCATAATTTGCAAATAAATTCTTTCCAAATCAGACAATGTGATTGTCTGGATTTGTTTCCACATTTTGCCTCTCGTAGTTGAGGTATACCTATGATGACAATTACAGGCCTCTCTCATCTTTTTAAGTGGAAGAACTTGCATAATTGGTGGCTGACTAAATACTTTTTTGCCCCACTGTGTATATATATATATATATATATATATATATATATATAAATATGTGTGTGTATATATATATTGTGAGGGGGTTAGCTCGGCAGCGGGTGTGTGTGACCCCCGGGATGGGCTCCCCACACAAAAACAGGCCCAGCAGACGGAGCTTGTGGTTTTCAAAATCAAAAAGGTGCGGTTTATTTTCTATTTACAGTGACAAAACACAGCAAAGCAAAAGAAACATAAACAAAATAAATCCTGGTCAACTTGACCTCTGACTAAACATACAGGTTTCCTAACTAACAACTGGGATCAGCCTAGTGCTGTCCTAGTCCCTAAGTCCCTGGTTTTAAATGTCCAAGCAAATAGCCACACAGGCTTTGTCTCACCGCACAAGGGTTCACTCTCTCCAGGAAGTCCACACAGGTCTGCTTCCAGGCATGAGCTAACACCTAATGAATCTGGGAGTTCTTATAGAGGCCTAAATGAGCTGCCAAGCTTCAGCTGGTCTCATCAACTCCCTGTCTGCACGACGCCCCACACTCTCCCTAGAGGTATGAGTCATCCATGAGCCCACTAGCCTCAGCTGGGCTTCATCAACTCCCTAGTTGTATAAGTCGGCGTAAAGCCTGAATCTGGGCGAAATATATCTACCCCCCTGGATGCAACCAGGTGACTTTACCTTCCTGCTGTCACATACCCCCCCCTCTTGTTTTAACCTCGGGGTTGGAACACCAGCAATCAGGCATTCATGTACTCGAGACAAAGCATCCACATTCCCCATTTGAACGCCAGGGCGATGCTTTACTGTGAAGTTGAATTCCTGGAGGGCCAGGAACCACCTATTCACTCTTCTATTTGTTTCCTTGTTTTGAGCCATCCACTTTAACGGAGCGTGATCCGTAACCATGTCAAAGTGCCTACCTAGCAGGTAGTACCGAAGGGAATCTAGAGCCCACTTCACCGCTAAACACTCCTTTTCAACGGTGGCGTAATTTACCTCATGGGACTTCAACTTCCTGCTGAGGTAAATGACTGGGTGCTCTTCCCCGTTCCAGACCTGGGACAATACTGCTCCTAACCCCACATCTGACGCATCACTTTGTACGACAAAGTCTTTAGAGAAGTCGGGTGAGTACAACACTGGCTGGCTACATAAGGCTTGTTTCAAGAATTGGAATGCTGCCTCAGCCTCGGGGGTCCATTTAATCATGACCGACCCTTTCCCCTTCGTCAGGTTGGTTAGGGGCACAGCCTTAGAAGCAAAGTGGGGAATGAATCGCCGATAATACCCAGCGATTCCCAGAAAGGCTCGTACCTGCTTCTTGCTGTTGGGACGTGGCCAACTCTGGATGGCCTCGACTTTGTTGAGTTGGGGTTTTATTACTCCCCTCCCAATGGTGTACCCAAGATATTTGGCCTCCTCCTGCCCAATGGTACACTTCTTGGGGTTAGCCGTAAACCCCGCTTCCCGAACAGAGTCCAGGACTGCTTGCACTTTTGGCAGATGTGAGGCCCAATCTGTGCTATGGACAATTACGTCATCCAGGTAAGCCGCAGCATACTTCCGATGGGGCCTCAGCATCTGGTCCATTTTCCGCTGGAATGTGGCCGGCGCATTCTGTAACCCGAACGGCATTCTTTTATATTGGAACGCCCCGTCTGGGGTTACAAATGCGGTTTTCTCTTTGGCCGACTTGGCCAGGGGGATTTGCCAATACCCTTTTGTGAGGTCAAGAGTCGTCATGTATCGGGCTGTTCCCAGCCGGTCGATCAACTCATCTATACGTGGCATGGGGTAGGTGTCAAATTTTGTAACTTTGTTCAACTGACGAAAATCGTTACAAAATCGCCAGCTCCCATCCGGTTTAGGCACCAACACAATGGGACTAGACCAATCACTTTGGGACTCCTCTATCACCCCTAAGTTCAGCATTTTCTGTACTTCCTCCCGTATTGCCTCCCGTCGGGCCTCTGGGATCCGATAGGGTTTTAACTTCACCCTTTCACCGGGCGGGGTAATGATGTCATGCTCTACCCCAGATGTTTGTCCCGGCAGCTCAGAGAATACCTCCTTGTTGCGAAGCACAAACTCCTTAACCTCCTGTTGTTGGGGTTGTGACAAGGTGGCTGCTATTCCAACCTCAGGAATCACGCAACCAGTTTGAGCTGGTGACCAAGTGTCTGCGACTAGGGACTCTCTATCCCTCCAGGCTTTCAACAGATTAACGTGATAGATCTGTTCGGGCTTTCGCCTTCCTGGTTGTCTGACCTTGTAATTCACTTTGCTCACTTTTTCCATTATCTCATAGGGGCCTTGCCATTTGGCAAGGAATTTACTTTCAACCGTAGGGACAAGTACCAGTATCCTATCCCCCGGGGAAAAGGTACGGGTCTTGGCTCCACGGTTGTACACTCTCTGCTGTGCTAACTGCGCTTGGGCCAAATGTTCCTTCACGATGGGCATTACCTGTGCAATTCGGTCTTGCATCAGGGCGACATGCTCAATCACACTCCTGTGGGGAGAACTCTCACTTTCCCAAGTTTCCTTGGCAATATCCAACAGCCCTCTTGGGTGTCTCCCATACAGTAACTCAAAGGGGGAGAATCCCGTAGAGGATTGGGGCACCTCCCTAATAGCAAACATCAGATAAGGAAGTAGACAGTCCCAATCCTTTCCATCTCTATCCACCACTTTCTTCAACATTTGTTTTAGGGTTTTGTTGAATCTTTCAACCAGCCCATCGGTTTGGGGGTGATACACAGATGTACGTAATTGCGTCACTTTGAACAATTTACACAGCTCCTTCATAACCCGGGACATAAAGGGTGTACCTTGGTCCGTAAGCAGTTCTTTACAAATACCCACCCGGCTAAACACAAGAGATAGCTCTTTGGCTATGGTTTTGGCCGAGGTATTTCGGAGAGGGATCGCTTCTGGATAACGGGTGGCATAGTCCATTATAACTAATATGTACTGGTGCCCCCTAGCGGACTTGATTATAGGACCTACCAAATCCATGGCGATCCTCTCAAACGGGACCTCAATGATGGGTAGAGGGACCAGCGGGCTACGGAAATGTGGCATCGGGGCCGACCTCTGACACACAGGGCAGGAGGAACAATAATTTTCTATGTCCTTCATCACCCCCGGCCAATAGAATCTCTGTAATACCCTCTCTCGGGTTTTCTCTGTCCCCAGATGACCTCCAAGAATGTGCCCATGGGCCAACTCCAACACCAACTTCCTGTAAGGTTTGGGCACCACAAGCTGCTCAACGGTTTCTTCTGCCCTTTTTGCCACCCGATACAGTAGGTCCTTCTCTACGCTGAAGTATGGGTAAGTGCAGGTATTATCTGGGTTCACTAACTCGCCATCTATTTTCACTACGTTTTCCCGTGCCTTTATTAGGGCGGGGTCTTTCAACTGTTCTGTGGCAAAGTTTTCCCTGTGAACCTCAAGATCAGAAAACTCCACAGACGGTAGGTTTTCGTCTGAGGAGGTGGGCTCCTCTCCAGTTTCTTGAGTCTCCCCTGCCAATACTGATAAGGGAAATTCCGGAGAGTCCTCACCACTCTCAGGGGAGTTCTGGCTATCACATTCCTGGTACATAGGGGCACCAGTGAGGGGCTCAGGATCATCCCACAGTTCCCAGAACTTCGGAAAATCCCTTCCCACAATGGCGTCATGCGGTAACTGAGATACTAAGCCCACTGGATGAGAGAGGGTACCTTTGGGGGTCTCGAAACACACTGTAGTCACTGGATACTCTCGGGTGTCCCCATGCACACAAATAACAGCTACCTTGCTATTCCCAGAGACCTCTGTTTTAACTAACTCAGCCTTTATCAGGGTCACAAGGCTACCTGAATCCAGCAATACCACAACATTTCTACCATTAACACACATTTTGCATAAATGTTTCTCAGTTCCTCGAATGGCAGTGCATGCGACTGTCGCACACAGCGACTGACGTCTGCCCGTCAGAAAGTCACACTGCATGGGTTCCTCCACAACCGGGCAATTGGCTGGAATATGTCCCGCTTGCCGGCAGCGGTAGCAAACGATCCTTCTTGCCGCCTCTTGAGCCGCTGATTTCCCAGGCTGTTCTCGGCAAACTTGGGGTAGAGCTCCCACCCTCTCACTCTCTCCACCCTCACCCCTTGGAATCCTCTTATCCGCCCCTGGGGATGGTCTGGTCTTAGGGTGGAAAGTCCGAGTGTCTCTGGAAGAGGCCGTCAGGTTCTCTGTAGCCAAGTATTTCTCCACACGATCCACAAGACCATCGGCCGTCTCTGGGTCTCCATGGCTTACCCACTTTTGGATGGCAGTAGGAAGAGCTCTCAAAAACCGATCCATTACAACACGTTCCACAATCTTTGGTGCGGACAAAGTCTCTGGCTGTAGCCACTTTCTGCTCAGGTGAATGAGATCATACATTTGAGACCTGGGGGGTTTTCCAAGCTGGAAAGTCCAGTTATGCACACGCTGAGCCCGGACAGCCTGGGTGACACCCAGCCTTGCCAATATTTCAGCTTTTAGCATCACATAGTCTTTTGCTTGGTTAGGCTCTAGGTCATAGTAAGCTTTCTGCGATTCACCAGTTAACAGAGGAGCCACCAGTCCAGCCCACTGCTCCTCAGGCCACTTTTCTCTTTCAGCGGTCCTTTCAAATGTGGTCAAAAATACCTCTGGATCATCCTCTCCAGTCATTTTTGTCAATAAACGACTCACCCCAAAGGACGCGGTATTAGTGGGACGGCTTTCCTCACTGGTCTGCGGACGTTGCTGCATTACTGCTTCCATCTGTTGTTGTAGTCTCTGCTCTTGCTTCTGCAACAGGTCTATGAAGCGGGCCTCAGATTGCTGCTGGGCTCGTTGCTGAGCCTCCAGACTCTGTTGCAAAGTTGCGTTTGTCTGCTGCTGGGCTGCAAGGCTCTGTTGATGAGCTTGCTGCTGGGCTGCGAAGTTCTGTTGTTGAGCTGCAAGACTCTGTTGATGAGCTGCAAGGCTCTTTTGCAAACCTGCATTTGTCTGCTGTTGATTGGCATTTGCTAGAGCCAGCTGCTTCAGTATCTCCTCCATGCTGGCTTAAAAAAAAACTGCCACTGGTTCTCCACCAACTGTGAGGGGGTTAGCTCGGCAGCGGGTGTGTGTGACCCCCGGGATGGGCTCCCCACACAAAAACAGGCCCAGCAGACGGAGCTTGTGGTTTTCAAAATCAAAAAGGTGCGGTTTATTTTCTATTTACAGTGACAAAACACAGCAAAGCAAAAGAAACATAAACAAAATAAATCCTGGTCAACTTGACCTCTGACTAAACATACAGGTTTCCTAACTAACAACTGGGATCAGCCTAGTGCTGTCCTAGTCCCTAAGTCCCTGGTTTTAAATGTCCAAGCAAATAGCCACACAGGCTTTGTCTCACCGCACAAGGGTTCACTCTCTCCAGGAAGTCCACACAGGTCTGCTTCCAGGCATGAGCTAACACCTAATGAATCTGGGAGTTCTTATAGAGGCCTAAATGAGCTGCCAAGCTTCAGCTGGTCTCATCAACTCCCTGTCTGCACGACGCCCCACACTCTCCCTAGAGGTATGAGTCATCCATGAGCCCACTAGCCTCAGCTGGGCTTCATCAACTCCCTAGTTGTATAAGTCGGCGTAAAGCCTGAATCTGGGCGAAATATATCTACCCCCCTGGATGCAACCAGGTGACTTTACCTTCCTGCTGTCACAATATATATATATATATATATATATATATATATATATATATATATATATATATATATATATATATATATAATTTATATTTAAGCCTTTACAATCACTTTTAGTTAACAATGCATTAATAATCTTAAAATATGTAATCTCTGTGAATACTATATGTTCCCTTTTAGGTAGCTGCAGTTCATACATATCATAAAATGTATAAAAACGACACTATTTTGCTATCTAGCCTTACAAATTTGGGTGAAAATAAACTCACTTTGAAAAGCTGTTATCACACCATAGATTTAGTAGATCGTGCATTAGACTTTTGCACTGCACTTAAATTTTAAATACCTTCAAGGGTGTGAATAAAATGTTCACATATCAGCATGATGTGTCTACTCGTAATCTTCTACCACACAGGGTGTACACACCTTGTTAATTGTGGAACTCTCAAAGCCTGTTGACTGATACAGTAATATATACTGGTAAACATGTATTCTCTTCTGTTAATACATTCTGGCAACAATAATAAAATTTAGCTATAATTTATATTTATTTATAACAAATTTATTTAAACATTATGTTCACTGACTTTAAATATTGAGAACTGACACTTTTGTTCTCTCCAAATATTATGTTTGCTCATTCAACAATTAACTTAATAAAATAAAACACCAGCATGTCTAATATTCTATTGTAACCACCACAAATTTGGGGAAAACAGCTGTTGTTGGGAAGCCAGAATAAGCACTCTAAAGCCCCGTACACACGGTCAGACTTTTGCCCAACAAACTTTGTTTTAAGCAAGTTGGACCAACAATCCGACCGTGTGTGCGCTTCATCGGACAAAAGTTGGGTCTGCAAACGGACAAACTTTTGCCCAACAAAAGTCCGATGGAGCAAAGTCCGACCGTGTGTACAGAAAACCATAGGACTTTTGTCCGATGGACAAAACAACTAATGTTAAAATCAACCAACAATAGCAGAAGTTGACCAAAGGGTGGCGGTAAAGAGCAGAAAAACCATGTGATGTTGCAAAAAGTTTTGGGAAAGTTTGCAGAAAAGTCCTGTGGTGTGTGTGCTATGGGTGTGCCCGGTCAACTCCGTTCGGACAAAAATCCACGGAAAAGTCCGATGGAAGTCCTACCGTGTGTACGAGGCTTTAGAAAGCATAAAGCTAAACTCTGATGCCCCCACATACCCCTGGTATGAAAAAATAAAAAAACTCTACCTAAATGCCCATTTTATTGCCTAAATCCGTGGTCATGTGATATTTTGATCCTGAGTCGTCTCTTTTCTTCTTGCACATGAAGCAGGGTCCATGTTCGGGTGTCAACTAGGGATGAGGGTCAGGTTCACTGCTACCATAGTTTCATGTAGAATCCTCAGGATTCACAAAGTTTGTAAACAGTTGGCAGAAAACTTTACAGGTTCACCGCCAGAAATATGGAACATCTATAATGCAGTGCATAGCATTTTCTCCTGGTCAGATAATTCTTAAAAGCTAATTATTTTTAGAGATGTGTAAGCCCTTTTTAATAAAACTGTGGGCTCACAGCAGCCATGTGTTTGACAATATCTTCCTTATTAGTCCTACAGATAGACAGAATTTTTTAACAAGATTTGTCCCCCATAAACTTCAATAGAGTTCATCGCAAGCTTTGAACAAGATTTGTGAGACTATTTACAAACTAAACCCAGGCAGATTAGCTGAGCCTTAATGTTTATGTGTCTGTGTGCATGATGTGGACAATTCCTATTGGCGGTTCACAACAACGTTTTCTTATGCCGCGTACACATGATCGGAATTTCCGACAACAAATGTTCAATGTGAGCCTTTGGTCGGATATTCCGACTGTGTGTAGGCTCCATCGGACATTTGCTGTCGGAATTTCCGACAACAAATGTTTGAGAGCAGGTTCTCAATTTTTCCGACAAGAAAAGATCTTGTCGGAAATTCTGACCGTATGTAGCCATTTCCGACGCACAAAAGTGCTGCGCATGCTCAGGATCAATTCGACGCATGCTCGGAATCATTGTACTTCGTTTTTCTCGGCTCGTCGTAGTGTTGTACGTCTCTGCGTTCTTGACCATCGGAATTTCCGAGCAACGTTTGTCTGACCGTGTGTTTGCAAGACAAGTTTGAGCCAACATCTGTCGGAAAAAACCCCCCACGGTTTTGTTGTCGGAAATTCCGATCGTGTGTACGCGGCATAAGGATACAGAAGAAAGTTTGCCAGTAATGAGGGCCTTTTGAGGGGACCGTTGGAGACTGGCTGGCTTGGACACATCTGCAGTGAAGGAAAACAGGTTCCCTGCATTTTGATAAGTATAAAATGCTCCACGTGTTTTTTCCTGGGGATGGGTTTTAAAGTAGTATTAAACCGAAACCCAAAACCAAAATGTTATTGTATTGCATGATATGAATCATTAGCTGTGATGGCTGCATCCGTTTTTCTTTTCTTTGACTGTTTTCACAGAGTGATGTGACCAGTAATACACCTCCTGTATTAGGAGACATGACTCTGAAGGAATGAGAAGAGGAGGCACAGATGCCAGCAGCATTGTCAGTCTAGGGGGAGGGTGGTGTTAAATGTATTGGCAAATTTAGAACATCTAACCAATTAAAGCCAAACTCCAGCTCACACTTTATAAGCATTTACAGCAAAAGGTTTTGCTTGAATAAATAAAAGCTGATCATTTTAAATCAACCCTGCCAGTGTTAAGTGTGTTGTCTCATCCATGTAAACTGATACATTCTGTTGAAGATTTTGTGCTGTGAAAAACAGACTAGCTGGCTGGATTACCACATAAAAATAGAAGAAAGAAAGCTTAAAAGAGGAAACTAATACAGCCATCATATCTAAGATGTGGTAAGGTGCATAAAATAAATGTTTGTATTTGGGCTTACTACTGCTTTTAAATAAAAAACAGAAGCATGGAGATTCTCATTTGCATTATGCTAGTTGAGTGACCTCTTTGTTTCGAAATGTTTAGTCACTGACCTAAAACAGTAAAGACTTATTGCTGACTTTCCTAATATGTACTGTAGACTTTCTGCTGGTCAGTAACTCAGATAGTACATTGTATTAAAGACAGCAGACAAGCATTATAGCCAAGCAATTAGCATTATAAAAAGGCTGTCAGAGATGCAGGTTCCATGTTTGTATTCAGATATAATACTTGGAGGCCCAATTATAAAGCAGTCTTAGGGTATTACTGCTGCAATGCTGCTACTTTAAAAAAAAAATACAAATCCAGCACATCGTTTGATCACAATGCAGATGTAAGATAAACACCTTTTAGAAATGTGCTTCTCAGTATTGCAGTAAATTGTCTTATCTGAACTATCAGCCCCATGCAGATAAGAGAAGAGAAAGTACTCTGTATTATGAGTGTTGGCCCCTTATTGGTGTTTTTGGTCATTAATTATTATCTTTGTCATGAGTATGATCATGTTTTGTGTTCTAGTGTCTAGAATCAGAACATAGTACTGTACAAGGGGCTGTACTAATGTACTGTCTACCAATGTGAGGCAGGCAAAGTACACATCTAGCTAAAGTAGGTCCCCCAACCCACTTTCATGATTACCCTTCTTCCCTTGGCACAGGTCTCCTTCTTCCCCTGTCTGTTCTCTACTCTCCTCATCTTTCTTTTACAAAAAGTTTTATTGTCATACAAACCGACAGAACAGGTTTACAATAGCGTGTTATAGCATACAAAATACAAAGCAGATCTGGGCTTGGAGGCCCTTGTCAACATTAAGGAAGCATGAGCCGCGATCCTATGCTATGCACAAATAAAGGAAGAAAATAAAATAAACCATAAGACCAAATGGTCCAAAACCCGAGCCATGCCCGGCTGTCTATAAACCTGTTGAGTGAACATATAATGCACAACAAGAAAACCTGAAGGTTAGTATCCTTTAGAGGTTAGAAAGGATTATCAGCAAAATAAGTGACTATATGAAAGAGGGGAAAAAAAAAAAAAAGCAAAAGAGAAATGGAGAAAGAGGGAGAGAAATTAAATAAAAAAAAATAAAAAAATAAATGGAGCGGAACAAGAAGGGGAGTAGAAGCTGAAGAGGGAGGAAAAGAAGAAGAAAGCAGGAGGTCCACGGGGTGCGCGCAAGAGGAGTCCTATAGTGATAGTAAAGCAGCGTCAAACCTAGAAGGGTGGTGGTATGTGATCCATGGTTGCCAGACCTTAAGAAACTTGTCATGCGTATCAGAAAGAATAGCCGTTAGTTTCTCGTTAACCATGACATCGTTCAGGCGGATTTTGACTGCTTCAAAGCTAAGTGCGGGGGTCTTCCAAGCTCTCGCAACTGTCAACCTAGCTGCAGTAAAAAGATGTTGGGCCAATTGCCTTTCTGGACGCAATAGTTCCTCGATGGGCTTACCAAGGAGAGCTACATAAGGGTCCCTTTTAATGTTGATCTGAAATAGATTACGGAGGGGAGTGAAAACCCTAATCCACAGTCTGCACGCCCGCGGGCATGACCACCAGATATGTGCCATGGAGCCCTCCTGGGAGCACCCCCAAAAACAAAGTGGAGAATAATTTGGTATAAAGCGAGCCAATCTCGCCAGCGTGTAATACCACCTATACAATACTTTATAGGCATTTTCCAGAATTAACACATTTCGGGAACACTTGGAGATAGTTAGTGTCATTGCCTGCCAGTCCTCAGGGTCCAGCTGCTTCCCCAGCTCTCTCTCCCATTGTAGGTGGTAAGGCCTCAATGGGAGTCTCTTTGTAGATATCACAGCCAAATAAATCAGTGATATTAGGCCTGTTGAATGGGGTCTGGCTCTACAAAGACCCTCGAAGGGGGTCAAAGTATAAGGGGTAGATTGAGACCGAATGAGACTCTGAACAAAGTGGCGAAGTTGTAAATAACTATAGTGCTCTCACAAGGGAATGTTGCGAGAGGAGCGTAAAGCTTCAAATGCCAAAATCCCAGTAGGCCTCAATAGTGAGTGAACATCTGTGAACCCGTTCATGGACCACCATGAAAATTGGGAGGGATTATCACGACCTGGAGGAAATAGCGGGCAGTGTAAGAGTCGTAAGAGAGGGAGATGAGGAGAGATCAACCCTGCAGAGTACTTTACCGAATCCCATATTCGCAAAGAGTGGGCTAAACAGCGCCCCAGAGCTGTCGGACGATGAACAGGAGGGAGCCAGGGTAATGAGGAGATAGGAACAGGGTCGATGTCAACCAGGTCAATACTCTCCTCATCTTTCTACTATGTACCCAGTCTCAACTTGCCCCTGTCTCCTTCATTACTCTCTGTACCTGGCTGTGACTTCATCCACCCTGCACCGCTGTCACTAATTACCACTGTCATCTTTCTCATCCCTCTTCATCATTACTGGTCCACACTAATTCTCCTATCCAGGCATTGTTTCTGATTCCTATTGTTACTTTTCCCTTCTCATTCCACGATTGTTAGTCCCTCACGCCTCCTACGTTAGGTCTCTCCCTCATTTCTGATACCCCCTACTTCCTCTATTACATATTATAGGTGCTTGAGGGCTGGAGCACATGTAACAGTGGGGATTCCACTACAGGTCAAGGGAAAACTCCAAGTTCCTCTCACGTTGATAGCAGTTTCCTTGTTCTGGAATAAGATATACTGACAAGGCTCCAGGCCCCCCTGAATTTGGCTCCCTCAAAGACATGCAACAGACTGTCTGACTAAAGCAGAACTCTCCGCCACTACAGTATGTGTGATCTATTCCAAAGGCTATCACCAGTTTTGGAATTGGTGGGTGCCAACAGGATGGTTTGTAGGTGTCACAGAAATCTTCTAACTAGTACTGCTAACACCCTGGGATTCCCTCAGTTTAGAGGGATTTTCTCTCACTTTTTGTTTTAGCTATTGAACTGGAAGTGAAGAAAAAAAACCTCAATGGGATACAGATGGCAAAAAAAAAAAAAATGATGGGGGTTATAACCCTCCTTTACTCACTAACTAAAATGAAGAAAACAATTGTTTTGTTTTAATTGTTTGTTTTAATTGTACTTTAACCGGTTCCCGTCCGACTCCTGTACATATACGTCGGCAGAATGGCATGGCTGGGCAGAGTAACATATATTTACGTCACTTTGAAATTCCCGCCGTGCGAGCGCGCGCCCCTGCCACGAGCTCCGTGACCATGCCCGCAGGACCCGCGGACTCGATGTCCGCCGGTGTCCCGCGATCGGGTCACAGAGCTGCATAACGGGGAGAGGCAAGTGTAAACAAGCTTCTCCCCGTTCTGCCTAGTGACACTGTCACTGATGGTCTGCTCCCTCTCATCGGGAGCAGCGATCAGTGACGTGTCACTCGTAGCCACCCTTCACTGCCAGTCACATTTATACAGTAATCAGTGCATATTTATAGCACTGATTGTTGTATAAATGTGAATGGTCCCAAAATAGTGCCAAAAGTGTCCGATATGTCCGCCATAATGTCGCAGTCCGATAAAAATCGCAGATCACCGCCATAAGTAAAAAAAAATAATAATAATAAAAATGCCATAAAACTACCCCTATTTTGTAGGCGCTATAATCAATATACGCTTATTGCGATTTTTCTTACCAAACATATGTAGAAGAATACGTATCGATCTAAACTGTGGAAAAAATTCGTTTTTTTATAGATTTTTGGGGGATATTTATTATAGCAAAAAGTAAAAAATATTGCATTTTCTCCAAAATTGTCACTCTATTTTTGTTAATAGAGCAAAAAAAAAAAAAAACGCAGAGGTGATCAAATACCACCAAAAAGCCCTATTTGTGGGAAAAAAAGGACGTCAATTTTGTTTAGGAGCCACGTCGCACGACCGCGCAATTGTCAGTTAAAGCGACGCAGTGCTGAATCGCAAAAAGTGCTCTGGTCTTTGGCCAGCCTAATGGTCCGGGGGTTAAGTGGTTAACTACTCACTAATTACCATTAGCAGAATAGTTTTTTTCTTTACAGGTGACTGATTTTGCTTTTGAAAAATAAAACAAATATGCTACAAACATATCTGTTAAAATAGCACCATTTACATTGTAAGGGGGTGCATATTTGGTAGATATATGATCATTGCATGCTATGATGTTGTTCTGGTCCACATTTGAAAGTGATTCCAGAAGCACTTATTACAGAGCACTTCCAGGTTCACGGTTTCCCAATGGTTGAGGTGCCTAGAAAAGTAAGAGACATTTTTTCTTAGGCTTTATAGAGGCTGCTGAAACACATCCATCCTTGCTTCAGGGATACTGAAGCTTAGTTTGATTACAAGGTTATGCTGAATGACTTTGAGACTGTAATAAGCTTCAAAGACAGCACTGTTAATTTAATGGTGCCAGCGTGCAAGTGATAGTGGTGTTCTGCTATTAAATTAATGGTGCTGGCAGGGAAACGGTTCATAACTGAATGGATGTAGTATTCACAAGTATGTCTGCCATTTGGGAGTGGCAGTTACCTAGAAATCATTTCTCCTTTTGAAAATATTAAAGCCATATACATCTAGGAATAGCTGCCTTTTGTTTTAAAAATTGCTTTCCTTTCAACTAGCAACACCACATTATGGTCTCCTTGGCTTATCTGTCTGTGCAAGAAAACCTTAGCATTACTTTCCTGCTTTAAAAATACAACATGCTGCAGTTTGGAATCTTCTGGTTTGTATGTTAAACTATGGGGGTCATTTACTATAGCGTGAATATGAGATTGCGTGATACATGATAGCGCCCAAATAAGATATCAACTGGGTGGACATTGCAAATGGAAAATTGCGCTATTGACAGAAAACATGCTTCAGAATATGCGGGAATAGCCAATAGTCAATGGGGCTCGAACCTGCAAAATAAAAAGTCCTCATTGAAGGCTCGCGTGCAAGTTATTTGCCATAAAAAAGTATCAATGCAAAAAAAAGTTTTGAAAACAACTGTTTTTAAAGGAGCAGTGATTTTAATGATGCTGAAAGTGAAACAATAAAAATTAAAAATGAAACAATAAAAATGAACCGTGCTTTCGCCCCCCCCCCCCCCATGTCCTCGCTCAGGTCAGCACGTGTTTGCATCACTTCCGGTTTGACAGACCAGTGTTTCTACATTTTCTTAATAAAACTGTGTTTAAAACGGTATCACACTATTGGGCTCCCCTTTCTCCTTTCCATGGGTTACAACCGAAGCCATACTACCATCGCAGCAGTGACAGGTCAATCGCCAGAGTGCCCCACAGTGGCAGACACTGTATGAATGCTTCATACCCTCAGTGGGGGTGAAATATCTGGTGAGTGCAGACTGATGTGCATTTGCTAATTATGCTGCTGAGTACAATGCAAGTTTTCACTAGGTGATGCCATCAGTGGGATTTAGGTCATACCACTATGCTACGGAGCTGAGCACAATCTTACATAGAAAATACAATTACTAATGTTTGATTCTTTTTATTCTATACAATAATGTTTTGCATTTGAGGGATTAATGTTATGGTAACAACCATGCTCATGTGGCATTGGCTATTAGGCATTCGTCTATTGTCAGCATATGCTGCTGATTAGGATGTAAGCTTTGCAGTTTTTATTTTCACAGTATGTAGCTGGTTGCTCAGCAAGGGGCTGAGAAGCCGGCCGCCGTGTTCTTGACAACTGATGAGTCATTAGCTGTCAGTGGGGTTCCTCGCTGGCAGCTGAATGTTAAAAAAAAAGAAAAAATGCTGACCACCCCCCCCCCCCCAGCTCCATACCAGACTCTACAGGTCTAGTATGGATTTGGAGGGGACCCCACACGCCAATTTTCTTTTAAATTACGAGGGGATCCCCCCAAAATCCATATCAGACCCTTATTCGAGCATGCAGCCTAGAGGTCAGGAAAGGAAAGGGATGAGCAAGTGCCACCCTCCTGAACCATACCAGGCCGCATGGGGGGGTGGGGCCTCGATGGGGACAATGGCCTCTTCCTGATAACCCTGGCCGGGGGTTGTCAGTGTTTGTGGGTGAGGGGCTTATCGAAATTGGCAAGCCCCATTTAACAAGGGAGCCCCCAGATCCTGCCCCCCTATGTGAATGGGTATTGGGTACATCGTACCCCTACCCATTTACCCCCAAAAAAAACTGTGAAAAGAAAACAAGAGTCCGTTTTTGACAAGTCCTTTATTATAAAAAAGCTCTGAGCTGTCTCTCCTGCTGCCGTCACTCACGCCACCGCCTACTTTTCCCACTGCTGTGTTCTTCCTCGCCACTGTCTTCCTCCATTGTGTTGTCACCCGCTGTCTGGCATCTCTTACATGATGCGTGGCCACCCAGTGGCATCACCCGAAGAGCCCGCCCCCTTTTTTATATTAGCGGGTAACCTGCAGCGAGGAAGAACACAGCAGCAGGAGAAGACGGAGGCAGGAGACTATGGCTGCGGGAGTGACAGTGACAGAAGATGACAAGAGAGACGGCACCAGGAGAAGATGGCGGTGGGAGCTTTTGTTGGTAAATAGGTAGGGGTACGATGTTCCCGATACCCATTTACATAGGGGGCAGAATCTGGGGGGGCCCCCTTGTTAAAGGGTGCTTCCAGATTCTGATAAGTCCCCCAGCCGCAGACCCCAACAACCACCGGCCGGCCCTTGTCCCCATCAACATGGGGACAAGGTGATTTGGGGGGACCAAAGCACCCTCCCTATGTTGAGGGCATGTGGCCTGGTACTGTTCAGGAGGGTGGGCGCTCACTTGTCACCCCCCCTCCCAACTATCCTGACCTCCAGGCTGCCTACTCGGATAAGAATCTGCTATGGATTTTGGGGGGACCCCACGCCAATCTTTCTTTAAGAATTGCCATTTAGTTCCCCTTTAAATCCATACCAGACCCTAAGGGCCTGTTATGGATTTTGAAGGGAAACCAATGCCAATTTTTTTGTAAACAATCGTTTTTGGGTTATTTTTTTTTCTTAATTTGGTGCTTAGAGAGAATTCACATTTTGTTGACAAATTTCATGGCTTAGAAGGTTGTTTTTTTTTGTATGCAACTAGATTTATTACAGATTTGAAGGGGTATGAATTGTTTGCACTTATAAAATATGTATTTTGAGTCTGCAGAAATCAAACTTAAAGCGGTGGTGCAGGAAAAAAAAAAAGTCAGCAGCTACTAACAGTGTAGCTGCTGACTTTTAATAAGGACACTTACCTGTCCTACTCTCCCGCGATGTCGGTCCTGCTGCGGCGATCGATCGAGGCTGGCAGGCTTCCGGCTCCTCCATTCTGAGTAGGGGAAACAGGCTGTGAAGCCATAAGGCTTCACTGCCCGTTTCCTACTGCGCATGCGCCACTCGCACGGCGCTTTGTGAATGGGCGGCTTGCCTCCTGGGATACACACAGTTCCCAGAAGGCAGCGCGGTCCATTCACAAGAAGAGGAAGCGGAAGGAGAGCCACCGCGGACGGAGAAGAGGAACATTAGCGGCAGATTAGGGGACTTCCGCATAGCAACAGGCATTTAGGGTGAGTATAATTTTTTTTTTTTTTTCTATTCATTTTTTTTTTTTTTTTTAATTCTTAGTGTGAAGATTTTTTCAGGGTGGACCTCCACTTTAAAGCAAGAAACAATCAACTTTTTATTTCAACATTGTATAAACATTTGGTACACTAATATACTTGGGACAAAAAACAACAAAAAAAAGACATGGAAATGATGTTCTAGCATTCGACAATACAGTTAGAAGGACCCTGTATAAAAGAGCTTAAAATCTACAAGGGTAAAGCCTCGTACACACGATGCGATTGTTGGGCAACCGAGCTTCTGATTTTTGTCTGCAGTGCGTGTGCCTTGATCTTGTCTTGCATACTAACGGTACACAATTGTCGGCCAACAAACACAAACGTAGTGACGTACTAGACGTACTACGAGACTATAAAGAGGAAGTTCATTTCTCAAGCGCCACCCTTCGGGCTCCTTCTGCTAAGCGCACAAACTACCTTGATACACACAGCAGGAATGAATTAACAGCAACCTTCCTTTTCATCTCAACCATTACATAGCATTTGTAAGTCGAATATGTGGGATTTAGAAGCAATCATCAAACAGCCTTAGTAGGGTGTGGGTCAGGAATTATGCACACCCCCCCAAAACCCATATATATATATATATATATTTTTTTTTGTAACACAATATACACACTGCAAAGAAAAATTCAGGCCTGTTCTTAGGCCAAACACACGCCACAAATGCTGGTCTTTAAATAACCTACCTAAGCTTGCTAGCACACTTCCACCCACGCAGTAAAATACGCACCCATCAGTGTAATTGATTCTGTTGCTTCATGTAGGCCTCAAGTGCCCACACCTGTTCATTAGGAATGCACACTCTTTACAAATGAAAAAAATGTCTCAGCATTGATATCTGTTCAAGGTAAAGCTCAAAATAACACACGTCTAAGGATCTGCCCATGATCAGTGATCCCAAAGAACTCCAAATCAAACTTGTACATTGTTGGGCATATGGAGGGTCCAAAACAGGAAATTACTATTTTTTGAGGGATGCTTCACACAAATTGGTGACAAAGTGCATTCAGCATAAGCATACAACATTAAAATATGTGTGCAGCATCAGACCAGACTTAGACATCCATATCTGGGCCAAAACACCCCAGGTCTAGATTGGGTGCAAACCCATGCTTGCTTGATTTATAATGTGATTTCTTGGTGTTTCATTATGTGAAACCCATCAAAAATATTAGCACTTGTGAAAAATAAACTTTAACACCACAACATGCAAACCTCTAGCCAGGTAGCAAGATTGGGAGTCAAACTCAGAAACTCTGTGCTGCTAGGCAGAAGTGCTAGCCTGCGAGCCACTGTGCTGCCACATGTGTTTGGGCTGCATCTCTGTGGTGTAACACAGTCCTAAGTCCCAGGGGTGCAAGAAGTTAATCAATACAGATGTACTGTGGAAGGCCAGAGAGCCAGTGAACAACCTGTTTCTGGCATATGCCATCTGTTTTGGAGGCTGGTTATGGCTGATTACTGTCAGCATGCTGAGAGCTAGAGATGGGCTATCGGTTCGACTCAAACATCGCCTGTTCGATCGTTCGCCGAAGACCGAACATTATGGGGCAGTCGCGCCAAATTAGAGCTGCACGTCACGCCCCATAATGCACTGCGTCATCGCAGGGCATTACTGGCTGATGATTGGCCAAGCATGCACTATGACCCGCATGCTTTGGCCAATCACAGCACCGTCAGCAAAGAGAGCCATAATTGGCCAAAGGCAGGGTGCCTTTGGCCAATTATGGCTTAGGGGGTTAAGTCCACACCCCACACTATATAAGGCCGCCTGCACGTCGGCCTTGTGTAGTGTGTTCCAGCGGAGAGAGAGAGAGTTAGAGAGAGAGAGATAGATAGATAGATAGTGATAGTGTCATTTCCTTTACGTTGAGCAGGCAGGCGATTCAGTTAGCTGCAGTGTATTCAGTATATATATGCATCCCGGTTTTGTATATCTATATATATATATATATATATATATATATATATATATATATATACACACTGTATCCAGTTTAGCTATATCTCACTGCAGACCATTCCTGGTGTACTGTTTCTAAAATACTTCAGGCAGGCAGTTGATTCAGTTAGTTGCAGTGTATTCAGTGTATAATATATATATATATATATATATATATATATATATATATACTGTATCCTGTGCAGCTAGATCTCACTGCAGACCGTTGCTGGTGTACTGTTTCTAAAATACACTTTTAGGCAGGCAGGTGATTCAGTGATCTGCAGTGCATAAAATATATACAGGTCCTTCTCAAAAAATTAGCATATTGTGATAAAGTTCATTATTTTCTGTAATGTACTGATAAACATTAGACTTTCATATATTTTAGATTCATTACACACAACTGAAGTAGTTCAAGCCTTTTCTTGTTTTAATATTGATGATTTTGGCATACAGCTCATGAAAACTCAAAAATCCTATCTCAAAAAATTAGCATATCATGAAAAGGTTCTCTAAACGAGCTATTAACCTAATCATCTGAATCAACTAATTAACTCTAAACACCTGCAAAAGATTCCTGAGGCTTTTAAAAACTCCCAGCCTGGTTCATTACTCAAAACCGCAATCATGGGTAAGACTGCCGACCTTATAATACAGATAACGGCGCAAAAAGAAGGAACAACAACCTAACTGATAAAAATAAATCAGATGAAAATCAATAGGATTTAAAGTATAAAAGTCTTTCTCTTTGGAAGTCCATGTAATATTGAAAGCAAGTCATATGAACATATGCACCGTTGGCAGCAATTGTAGAGCGAAGCAGACTCTATATATGGTAAAGAAAAGAAAAAACAAATGCGCCTACTAAGTGCAGTATGTTAGAAATTTATTCGAGAATAATTAAAATAACAGCCAAATGGCTACTCACAGGATGGAAGTGGAGTAAAAGCATAAATAGATATCCTTCTAAGTTGTCTGCGGAGGGCATGAGTCACTCCGTGTGTCTGTAGTCTCCCGGTGGTGGAATACTGCCAAGATGAAGAGGTAGTGCACTGCGGTGTTGCTGCAGGGATGGGGAGATGGCAGAAGAACGGTAGATGCGAGAAGAGCTGTCCCTCTATGCCAGTGTGGACACCGGTTCCCACACGGCGTACGGCGTGCGGTTCACGCTGGAGCGCAGTCAGCTTCGGCAACCGGACGTGATCCGAGGATCCGAGGAAAATGCGGAAGCATTGAAACGCGTCATCAGTTAGCGTCTGCTATTGACGTCACGTCCGGTTGCCGAAGCTGACTGCGCTCCAGCGTGAACCGCACGCCGTACGCCGTGTGGGAACCGGTGTCCACACTGGCATAGAGGGACAGCTCTTCTCGCATCTACCGTTCTTCTGCCATCTCCCCATCCCTGCAGCAACACCGCAGTGCACTACCTCTTCATCTTGGCAGTATTCCACCACCGGGAGACTACAGACACACGGAGTGACTCATGCCCTCCGCAGACAACTTAGAAGGATATCTATTTATGCTTTTACTCCACTTCCATCCTGTGAGTAGCCATTTGGCTGTTATTTTAATTATTCTCGAATAAATTTCTAACATACTGCACTTAGTAGGCGCATTTGTTTTTTCTTTTCAAGACTGCCG
This sequence comes from Rana muscosa, assembly GCA_029206835.1. Lineage (NCBI taxonomy): Eukaryota > Metazoa > Chordata > Amphibia > Anura > Ranidae > Rana > Rana muscosa. The sequence goes on along the minus strand of CM055117.1, from coordinate 254,020,129 downwards.
ACCTGACTGCTGTCCAGAAGGCCATCATTGACACCCTCAAGCAAGAGGGTAAGACACAGAAAGAAATTTCTGAACGAATAGGCTGTTCCCAGAGTGCTGTATCAAGGCACCTCAGTGGGAAGTCTGTGGGAAGGAAAAAGTGTGGCAGAAAACGCTGTACAACGAGAAGAGGTGACCGGACCCTGAAGAAGATTGTGGAGAAGGACCGATTCCAGACCTTGGAGGACCTGCGGAAGCAGTGGACTGAGTCTGGAGTAGAAACATCCAGAGCCACCGTGAACAGGCGTGTGCAGGAAATGGGCTACAGGTGCCGCATTCCCCAGGTCAAGCCACTTTTGAACCAGAAACAGCGGCAGAAGCGCCTGACCTGGGCTACAGAGAAGCAGCACTGGACTGTTGCTCAGTGGTCCAAAGTACATTCGGAAATCAAGGTGCCAGAGTCTGGAGGAAGACTGGGGAGAGGGAAATGCCAAAATGCCTGAAGTCCAGTGTCAAGTACCCACAGTCAGTGATGGTCTGGGGTGCCATGTCAGCTGCTGGTGTTGGTCCACTGTGTTTTATCAAGGGCAGGGTCAATGCAGCTAGCTATCAGGAGATTTTGGAGCACTTCATGCTTCCATCTGCTGAAAAGCTTTATGGAGATGAAGATTTCATTTTTCAGCACGACCTGGCACCTGCTCACAGTGCCAAAACCACTGGTAAATGGTTTACTGACCATGGTATTACTGTGCTCAATTGGCCTGCCAACTCTCCTGACCTGAACCCCATAGAGAATCTGTGGGATATTGGGAAGAGAAAGTTGAGAGACGCAAGACCCAACACTCTGGATGAGCTTAAGGCCGCTATCGAAGCATCCTGGGCCTCCATAACACCTCAGCAGTGCCACAGGCTGGTTGCCTCCATGCCACGCCGCATTGAAGCAGTCATTTCTGCAAAAGGATTCCCGACCAAGTATTGAGTGCATAACTGAACATAATTATTTGAAGGTTGACTTTTTTTGTATTAAAAACACTTTTCTTTTATTGGTCGGATGAAATATGCTAATTTTTTGAGATAGGATTTTTGGGTTTTCATGAGCTGTATGCCAAAATCATCAATATTAAAACAAGAAAAGGCTTGAACTACTTCAGTTGTGTGTAATGAATCTAAAATATATGAAAGTCTAATGTTTATCAGTACATTACAGAAAATAATGAACTTTATCACAATATGCTAATTTTTTGAGAAGGACCTGTAGTCTCCTACATATATACCCACTGCATTCTAGTCTAGCCAAGCCTATACCTGCCTGCAGGCCATTCCTGGTGTCCATATTAAAATACATTTTCAAGCAGGCAGGCCAGGAAGGTGATTCAGTGATCTGCAGTACATAAAATATATATACGGTCTCCTACATATATACCCACTGCATTCTAGTCTAGCCAAGCCTATACGTGCCTGCAGGCCAATCCTGGTGTAATTTTTCTAGTAAACTTCAGGCGGTGTTTTGCTAATCCAATTTTACAGCATTTCTGGAAGGCCACCAAGGAAAGGCAGACGCTCACAGGCTACTAAAAGAGGACAAGCAGGCTCTGTCTCTACAGCCAAAAGTGCTGGTGCAGCCAACATTCGACTTACAGACGACTCCTACTTACAAACGGAGGGAGACAACAGGAAGTGAGAGGAAATCCACCCCTAGGAAGGGAAATTCTCTCCTGTAAGAGTTAATATTGGAAAAAGGTGTCTCCACTGATGATAATTAAAAAACACAAAATTGTGACTCATTTTGAATTTGCATCAGCAATCATATTGTTTGTGGGTTGTAAAGACACCTGTGTGAGTTTGGGTAAAGTATTTTGTGAGATGGACAGCAACAAGTGAAAGTGACAGAGAAAAATATATTTTATAAAATAGATGATGAAGAAGTAACATTGTTGCAAGGACAATTTATTTTAGAACCCCTTTCACACTGGAGCGTATTGCAGGCGCTATAGCATTGAAAATAGTGCCTGCAATGCGCCCTTAAAAATCTGTCACATTCACATTCACCCGGGGGCTTTCACACTGGGGCGGTGCGCTAGCAGGATGGTAAAAAAAGGCCTGCTAGCTGCATCTTTGGAGCGGGGAAGGAGCTCCTCCACTGCTGCCCATTGAAATCAATGGGACAGCGCATTGCGGTCAGTTTTAACCCTTTCTCGGCCGCTAGCAAGGGTTAAATGCGCCCCGTTAGCAAAATGTGCCGCAAATCCGCCCATAGCCGCCGACGCTATGGGCGGCTCAGTGTGAAAGGGCTCTTAGCGAAAGATACATTAATTTCAACATAAAAAGTATTTAAAGTGGAACTTCAGTAATTATTTTTAACTTTCCATCTATTAAATCTTCTGCCCTTGTTGTTTTAACTTTGGATAGTAAAACATTTTTTTTTCTGCCAGTTTTTTTTCTGCCACTTTATACAGCCCACTTCCTGTTTCTTGTCTGGTAAAAAGCCTAGGCTTATGACATCATGCACAGCTCTCTCTCTCACTCTTGTGAGGAAGGGATGGGGGGTGAGTCATAAGAGGCCTAATGAGAGCTGCAGAGCTGGAGGTGTGCCTCTGTGTAAATCCAGGAAGTGAACAGTCAGCAGCTTCAGCTAACCACAGTTAAAATGGCTGCAGCCAGACTTAGTGGAGGAAGATTTTTGCAGCATATTTGGCAAGTACAGAATCACAGTATATATAAAATAATATGCAAAGTGGTTGGAGTGAAGCTTCAGAATGGCAAATTTTTATTACAAATTATGTGAGCAGACTGCAGTTCCTCTTTAACCTTGGTTTGAGAGTAACTTGATTTGAGAGCGTTTTTCAGAGCAAGCAACATTTTTAAATAAATTTTGATATACAAACCATGTCTTGATATACAAGTAGCGTCATGTCACAATTGAGTATAAAAACAGAACAGAGGTGCCTCTAAATGTAGAAATATGGTTACATTTAATGAAAGTACAACATTTAGCAAGTCACATAGTTGATGACTAAAACAGGCACACCTAAGTATGCAGGCATCTGGGGTAAAGGTGTCCACATAGAACCATACTCCACACTAGGCTTGTGCAATTCGTTTCGTAACGAATCGAAATTCGTCTGAATTTAGCAACTTTCGGACATTCGGAAGCATTCGAATTTCCGAACAAAGCAATTACGAATAAAAATGAATCCGAAAAAAAAATTATATCGCAAATAGCGAATGCCCGAATGTCTTCGGCATAATTTGTTATGAAAATAGTTACGAATGAACAAATCCATTCGAAGCACAATAACACTCTGCTCTGCTCTCTGCTTCTCCCTCACCGTGCTGAACTCCCTCTCAAAATGGTGTACAGGGGCGGAGGCTATAGCCGCATGTAAAAAATGAAAGTAAAGTACGAGATTTCGAATCGTTACAAATAACCGCTATGTATTTAGAAAAGTACAAATCCATTCGAAGCACATTAGGCATAATAGGCAGCGTCGTTGTGAGAGAGACACAGAAAATTACGAATCAACGAACCCAAAAAAAGTTACGAAAGTAGGAGTTGTGTCCAGAATCAACGAAAAACAATGTACTCTACCGAAAATACGAATTATAAATCAACTAAAAATAAGGCTTACATTAATACAAATCATTCCGATTCAACGAAAAATGTCGCTTGCGAAAATACGAATTAGTACGAACACGAAAAATCCCGTCTAGCAAAATTACGAACAATTACGAATCAACAGGACCGAAAAGAAACAAACCGAAACGAAACAAATTTTTCCGTTGTGCACAAGAAACGAACCAAAACTAAACAAATTTTTCCGTTGTGCACAAGTCTACTCCACACCACCATCAATGTCATCCCTTCCACATTGCGCTCCTTGAGCGCTTCAAGCCTCGCTTTCAAATCGCTCCACTGCAGGGTAGTCTTCCTGGTCACGATTGAAGACTCAAGCCTCGTACACACGGCCGAGATTCTCGTTGAAAAAAACATGTCGTTTTTTTCGACGAGATTCTTGGACAAGAAACTTGTCCCGGCCGAGTGTACACACGCTCGATTCAAAGAACCCACGGTTCTTTGAATGGAGCGTACGTGGTGACATCATCGACTACGACGAGCATGCGCTCGTCACATTCGATGCCGTCGCCGCCATCTTGGTATACCCTACCTATGCCTAGGAAGGTACCGCGCATGCGTCAAATTCATTTCGAACATGCGCGGGCTTCCGGGAGGACAGGTAAGTGTACACACACTCACTTTTCTCGTCGAGAAACATGCCGACGAGAATCTCGACGAGAAAATAGAGAGCAGGTTCTCTATTTTCTCGTCGAGATTACTTGTCAGTTTTCTTGACGAGAAACCATACACACGAACGAGTTTCTCGGCAAGACATCTCTGCCAGCAAGTTTCTTGCTGGTTCTTGCCGAGAAACTCGGTCGTGTGTACGAGGCCTGACAGCGGTAAGAGCCGGTGGTGCGGAGGATGTTCTATGTGGACAGCTTTACCCAAAGTGCTTGCATACTTAGATTTGCTTCTTTTAATCATCAACCATGTGAGTTGCTAAATGCTAAATGTTGCACCTTTACTAAATGTAACTGTAACGAAACGTCCCACACTCCGCTTAAGTGCTTTCGTCATATACCACTTCCTATCATTCTGGATATAGATATCAGATATTCCAACCGCTATCAACATCAAACAAGACAATATTTGCTGATTGCTGAACAAGAACTCTTTATTAGAACTGTCATAGAAATTTGGCTGTATACAGAGCACACAGCCAGATATCTTGTCTCGAATAGTAACACATTTAGTCTCAATGATATAATGCATCTTAACCACTTAAGCCCCGGACCATTTCGGGCCATTAGGACCAAGCCTGTTTTTGGGATTCGGCACTGCGCTGCTTTAACTGTAAATTGTGCGGACATGCAATGTTGTACCCAAATGAAATTTGCGTCCTTTTCTTCCCACAAATAGAGCTTTCTTTTAATGGTATTTGATTGCCTCTGCAATTTTTATTTTTTGCGATATAAATGGAAAAAGAACGAAAATTTTGAAAAAAAAAGATATTTTCTACTTTTTGTTATAAGAAAAATCGAATAAACTCAATTTTAGTCATACATTTAGGCCAAAATGTATTCAGCCACATGTCTTTAGTAAAAAAAATGTCAATAAGCGTATATTTATTGGTTTGCGCAAAAGTTATAGCGTTTACAAACTAGGGTACGTTTTCTGAAATTTACACAGCTTTAAATTTATGACTGCCTATCTCATTTCTTGAGGTGCTAAAATGGCAGGGCAGTACAAAACCCCCCCAAATGACCCCATTTTGGAAAGTAGACACCCCAGGGAAATTGCTGAGAGGCATGTTGAGCCCATTGAATATTTATTTTTTTTGTCCCAAGTGATTGAATAATGACAAAAAAAAAAAAAAATTACAAAAAGTTGTCACTAAATGATATATTGCTCACACATGCCATGGTTATATGTGGAATTGCACCCCAAAATACATTCTGCTGCTTCTCCTGAGTACGGGGATACCACATGTGTGGGACTTTTTAGGAGCCTAGCCACGTACGGGACCCCGGAAACCAAGCACCGCCTTCAGGATTTCTAAGGGCGCAAATTTTTGATTTCACTCCTCACTACCTATCACAGTTTCGAAGGCCATAAAATGCCAAAATAGCACAAAACCCCCCCAAATGACCCCATTTTGGAAAGTAGACACCCCAAGCTATTTACTGAGAGGCATGTTCAGTCCATGGAATATTTTATATTTTGCCACAAGTTGCGGGAATATGACCAACTTTTTTTTTTTTGCACAAAGTTGTCACTAAATGATATATTGCTCACACATGCCATGGGCATATGTGAAATTACACCCCAAAATACATTCTGCTGCCTCTCCTGAGTACGGGGATACCACATGTGTGGGACTTATTTGGAGCCTAGCCGCGTACGGGACCCCAAAAACCAAGCACCGCCTTCAAGGTTTCTAAGGGCATAAATTTTTGATTTCACTCCTCACTACCTATCACAGTTTTGAAGGCCATAAAATGCCAAGATGGCACAAAACCCCCCCAAATGACCCCATTTTGGAAAGTAGACACCCCAAGCTATTTGCTGAGAGGCATGTTGACCCCATTGAATATTTTTTTTTTGTCCCAAATGATTGAATAATGACAAAAAGAAAAAAAAAATGTACAAAAAGTTGTCACTAAATGATATATTGCTCACACATGCCATGGTTATATGTGGAATTGCACCCCAAAATACATTCTGCTGCTTTTCCTGAGTACGGGGATACCACATGTGTGGGACTTTTTGGGAGCCTAGCCGCGTACAGGGCCCCAAAAACCAAGCACTGCGAACGCTGCAGTTATGTGTGTTGTGTTTGGTAAGTGACAGTGATCGATCGATACTGCACTTGGGTGGGCTGGGCTGGGCTGGGCTGGGCGGAGGGGCTAAACGCAGGCGCTAGCAGGTATCTGGGCTGATCCCGCTAACACTGCGTTTTTGGGAACCCTAAACCGCTGGGGATGCTAGTATAGATCTGATCAGATACTATACCACTAAGGGGGGTGTATGCTTTGCGCGTGGGTGTTAGCGTTACTGTCACTAACCTAACACTGCCTGGGGCGACGCAGACCCTCTCTGGCGCTAAAACCTAATTGATCTCACCCGCCGGGCGATCAGGGGGGTTAAACCTTTATTGGGTTATATACGGCGGTTGCCCTGATGCTATAAAAAGCAAACTAATCAACCAGCGTCACCCGTAACCTTTATATGGTGATCACTGGTGAAAGGGTTAACTAGGGGCAATCAGGGGGTTAAAATCTTTATTAGGTTAAATATGGGGGTACCTGACACTATATAAAAACCTGACGGGTAACCTAAATAACTAAATAACTTACTGGCTAACCAGTGACACCAGTGACGCTTATACGGCGATCACTGGTGAAAGGGTTAACTCTAGGGGCAATCAGGGGGTTAAAATAATATATGGGGGTACCTGACACTAATAAAAACCTGCGGCGAACCTAAAAAAAAATAACTGCCTATCTAAAACACCAGCGACACGAATACAGCGATCGGAAAAACAATCGCTTAGTGACGCTGAAGTTAGGGGGTGAAAGGGTTACCTGGGGGGTGATCAAGGGGTTAAACCTTTATTAGGGGGGGTTAGGGGGCTACCCTGGACCTAAAGGGGCCTAATCCTAACTGCCCTGCAACTTTTTACAATCACAGATGACACTAAATGCAGTGATCAGTAAAATAAATGATCACTGCAATCAGTGACACTGTGATTGGGGGCTTTGGGGTGACCTGGGGGTGACTGGGGGGTGATTTGTGTGCCTATGTGTACCTACGTGTCAGTGGACTGTTAGTGCACTAACCTGCTTCCTCTCTGCTCGGCGCCGGGAACGGAAAGACCGCGGCGAGGGAGATGACATCACTTCCTCCAGCCTTGTTTACATCACATGGCGGAGGAAGCATTTTCATTGGCCGGGAGCGATCGCGAGGGGGGGGCGGAATCGAGCGCCCCCCCCCCTCATGCCTGATCGCTCCCGAACACTTAACGGCCGCTCACTGCAGTGAAGGGGGGTCCGGATGGACCCCCCAACTGCACAAAGGCGATCACGTAGATCTACGTGATTCTGCCTGTCCGTGCCATTCTGCCGACGTAAATCGGCGGTGGGCGGTCGTTAAGTGGTTAAGCTAAAATTCACTCACATTCCATTTGATTCCCATTCATTCAAATCAAGAAGCATCACCACACAGCTAGGTTAATCTCAGCATCACAGCATCAACTGTCTGCCGACGCCCTAAAAAGGCTCTTTTATTAAACTCCCAGCCGGAAGTGATGTCACAACATGTGACCTCCTCCATAGGAAGTGAGCTCACAGGGTGTGATCTTCATCCAGCAGATGACCATATAAGGATATGTTAAATACAGCTAATACAATACAATACATAAGGAACCAATCACAGACATGTATACATTCAAATAGACTAGCAGTGATGTGCACTGCTTCCAATGACGGGACCCATATGAAAACTATGGCTCAATGGGCCACAATTGTCATATAGTTATGCTATAGTTCTTGTGGAAGCAGATCTGTCCGATCGGAGTCATTTAATGCCAAGAAGTGGCCAGTCCCCTGGTGAGGCATAAAACAAACGTCCCTAAAAGAGCAAACATCGCTGTATCCACAGGAAGATTTTCACGCCACCGGTCTTCCACCAACGGCTGTATGTGCGAATACGCTCACATGAGCGCATTACAGCAAAACCGACACTGGAGGACATCTGACAACATACATTAATACAATTTTCCACAACAGAACAAGAATACAGTCTTATATACAGTTAAAGAGGAGGTAACCAGAACATAAATTAACATGAGCTAATTAACTAATCCCTTAAAGCAGCCTGGTCATTGTTATGATAAATCAGGATTTCACTACAGGTCAGACTTGTCGTCACCGAGCTTCACACAGTAGATTATACATTATCATAAGTACAACACAGAACTCCTTCATACAATTGCAGGATCATTTAGCACAAACAACAATGTGTGACAGAGAAGTCTCACTAGACTCATTTACATTATAGAAGACAACAGACAGACAGGTGGCTGGAGGTGATGACATTAGCATCTCCTTACAGTATATGTCCCAACAGTATGAATCAGTCACTCTTTCTAATATGGCATATATCCTGGGAGATATTGTGGAAAAATTTTACTGTCCCATTTTAAGTAATCCAAGACATATTTTCTCAGTCACCCCATGCCAGGATGGCACAGGGTGACTTAGATATAAGAGGTGCATGGGGAGCTGAAACAAGGGCCTCCCATCCTTTCCAAGGGATTCTGGGCTCCACGGGCCCTCCTGTAACAGTAACCATATTGCTACACTTAGAGGCGCCTCTCTTCTATTTTTTACACTGTAGCTCCTGCTGGATTTTGCTTCAAATCCCCTTGAGGAGGCTGCCATTTGTGGATAGACATTTTATAGTTACACAACCTATCACATTGCTATAATCTCTTTATATGGACTATAAACGGAAGGAATTGTGTATAAATGGTTGTGGAGCTAATCATCTGAGTTTCCATTATTTTTTATGGGGAAATTTGCTTTGATATACAAGTGCTTTGGATTGTGGAATTATACTTGCATTATTGGTTTTCCATTGGATGTGAACACTGGGACTCCTACACCTGTTCTTCTCCCTCTCCTCTCTTCTTGTCCACCAGAATATTCAATTTCTTCTGGGAGATTGTGATTGTTTATATGAACTATATGATCACACATTTATTTTTTGGGATACATCACGTTTGGACTTATTTAAATACACATTATTTTTTGATGCACTTTAGATTGGATGACACTTTATCATAGACACTTTGATTATATATATGTGTTTTAGTTACCTTATTTTTATATTATATTGAACCATTTATCAGTATATTGCACTTTGTTTGTTTTTAGCAATTTGCACTTTGACTAATAGCGCTGCTTCAATATTTTTACAAGTGGCAGCTTTGGACACTTTTTTTTCTGTTGGTAAACAAAGAGACTGGGGATTCCTTGAATCTATACCAGCCTCTTATCATAGATAAAGGTCTGCTATAGATGTTAATGGAAGACTTCACACAAACAAAAAAGAAAAGAATGCATAGTGTTCCCCCTAAAGATACATAAAATACCCCTATGCTTAATGAGTGTCTGGTATTGAGGACAAGTGCCTTTTCACCACAACCCTGGCCTGGTGGATATGGGGGTCTGTGGGCAGGGGCTTATCTGAATCTAGAAGCCCTCTTTAAGATGCATTGATTTACTTTACAGGCTATTGCAAGAGATTTTTGGCCAATGCACGGCCCTCCAGCTGTTGCAAAACTACAAGTCCCCTCATGCCTCCACCTGTGGGAGTCATGCTTGTAACTGTAAGCCTTGCAATGCCTCATGGGACTTGTAGTTTCGCAACAGCTGGAGGGCCACCAGTTTGAGACCTCTGATCTAGACAGTCCATCTGTGGGATGGAATGCAGGAATTTTCTTTACACATAGAAGAATGTGTCGATATTCACAATTTTCGTAAAAATATGAAATGCTGTGTACATTATTTCACATCTGGTCTCATCAAAAGCAGGTTATGCTTTTGATAGTTTTGGACAACATATTTGTTGACCAAGCCAGCACAAGTACAACTCAAAAATATGGGAGGGGGGGCATGCATTTTAAAGAGCCAATAAAGACCAACACTAATGCCGCGTACACACGATCGGATTTTCAGTCGGAAAAACCTTGGATGGTTTTTCCGACGGAATTCCGCTGAAGCTTGGCTTGCATACACACGATCACACAAAAGTTCTCTGAACTTTCGACCGTCAAGAACGCGGTGACGTACAACACTACGACGGGCTGAGAAAATGAAGTTCAATGCTTCCGAGCATGCGTCAAATTGTTTCAGAGCATGCGTCGGATATTTGCGCGTAGGAATTGCTACAGACGATCGGATTTTCGGATAGGAATTTTTTCCGTCTGAAAATTTAAGAACCAGCTCTCAATCTTTTGCTGGCGAAAATTCCGACAGCTAAAGTCCGATGGAGCATACACACGGTTAGAATTTCCGACCAAAAGCGCACATCGGACTTTTGCTGGCGGAATTTCCGACCGTGTGTATGCGGCATAAGAGCTTGATTTATTAAAGACAAACAGACATTGCAAGGGAATTTGCATTTTGCAAGCTAGTGAATGAGGTGAAGCTCTGTTGACTTTCATCATCAATCAAGCCAATTTGTTTTTTTTTTGTATTTTCTTTGCACGTGATTGAGTATTTTTTTCAAAATGGAATTTCACAATGTTAGATTTGTGGAAAATTCCTTTGCAAAGTGCAACTTCCCTTGCAAAGTAAATAGCCTATTTGCCTAGTACATGAACCCCTAAATGTTATTCAGTTCACTACCAGTATTATTTTTATCCAGTTTTCTGCACTGAAAAATCTAGCTTGAACATAACTACCATAACACTATTTTATCACCATAGGTGTAATAGGGGTCTATTTGCAGGCTTCAAGGGATTTCACAGTTGTATTTGGCATCGCTAATAAACATTACATCCAGGATTCACAGAGTGTTAATCCCATCAATCACACATTAGCATGAACTGGCTGCATCACTGGATTCTTATCCAATGCAGGGAATTTGAGCTTGATAAATTGCAGTCTAAGAATGGTACCCATGTACATTAGCATAAATTGTCTGAGTAATAGGTCTTATCAGATGGTGGTAACCCGTATAAACGATTTGGCTTCCAATTTGATGCTCTGTGGTTTTGTTTGCCTGTTTATATTGTTGTACCAGAGGCAGTTTATTATTCTGGCTTGATCTTAAAAATGTACGAGGACCACATTGCCCTCAGATCGTTGTCTATTCCTTTTATTTGTCTCTTAGTTCCCACTGCATCAGTAATAAATTAGGCTGTAGGACAGCAACAGCTTAAGCCATATGCCTTCAATTTATCTTTAACTCTCACTTGCTGAGAACACCACCTGGTACTGCCAAGTGTACACTTTTTTTTCTTTCAGTTAGGCTATCAATCTTGAAGCTATCAGAGCTAGGTCTGTTAAATTTGTGCTGATTTGAAGCAGTATTGTGATATATGTCCTGTGGGCTTTTGGGGCTGCATTACTCCATTTTTTTTCCCCATTAAAGTGTGCTAAAGGATTTGTACATATAAGACTTCTGTTGGATGGATTATATATATATATATATATATATATATATATTCATACACATACACACAGTATCTCAAACGTGAGCACACCCCTCACATTTTTTAAAATATTCTATTATATCTTTTCATGGGACAACACTGAAATAATTACACTTTGCTACAATGTAAAGTAAGCTTGTATAACAGTGTAAATTTGCGCTCCCCTCAAAATAACACAACACACAACTATTAATGTCTAAACAGCTGGCAACAAAAGTGAGTACACACCTAAGTGCAAATGTCCAAATTGGGCCCAAAGTGTCAATATTTTGTGTGGCCACCATTATTTTCCAGCACTGCCTAACCCTCTTGGGCATGGAGTTCCCCAGAGCTTCACTGGAGTCCTCTTCCACTCCTCCATGATGACATCACAGAGCTGGTGGATGTTCGAGACCTTAAGCTCCTCCACCTTGCGTTTGAGGATGCCCCACAGATGCTCAATAGAGTTTAGGTCTAGAGACATGCTTGGCTAGTCCATCACCTTTACCCTCAGCTTCTTTAACAAGGCAGTGGTTGTCTTGGAGGTGTAATTGGGGTTGTTATCATGTTGAAATACTGCCCTGCAGCCCAGTCTCCAAAGGGAGGGGATCATGCTCTGCCTCAGTATGTCACAGTACATGTTGGCATTCATGGTTCCCTCAATGAACTGTAGCTCCCCAGTTCCGGCAGCACTCATGCAGTCCCAGACCTTGACACTCCCACCACCATGCTTGACTGTAGGCAAGACACACTTGTCTTTGTACTCCTCACCTGGTTGCCACCACACACGCTTGACACCATCTGAACCAAATAAGTTTATCTTGGTCTAATCAGACCACAGGACATGGTTCCAGTAATCCATGTCCTTAGTCTGCTTGTGTTCAGCAAACTGTTTCCGGGCTTTCTTGTGCATTATCTTTAGAAGAAGCTTCCTTCTGGGACAACAGCCATGCAGACAAATTTGATGCAGTGTGCGGTGTATGGTCTGAGCACTGACAGGCTGACCCCCCCACCCCTTCAACCTCTGCAGCAATGCTGGCAGTACTCATACCTCTATTTCCCAAAGGCAACCTCTGGATATGACGCTGAGCATGTGCACTCAACTTCTTTGGTCGACCATGGCAAAGCCTGTTCTGAGTGGAACCTGTCCTGTTAAACCGCTGTATGGTCTTGACTACCATGCTGCAGCTCAGTTTCAGGATCTTGTCTTTATGTAGATCAACAAATCTTTATTTCAGATCCTCAGAGAGTTCTTTGCCATGAGGTGCCATGTTGAACTTCCAGTGACCAGTATGAAAGAGTGAGAGCAAGAACACCAAATTTAAGACACCTGCTCCCCATTTACACCTGAGACCGTGTAACGCTTATGAGTCACATGACAATGTGGAAATTTTCACTACGGAGTGTACTCAGTTTTGTTGCCAGCGGTTTAGACATTAATAGCTGTGTGTTGTGTTATTTTGAGGGGACAGCAAATTTACAAGCTGTGCACACACTACTTTACATTGAAGCAAAATATAATTTCTTCAGTTTTGTCACATGAAAAGATATAATAAAATATGTACAAAAATGTGAGGGGTGTACTCTAGCCCTCTGCAGCTAGAGGGAAACCAAAACACCAGGGATGGTGTTGTGCAAAAGAGCAAACAACAAAAGATTCCTCTTAATCCAATGCTGGGGGTGATGGCTACAAACCACTTGATGCATACCTCAGAGAAGTCATTGACTTTTGTTTTTATTTTTATATTTTTTTGTCTTCAATTCTAAATGTAATTCTGATTAATTATTCTCTGCCTTGTTGTAAGATGGTATTTTTGGACAAAAGAAAATGTTATGGTGCTTGGTGCTGCGGGAGCCAAAATTATGTTTTGTGCCTTTTTAAGACCTTATCTCCATGCCCCCATAGCTCCTATTTAAACTTTCCAGGCTGTCCAATCCACATGATTTGATAAAGGGTCATGCCCGAAACACATTATCAGTATTACAGCTTGCTGACCGCTTTCCGTGTGCTCTACAACTTGGGATTTGTTCCATCCCAAGCCTTGTTGTGGTGAGTCAGTTCTACATTGCTCTGTTTGGTGATGTCACATCCAGCGCGCCACCCGACTACACCAACTGCATCCTCTGGTCGTTTGGACTCCAATGTCTGGTCTTTTGGGGGGCTCTCCACATCACTGACCCTTACGGGTTCCACCAGTGGTCTTTCATTTCTTCTATTGGGTGGATGCCCATGTGACATCTGGCACCTATACACCTTTTGGTTGCCCCCAGCACCGGCCTTGATATGCCCAAGTCAGCCTGCCAAGGTTTTGGGTGAGATTGAAGTTCAATATCAAGCATGATGTTTAACATTGATTTTTCTGTCAGCCATGTGTTATGCTGCGTACACACGGCCTTTTTAATGTCATTGAAAAAAACGAAGAACGACGTGAAAAACGACGTGAAAAAATAGAGCAGGTTCTAATTTTTTTTAGGCCATTTTTCACGTCCTTAAAAATCCCCTGGAGCCTACACACGATCGTTTTTAATGACCAATTTAAAAAACTGCATTTTTCACGTCATGAAAAACGGTCGTGTGTACGCGCTTTTAGCCTTTTCCATCCTTGGAATACTTTGATTTTACAATAAATCCATCCTTTTACACAAACCATGGCATAGACATTTTTATGACTTCTCTGAGGTATGCCTCAAGTAGTTTGTAGCCATCACCCCCCCCCCCCCCCCCGCGCTGAATTAAGAGGAATCGTTTGTTGTGTATGTACTGTGTATATATATATTTGGTGGATTTGAGGCAGCCTACATCCACACAGCATTTTGATTTGAGGCAGCTTATATCCACTGTGGTTAGTTCTCCAGGATGTTTGGAACAACCTAGCTGCAGAGCTCCTTCAAACACTATGTGCCAGTGTACCTAAACAAAATTGATGCTGTTTTTAAGGCAAATGGTCACACCAAATATTTTATTTAGATTTTTGTTCTGTTAATTTACTTTCCAGCCTTGTACACACGGCCCAGAATTCCCCGTCAGGAAAAAAAACGTCAGTTTTCCTGATGGGATTCCTGGCAAGCTTTCCTTGCCAAGCCTTGCATACAGACGGCCATTCAAAAGAACCGCCGTTCTTTTGAATGGCAAGAACGCGGTGACGTCATCGACTACGACGAGCCTGCGTTCGTCACATTCGATGCCGTCGCCGCCATCTTGCTACACCCTACACTACCCTTGTATGCTACCGCGCATGCGTCAAAGTCTTTTCGAGCATGCGCTGTTTTACCTGGGGACAGGTAAGCATACACACTCACGGTTTTCTCAGCAGGAAACACTCTTCCGAGAATCCCGACAAGAAAATAGAGAGCAGGTTCTCTATTTTTCTCGTCGGGATTCCCGGCAGTTTTCTTGCCGAGAAAACATACACACGCGCGGTTTTCATGGCAAAAAGCTCTCCCAGCAGCTTTCTTGTCGAGAAAACCGTGCGTGTGTACAAGGCTTCCCTTTTGTTAATTGATAAAATTTAACTTTAAGGCCTGATTCACACCTATGCAGGTTGCAGTTTACATAGTCCAGATGCATTTTGCGTTTTTCAATATGTGTTTTTGATCCATTGAAGTCTATGGAACCAAAAACCAGAAAAATGTCCCTGGCCCTTTCCATAAAATGCAAAGGTGTGAACTACATCCATAGGAAACCATATTAAATGGACTGTAGTGTGTTTCTGCAAATATGAAAATGCACTAAAAAAACGCCTAGGTGTGAACCAGGTCTTAACACTTCTATTTCTGAAAGCATTCTTAATTATTTTGCACAGTAGTATGTGTGTGTGTGATGGATTTTTCAGATATTATAGTTTGTGCCATAAACCATTATATCCGAAACAAAATCTTGGGCACGAAAAGTTAAATATTTAGTAATGTGAAAAAGTAAGTAAAACCCCATGGAAATGTTTGACTTTTACAACATATTTATACAGTAACACATTAGATCTTCATATAAACAAACAGCACCTACTGGTAAACATGATATACTTGGACAAATGACACATACAATTAATATGATGTATTTATTTTCATAATTGCAATGAGGAAACATGCTGATTTGGCATGTGGAAAAAGTAAGCACCCCCCCTACATTTACCACCACTTCAAATCTATTAAGATGGAATTTGGTGTTCCAGATTAGGTGTCAATGATTAGAACCCTCTTATGCCGCGTACACGTTATCGGATTTTCCATCGGAAAAACCTTGGATGATTTTACTGACGGAATTCCGCTCAAGCTTGGCTTGCATACACAGTCACACAAAAGTTCTCTGAACTTTCGACCATCAAGAACGCGGTGACGTACAACATTACGACGAGCCGAGAAAATTAAGTTTAATGCTTCTGAGCACGTGTCAAATTGTTTCCGAGCATGCGTCGAAATTTAGCGCGTCGGAATTGCTACAGACGATCTGAATTTCCGATCGGAATTTTGAGAGCTGGTTCTCAATTTTTCCAACGGAAAAAATTCCGATCGGAAATTTCCATGGAGCCTACACACGGTCGGAATTTCCAACCAAAGGCTTACATCTGACTTTTCTTGTCAGAAAATCCGACCGTGTGTACGCGGCATTAGAGTAGAAGTCCAGCCTAACACTAAAATCCCTGCATCTACAGACATCCATGATCTAAAACTAACCTATCTAGCCCTGTAAAGAAGAAATCATTATACATACCCTTTTTGAAGCCTCTCCGGTTCAATCTCCAGCAGCAGAAGCTCTGCAGAGGACACAGTTGACTTTGGCTGTGAAATGAATGGGGAGTGACATCACTATAGAGTTACTATGGGGCTTCCGTTGTCAGCCGCCTCCTCTATACCCATCTCCACAGCAAAGCCGCGGCTGACAGCTCAGCGTGGGATCAGGTCGGATCGGCTTCAAAAAAGGTATGTATACTGATTTCTTCTTTGAGGGTTAGATAGGTTAGTGTTAGATCATGGATGTCTGTAGATGCAGTGGATTTTAGTGTCGGGGTGGACTTCTACTTTAAGTATGCTAGTGGAACTAGCCTGAAGTCTTAATTAAACCTCATATATCTAGGGTCTGGTGTTCTCTTTGCTAAAAATGTGAGTAGTATCATCATGCCTTGCCTAGGTTAAAATACCTGTTAAGTCCCTAAGAGCTCTTAGCTCTCAGAAGTTTGTGGATGCCTATGAGTCTGGCAGGGGATTTAAAAGTTGGAAAAGTTATTTGAAAACAATCATTCCACTGTAAGGCCCCTTTCACACTGGGCGGTGGTGGTATAGCGCCGCTATTTTTAGCGGCGCTATACCGTCGGAATTTCAGCGGTATTCGGCCGCTAGCGGTGCGGTATTAACCCCCGCTAGTGGCCGAAAAAGGGTTAATACCACCCGCAATGTGCCTCTGCAGAGGCGCATTGCCGGCGGTATTACCGCGGTTTCTCATTACTTTCAATGGGAAGGAGCGGTGAAGGAGCGGTAAACACACCGCTCCTCTCACCGCTCCAAAGATGCTGCTAGCAGGACTTTTGGAGCAGTCCTGCTAGCGCACCGCCTCATTGTGAAAACCCTCAGGCTTTCACATTGAGACTGCAGGGGCAGGAGTTTTCAGGCGGTATTTAGGCGCTATTTTTAGCGCTAAACCGCCTGAAAAACTCCTCAGTGTGAAAGGGTTCTTAGGAAAGTCAATTACAAGTGTCATAGATTTCAAATGACTGCTAATTTGTCCAGGACTGTGCAACCTAGCAAATACAGCCAAACAGCAGACTGATACAAAAAATAGCCCCCAAGAACCCCAAAATGTAGTTGTGGGATCTGCAAGTTACTCTTGTAACAGATGGTATGCATGCCTCCACAAAGAGTTTGAACAAATTTAACCACTTCTGCCCCGGAAGATTTGGCTGTTCAATGACCAGGCCATTTTTTGCGATACGGCACTGCATCGCTTTAACTGACAATTGCATGGTCGTGCGATGCTGTAACCAAACAATTTTTTCCCCCACAAATAGAGCTTTCTTTTGGTGGTATTTTTTCACCTCTGTGGTTTTAATTTTTTGCGCTATAAACAAAAGAAGAGTGACAATTTAAAAAAAAAACACTATCTTTTACTTTTTGCTATAATAAATATCCCTACTTTTTTTTTTTTTCTTTAAACATTTTTTTTTTTCTCAGTTTAGGCCGATATGTATTCTTCTACATATTTTTGGTAAAAAAAAACCTCGAAATAAGCATATATTGATTGGTTTGCGCAAAAGTTATACCGTCTACAAAATAGGGAATAGATTTATGGCTTTTTTATTAAAGGTATTTTTTTTTTGCTAGTAATGGCGGTGATCTGCGATTTTTATCGGGACTGCGATATTGCGGCAGACAGATCGGACACTTTTTACGCATTTTTGGGACCAGTGACAATTATACAGCGATTAGCGCTATAAAAATGCTATGATTACTGTATAAATGTCACTGGCAGGGATACTTAGTATGAACACACGATCAGTCTCCTCTCCCCTGAGAGAACCAGCATCTGTTTGTTTACACCCACAAATCCCGATTTCAGCATTTCAGTAGAAGAATTTGTTTCCAACCGTAAAGCATGGACAGTAGAAAAGACACTCCAAACCATAACAAAGTCACAATGAATTTCCTGGGAGAATTTTCAGTACCAGCTGTGCTGCTCCCCATGGGCCCAACTGTGTGGATAGTGGACAGGTGAGTATTAAAAGGAAAACGTTTAGGCTAGGTTTAGACTAGTGCAACTGCAATTTAATATTGATTTTCAGTGCGATTATGTGGTGTGACTTGGTTGCGTTTTGATATGTTTTTAAAACTACTGCATTTTGACTCACCTCTGCTGTCATCCAACAGGGATGAGTCATTGGTTGTTAAGGAGACACCGGCGTTTCCATGCTGTCAGCTGGGGGGATTCCTGGCTGACAGCAGAATGTTAAAAAAGGAGCTATGAGTGAAAAAAGTGTACGGGTCCCCCCAATCTATACCAGGCCCTTCGGGTCTGATATGGATTTTAAGAGGGACTCCACACCAAAAAAAATATATGTGTGGGTTCCCCCCAAAATCCCAACAAGGCTCTTAACTGAGACTTCAGCCTGGCAGGCCAGGAACGGGGGGCTGAGAGTGCGGATCTCCCCCTGAGCCATACCAGGCCACGTGCCCTTTTCCCCATGACCCTGGCCCAGTGGTTTTGGGGGTCTGCGGGTGGGGAACCTATCATAACCTGGAAGACCCCTTTAACAATGAAGAGGCCCCCAGATCCAACAACCATGTCAATCATTATGTGGTACATGGTGAATGATGAATGAGTGGGGCTACTGTGTACCCCCCTAACAAGAGCTCTGAGCTATGATCAGGTCCTTCATTATAGAGGCTGTGCATTCCTACATTTACAGCCAATGGGGCCATATGCTCCTTAACCACTCCCCATCCCACCTATAATAATATGACGCCCTCAAGGTGGCTCTCCCATCCCGGGCGGGCTTCATATGACGTCCTTGGCTTTCCGGCGGTATAGGGGGTGCGTAAGCCCGCCGTGTCACTTGGGAGCCAATGGGCGTGCCCGGCGGCCGCGATTTCTGCCTGGCACCCGGGATTGCTGGTGACAGAGCAGGAACATGGATCTGTGTGTGTAAACACACAGAGCCACATTCTGTCAGGGGAGAGGAGACTGATCGTGTGTTCCTATTATATAGGAACAACGATCAGTCTCCTCCCCTAGTCAGTCCCATCCCCCCACGGTTAGAACACATTTAACCCCTTTATCGCCTGGTGTTAACCCCTTCCCTGCCAGTGACATTTACACAGTAATCAGTGCATATTTGTAGCATTGATCGCTATATAAATGTCAATGATCTCAAATAGTGTCAAAAGTGTCCGATCTGTCCGTCACAATGTCGCAGTCCTGATAAAAATCGCATATCGCCGCCATTACTAGTAAAAAAATAATAAGAATTTCAAATGCCATAAATCAATAACCTATTTTGTAGGCGCTATAACTTTTACGCAAACCAATCAATATACGTTTATTGTGATTTTTTTTATTTTACAAATAATCTGTAGAAAAATACATATCGGCCTAAACTCAGGAAAAAATGTGTTTTAAAAAAGAAAATTGGGATATTTATTATAGCAAAAAATAAAAAATATTGTGTTTTTTTTTCAAATTTGTTACTCTTTTTTTTGATTATAGTGCAAAAAATAAAAACCGCAGAGGTGATCAAATACCACCAAAAGAAAGCTCTATTTGTGGGGGAAAAAAATTATCACAATTTCATTTGGGTACAGTGTTGCATGACCGTGCAATTGTCATTCAAAATATTACAGTGCTGAAAGCTGAAAATTGGCCTGGGCAGGAAGGGGGTGAAAATGCCCTGTATTGAAGTTGTTAAATGAGTCAATGACTCATCCCTGCTGGCTGACCACAGGGATGAGTCAAAATGCAGGATTATCAAAAACATATCAAAACAAAACCAACTCACACTACATAATCACATCAAAATGTTATCAGATCGCAGCCGCACTAGTGTGCACCTAGCCTGAAGCCTCGTACACACGAACGAGTTTCTCTGCAAAAACCAGCAAGAAACTTGCTGGCAGAGATTTTTTGCCGAGAAATTTGTTCGTGTGTATGGTTTCTCGTCAAGAAAAAGCGACACGTATCTCAACGAGAAAATAGAGATCCTGCTCTCTATTTTCTCGTCGAGATTCTCGTCGGCATGTTTCTCGACGAGAAAAGTGAGTGTGTGTACACTTACCTGTCCTCCCGGAAGCCCGCGCATGTTCGAAATGAATTCGACGCATGCGCGGTAGCTTCCTAGGCATACGTAGGGTATACCAAGATGGCGGCGACGGCATCGAATGTGACGAGCGCATGCTCGTCGTAGTCGATGACGTCACCGCGTACGCTCCATTCAAAGAACCGCGGGTTCTTTGAATCGAGCGTGTGTACACTCGGCCGGGACAAGTTTCTTGTCCAAGAATCTCGTCGAAAAAAACGACATGTTTTTTTCGACGAGAATCTCGGCCGTGTGTACGAGGCCTAAGAGTTTTTCCTTAATACTCACCTATCTACTCTCCACACAGTGTGGCCCATGGGGAGTAACACTGCAGCTGGTGCTGCAAAACCTGGACACTGGGTTGGAGATTTCTTCCCTCCCAAAACTCTTCAAAATCTCCAAATCCTGGAAGCCAATCTGGGAACACCAAAATTCGGACAAAACCAAAAACCCAGTTTTCTACACGCTACAATTTTTTCCGCAGCCCCGTGCTCTGTATACGTGCAAACCCTGGGTCCTTCCCACATGCATTTTCACAGTGGCAGGGTCTTGCACTGTCACATAATACTGTATATATACAAATACTGTATATACATGTAACTGACAACTCAAAATTCAAGAGCACAACAGCATGGTTGCCACACCATCACAGGAAGCTGCGTTAGGTTGACTTCGCTGGCTAAACAGGTATTTATGGAAACTTGCAGGTGAACCAAACGAAGACTGTAGGAGCAGATGCACTTATATACATAATTGCTGCAGCATGTAATTATATATTTTTTTTATGCATTTACAGATGAGTTCAGTGAGCCTACATTTAACAAAGGACAGTGTATTGAATCGACAGTGTATCTGAATTTAAAATAGTCTTATAAAATGTAGCGGGGTCCTCAAATTGATGGGATACACCTGGGGAATAGTGTGACCCAGGTGTATAATTGTGTTAGGGTTCAGACCCCTTTTTGTTTCGTGGAGGATTGGAGGATGTAGTATTCTCCTTTGCCTGTGGGTGGCGGGGTACCCACAGGCTTCAGGTAGAATCATCTCCTGCAGTGCTCCCTGTTTTGTCCCTTCCCGGAGATGGTATGGCTGGGGCGGGGAACCCGCCGGGCCGTTGATGGGAGGAGATAAAAGGGGGAGACGCCCTTACCACGAGGTCTTGCGGAGAAGGAGGTCCTTGGAGGAGGAGGGTTGCGGTCCGCACCCAGGGCTCTTAGGCCTGGGTGCTGGAGATCCAGGAGTCTGGTCCAGGTGCCCATGGCCTGGTCCGGAATCATGTTGGCGTCCATCCCAGGCACCTTTAGCCTGGGGTGAGGTACTATCGAGGAGGCCTGGGGCCCAGTACCTTCGACTGGGTCCCGCTAGGGTGGACTGTCCGAGGGTCCCTGAGCGGAGGGACTCGTATCTGAGGTGAGGAGGCCAGAGAGGTTACCCACTGGAGACCCGGAGCAGCACCAACCCGGTGACAGTGGGCCTCTGGGAACTCTCTTGGGAGGACACATCCCCCTGATAGGGGCCACAGCGTATCGAAGAGGGCTCCATTGCTGTTCATAGGGGTTGCTGGAAGAGACCCCATCTTTCCTGTTCTGTAACAGCCGGATTGGCTTAGGCGCCGCTGGTCATAGTACAGTGGCATAGAACTTAAACTTTAGGAAGTGCCTCGATCTGCTCGGCCCACCCTTGGCAAGGTTATAGGTCCCAACCAGTTTGCTGCAAAAGAACTGTTTATTGTGCTTTGCTTATTGGAGTGTCAAATAAACAAGTGTTGGACCTTTCTCCGGTGTGTGAACTCCAGTTACTGGAAGCAAAGGCTCGTGAGTCCGGGATAGAGTGTGTTCTAAAGATGGACTTGAGAATGTCTACATTTGAACTTTGCTGCCCAGAGGAGTTCCGAGCAGATCGGCCATATTACTGGCCAAAGTGCGTCCCTGGTCGGAGTTGTGGAAATGACCCTAACACGGGAAAGGCCCATGCGGAGGAGCGGAAAAAGGGAGAGGTCCAGCCGTGTGACGTACTGCACGTGGGGACTGTTAACGCACTGCGCCACGAGGCACCCCATGGCGACATCGTTCGTGGGCGGAGTCAAGAAGAAGCCCCCGAAAATGTACAGCTCATGGGAGGAGTCTGGCCAAGTGTGGGGATACACGTGGAGACTCCGGCGCGGGGTCAGTGCATGATGGAGCAGCAGATAGTCGGGATGACCTCAAGTGCCCCGTGGATTATGGTTCCTCACCCCACGAGAATGACTTCCTTTGCTGCCCCCATCACAGACACGGGGATAAGACTTAGGCCCCGAGGGCGGTTGGCTCTGTACACTTGCAGAGACACGGAGGCCCTCGGTGTGATCTGTCCCGGCTGCTCGGGACTGGTGGTCACCCTGAAGCCATTCGGGCGATGTGAGGAGTGCAGAGAATTCCTTTTTGAGGTCGAGTCGTCCACAGCAAGGCCCCGGGCCCTTCGCCTCAACCACCTCACGGGTACCGTTACTCCGGAAGGGGAGATCAAGGCCTTTGTCGAGGTTCCCGTGCGCGCTGACCAGGGCGATGGACTGCCCAACAGAGAAAAATCCGAGGATGCTGCCTCGGTCGCCACAAGTTCTCTGCTCCCACCCCCGAAGAGGAAAGTTGGCCTAGTACAGGCATCCTATGGACGTGGTCGAGCTTCACCCCGCTGCTTGCCTGGCCTGGATGGCGCCGGTCGAGAAGGAAGTCCCGGACATCCCAGTCCTCTACAAAGGGTCAGGTGAGCCAGGGGCTGGGACTGTGGTGGTGGTTGGAGGTGTCGGGGGCCCATTGGAGGTGGAGCCCCCCAGGGAGGATGATTCTGTGTCCACCGGAAGATATCTGCCTGCGCAGATGTATGACACCTCCGACCTAGAGTCGCTGTCTGACTGCGGAGAAGATGGCGAGATAGACGAACTGTTCAGCCGCAAGGGCTGGGATAGAATGCCACTTCTTGCTTCCCGTGCGGTACGGGATTCACCTATGTACACAGGAGACAGCACACCTCGGGTGGAAGACCCGCAGCTTACGAGGGAACCTACCCCTCCACCGGTGTCCTCATCTACTGTTACCTCACCTGCTTTGGTTGTGGGGACACCCCGCGCTTCTCTGAGAGCGCCGAAAGTCAGTTTCAGGGAGCTGGTAAAGGCACCTCGGCATCCGGAAGCTATTGTGCTGCCTGGAACTGGAGAGAAAGCCACTATGCCACCTTTGGCCCGCTTGCAGAGACTGTTTTGCCACGAAGTAGCTCGGGAATATGGGTGGGAGTACCCGTATCTGCCCCGGGACTTGCTGTTTGAGGTGGAAGTCTGGAGAGCAAGATGGTATGACGAGTTTGTGTGGGACAAGTTGAAGGTGCCTCATGCTCGCAGGTACCTGGAATGTGTGCCGGCAGTGTCTAAGAGGTTTGAGGACTGCAGAGCTGAATGGAAATTGGGGCGCCATATCCATGCTGACAAGATAGTCATTTGCAGAAGAGAAGGAGAAGATGTCGAGTATTCGATAGAGGCATTTGACAAACACCTGAAACCCCTGTATCTGCCGGATCCAAAGTTTTACTTATAGGAGAAAAGAACTCCTGTTTATTTCCTTTGTGCACTTGAACTTTCTGGAAGAGCCATTCCCAGACACCCAGGACTGTGCCCTGCTTTTGTTTTTATTTGGGCTTTTCTTTTTCTCAATGGAGACTTGGGGCTGTTGTGTTTTTTTGTGTTTCCCCTTTTCTTCATGTGCCAAAGGCAAGGACATTTGGGAATAGTGGCAGAGTAGGGAAAAGCTGGAAGAACGAAGACTCGTTGAGTGTCATGACCGTGGCGTTGTCACCAGGTGGCAGTGTTGCGCAACAAATGTTTGAAAATGTTTCACACACACATCACCTTGCTTGTTGGAGTGAGTGGGTCTCTCGGCTGACGGGCCCACTCATGCCAAATGACACGAAATTATGTTAGGATGTTGTTTTTTTCTTTCCCCTGCAGGAGAATCGTCAATCAAGACCATTGAGAGTGGGTGGCTCTTAGACAGTGTGGGAGAGGGGTTGTGATTATGCAGATGTTTAAAGTGTTTTATGACATAAGTTGTTTTATATGTTCCCCATTCCCTGAGCAGGTCTTGGCACTTGGGAAAAATTTAGAGGAACTGCCTCAGGGGTTTCACTCCATGTCACCACTTTATGGGAGGCATGGGTGTGCACCTGATGCTGGGGACCAGCGTCCAATCACAGGGGGGAATGTGTAGCGGGGTCCTCAAATTGATGGGATACACCTGGGGAATAGTGTGACCCAGGTGTATAATTGTGTTAGGGTTCAGACCCCTTTTTGTTTCGTGGAGGATTGGAGGATGTAGTATTCTCCTTTGCCTGTGGGTGGCGGGGTACCCACAGGCTTCAGGTAGAATCATCTCCTGCAGTGCTCCCTGTTTTGTCCCTTCCCGGAGATGGTATGGCTGGGGCGGGGAACCCGCCGGGCCGTTGATGGGAGGAGATAAAAGGGGGAGACGCCCTTACCACGAGGTCTTGCGGAGAAGGAGGTCCTCGGAGGAGGAGGGTTGCGGTCCGCACCCAGGGCCCTTAGGCCTGGGTGCTGGAGATCCAGGAGTCTGGTCCAGGTGCCCATGGCCTGGTCCGGAATCATGTTGGCGTCCATCCCAGGCACCTTTAGCCTGGGGTGAGGTACTATCGAGGAGGCCTGGGGCCCAGTACCTTTGACTGGGTCCCGCTAGGGTGGACTGTCCGAGGGTCCCTGAGCGGAGGGACTCGTATCTGAGGTGAGGAGGCCAGAGAGGTTACCCACTGGAGACCCGGAGCAGCACCAACCCGGTGACAGTGGGCCTCTGGGAACTCTCTTGGGAGGACACATCCCCCTGACAGGGGCCACAGCGTATCGAAGAGGGCTCCATTGCTGTTCATAGGGGTTGCTGGAAGAGACCCCATCTTTCCTGTTCTGTAACAGCCGGATTGGCTTAGGCGCCGCTGGTCATAGTACAGTGGCATAGAACTTAAACTTTAGGAAGTGCCTCGATCTGCTCGGCCCACCGTTGGCAAGGTTATAGGTCCCAACCAGTTTGCTGCAAAAGAACTGTTTATTGTGCTTTGCTTATTGGAGTGTCAAATAAACAAGTGTTGGACCTTTCTCCGGTGTGTGAACTCCAGTTACTGGAAGCAAAGGGGAGGCTGGTGAGCTTGCAATTACAGACTCAGTGCATTCACAGAACACACCGGCCCGAGGAAACATCAGTAAGTGGCCTTCACCTCCCTACTACAATGGGGAGGACATGGGCCGTGGCGCATCTCACTCTCACAACCCAGGAACCCCTAGACATGAGTTGGTGTGTAACCGATAAAGATGGAGAGAGAGTGAGGCCGCTACAAAAATATACACATAAGACCAGGGTGGTTCTTTAGTTTATCCAGTTGGATTCATGGATCCAGTTATACAGATAATTAATAAAAAATAATAAAAAAAAAAGTGGTTTTATCCTCGCAAGACCAACAGCTAAACCGTATGAGCACAAAAAGTTCATAAAAGAGGAGTTACTGAAATTATTTTTCAAGCATAGTAATTATGTATCAAGGGCAGGCTATAAATTATAGGTGCTGTCTGGCTTCATGATGTCACCGTTGCACCAAATGTTACAGAACATGAGTACTGTAGCAGACAGCTACAGAGTACTATGAAAATGTATTAATGTAGTTTGATGTATATACTTGTTTTAAGCATGCCTTGAATGGAATATCATTATAATGATATTAAAATGATTATTATTGTTATTATGTCAGGTATTTGCTAGTATAGGTAGTATTTTTCCTGATAAGTTACAAAGTGAATTAATTATACTAGGTATTCATATTTAAATTAATCTACATTTTAATTAACTTCAGCAATGTATAATTATATACTGAAGTATCAAAAAAAAGTGTGTACATTGAGTAATTATTACACTGTATAATTACAGTATTAAGAATAACCTATAGGAAATCTTTGTTAAGACACATGCTAATTATTGTTTGAACAATCTATTCTCAAGGTCACAAAAACATCTGTGAAGTTTGGAAAATTGAACTGTCACTCTGTCTTTTTTTTCGTATTTCCATTATATTTTGAATGTATGCAAACTCCCTTAGTATCACACTTTAACAATACATGTAATCCATCATAATGCTTTTACATGCCTTCTTCTACAGACACGGAGCGCCTTTACACAGTGATATTTAAAGAAATCTGTGACCGATTTGGAAAAAAATACACATGGGACGTAAAATCCTTAGTCATGGGGGAAAAGGCATTGCCGGCAGCTCAAATTATCTGTGATGTTCTCGACCTTCCTATTACTGCTGAAGAATTACTGAATGAAAGTCGAATTAAGCAGGAAGAGCTTTTTCCAACTGCTTCCCTAATGCCAGGTATAGTGACAATTTTATTGTGAGGTTATTAAGCCCCGTGAAATGACATGATGTGCATAATTCTGAAGGAAAGGGAACTGTGTCTCATCCATTGTACCTGGCTAGGCCACAAAACTTAGACGCTGTCCGGTTTTACCATTTATCACTTTGCCAAAGGTGTCTTATAAATAAATGTCAGACTTTTTTTTTTCCTGTTATCATGGTTTGATTAAAGGGTAGGTCCAAAAGCTGTCAGACTGTGGGTATAAATAAATTTCTGTTGAAAGGATAATTCTCTCAAAAAGTAATAACTAAGATAACATTAGCAGGCTTTTGAATAAATGTGGGTATCTTGACTAGCAAGTGTGCCCTGTGGTCCTTCCTATTTCACTTCTTTTAAAATAAATAGAGAATTTAATATATAAAAAAAAAAAACTGGATTGAAATTTGCGTATACGTCTTGTGTTTGTATATATCGCTATACCAGTCATCCCTATTTTACTTGAAAGGGAACTTTGAAACGTATTAGTTTGCAATGAATACTTTCTGCACTGTCATGGTAGCAAATGTATGTACAGTGCCATGAAAAAGTATTCATACCCCTTGACATTTTCCACATTTTGTCATGTTACAACCAAAAACGTAAATGTATTTTATTGGAATTTTATGTGATATGTGCAACTTTGTTGTGTTGGTCTAATTGTGAAGTGGAAGGTCAATGATAAATTGTGTTCAATTTTTTTTACAAATAAATATCTGAAAAGTGTGGCGTGCATTTTTATTCAGCCACCCTGAGTCAATACTTTGTAGAACCACCTTCTGCTGCAATAACAGCTGTAGATCTGTTTGGGTATGTCTCTACCAGCTTTGCACATATAGAGAGGGACATTTTTACCTATTCTTCTTTGCAAAATAACTCAAGCTCTGTCAGATTGGATGGAGAGCGTCTGTGAACAGCAAGTTTCAAGTCTTGCCACAGATTCTCAAATGGATTTAGGTCTGGACTTTGACTGGGCCACTCTAAGACATGAATATGCTTTGATCTAAACCATTCCATTTTAGCGCTGGCTGTATGTTTAGAGTTGTTGTCCTGCTGGCAGGTGAACCTCCGCCCCAGTCTCAAGTCTTTTGCAGACTCTCACAGGTTTTCTTCTAAGATTGCCCTGTATTTGGCTCCATCTTCCCATCAACTTAGACCAGCTTCTTTGCCCTTGCTGAAGAAAAGCATCCACACAACATGATGCTGCCACCACAGATGTGCAGTGTTAGTTTTCCACCACACATAGCTTTTTGCTTTTAGGCCAAAAAGTTAAATTTTGGTCTCATCTGAGCAGAGCACCTTCTTCCACATGTTTGCTGTGTCCCCCACATGGCTTTTCGGAAACTGCAAACTGGACTTCTTATGGCTTTCTTTCAACAATGACTTTCTTCTTGCCACTCTTCTATAAAGACCAGATTTGTGGAGTACACGACTAATAGTTGTCCTGTGGACAGATTCTCCCACCTGAGCTGTGGATCTCTGCAGCTCCTCCAGAGTTACCATGGGCCTCTTAGCTGCTTCTCTGATTAATGCTCTCCTTGCCTGGCCTGTCAGTTTAGGTGGACGGCCATATCTTGGTAGGTTTGCAGTTGTGCCATACTATTTCCATTTTCGGATGATGGATTGAACAGTGCTCCATGAGATGTTCAAAGCTTGGGATGTTTTTTTTTTTTATAACCTAACCCTGCTTTAAAATTCTCCACAACTTTATCCTTGACCTGTCTGGTGTGTTCCTTGGCCTTCATGATGCTGTTTGTTCACCAAGTTTCTCTAACAACCCTCTGAGGGTTTCACAGAACAGCTGTATATATACTGAGATTAAATTACACACAGGTGGACTCTATTTAATAATTAGGTGACTTCTGAAGGCAATTGGTTCCAGTAGATTTTAATTAGGGGTATCAGAGTAACGGGGGCTGAATAAAAATGCAAGCCACACTTTTCAGATATTTATTTATAAAAAAACATTGAAAAGCATTTATAATTTTACTTCAACTTCACACTTATGTGCCACTTTTTGTTGGTCTATCACATAAAATCCCAATAAAATACATTTACGTTTCTAGTTGTAACATGACAAAATGTGGAAAATGTCAAGGGGTATGAATACTTTTTCAAGGCACTGTGCCTGAAACTTTGTAAGAACACCTTTCTTCAAGAATTAGGTTTTTTAAATATCTTTAATTGGTACAATGCTATAGCAAATCTCTTTTACTGATCCTTACACGGTAGTAAGAACACTATTAATTTATGGCACAGATAACAATAAAGTATGCAAACCAAGCATTTCAGCTTTCAACTAACACAAGTTACAATGTCCTCTTCCATGACCATGAGTTAACAGTGCCTAGACAGGGGCTTTGGATTTTTTAGCACAGTTATGCACACTTTATGGTTTTGCACTTGGGGTACTGAAAAAAAACAACCTCTGCAGGGTAAAGGAAAAGGATCACTTTGAGTGTAAAACTAAACCCAAAAACAAAACTTGATGTCCAGCTTAGGTGGACTACTGTAAAAGAGTGAGTTACTGCAGGATTACCTGGTAAAAATAATAGAAAAACTGAAAACGAATGCAGCAACCTCATTTAGGGATACCTAAAAGTGCTTGTAAACTACAGTCATGGATTTTGAGCAAAGTGCATATATCTGTAGTGTTTTCTTATCGCTGTCCAAAGCTCTAAATTTGGTTTCTCTCTGGTGCTTCATTTCTCTGTTATCAGCAGGAGTCGCTTCTGACAAGTTTTCCCAACACCTGATCTAAATTTGTGTTGGGGGAGCTTATAACAGAGTGTGTCTTTTCACAACACAGTTCTGCTGTATGTCAAGAGGGAGTGTTCCTTTCCTACAATCAGCTCTCACACAGTGTAACTGCAGGCTCCCCGCCCTCTGCTTTCTGCTGAAACAGATGAAGAATTTTTAACATGATCTGCAGTTCTGAAAGGGTATAGAGAGGGGAAGACTGCAGATAAACAAGTAAAACCTATGTAGGAGGATTTGTTTCATCTCTGTATATCATCTGAGGCTGTTCACTTCACTCGGTATATGTGAGGGTTTACAACCACTTTAACCGTTTGCCGACCGCCGCACGAACATTTACGTCGACAGAATGGCACGGGCAGGCAGATGGGCTTATATATACATCCCCTTTAAATTGCCGCCGTGTTGTCATGCCACTGCCGTGGTCACACACTGCCGCGAGCTCCGTGTCCACGGGACCCGCAGACTCAATGTCCGCCGGTGTCCCACGATTGTGTAACGGAGCTGAAGAACGGGGAGATGTCAGTGTAAACACAACATATCCCCGTTCTACCTAGTGACATGTCACTGATTGTCTGTTCCCTGTCATCGGGAACAGCGATCAGTGACATGTCATGGCAAGCCACGCCCCCTAACAGTTAAAAGCACTCCCTAGGTCACACTTAACCCCTTCAGCGCCCCCTACAGGTTAACCCCTTCACTGCCAGTGTAATTTTTACAGTAATCAGTGCATTTTTATAGCACTGATCACTGTAAAAATTACAATGGTCCCAAAATGGTGTCAAAAGTGTCCGATGTGTCCGCCATAATGTCACAGTCGCAATAAAAATCGCTGATCACCGCCATTACTAGTAAAAAAAAAATATTAATAAAAATGCCATAAAACTATCCCCTATTTTGTAGACGCTATAACTTTTGCGCAAACCAATCAATAAACGCTTATTGCGATTTTTTTTTTACCAAAGATATGTAGAAGAATACGTATCGCCTAAACTGAGGAAAAAAATATATTTTTATATATTTTTTGGGGATATTTATTATAGCAAAACGTTAAAAATATTTTTCACAATTGTTGCTCTATTTTTGTTTATAGCGCAAAAAATAAAAACCACAGTGGTGATCAAATGCCACCAAAAGAAAGCTCTATTTGTGGGGAAAAAGGGACGTCAATTTTGTTTGGGAGCCACATCGCACGACCATGCAATTGTCAGTTAAAGCGACGCAGTGCCGAATCACAAAAACTGGGCCTGGTCTTTGGCCAGCGAAATGGTCCAGGGCTGAAGTGGTTTAAGATACTGTAGAATGTATTTGTAAAATATCTAGATGACTGCTACCTTTCTATAGATAATAATTTTTCATGGAGTGTGGATCCACTGCATAATGCTTGTTGTATTTATTCTGTACAATTTTGTTTATGCGCAATTAAGTAATTAGCAGAGCATATTAGAACATTCCATGAATGTTTCACTACCTGGTGGATCAATGTCCCATTGCTTCTTGCTAGCCTGCTGTGATTTTTTTTTGTTGTGGCCACACAAGGATGTATTTTCATATGACATTTTTGTTCTGAATGTAGAAAATGTGTGCTTGTTTGAGGATTCCAGCCATTCCAACCTTAAAAAGATTAACAAAATGAAATTGACATGTGTTTTACTGCACATGCTATTCCAGAACACCAGTATTACAACCAATGTACTGATTTAGTTATATATCCTGAATTCTTGGCAAACAGTTAAGTACAGAGTTGAAAGGCATATATGTTTTTTTCTTTGTAGTGTAATCCTGGCACCAACCCAGACATCATAGTCCACAAATTTTAGAATTTTACTGCAGTTACAGCACAACAACAGGTCTAGGAGAAGGTACAGGATAAGCAACATCTGAACTCAATCTACTTTGCACTTGTTGGGGTTCAAGGTGCTGTCATTCAAAATGATATGCCACTTGCATGAAAGATCTGTAGGGCAAAATAATTGATGGGTCCTTTATTTAGATACTAACATGTTAAACCTGAAAAGGTTAATTGCAGCCAAATTGGGATAATACCTACTTTATATATCGTACTTGTTACATGTTCTCATTTTCATAGCAAAACCCAACAAGTATTTAAAAATTGCAGATTGCCTTTTTAGATGCTATTTTTGGGAACTACCAGCAAGGAAAAATTCTAGCTTGTTCTCTTTGTTATAAGAAGGGCTAGGAAGTTGTGTTTACCATGGTAAACCCTGCCTGAAGACAGATACAGTGTATATCAATAAGTGTACTAGATTTGAACACTCTGTCTTAACAAAAGGTTAAAGGTTTAGGAACTGGGCTATTTCATTGTAAGTTAATAAGAACTGAACTCAACCACTCCCCAGGCTAGCTTTTGGAACAGATCACTGTGAGCTAGATGAGAAATGCTTACATTCAGCTATGATACGGTCTCTGCAGAAACATATAAAAGGTAAGGTATGATGTGTGAATAGGAACACATAACACACATACAGTATAGTGGGGTTTTCTCAAATTTGACTACAAAAGGGGAAATATAGTTTAATATGGGGGTGCACTAGCAAGGAAATGACCATACTCTCCCTGATTCTGCTTTATTTGCTCTGTGGAATTGTTTTTCCTTCATCTCTCCTACTGCTTCCTGATCATTACTCCACCAATCATCAGTTCAGCAGTGATGAAGAGGCAGCTCTGACATGAGGAAGCAAATTCCTGCCTCTACCAAGATAACAAACTCCATCCACAGTGCGAGACAAGGCATGACAAATCCACCATGGGAAAAGGATCAGCTGCAGCGAGACCACAGGCAACAGTGGTTACTATTCTTTTTCACTCTGCTTGCACAACATCCACGTCAGGTCTTTTTTATTGGCGTGTGAAAGATTTATGAGTTAAGTAAGACTAATAATCTTCGATGTGCTGTATCAGTGCCATGCAGCAGCAGACTTCTGTCTCCATGAATTGTGGTCTCCTAAAGGAGAACATGTAAACAGGGTAAGGGGGTATAGTCTTGAGGGAGGGTCCTTGCTATTACTATGAGTAAAAAAAAAAAAACTGTTAAAAGTAATGCCTCTGCTACAGTGAAATTCCAAGCAGTGTTAGCAGCCCTCCTCTTCTCCCCTTCTGGACTTCAGAACTTCTCTACCTTATGTTATGAAGCTAAAGGGAAGAAGGAATTCAGGCAAAGGGTAATTTTCATAACTGAACATTTTTAAAGAGTGTTTTGCATGTTTTACAGAGCGATTTCATATAGAAAGACATTTTAAACCAGGTTTCAGACACTTTTTTAAATAAATGTAGAGAACAAAATTTTACTTTTATTTCTTCATATATTTAGGGTAATTGATTTTTGTTTCTGGTTGCTTGTGCTTTAAAAGTAGCAGATATGTTGTATAACCAGCCTAAAAGAGATTCTGACACCTAGGTTAATAAAAACCTTCCTTTTTTCCTTCTTTAAAATTCCTCACAGAGGGAGGCCACTGAGATGTACTGACATGTTACGGAAAACAAAAGAAAGCTATGTTGTGTTTGGATATAATTTATTAATTTGAAAATGCCTTCTGATATGGCAAAACCATGTCAAATGCTCTTTGTAGATGTTTTCAGTAATCTTTGAGTACATTTTGCCTCAAGCATTTACATATGGCAGATTTGAAATTCCATATTGTTAAACTTTTAATCAGTTTAATGGTGCTTTTTGCATATTGCTGAGGTGCTGTTGTAAGTTCATTTTGTGTGATAAAAGTGATAGTACAAATCGTAAGACCCATATAGGTTTTGCTCAGTTCCAAATGTAAAAGTAGATTGAGATTAAAGACATTTCTAATTGTTGATAATATTTAGTTTGAGGTGCTCCGTAGTGAAGGGAAAATGTGCTTTGGTTTGATCCACAGACTGTTTTTTTTTTTTTTGGGGGGCTACATCTATAAGAGATATACATTTTTTTTCTAGTTACTTTGTGCTGGGGTGTGGTGGCTCCTAGGGGCACATCTCATTGCCTTCGTTGTTCAAAGTGCCCCTGGGTCCGCTAGAGCTTCCCAGTTTATGTTGCCCAATGGTGATGGGGTCATTTATTTGATGGCATGCAAGTACTGGACTTTTTATGTTGAGAAAACAATCTACGTGTTTCGTCCATCATGAAATGGTGGGGATCGAAATGCTTAGTGCTACTGTCACCTGTGGACTAAACAAAATGGTCATGTATAAACCTTTTCTATAAAGACAACTATATTTGGAGGTGGAAAGAGGGTACCCCCGCGCTACCACTATAGAGGAAATGAAAATAGATAAATAGTGCAACTGCTGCAAACACCAATAGTTAAATTCAAAGCCCAAAATATTGTGATATGCTGTAAATGGTGCTGCGCTGTCTAAAACTAAGTAATAAACCACAATAACTATGTGAAATACAAGTGCAATTTGAACACCAGCTTGCAAACAAACACTGGTATCAGCTACATAAAGCTTCTGAAATGCAACAGTGTATTACTCAAAATGAACACAAGATGGCAGTGAAAATCCAATGACCACTGTATAAAACCTCTTAAAGTGCAATAGTGAAATAAAACATCCAGTGCAAATACACAAAATATGAAGTGACTATATCCACACAGTCTATGAAATCACAAAGTCCTTGAAATATATGTAAAGTGCAATAATGGTGTTCTCTAGATTCAATAAAAATAAAACGTGATTGTCCCAATCTATATCATGCGAATAAAGCAGGTGTGGTGGTTATCTCTTCTTTCCATGCAGTGACACCTCTAATGGGGGTAGCTTCTTACCTCACGGCTGTAAGGTAACAGCATGAAAATGTAGCAATGGCCTGATTTCCTCTGCGGGTCCTTTCATGGATGTCTGGTGGATCCCATCTCCTGGGGGGGGGGGGGTTCTCCTTGTATAAATCCAGCAAATGGTAGTGGTTGATATACTCCGCTTCCACATACACCCCAGACGGGGTAAAAAAGAAGGGGGGGAGGAATGCCCTGCAAGTGTAGTATATCTTGTAAAAAGTTTTATTTTATAAAAACACAGTAAAGGTGACACTCACATTTTGTTTGTAGTAAAGCAAGCAAAAACTCGCGCCAAGCTCGTCACCTGCTTCGCTTCCGGTTGCGCCTGTCAGCCAATCGCGATGTGTATCGTCACCTGACCCCCCCCCAGGAGATAGGAGCCACCAGACATCCATGAAAGGACCCGCAGAGGAAATAAGACCATTGATAAATTTTCATGCTGTTGCCTTATAGCCGTTGCACTTTAAGACGTTTTATACAGTTGTCATTGGATTTTCACTGCCATCTTGTGTTCATTTTGAGTAATACATTGTTGCATTTCAGAAGCTTTACTAAGCTGATACCAGTGTTTGTCAGCTGGTGTTCAAATTGTACTTGTATTTCACATAGTTTTTTGTAGTTTATTACTTAGTTTTCAAGAGCGCAGCACCGTTTACAGCATATCTCATTATATTTAGAGGTGACCCTTTTTACTGATTGGTAGATAGAGTTTTTTCATATTATATGATCTTTTTTTAATATGTATTGTATAGGACCGACTGGTGGAAGTGATGGTGTCGCTTGCCTGTCTCTTGGGACAAGCATGTGGCCCTCTGACAGAGGGCAGGTTGGGGAAGTTGTCCCCTTTAATGAGGTGGCTGTCCCTTCACTCCATTACTACCTTTGCTGTGGCAGTTGGGCAACTTTGCCCATCCTTGTCGCTGCTTCTGTGATGGTTCTGCAGCTCAGGTGGCTAGGCTGGGTACCCAAACCCACCGGCTGGGTTTGCTGACATGGGCACTTCCTGCAGGAGTGCTATTTATTGGATGGATGACAATCCAGGTCTGTTGAGCAGCGTCTCCTGGTAAGATCCGTGTGGAGTGTTCCCTTTTCTCTTATCTTTCTTTTGTGCTGCTTTGGGTCAGCTTATTGTTAAGTGTCTGTTTCCCTAAGTATATACGCCTGTCCTCTCTTTATGGCTCTCAGCTCAGCTGTTCAGTTTTGCAAGTGTTCTAGCATTACAAAGGGACATGCCTTATTTTTGTTTGTTTCAGAAATTTGTCTGCAATTGTCTACTCTGCAACTTTTGATTTGTTTTAAGGCAACA
This sequence comes from Rana muscosa, assembly GCA_029206835.1. Lineage (NCBI taxonomy): Eukaryota > Metazoa > Chordata > Amphibia > Anura > Ranidae > Rana > Rana muscosa. The sequence continues at coordinate 253,984,346 of CM055117.1, read as the reverse complement.
CCCAACTGGATTTACACTTGTTGGTGTTCATCTGTATAACAGCAGGCTCTTCCTAAAGGCTTTACAAATCCCTCCAAGTATATATTTAATTACTTTTTTGTAGCTGAGCAGTGTTATTTTTTGGATACTCTGTTTATAATGGTTCAGTCTTTATCCCTTTTCCTTTAATTGGATTGGTGGTGGATATTGACATATATTTTCCACAATGGCACACTTCCTTTTTTCTTTGTTTGCTTAATTTGTAGATGTAGAAGGTCTAAACAGGTTGTTTCACATGCATAATGCATGTTTTCTATCCTTTGTGTTCTCCCTCCTACTGCTGGTTTCTTTTCTTACCTTTTGCCCTAGGGATGAGTGACATATGTGTTGGGGATTAATCTCTTCTCCGGTAGACATATGCTCCCATGCTTTACTGGAGGACAGGATTGTGATTTGGACGTGCGTTTGCCTCTGCATAGCAATTTTGCTTTTTGAAAGTTGATCCTCTCAGTATCTGATTTATTTGATTGTTGTACAGATACATACTGTATAACTTCAATGCTGATTGTTTTGTTGTTGATATTATTATTACCATTGTCTAAGTTTTCTCCACTTAGAAGTAATGTCAACCATAGACAGTTTACACAATACAATGATCATCAGTCTCTTATTCTGTCCCAAAGAGAATTATAAACTCTAGAGTACTCTTTAAAGTCTCTCAAGGTTACCAAAACCTTTTCAAGTGTTCCCAAAACACTATTTATATGACCGGTCAACTTTTATCTCTACTTATGAGAGGTTCTATAGCCCAACAGCAATCTCTATGGGATGGAAGCCATACGAACCTCCGGCAAGTCAATTTCACTCAATAAGAAAAAGATTCACTTACCAAATCCGTTGTTAACCACTTCGCGCCCGGGCCATTGGCAAAAGACGCCTGCATTGCGGCACTCAATTGCCGGGAGGACGTCCATGGATGTCCACCTGTTTACCTCCGCGATGCGCGCCACCGCGGGCGCGCGTCGGGGAAAAGCTGTGCCCGCTGTGTCACGCGGGTGCCGATGCGCGTGCCTGGCAGCCACGATGTCCGCCAGGTACCTGCGATCGGCTGTCACACAGCCAAGGACGTGGATCTCTGTGTGTAAACACAGAGATCCACGTCCTGTCAGGGAGAGGAGACCGATGCTGTGTCGCTTGTACATAGGGACACAGATCGGTCTCCTCCCCTAGTCAGTCCCCTCCCCCCACAGTAACAATCACGTAGCAGGAAACACATTTAACCCCTTCCTCGCCCCCTAGTGTTAACCCCTTCCCTGCCAGTCACATTTATACAGTAATCAGTGCATATTTATAGCACTGTTCGCTGTATAAATGTGAATGGTGTCAAAAGTGTCCGATGTGTCCGCCATAATGTCGCAGTCACAATAAAAATCGCAGATCGCCGCCATTACTAGTAAAAAAAAAAAAAAAACATAATTCTATTCCCTATTTTGTAGGTGCTATAACTTTTGCGCAAACCAATCACTATACGCTTATTGCGATTTTTTTTACCTAAAATTTGTAGAAGAATATGTATCGGCATAAACTGAGAAAAAAAAACGTTTTAAAAAAAAAAAATTGGGATATTTATTATAGCAAAAAGTAAAAAATATTGTGTTTTTTTTCAAAATTGTCGCTCTATTTTTGTTTATTTTTGTTTATGGCGCATAAAATAAAAACCGCAGAAATGATCAAATACCACCAAAAGAAAGCTATATTTGTGGGGAAAAAAAGGACGTCAATTTTGTTTGGGAGCCACGTTGCACGGCCGCGCAATTGCGTGACAGTGCTGAAACCTGAAATTTCAACCTGGGCAGGAAGGGGGTTATGTGCACAGTTGTCAAGTGGTTAAGGTAGTCTTCCATTCCGGAACGAGCCCCCAGTGCTGTAAGGGTTAATCCTGTGTCTAGGGTGGTCCCCTAACCTCTTAGACCTCAGATCGATGTATGATGCAATTTCAGATATATCTAGAGTCAATCCCAAGAACAAATGGCACACACGCACTCGATTGTATGTTCTAGGAATTGTCTGTATTGATGCGCGTCCTGGCTTCTTTTATAGAAAATTCAAAATCATACAGAATATTAAAAAATTACACATGCGCAGTAGCTACAATTTCATATGCAGTTAGAACTGGTTAAAACAAGTAGCCTTTGTTCTCCGGCTCCTGAGAGAATCTGAAACTTAGATAAGGAAGTTTGTGAACATTTAATTTACAAGAACTCATGCTGATGCAGTTTCTGGAAAGCTAAAGAGATATTCAAACTGTACATACTGATTGTAAAATGGAAGCTTGTGAATATGAGATGACTGACAGAAAACAAGATGGATGCTTAGCATAACCTTTCAGTCACTCCCGCGAATGCTCGCTGGAGCATACAGTCACGGCACTTGCTAGTAAAGAAATGGCTCGGAGGGCCGTTTCTTCACAGCGCATGTGCGATGACCTCATCGGCGCACTACAAGGTAAAGATCTCCTAATTGGCGCAAGTTAAAGAAATATTTACAGTACCTATAGGTAAGCCTTATTATAGGCTTACCTACAGGTAAAAGAGACACAGAGCGGTTTACAACCACTTTAAAACTGTGGAACTGAATATGGGAAAAACATTTCCTGCTCAACCTAATTTCTGCTGAACATGGTAGAGCTAGAATTTGATGCACACAACCTGAATTCTTGGATTTGTCCTGTCTACTGTTTATTTTTAAGACTGGTGGGGGTGTAATGTTATTGAACAAGTTTTTATTTTCTTTCTCGTTCATTGAGGTTAATAGAATTGAGACATACGAGTTATACTGTCACCTACTCGTGGATTTGGACACAGGCAACCAAAAAGAAGCAGTGACAAGTCTAGTGTAGTCAGGTGCTAGAACGGGAGCCCTTTAAGTTAAATAAGACAGCGAGGAACTTCACAGAACTATGGTGGGACAACAAGTCCAGGCATGCCCAACTATTATGTCCCCATTGCCTCCTTATGTCTCCACCTGATTGGTCATCTTCAGAATGGGGATAGAAGATGCTATTTAGAAAAGGACTGTGGGAGGTGCAGTTGCATTATATACAGGCGGTACTGTAGAACAGTGGCAACAAAACTACAATTCTCAGGGAGCCATGCAGCCAGGGAGGAGGAACAAAGTGAGCTGCTCGAAAGTTCGGTTTCACTTGGCGTCAGACCGGAGAAGGAAACAGATGTCCAAGCTGGAGTGCTGAGTGCTTGGGGCATTTGTTTAAGCATCAGCATCTCTAGCAGTACAAAGTGGGTTAACCAGTGTTTTTTCTGCAGTACAGAGCAGGTTTGTGGAAGGTCAAGCCATCGATCCATGAGGGTCCCCTTCGCCGTCCACAGCTGAATTGCACAATTGGTGAGAAGGCTGTTAACGCATTGCACACTCTGTACAGAAGAAAAGGAGACTTTAGCCCAACACAATTTTTCCTTATGTTCATTAGACATTGCCGTGCTCTACCTTTGAATATTGCCATGCCACCTACCCAGGATTGCCCCATTAACTTAATAATAATACTTTAACTTCTCCCTGAACTTGTTGCATGTTCTTTTTCACTAAAGTCATTCAGTTCATTTAAGTCTTGCTGCAAGTTACTTTCACCAAACCCCTTTGTCAATCTTCTGTCCTGTTGAACTGGAAGCTGCCAGAAGCCACCAAATCACCATTTGTGCACTACCGAAAGGTCCCCAACAAAGCCGGCAGAAGTAGCTATTCTTTTGGAGAATGTCCCATTCTGTCTTATAGTACGTCACACAGACTTTATCACCCTTTAACTTCCTGGCATAGTGAAGTACTGCAGGCAGACTTGGAACTTGTAGAGGAACTCCAAGGCCCAAAGGGAGGATAACCTTCAGGGGGTTATACTATTCATTTTCCAGGCTGCCCTTATGACACTCTAGGTAACTCTGTTACAGTTTAAGCTGGTTTGGGTAACACCTGGGCCCTACTCTTGGGGTTGCTCTCTGGATACAAGCATGGCATAGAACTACTCTGTATAGGGATTAGTGTTATCTCATTTTGGTCACAATTAGTATTACCTTGCTTTATTTGACTGGTTTATTTATAATACACTAGGGGGTTGATTTACTAAAACCGGAGAGTGCAAAATCTGGTGCAGCTCTGCATAGAAACCAATTTGTTGCTTTTTTGTCACAGCTTAATTGAACAATCTGAAGTTAGAAGCAGATTGGCTAGCATGCATGGTTGCACCAGATTTAGCATTTTCTAGTTTTAGTAAAAAAAACCTAAGTGTTTATCTAATCTGGCGGCATTCATTCGATTGAGTTGGGTGTATCAGAGCAGTATGAACGTTGGCTGAGCTAACCAGAGAAGGAAACTAGTTTCAGAGGGCCTATTAAACTAGCAGCTCCTTGGGGAGTGTGCTACACTAGTATAACCCACATTACTCACAAGAGCCCCACTCTACTTCTGGGCCATTACAGCTGACTGTAATGCGAGTCTCACAGAAAGGCTCCTGTCGGGGGCGCATGCGCGGCGTGAAGCTGGACGGTCGCATCTGAGCAGAGCTCTGAGCACAGCGGGGACTTCAGCGCCTTCTTTGGGGCCACAAAGCTCACTAAACGCACCCAATCCTACCTGCACCCCCGGGGGAACGAGCGGTGCATGCCATCCAAGTCTTGTCGCAGAAAACCAGCGCAAAAGACCCTCACAAACTATCTCCTCAGAGTCCGGGAGATGGTGGGGAAGCCTCAAGATGGCACAGAGCTACAACGTGCTCTGATCACCGCACACAGCCTGGCGGCCTCCCCTGCACACTCGTCTGTTGACGGTGAGTACAATCTGCAGCTCACCAAGACAGACCTAGATGACAGCCTAGCAGCCATGTACACTAAACTAGCAGAAAATTTTCAAACTGAACTCCACAAATCAACTAGCACTCTGCAGCAGGAGATAGCAGTTTTGGGAGGCAGAACGGATCTTTTAGAGACAAAGCACGATGAGCTGCAACTTGCTTATACTAACCTACGCAGGAATCATGAATCTCTCACTGAATCTGTGTCCCAGCTCCAGTCCCATTTAGAGGACCTGGACAATAGAAACAGGAGGAGCAATTTGAGGATCAGAGGGGTCCCAGAGGTGGTCACGGAGCTTATCCCTGCCATCCACAAGTTGTTCCAGTCCCTGCTTCCTGCTTTCCCTGTGGATGCTTTTGCCTGTGATATGATCTATAGAGCCCTTCGCCCCAAACCACCGGAAGATAAACCACCCAGGGATATTATCTTATGCCTTAAGGACTACCTGGTGAAGGAAGAGATCCTTAGGGCTTCCCGCAATACCCCCAACATTGTGCTGGACGATACCAGGATTCAAATTTTCCCGGATATTTCCCCGGCCACTTTGGATAAACGTTGCAGGTTGAAGGAGATCACCACACCTCTCCAAGAGGCTAGAATTGGGTACAGATGGGGATTTCCTTTTAAACGCCAGGTCCCACACCAGGGAACTACCTACACAGTGGTCACCATCCAAGAGGGGAAGGTACTCCTTGTCAAGCTTGGGCTTATGGCAAAAGAGGATCTTCCTAGGCTGCCCTCCACCCCCGCCTGTCTGCCATCTGGTCCACCCCATCGCCGCAGAGAGATCGCAGAAGACAGAGGCAGGATCTCAGAGAGCGCATGAACTGATCTGATACTTCTTCCCACTTATCCCGGACCCACCACCTGTTTTCTTTCTTCAGGATGAGGGACTTTCCCTGATGGTTGAGGAGTACCACCATCATTTACGGGGGAGGCGCTAACTGTTTGATTCCTTCCTGTATCAGGGTCTCCACCCTCCCCCCTGACAATCTGCTTACTCCTCTATGCACCATTTTTCACCCTGACTGTTTCCCGCTGTGCTGACATACAGCAGTGCCCGTTTGGTTGTCCCCCCACTCTTGTGGATACCCTCAGGAAAAAGGAAGAGAGGATTGAAAATATTCTGCTTTTTTGTTTTTCCCTTTTCCCTTTTCTTCCCTTTTCCCTTTTTTTTTCCTTCTCTTTTTTGTCTTCCAACAGGTTGCCAAGAGTGTTGGACATTTCGGTTCTATTGGTCAGGAAGTTTTACGCCTGACAGGTTACTACTTTAGCCTATTGCCGCGATGGTCTATCCCCTCCCGACCCCAATAGTTTACATGTGTTTTGTTTTCTTTTACTGTTTTATTGTTTTAGGTTACGGGACTCTTTTTGCAGATTTCACAAATTTGTATGCATTTGGTACATTTGCCCTTATGGCTTATGCTAGACCATGCTGCATGTTTGTATTTGCTCTTATCCAGAACTTCCCGATTGTCCCCACCCTGTTGAGGCGGTGGACAACGGTAGCCTACTCATTAGGACCCTCCCTCCCTCATATGGGCCTAGCTGTCCTCACAAATTCAGAATGGGCATTAGATTAATTTCCCATAATGTTAGGGGGTTTAATTCCCCTCCAAAAGAGGAAAAAAGCATTTAACGCCTACAAACGCCTGCAGGCAGATATAATTCTATTTCAGGAGACTCACTTCTCCGAAAATAATCACCCTACATACTTTGATAGATCATATGGCCCAGGATATTTTACAACATTTGGGTCTAGGTCCCGAGGAGTGGCAATATTCATTAAAAGAAATTTGATGTTTGATGTTGAGAATATCTATAAAGACACAGCTAGTAGATTTATTATCATGCAGGGCTCTTTACAAGGGAAGAAGGTCACAATAGCTAATGTTTATGCCCCTAATGATTCCCAAGCAACCTTCTTCAAGATTTTTTTACAGATTTTAGACAAGTACAGTTCTCCGCACCTGTTGCTAGGAGGGGACTTCAACTCAGCTCTCGATAGAAGCAGGGTTGGTAGCACAACCAATGCGTTCCCCAAAACTTTGAAGACACTGTTGCACACACACAATTTGGTAGACTCCTGGAGGGCACATAATGTAGGTGCCTGTTAGTACACATTTTACTCCCACCCCCATGACAGCTACTCCAGATTGGATTATCTGTTTTGCTCCCCTATACTCCTTGCAAATTCCACCTCCGCAGCCATTCATTCCTGCCCATGGTCGGACCACCAGATGGTCTCCTTGGACGTTTCCCACATAGGCCTTAGACCTTCCGTCGCAGTATGGAGACTAAATGAGTCTCTTCTCACTAACCCTATTATAGTTTCTCAGCTTGCAAAGCATATGGCAGAATATTTTGCCACCAATAACACGAATGACGTCTCCCCTTCAGTCCTTTGAGCAGCCCATAAGGTGGTAATTAGAGGACACCTTATCCAAATAGCGGCTGAGAGAAAGAAACAGAGATTGATTGATATTACCAGACTCACTACTGAACTAGATACGTTTTACAACCTACACACACAAAACCATGCCCCTGACCTACTACAACAAATTAACAACAATAGACTGGAGCTTGATAAAATTCTCTCCGAACAGACAGAAAGATCCCTGAGATGGTCTAAGGCCAAGTTCCTGTTGCACAGTAAATCGGCCTTGACCATGTTCGCCAGAAAGCTTAACCAATCACTTCAACCCCCTCACACTTACAAATTAAGAAATCCCAGTGGTAACTTAGTCTCCCACCCATCAGAGGTTTTACTAATTTTTTCAAAGTTTTATACAGAGCTTCTTTCCCCTCCTTCCTCACCTCCTGACCCTGCCCTTAAAACTTGGTTAGATGATCTACCTCTCCCTGCCCTAAGACAAGAACACCTACAAGAGCTGAATGCCCCTTGCTCAGAGATCAAAATAATTGAGGTTATCAAGTCATTAAAACCCTCCAAAACCCCGAGCCCCATACTACAAAAAATTCAAAGAAAATGTAATCCCTCACCTAAAATCTCTCTTTAACCATATTCTTAAAGGCAATGTTTTTCCGGATGACATGCTTCTTGCAAACGTGTCCCTGATCCCAAAACCCAACAAGGATCACTCCCTACCCCAAAACTATAGACCAATTTCGGTCATCAATACTGATCTGAAGATCTTTGGCCGTATTCTAGCTGACAGACTCTCAAATATCATTACTTCCCTAATTTCCCCCAGTCAGACATGTTTTATCCCGACCAGACAAATCACTGATAACATCAGGCTTGCCTCCAACATCATTCAAGACGCTGATTTACACGATCGCAGGGTGCTACTCCTTAGCCTGGATATCCACAAGGCTTTTGATAGCGTCCTGTGGCCGTACCTTGAACTAACCCTAGCAAAATTTGGCTTTTCTGGGTCCTTTGTCCACTGATTCAGGGCACTTTACAATCACCCGCACACCCGGATTAAACTCCCAGGCTGTAATTCTAATTACTTCACGCTAGGTATGGGAACAAGACAAGGGTGTCCCTTATCACCACTTTTATTCACCCTTGCCTAGACCCCAACATTAAGGGATACACTAAAGGTGATCAGGAGTTTAAACTTAGCTTATATGCGGATGATGTCCTCTTATTCCTACCTGACCCAATAGTCTTTATTCCCAATCTTATCTCCACTCTACGCACCTTTTATGACATCTCGGGTCTAGGGGTTAACCTCACTAAATGTTCCGCCCTCCCAATAAATCTCCCCCAACACACTATTACCTGTCTCCAATCTAATTTTAACTTCTCTATGGAAGCACAGACATTATCATATTTAGCGATCAAGTTAGCTTCTTCACTTCACAAAATATACCTCGCCAATTACCCGCCCGCTTTTACACGCATTAGACAACTGCTACATATACAGAGCCCATACCATATCACCTTCTTAGGCAGGATCCAGGCAGTAAAAATGTCTATTCTCCCCAAACTTTTTTTAGAGCCCTTCCCAACTATGTGTCTCGCCGAACGATTGAGCTACTACAACGTGATGTAAACAAATTTGTCTGGCACATAAAGAAACCCCGACTAGGTAAGCAAATGGTATACAGCCCAAGGGCCTTGGGTGGTTTGGATTTGCCAAACCTCTGGCTCTATTATATTTCCTCTAGACTACTGCAACTAGCACAATGGCATACCCCCTGCGCGGAATCCCCTGGCTCCACTTCAAACTGATTTTTATAGCCCCCTATTATCTCCCGGGTCTGCTGTGGGCCAAAACAATTCACCCCAGAGATATCTCCACTTTAAACTTGGTAGTGGGCCAATCCCTACATCTCTGGTCCTTATATAAGAATAAACTCTCCTTACTCCCTCCCAACCCCAGGCTAGCCTCTTTTATTGGTGACCCCTCATTTCCCTGCAGCTTTTCCCAATCCAAAAGTTTTTGCCCTTTGGATCACGAAGGACTTGGTTACCCTGGACTTGCTTCAGAAGGATGGGGTAATTTACTCTTTCCAATCCCTACAATCTTCCCACTCATTCCCCAATTCAGAATTTTACAAATATTTGCAAATCAGACATTTCTTTAATTCACAATACTTTGGTGCCACAACTAATCCCGTTACTACATTTGAGGGTCTCTGTGGCCCTACTTCCAGAGACAGAGGGACCATCTCCCGCCTGTATGATTTCCTGGGCGGTCTAGGCCTCCCAGGAAAATCTGCAGCCATGCTCGGCTGGGAGTTGGAGACCGGTGTGGTTGCTTCCCCGGAGGAATGGACTGATAGGATCTCCAATATGCACAAATGTACAAAATCTGTGGCAGTGAAGGAAATGGTGGTGAAGCTACACACCAGGAGGTACTATATACAAAAAAACGGGAGGAAGAGGAGGTAACCCCCCCCCCTGCAGACAGTATTCTTCAAAAAGGCTCAAATAATTATAAATACTAGATATAAGTAAACCGCGATTTGGAAATAAAGAAAAACAATTTATTATATATATATATACTGATTGCACACCACATCAAAAACAACTATGATAAAATAAGACTAGTCAAAAAAAGAGAAACAGTGAAACAGGGGTGACCACCCATGCGACCATACACACCGCACACATACAACCGCTACTGATCATGTATGAAATATCGATGTGAAAAATTGTCACAGGGGCTCAGGGGTATGTGTATATATCTCTGATGAATGGACACTATTCAGTCCGTGCATGTAATTATTTGTGATGAAAGGGTCGACAGATGACTTTGCTGAATAGCCATAGACCAGCCGATGTAGTTGAACACTGGATGATTAGGTGAGGGTGTCACTGAGCTATAAATAGGCTGAATCACGCTTCAGAGAGATGGGAGGACTTGAGCCAAGTAGGTAGTCAGCACCTATCCCTCACAAATAGTATCAGTGGGATGAATCCATCATCCGTTGGAAGCTGCCAAGAAGTTCAGATATATAAGACACTCACTCACTTTTTCCGGTTTAAAATGTGTAGGTCGGTTGCTGGTAGGCTATACTTCTGCTGGTGTCATCTGGAATGTATTGAGTTCCGTTCATCAAGCCCGGGAGAAGTCATCCCAAGGAATGCACATGAAATAAAGAGTCTGTCCACATGAGTAGAATGTCGATATAGATGCGCCGCAGAGCTATCTCCAGGTCAGAGTGGCATATTTGCAGATCATGGCGGTTGGTAGGGGTGGTTGGTCCGGTGGGTGTGATGCCCCTGTTTACACGCTACACAAAGTGTAGCAAGAAATTGCTTGACTAGCTGACATGTTTCACCTTCATTAAGGTTTCATCGGAGCATGCGCATAAGCATGGTGTCTGTCCAGATATAGTTTGGCCAGCATGTGTTCCTGATTGCGGTACCTGCTGGATAATTGGATCAATCATGCACCCATTCGCGCCTATTGAAGCAATTCTATTGGTATTGACTGTACAGGAAAAAATGAATAGATAAAAAATCCACCGTGAGGGGAGGGGAAAGGTGAGACTTTTTGAAAAACATTATTCATGAAGACACATACTTATCAGAGTAGCAGTGGAAAGATGATAAACAGCCCAAAAATGAAGACCAATAAGGCTGTGTAAGTGGGGGGGACCATTTATGGATTATAAATTATTAAAAAGGTAGTCCATAGTATCCCGTGAGTAGCGGGGATACAAATCTACATGATGGTATCTAAGCAGCTATCCCGTTCCCGTGCATTATCGGCCACACATGCAATGCTGTGCCACCGGGTGTGCAGGGACAGGGATTGTAACAAAATCAAAATGCAAATGTATGTTGCTTAGACATAGATATCCATATACAAGTGTAAATGTATATTATGTTGCCTAGATCACCTCTGCATTTAATCAGAACAGAGTGGGGAGAACTTCTCAAAGCGATCATTGGTGGACATTTATTTTGAAAAAAGATGCAAGAAATTGATAACGGGCCCTTTTTTGTAGGGAAAAATGAATTCTCATCATATATTCTAGACCTAGGCAGTTAGAAGGAATTTATATGGTTATAGTCACAGATTGGCTGCGTAGTTGTTTAACCATGTGAAGTCACATCCAATCATTTCAAGCATCAAGAAAGACCGATAGGTTGCATTCGTTGTTTAACCCCATCGGCTGCATGCTATTTAAATTGTATATCCACATTTTCTCCTTTTTATACAGAATTTTATCGAAATCTCCCCGTCGATGGGGGAGATTCAGGCGATAGATGCCCTTTGCAGTGAGTCCCTCAGGTTTTCCCTCATGGTGTTTTTAAAAAATGGAGGGATAGGGGTCGTTCATCATCTTTCTTGAGTATTGTTTGGATGTGTTCACCTATTCTGATTTTGAGCTGCCTTTTTGTCTTCCCTACATATATTTTCCCACAGGGGCAGGTAAGCATGTAGATCACACGTGTGGTGAGGCAGTTGATGAAGTTAGTGATCTTAAAACTTTTTGTGCCATCTGAGTTCCTGAATACATCAGTGCGATCCACATGTTTACATATATGGCATCTGCCACAGGCATACATGCCTTTCAGCGGGGGTAGGTCAGTCAACCAGTCAGTCCTGGGGGATCTTGAATATTCCGAATGAACCAGACTGTCCTTTAGATTGCGGGACCTCCTCGCAGTAAGCATGGGTCGTTCACCAACAAAATCTCTCAGAATAGGGGCATCAGATAGAATATGCCAATGTTGGTTCAATATATTTCTAACCTGGCCCCACTGAGATCCGTATTTAGTGATAATGCGGATGGGAGTCTGAGATTGAGTTTGTTGGTCCATTTTCTTGGTAGTCAGTAGTGTATCCCTTTCCGTTTGGAAGGCTCTCTTTTTGGCCTTCCTCAAACAGCGATGGGAGTATCCTCTATCTCTGAACCTGCTGTAAAGTTGGTCAGCCTCAGCCTTAAAGTCGGTGTCCCTGGTACAGTTACGTTTGCTACGTAAAAACTGTCCCACCGGGATTCCTTGTATGAGGGACGTGGGGTGGTGGCTGCCAGCAAACAATAGGCTGTTGGCTGCTGTCTCCTTTCTAAATGTCTTGGTGACAAGTTTTTCATCAATGACCGATATCGATAGATCCAAAAAGGATATTTCCTCTGATAGTGAACAGGATTCTTCTGAAACCATCTTACCAAAATCAGTCATTTTTTTAGACCCAAAAGGGGACGAAGCAGAAGGCCCCATTCCCACAAAATCTGCACCAAACAAATCTACACACAGGGAGAAACCAAATTCACAGACACACAACTCCAGACAGGGAAGCAGACGAGACGTGGAAAGACACAACAGGGACCTAAGACCAAGAGCACACAAGAAATAATAGAAGCTGATATACTAGCAATTAACGGTAATGAACTCATTAAAACTACTGATATGAAAATAATAAACCTCACTGAGTTTCCATTGAATAAACACCATTACTCACTCTTAAAAAGAGGATTGTCTTTTTCACCAAGAGCCTCAATGAATGAATTTGAGGTGTTTAAAGACATTAGTTTATTTTTGAGGAAACTGGTATTTAAATGCTGGCACAATCAACGAGACAATGAACAGCCAATGACCGATGTGGATAGAGCTGAACAGAAAGCCTTGAGGAACTTGGTTTCCCTTTTGGAGGAAAATGAAGATGGGGACACTGACCCATTAACTGAAATAGAGCCTGACTGCCCGCGCCAATCTAAACTCCCCATCAAATCATTGAAAATGCCCCCACTAGCGAAACATCGCTGGATTTCACTTTTCTTGGATCAGGTCCAAAAAGACCTATCTAAGGTGAACTGGCAATGGAAAGGTTTAGATAACCTCTCCAAAAATGAACGCGAAGCACTCAGACAACTAGAGGAAGTACATGATGTAATAATTAAGAGCAGTGACAAAGGTGGCAATATTGTTCTTCTCACTCAGACAATGTATGAAGGAGAAGTTGACCGACTGTTAAACGACAAGGATACCTACCTACGCCTTGAACAGAATCCCTTTCCCAAGATTGTGCAGGAATTAAATTTCAAAATGAGTTTCGCATATGAGGAGAAACTGATTACTAAGAAAGAGTTTGAATATCTTAGGGTGACCGATTACAATATACCGATATTTTATATCATCCCCAAGATTCACAAATCTATCAAAAATCCCCCTGGCAGACCCATAGTTTCTGCCATCAAGGGTCCTTTGGAAAGGGTGGGTAAATTAACCGACACCCTCATCAAAGACCTGGGTGTCGAACTCCCGTCGTTTATACAGGACACCAGGGATGTGCTTCGACATCTCGAAAAAACTGTATATCCCCCGGGGGCACTTTTAGTGGGGATTGATGTTGAATCCCTATATACATCAATCCCCCATGAATGGGGACTAAAGGCTGTTGATCATTTCCTGCATCAGAAATTTCCCATGTTGGCAGCACAAAATGAATTTTTGGTTGACACCCTGAAGTTCATGTTGACAAACAACTGTTTTCAGTTTCTCAATAGAAACTATAGGCAGATAAGTGGAACCTCGATGGGAGCACCCTGGGCACCTGCGTACGCATGTTTACATCTCGGTATGTGGGAAGAACAACTGGTGTATACCTCTTCTCTTTACCAGGCGCATTGTCGACTCTGGTTAAGATTCATTGATGATGTGATCATGCTATGGGCGGGGTCCACGGATGAACTCACTGAATTTCTGTGCGAACTTAATCGCAATAATAGAAACATCAAGTTAACTTTCAATTGGCATCAACAAACACTTCCCTTTTTGGATCTATCGATATCGGTCATTGATGAAAAACTTGTCACCAAGACATTTAGAAAGGAGACAGCAGCCAACAGCCTATTGTTTGCTGGCAGCCACCACCCCACGTCCCTCATACAAGGAATCCCGGTGGGACAGTTTTTACATAGCAAACGTAACTGTACCAGGGACACCGACTTTAAGGCTGAGGCTGACCAACTTTACAGCAGGTTCAGAGATAGAGGATACTCCCATCGCTGTTTGAGGAAGGCCAAAAAGAGAGCCTTCCAAACGGAAAGGGATACACTACTGACTACCAAGAAAATGGACCAACAAACTCAATCTCAGACTCCCATCCGCATTATCACTAAATACGGATCTCAGTGGGGCCAGGTTAGAAATATATTGAACCAACATTGGCATATTCTATCTGATGCCCCTATTCTAAGAGATTTTGTTGGTGAACGACCCATGCTTACTGCGAGGAGGTCCCGCAATCTAAAGGACAGTCTGGTCCATTCGAAATATTCAAGATCCCCCAGGACTGACTGGTTGACTGACCTACCCCCGCTGAAAGGCATGTATGCCTGTGGCAGATGCCATATATGTAAACATGTGGATCGCACTGATGTATTCAGGAACTCAGATGGCACAAAAAGTTTTAAGATCACTAACTTCATCAACTGCCTCACCACACGTGTGATCTACATGCTTACCTGCCCCTGCGGGAAAATATATGTAGGGAAGACAAAAAGGCAGCTCAAAATCAGAATAGGTGAACACATCCAAACAATACTCAAGAAAGATGATGAACGACCCCTATCCCTCCATTTTTTAAAAACACCATGAGGGAAAACCTGAGGGACTCACTGCAAAGGGCATCTATCGCCTAAATCTCCCCCATCGACGGGGAGATTTCGATAAAATTCTGTATAAAAAGGAGAAAATGTGGATATACAATTTAAATAGCATGCAGCCGATGGGGTTAAACAACGAATGCAACCTATCGGCCTTTCTTGATGCTTGAAATGATTGGATGTGACTTCACATGGTTAAACAACTACGCAGCCAATCTGTGACTATAACCATATAAATTCCTTCTAACTGCCTAGGTCTAGAATATATGATGAGAATTCATTTTTCCCTACAAAATAGGGCCCGTTATCAATTTCTTGCATCTTTTTTCAAAATAAATGTCCACCAATGATCGCTTTGAGAAGTTCTCCCCACTCTGTTCTGATTAAATGCAGAGGTGATCTAGGCAACATAATATACATTTACACTTGTATATGGATATCTATGTCTAAGCAACATACATTTGCATTTTGATTTTGTTACAATCCCTGTCCCTGCACACCCGGTGGCACAGCATTGCATGTGTGGCCGATAATGCACGGGAACGGGATAGCTGCTTAGATACCATCATGTAGATTTGTATCCCCGCTACTCACGGGATACTATGGACTACCTTTTTAATAATTTATAATCCATAAATGGTCCCCCCACTTACACAGCCTTATTGGTCTTCATTTTTGGGCTATTTATCATCTTTCCACTGCTACTCTGATAAGTATGTGTCTTCATGAATAATGTTTTTCAAAAAGTCTCACCTTTCCCCTCCCCTCACGGTGGATTTTTTATCTATTCATTTTTTCCTGTACAGTCAATACCAATAGAATTGCTTCAATAGGCGCGAATGGGTGCATGATTGATCCAATTATCCAGCAGGTACCGCAATCAGGAACACATGCTGGCCAAACTATATCTGGACAGACACCATGCTTATGCGCATGCTCCGATGAAACCTTAATGAAGGTGAAACATGTCAGCAAGTCAAGCAATTTCTTGCTACACTTTGTGTAGAGTGTAAACAGGGGCATCACACCCACCGGACCAACCACCCCTACCATTCGCCATGATCTGCAAATATGCCGCTCTGACCTGGAGATAGCTCTGCGGCGCATCTATATCGACATTCTACTCATGTGGACAGACTCTTTATTTCATGTGCATTCCTTGGGATGACTTCTCCCGGGCTTGATGAACGGAACTCAATACATTCCAGATGACAAGAGCAGAAGTATAGCCTACCAGCAACCGACCTACACATTTTAAACCGGAAAAAGTGAGTGAGTGTCTTATATATCTGAACTTCTTGGCAGCTTCCAATGGATGATGGATTCATCCCACTGATACTATTTGTGAGGGATAGGTGCTGACTACCTTCTTGGCTCAAGTCCTCCCATCTCTCTGAAGCGTGATTCAGCCTATTTATAGCTCAGTGACACCCTCACCTAATCATCCAGTGTTCAACTACATCGGCTGGTCTATGGCTATTCAGCAAAGTCATCTGTCGACCCTTTCATCACAAATAATTACATGCACGGACTGAATAGTGTCCATTCATCAGAGATATATACACATACCCCTGAGCCCCTGTGACAATTTTTCACATCGATATTTCATACATGATCAGTAGCGGTTGTATGTGTGCGGTGTGTATGGTCGCATGGGTGGTCACCCCTGTTTCACTGTTTCTCTTTTTTTGACTAGTCTTATTTTATCATAGTTGTTTTTGATGTGGTGTGCAATCAGTATATATATATAATAAATTGTTTTTCTTTATTTCCAAATCGCGGTTTACTTATATCTAGTATTTATAATTATTTGAGCCTTTTTGAAGAATACTGTCTGCAGGGGTTTTTTTTTTACCTCCTCTTCCTCCCGTTTTTTTGTATATGCGTTCCCTTATTCAGAGGCTCTATAGGTGGAATATGCCCGTGTGGTTGGAGGTTATAATTCATATCCGCTAACTGATTGATTTACAAAATATACCTCCACCTGGGCACCACTGTTTATTATCTATTGGATGAGCTTTTTGTATATACCCACCACCCCATGCTTTTTGTTTCAGGAGGTACTATATCCCTGCTAAGCTACATAAATTCTTCCCCACGGTTTCCGAGCTTTGCTTCAGAGGTTGTCCAGAAAAAGGGACCAATTTGCACATCTTTTGGAGCTGTACAGCCCTGAGGGACCTTTGGCAAAAGGTAACTGATAAGGTGGCAGAGATCACCAGATGTGCTTATTCTTCGCAGAAATACCCGGTTCCACCCCCCTGAACAAAAACTGTCGCACACACTCTTCAGTTGCGGTCCATTGGTCCATTGCCCTGTTTTGGTGTACCCCTGGAGTCCTCTGGGATCAGGTCCTCAAGCGTATGGCAGCTATTCAGATCATGGAGAGGGTCTTCCACACCATCATGGATACTATGCACATTTATGATCTAAAATGGAAGCCCTGGTCTCCCTGATCATTCATACATTAACCACTTAACGACCGCTCACTGTATATATACGTCGGCAGAATGGCACCGACAGGCACAATCACGTAGAGTGTACGTGATTGCCTTTGTATAGTTGGGGGGTCCAATCGGACCCCCCTTCTGTACAGTGAGCGGTGGCTAAGTGTCCGGGAGCGTTCCGGGATGAGGGGGCAGCCATTCGTTTCTGGCCACCCCCTCGCGATCGCTCCCGGCGAATGGAAATGCCCCCTCTGTCTGTGTCAGACAGAGGGAGCAGGAGGAAGTGATGTCATCTCTGGTGCTGCGCTCACATATACCGAGCGCCGTACAAGAGAAGACATCAGGTCAGTGCACACAACACTACACTGACACCAGGACACATAGGGACATAAATCGCCCCCCCAGGCCCCCCCAGACACCCCAGATCACCCCCTAGATCAGCCCCCCAGCCCCCAGTCACAGTGTCACTGATTGCAGTGACCATTTATTTAGTGATCACTGCAATCAGTGACATTTGTGACTGTAAAAGTGTCACCAAAGTTTAGTCTTAGGTCCAGTGTAGCCCCCTAACCCCCCCTAATAAAGGTTTAACCCCCTGATCACCCCCCAGATAACCCTTTCACCGCCTATCACCACTGTCGCTTAGCGATCATTTTTCTGATCGCTGTCTTAGCGTCAGTGATGCCGATCGGCAGCCAGTAATTTTTTTTAGGTTCGCCGCAGGTTTTTATAGCGTCAGGTACCCCAATATATTATCTAATAAAGGTTTAACCCCCTTGATCGCCCCCCAGGTAACCCTTTCACCCCCTATCACCACTGTCACTAAGCGATCGTTTTTCTAAACGCTGTCTTAGTGTCTGTGATGCAGATCGGTAGCCGGTAATTTTTTTTAGGTTCGCCGCAGGTTTTCATAGCGCCAGGTACCCCAATATATTATCTAATAAAGGTTTAACCCCCTTGATCGCCCCCCAGGTAACCCTTTCACCCCCTATCACCACTGTCGCTAAGCAATTGTTTTTCTAAACGCTGTCTTAGTGTCGGTGATGCAGATCGTAGCCAGTAATTTTTTTTAGGTTCGCCGCATGTTTTTATAGCGTCAGGTACCCCAATATATTATCTAATAAAGGTTTAACCCCCTTGATCGCCCCCCAGGTAACCCTTTCACCCCCTATCACCACTGTCACTAAGCGATCGTTTTTCTAAACGCTGTCTTAGTGTCTGTGATGCAGATCGGTAGCCGGTAATTTTTTTTAGGTTCGCCGCAGGTTTTTATAGCGTCAGGTACCCCAATATATTATCTAATAAAGGTTTAACCCCCTTGATCGCCCCCCAGGTAACCCTTTCACCCCCTATCACCACTGTCGCTAAGCAATTGTTTTTCTAAACGCTGTCTTAGTGTCGGTGATGCAGATCGTAGCCAGTAATTTTTTTTAGGTTCGCCGCATGTTTTTATAGCGTCAGGTACCCCAATATATTATCTAATAAAGGTTTAACCCCCTTGATCGCCCCCCAGGTAACCCTTTCACCCCCTATCACCACTGTCACTAAGCAATCGTTTTTCTAAACGCTGTCTTAGTGTCTGTGATGCAGATCGGTAGCCGGTAATTTTTTTTAGGTTCGCCGCAGGTTTTTATAGCGTCAGGTACCCCAATATATTATCTAATAAAGGTTTAACCCCCTTGATCGCCCCCCAGGTAACCCTTTCACCCCTATCACCACTGTCGCTAAGCAATTGTTTTTCTAAACGCTGTCTTAGTGTCGGTGATGCAGATCGTAGCCAGTAATTTTTTTTAGGTTCGCCGCATGTTTTTATAGCGTCAGGTACCCCAATATATTATCTAATAAAGGTTTAACCCCCTTGATCGCCCCCCAGGTAACCCTTTCACCCCCATCACCACTGTCGCTAAGCAATCGTTTTTCTAAACGCTGTCTTAGTGTCGGTGATGCAGATCGGTAGCTGGTAATTTTTTTTAGGTTCGCCGCAGGTTTTTATAGCGTCAGGTACCCCCATATATTATCTAATAAAGGTTTTAACCCCCTGATTGCCCCTAGTTAACCCTTTCACCAGTGATCACCATATAAGTGTTACGGGTGACGCTGGTTAGTTAGTTTGCTTTTTATAGTGTCAGGGCACCCGCCGTGTATATAACCCAATAAAGGTTTAACCCCCTGATCGCCCGGCGGGTGATATCAATTAGGTTTTAGCGTCAGAGAGGGTCTGAGTCACACCCCAGGCAGCGTCAGGTTAGTGCCAGTAACGCTAACACCCACGCGTGAAGCATACACCCCCCTTAGTGGTATAGTATCTGAACAGATCAATATCTGATCTGATCAGATCTATACTAGCGTCCCCAGCAGTTTAGGGTTCCCAAAAACGCAGTGTTAGCGGGATCAGCCCAGATACCTGCTGGCACCTGCGTTTTGCCCCTTCGTCCAGCCCAGGCCACCCAAGTGCAGTATCGATCGATCACTGTCACTTACAAAACAAAAACACACATAACTGCAGCGTTCGCAGAGACAGGCCTGATCCCTGCGACTCCAGTGCTGTAGGAGGTGATTTCACCACCACAGTTAAAAAAAAAAAGCAAATATGCCGAAGCATTGGGGCAGCAGGGGCGGAGGAGCGATTTTGCTCCTAATGCCGCGTACATACGGTCGAAATTCCGACGGAGGCTTGCCCGTGGAAAAGTCCGACCATGTGTGTGCGGCATAACTTTTTTGCTGGAGGATGCCCCCATGCTTCGGCATATATAAATGGTGCGTGTATGCCCATCATTGGAAGTGGGTGGATGAAGGGCGGTATTCTAATGGTGGGCTTACCCACCGATCAATCTCTTTTTTCGTTCAGCCAACTGGCTGCATGAAATAAAAAGATTACAATACATGTCCAACAAGGACCAGCAACGTACTGGTATGTTGCTGGACTTTGAATGTTTATACCAGAATGATGCCTGCGGGTTTAGGTATCATCTTGGTATCATTCTTTTCAGCCTGCGGCCGGCTTTCATGTAAAAGCAATCCTAGCGGCTAATTAGCCTCTGGACTGCTTTCACAAGCAGTGGGAGGGAATGCCCCCCCCGGATATAAAAAGCGCCATTGGGAAATTGGGAAAGCATTTTATCACACCGATCTTGGTGTGATCAGATGCTTTGAGGGCAGAGGAAAAATCTAGGGTCTAGAAGACCCCAGTTTTTTCAAAAAAAGAGTACCTGTCACTACCTATTGCTATCATAGGGGATATTTACATTCCCTGAGATAACAATAAAAATGATAAAAAAAAAAAATACTTGGAAGGAACAATTTAAAAATAAAATAAAAAAGCAAAATTAATAATAAAAAAAAAAGAAAAAAAAAAAGCACCCCTGTCCTGCCCTGCTCTTGCCCAATGGCGAACGCAAGCGTCGGTCTGGCGTCATATGTAAACAGCAATTGCACCATGTATGTGAGGTATCACCGTGAAGGTCAGATCGAGGGCAATCATTTTAGCAGTAGACCTCCTCTGTAAATCTACTGGGGTAACCTGTAAAGGCTTTTAAAAATGTATGTAGTTTGTCGCCAATGCGCGTTTGTGCGAAATTTTAAAGCATGTCGTGTTTGGTATCTATGTACTCAGCCTAAGATCATCTTTTTTATTTCATCAAACATTTGGGCAATATAGTGTGTTTTAGTGCATTAAAATTAACCCAAAAAATGCGTTTGAAAAATCGCTGCGCAAATACTGTGTAGAAAAAAAAAATGCAACACCCACCATTTTAATCTGTAGGGCCTTTGCTTTAAAAATATATATAATGTTTGGGGGTTCAACATAATTTTCTTGCAAAAAAAAAATGTTTTCATGTAAACAAAAAGTGTCAAAAAGGGCTTTGTCTTCAAGTGGTTAGAAGAGTGGATGTTAAGCTTCCTAATGTTGTGTATAAAATGCCAGAACAGTTCAAACCCCCCCAAATGACCCCATTTTGGAAAGTAGACACCCCAAGCTATATACTGAGAGGCATGTCGAGTCCATGGAATATTTTATATGTTGACACAAGTTGCGGAAAAACGACAATTTTTTTTTTGCACAAAGTTGTCACTAAATGATATATTGCTCAAACATGCCATGGGCATATGTGGAATTACACCCCAAAATACATTCTGCTGCTTCTCCTGAGTACGGGGATACCACATGTGTGAGACTTTTTGGGAGCCTAGCCACGTACGGGACCCCAAAAACCAAGCACCGCCTTCAGGCTTTCTAAGGGTGTAAATTTTTGATTTCACTTCTCACTGCCTATCACAGTTTCGGAGGCCATGGAATGCCCAGATAGGACAAAACCCCCCCAAATGACCCCATTTTGGAAAGTAGACACCCCAAGCTATTTGCTGAGAGGTATTGTGAGTATTTTGCAGATCTCGCTTTTTGTCACAAAGTTTTGAAAATTGAAAAAAAAATATATATATATATATATATATTTACTTTCTTCATTTTCAAAAACAAATGAGAGCTGTAAAATACTCGCCATTCCTCTCAGCAAATAGCTTGGGGTGTCTACTTTCCAAAATGGGGTCATTTGGGGGCGGGTTTTGTGCGATTTTGGCATTTTATGGCCTTCGAAACTGTGATAGGTAGTGAGGAGTGAAATCAAAAATTTGTGCCTAGAAATCCTGAAGGCGGTGCTTGGTTTTCGGGGTCCCGTACGCGGCTAGGCTCCTAAAAAGTCCCACACATGTGGTATCCCCGTACTCAGGAGAAGCAGAGACATTTATTTTGGGGTGTAATTCCACATATAACCATGGCATGTGTGAGCAATATATCATTTAGTGACAACTTTTTGTAATTTTTTATTTTTTTTGTCATTATTCAATCACTTGGGACAAAAAAAATATATTCAATGGGCTCAACAGGCCTCTCAGCAATTTCCTTGGGGTGTCTACTTTCTAAAATGGGGTCATTTGGGGGGGTTTTGTGCTATTTTGGCATTTTATGGCCTTCGAAACTGTGATAGGTAGTGAGGAGTGAAATCAAAAATTTGCGCCCTTAGAAATCCTGGAGGCGGTGCTTGGTTTCCGGGGTCCCGTACGTGGCTAGGCTCCTAAAAAGTCCCACACATGTGGTATCTCCGTACTCAGGAGAAGCAGCAAAATGTATTTTGGGGTAAAATACCACATATAACCATGGCATGTGTGAGCAATATATCATTTAGTGACAACTTTTTGTAATTTTTTATTTTTTTATTTTTTAGTCATTATTCAATCACTTGGGACAAAAAAATAAAAAATTCAATGGGCTCAACATGCCTCTCAGCAATTTCCTTGGGGTGTCTACTTTCCAAAATGGGGTCATTTGGGGGGGTTTGTACTGCCCTGTCATTTTAGCACCTCAAGAAATGAGATAGGCAGTCATAAATTTAAAGCTGTGTAAATTTCAGAAAATGTACCCTAGTTTGTAAACTCTATAACTTTTGCGCAAACCAATAAATATACGCTTATTGACATTTTTTTTACTAAAAACATGTGGCTGAATACATTTTGGCCTAAATGTATGACTACAATTGAGTTTATTCGATTTTTCTTATAACAAAAAGTAGAAAATATCATTTTTTTTCAAAATTTTCGGTCTTTTTCCGTTTATATCGCAAAAAATAAAAATCGCAGAGGCAATCAAATACCATTAAAAGAAAGCTCTATTTGTGGGAAGAAAAGGGCGCAAATTTCGTTTGGGTACAACATTGCATGTCCGCACAATTTACAGTTAAAGCAGCGCAGTGCAAAATTCTGAATTCACCTCTGGTCCTTTAGCTACCAAATGGTCCGGGGCTTAAGTGGTTAATATGTCCACTACATCCCTGCACCCTCTCATTAAAATTCATTAATGCTAGCACCTTTGAAAATGGCTTCCCGTAACCCGTTCTGTTTTACTTTTTGGCTTGTGAATTTGTTTTAGTTTCTTTGTTCTCTTATATATTATATGTTTGTATTTTATTATATTTTTTTCACTTTTGAGCAGTATTGTCACGGTATTGTGGAGAGGCCTACAACACCCTCTGTTTGCATGATGATTTTCTCTCTTTGGCTCTCTCCACACGATTTTCAATTTATGTAACTTCGGACATGTAAGTGGACCAAAATGGTCCTAGTCGATAAACAAATACCTTATTCAGAATTAGTGCATCTTTACTTCAAAATATTTTATTTTCTTAAAGTAAACAATAAGAAACAATACATATTGATACAGTAAAGGTACATCCCGGAGGACAATAAAGTAGTGATAACATATAATATCCTATGAATAATAAGCAGGAGACAGTATATAAATAAAATACAGTAAATTAAAAATTACACTTTAGTCTAGGAAACGCTAGGGAGGCCTCAATATAACTTTAAAGGGCTAAAGATTCACGTCTCTCCGTAGCACCCCTATTGGGATCAAGCTGTGCCCGAAGAGGGAACCTCCAGTCCTCCATATAAACTCTAAAGGCCTGTACACACGGTCTGACTTTTTGCCAACAAACTTCAAAATGAGCAAGTTTGACAAAAAATCCGACCGTGTGTACGCTCCATTGGACAAACTTTTTTGGTTTTCATCGGACAAATGTTCGGTCTGCAAACGGACAAACTTTTCGCCAACAAAAGTCCGATGGAGCAAAGTCTGACTGTGTTCAGAAATCCATCGGACTTTTGTCCGATGGACAAATAAGCATGCCCAGAACCAATTTTAAAATCAACCAACAATAGCAGAAGTTGACCAAAGGGTGGCAGAAAAGAGCAGAAAAACCACGTGATGTTGGAAAAGTTTTGGTAAAGTTTGCAGAAAAGTCTAAGCGTGTATGCTATGGGTGTGCCCGGCCAACTCCCTTTGGACAAAAATCCACAGAAAAGTTGGTTTGAAGTCCGACCGTGTGTACGAGGCTTTAGTGTAGCCTTCCCAGCTTCACTTACCAGGAAGTATAACTAATTAAACGACACGATAACTCTCCTAAATGAAAGCTTAGAAATGTAATAAAATTATAGAAATGAACTAAGGATATGTACCTTAAAACACATCTCCGGGTGTCTTGTTGTAAAAGTAAAATAAGGATAGAAAAGGATAGGAGAGAGCTAGGAATAGAAAAGAAGAAGAGAGGGTACATGCCTAACTACATATCGGCGGTGAGTGGGCATACCATGAAATAATTTAAGTAAGTGATATCCCAATATAATTAGCCCAAGGTCCCCAGATTATTTCAAATTTTGAGATTGTGTTATTAAGAATACTAGCAAGTTTTTTATCCATGACATCAGAAAGGAGTGGTTTCAGTTTTTTCCAAGCCTTGGCTATAGTTATCTTGGCTCCTGTGAGGATGAAATGAATTGTTTGAGTATTCTTAGTTGTTTGGGGTATCCATGCATTTAAAAGAGCTACAATTGGGGACCTGGGGACCTGGCAATTAGTCACCCTGAAGATCAAATTAAAAATTTTGTACCAAAAAGAGCGGATCCTTGGACATTCCCATCAGATGTGGGACATTGATAGAATTAGTGCATCTTATGATCTTTATTATCACACACTGTTACATGCTCTATGTCTTTGTATATTTTGTACTGGACTCTCATTGTTCATGCCTTTATTTTCTCAATAAAAGCGTTTGTATTAAAAAAAAAAAAAGAAGAAAGGCTCCTGTAAGCCCAACAGAGTCAAATCAGGATTGTCAAGAGTGGGGGACCAGATATCATCAGCTAAATCGTTATTATTGGAAATTTGAGGGAATCCAGTCCAGCAACAACAAGTAATGTGTTTGGTTTTACAAAGCCTTAATCATACTGCAGATATAAATAAAGTGGTTATAGAGCCTAAACATGTTTTTACCTTTAATGCTTTCCTAGCGTTTTTGTTGCTATTTTGGATTTTCTTAAACTTTAATTACCGTAACAAAGAATCAGCTAATCGTATTTGGTCTTCAGAGCTTGATGTTTTTGGATTGACCAGCCTGGTATAACCAATCCATCATGCTTCAATTTTCATTCTAGGAGGATGGACTACTTTTCTCTACTCAGAAAAGTTTACCTGTTTATTAGATATTTTGTTTATTTGTTAAAGACTATTTTTTTACTCAATCAAGACTTTATCCACATGTTGCTTTAGCTTGTCTGTAATACAATAGGTTTGGAGGTTGTACCCAGACTCAGCTGAACTAAGACAATTACAGGGCCTGCTGTGATTGTGACTCTCAGGGACTGTGATCTGCTTGTGGCACTTTCCAGAAATCTGTGTATTGTGTTAGCTGTAGATCACTTTCCAGGTCCAGAACCATGGCACAGCCCTCTAGTGTGACCCAGTTTCTAAAGCCCCACTAATGATTAGACCATGTGGGCTGAGCACTGGGAGCTACTTTGTTCATTAGAACCAATCGGCACCATTTTTGCACCTTATTTTTTCATTGGTCTCCACAAAAAGTGTTAAGACACTCAAAAAATTTGAGCTGTATGACACTGCTTAGCTCTCTGGAAATACATTTTCAAATGAGCAGCCTATTTACTTTAAGTAAATAAACCTCACTTTTTACCCTGACTGAAATCTCCTGATATACTGTTTATACCTTCAAAAACATTTTCCAATCTGGTATCCATTTGAGGGGTCCATTGTTAGGAAGTGGGCTGTTCCCACAGTTGATCATGCAGTGGCCTGTCTTAATAGACCTTTGAAAATCTCCTGTAGAGCATATGCCAATATTTAAGGGTGCTATAGATAAGTGACTGGATACACTTTCCAAAATTGTGTTTTCCCTGGCATACCTTGTATTCCAGCCTTCTGGACATGATGTTAATCTGTCAAACATCGGAGCAATGGAATAAATTAATGGCAAGTAATTCAGCTTTATTCCATATTAATCCTCTATTTGTTGAGGACTTTGAGTTCATGCTGACAGCCCTGCACTACTGTGTAAAGTACTTAGTGAATATCTTCTGTCCTATTTCTCATATGAATCTGCTATCCTTAAATCAGAAGAACTCAAAGAAGAATGCTGAGCGCTTAATACGTTTGTAGAAAGCATTTGCTGTGTTTGCCTTTCAAGTGTGAATATGTCTTTAAATCTACCTTGCACACAATCATCAAGGATGTTACTGGGGTATGAGTACCCATTTGTCCCAACAAAAGAAGCCTAGGCCTCAAGCTGAGAAATATCATCCCTCCTCTTAGACAAAGAAAAGTTCCTTTACTTCCAAACTTCAGCCTCTAGGGCCAAAGCGAACCCAGGAGCCCAGTTTTACGATAGACCCTGAACCCTAAATCCTCCAAACCTGCATGCAAATCCTGTTCAGCATAAAGAGGCACCTCGCTTAACAGACACGTTAAGAGGCTAATTTAATAATGCAAAAAGTGCTGTTAGTCTTTCTGTTAATTTGGACAGATGGTACTGTCCAAAGCCTGGGTATGGGGTGTTTTCAACAGGCTATAAACCTGCTCCCAACCCTCTGCTGGCTTCATGTCTTCCAGCCCTCTAGTGTCATACCTCAGATTAGAAGGCCTCTATGTGAACCTTTTGGATCTTCTGAAGCAAGGGGTTATCACCCATTTTCTCTATCAGAAACATTTGAAGGATTTTTTTCCCCACCTTTTCAGAGTTCCAAAACCAAAATGGGAAACTTTCTACAGAAAGTTCTGTAGCTGGTCTGTCATAGCCTCCCTTCATCAGGGTGACTCTTTGTAGACACAATGTTCCTATCTTTCAGCACATTAGTAATTTCTTCGATTTGCTGTGTGTCTTAAAGTGGTTGTAAAGGCAGAAGGGTTTTTTTCTTAATGCATTCTATGTATTAAGATAAAAAAAAAAACTTCTGTGTGCAGCAGCTGCCCCAGCACCCTCTAATACTTACCTGAGCCTCATCTCTCTCCAGCGACGTGCACAAGTTCCTCAGCCATCTTTCTAAATGGCTGAGACACAGCAGCGGTGCCATTTGTTCCCACTGCTGTCAATTAAAGTCAGTTAGCAAATTATAGCTCTGAATTGGCCCAGGTGAATGCTTTACTCCAGCCTGATCATACTCCTGGCAGACCCTCCATGGGCACTTCCAGATCAGCTGGAACGTCTTTTTCCAGGACTGTCCTAGCATCCTGCTACGTGGTCACTGGCATTAACGTTCGTCACAGACAGAAAATACTCTATGGGATGAATCGAGCCTGAATTAACAAGTATTCATAAGTACTATTAAGGGTCAGATCTCAGCGCTCATGATCTTGTTTCAAAGACCGCTATCAGACTCATTCTTTAATAAAACCCTCCAAGGTGTTTCTCATATGCGCAACTGCCTGTGTCTCCATTGGATTTAAAGCTCAGCTTTGGGGACAAAAAAATGTTTTCACATACAGTGGGGCTGTGCCAGGAAGCTTATACTCGCCCAATCCTCCGCTCCAGTGGAAATTGGCACTCACCCATAATGCAGTGGTGGACTGTTCCTGACATTCTAATGTCCAGAGCAGGTCTATGGGCTTGATGACGTCAGGAACAGTCCACCGCACAAGACTGCTAGACCAGGGGGGCCGGAGCGGCAGAGAGGATCAGAAGGTCAAGTAAGTATATCCCCCTTTTAAAAAAAAAAACTATTGAACCTGTCAGAGATATTCTCACTCACGCCAAAGGTTGTTTTCTTCATTGCCCTCAATTCTATGAGGCATGTGTCTGGAGTGGCAGCTTTGTCGTGTAAATATTTTTTTCTGGTAGTATACAAAGACAAGTTGACATTAAGGCCTAGAGCCTCCTTCTTTCCCAGAGTGGTTTCAACCTTTTACCTTAACCAGGACATTGTGCTGTCATCCCTTGTTTGGGCCCCAGTACATCAGAAGGAGATTTTGCACCATTGTCTTATTGTAGTTCAAGCTGTGAGCTGTGCAAATCTGCTTTCAATAGAAATACTGACTTTTATCCCTGATGGTCCCCAAAAATTTTAACCAGCCTTCTCATTCCACCATTTATCTGTGGCTCAGACATATTCTTGTTCAGCAAAAAAGAGGGAAAGGGCATAATATGTGCACGAGGCACAAGCGTGTAATCCTTACTAGTACTGTGAACCCGATGTGGGTGGTGTCTCTCTGGTCAGAAAATCGCATATGACAAAAAAAGGGGGGGTGGTCCCAGACTAGACCAGTAAGGGACCAAAGACCAAATGAGTGACACCAATATCAGCAAGTAAGTGAAAAAGGGTAGAATATTCTTGTTCAGGCCTATGGTCTTAGGCTGCATTCAGACCTGAGCGTTTTGTTTTCAGGAAGAAAGTGGCACATTTTTAACCACAATTTTTACTGCATCTTATGCCGGGACTTGTAAAAAGAAGAAACATGCCTGTAATCTGCCTAAAAAGAAGCTAAAAAGAAGCTCCAAAACTTGTTTGAGCTTCAGGTGTTTTGGAGCTTCTGGCTTCAGGCGTTTTGGAGTGGAGATGTGAACCATCTCCATAGAGAATAATACATTTTTTCCCCTCCAGCGTTTTATAGATTCAAGCTACAAAACGCTCAGGTGTGAATGGGGCCTTACGGATAGAGTTCCACTCTTTCCTGTCAGAGCACATTCTACTAGATCTGTGTGCTTTTTTGGCTTTTCAGCATCTGACAAATCTACCCAGATCTGGTCTTCTGTTTACAAGTCCTGTAAGTTTTATCAAGTAAATGCATAGGCTTTAGCTAATTCCGGCTATAAGTGTAAGGTCCTTCAGGCAGCTTGTTTATAATTGGGCCTGTTAGCATTTTGTTTGCTGTAATGCCCATCCCTCAACTGGACTGCTTTTGGACATTCCAAACTTCTTTGAACAGGATTTTTGTACTCATCATAAAATCCATTTTCCTTTATTGAAGGACACAGTTCTCATCCCTCTGTCCCTTTGTGTTTATGCTGTTCACGGCACTGTTTGGCTACAAAGCTGAGTTATACAGGGAGTAGGAGGGGTTATACCAGCTTGTCATTTTTATTTTCTAATTGCCAGTGTCCAAATACTTCTGTAGGTGTCAGTATAGCCCAGTCTGAGTCCTGTCTCCCCCAATGAACCCCAAGAAAAATATTTGAGGAGTACTTAACCCCATGTTGGTGCACATTTATCCCCAGAAGAAAAGCGTTCTATGAATTTTTGACATGGGTGCCACTTTCTATTTTTTTGGAGAGCCCCTAGGGATTCTCTGGTATGCAAACAACACTTCCTGTTGCAGCCTACCCCTCATAACCCCCCTCCTGCAACCTATTACTGGTTAAATAGGCTATCATAGTGATGGACATATACACTTCTCAAAAAAATAAGAGGAACTTCATGTAAATTCAACTCCCAGGATATTTATTTGGTCAGTTAAGTAGCAGTTCCAGCTGCTTTGGTGTTAATAAAATTAACAACAGGTGCACTAGACGGGCAGCATTGAGACAACCTCCAACACAGGAATGGTTTTACAGGCGGAGGCCACTGATTTTTTTCCCCCTACTCCTATTTTATTTTTTTCCACAAATAATTTTTATTGAGGAGAAATAAGATGACAATACAATGCAATACAGTCAGCGTAACATTTTAGAAGAAGTTCCATGACTGAGCAATACAGTAAGATGATGCATGGTATGAAAAATCTTTAATACATGGTAAGAAAAGTCGTTGAAGTTATTCAGTCATCAATGTTAACTGCAGATTAACTGATCGTATGTTAGCATAAACCATGAAAGAAAAAGAAAAAAAACGAAAAAACTTAAGAGTAATCGTAACTTTTCAAGGCCAACCCCCTCGGCTGATTAGGGCAGTGCCATTGGGACCAAACTCAGCAGGTCTCGACAGTGACTTGTTCAGTGCTAGTGGGGTCAGCCTCCTTCTTGTATTATGGGACAGAATGGAGAGCATTTGTGTGTATAACCTAATTATAGTCAGGAGTAAAGAGAAAACAAAGAAGAGTGAAGAGGGGAGAGAAAGGGAGGAGTGAAAGAAAGAAGGGGGAGGGGGTAAGAGTAGGGAAAGGGACCACTCTCCGACCCCAACGCCCGTTCTGGACAAGTATGTGGAGTGTTCTAGTGAATCACTCAGGCGACCACATCAAGTGATGGGAAGTAGGATTTGTAGGATTTGGTAGATTTAAAATGAGTCCAACAAGCCCAAACAGTTGTAAATTTTTGCAGGCGTTCTTGGGAGATGTGAATCAATTCCTCCATATCCTCAGTCTTAGAGACCCTGATGAGCCATTCTCTAATAGATGGCGCTTCTGTAGATCGCCAGTGTACAGGAATGCAGAGCCTAGCTGCATTGACCATATGCATGGCTAGTGATTTGTGATAGTGTTTCATGGGTAGAGTCGTGTAGTGCAATAGATATTGGGCCGGGCTATAGTCTAGCGTGTAGGTAGTGATTAATTTTACTAGGGAGTGCACCTTTCTCTAAAATTGTTGGATTGAAGGGCACTCCCATGAGATATGGAGCATTGAGCCCACTGCCCTCTTGCATCTCCAGCAGACGTTAGGGATTGTGGAGGAGAATTTGTGCAGACGCGTAGGGGTTCTATACAATTTGGTAGCTATTTTGTAGCAATTTTCCTGAATTGCCACATTCAGTGAGCCTTTGTGTATGTGTTCATATATGTCCTCCCAATTGTCACCCGTGAGCGTCAATTGAAGGTCTCTTTAAATGTCTTTGAGGTGTCGTACGAGTGTATAAGGATTCAAAGGCTGTAAGCTGTCTGCCCCAGGTAGCCGAGGGATCACAAGAGGCAAAGAAATGCCTCAATTGCCTGTAAGTCCAGTAGGGGAATGATTTAGTACAGGACGAGGATTCTAAGTCCTCGAAGGGACGTACGTGTCCCCTGTGGAAGAATTGATAAGCAAGCATATCCTCATAGGGCCATTCCCTACGGAGGAACGTGTCAGACTCCCCGGGGGGAAATCAGGATTTGGTGAGTCAACGGGCCTGGGCACG
Organism: Rana muscosa; assembly: GCA_029206835.1. Taxonomy (NCBI): domain Eukaryota; kingdom Metazoa; phylum Chordata; class Amphibia; order Anura; family Ranidae; genus Rana; species Rana muscosa. Next base: position 253,953,136 of record CM055117.1, on the reverse strand, counting down.
AGGACAGCTTGAAGGGTTCCATAGTCTTTTTAAAGGCCATTAATGAGGGATAGATAAAGGGATGTGTCTTCAGTTTTTAGTGCCACAGCGAGGGTTTTAACCAGGGAAGTGAGTGTAATAGGGTGTCCGTGAATGAGTTTTCTATAATGACCAAAACCTTATTATGTCTGTGAGCCCTCCAATCTACTACTCTGTTTAAGTGACAAGCTAAATAGTATTTGTGTATATCAGGTAATCCGATCCCACCTCTGCCCTTAGCATGTGTGAGGCGTGAGTAGTTGATACAGGGAGTGCTGTTTTTCCAAATGAAAGCTGTACATGCTTTTTTATATGTCTTAAAGAAAGACATGGGAAGGTGAATGGGGATTGTCTGCATCAAATAGAGTAGGCGAGGAAGAATAATCATTTTTACTAGGGCAGAACGCCCAAACCAGGAGGCGTTTAAGCCGACCCAGTCTTTCAAATTCTGTTGGATTTTGGATAGTAGCGATTGGAAATTATAATGATAGAGATCAGTCAGTTTCCTGGTTATATGTATGCCCAGGTATGGGATAGAGTCCTTCTTCCATATAAATGGGAAGGACTCTTGGCAATGTAAAACTTCTTGCTGAGGAAGCGAGATATTCAATGCACAAGACTTGGGAAAAAATGATTTTAAGATTTGATAGTTCTCCAAATTGCTTCATGTCTTGTAGTAGGTTTGGTAGGGAGACTCAAGGTGATTGAAGAGAGAGTAGAATATCATCGGCAAACGCTGCCACTTTAAAGTCCCTATTCACTATGGTGATCCCCTTTATATCAGAATTTGCCCTTAACTTATTCAAGAGGGGTTCCAATGTTAGGACAAAGATCAGGGGTGAGAGGGGACAACCCTGGCGTCCTACTCATATTTTCTGACTGTTTTTCACTAGTTTTATATTTGGCTAGGGTCAGTGTCACTGCTGGTAGCATGAGGCAATACCTGGACCCTATAGAGGTTGCACAGGCAGTCCAACTCCTGCAGGATGGCACATCAATATGTGCCATTGCCAGAAGGTTTGCTGTGTCTCCCAGTACAATCTCAAGAGCATGGAGAAGATTTCAGGAGACAGGAAGGTACTCTAGGAAAGCTGGACAGGGCCGTAGAGGGTTCTTAACCCATCAGCAGGACCGGTATCTGCTCCTTTGTGCAAGGAGGAACAGGATGAGCACTGCCAGTGCCCTACAAAATGACCTTCAGCAGGCCACTGGTGTGAATGTCTCTGACCAAACAAACAGAAACCGACTTCATGAGGAAGGCCTGAGGGTCCGACGTCCTCTAGTGTGCCCTCTGCTCACTGCCCGACACCGTAGAGCTTGATTTGGCATTTTCAGGTCTGCCACTGGTGCCCTTTGCTTTTCACAAATGAGAGCAGGTTCTCCCTGAGCACATGTAACAGACGTGAAAGGGTCTTGTAATGCTGTGGAGAATGTTTTGCTAGCTGTAACATCGTTCAGCATGACCGGTTTGTGGTGGGTCATTGATCGTCTTGGCAGGAGTATCCATGGAGGGACGCACAGACCTCTACAGGCTAGACAATGGCACCCAGACTGCCATTAGGTATCAGGATAAAATCCTTGGACCCATTGTAAGACCCTACGCTGGTGCAGTGGGTCCTGGGTTCCTCCTGGTGCACGAGAATGCCCGGCCTCATGTGAGAGTATGCAGCCAGTTCATGGAGAATGAAGGAATTGATACCATTAAACCACATAAAACCACGCTCACCTGACCTAAATCCAATAGAACATCTCTGGGACTACATGTTTCAGTCCATCTGATGCCGCCAGGCTGCACCTCAGTCTCTTCAGGAGCTCAGTGATGCCCTGGTCCAGATCTGGGATGAAATACCCCATTAGGAGCATGCATACAAGCATGTGGGGGCCATACAAACTGAGCACCATTTTGAGTTTGTGCAATGAAATTTCTGAAAAATGAACTAACCTGCTGCATAATTTTTTCACTTTGATTTTCAGGGTGTCTTTGATTTCAGCCCTCAAGCGATGTGGCATCTTTTAGTTCCTAATACATTCACCAGTCCATATCAGTATAGATACCCAGCATTATATTTTTTCCCATTGAAATCTGATGTGTTTTTAATGTGTACCTTTATTTTTTTTTTAAACAGTGTATTAGAGCAATGTTTCTCAACTCTAGTTCTTAAGTACTAACAACAGGTCATGTTTTCAAGATTTCCCTCAGATGAAACGGCTGTGATAATAACTTAGGCTGTTCAAATCACCTGTTCAAAATAATGTTAAGTGGAGTTGAGAAACAGAGCATAGAAGGCAGGCTGGAGCCAGTGACTATGCAATTTTCATACAGAAGTGGTCTGGGTTTGCCTATGGGTTGTCATACAAGAAGCTTAAGCTTACATGCAGGAACTACTTTGTGTATCTAAAGCCAAAGATTTTTACTTTGTTTTGGATAAAGAAGGGAAGGGTTAGAACTCCTGTTAATATTTTATTGCTGTCTGCAATTGCTGCTCACAAACAAAGAAGGTGATTCACCCTCTCCATTTGTGATGCTGTTTCTATAGGATAGGAAGTCGGGGAAAATCTTCTTATTGGGACATAAATGGTAAAAAACAAAAAAACACATGAACAGTAGGGATGAGCTCAGTGTTCGAGTCGAACATAAGTTCGACTCGAACATCAGCTGTTCGACCGTTCGGCGAACATCGAACGATTTGGGCCGTTCACGCCAAATTCGAGTGACGCGAACGGCCCACAATACACTGCGCCATCGCAGTGCAATCCCGGCGCTGTGATTGGCCAAGCATGCACTGTGACCCCGCATGCTTGGCCAATCACAGCGCCGGCAGCTAGGAGAGCCATACTTGGCCACAGGCAGGTTGCCTGTGGCCAATTATAGCTCAGGGGGTTTAGCACACGCCCCACACTATAAAAGGCCGCCAGCGCGGCGGCCTTGTGTAGTGTGTTCCGGCGCAGGGAAAGAGTTACATAGGCAGGGACAGTGTCAGTGCTATTTGTACCTCAAACTTGTGTGTAGGGAGAGAGAAGGATAGGCAGGGAGAGTGTCAGTGTCATATTCTTTGCTAAACCTTGTGTGCAGGGAGAGAGAAGGATAGGCAGGGAGAGTGTCAGTGTCATATACTTTGATAAACCTTGTGTGCAGGGAGAGAGAAGGATAGGCAGGGGACAGTGTCAGTGTCATATTCTTTGCTAAACCTTGTGTGCAGGGAGAGAGAAGGATAGGCAGGGGACAGTGTCAGTGTCACATTCTTTGCTAAACCTTGTGTGTAGGGAGAGAGAAGGATAGGCAGGGAGAGTGTCAGTGTCATATACTTTGATAAACCTTGTGTGCAGGGAGAGAGAAGGATAGGCAGGGGACAGTGTCAGTGTCACATTCTTTGCTAAACCTTGTGTGCAGGGAGAGAGAAGGATAGGCAGGGAGAGTGTCAGTGTCATATACTTTGATAAACCTTGTGTGCAGGGAGAGAGAAGGATAGGCAGGGGACAGTGTCAGTGTCATATTCTTTGCTAAACCTTGTGTGCAGGGAAAGAGAAGGATAGGCAGGGACAGTGTCAGTGTCATATTCTTTGCTAAACCTTGTGTGCAGGGAGAGAGAAGGATAGACAGGGAGAGTGTCAGTGTCATATACTTTGATAAACCTTGTGTGCAGGGAGAGAGAAGGATAGGCAGGGGACAGTGTCAGTGTCATTGTTGCTAAGCCTCCTGCACATTATACACCTGAAGTTAGCCCGTATTGCTGCTTTTTCCTGGTGTGTTACACCAACAGGCATTTGCAGCACTTACAGCGGGCGGAGTGTGCCTCCTGATCATATTACACCTGAAGTTAGCCTGTATTGCTGCTTTTTCCTGGTGTGTTACACCAACAGGCATTTGCAGCACTTACAGCGGGCGGAGTGTGCCTCCTGGTCATATTACACCTGAAGTTAGCCTGTATTGCTGCTTTTTCCTGGTGTGTTACACCAACAGGCATTTGCGGCACTTACAGCGGGGGGGAGTGTGCCTCCTGATCATATTACACCTGACGTTAGCCTGTATTGCTGCTTTTTCCTGGTGTGTTACACCAACAGGCATTTGCGGCACTTACAGCGGGCGGAGTGTGCCTCCTGATCATATTACACCTGAAGTTAGCCTGTATTGCTGCTTTTTCCTGGTGTGTTACACCAACAGGCATTTGCAGCACTTACAGCGGGCGGAGTGTGCCTCCTGATCATATTACACCTGAAGTTAGCCTGTATTGCTGCTTTTTCCTGGTGTGTTACACCAACAGGCATTTGCAGCACTTACAGCAGGCGGAGTGTGCCTCCTGATCATATTACACCTGAAGTTAGCCTGTATTGCTGCTTTTTCCTGGTGTGTTACACCAACAGGCATTTGCAGCACTTACAGCGGGTGGAGTGTGCCTCCTGATCATATTACACCGAAGTTAGCCTGTATTGCTGCTTTTTCCTGGTGTGTTACACCAACAGTCATTTGCAGCACTTACAGCAGGCGGAGTGTGCCTCCTGATCATATTACACCTGAAGTTAGCCTGTATTGCTGCTTTTTCCTGGTGTGTTACACCAACAGGCATTTGCAGCACCTACAGCAGGCGTAGTGTGATTCCTGCAAAATATACTCCTGAAGCTAGGCCTTATTGCTGGTTTTCCCATTTCCCTGCAGGCCATTAGAATGTCTGGAAGGCAAACAAGGAGAGGCAGACAGTCAGGAGCCAATAAAAGAGGGCAAGCAGGCTCTGTGTCTAGAGACAACAGTGCTGGTCGTGGATGCGGTGCATCGCCATCAGCACGTGGCCATGGGACACGCTTGTCCTTCTTTTCGGCAGCTGGACGTGTTGAGCCGCATCATGCCGAAGACTTGGTAGAGTGGATGATCAAGCCCTCCTCATCCTCATCCTCTCTCACCTAGGCTCAGGGTACTGGCAAAGCAGCTGCCAAAGCGTCCTCTTCCCTGGTATCAATGTCATCATCAGTCACTCCTTCCCTAGACCAACCATGTCCTCCTGAGGAGTCCCCCCAACTGTTTGAGCACAGTGTTGGGTACTAGACATGTGCATTCGTTTTCGTCCGAATGCATTTTCGTCCGAATTTCAGGTATTTTCGTTATCGTTTTAACAAACGAAAACGAAAGCACAGAATACGAAAACCGAAAGATCCGACATAAACAAATGCTTTATTTTCGTTTTCGTTGCGACAACAGTTCGATATAGATAGGAGATTCGACACGACGCTAACAATAACAATCTGTATCTATCGAGCCTGTGGTCGAATGTGCCTAACCTTAACTTCCAAGATTAATCTACATAGAGGGAAAAGATTTGACATAGAGAGAAAAGATTCGACATAGAGAGAAAGGATTCGACATTATAGAGAGAATAGATTCGACATTATAGAGAATAGATTCGACATTATAGAGAGAAAGGATTCGACATTATAGAGAGAATAGATTCGACATTATAGAGAATAGATTCGACATTATAGAGAGAAAAGATTCGACATAGAGAAAAAGGATTCGACATTATAGAGAGAATAGATTCGACATTATAGAGAATAGATTCGACATTATAGAGAGAAAAGATTCGATATAGGGAAAAAAGATAATTTGCTGCTGGAATTGGGTGGGGGAAGTAAAATAAAAATAATGATGATGATGAATGTTATTGGCTGATTGTAACCAAAGAGGAGGAGCAGTAAAATAGCTAGAACTAAGTACACATGTACAGCCAACTTACTTTCACTTACGATTGCTAGCAGAGAGAGACACACACGCTGAATCATTTCAGAAGACAGTTAATCTTGCTGGTCCGTTTTTCAGAGAACCTGAATTATTAGCAATTAAGCATAAGCACAAGCTACAGATCAAGTTCACTTTTTCATAATAATCTGCTGCTATTGTGTTAGTGTTGTGAACTACTAGTGAACTTGCTAGTATTGTGATAGCCTCAGAGGCTGCCCGTGTTGTGGAGGGGGAGGGGGTTTATTATTATAGATTCTATATTATAGATTGAGATTCTATATAAGTTCTATATACCCTATCTTGTTACCTGTCTGATCAGTGATCACTATCACCAGTCCATTTTCTATTTGAACTATATACAGCAACAGCAATGTACCATTCTATGAGAAAAGTGAAGGCAGGTAGAGGTAATGGTCGCGGTCGTGGTGGACGCCTTGCTAAAAAAAGTGGCAAGGTCTCTGCTACTAGTGTCTCTGACACTTCTGCCGCCACAAACATGCTATCCACAACAGTGGATGTCACCACCACTGCCACCAGCAAAGCTAGTTCCACCACCACCAGTTCTACTATTAGTTTTCCTCCTGCCAGACCACCAACATCTGCTGCCGCTTCCACTGCCAGTACAGCACCTTCTTCTACAGGTGTCATGGCTTCCTATTTTTATGGGATAGGCAAGAAACATAGTATAAAACAAGTGGAGTTGCCGATACAATCACCACCACCAATGACACTGCCAGTGCCACTGCCAGTGCCACTGCCCAGCTCCCCAAAGAAGCAATTGAGGGAGACATCGGCAGAGACAGATTGTGAGACGTTTTCTTCATTGCCCCAAGAGAATGATTTTGAATGTGATGCTCCTCTTTCCCCAACCACTGCAGACGTTTTATACAGTCTTACCCCACAAGAGTTACAGCATGACTTAGAGAAAGTGCAAGAGGGATTTTCTGTGAGGAGTAGGACAGGGAGCAGTTCACTTTTTTCATCTGCTGCTAACTCCCCTTCTCCCTCTGTTATTATAGAGGAAGAATCCTGTGATGATAACACCGACCTCCCCAGCACCCCTGCCATTAGCACTAGTTCACCAAGTGTAACTGTAGTGGCAACAGCTTCCACCACTGGTGTGCTACCTGCTGCAGCTATATCAGCCCATACTAGAGATCAACAGGGTCAAGGGGCTTCATCCCGCCGCAGCAATGTTTGGAAATACTTTCAAACATTGGAAGGCGGGTTCTTTGCAAAGTGCAAATTGTGTGGGAAGCAAGTGAGTAGGGGTAAAACGTTGGGACATTTAACCAATGCTGGTATGAACCTACACATTAAAAATTACCACCACTCTACTTTACTGCGGGCAGAGGCAGAAAAAGAAGATGGTAGCGCAGGAAGCAGCATAACGGACTCTGAATGTACTGGTGGTACCTCTTCAACCACACCACTTACTCAGAGCACAGCCAATAGAGAGGGTTCGTTTAAGACAAGCCGTACACGTGCAGTAGTTCCACTGCAGACCCAATCAGGCTCCTCATCCTCCCAAAGACATCATCAGCCTACCCTAGATAATTTTGTTGGCTTTAGTTCCAAGGGCATGTCAAAACAGCAGGCCAACAAGATCACCCGCCTCATTGGCCAATTCATTGCTGTTGGAGGAGCCTCTTTTCGCATGATTGAAGGGGAGCCGTTTAAACAGCTCATGCATGCCCTTGCTCCACGATACGTTGTTCCTGCACGAACAACTTTCAGCAGAAAGATTATTCCAGCACTATACCATTCGTGCGTTGCAGTATTGAAGGAAAAAATGGCCAAAGCCGAGGGTCAGACAATTCATTTGACCACTGATTTGTGGACAGCTCCCAGCGGTCAACACGCTTTCCTGTCTTTGACTGCACACTGGTGGCAGGCCACTGTGCCTGTTGGTGGTGGCACTAGTGTAAGTGTTCAAACTTCATCAGGACGGTCTGCAGCGCAAGACCAGCAGGGTTATCAAGCTTTCCTGCTCCACACAGAAGTCCGTGATGACAAACACAGCTCTGCCAACATATTGCGAGCAATTAGATCAATGTTGGCCAATTGGTTTGGAGAGCTGGCAGTCACCAATGTTTCTGTTGGGTTCATAGTGACAGACGGAGGTTCAAACATGGTTAAAGCGCTCCAAGATGGATCTTTTGTCGGTGTCCGCTGTTCTGCACACATACTGCATTTAGTGGTCAAGGGTGCAATCCCAGTGGAGAAAAACAACAAGATTGCTCAAATCTTGGACCTTTGCAGGAAGATTGCAGGGCATTTCCACCGCAGTGTAGGGGCTAGTCAACTGTTGAGGGAGGAGCAAGAACAATCAGGGCTCCCCATACATCGACTCAAACAAGATGTCAGCACCCGGTGGAACTATACCCTGGAAATGCTGGAACGCATTTTGGAGCAAAAGACAGCCATCCACAATCTATCATCCCGCCACAGCATTGGGATTGATTCCACACTGGGACGTGATGACTGGTGTATAATTGGGCAGCTCGTTTCTGTCTTAAAACCCTTTCGGAATGTGACGGAAAACTTGAGTCAGAGCAATGCCAGCCTAGGACAGGTCATACCCTTGTTTACCTATCTCATAGATAAGATGGGATTGTTCCTAGAAAACAGTGAGCCTCTTTGTGGCAGCCCACTTCATGCCGATGTAGCGTCTTTCATCAGAAAACTACAAGCCAACTTAAAAGATCGGCTAAATGATCGTGTCCGCAAAAGCCCTGAACTCATGCTGGCTTCCCTATGTGATCCCAGGATCAAAGGTAAACTGGCACTCAGAGACAACAGCCTCTCCTACTGGAAAGAAAAATTGATTGAAAGGGTCCGTAATTTGCAGCAACAGAGATGTATGCCGGATGAGGCCAGTTTGGAAGATTCACCTGCCATGTCTGCTATTCCAAGACCTGGCACCATCACTCAAAAACTACCAAGTGGAGCATCTGCATGTTGGGTAGAGGCACTTGACAATCTGGTGGATGCAGGTCAAGCAGCAGGTAATCGAGAAGAGAGCAGTGCCTCTGAAATGGTCAGGGCCTACCTATATGAAGCACCTTTGCTTCCTTCAGAGGACCCTTTGACCTATTGGGATAATAAGAAAAGTTTGTGGCCTGGTCTTTGTCTGGTTGCCCAGCAACTACTATCCTGTCTTCCAACCACTGTGCAAATTGAGAGAGTTTTCTCTATTACTGGGAACATCCTTAATCCACACCGTGCACAACTGACACCCCATTTGATGGAACAAATAGCTTTCCTGAAATTTAACCTCCCCAAGCTTGGTTACCCTACCCTTAACTTGTGAGACCTGAATCATTATCACCATGTGAAGATAGATGGGACTCAGAGGAACCATCCAAATGTTGAGGAAAAAAAAAAAAAAATTCTTACCACTTGACAATAGCAGTTGTCTTTTGTGTGACCCCAAGATTTAAATAGAATTATATTGTTTTAAGCAATCCAAATTTTTCCCTTTATTCCTTCCATCACCCTTTTTTGTAATGAGTGTTGTGTAGAGTGACTAGAGTGTGCGTGATTGTATGAATGAATGTTGTGTGAATGGACAGTAGCAAGGGTTGAAGCCTTGACGTGGCGCTACTGCTCACGTGTTGCTGTCTTTGTAAATACAAATAGCAACGTGTGCTAATTTAACCATTTTTGTATGATGGTCTGGAAATAAGAGACAATGATTAAAGATGACCTCAACAGCATGACAGTTCCTCTTGATGGAGAGACTGTCAACTCAAGGATCAGAATTTGTTACCAACACAACATAGAACAAAGAAGCATACAGCTGGAAACGTGACTCTATGCAAGATAGACTAGTTGGTCACTGCTGAACTGCATCCAGATGCCCAGGACCCCTCCCATTTGCCATCTCTGACCCTGGGGACACCAGGGCCCTCTCTGATCCTCCACCTGTTTCATGACCATCTGCAATTGTCTGAAGTCACCAGTGTGAGTAATCTACCCTGCTGCCATGTTACTCAAGCCCTGGAAATGATGACTGCCCTTTGAACTGTTGCCCCTTGTGATTGCGCTCGCCTGGGAACCTCTGTCCGGTTAACTGTTGCCCTCATGATTGCAAGCCTGCAACCTATGCCCTGTGAACTGTTGAGGACTGTATGGTTAACCCCTGCTGTTACTATCTGCTGTGTATTCTGAAGGGATGAGCTTCGTGTTCGAGTCGAACATACGTTTGACTCGAACATCGGCTGTTCGATCGTTCGCCGAAGATAGAACGTTTTGGGCCGTTCGCGACAAATTCGAGTGACGCGAACGGCCCACAATACACTGCGCCATCGCAGTGCAATCCCGGCGCTGTGATTGGCCAAGCATGCACTGTGACCCCGCATGCTTGGCCAATCACAGCGCCGGCAGTGAGGAGAGCCATAATTGGCCACAGGCAGGATGCCTGTGGCCAATTATAGCTCAGGGGGGTTTAGTACACGCCCCACACTATAAAAGCCCGCCAGCGCGGCGGCCTTGTGTAGTGTGTTGGCGTGCAGGGAGAGAGAAGGATAGGCAGGGACAGTGTCAGTGATATTCTTTGCTAAACCTTGTGCATTTACAGTGTGTTGGTACAGGGACAGAGAAGGATAGGCAGGGACAGTGTCAGTGATATTCTTTGCTAAACCTTGTGCATTTACAGTGTGTTGGTACAGGGACAGAGAAGGATAGGCAGGGACAGTGTCAGTGATATTCTTTGCTAAACCTTGTGCATGTACAGTGTGTTGGTACAGGGACAGAGAAGTATAGGCAGGGGACAGTGTCAGTGTCATTTTTGCTGAGCCTTCTGCACAGTATACACCTGTATATCCATCATTGCTGTTCTCAAATACAGGCATCTGCAGGAGTTAGTGGCACAGTATACACCTGTATATACCCGTCATTGCTGTTCTATAATATTACTCTTCAAAATTACAAACAGATTCTACTTGTTCAGAGTATATAGGGCCTTTTTTATTTTGTGTGCGGGTTTCCCCTTAATATCCATACAAGACCCAAAGGGGCTGGTAATGGGCTGGGGTAGGGGGGGGGGGTGATGGGGTAGCCATGCCATTTTTCTTAAAGATTTTCATCCATATTACCGGGACCAGACATTACATTAAAGCCGCAAGCAGTTTTAAATGGCTTTTTTTCCTTTTACAAATGTAATTTTGTGCAGGGACAGTTCTAAACACGGGAAACACATGCCACTTCAAGGCATACTTTAGACACCCCCCAGGTACGATATATAAAGGAATATTTGACTCTTTTTTTTTCTCACTTTATGCATCATTAAAATGACTGCTCCCGAAAAACGTCCGTTTTTAAAACTTCGTTTTCCATTGATACATGTCCCCTGGGGGAGAACCCGGGTTCCCAACCCCTTTTTAGGACAATAACATGCATATTTATCATTATAACCACTTCTCTACTGTGCACGAAAACCCCCTTCCTGCCCAGGCCATTTTTCAGCTTTCAGCGCTGTCACAATTTGAATGACAATTGCGCGGTCGTGCGACATGGCTCCCAAACGAATTTTTTTTCCCACAAATAGAGCTTTCTTTTGGTGGTATTTGATCACCTCTGCGGTTTTTATTTTTTGCGCTATAAACAAAAGAAGAGCATCCAGTTTGGAAAAAAAAACACTATTTTTTACTTTTTGCTATAATAAATACCCATTTTTTTTTTTTTAAATAAAATTTTCCTCAGTTTAGGCCGATACGTATTCTTCTACATATTTTTGGTAAAAAAAAAAAATCGCAATAAGCGCGTATTGATTGGTTTGCGCAAAAGTTATAGCGTCTACAAAATAGGGGACAGATTTATAGCATTTTTTTTTATTAGTAATGGCGGCGATCTGCGATTTATTATTGTGACTGCAATATTGCGGCGGACACATCGGACACTTTTGACACATTTTTGGGACCATTCACATTTATACAGCGATCCCTGCTATAAAAATGCATTGATTACTCTATAAATGTGATTGGCAGGGAAGGGGTTAACCACTAGGGGGCGGGAAGGGGTTAAATATGTTCCCTCAAAGTGTTCTTACTGTGGGGGGAGGGGACTGACTGGGGGAGGTGACCGATGGTTGTCCCTATGTACAAGGGACACACCATCGGTCCCCTCTCCCTCACAGGACGTGGATCTCTGTGTTTACACACAGAGATCCACTTTCCTGCTCATTTCCCGGGCAATCGCGGATGCCCGGCGACAATCGCGGCCGCCGGGCACGCGCACCGGGGCCTTGTGAATGCGGCGGGCGTGCGCGTGCGCCGCTGGCGGCTCGCGCGCGCCTCCTAGCTCGTTTTATATTGCAATATGTTTATTGAAATAAATACAATACAGGAGAGGAATAAAAGAAAAAAAAAAAAAAAGAAACAAAAACAAACAATAACGAGCAAATAGCCAGGTTACATTCGGCCAAATATGTAAATGTTTTGATAATTTATTTTTAACCCACCCCGAGCCTGTCAGGAGGTAGGAGGCATATGCATAGTATCATCATAAAGGTTATGGGTTATGCAAACCCTCAAGTAGGGCATAGTACGAGTGCAAGCGTCCAGACCAGTAACATTAAACTGCACAAGCACTAGGGGGGGGGGATAGGGAGGGTCCAGGGCTTCAGTGGACCTCGATTAAAGATTCGGGGTTAGCCGTGGATCCCCACTATGATAGGGTTTCCTGCCTCATTAGTAACATTCTATCACGGTATATTGATAACCAAGGTATACAGAAGGTATATCACCAAGGATAGAAAGAAAGGGAGGACAAGGGAGAAGGGAAAAAAGCAGAAAAGAGAAGGAAAGATAAGAGAAGAAGAGAGAGAGGAGAGAGAGGGAGAGAGGGTCACCTGGATTTCCTCATCAAGCGGAAATATAATCAATCCATGGATCCCAGATCTTGTTGAACATCTCTGCTTTATTGTGAAGGGTGTAAGTGAGCTTATCATTAATCATAATCCAATTGAGTTTATCCTTAACTTGTTCTAGGGGTATTCTTGAGCTTTTCCAGTTCCTTGCAATTATTATTCTCGCTGCCAACAAGATGTAGGTTATGAGGCGTATTGAGTTTTTGGGAATCCCGTCGGGAAGTCTATGGAAAAGTGCGCTCTCTGGGGACCGACGGATATTGATACCTGCCACTGAGTTAATCAGATTAAAGATTCTTATCCAAAACCTGACCACTAGTGGACACTGCCACCAAATATGGTGCATGGTACCCATCTGTCCACATTGTCAAAAACAATGAGGTGAGGAGGAAGGATGCATTTTAGCTATTCTTGTGGGAACTAAGTACCAGCGTAATAATGTTTTGTAATTGGCTTCAATAAGGGTAGTGTTAATAGAGATTTTTGAGAGTTGGTAGGCAATATCTTGCCAGTCTGTCAGTTCAAGGGAGAGGTTCAAGTCCCTCTCCCATTGGGTCATATAGGTGTCCTAGCTCGTTTTAAAGGGAGGACGTCATATGACGTCCTCCCAGAACGAGAGTATCCTCCGCCCGCCGTCTATTGACAGTGGGCGGGGGACAAGTGGATAATTAGCACTTTAGATTTAGAACGTTCGCATCCATTGTATTTAATAGGGTTCTAACGTTCGTGCAAACTTTCGGTCCGTTCGCGGGTTCTGGTGCGAACCGAACCGGGGGGTGTTCAGCTCATCCCTAGTATTCTGGTGGGGGGAAAGCTGAACGGCGTGACTGGACACAAGATAAATGGAATTACCCTTTGCACATTGAAATAGTGTAGAAAGAAATCTCTTAAATTTTCTAAGTTCAGCCTGATGGTTAAATGTAGAAAAGACAATTATAAGGCCTCTAGTAAGTTAGTAACAATAAATGGACTAGTTCATTTAGATAAACATCACGTAATGATTAATGAACCAAACAAGGAAAGCAAGATTCAAGAAAACAATTAGTTCTGAACAAAAACATTTTTATTTTTAACATAAAAAAAATAAAAAAATAAAAATTAGGAAAAAATATTCTCCCCCAATCTGGTGACCAGTCGCTGTAGGGACATATTGATGCCAGCCATCTGTTCACCGAGGTACCTAGTAGCCTCCAGTTGGATCCTAAGGCTGCGTTGGTACCTCTCCAGAGCCACATAGTGACGGAGCTGCCGGCGATTGTGGAGGGCCAAAGAGTGACATAGCCTCCTGGTTTCGGCATATTGTCTCTCTTGGACCTCCACAATGCGTCGCAGATACGCATTCACATGTGGCTCTGGAGGGGGGATGTGTACTGGAGCGGCTGGAGAATCCTCACCAGGACGCACTAGGGAGGAGGCACTAATGGGTGTGTCCAGGTGGGGGGATAGTGAAGGGTGGAGGAGAACATGCGCCGGAGAAACCGCTGGGGAGGAAGGACAATCACCAGACGCGGGCAGGTCCAGGCCTTCGTCCACCGGGTGGAGGTGAAGGATGAAGACTTCACCTGTGAAGAAAAGAAAATACATTAGATAGATAATACAATACACATGACTTCTTCACCCTAACATTATATAAAGACAATTATCTCAAAACGCTTGTAGACAATCATGTAACATCTTGAGATGTTTTCACTTCTACATACCAGTTTTCCATTTTTGATATTCAGTGAGATGCACCTAATCAATTTGTGTGTAGGAGATAGTGGTGTCTGTGTCAATTTGCTGCGTCATCCCAGGTTTGCTGAGCTGAGCAGATAGGTGTAGTACTTTACTGTACTCTGACCGGGGCGGAGCTGAGTGTCCTCCCCGGCCAGAGTACAAAGGGATTCCCCTCTACACATCGAGCAGTATAAAGGAGAATCTCCCAAAGATTTTATCCGCTTGGTCGCACGGCCGGCTTGAGAAAATCTTAAGGTGTAATGGATGCCTAAGTGCTGACTGTGACAGAACCCACTGTCACTGTGTGTTTTGGAAGGGACTGAGGGCTGGCCTCTTACCCACAGATTATGGCCCAGAAGAGACTGAGAGACTTGGGGAAAGCTGGTATTGAGAAAATGTAATGTAATGCTACATCCCTTCTCCCCCCCCATCCCCCACTCTTGTTGCTGTGCTTAATTGTGTTGGTTCATGGCACATAGACAATGGTCTGGACTGCAGACATCTCTCCGCAGGGGATGTGTATTGAAGGGCTGCCTGCTTACCATAATCCCTTTATGTTTAACTGTAGTCTCTGTTTCAATGTTCAGTTCCCATTGGTTCTTCCTTGTCCCCTACCCCCCCTCTATGACAAGGCTAAGGGGAGTGTCCCTAACTGTGTGTAAAAGTGTATGTTTTGGATTTAATAAACTGTTGATGCTCTGCATGTTTAACCCTCAACACCTGTGTGGATTGTCTCGTGATTGAGGGGTTAAGGGCTGGTTATGGCGAATCTGCAGGCTGCAGGTGCATTTGGAGGACAGGAGACACAGGTCTGGCGGATGTTCCCACCTGGGGTATCTGAGATCCGTCACACTGACCACTAACTACTCTACCTCATCCAGACTGATTGACTGTCGCAAATATGGAAGATCAGTTGCACTTGCAGAAAAACATATCAGCTATACCAGCTATTAACATTACACTCACCAAAGAGAAGCCATTCAAGCCATTGCATTAGGGATGACCTAACAAAAAGTTGTTTAATAAAATATAGCAGGCTACTTTTTAAAGTTGATAATTTTATATAGCCACTGATTGAATAAGCCCCACTTCTGTTCTAGGCTAGGTAGTTTACTCACTCCTGGTCTAGGCTAGGAGGTATAACAGAGAATTTACAATTACTGAACCTTCGATATCCGGTGCTTCATCTGCTCCCCTCTGCTACTGCAGTGGTCTGGTCTCTCCCTGAGCCTTCAAGACCTATGCAAGACTCAACTTCTTATAGATATTTGCCTGCACAAAGATCTACGATGTCATTTACAATTTTTTGCTTTATATCAGGGGTCTCCAAACTTTTCAAAAAAAGGGCCAGTTTATTTTCCTTCAGACTCTAGGGGGGCCGGATTGTGGCCAACAGGGGCAGAAAATGTCATGGGCCCATCATCAGTGAGAATAAATATGGCCTCAGGGTTGGTGGTCAATAGGAGTGGTGCCCCTATTAGTAGGAGGAATAGTATCCCATCATTAGTATCCATAGAAGAAAAAAATGCCCCATTGTTGGTGTGAGTGGGAGAATTAGTGCCCCAAGGGCCGGATAAAAGCTACCAAAGGGCCACATCTGGCCCTCGGGCCACAGTTTGGAGACCCCTGCTTTAGATGATGCCAAAGAGGAGGCACCAGACATCATGAGGAAAGTGTTAATGCATGAATTAGGGGCATGCCGGAGATTGACCATGTCCAGGGACTGCCAGCCAATAGCTGGAGATTCTTGTCTGACACACCCCTTCCAGCCTGCTGTGTTATTCACGATGATTAACAGTGATTGGCTCAGACTGGGAACCTGAACTGCAGCAAGAAGCTGGCGTGATCAGGGAAGTGACATTGAGGAAATAACAAGCACAGGTCACGCTAACGGGAAGACTGGAATCAGCTGCAAAGGGGGACTAATAATTAATAATTCCAGCTAAACTGAAGCCTTGGAGAATAAATCACAACCATTTCTAGACAAGGTTTGCCATCAGCATTTCATATTTAAAATACTATATTTGCCTGGAAAATACAAAAAAAGTTATACTTACTCCCTGGATCTGCCACGTCTGGCTGTTCACCAGCTTCCGCATCCCCAGCAGCCTCTACAGTGCAGGTCTCCTCCACCTCCTGCTCAGACTCAGCAGCTGTTGATTATGATTAATATAGAAAAGAACATTACAATCTGCAGTGTACAACAATCTCACACATTAGTACAAGAACATTGAAACATGTATGATCACTCAGCAGACACCAGCAAGATTATACTAACTTACATGTGGGCGTTGCCGCCTCAGCCTCCTCCTCCTGAGTCTCCCCCTCTGATTGGATGACACCTATTTAATATAAAGGAGAAATGATGAACGTTACAATGTTCAAGCTTCAAATTACTATAAATAAATACTGTATATAGATAAAATTAATTATCCATTAGCATGGCAATACAGGTCAGGTCACTAACGTTTATCTACAAGGCAGGGACATGCATTCAACCATTTAGAAAAAATCTCTAAAAAAAAAAAAAAACGAGGCACTTACCTGTCCTGGTTCCAGCGGCGAGTGCTAGGTGCACCGCCACTGATCAGGTGCCTCAGTTCAGAGCAGCGACGTTCTGTCAGATTGCGTAAGTTACGCAAGCGGTTGCGTTACCTGACAGAAGGTTGCAGAGGCTCTACCTGTCACTGCTTGAGCGAGAAGCAATGACACTGGAATCGACAATGGAAGGCTGGACAAATGGAAAAGGACCCACTGTATTAGTGTCACTACTACACTACTTACTGGGCGTTGATGACATGGAGGACTCCTGCTCCTCCGCCCTCCACCTCCGGCGGCGCTGGGACTGGATGCGATCTTTAAATAAAATCAAACACAATATGGTAAATGTCGGATGCTTGACAAAAAAAATGTCCTGCACAATGCAATGCTGACACCAACCCTGATGAGCCAGGAGATGGGTGATCTCATCCTCCCCTATACCCGCTAACAGCTCTGCCTCATGGGGGAGGAGAGGCACCTGCTTCCCTCTGCGCCCCAACTGCCGGCGTTTACGCGCTATGGAACTGCAAAACAAAAAGAGAAGAGAAACAGGTTCCATAATTAAACTACAATTGTAATCTGAAAATTACATCAACACATGAAACAAATGTAGAATGAACCCGTAGAATGAAACAATGCAAATGGAATTTTTGGATTAGGCACATTTTTTCACGTAGCACAAGATTTGCACATTTTTTTATTAACCAAATTTATTTTAAGAAAAACATATGCTTTTTTGGTGCACAATAAAATATAAAAGAAAGGATTGGGATTGTGCTGATAAAATATAGATGTCCAGTCCACCTTTCTAATTATGCGCTTGTGTGAACTGTGTATGGTGTAAAATCAGTACATTTTTAGAGCACTGATTGTTGTATTAATGACAATGGTCACAAAATGGCATCAAAAGTGTCCGATGTGTCCGCCATAATGTCGCAGCCACGATAAAAATCGCTGATCGCCGCCATTACTAGTAAAAAAAAATAATAATAAAAATGCTATAAAACTATCCCTATTTTGTAGACGCTATAACTTTTGCGCAAACCAATCAATAAACGCTTATTGCAATTTTTGTTACCAAAAATATGTAGAAGAATACGTATCGGCCTAAACTGAGGAAATAATTAGTTTTTTTATATATTTTTTGGGGATATTTATTATAGCAAAAAGTAAAAAAATAATTGTGTTTTTTTTCACAATTGTCGCTCTTTTTTTGTTTATAGCGCAAAAAAAAAAACGCAGAGATTATCAAATACCACCAAAAGAAATCTCTATTTGTGGGGAAAAAAAGAACGCAGTGCCGAATCGCAAAAAGTGGCCTGGTCATTTGGCAGCCAAATCCTCCGGGGCTGAAGTGGTTAAAATGTAAAAAAAATAATAATCAGACATGTTACTTACCGCTTAATGTCGCTGAATTTTTTCCGACAGGCAGTCGGGTCACGGCGATGGCGATACATCCCTTCAACTTTTTTGGAGATCTCCTCCCACTTCTCCCGCTTCCACTCCTGAGTGGTATCCCTGGAGCGGGGGCCACACAGCTGTATCCAGTAAGGAAGCGTTTCCTTTACAAGGACCTGGGACTCAATGTGAGTCCACAAAAGGTTACGCTTCCTGCTGGTTGCAGCTTGTGTCCCCAAGCGCCGCTTTTTGGATGATGGGGAATGGGATGTTGCTGCTGCTTCCTCCATAGAAGGCCCAGGAACGTCCTCCATGTGGTCGAAATGGGTCGCCATATTAGCCGACACTGACACAACGTCAGAGGACGTGCACAAACGAATGTGAAAGTAGTTAGCTGACTGTTGGGATAGACCATCCATTCCACATGAACGACGAAGATTCGACGAAGATTCGACACAGCATCGAAAAACATACAAACGTCGAATCTGTGGCTTATGGTGTCTGTCAAAAGTTCTAAGTTGATTCAACGGTGCAGTTAAACTCACTGTACGATGCTGCCTGCAATCGTACATTTCCGGTTAAATGCATCCGCTCATGGGCTATAGAAAAATTCTAATGTTGAATGACTAGTAATAATAATTAATAAATATAATTATTACTAGTCATACAACATTAGAATTCTACTATAGCTAGCTTGTAGGCGGAACATTCGACCGGAAATGTACGATTGCTGCGTCGAATAGTTTAGCTGCTCCGTCGAATCTTCTTAGAACACACACACACCATATAAGCCTTCAATGACAGATTCGACCTTAATTATTTCGGATTTTCGGACGAATGCAATTTTTAACGAAAAACTAAATAAATAAAAACAAATTTCGGGAGTAACTAAATAAATTTATTTTTTGAACGAAAACGAAATTCCGAAACGAAATATTTCAGTGTGCACATGTCTATTGGGTACATGCTCCAGGAGGATGCCCAGCGTTTCGAAGGGTCTGATGATGATACCCAGCTAGAGGATAGCAGTAGCGTGAGAGCAGAGAGAGGGGATGCTCAAGAAGGACACCAATCTGGCAGTCATGTTCCAGCAGCTGTAGCATACTGCCAGATTGGCTCCAGTGATGAGGAGGGAGGGGATGATGAGGTCACGGACTCCACGTGGGTGCCTAATAGGAGAGAGGAGGAGGAGGAGGATGAGGAGGAGGCACATCTCCAACGAGGCAGGATGCCCTCGGGGGGCCAGCGTAAGGGCAGCACACCGACGGAATCACACCGCAGAGCTCCGCCTGTGCAGGGCGCTGCCTCTGCCCGTTATTCTAAAAGTTCTTTGGTGTGGGCCTTTTTTGAGTCGAGTGCATCAGATCGCACAGCTGCTGTTTGCAACATATGTCTCAAGCGTATATCGCGTGGCCAAAACATCACCCGCTTGGGCACCACATGCTTGACCAGACATATGTTGACCTGCCATGCAGCTCGTTGGCAAGCCTACCTTAAAGACCCACACCAAAGAACAAAGCTGACCTCTCCTTGCACCGCATCAGCTGGGATCTCCAACCCCACTATACCTTCAGTCCTCTCTGAAACCTGCACTGAGAGGAATGAAGGTGTAGAATTAGGTGTGTCACAGATAAGTACTTGCGGGCACTCTGCTAGCAGTACACCGACGTCCGATTCTAGCAGGCAAATTTCCCTGCCCCAGCTGCTGGACCGTCGAAAGAAGTTCACTCCCAGCCATCCACATGCCCAGCGGTTGAATGCTAGCTTGGCTAAATTGCTAGCTCTTCAACTGCTGCCTTTTCAGTTGGTAGACTTGGCCCCCTTCCGTGAGTTTGTGCAATGTGCGGTTCCTCAGTGGCAGGTTCCCAAACGCCACTTTTTCTCACGGAAGGCGATTCCGGCTCTCTACCGGCATGTGGAAGGCAATGTCTTGGCCTCGCTGGACAGGGCGGTCAGCGGTAAGGTGCATATTACCGCTGACTCATGGTCCAGCAGGCATGAACAGGGACGTTACCTTTCTTCCACGGCCCATTGGGTCACTTTTTTGGCAGCTGGGAAGGATGCAGGACAAGGTGCAGTAGTGTTGGAGGTTGTTCCACCGCCACACCTCCAAAATGCTACTACTGGTTGTGACACACCTCTGTCCTCCGCCCCCTCCTCTTCTTCTTCCTCCATGGCCTCTTCTTGTGCTTTGTCCTCGGAACCAGCGGTGCTCCGTAGGCGTTCAAGGGGCTACGCAAGTACGCAAGCAAAAAGATGCCATGCCGTGCTTGCGCTGGTGTGTTTGGGGGACAGGAGCCACACTGGGGCAGAGGTTCTGTCTGCTCTGCAGGGGCAGGCCGAGAGGTGGTTGACGCCACGCCAGCTTAAGCCAGGAATGGTAGTTTGCGACAATGGCACCAACCTCCTCTCCGCTCTCCGACAGGGACAACTGACCCATGTGCCCTGTGTGGCTCACGTCCTTAACCTGGTGGTGCAGCGGTTCTTGGGCAGGTACCCGGGCTTACAGGATGTCCTGAGGCAGGCCAGGAAAGTCTGTGTGCATTTCCGCAGATCTTATAATGCCAGTGCTCGCCTGGCTGAGCTGCAAAAGGAGTTGAACCTGCCCAAGAACCGCCTTATATGTGACATGCCCACCAGGTGGAACTCAACGTTGGCCATGCTGCAGCGGCTGCACATGCAGCAGAGGGCCATTAATGAGTACCTGTGCGACTACGGCACCAGGACAGGGTCAGGGGAGCTCGGGTTTTTTTCACCACGCCAGTGGGGCATGATCAGGGATGCATGCACTGTCCTGGCACCATTTGAGGAGGCCACGAGGATGGTGAGCAGTGACAGTGCATGCATCAATGACACTGTACCTCTTGTCCACCTGTTGGAACATATGCTGCGTGGAATAATGGACAGGGCACTTGAGGCAGAACAGAGGCAGGAAGAGGAGGACTTCCTTGCCTCTCAAGGCTCCCTTTACCCAGACAGTGTTCCTTCTGTCCCACCCATCGCACAGGAAGAAGAGGAGGAGGAGGAGGAGGAGGATTGTGTCAGCATGGAGGTGGAGCCTGGCACTCTGCATCATCAGCAGCAGTCTTTTAGGGATGATTTACAGTCCCAAGAAACCAGTGGACTTGTACGTGGCTGGGAGGAGGTGGCTGCGGATCATGTCGTCCTTAGTGACCCAGAGGACTCCGGACCGAATGCCTCAGCTAACCTACGCTGCATGGCCTCCCTGATCCTGCAAAGTCTGTGGAAGGATTCTCGTATTCTTCGGATCAAGGAGAGGGACCATTACTGGCTGGCCACTCTCCTTGATCCATGGTACAAGGGTAAGGTTGCAGACCTTATCTTACCGACGCAGAGGGAGCAGAGGATGAGACAACTCCGGGAGGCCTTGCAGAAAGGTCTGTGCAACGCGTTCCCAGAGACTGGGAGGTTACAAACTCCTGGTCCTGGACAACGAGTTGCTGAGGCTTTGGTCAGTCAAAGAAGGAGCGGTGGGGAAGGTGGCCGTCTGACCGATGCGTTCAGACAATTCTTTAGTCCGCAGCCCCAAGGTATGATCGGTTCCAGCAACCATCGCCAGCGTCTGATATACATGGTGCAGGAATACCTAGGGGCAAGGTCAGACTTGGACACCTTCCCCACCGAAAATCCTCTGGCTTACTGGGTCTTGAGGATGGATCACTGGCCAGAGCTTGCACAGTATGCAATTGAGCTACTGGCCTGTCCTGCATCCAGCGTTCTTTCAGAACGCACATTCAGTGCTGCTGGAGGATTTGTCACGGATCACAGGGTGCGCCTGTCCACCGACTCGGTTGATCGACTGACCTTCATAAAGATGAACCAGTCTTGGATCACCACCAGCTACCAAACACCTGAAGCTGATATAACAGACTAATTTATTTTCAAATGTCACATCCCTTCAAGACTGATGCTGATGCTGAGAGACTGTCCTGTTATGTTGACTGACTATCCTCCTCCTCCTCAATGATCCGATTGATGATGATAGCTTGGAAGAACATTTTTGTTTCTGGGTGCCGCCACCAGTGGCTAAGGCCCAATTTTTCAGCCCCTGTTTAACAGGGGCATGTAATTACAATTTTTTATGCAATTCTTTGCAGCATGGCTCATTCCTGCACTCCAACTAGAGTATCTGGGAGAGGTTGCAGTGTCGTGGCACCAGCACCAGTGGCTAAGGCCCAATTTTTCAGCCCCTGTTTAACAGGGGCGTGTTATTACAATTTCTTATGCAATGCTTTGCAGCAGGGCTCATTCCTGCACTCCAACTAGAGTATCTGGGAGAGGTTGCAGTGTCGTGGCACCAGCACCAGTGGCTAAGGCCCAATTTTTCAGCCCCTGTTTAACAGGGGCGTGTAATTACAATTTTTGATGCAATACTTTGCAACAGGGCTCATTGCTGTGCTCCAAGTACAGTATCTGTGAGGGGTTGCAGTGTTGTGGCACCAGTGCCTAAGGCCCAATTTTTCTGCCCCTGTTTAACAGGGGCATGTAATTACAATTCTTGATCTAATAATTCACAGCAGGGCCCATTCCTGCGCCCACCAAGAGTAACTGTGAGGCCTTACAGTGTTGTGTCAACACCACCACCACCACCACCAAAGGCCCAATTTTTCAGCCCCTGTTCAACAGGGGCATGCAATTACAATTCTTGATCTAATAATTCACAGCAGGGCCTATTCATGTGCCCACCAAGAGTAACTGTGAGGGCTCACAGTGTTGTGGCAACACCAACATGTAAGGGGCAAATTTCAGCTGAGTATATACGGCAGGCCCCTACTTTCAAACATCCAACTTACAAACGACTCCTCCTTGCAAACGGAAGGATACAACAGGAAGTGAGAGGAAATCTACCCCTAGGAAGGCAAATTCTCTCCTGTAAGAGTTAATATGGGAAAAAAGTGTCTCCTCTCCACTGATGCTTTATCACTAATTCTTGTTTCAATAAAAACCCCAAATTTTCAAAAAACATTTGTCATTAGGACGGAAAGTGAGGTGAACTGTTCTGAACAGGTGCACACTGCACAGACAGCAAAACAAATGTTACAGGGGTGATAACCCTTCCCTATGTTTTCCAAAAAGCTTAAAAATTGATTTTTTGGCTGGAGCTACACTTAAACAATATACCTGTTCAAAATTACAAACAGATTCTACATAAGAACAAACCTACAGTCCCTGTCTTGTATGCACCGCCTGTGTACGGCTGTTCAGAGTATATAGGGCCTTTTTTATTTTGTGTGCGGGGTTCCCCTTAATATCCATACAAGACCCAAAGGGGCTGGGGTAGGGGGGGGGGGGCTGTGATGGGGTAGCTATGCCATTTTTCTTAAGGATTTTCATCCATATAACCGGGACCAGACATTACATTAAAGCCGCAAGCAGTTTTAAATGGCTTTTTTTCCTTTAGAAATGTAATTTTGTGCAGGGACACTTCTAAACCCGGGAAACACGTGGCACTTCACAGGCATACTTTAGACACCCCCCAGGTACGATATTTAAAGGAATATTTGACTTTTTTTTTTCACTTTATGCATCATTAACCACTTAAGCCCCGGACCATTTGGTAGCTAAAGGACCAGAGGTGAATTCAGAATTTTGCACTGCGCTGCTTTAACTGTAAATTGTGCGGACATGCAATGTTGTACCCAAACGAAATTTGCGTCCTTTTCTTCCCACAAATAGAGCTTTCTTTTAATGGTATTTGATTGCCTCTGCGATTTTTATTTTTTGCGATATAAACGGAAAAAAAAACGAAAATTTTGAAAAAAAAATATATTTTCTACTTTTTGTTATAAGAAAAATCGAATAAACTCAATTTTAGTCATACATTTAGGCCAAAATGTATTCAGCCACATGTCTTTAGTAAAAAAAATGTCAATAAGCGTATATTTATTGGTTTGCGCAAAAGTTATAGCGTTTACAAACTAGGGTACATTTTCTGGAATTTACACAGCTTTAAATTTATGACTGCCTATCTCATTTCTTGAGGTGCTAAAATGGCAGGGCAGTACAAACCCCCCCCCCAAATGACACCATTTTAGAAAGTAGACACCCCAAGGAAATTGCTGAGAGGCATGTTGAGCCCATTGAATTTTTTTTTTTTTGTCCCAAGTGATTGAATAATGACAAAAAAATAAAATAAAAAAGAAAATTACAAAAAGTTGTCACTAAATGATATATTGCTCACACATGCCATGGTTATATGTGGAATTGCACCCCAAAATACATTCTGCTGCTTCTCCTGAGTACGGGGATACCACATGTGTGGGACTTTTTAGGAGCCTTGCCACGTACGGGACCCCGGAAACCAAGCACCGCCTTCAGGATTTCTAAGGGCGCAAATTTTTGATTTCACTCCTCACTACCTATCACAGTTTCGAAGGCCATAAAATGCCAAAATAGCACAAAACCCCCCCAAATGACCCCATTTTAGAAAGTAGACACCCCAAGGAAATTGCTGAGAGGCATGTTGAGCCCATTGAATATTTTTTTTTTTGTCCCAAGTGATTGAATAATGACAAAAAAAAAAAAAAAAAAAGAAAATTACAAAAAGTTGTCACTAAATGATATATTGCTCACACATGCCATGGTTATATGTGGAATTGCACCCCAAAATAAATTTTGCTGCTTCTCCTGAGTACGGGGATACCACATGTGTGGGACTTTTTGGGAGCCTAGCCGCGTACGGGACCCCGAAAACCAATCACCGCCTTCAGGATTTCTAGGCACAAATTTTTGATTTGACTCCTCACTACCTATCACAGTTTCGAAGGCCATAAAATGCCAAAATAGCACAAAACCCCCCCAAATGACCCCATTTTGGAAAGTAGACACCCCAAGCTGTTTGCTGAGAGGCATGGTGAGTATTTTACAGCTCTCATTTGTTTTTGAAAATGAAGAAAGAAAATTTCTTTTTTTTTCTTTTTTTTTTTCAATTTTCAAAACTTTGTGACAAAAAGCGAGATCTGCAAAATACTCACAATACCTCTCAACAAATAGCTTGGGGTGTCTACTTTCCAAAATGGGGTCATTTGGGGGGGTTTTGTGCCATCTGGGCATTCCATGGCCTCCGAAACTGTGATAGGCAGTGAGAAGTGAAATCAAAAATTTACACCCTTAGAAAGCCTGAAGGCGGTGATTGGTTTTTGGGGTCCCGTACGCGGCTAGGCTCCCAAAAAGTCTCACACATGTGGTATCCCCGTACTCAGGAGAAGCAACAGAATGTATTTTGGGGTGTAATTCCACATATGCCCATGGCATGTTTGAGCAATATATCATTTAGTGACAACTTTGTGCAAAAAAAAAAATAAATTGTCTTTTTTCCGCAACTTGTGTCAACATATAAAATATTCCATGGACTCGACATGCCTCTCAGTATATAGCTTGGGGTGTCTACTTTCCAAAATGGGGTCATTTGGGGGGGTTTTGAACTGTTCTGGCATTTTATACACAACATTAGGAAGCTTACATCCACTCTTCTAACCACTTGAAGACAAAGCCCTTTTTGACACTTTTTGTTTACATGAAAACATATTTTTTTTTGCAAGAAAATTATGTTGAACCCCCAAACATTATATATATTTTTAAAGCAAAGGCCCTACAGAATAAAATGGTGGGTGTTGCATTTTTTTTTTCTACACAGTATTTGCGCAGCGATTTTTCAAACGCATTTTTTTGGGAAAAAATACACTTTTTTACATTTTAATGCACTAAAACACACTATATTGCCCAAATGTTTGATGAAATAAAAAAGATGATCTTAGGCCGAGTACATAGATACCAAACACGACATGCTTTAAAATTTCGCACAAACGCGCATTGGCGACAAACTACATACATTTTTAAAAGCCTTTACAGGTTACCCCGTTAGATTTACAGAGGAGGTCTACTGCTAAAATTACTGCCCTCGATATGACCTTCACGGTGATACCTTACATGCATGGTGCAATTGCTGTTTACATATGACGCCAGACCGACGCTTGCGTTCGCCATTGGGCAAGAGCAGGGCAGGACAGGGGTGCTTTTTTTTTTTTTTTTTTTTTATTATTAATTTTGCTTTTTTATTTTATTTTTAAACTGTTGCTTCCATATATTTTTTTTTTTTTTTTATCATTTTTATTGTTATCTCAGGGAATGTAAATATCCCCTATGATAGCAATAGGTAATGACAGGTACTCTTTTTTGAAAAAACTGGGGTCTATTTGACCCTAGATCTTTCCTCTGCTCTCAAAGCATCTGACCACACCAAGATCGGTGTGATAAAATGCTTTCCCAATTTCCCAATGGCGCTTTTTATATCCGGGGGGGGGGGGACATTCCCTCCCACTGCTTGTAAAAGCAGTCCAGAGGCTAATTAGCCACTAGGATTGCTTTTACATGAAAGCCGGCCGCTGGCTGAAAAGAATGATACCAAGATGATACCTAAACCCACAGGCATCATTCTGGTATAAACATTTAAAGTCCAGCAACATACCAGTACGTTACTGGTCCTTTGTCGACATGTATTGTAATCTTTTTTTTCATGCAGCCTGTTGGCTGAACGAAAAAAAAAGATTGATCGGTGGGTTTGCCCACCATTAGAATACCGCCCTTCATCCACCCACTTCTAATGATGGGCATACATGCACCATTTATATATGCCGAAGCATGGGGGCATCTTCCCGCAAAAGTTATGCCGCGTACACATGGTCAGACTTTTCCACGGGCAAGCCTCCGTCGGAATTTCGACCGTATGTACGCGGCATTAGGAGCAAAATCGCTCCTCCGCCCCTGCTGCCCCAATGCTTCGGCATATATGTTTTTTTTTTTTTTAACTGTGGTGGTGAAATCACCTCCTACAGCACTGGAGTCGCAGGGATCAGGCCTGTCTCTGCGAACGCTGCAGTTATGTGTGTTGTGTTTTGCAAGTGACAGTGATCGACCGATACTGCACTTGGGTGGCCTGGGCTGGACGGAGGGACAAAACGCAGGTGCTAGCAGGTATCTGGGCTGATCCCGCTAACACTGCGTTTTTGGGAACCCTAAACTGCTGGGGACGCTAGTATAGATCTGATCAGATCAGATATTGATCTGTTCAGATACTATACCACTAAGGGGGGTGTATGCTTAACGCGTGGGTGTTAGCGCTACTGGCACTTACCTGACGCTGCCTGGGGTGTGACGCAGACCCTCTCTGATGCTAAAACCTCATTGATATCACCCGCCGGGCGATCAGGGGGTTAAACCTTTATTGGGTTATATACGGCGGGTGCCCTGACACTATAAAAAGCAAACTAACTAACCAGCGTCACCCGTAACACTTATATGACGATCACTGGTGAAAGGGTTAACTAGGGGCAATTAGGGGGTTAAAACCTTTATTAGGTAATATATGGGGTGTACCTGACGCTATATAAAAACCTGACGGCGAACCTAAAAAAAAATTACTGGCTACCTATCGGCATCACCGACACTAAGACAACGATCATAAAAACGATCGCTTAGCGACAGTGGTGATAGGGGGTGAAAGGGTTACCTGGGGGGCGATCAGGGGGTTAAACCTTTATTAGATAATATATGGGGGTACCTGACGCTATAAAAACCTGCGGCGAACCTAAAAAAAATTACTGGCTACCGATCTGCATCACCGACGCTAAGACAGCGATCAGAAAAATGATCGCTTAGCGACAGTGGTGATAGGAGGTGAAAGGGTTACCTGGGGGGCGATCAAGGGGGTTAAACCTTTATTAGGTAATATATTGGGGTACCTGACGCTATAAAAACCTGCGGCGAACCTAAAAAAAATTACTGGCTACCGATCTGCATCACCGACGCTAAGACAGCGATCAGAAAAATTATCGCTTAGTGACAGTGGTGATAGGGGGTGAAAGGGTTACCTGGGGGGCGATCAAGGGGGTTAAACCTTTATTAGGTAATATATGGGGGTACCCGACGCTATAAAAACCTGCGGCGAACCTAAAAAAAATTACTGGCTACCGATCAGCGTCACCGACGCTAAGACATCGATCAGAAAAATGATCGCTTAGCGACGGCGGTGCTAGGGGGTGAAAGGGTTACCTGGGGGGTGATCAAGGGGGTTAAACCTTTATTAGGTAATATATGGGGGTACCCGACGCTATAAAAACCTGCGGCGAACCTAAAAAAAATTACTGGCTACCGATCAGCATCGCCGACGCTAAGACATCGATCAGAAAAATTATCGCTTAGTGACAGTGGTGATAGGGGGTGAAAGGGTTACCTGGGGGGCGATCAAGGGGGTTAAACCTTTATTAGGTAATATATGGGGGTACCTGACGCTATAAAAACCTGCGGCGAACCTAAAAAAAATTACTGGCTACCGATCAGCATCGCCGACGCTAAGACATCGATCAGAAAAATTATCGCTTAGTGACAGTGGTGATAGGGGGTGAAAGGGTTACCTGGGGGGCGATCAAGGGGGTTAAACCTTTATTAGGTAATATATGGGGGTACCTGACGCTATAAAAACCTGCGGCGAACCTAAAAAAAATTACTGGCTACCGATCAGCATCACCGACGCTAAGATATCGATCAGAAAAATGATCGCTTAGCGATGGCGGTGCTAGGGGGTGAAAGGGTTATCTGGGGGGTGATCAGGGGGTTAAACCTTTATTAGGGGGGAGTTAGGGGGCTACACTTGACCTAAAACTAAACTAAATAAATGGTCACTGCAATCAGTGACACTGTGACTGGGGGCTGGGGGGTGATCTGGGGGGCCTGGGGGGGCGATTTATGTGCCTATGTGTCCTGGTGTCAGTGTAGTGTTGTGTGCACTAACCTGCATCTTCTCCTGTACGGCGCTCGGTATATGTGAGCGCCGCAGGAGAGATGACATCACTTCCTCCTGCCTGTGTAAACAGTACACAGGCAGGGGAAGCTCTCATTCGCCGGGAGCGATCGAGAGGGGGGGGGCGGAATCGAACGGCCGTCCCCTCATGCCAGATCGCTCCCGAAGGTAAAACGACCACCCACTGTAAAGAAGGGGGGTCCGATCGGACCCCCCAACTATACAAAGGCAATCACGTATATGTACGTGATTCTGCCTGTCGGTGCCATTCTGCCGACGTATATTTACAGTGGGCGGTCGTTAAGTGGTTAAAATGACTGCTCCCGAAAAACGGCCATTTTTAAAACTTTTTTGGGGATTGATACATGTCCCCTGGTGCAGAACCCGGGTTCCCAAACCCTTTTTAGGACAATAACATGCATAATAGTCGTTATAATTAGCACTTTAGATTTCGAACGTTCGCATCCATTGTATTTAATAGGGTTCTAAAGTTCGTGCAAACTTTCGGTCCGTTCGCGGGTTCTGGTGCGAACCGAACTCGGGGGTGTTCGGCTCATCACTAATGAACAGGTTTAATCATAACATTTACTCTATCCAAACTTTTTGGCTAACAATATAGGTTAAAGTGGATGTAAACCCAATTCATGAAATTTGAGCTGGGCACATATATCTGCATTATTTTGTTATCTCACTTCAAAGAGCTAAGTCCTGGACTCTCCTGGACAGTTCCTCTGTTATCAGCCTGGTAACTCCTGACAAATTCTCTGACACATCAGATAAAAGCAGCCTGAAATTTCTGTCAGGGGAGGTTGCTAAAATAGATTAGCAGGGAGCTGGCCCTGTTACAAAATACCTCTGAGTGTCTCTGTCTATGATGAGAGGGGGGGTTTGTGCCTTTCCTCCAATCAGCAATTTTAGCTATCTTGGCTGTATGCCCAAACATCACACTCTGTGTTAAACAGGAAGAGAAAATTTCCTAACATGATCTGAACATTCTAAACCGTATAAATAAATATGAAGACAGCAGATATACATGTAAAACCTATGTAGGGAGATTTGGTTCATCTCTGTGTATCATCTGAGGCTGTTCACTTCACTGGGTGTATGGAGGGTTTACATCCACTTTAACTATAAAAGTAAATTTACAATAGCTGCTTATAATAATCTGCTAGGTTTAATACCATTATTGGTAAGCAACATAATGTTGTTATTATTGACAGTATTAATATGTACTATCAGGTTAGGTGTACTAGGCATTTTTTTTACTAATTGATTTGACATTTAGGGGCAAATCAGTGATGTACAGTAGTAAATAAAATTGTCTGGAAAATGCTTGAACCCCATACAATTACAACCAGTACATATACAGGGCTGCTGGTAGAAACGACAGGCCCTGTATGGCTTACTTGACTGGGCCATCCTGCCCCCTCTCCACACAATCAAAACACAATTTTTGCAAAAAATACACTAAAATTCTTATTAGCGGACACAACCACAACATAGCTTACAACATTCCTTCTAAATCTAAAATCAAAAAACTGAATTGAGTTAATAAATAAATAAAGCTCTGTGTGTGAACAAGGTAAGCCAGCAGTGCAGCGAGAGGGGCACCCAGGGGGCCCCAGGTAGCAGGGGTAAAGGGATTTTAGATAGGGATGGTGATTGGAGGGGGCTCCAAATGCTGGAGCTGATCTCCCTGTTGCCCTCCCCCCCCCCTCGAAGCAGCTGAAAGGATAAGAAAGGAGGGAAAGCTGGCAGCACTGGAGGGGGGGGGGGGTGACAGGCAGCAAGGAGAATCAGACAGTGAACAGGAAGGGTTAATCAGTGCAGCGGGGGAGCCAATTACAGGAGTTGATCCCCTGTATTTCCCACTCTGCAGCAGCTGATAGCCTATGGGCAGGAGAGGAGAACCTGGCTTTCAGCTACAGCAGGGAAAGCCTTATTGGTGGCCCTGCACACATATGTTTATTTTTAACATACTGTATATCTGTTTGACTTGAAACAGTGTAGAACACGAACTACAGAAACATGAACTAAACTACTTGTTGCTGTTTGAGGCAGCATGTGTTTTGCTTTATATTTAGACCAGCTTTATAATTGTAGAAACCACCAAAGAACATCACAAAGTTGTCTGTCCAAATATGAGGCCTAGCAAATCCCCCCCCCCCCCAGAGTAGAGTTGTGCTGAACACCCCCGGTTCACGCCAGAACTCTCAAACATCGCAAAAGGTCAGACCCTTTGAAGTCTATGGGACCTGAATTCGAAAAATCAAAAGTTCCCATTTTGAAGGCTTATATACAAGTTATTGGCTATAAAAAAGGTATGTAGGACCAGGTACTGCCCTGGAGAACATGTATCAATGCAATTTTTTTTATTTTTTTTTAAGATTTTACAGGAGCAGTGATTTTAATGATGCTTAAAGTGAAACAATAAAAATGAAAAATCCCTTTAAATATAGTGCCTGGGGGGTCCCCTTAGTCTGCCTGTAAAGTGGTGCATCTGTACCATGTATAGAACCTGTTGACGCAAAACTGACATTTATACAGAAAAAAAAATTCTGGTAATACAATACCATTGCCATCAATACAAAAATTGACCTGTTATCCGCCTGCTCAGCGGGTATCAGCAGATCGATCCCCTGCTGAGCAAAGTGGAGTCCGCCGGGCGGACCCCCCATGTGAAAGGACCCTAAGGGTGTTCTTACTTTTCCCTCTTCATCTTTCAGGACAGCCACCTCGGAGAGATCCCGGCTCCTCCCCTCTCAGGAAACACCGCCTTCAATCAGAGATTTAAGCCTCATTCTCCCGCCAGACCCTCAGTTATGGTGTTTCCTCCGGTGGGGAGACACCGCCAAGGAACCATGCTGAGCAGCTGGCGAGGCTGGAGCTATTTCCTGGGAGGGAGGGAGACAGTTCTCTTTGGCTGTCCCACTCTCTCTCTTACCTTCTTTTTGATCCGGTCGGCTGGAGCGCCAGCAACGCCGGTTTTCAAATTTCGCACGCCCCCGGCTTCCCTTAGTGAAGGAAGAACCTGGGGTGGTCCGCTCTTCATCTCGCCTAGGGTGGCGCTGTGGAAGTCGCACTAGGTTCCCCCCTGCCTCACGGCAGTCAGCATGGAGCCTGAAGGCTGTTCCGGATGACGGGCGACGTCAGTTCCTGGAGGGGGCGTGCACCTTCCACAGGATCCGTGTCTTCCGGTTCCGGACGCGGAATATGAAAGCGTGCCAGGCGCTGGCTGGTGCGGCCTCTTGTCAGAGCTGTGGAGACAGCTATTCAGGGCCAGTTGTGACCACGTTCCTCGCGGAGATGTCGGAAGCAGAGGCTCCACGAACAACTCCGGGAGACAGCAGCACCAGCCACTCAAAGGTAAGAGGAACCCTGGGGTGGTGTTCCCTTACTGGTCCCCGTTAGCTCCACGGGTGTTTTATCCCTCCCTGGTGGTCGGGGGGTAAAGGGGTGTGTCTGGGACCCTGGTGGTGGTGGTCCTGGGGGGTGCACTCCTGGTGATCCTTCTGTTGGGCTGGTGGAATTTTTTACCTAAACTCTGCTCTCTCTCTCTCTCTGTCTTTTTCAGAAAGCCACGAGTAAATCACCCCATGGGTCTAGGAAGAAGTGTCCTTTATGTAGAACCACCATGGGGGATTCCTGGGCCAAGTCACTCTGTAGGGAGTGCATTGATGGACTAGTTAGGGAGCAGGCAGCAGAGCAGGGGGCGGACCTGGCAGCAACAGTAAAGGAGCTTTCCAGCACCTTCCAGTCCTTTCAGGCACTTTTTTCCTCTTTCCAGTTGCCTCAGCCCCAGAGTAATCCTCCACCAGCGCAGCAGAGTGTTGCCCCCACCCTTGCAGTAATGCTCCCTAGTAGTGGTGAGCAACCGCAAGATTCCAGAGAGGAAATTGAAGATGAAGCAGACAATGCAGCTTCAGATTCTCAAAGTGAATCAGGACCAGAGGAGTTGGACGGGGAGTCCACAAGCTCCTCACGGTATAAACTTTCTCTTGAAGAGGTGGAGGAGCTCTTAGGAGCTATCCATACCACTTTAGGTATTCAGGAAGAAAGGAAGACACTATCCCTACACGACCAGATGTACAGGGGCTTAGGGGAACAGAAAAAGAGAGTGTTCCCGGTCCACGAGGTCCTGGTCGATGCCAATAAAAGAGAATGGCAGGATCCAGAAAGGAAACCTTTCTTCTCAAGGACATTGAAGAGAAGATTTCCCTTTGCTGAAGACGAGTGTCTAGTCTGGAATAAATCTCCTAGATTAGACGCTGCCTTTTCCCAGGTCTCAAGGCACACGGACCTGGCCTTTGAGGACATGGGAGTCCTTTCTGACCCCATGGATAGAAGGATGGACTCCCTTCTAAAAAAGTCATGGGATTCATCCCAAGGAAATCTCAAACCTGCCATGGCGGCCACAGTGGTGGCCCGCAACATGGAATATTGGCTTACACAGATCAAAGCTCACATTGAAGCAGGTACGGCGAAGGAGACAATTCTTGCCTCTTTCCCCATGCTATTCAAAGGAGTTGCATACCTTGCAGACGCGTCTGCGGAGTCAATACGCATGTCAGCAAGGTCTACTGCCCTGACCAATTCTGCAAGGAGGGCCTTGTGGCTTAAGACTTGGCAGGGAGATAGCGGGTCCAAAGTAAAACTCTGTGGGATTCCCCTCACAGGGGACCTGCTATTTGGACCAGGCTTGGAAGCAGTTCTGGATCGAACGGCTGATAAGAAAAAGGCCTTTCCCCTTAAAAAGAGATTTGGGGAACAGACCAAAAGGAAGTTTCTTCCTCAGGGGACAAAAGGAAGCCCCAAAAACCAAACAAAAGAGGGTATGGGGACCAAAAGGAAAAGGGCGTGGGGGTGCTTTTTATCGCCCTCCTGAACAGCCCAAAAAGACTCAGTGATGGGGTCAAGGTGGGAGGAAGGTTGGGGGCCTTCCTCCCACAGTGGGAGATGATCACGTCCAACCAATTTGTGTTGGGGATCATCAGGAGAGGATACAAATTGGAATTTTCCAATCCTCCCCCACTCAGACTGTTAATCACAGACCTCCCAAGATGTGCAGAAATATCATCTGCCCTTCGGGCCTCCCTTCAGGAGTTAGAGGAACAGGAGGTGGTAGTCCAGGTCCCAACGCCAGAGTCGGGCAGAGGCTTCTACTCCCACATTTTTGTGGTCCGCAAGCCGACAGGAAAGTTCAGACTTATTCTGAACTTGAAACCCCTGAATCTTTCAGTCATCTACAAAAGATTCAGGATGGATTCAATTTATTCGGTGAAAGCCCTGCTTCCTCCAAACTGTTATATGGCATCCATAGATCTGAAGGATGCGTACCTGCACATTCCCATCGCAGAGGATCATCAGAAGTTCCTCAGACTGGCAGTAAACATGGGAAAAAGGGTAGTCCATCTCCAATTCAAGGCTCTACCCTTTGGCCTATCATCTTCCCCCCGTATTTTCACCAAAGTGATGGCGGAAGTCTTAGCGTTCATACAACTCAAGGGAGTCTCGGTGATCGCATATTTAGACGACCTGCTTCTGTTTGCCCCTTCTCCGGAACAGCTGTCTCGGGACCTTCAGGTAGCAAGAGACATTCTCGAAAATCTGGGCTGGCTCCTGAACCTGGAAAAATCCAACCTGGTTCCGTCCCAGAAAGTCATCTTTCTGGGATACTGGTTAGACTCAGTAAGTCAGAGAGTCTTCCTTCCACAGGAGAAGGTTATGAAGGTAAACAGTGCAATGTCAGTTCTACAAGGCAGCGGCCTAGTCTCGGTAAGAAGGGCTATGTCAGCCTTAGGTTTACTGACATCAACACTCCCAGCAGTTCAGTGGGCGGGATTACATTTTCGCCCCCTACAACTGTTTATCCTAAAGGTCTGGGACCACAGCCAGCAGTCTATAGACTCCATGATCACAGTACCAGGTCAGATCAAGCGGTCTCTCTGGTGGTGGCGAAAGGGGGCAAATCTGACACAGGGTCTAGATTGGGTCCTTCCAATATCCAGGACAGTTACAACCGATGCGAGTGGCACAGGTTTGGGAGCACACCTGGATTCCCAGTTAGTACAAGGGACCTGGAAAAAGGAGGACGCAAGGAGGTCCTCCAACTGGAGGGAGCTGAGGGCGGTCTCACTGGCCCTCAGGTCTTTTCAGGGGGAACTTCAGGGCCAACACGTGAGAATCCGTTCAGACAATTCCTCAACGGTGGCCTACATCAACAGGCAGGGAGGTACCAGGAGTGGGTCCCTGTGGAGTCTTACAGAAGACATCCTCAGGTGGGCTGAGTCCAATGTTCTGTCCCTCTCAGCATTACATCTGAAGGGGGAACAGAATCAGTTGGCGGATTTTCTCAGCAGGAAAACCCTAAGGGAAGGCAACTGGGTCTTGAGCCAGGAGGCCTTCAACATGGTCACTCAAAAGTGGGGGGTGCCATGTGTGGACCTCTTCGCCTCAGGGCACAATGCCAAAGCAGACCTCTTCTTTTCCCTGAACAGACGAGATGGAGCACTAGGGGTAGATGCCCTGGCTCAGACCTGGGCATTCTCCAAGTGCTATGCTTTCCCCCCTCCTGTCCTGATTCCTGCAGTGCTGAGGAAATTCCGGGAGGAGAATACAACCCTAATTCTAATTGCGCCACATTGGCCAAGGAGGCCGTGGTTCTCCATCCTGAAGAGTCTGGCGGTAGAACCACCTTGGTTTCTACCAGCCCAGAAGAACCTTCTCACTCAGGGCCCAGTCTGTTGTCTGCACATAGAGAGGTGGAACCTTGCAGCCTGGCTTCTGAGGAGGAATTGCTGAGGGGCAAGGGATTCTCGGATCGCCTAGTGGCAACCCTCCTAAACTGCAGGAAAAAAGAGACGCAGGTTATCTATTTGAAAGTTTGGAAGCGTTTTAATAGTTGGTGCTTGGAAAGCTCCTTTGACACCCGAAGTTCAGTAGCGGTATTGGAATTCCTGCAGTCCGGGGCTGATAAGGGCTTGGCCCTTAGCACCCTTAAGGGGCAAGTGTCCGCCTTAAGCGTTTTCTTAGAGAAACAACTAGCCATGGACCCTTGGATAGTAAGGTTCTTTAAAGCATTAGCTAGACAGAGGCCAGTCAGAATTTCCTCTTTTCCTGTATGGGACCTTTCCTTGGTTCTACAAGCTCTTACAGAAGAACCCTTTGAGCCACTAGATTCGTGCACAATTGAGTTTATCACCCTCAAAACTGTGTTTCTAGTGGCAATCACTACGGCAAGGCGAGTGAGTGAACTCAAAGCCCTCTCAATTAGGGCTCCCTTTTTTCACGTTTTTACGGATCGTGTAGTTTTTAAGACAGATCCGGCCTTTTTGACTAAAGTATCTTCTAAGTTTCATAGAGGTCAAGATATTGTTTTGCCTACCTTTTGTTCAAACCCTGTGAGGGAACAGGAACAAAAATTTCATAACTTAGACGTCAGGAGGTGCGTTCTTCAGTATCTAGAGGCTACAAAACAGTTTAGAAAATCTGAATCTTTATTTGTTTTATTTTCACGGTCTAGACAGGGCTCTAAGGCCTCTAGACGCACGATAGCCAGATGGCTAAGGACAGCTATTAGTAAAGCTTACGTACTAGGGGGGTTAGAAGCCCCGGAGGGTGTTAGGGCACACTCTACCAGGGCAATGTCAACCTCTCAAGCAGAGTGGGCTGGTGCTTCTCCGGAGCAGATCTGTAGGGCGGCAATGTGGTCCAGCTTTACCACATTTGTGAAACACTACAGATTGGATTTACTGACAGCCAAAGACCAAGCATTTGGCCGTAAAGTACTGCAAGCAGTAGTCCCACCCTAAGGTAAGGTACTTGCTTATCCTCTCTGAGGTGGCTGTCCTGAAAGATGAAGAGGGAAAATTGGAGTTACTTACCGGTAACATCCTTTTCCACAAATCTTTCAGGACAGCACCGGTACCCACCCATCTACTGGATATTTCTATGAGCTCATGGTATGAGGCCGTCAGGTAAGATAATTATATTTGTATGGCGTGTTCTTGTGTCTCCCCAGTTGACCGGAGGTACTCTCAAAGAACTGAGGGTCTGGCGGGAGAATGAGGCTTAAATCTCTGATTGAAGGCAGTGTTTCCTGAGAGGGGAGGAGCCGGGATCTCTCTGAGGTGGCTGTCCTGAAAGATTCGTGGAAAAGGATGTTACCGGTAAGTAACTCCAATTTTTTCCACAGTATACCAATGTTATACCACTGATATTTTTGTTCAAGAAATTAATAAAATGTTTGCCTATTCAAACAGTACAGTTAGTAGTACTAGTGTTAGAACCAGTGTTAGAAGTCCATTGTACTTACTGTTTGACGTGGTACTTAGCTATTTACAGGTGTGTCCTTGTTTATATAATAAATGCAGTCAAATGCTCAGTATACAAGGTATGATCCTTCTGTCAGTTTTGGTGGCAGCAGCAAGATGCCAGAACAAGGACACGCTACCAGATGACACAGTCAGGGCCGCATCAGGGGGGTACAGGCAGCACACCTGTAAGGGGCCCGGAGGTCCCCAGGGGCCTGGATGGCAACCCCCCTTTTTTTTTTCTTTTTTTTTGTTAGGGGTCCAGAGGTCCCCAGGGCCCCGGACAGTAACCCCCCTTTTTTATGTATTTTTTATAAACAAAAAAAAAGAATAATAATATATATATTTTTTTTGTAAGGGGCCCAGAGGTCCCCAGGGCCCCGGGTGGCAACCCCCCCTTTTTTTTTATAAAAATATTTTTTTTATATAAATTTTTTTATATTTTTTTTGTAAGGGGCCAAGTATATACTGTACCAAGTAAATATTTTTTTTTGTAAGGGGCCCAGAGGTCCCCAGGGCCCCGGATGGCAACCCCCCTTTTATTTTTTGTGTAGCGGCCTCACCCCATCTCTTTTGTCTAGGGGTATCACACACGATAGGGTGAGATGCGCTACGGCCCATGTCCTCCCCATAGCTGTGGGTGAGGTGAAGGCCAGTATCAGATATTTCCTCGGGCCTGTGTGTTTCTGTAAAGGATTAAGTCCTGCTGTGCCAACACTTCCCTTTGCTCCCATTAACCAGAGTTCCACACACCGATCACAGTCCAACTCTTGTTTTATTGCATATCTCACAATAAACAGTGCTTCAGTAGCCAACTGGTTGAGACTTGATAACAGTTTGATACAGGGGATGAGCAGGTCGAGGCACTGTCCTGATTGTCAACTAAACCACTGTGATTTCACCAGCGGTTACTATAGCCTTGGCTAGAAAGGACTTAGAACTTGAGAGTCTCTACCAGCGACTCAAGAGAACGTAGATAGGAGTACCTTTGCTGCGTTGTGGCCCCTGTCAGGGGAAGATGTCCCTCCAAGGAAGTTACCAGAGGCCCATCCGTCACTGGGTTGATGCTGCTCCAGACTCTCCGAATGGGTAACCTCCCCGGCCTCGCGGGACCCAGTCGAAGTCACTGGGCCCCAGGCCTCCTGGTTTAGTACCTCACCCCAGGCTGAAGGTGCCTGGGATGGACTCCAACTCCATTCCGGTCAGGCCTAGGGCACCTGAGCCGGAATTCAGAACCGCCCGCACCCAGGCATAAGGTGCCTGGGCGCGTGATGAAGGAACTCCAAAAGAGCAAGACCCCTCCATTGACGTCATGGCAGGTTCCCCGCCCTCGCCGTACCATCTCCGAGAAGGGACAAAAAGGACAGCACTGTGGCAGCAAATCTACCTTGAGTCTGCGGGCACCTGCCACCCACAGGCCAAGGAGATTATTACACCGCCCAATCCTCCACGAATACAAATGGTCCATTTACTCCCATACTTTACACCCAGGTGTACCCCACCTAAATTTAGAGACCCCGCTACATTTATAAAAATATTTTTTTTTTATAAATTTTTTTATATACTTTTTTTTTGTAAGGGGCCCCCCTTTTTTATATAAAAAAATTTAAATATTTTTGTAAGGGGCCCAGAGGTCCCCAGGGCCCCGGATGGCAACTCCCCTTTTAAAAAAAAATAAAAATATAATATAATTTTTTTATAATTTTTGTAACCCCCCTTTTTTGTTCTTTTATTGTTCGTCAGCACCCAAAGCCCCCCCGACCTCAACAATTTGCGGTGGCAGCACCCCCCGCTTCTCAATTTGTGGCAGCAGCACCCCCCCCAGGTTCTCCTCTGCTCCAGGGGGCCCATGCCTGAAGCTGTGTAAGGGGCCCCAAAATTCCTGATGGCGGCCCTGGACACAGTGATCACTCTTTTCTGGTGGTAATAAGAGATTTATGGTCCCTTAGCATGTGCGCATTTTTTACTACGTGTCCAGAAAGAGAAGACACACTGATTGTGTTGATGGGGAAATCAAGCAGTTTTCTTTCCTGAAACCCTTGGCTGCTGAAAACAAAATTGCATCATCTATGGCCGACTTTAGACATATGTTTACATTTATGAGTATCTCATGGGTTTAGGTCCACATCAACATTTTTTTTTTTATCAAGGAGCCATTGAATTGAATACAAAATATAGCCAGGGCATACTTATTGTTGCATTTGTCTATTACTGCTTGAATTCACTGATTTCGAATTTACTAATCCCATATGACTGCAAGGCCTTATTTTCCGGAATCATTTCTCCATTGTCCTAATAGTGAACTCTCTTAGAGTAGGCTAAATTAATCATGCTTACATGATGATTGTTTTTGAAGAAAGCTTTGTAATTTTGCTAGCACAGTAGGAACCTGTTATTCTGTGTGAAAATATATTACTTTTCCTTGGGTTGCAAGGTACTGGGATTCCATTTTCAGGTTCAAAAATAGCCAAAGTGAAATAGCTTTCTCAAGAAATGTGTTAGTCTGTTATTATTTTGAGAAATGAATGGTATTTATGCATCAGATTGCCAAAAAAATATATATTTTATGCAAGGGTATCTTGAGTGAAGAGGTTAAACTAGATCTAACCTAGAAAGAAAAAATAGTAGAAGACCCAGATGCACAACTGAACAAGAGGATACGTACAAACAAATTAGCGATTTGAGAAATAGAGGACTTACAGTTTCTCAGTTGTCTGCCTCCTTAAAAGTACGTGCAAAATAATAATGTCATCTGCAACAGTCAAAGAGGTATTCTTTTAAAGAAAAAAAATATAATATCTAGTCTTTACCATAGCAGGTGATAACAAGAAAATGTCAAGGTGGGCACAAAAACAGACAATGGATGGTAGATGAGCGGAAACAAATAATATGGATGGTTGAGAATAAGTTATGGGTGTTTCTATTTAAGAAGAGGCAACAGGGTTGATTTACTAAAGACAAATATACTGTTTAATGTGCAAGGACATTTTCACTTTGCAAGGGCATTTTCCCTTAGATTAGGGAATGTGGTAAATTTGTACTTTAAAAAGAATACTCAATCACATGCAAAGAAAAAAAACAAAAAACATTTGCTTGCGCATAATTGAGTGATGGAAGTCAGCAGAACTTCATCATAGGCACTAGGTTAAAGTGGTTGTAAACCCTTACATATACCCAGTGAAGTGACTGGCCTCTGATGATACACAGTGATTAAATAAATCCTTCTACATAAATTGTACATGTTAATCTACAGCCGTATTTCCCCTATTTCCATTCAAAGTGCAGAATGTACACAGGATACGCTCTGAAAAGTAGGGGACGGAGAGCTGAAGTTACATCAGTAAGGAGAGCTCTGAAAGTTGATTAGAGAGAGGGAACATACCCCCTTCACACAGCACACAGGAACAGAGCGTCACCATTGTTCTCTTGGTGTCGGGAACACTTGCCAGAAGTGACTCATGCTTATAGCAGAGGAATGAGGCAACAGACACTAATTACACTTAGGGGTTAATTTGGATATCAAGGGTGGGGTGTTCTCAATTATTTACTGAATGTGGTCCACCAATGTATCATCCCGGTAAATAGATACAACCAACCAAGATAAATGAGACTTTAGCTATACTACTGGTAACCATGCTATACGATCGATTTTAATATATATAAAAAAATATTTAAAATGTATTTGAATATACAGTCAGGTCCATAAATATTGGGACATTGACACAATTCTAATCTTTTTGGCTCTATACACCACCACAATGGATTTTAAATTAAACGAAGAAGATGTGCTTTAACTGCTGACTTTCAGCTTTAATTTGAGGGTATTTACATCCAAATCAGTTGAACAGTGTAGGAATTGCAACAGTTTTTATATGTGCCTCACACTTTTTAAGGGACCAAAAGTAATGGGACAGATTAACAATCATAAATCAAACTTTCACTTTTTAATACTTGGTTGCAAATCCTTTGCAGTCAATTACAGCCTGAAGTCTGGAACGCATAGACATCACCAGACGCTGGGTTTCATCTCTGGTGATGCTCTGCCAGGCCTCTACTGCAACTGTCTTCAGTTCCTGCTTGTTCTTGGGGCATTTTCCCTTCAGTTTTGTCTTCAGCAAGTGAAATGCATGCTCAATCGGATTCAGATCAGGTGATTGATTTGGCCATTGCATAACATTCCACTTCTTTCCCTTAAAAAATGTATTGGTTGCTTTCGCAGTATGCTTCGGGTCATTGTCCATCTGCACTGTGAAGCGCTGTCCAATGAGTTCTGAAGCATTTGGCTGAAGATGAGCAGATAATATTGCCCGAAACACTTCAGAATTCATCCTTCTGCTTTTGGCAGCAGTCACATCATTAATAAATACAAGAGAACCAGTTCCATTGGCAGCCATACAGGCATACCCCGCTTTACGGACACTCACTTTACGTACACTCGCGAGT
The DNA here is from genome assembly GCA_029206835.1 of Rana muscosa. Classification (NCBI taxonomy): domain Eukaryota; kingdom Metazoa; phylum Chordata; class Amphibia; order Anura; family Ranidae; genus Rana; species Rana muscosa. The sequence goes on along the minus strand of CM055117.1, from coordinate 253,911,290 downwards.
ACGGACATACCCGCGAGTGTACATAAAGTGCCTCACAAGACAAACATTCCTGCACCATCAGCCGCAGTAGAAGGAACTTAAGCTCTGAGCATGTAGCCTACCCTATTCCAGTGTGCTCTTCCTGTTTCCTGGCCGCCGCCCCACCTCCTGTGCACAGCGCGATGTCTGGGGGATGGATTGGAGTGGGCCCCCCCTTGCATCAGATGAGCCTAATTACATGTGAGTGTTTCCCTGACACCCCCACTACAGCCCCTGACGACCCATAACAGCCCCTGGCACCCCACTACAGCCCCTGACTCCCTCACTACAGCCTAGAAGTGAAAAAATGTATTGCTTCACTTTAAGTACATTTTCGTTTTACATACATGCTCTGGTCCCGTTGTGTACTTAAAAGTGGGGTATGCCTGTACATGCCCACACCATGACACTACCACCACCATGCTTCACTGCTGAGGTGGTATGCTTTGGATCATGAGCAGTTCCTTTCCTTCGCCATACTCTTCTCTTGCCATCACTCTGGTACAAGTTGATCTTGGTCTCATGTGTCCATAGGATGTTGTTCCAGAACTGTGAAGGCTTTTTTAGATGTTGTTTGGCAAACTCTAATCTGGCCTTCCTGTTTTTGAGGCTCACCAATGGTTTTACATCTTGTGGTGAACCCTCTGTATTCACTCTGGTGAAGTCTTCTTTTGATTGTTGACTTTGACACACATACACCTACCTCCTGGAGAGTGTTCTTTATCTGGCCAATTGTTGTGAAGGGTGTTTTCTTCATTAGGGAAAGAATTCTTCGGTCATCCACCACAGTTGTTTTCCGTGGTCTTAAGCCTCGTACACACGACCGAGTTTCTCGTCGTAAAAAACACGTCGTTTTTTTCGACGAGATTCTTGTTAAGCTTGTCGATTTTCTCGTCAAGTTTTCCATGTGTACACACTGACATTTCCCAATTTCCTTGTTGTTCTCCGCGGTCACGTCCAGCACGTACGACGGCACTATAAAGGGGAAGATCTTTTTTCTTGGCGCCACCCCTTGGGCTGCTTTTGCTGATCTCGTGTTACCGCGTGTGAAGTAAAAGTTTGGCAAGAGACGATTCGCGCTTTTCAGTCTTCGTACTTTTCAGATCGTTTTCTGCAGTTCAGTTTGTGCTTGTGGGTTCGTATCTTGACTTTCAGGGCGTCTAGGCAGGTCGTATCTGTTTTACAGTGCGTTCTTGCCTGTTCATTTCTGATTTTCAGTTCGTTATTCATAGGCCTTGCTGTTCTAAAGTGCAGTCTGTTCTGTACGTTCTGATAAGACGACCGTTTCCTAGTCATGTCGCCTGGACGTTCTTGTCGTCGAGTTTGTGCTGTGCGTGCGCTTGGTGTTGGTCTGCTTGTTTTGGACCAAGACCAGTCCATGAATGGTGTGAGGAGGAGTTCATGGACCAAGAATTGGTTGCTCCAGCGGGACCAATTCTGCCACATGCCTCTGCTGCGGGAGATCGTCGAGAATAATCCTGAGGACTACAGGAATTTTCTGCGGATGTCTGACCCTGTTTTTCAGGAACTGTTGGCTTTGGTGTCCCCCTATATTACCAGGAAGGACACCGTTATGCGGGAAGCCATCAGTGCTAAACAGAGGCTCATCACCACCTTACGGTACCTGGCGACAGGGAGAAGTCTTCAGGACTTGAAGTTCACGACAGGCATCTCCCCCCAGGCTCTGGGCCTCATAATCCCAGACACCTGTTCTGCCATCATCCAAGTCCTGCAGGAGGACTATATTAGGGTAAGTTTTCTCCATTAACATCACATTTTATGTATTACATGTATGCTAATGTATTGTATTTCTTTCATCCTTCCCTAATTACCATGATTGTAATATGCTGAGAATGTCCCCTTTGTCCCCATGCATGTTGGAAGTTTTTAAATGCCCCTTTTTTCTCCTCCATGCATATTTTCCTTCACTAACCTTTCCAGCAGGGGCGCTTGTTGCTCCAAATGTTTGGGGGTTCAAACCCCAATTTAGGAAATAAACTTCCTCCTTTTTTGCTCTGGTGCCTATTAAACGCCCCCATTTGTCCCCTCCAATGCAGCCATTTTGTTCCCTCCAATGCAGTCAGTTCCCCCCCAGCCCTGCACTTACCTTCTTGTGGTCAGCGCCATCCTTCTTCTGTCCTTGATGTCTTCTCCTTCCCTTGATGTTGCATCAGCCAATCATGTTACCATTAAACAGACTTGGTGAACATGATTGGCAGAGCAGCCTGTCAGTGTTTACCCAAGGAATGCCCCCCCCCTGCGTCCCCTATTTAACTTTTCTGAAGCCAATTACATCCCTCAGGCTGTAATGTGCAAGACAATTTTCCTTACTGTTTCTGATATGCAATTTTAAGCCCATAAATGCCGCAGTTCTTCATATGTCAGTCGCTTAACAGGGGGCCATCCACCTGAATAGTGGGCGACATAGACAATACATAGGTTAATGCAAGGCATAAACCTATGTATTGTTCTGAGTGACGGGCACAGGAGAGAGGGGGCAGTGCTCCAGCGCCCACTTTGGACGCACCGCCACTGCAATGCTATCCTGTGGCCAAACACATCTCCCCCCCCCTCCCCATTAGAATTTATTAATGGACCATCATAGGGGGTGATGAATATGATACATGAGCCTTCCATTATACTTATTTAAAACACCTTAATAAACGTAGACTTTGCTTGATGTTGGCCTCTAATGTATTTTCGTAGAATATACTTGTAATGTTTGATTTGTGTATTCTAATATTTTTTCATCTTGTTTGACTCCACAGCTTCCTTCCACGCCACAGGAATGGCAGACTTTGGCATCGGAGTTTGCCACGCGGTGGGACTTCCCCAACTGCGGTAGTGCTATAGACGGGAAGCACGTCCGCATCGTGCCGCCACCCTGTTCTGGGTCCTACTACTACAACTACAAGGGGTTTCATAGCATTGTGCTGATGGCGGTGGTGTCAGCACGGTATGAATTCCTCTATGTTGATGTAGGGAAGAATGGCCGGATGTCCGATGGGGGATCCTTCATCCAGACGGAGTTTGCCCTCCGTCTCCAGAGTGACGATCTTGCATTGCCACCGGATGCAGGGAATATTGAAGGACTCCCCTCTGTTTTTTTGGCTGATGAAGCCTTCGGGCTCGGATCACATCTTCTGAGGCCATTTCCACAGAGGACCCTGACCCCAGAGAAGAGGGTGTTCAATTACCGGCTGGCCAGGGGCCGAAGAGTCATTGAAAATGCCTTCGGCATAATGGCCAGCCGGTTCCGCCTTTTTATGACTTCCATCCACTTGGCGGACTACAAAAGAAACTATGTAGTGTTATGCTGCTGTGTGCTACACAATTTTCTTTGCCGCAAATCAAATTCATATATGGCCTCAGTTTTGCCAGAGGCTGGACTTTCCCCTGATAATCCCCTGCCGGGCCTGGAATCTGCCTGTGCTGGCTTGCCCCCCTAAAATGCCCGTGAAGTTCGGGACAAATACATGGACTATTTCACGGGTAGGGGGGCAATTCCTATGCCAGGCTATGCCTAAAGATTGCTGTCTAACGATCCAAATAAAAATCTTGTTTAAACTTCTAACTTTTGTTGGTTTCCTGTCTCCTAGTTTGTCTTAGTGCATTTGTAGTGCCAAGTGTATTTTCCTTTAGTAAATACCAACCATTTCACTATGTAACCTTAAAAAATGTACCAAATAAGGTTAGAGCATATTAGAAAAAGAAGCTACACGTTGTTTGTGTTCAAATCTTTTACTATGTGCAAATTCACACACCTTTTTTTTTTTATTTTTACATTTTTTGTTTGCCTGGCCACAAACCGGCAATTGTTTTCTTAGGAAAATACAAAAACAACAGTTGCATTCCAAAAATTACAAAATTGGATACCTCGGAGCAATCTGAGACATTCACTTACACAAACTATATGTCTCTATGTGCCCGTCCTAATATGGGGTCCTGCCACCCCTTGCCCAGCCAAAAATTGAATATGCACACAATTGGGATTATTTTCCTATAGGGATTTTAGACTCCTGATCCCTATTGTCAACATGTGCTATCTGCCATCAGGGGTGATCAATGGACGTGTTTTGGGGGTGCAACCCCTTCCTCAGTTCACCTACTTTAGATACGAGGAAGGGGTTGCACCCCCAAAAGACGTACATGGATATCCCCTGATGGCAAATAGCACATGTTGACACACTGTGTGCAGATTCAATTTTTGGCTGGTTTGATTGTCAAAAAGTTTTTTAGAAGTTGCAAAACAAACATGAGAAAAAAGGGGGTTGGGATGCCTTATTGAATTCTCCCCAATACATCGAGAATGTCTTTAAATGTTTGATCCATCACATGTATTCTTTCTTTAATTTTGTCCAGTTCCGTGCTACATTCCATCACTTGCTGGATGAGGCGGAGGGCACTGTCAACAGAGAAACCTGTACTATCCTTCACCCCAACATTCACATCCCCTAAAAACAAAATAAAAAGGTATTATAACTCTGCAGGCCTACCTCTCTTACCTGAAGCTGTGGTGACAGATACTGACCTGTTGTGGTGACCAGTTCCACGACGTCATCCACCTCTCCTTCCTGCACTTCTCCTTCCTCCACCTCAACTTCCTCTACATCCTTCGTTTGTGGGTCTTTGGGAGTTTGGGGTTGTTGTGAAGCTGTGGGGTTCTTGTGCTCCCTGGAGTGTCCTCCTCCCAGTCTTCTCTCCCCTATGAGAATCAAACAAAAGGTAGCGTTATCACACAGAAATTCTCTATGTTAAACCAAAAAACAGGCTAAATTGCTTGGAAGTGGGGTACAAGTGTGTGTTTGGGCGGAAGTTAAAGATGAATGCATTATTTCTGACCAAGAATATGTTTAGTATTCACCTTTGTCTGTCATTTTTTAGACATGTAGGCAACACAAAAATTCTCTGAAGCACCTGTGTGGGACACCCAAAAAAGGCGGGTCTGTTGGCCCACACTATAGTGCTCCAAAGTACAGATGTGGAAGCAGCTGCTGAGTGTCCTCTCCTTTACACTGACAAAAGTTTGCATTTCATTCTCTTTACAAACACATCATCTAGCCTAAAACTTTGTGCCCCAAATTTCACAAAAAATGGCAGATGTCTAATTACTTTTGTGGCTGTAAAAGAATCCAAAACAGCGGATAGTGCCCGAACGAAGTGTCTGTAACGTTACGAACGATTACTGTGCCCAACCAAGTTCAAAATATAACATTTTGGACCGGAGTCCAATAAGAAAAACAAAAAAAACCAGCAACATGTCAGTTTAGAAAAGGATTAATAGCATAAAAGTGTACATTTTACTTACTTTTAGCGAGCATTCTCTTAATGCTCCTTAACTGCTCTGGCTCCCTCAGTTTGAGGTCTGACCACCTCTTTCTGAGCTGCTCATTTGAGCGTTTCACCCCGAAATTCGTCTTCAGACTCTTCACGACTTTAGTGAGGATTTTGGCCTTCCTTCTATTTGGTTTGCTATACAGCCCATGCTTTGCGTCATAATCAGACTTGAGCAAGATGTCCACCATCTCCGCCATCTCGGCAAAAGACATATTCGATGCCTTGAATCTCCTCCTTGATCGTGACGTTTCCTCGGTCTCCGGGCTTGTCTCCTCCTCGTTAGTTGCGGAATTATCAGACACCTGCTGTAACTCCGCCATATCTGTCTGCGCGCCGAAAGAGAAGGGGCGGGGAAAAGATGTTAGTTAGAACGTCATGGGCGGGCGATGTGTGCGGAGCGACGTGTTCGAATTTTGACGCATGCGTGGTGTGTATATAGCAAACACACATGTGACTATAGTACGTTCGGTGTGCGGAGAGAGGAGTTCAAGTGATGGACGTGCGAACGAAGGTATGTGATTTTGTGACTTGTAAAAATTGTTGGCCTATACTGTTTTGAGAATGTTGTAGGATATATATGGTGACTACGATGTTAAGGAGGTTAGACTGTTTGCCTCACATTAGTTATCTATTATTTCTTAAACTTGCAGATACAATATGAATGTCTTTATTAGCGACAAAGAGTTCCTGGCGGAATTTATTGACCGGGTAAGGGAGCTGCACGCTCTGTGGGAGACGAAAAACCCCATCCATAAAAAAAGAGGGGTGAGAAAAGCAGCGCTGGAGAAGCTGCTCCCATTTGTGCAGACCAAGGTGCCCACAGCCACAGCAAAACAAGTGGACACTAAAATTGGGAGCTTGAGAGGCACCTACAGGACTGAACGCTCTAAGGTCCTGGCTTCTCAGAGGTCAGGAGCAGCAGCAGATGATGTGTATGTCCCAATTTTGTGGTACTACAGCAGGATGTCCTTCCTGGATGACCACATTGAGGCAAGGCCATCACTCTCCACTCTTCCCCCCAGACTTCCCTGCAGCCAACCTGAGCCTTCTCTGGAGCAAGAAGAGGCAGCCATCCTGGATGAACCTGATTTGGCCATCTGGAGCCAGGTATAGTATTAAATGAAAATGTATTGGGATAAAATTAATGTTTGACAAATATGTCAAGATGAGAAACATACAATATTTTGGGTTCCACAAGTGAAATCAAGATCTCGAGACATTAGTCTGCACTTAATTGGCTGCTAAATAGTCAATCTGATGTAGGTGTAAATTCTAAAAAATGATTTCTGGATTTACATTCTAATTGCTTCAATCATGTTTATAAAGTTTGATGCAAAGATTAAAACAACATATTAAACTATGTCCCTTTTTCATACACAGGATGAAATCAGCCAGGAGGAGGGTCTGGAAACTGTCAGGCAGGAGGAGGAAGGGCCCAGTGGCAGCCAGGAGGTGGCAGGGCCCAGTGGCAGCCAGGAGGTGGCAGGGCCCAGTGGCAGCCAGGAGGTGGCAGGGCCCAGTGGCAGCCAGGAGGTGGCAGGGCAAAGGAGAAGCACCAGATCCCAGGTGCCTCCCATCCGGCTTCCCAAAAGAGGCAGGAGGGACAGGACCACCAGTGAGGCAGCAATGGCCCTTATTAAAGAGGCCCATGCCACCCTCAAAGAGCCCACATCCCCTGAAGAGGCCATTGCCGGCCTAGTGGAGGCAAAGTTCAAGGTGATGAGCATGGAGCAACGCCTCCTATGCGAGCCCCTGCTCATCACCTTGCTCAACAAGGGGGTGATGGGAAAAATTACCCCCAATACCGCCATTTGTGAGGTGGCACAACTGTCCCAACCTCAACCTCCTCCTCCACCTCCACATTCTTCTTCTGCCCCACCCCCTTCTCCTCCACCTCCACCTTGTTCTTCCGCCCCACCCCCTTCTCCTCCACCTCCACCTTGTTCTTCCACCCCACCCCCTTCTCCTCCACCTCCACCTTGTTCTTCTGCGCCACCCCCTTCTCCTCCACCTCCTCCTCCTCCTGACAGGAGTACCCCTCCAGTGGCCCAGCCTCCAGCCAAACGAAGAAGGAAGGCTGCAGGGAAGGCTTCAGGAAAGGTTGGAGGGAAGGTTGCCAGGAAGACGAGGAAGTGATGGCCTTGCTTCATTGTGGTCGGACAGAAGGCAGCCTGTTGTAGTACCACACACTTGGGACATATATATCACCTGCTGCTGTTCCTGACCTCTGGGAGGCCAGCATCAGATTGTGTTCAGAAATGTTGGCCTTCTCAAGCTCCCAATTTTAGTGTCCACACAGGGTTGCTGTGTGCTCTGGGGTCCCTGGGATGCACAAATGGCAGCAGCTTCTCCAGCGCTGCCTTCTCTTTATTTTATTTGAAACATGAATAAATGTTATTTTTGTTTAAGTTCATACTTGACTATGTGTATTTGTAAAAATGTAAAATCTAGCTTTGGAGTAAGCAGATACATTTGACTGACCAAAAAAGGGACAGATAACAACCCCCCCCAAAAAATAACTAAATCGTGTTTCCCAAAAAAGTGTGTAAATTTAAATCATATATATTAAAAGATTCAATGTGAGATCACTACCAAAACATTGCGAAATTACAATTAACATCAGTTAGAAAAAGAACTAATTTTTTAATATTCCAAAAAACTTGCACGATATAATACACATAAATCTTCTTAAGAGCAGCATGAAAAAGGTTAAAAAAAGATAGTCATAACTCTGTGTGAATATCAGCAGCAAAAGAAGTTCATTCGTTTGGATTAATGTCACATTCTAACGAAGATTTCAATGCACAACATTTAAACGATGCAAAAATTTGGAGCGTGACGAATGTGCTATCTCCATTACAAAGGCTTGTTTTACCAGAAGATGCGCTCCCGTCTCATAGTTGCTTGTGAGCATGCGCGCTTTTGGAAGAGTCGTAAAAGCATACACACGAACCATTTTCTCGTCACAAAAGAGGCCGACGAGAAACACGGCGAGGAAATCTGGAATCCTGACGAGAAAATAGAGAGCAGGTTCTCTATTTTCTCGTCGAGATTCACGGCAGTTTTCTCGTCGTAAAACCATACACACGAACGGTTTTCTCGACAAAAAAGCTCTCGCGGCACTTTTCTTGCCGGTTTTGGACGAGAAACTCAGTCGTGTGTACGAGGCTTTCCGGTTCTTTTGGTGTTGCTGAGCTCACCGGTGCATTCTTTCTTTTTAAGGATGTTCCAAACAGTTGATTTGGCCACACCTAATGTTTTTGCTATCTCTCTGATGGGTTTGTTTTGTTTTTTCAGCCTAATGATAGTGACAGCTCTTTGGATCTCATATTGAGAGTTGACAGCAACAGATTCCAAATGCAAATAGCACACTTGAAATTAACTCTGGACCTTTTATCTGCTCCTTGTAAATGGGATAATGAGGGAATAACACACCTGGCCATGGAACAGCTGAGCAGCCAATTGTCCCATTACTTTTGGTCCCTTAAAAAGTGGGAGGCACATATACAAACTGTTGTAATTCTTACACCGTTCACCTGATTTGGATGTAAATACCCTTAAATTAAAGCTGAAAGTCTGCAGTTAAAGGACATCTTGTTTGTTTCCTTTCAAATCCATTGTGGTGATGTATAGAGCCAAAAAGATTAGAATTGGGTCGATGTCCCAATATTTATGGACCTGACTGTATGTTAAAAATCCAAATGTAACTTTATAATAGCTAGTGCAGAGGTATTTTTCACAGACATTATACAGTAGTGTATCCTTGAGGAAGGTCTACGTGTTATTCAGGTTTAGCCACTTCCTAAGAACCAACAAGATTTTTTTTTTTTTTCCCAAGGGAAAATATTAGTAATCATACAAATATTTCCTAAATTATTCTAAGGGCAAAAACAGCACAGAACATGAGATGGTCTGTGTTGGTCTAAAGCGCCTGCTGACCCATGGGAGAACAGCCCCAGGGCACCCAGCACCTCAAAACAAAATGCTAGTGTCCCTCTATAACATCCTATTGGATGGTATATATGACTCAATATAAGGATAAATTGGCTCTGTGGATCTACAGTATCTCACATTTTTGTAAATATTTTATTATATATTTTCATGGACAACACTGAAGAAATGTCACTTTGCTACAATGTAAACTAGTGAGTGTACAGCTTGTATAAGGCTGGCCATACATGTTAAATTTTCTTGTACAATTTTCCTTTAGATTTACCAAAAACCATATATGAGTTTAAACAAACAAAACAACTTTCAAATGTATCCAATTAGGCAGGCCCTTGCACTACATAGTTTAAGGTACTGTAAATCTAAAGGAAAATTGTACAAAAAAAAATAAAAATGAACATGTGTGGCCAGCCTTACAGTGTAAATTTGCTGCCCCCTCAAAATAACTTAACACACAACAATTAATGTCTAAAGTGAAAATGTCCAAATTGGGTCTAAGTGTTAATATTTTGTGTGGCCATCATTATTTTCCAGCACTACCTTAACTCTCTTGGGAATAGAGTTCACCAGAGTTTCTCAGGTTGCCACTGGAGTCCTCTTCCTTGATGACATCATGGAGCTGGTGGATGTTCGAGACCTTGCGCTCCTACACCTTCTGTTTGAGGATGGCCCACAGATGCTCAATAGGGTTTAGGTCTGGAGATATGCTTTGCCAGTCCATCACCTTTACTCTCAGCTTCTTTAGCAAGACAGTGGTCGTCTTGGAGGTGTGTTTTTGGGTTGTTATCATGTTGGAATACTGCCCTGCGGCCCAGTCTCCGAAGGGAGGGGATCATATTCTGTTTCAGTATGTCACAGTACATGTTGACATTCATGGTTCCCTCAATGAACTGTAGCTCCCCAGTGCCAGCAGCACTCATGCAGCCCCAGACCATGACACTCCCACCACCATGCTTGACTGTAGGCAAGACACATTTGTCTTTGTATTCCTCACCTGGAATGGGCCACACACAAGAAATAGGAAGCCAAATTACTGTGTTTGATGAACTGACTGCCACAGTTGCCACATCTCAAATATCCTGAACCCTTGTGAGAACAGTATTACTATAAGATTGGGGAAAAACACCCTACAAGTCAGTCACATGTCTGGGGAGGAGAAGGAGTGAGTTCAAGTTACCCATTGAAGAGGAATGAATTCCACAGGCCACAATCAACAACCTGATCAACTCTATGCGAAGGAGATGTGCTGCATGGCGTGAGGCAAATGGTGGTCACACCAAATACTGACTGATTTTTGGACCCCCCCCCAAAATACAGTAAAACTGCACATTTTAGAGTGGCCTGTGAGGTGGATGAATTATCTCGGCAAAGGAGAAGTGCCCACTAACACAGATTTAGACAGATTTGTGAACAATATTTGAGAGAAGCAGCTCTTTTGTGTACATGGAAAACTTCAGCTGCGTTTATAATTTTACTCAGTGTAAAAATAATACAATGACACTGTCAATTTAATTGATGATTAATTTGGTAAATAAAACTATCAATTGGTATCCATATAATATCATTAATGTGGTGTGAGGGGGTTAACTCGGTAGCGGGTGTGTGTGACCCCCTGGTTGGGCTCCCCACACAAAAACAGGGCCAGCAGACGGAGGTTGTGGTTTTCAAAATCAAAAGGTGCGGTTTATTTCTCTATGTACAGTGACAAAAACACAGCAAAGCCAAAAAGAAACAAACAAAATAAATCCTGGTCAGTTTGACCTCTGACTAAACATGCAGGTTTCCTAAACTAACAACTGGGATCAGCCTGGTGCTGTCCTAGTCCCTAAGTCCCTGGTTTAGTAAAAGTCCAAACAAATAGCCACACAGGCTTTGCCTCACCGCACAGGGGTTCACTCTCCCTAGACAGTCCACACAGGTCTGGTTCCAGGCATGAGCTAACATCTAATGAAGCTGGGAGTTCTTATAGAGGCCTAAATGAGCTGACAAGCTTCAGCTGGTCTCATCAACTCCCTGTCTCACGACGCCCAGCACTCTCCCTAGAGGTATGAGTCATTCATGAGCCCACTAGCCTCAGCTGGGCTTCATCAACTCCCTAGTTGTATAAGTCGGCATAAAGCCTGAATCTGGGAGAAATATATCTACCCCCCTGGATGCAACCAGGTGACTTTACCTTCCTGCTGTCACATACCCCCCCCTCTTGTTTTAACCTCGGGGTTGGAACACCAGCAATCAGGCATTCATGTACTCGAGACAAAGCATCCACATTCCCCATTTGAACGCCAGGGCGATGCTTTACTGTGAAGTTGAATTCCTGTAGGGCCAGGAACCACCTATTCACTCTTCTATTTGTCTCCTTGTTTTGAGCCATCCACTTTAACGGAGCGTGATCCGTAACCATGTCAAAGTGCCTACCTAGCAGATAGTACCGAAGGGAATCTAGAGCCCACTTCACCGCTAAACACTCCTTTTCAACCGTGGCGTAATTTACCTCATGGGACTTCAACTTCCTGCTGAGGTAAATGACTGGGTGCTCTTCCCCGTTCCAGACCTGGGACAATACTGCTCCTAACCCCACATCTGACGCATCACTTTGTACGACAAAGTCTTTAGAGAAGTCGGGTGAGTACAACACTGGCTGGCTACATAAGGCTTGTTTCAAGAATTGGAATGCTGCCTCAGCCTCGGGGGTCCATTTAATCATGACCGACCCTTTCCCTTTCGTCAGGTTGGTTAGGGGCACAGCCTTAGAAGCAAAGTGGGGAATGAAGCGCCGATAATAACCCGCGATTCCCAGAAAGGCTCGTACCTGCTTCTTGCTGTTGGGACGTGGCCAACTCTGGATGGCCTCGACTTTGTTGAGTTGGGGTTTTATTACTCCCCTGCCAATGGTGTACCCAAGATATTTGGCCTCCTCCTGCCCAATGGTACACTTCTTGGGGTTAGCCGTAAACCCCGCTTCCCGGATAGAGTCTAGGACTGCTTGCACTTTTGGCAGATGTGAGGCCCAATCTGTGCTATGGACAATTACGTCATCCAGGTAAGCCGCAGCATACTTCCGATGGGGCCTCAGTATCTGGTCCATTTTCCGCTGGAATGTGGCCGGCGCATTCTGTAACCCGAACGGCATTCTCTTATATTGGAACGCCCCGTCTGGGGTTACAAATGCGGTTTTCTCTTTGGCCGACTTGGCCAGGGGAATTTGCCAATACCCTTTTGTGAGGTCAAGAGTCGTCATGTATCGGGCTGTTCCCAGCCGGTCGATCAACTCATCTATACGTGGCATGGGGTACGTGTCAAATTTTGTAACTTTGTTCAACTGACGAAAATCGTTACAAAATCGCCAGCTCCCATCCGGTTTAGGCACCAACACAATGGGACTAGACCAATCACTTTGGGACTCCTCTATCACCCCTAAGTTCAGCATTTTCTGTACTTCCTCCCGTATTGCCTCCCGTCGGGCCTCTGGGATCCGATAGGGTTTTAACTTCACCCTTTCACCGGGCGGGGTAATAATATCATGCTCTACCCCAGATGTTTGTCCCGGCAGCTCAGAGAACACCTCCTTGTTGCGAAGCACAAACTCCTTAACCTCCTGTTGTTGGGGTTGTGACAAGGTGGCTGCTATTCCAACCTCCGGAATCACGCAACCAGTTTGAGCTGGTGACCAAGTTTCTGCGACTAGGGACTCTCTATCCCTCCAGGCTTTCAACAGATTAACGTGATATATCTGTTCGGGCTTTCGCCTTCCTGGTTGTCTGACCTTGTAATTCACTTCGCTCACTTTTTCCATTATCTCGTAGGGGCCTTGCCATTTGGCAAGGAATTTACTTTCAACCGTAGGGACAAGTACCAATATCCTATCCCCCGGGGAAAAGGTACGGGTCTTTGCTCCACGGTTGTACACTCTCTGCTGTGCCAACTGCGCTTGGGCCAAATGTTCCTTCACGATGGGCATTACCTGTGCAATTCGATCTTGCATCAGGGCGACATGCTCAATCACACTCCTGTGGGGAGAACTCTCACTTTCCCAAGTTTCCTTGGCAATATCCAACAGCCCTCTTGGGTGTCTCCCATACAGTAACTCAAAGGGGGAGAATCCCGTAGAGGATTGGGGCACCTCCCTAATAGCAAACATCAAATAAGGAAGTAGACAGTCCCAATCCTTTCCATCTCTATCCACCACTTTCTTCAACATTTGTTTTAGGGTTTTGTTGAATCTTTCAACCAGCCCATCGGTTTGGGGGTGATACACAGATGTACGCAATTGCGTCACTTTGAGCAATTTACACAGCTCTTTCATAACCCGGGACATAAAGGGTGTACCTTGGTCCGTAAGCAGTTCTTTACAAATACCCACCCGGCTAAAAACAAGAGATAGCTCTTTGGCTATGGTTTTGGCCGAGGTATTTCTGAGAGGGATCGCTTCTGGATAACGGGTGGCATAGTCCATTATAACCAATATGTACTGGTGCCCCCTAGCGGACTTGATTATAGGACCTACCAAATCCATTGCGATTCTCTCAAACGGGACCTCAATGATGGGTAGAGGGACCAGCGGGCTACGGAAATGTGGCATCGGGGCCGACCTCTGACACACAGGGCAGGAGGAACAATAATTTTCTATGTCCTTCATCACCCCAGGCCAATAGAATCTCTGTAATACCCTCTCTCGGGTTTTCTCTGTCCCCAGATGACCTCCAAGAATGTGCCCATGGGCCAACTCCAACACCAACTTCCTGTAAGGTTTGGGCACCACCAGCTGCTCAACGGTTTCTTCTGCCCTTTTTGCCACCCGATACAGTAGGTCCTTCTCTACGCTGAAGTATGGGTAAGTGCAGGTATTATCTGGGTTCACTAACTCGCCATCTATTTCCACTACGTTTTCCCGTGCCTTTATTAGGGCGGGGTCTTTTAACTGTTCTGTGGCAAAATTTTCCCTGTGAACCTCCAGTTCAGAAAACTCCACAGACGGTAGGTTTTCGTCTGAGGAGGTGGGCTCCTCTCCAGTTTCTTGAGTCTCCCCTGCAAATACTGACAAGGGAAATTCTGGAGAGTCCTCACCACTCTCAGAGGAGTTCTGGCTATCACATTCCTGGTACATAGGGGCACCAGTGGGGGGCTCAGGATCATCCCACAGTTCCCAGAACTTCGGAAAATCCCTTCCCACAATGGCGTCATGCGGTAACTGAGATACTAAGCCCACTGGATGAGAGAGGGTACCTTTGGGGGTCTCGAAACACACTGTAGTCACTGGATACTCTCGGGTGTCCCCATGCACACAAATAACAGCTACCTTGCTATTCCCAGAGACCTCTGTTTTAACTAATTCAGCCTTTATCAGGGTCACAAGGCTACCTGAATCCAGTAATACCACAACATTTCTACCATTAATACACATTTTGCATAAATGTTTCTCAGTTCCTCGAATGGCAGTGCATGCGACTGTCGCACACAGCGACTGACGTCTGCCCGTCAGAAAGTCACACTGCATGGGTTCCTCCACAACCGGGCAATTGGCTGCAATATGTCCCGCTTGCCGGCAGCGGTAGCAAACGATCCTTCTTGCCGCCTCTTGAGCCGCTGATTTCCCAGGCTGTTCTCGCCAAACTTGGGGTAGAGCTCCCACCCTCTCACTCTCTCCACCCTTACCCCTTGGAATCCTCTTATCCGCCCCTGGGGATGGTCTGGTCTTAGGGTGGAAAGTCCGAGTGTCTCTGGAAGAGGCCGTCAGGTTCTCTGTAGCCAAGTATTTCTCTACACGATCCACAAGACCACCGGCCGTCTCTGGGTCTCCATGGCTTACCCACTTTTGGATGGCAGTAGGAAGAGCTCTCAAAAACCGATCCATTACAACACGTTCCACAATCTCTGGTGCGGACAAAGTCTCTGGCTGTAGCCACTTCCTGCTCAGGTGAATGAGATCATACATTTGAGACCTGGGGGGTTTTCCAAGCTGGAAAGTCCAGTTATGCACACGCTGAGCCCGGACAGCCAGGGTGACACCCAGCCTTGCCAATATTTCAGCTTTTAGCATCACATAGTCTTTTGCTTGGTCAGGCTCTAGGTCATAGTAAGCCTTCTGCGATTCACCAGTTAACAGAGGAGCCACCAGTCCAGCCCACTGCTCCTCAGGCCACTTTTCTCTTTCAGCAGTCCTTTCAAATGTGGTCAAAAATACCTCTGGATCATCCTCTCCAGTCATTTTTGTCAATAAACGACTCACCCCAAAGGACGCGGTATTAGTGGGACGGCTTTCCTCACTGGTCTGCGGACGTTGCTGCATTACTGCTTCCATTTGTTGTAGTCTCTGCTCTTGCTTCTGTAACAGGTCTATGAAGCGGGCCTCAGATTGCTGCTGGGCTTGTTGATGAGCTTGCTGCTGGGCTGCAAGGCTCCTTTGCAAACCTGCATTTGTCTGCTGTTGATTGGCATTTGCTAGAGCCAGCTGTTTCAGTATCTCCTCCATGCTGGCTTAAAAAAAACTGCCACTGGTTCTCCACCAACTGTGAGGGGGTTAACTCGGTAGCGGGTGTGTGTGACCCCCTGGTTGGGCTCCCCACACAAAAACAGGGCCAGCAGACGGAGGTTGTGGTTTTCAAAATCAAAAGGTGCGGTTTATTTCTCTATGTACAGTGACAAAAACACAGCAAAGCCAAAAAGAAACAAACAAAATAAATCCTGGTCAGTTTGACCTCTGACTAAACATGCAGGTTTCCTAAACTAACAACTGGGATCAGCCTGGTGCTGTCCTAGTCCCTAAGTCCCTGGTTTAGTAAAAGTCCAAACAAATAGCCACACAGGCTTTGCCTCACCGCACAGGGGTTCACTCTCCCTAGACAGTCCACACAGGTCTGGTTCCAGGCATGAGCTAACATCTAATGAAGCTGGGAGTTCTTATAGAGGCCTAAATGAGCTGACAAGCTTCAGCTGGTCTCATCAACTCCCTGTCTCACGACGCCCAGCACTCTCCCTAGAGGTATGAGTCATTCATGAGCCCACTAGCCTCAGCTGGGCTTCATCAACTCCCTAGTTGTATAAGTCGGCATAAAGCCTGAATCTGGGAGAAATATATCTACCCCCCTGGATGCAACCAGGTGACTTTACCTTCCTGCTGTCACAGTGGTTATACTAAACTACTTCTAATCAATACACCTGAGCAACTAACAGGAAATCTGTAATATTTGTGTAATATTTGAAGCAAATACTGCTTTTGCTGACCATAGCAATCAGTTAGATGCATCCTTCCATTCTCTTATTACTGTATAAAAGGGAACTAAAATTAGATGGTTTGTTAAGATGCTTTGATTAATAGAATCAGTACTTCTGTTTTAGATGCAGGGCCAGATTTACAAGTGTGAGGTTAACCTGCGTTTTCTTAAAGTATGCAATCATGTGAAGTAGAAACTTGCATATTACTATATTTAAATGAGCAAATAACAAGACCAGAGGTGTTGCTTACAGTGCAATAAAAGCACATTCAAATGTTTTATATACTGTTGCATGAGATGCAATATTATATATATATATATTGTGACAGCAGGAAGGTAAAGTCACCTGGTTGCATCCAGGGGGGTAGGTATATTTCTCCCAGATTCAGGCTTTATGCCGACTTATACAACTAGGGAGAGAGTTGATGAAGCCCAGCTGAGGCTAGTGGGCTCATGGATGATTCATACCTCTAGGGAGAGTGCTGGGCGTCGTGCAGGCAGGGAGTTGATGAGACCAGCTGAAGCTTGTCAGCTCGTTTAAGGCCTCTATAAAAACTCCCAGCTTCATTAGGTGTTTGCTCATGCCTGGAACCAGACCTGTGTGGACTGTCTAGGGAGAGTGAACCCCTGTGCGGTGAGACAAAGCCTGTGTGGCTATTTGTTTGGACATTTACTAAACCAGGGACTTAGGGACTAGGACAGCACCAGGCTGATCCCAGTTGTTAGTTAGGAAACCTGCATGTTTAGTCAGAGGTCAAGCTGACCAGGGTTTATTTTGTTTATGTTTCTTTTTGCTTTGCTGTGTTTTTTGTCACTGTAAATAGAGAAATAAACCGCACCTTTTTGATCTTAAAAACCACAACCTCCGTCTGCTGGGCCTGTTTTTGTGTGGGGAGCCCATCCAGGGGATCACACACACCCGCTGCCGAGCTAACCCCCTCACAGTTGGTGGAGAACCAGTGGCAGTTTTTTTTTAAGCCAGCATGGAGGAGATACTGAAACAGCTGGCTCTAGCAAATGCCAATCAACAGCAGACAAATGCAGGTTTGCAAAAGAGCCTTGCAGCTCAACAACAGAGCTTCGCAGCCCAGCAGCAAGCTCATCAACAGAGCCTTGCAGCCCAGCAGCAATCTGAGGCCCGCTTCATAGACCTGTTACAGAAGCAAGAGCAGAGACTACAACAAATGGAAGCAGTAATGCAGCAACGTCCGCAGACCAGTGAGGAAAGCCGTCCCACTAATACCGCGTCCTTTGGGGTGAGTCGTTTATTGACAAAAATGACTGGAGAGGATGATCCAGAGGTATTTTTGACCACATTTGAAAGGACTGCTGAAAGAGAAAAGTGGCCTGAGGAGCAGTGGGCTGGACTGGTGGCTCCTCTGTTAACTGGTGAATCGCAGAAGGCTTACTATGACCTAGAGCCTGACCAAGCAAAAGACTATGTGATGCTAAAAGCTGAAATATTGGCAAGGCTGGGTGTCACCCTGGCTGTCCGGGCTCAGCGTGTGCATAACTGGACTTTCCAGCTTGGAAAACCCCCCAGGTCTCAAATGTATGATCTCATTCACCTGAGCAGGAAGTGGCTACAGCCAGAGACTTTGTCCGCACCAGAGATTGTGGAACGTGTTGTAATGGATCGGTTTTTGAGAGCTCTTCCTACTGCCATCCAAAAGTGGGTAAGCCATGGAGACCCAGAGACGGCCGGTGGTCTTGTGGATCGTGTAGAGAAATACTTGGCTACAGAGAACCTGACGGCCTCTTCCAGAGACTCTCGGACTTTCCACCCTAAGACCAGACCATCCCCAGGGGCGGATAAGAGGATTCCAAGGGGTGAGGGTGGAGAGAGTGAGAGGGTGGGAGCTCTACCCAAAGTTTGGCGAGAACAGCCTGGGAAGTCAGGGGCTCAAGAGGCAGCCAAATGGATTGTTTGCTACCGCTGCCGGCAAGCGGGACATATTGCAGCAAATTGCCCGGTTGTGGAGGAACCCATGCAATGTGACTTTCTGACGGACAGACGTCAGTCGCTGTGTGCGACAGTCGCATGCACTGCCATTCGGGGAACTGAGAAACATTTATGCAAAATGTGTATTAATGGTAGAAATGTTGTGGTATTACTGGATTCAGGTAGCCTTGTGACCCTGATAAAGGCAGAATTAGTTAAAACAGAGGTCTCTGGGAATAGCAAGGTAGCTGTTATTTGTGTGCATGGGGACACCCGAGAGTATCCAGTGACTACAGTGTGTTTCAAGACCCCCAAAGGTACCCTCTCTCATCCAGTGGGGTTAGTATCTCAATTACCGCATGATGCCATTGTGGGAAGGGATTTTCCGAAGTTCTGGGAACTGTGGGATGATCCTGAGCCCCCCACTGGTGCCCCTATGTACCAGGAAGGTGATAGCCAGAACTCCTCTGAGAGTGGCGAGGACTCTCCAGAATTTCCCTTGTCAGTATTGGCAGGCGAGACTCAAGAAACTGGAGAGGAGCCCACCTCCTCAGACGAAAACCTACCGTCTGTGGAGTTTTCTGATCTTGAGGTTCACAGGGAAAATTTTGCCACAGAACAGTTAAAAGACCCCGCCCTAATAAAGGCACGGGAAAACGTAGTGGAAATAGATGGCGAGTTAGTGAACCCAGATAATACCTGCACTTACCCATACTTCAGCGTAGAGAAGGACCTACTGTATCGGGTGGCAAAAAGGGCAGAAGAAACCGTTGAGCAGCTTGTGGTGCCCAAACCTTACAGGAAGTTGGTGTTGGAGTTGGCCCATGGGCACATTCTTGGAGGTCATCTGGGGACAGAGAAAACCCGAGAGAGGGTATTACAGAGATTCTATTGGCCTGGGGTGATGAAGGACATAGAAAATTATTGTTCCTCCTGCCCTGTGTGTCAGAGGTCGGCCCCGATGCCACATTTCCGTAGCCCGCTGGTCCCTCTACCCATCATTGAGGTCCCGTTTGAGAGGATCGCAATGGATTTGGTAGGTCCTATAATCAAGTCCGCTAGGGGGCACCAGTACATATTAGTTATAATGGACTATGCCACCCGTTATCCAGAAGCGATCCCTCTCCGAAATACCTCGGCCAAAACCATAGCCAAAGAGCTATCTCTTGTTTTTAGCCGGGTGGGTATTTGTAAAGAACTGCTTACGGACCAAGGTACACCCTTTATGTCCCGGGTTATGAAAGAGCTGTGTAAATTGTTCAAAGTGACGCAATTGCGTACGTCTGTGTATCACCCCCAAACCGATGGGCTGGTTGAAAGATTCAACAAAACCCTAAAACAAATGTTGAAGAAAGTGGTGGATAGAGATGGAAAGGATTGGGACTGTCTACTTCCTTATTTGATGTTTGCTATTAGGGAGGTGCCCCAATCCTCTACGGGATTCTCCCCCTTTGAGTTACTGTATGGGAGACACCCAAGAGGGCTGTTGGATATTGCCAAGGAAACTTGGGAAAGTGAGAGTTCTCCCCACAGGAGTGTGATTGAGCATGTCGCCCTGATGCAAGATCGAATTGCACAGGTAATGCCCATCGTGAAGGAACATTTGGCCCAAGCGCAGTTGGCACAGCAGAGAGTGTACAACCGTGGAGCCAAGACCCGTACCTTTTCCCCGGGGGATAGGATATTGGTACTTGTCCCTACGGTTGAAAGTAAATTCCTTGCCAAATGGCAAGGCCCCTACGAGATAATGGAAAAAGTGAGCGAAGTGAATTACAAGGTCAGACAACCAGGAAGGCGAAAGCCCGAACAGATCTATCACGTTAATCTGTTGAAAGCCTGGAGTGATAGAGAGTGCCTAGTCGCAGAAACTTGGTCATCCGCTCAAACTGGTTGCGTGATTCCGGAGGTTGGAATAGCAGCCACCTTGTCACAACCCCAACAACAGGAGGTTAAGGAGTTTGTGCTTCGCAACAAGGAGGTGTTCTCTGAGCTGCCGGGACAAACATCTGGGGTAGAGCATGATATTATTACCCCGCCCGGTGAAAGGGTGAAGTTAAAACCCTATCGGATCCCAGAGGCCCGACGGGAGGCAATACGGGAGGAAGTACAGAAAATGCTGAACTTAGGGGTGATAGAGGAGTCCCAAAGTGATTGGTCTAGTCCCATTGTGTTGGTGCCTAAACCGGATGGGAGCTGGCGATTTTGTAACGATTTTCGTCAGTTGAACAAAGTTACAAAATTTGACACCTACCCCATGCCACGTATAGATGAGTTGATCGACCGGCTGGGAACAGCCCGATACATGACGACTCTTGACCTCACAAAAGGGTAATGGCAAATTCCCCTGGCCAAGTCGGCCAAAGAGAAAACCGCATTTGTAACCCCAGACGGGGCGTTTCAATATAAGAGAATGCCGTTCGGGTTACAGAATGCGCCGGCCACATTCCAGCGGAAAATGGACCAGATACTGAGGCCCCATCGGAAGTATGCTGCGGCTTACCTGGATGACGTAATTGTCCATAGCACAGATTGGGCCTCACATCTGCCAAAAGTGCAAGCAGTCCTAGACTCTATCCGGGAAGCGGGGTTTACGGCTAACCCCAAGAAGTGTACCATTGGGCAGGAGGAGGCCAAATATCTTGGGTACACCATTGGCAGGGGAGTAATAAAACCCCAACTCAACAAAGTCGAGGCCATCCAGAGTTGGCCACGTCCCAACAGCAAGAAGCAGGTACGAGCCTTTCTGGGAATCGCGGGTTATTATCGGCGCTTCATTCCCCACTTTGCTTCTAAGGCTGTGCCCCTAACCAACCTGACGAAAGGGAAAGGGTCGGTCATGATTAAATGGACCCCCGAGGCTGAGGCAGCGTTCCAATTCTTGAAACAAGCCTTATGTAGCCAGCCAGTGTTGTACTCACCCGACTTCTCTAAAGACTTTGTCGTACAAAGTGATGCGTCAGATGTGGGGTTAGGAGCAGTATTGTCCCAGGTGTGGAACGGGGAAGAGCACCCAGTCATTTACCTCAGCAGGAAGTTGAAGTCCCATGAGGTAAATTACGCCACGGTTGAAAAGGAGTGTTTAGCGGTGAAGTGGGCTCTAGATTCCCTTCGGTACTATCTGCTAGGTAGGCACTTTGACATGGTTACGGATCACGCTCCGTTAAAGTGGATGGCTCAAAACAAGGAGACAAATAGAAGAGTAAATAGGTGGTTCCTGGCCCTACAGGAATTCAACTTCACAGTAAAGCATCGCCCTGGCGTTCAAATGGGGAATGTGGATGCTTTGTCTCGAGTACATGAATGCCTGATTGCTGGTGTTCCAACCCCAAGGTTAAAACAAGAGGGGGGGGTATGTGACAGCAGGAAGGTAAAGTCACCTGGTTGCATCCAGGGGGGTAGGTATATTTCTCCCAGATTCAGGCTTTATGCCGACTTATACAACTAGGGAGAGAGTTGATGAAGCCCAGCTGAGGCTAGTGGGCTCATGGATGATTCATACCTCTAGGGAGAGTGCTGGGCGTCGTGCAGGCAGGGAGTTGATGAGACCAGCTGAAGCTTGTCAGCTCGTTTAAGGCCTCTATAAAAACTCCCAGCTTCATTAGGTGTTTGCTCATGCCTGGAACCAGACCTGTGTGGACTGTCTAGGGAGAGTGAACCCCTGTGCGGTGAGACAAAGCCTGTGTGGCTATTTGTTTGGACATTTACTAAACCAGGGACTTAGGGACTAGGACAGCACCAGGCTGATCCCAGTTGTTAGTTAGGAAACCTGCATGTTTAGTCAGAGGTCAAGCTGACCAGGGTTTATTTTGTTTATGTTTCTTTTTGCTTTGCTGTGTTTTTTGTCACTGTAAATAGAGAAATAAACCGCACCTTTTTGATCTTAAAAACCACAACCTCCGTCTGCTGGGCCTGTTTTTGTGTGGGGAGCCCATCCAGGGGATCACACACACCCGCTGCCGAGCTAACCCCCTCACAATATATATATATATATATGTACTCTTATTGTAATCTATAATATATATCTATCACATCTATGTATCTATTGTATAGTCCCTTGTTTGCTAGTCTAGCCTATCAGAGAATGCTAGGCCTAATGCTATAATATTATCTATAAAGA
This sequence comes from Rana muscosa, assembly GCA_029206835.1. Taxonomy (NCBI): domain Eukaryota; kingdom Metazoa; phylum Chordata; class Amphibia; order Anura; family Ranidae; genus Rana; species Rana muscosa. The sequence continues at coordinate 253,888,717 of CM055117.1, read as the reverse complement.
CCGACACGGTTGCTCAGTAAGTGATGTTATATTTATTCCTTTAAAAATAGGAAACATATCCTAACAACAGATATCAGATACAGTCTATATCAACAATAATAATAATGAAAGATACTTAACACTCCTCTCGGTAACCCTCACTGGCTGGGCTCAGATGTAACAGAGAATTCAGGCCTAGGCCACATGGCTAGGCCCAAGCATCAGGCTTCTATGAGGCCTATAGACATGTGGCATCAGAAAGGTCTCCAGTTCAAGAGAGGCTGAGCTCTGTGTTACGAACCCTTTTTACAAAACTCACTTATTACTCATTCAAACTCCCCCATAGCCAACCCATATGCCAATCGTTGTACTTCCATGATCCTCGTCCTTGTTATTGATTGTCCTGCCACACCTTGCCTTTGGGGGCAGTATTGCAGTCCATGCGCAGTCCATTGTCATCAAACTCTTTGAAGCTTCTCGCACAGCAGGTGGGCTGGAGATAAGCCCTTTTCTGCTATGCAGACTCTGTTTGGGGACTGCAAGTGTCATCTGATCTTGGTTGTAAAAACAGGTGTGTGGAATATACCAGATTGCCCCCAACATATGCCGCTTTGCGCCTAACGGGCGCATATCACCCTTCTTCAGACATGGCTCCCATTGAACAGTCCATATGGTCCGAACAGTCCTTAACTGTCTTAATGTGTTGCGTTTTTCAACATGCGCCTCAGAAACAGCTCCTATGGAACAGACCATAACTGTCTTCCAACATGTGCTTCAGAACCAGTTCCTCTGGAACAGTCCATAATGGTTTTACCGTGTTGCGCCTCTTAACATAGGCTTCAGCCTAATGAGCTGTGCTTCTCAACATGTGCCGCTTTGCTACTGGGTGACACACCAACATCATTCTTCCGTGACAGCTTCCATGTCACCGTTCTGTATCTTCTTCTTTCTGTCATCTTCATGAAGGGGTATAGTACCGGCAAGGGGATCCATTCACTCACCATTCACTCGCACACACTCAGAGCAACAACTCCACCAGCTTTCAGATACAGAGCTTCAAGGAGGACCTTACTTGCACATATTACTAGCCTAATATATATACCTTCATCACACTATACCATGACATAAATCAACCCATTGTCATAATATATGCATATATATGATCCATCCAATTACACCTCCCGCTCCCAACCTCCTATAACTCTTTATTGTAGATACAGGTCAGGATTGGGCAGGCTTGCTCACAGTGGCCTTATGAGTTAGCATCACAGCTCAGTAAGATTTTACCAAAGCACATCTCTTACACTAATCCAAAGTGGTGGTCAAATGCCTGGATGGGCTGTACTAATTTGGATTATGAGAGATGCTATGCTTCCTCATTGATCCCATATACAGAAGTACAGACTCAGTCTGTGTTTTCGGTGGTATCAATAGGCTTGCTGACTGGGGATTCTACTTTGTTACATCTCAGGCTAAATTACCCACATGTGATCAGAGAGGATGGGAGCTGGAGGCAGGTTGATATTTCCCTCTGTCGGAAGCATGACCTTGACATCCTGTGTATGCCAGGTCAACACACGATGGTGAATGAGAAATGTTGGGAAGATGCCTCGCTCTGTGTTCTGGATGGGGAAAACATTGCTGGGAAGGAAGCACCTGGGTATTATTTAGGACATAGATGAGTTTGTTTCTTTGTCCTAAAGGATACCGATGTAGCGTTAGTCATGGAACTACGGTTTTTCTTGAACCTAACAGTAGGTAGGGGTGCATGATATGCCCTGGGCATGGTCACGGAAATCCAGGCACAGGGATGGAATTTTGTGGGTTTTGTCATTGTTTGAGAGTTATATGTGTTGTTAGATTCAAAACTTACATAGGAAGCTCTCCCGCTTATCTATGCAAGTTGAGGGACAAATTGGTGGTGAAGTCTCTTCATACACGTTAGAGGCTTTGCTGCCAATTCAGAACACTGAAATATCGCTGACATGCCAGAATTGCGGTAGGGAAGGCCACTATTAACGAACCTGTATAATCCCGACCCGTATTTACAGTGAAGAGTTATAGGAGGTTGGGAGCGGGATACGTAATTTGATGGGTCATATGTATATATGTAGATAGTATGGTAATAGGTTGATTGATGTTATGGTGTAGTGTGATAAAAAATATATATTAGGCTAGTAATATGGCCAAATAAGGTCCTCCTCGAGGCTCTGCATCTGAAAGATGGTTGAGTTGTTTCTCTGAGTGTGTGCTGGTGAATGGTGAGCGAATGGACACCCCTTGCCGATGCTATAACCCTTCATGAAGATGTCAGGAAAAAGAAGACACAGAAGATGCAGAATGGTGACATGGAAGCCGTCACGGAAGAATGAGGTTGGTGTGTCACCCAGTAGTAAAGCGGCACGTGTTGGGAAGCACAGCTCATTAAAACCGTTATGGACTGTTCTATAGGAGCTGGTTCTGAAGCCTATGTTGAGAGACGCAACACAGTAAAACCATTATGGACTGTTTCAGAGGTACTGGTTCTGAAGCAAATGTTGGAAGACAATTATGGACTGTTCCACAGGGGCTGTTTCTGAGGCACATGTTGAAAATGCAACACATTAAGACAGTGAAGGACGGTTTGGAAACACATGTTGGGCGTTAAGACCATATAGACTGTTCAATGGGAGCCATGTCTGAAGTAGGGTGATATGCGCAATTTAGGCGCAAAGCAGCATATGTTGGGGGCAACCTGGTATAGTCCGAAAGTTTCCACAAGTCTCGTTGTTACAACCAAGATCAGATGACACTTGCAGTCCCCAAACAGAGTCTGCATAGCAGAAAAGGGCTTATCTCCAGCCCTCCTGCTTTGCGAGAAGCTTCAAAGAGTTTGATGTCAAAGGACTGCGCATGGACTGCAATACTGCCCCCAGTGACCAAGTATGGCAGGACAATCAGTAATGTAATCTACTGAGGAAGGATTGGCCTGTGAAAGGATTGGACCAAAGGAATATGGGCTTGGCAATGGGGGGGGGGGGTTTGAATGAGTAATAAGTGAGTTTTGTAAAAATGGTTCGTAACAGAGCTCAGACTCTCTTGACCTAAAATTATTTACAACACTGGCGCTTAAAATGTCAAAAAAACAACACGTATATATATATATATTACCAAAGAAGTCCTTTGAGCTGTGTGAAGAGCTCGAATGTGAGTATTAACAGTCCTGGGATACAACCGGGCAGCCTTGCTGGGGGAGCCGAAGCCAGACTCCAAACATAAAAAATAAAGAAAAACAATACAGGCGCCACTTAGTAAAACTGTTACACTTTAATAACACAATAGCACTAAAGCACTCACTCTTAGGTAAACTGTAGCAGGCACATGAGCGGTCCGGTCTACGATCGTACTCCAAAAGCTGGCATTCTCAATAGGAAGAGACATCCCTGTGTGCTGAGCGAGGAACCGGCATAATGTCCATTCAAATGTATCCGGGTAGTCTCTCAAGGAACCAGGAGGAGGGCTGGAATGCAGACTAGGAGTCAAACTGAGACGCTATGCTCAGCGGGGTGACGTCACGACCAGCATGCAACGCGTTTCGATGTTACAGCAGCGAGACGTGAAAGGTCACTGCACGCATCTTTATCAAGCATGTCTGTGGATAGCTGATCATAGCCTATTTATATGCCTGAGGTGGTGTTGCCACCTTGTGGAATTAGTTGTAACTACACCCATTGGAATGGATGTCATACACTAATAATAGCAAATTTAAACAAAGGTGACAGATGGTGTAATGTAATGCTACTAAACCGGACATATACAAGCATAACATAATAATCCAATATTATAATATGGTCTACAATTTGTTAAAACATAAGAAACTTTATCTTTTAATACATATTAAATTTTTAATTTTTTAAAACAAAAATAGGAAAAAATAATGGTATAATAATCGATAAAAAATAAATAAAAAATGGAAATATCAAACCGAATCATTAAATATTTAAAAATGAATAGTATATATGATATTTTATATATAAAAAATGAATGTAAGAACTCAACCCGAGCTGTTGTAGTAAAAACTGTAGAACATAGATTTATTTTGCTAGTTCTATTCAATAAAAAAAGGGAAAAGAGATCCAACAATCAATATTATGATGTATCAAAAAAAATTGTTGGCCAGGGAAGAAGGGGAGGGGGAGGGGAAGAAAAGAGGAAAAGGTACTAATGTACCAACAATTAGACATTTTTTATAATTATACTAATTGGGTTCTTATCAAATTACTATAAGAAATAATAATGTTGAAATGCCACAATAGCTTTTTAGAATATGCAGGTCGCACACCGTACAAAGACAATGTGCAACTATGCATATATACTGTAAAGCTAGATAAAAGAGAAGGAAGAAGATCTGAACACAAAAAGGAAAGAGATCTGAACACAAAAAGGAAAGGAAAAGAAAGAGAGGGTATAAATCTTCATAATATACCGTATATACTCAAGTATAAGCCGACCCGAGTATAAGCCGAGGTACCTAATGTTACCACAAAAAACTGGGAAAACGTATTGACTCGAGTATAAGCAGAGGGTCAACAATGCCTCACTGTTCCCATCCTTACTGTGCCCATCCTCACTGTTCCTCACTGTTTCCATCCTCACTGTTCCTCACTGTTCCTATCCTCACTGTTCCTATCCTCACTGTTCCCTAGCTCACTGTTCCCTAGCTCACTGTTTAAATTTAACATTGTAAATAGTACCTGAAAAAAAGTTGAGAGGCTGCGGCGTCCATCGTTCAAATCTCACGGTCTCTTCCTGGTCCCTTCCGTGATAGGCGATTCTCAGCAGACACTCTCCGCTTATCACGAACGTTCTCTCATCCTCACCCATCCCAGCAGACACTGTGTTCGGTGTTCCGCCAATCACAGACATCTGCTGGGAAACTGAGGATTAGAGAACGTTCGTGATAGGCGGAGAGTGTCTGCTGAGAATCGCCTATCACGGAAGGGACCAGGAAGAGACCGCGAGATTTAAATGATGGACGCCGCAGCCTCTCAACTTTTTTTCAGGTACTATTCACAATGTTAAATTTCGCTGACTCGAGTATTAGCCGAGGGGGGGACTTTCAGCTCAAAAAAAGGGCTGAAAATCTCGGCTTATACTTGAGTATATACGGTAGTAGAAATTTCCAAATCTTCATTGATTCCCCCAGGACTGAGGGTATCCAAAGAATAAATCCAGAAGGTTTCACGTTCACAGAGCTTGTGAAATCTTTCGGCCTCTGGCAATGTATTGGAGATTTGTTCCACAATCCATACTCTGAGACCTTCTGTGGATTTATGATGACAGCCGGCAAAATGACGAGGCACACTGTGCTTATCTTTTCCACCTTCTATCTTTCTTCTATGTTCGCCAAAACGTTGGCGTAAAGGTCTTATGGTGCGGCCCACGTACAACAATTTACAACTGCAATTGTAGAAGGCCCCCAGATAATGTGTTTTTTCTTTTGTGGAAAATTATTTTTGTCCATGGTCTATAAAGGAACATGTTTTACACAATTTTTTTCTACATTGAAACATGCCCTTTAAAGGGAACATGTCAATGTGTTGTAACAATGGATTTTTTTTGCATTTCAATTTGCTGGGGGCTATTCTATTATTCAAATTTGTGGCTCTTCTGTAGGTGACCCTAGGCATGTCAGTAAGAACAGATTTTAGATGTGGATCTTCCAATAAAATGGGCCAATGTTTTTTTTTAGGATAGATTCCATTTTGCTGGACTTTGTGTGGAACCTTGTTATAAAACTGATAGAGGGATCAAACTTGTCTTGGTCCTCATTCTGCGTACTCGTAACTACTTTGGGATCTAGGTAGTGATTATATGCATGATCTATCAATGAGGTGAGATACTCTTTTTCATATAATTTCTTTTTAAGAATTAGGCTTTGTTGGATGTAATGTGTTTTTTGGGTACTATTTCGCTGCAATCGACAAAATTGACCTCTAGGGATGTTATTTGTCCACTTTTTATAATGGCAGCTTTTGAAATGGAGCAAGGAGTTTCCTGCTGTTGGTTTGAAATAATTCTTAGCTTGAATGTCCTTGTCTAGATGATATAGCTCCAGATCAAGAAAGTTTAGCCTGTCTCTATCCCAAAGATGGGTAAAAGACAGACCACATGTGTTTTTATTGCAGTGGTTCACAAAGTCATCGATAACACCAATATCACCATCCCAGATGACTATAATGTCATCGATGTACCTGCCAAAAAACACCAAATGCTTGGAAAAAGGATTGTTGGACCACACATACCTTTCTTCCCAGAGGCCCATGGTCAGATTGACATAGGATGGCGCAAAATTAGCACCCATTGCAGTGCCTTTGATCTGTAGGAAATATTCTTTGTCAAAACAAAAATAATTGTGGGTTAAACAAAAATTAGTACAATCCAATATAAATTTGGCCTGTTCGCTTCCCATGTAAGGGTTTTCAAATAGAAAATTACCTATGGCTTCCAAACCGAACTCATGGGGTATGGAGGTGTAAAGGGAAGTTACGTCCAATGACATCCAGACATAGTTCTCTTCCCACCTATATGGTTCTAGCAGCTCCAAGAGATAGGTACCATCTCGGATATAGGATCGTAGACCTTGGGCCAGGGGTTGCAGATGATAATCAATGTATTTTGATAGTCCAGAAGTAATGTTGTCCATGGCAGCAATGATAGGTCTGCCTGGAGGAGAATTTGTATTCTTATGAATTTTTGGGATTTGGTAGAAATAAGGGGTATTATAATAATCTCTGTGTAGAAAAAAGGCCTAATTTTTACTTATTATGTTATTAGATAAAGCTGACTTGATCAATATTTTGATTTCTATTTTATAAGCCAACAGTAGGTCACTCCTTAGCTTACAATATGTCTGTTTGTCTCCTAAGAGACGTTCTGCCTCCAAGAGATACTTATCCCGGTCCTGTATGACAATACCACCACCTTTATCTGCGGTTTTTATGATGATATCCTCATTTTTTGTGAGACAGGACAAGGCAAGATTTTCTTCTTGAGTTAAAAGGCCTAATGTAGAGGTGTTAGAAGTGGAATTAGAACACATCTTTTTGAGATCACTATAAACCATGTTATAAAAAGTTATTAAGTGAGGTCCTCTGGACTGATACGGAAAAAATGTTGACTTTGGTTTAAATGGGGTATGTATAATAGGTGGGGTAAAATATATATATACGTGTTGTTTTTTTGACATTTTAAGCGCCAGTGTTGTAAATAATTTTGTCTGACCATTTGAAGTATTGATTTGGCTGCTATTGTTATTTCAAGACATATATTTACCATAATTAGGTTCATCTTTATATAGATTATGTTCATTTCCTTCCAATCTTGATATGTGTGTATATATACTGTACATATCATATATTATTTCAATTATTAATACGTTTGAGGTTTTCCACATATAGGCGGTTTTTATTCCTCTCTTAATTTTGGTCTGCCTTTATGCATACCAAATATTTTATAAGTAATCATATTTCTTTTTTATACATTCATACATTATCCGTATTTTATTTGGTCTTTGATTTATATATACAATTTTCTTGTTTTTTCTCAACCTGAATTTTTCATGATTTGAAGATTTTAATTTAAAGACACCCATATGGTGTCCGATTTTTTATAATACTCTAATCATTTGTAGTAAAAAAATTTAAAGACACCCATATAGTGTCCGGTTTCTTATAGGACTCCAACATGGATTTCTTGACTGAAATAGAGTCCAAAAAATACAGCATATTGGATTCACTTTACACCAAATTACCTCCCTCATTGTTTTTGGATGATGTCATATTAACCAAAAATAATAGGTATAAATTATGCGGTAAATTTAAGAAACTGGAACATTTAATACATTCCACCAATTCACAATGGTGGGATAGATATTTCTTGGAGAAATATTTAGATAATAGAATAACGCCTAGAGGTCTAAGAATTCAAAACAATTGTTCATTCTTAGAGCTTGATGATGCCAGAGAATGGAACAGTTTGGCCGAATTTTGGACCACTAAGTGGTTGAATATTCTATTAAAACATAGAGCTAACAAATTTGATCAGCTAGAAAAAACGGTGCAATCATTATGCACTGAAATTTTAGATTTTGGGCATAAGGTTCCTCTTTCCTGGTTGGATATCCTCAAAAAGAAAACCTCAAAATGGAGGGTGATCTCATATATAGTAAATTGGGTAAATTTAGAAGGGATATTAAAGACTATTCTAACAATAAGGTGTTTACTTGGATGGATAAAAATTCCAATTCCCCCCACTGTATCCCTTTTCCCTAATACCACTTTACTATCACAGCCATCCAGCAATTCCATGCCCAATATCCCTCTTCCCCTTTCTTCTCCTTATCCTCCACCTCTTATGTCCCTAGTTTTGAAAAATAATATCCCACGGCCCTTAAAGTCTCATTTATCTACTAACTCCATCACTACTACTACTACTACCATTATTATTAAAAAACCTTCTCAAACCAAACTTTTGCAGGACCTGAGTGCTTTTTACAATCGAACTAATCCTCCAACTGTGCCATTAAATTGTGTCACTCTTGGCACCTCAGAGCTAGCCTGCAGTAATAAAAAGATCTGTGCGGGAGGCTCCGAGATGGAACTAGAGATTAATGGTTCTTCCAATTCACCAGTTATTTCTGAACCTAGGATTAATTTGTCCACATCCACAGTTTGTAACATAAATCCCAATCTTTGTCCTCCCATGTGCTCTAACAAATCTATACCCATTACCTTTGGTGCCATGGATAGCTTAATCACTGTACCAAGTTCCTCTGGTATCACAAATATTGTGAGTAACTCAGTATCTCTATCCAACCCTTCTTTTTTAGTAAAAAACCCCTCTCCAGCCTTGTCAAGAAAAAGAAAATTTGCAGAAGAGGCTGCAGAGGGGGAAGAAATAGAACAAAAAGACAAAAATGCACCAAAAACCCGGAAACTGTAAAGATATATAATTTGTCTAAACACAATCTAACACAAGCCGAAACTTCCCTCCTTGGTCGGGGTCTTAATTTTGCACCTTCAAACAAACCAGTTCCATTCCGATTGTTTAAAGATTTTAATAGATATGTCAGGAATCTGACTCTGAAGAGGTTTCTTCAGATACAAAAATTCAAACATATACCACATTCTGATATTCTTGATGTCTCAGGCCTTTTGGACTCAGAGCAAGATATCAGTGAATTTAATTTTGACATTGATGTTATTGAAACACTTGATCGCCCCCCAGGTAACCCTTTCACCCCCTATTACCACTGTCGCTAAGCGATCGTTTTTCTGATCGCTGTCTTATTGTCGGTGATGCCGATAGGTAGCCAGTTATTTTTTTTAGGTTCGCCGCAGGTTTTTATAGCGTCAGCTACCCCCATATATTACCTAATAAAGTTTTAACCCCCTGATCGCCCCCAGGTAACCCTTTCACCCTCTAGCACCACTGTCACTAAGCGATAGTTTTTCTGATCGGTGTATTAGTGTTGGTGATGCCGCTAGGTAGTCAGTTATTTTTTTATGTTCGCCGCCAGGTTTTTATAGCGTCAGGTACTCCCATATATTACCTAATAAATGTTTAACCCCCTGATCGCCCCCCAGGTAACCCTTTCATCCCCTAGCACCACTCTCACTAAGTGATCGTTTTTCTGATCGGTGTATTAGTGTTGGTGATGCCGCTAGGTAGTCAGTTATTTTTTTAGATTCGCCGCCAGGTTTTTATAGCGTCAGGTACCCCCATATATTACCTAATAAAGGTTTAACCCCCTGATCGCCCCCCAGGTAACCCTTTCACCCCCTAGCACCACTGTCACTAAGCGATAGTTTTTCTGATCGGTGTATTAGTGTTGGTGATGCGATTTCGCTCCTAATGCTGCGTACATACGGTCGAAATTCCGACGGAGGCTTGCCCGTGGAAAAGTCTGACCGTGTGTACGCGCCATAACTTTTGCGGGATGATGCCCCCATGCTTCGGCATATATAAATGGTGCATGTATGCCCATCATTAGAAGTGGGTGAATGAAGGGAGGTATTCTAATGGTGGGCATACCCACCGATCAATCTCTTTTTTTCGTTCAGCCAACAGGCTGCATGAAAAAAAAGATTACAATACATGTCCAACAAGGACCAGCAACGTACTGGTATGTTGCTGGACTTTGAATGGTTATACCAGAATGATAATGGGGTATGTATACTGCGCTGTCTATATTAGAAAAAATATGTGGTAAATTAATACCCGTGCTGCAACTAAAAATGTGAGACACACACAATATAACATATATAAAAAAACTCAAGCTGCACAACAGTATATAATAAATTGATATACTAGGTGAGTGATCAGAATCCAATCACAAAAAACAGTGTACTGTATATGACATCCAATGTCAAAGACCAAAATATAAAAAAAAATGAAGTAGAAAAAATTAGCTTCCAAACAAAGTTCTTAAATGGTACTACACGCTTTTCCTTGGCTGATATAAATATCAAAAACTCAAATGATAGTTCGTACATAGAATACAGTCCACAGGAAAAGATAATGAAGTTTGGGGGTTCAATCTTCTCAGCATGGATTTGTGACTTCAGACCAAAACCCCATAGAAGAGTGCTGGTAAAATAGAAAATAATTCACCACCTTAACTCTCAAAGGCCGCTTACCAGAAGCACTGATCCCTGAAAGAGATCAGTCAAAACAGATGGCTATCAACCCTGCCAAGGTCTCTGAATTGCTCTCTCTGTGATCCTGGCTCCTTCGTATTCTAGGTCTGTAGTCCCCCGATATCTCACCAGATCATATTAGATGAGAAAAGAAGCCCCATAGCGTAATCCAGTATTATAACATTAATTAAAAAATAAGTATTACACTTACAATATATGGCAAGTAAAATAGCGGTGGTTTGTAAAGGGCCGGTCGGCTCTCACTACCCGTTTGCTTCCGGGACTCGTATGCGGTGACGTCAGAATGATGCCTGCGGGTTTAGGTATCATCTTGGTATCATTTTTTTCAGCCAGCGGCTTTCATGTAAAAGCAATCCTAGCGGCTAATTAGCCTCTGGACTGCTTTTGCAAGCAGTGGGATGGAATGTCCCCCCCCAGATATAAAAAGCGCCATTGGGAAATTGGGAAAGCATTTTATCACACCGATCTTGGTGTGGTCAGATGCTTTGAGTGCAGAGGAAAGATCTAGGGTCACTAAATGATATATTGCTCAAACATGCCATGGGCATATGTGGAATTACACCCCAAAATACATTCTGTTGCTTCTCCTGAGTACGGGGATACCACATGTGTGAGACTTTTTGGGAGCCTAGCCGCGTACAGGACCCCAAAAACCAAGCACCGCCTTCAGGCTTTCTAAGGGTGTAAATTTTGAATTTCACTCCTCACTGCCATGGAATGCCCAGATGGCACAAAACCCCCCCAAATGACCCCATTTTGGAAAGTAGACACCCCAAGCTATTTGCTGAGAGGTATGGTGAGTATTTTGCAGATCTCACTTTTTGTCACAAAGTTTTTTTCTCAGAAAATAGCTTGGGTGGCTACTTTTGAAAATGGGGTCATTTTGGGGGGGGGGGGGGTTGTGCTATTTTGGCATTTTATGGCCTTCGAAACTGTGATAGGTAGTGAGGAGTGAAATCAAAAATTTGTGCCCTTAGAAATCCTGAAGGCGGTGCTTGGATTTCTGGGTCCCGTACGCGGCTAGGCTCCTAAAAAGTCCCACACATGTGGTATCCCCGTACTCAGGAGAAGCAGCAAAATTTATTTTGGGGTGCAATTCCACATATAACCATGGCATGTGTGAGCAATATATCATTTAGTGACAACTTTTCGTAATTTTTTTTTTTTTTTGTCATTATTCAATCACTTGGGACAAAAACAAAAATATTCAATGGGCTCAACATGCCTCTCAGCAATTTCCTTGGGGTGTCTACTTTCCAAAATGGGGTCATTTTGGGGGGTTTTGTGCTATTTTGGCATTTTATGGCCTTCGAAACTGTGACAGGTAGTGAGGAGTGAAATCAAATATTTGCGCCCTTAGAAATCCTGAAGGCGGTGCTTGGATTTCGGGGTCCCGTACGCGGCTAGGCTCCTAAAAAGTCACACACATGTGGTATCCCCGTACTCAGGAGAAGCAGCAGAATGATTTTGGGGTGCAATTCCACATATAACCATGGTATGTGTGAGCAATATATCATTTAGTGACCACTTTTTGTAATTTTTTTAATTTTTTTTGCAATTTTTCAATCACTTGGGACAAAAAAAAAATTCAATGGGCTCAACATGCCTCTCAGCAATTTCCTTGGGGTGTCTACTTTCCAAAATGGGGTCATTTGGGGGGGTTTTGTACTGTCCTGCCAATTTAGCACCTCAAGAAATGAGATAGGCAGTCATAAATTAAAAGCTGTGTAAATTCCAGAAAATGTATCCTAGTTTGTAGACCCTATAACTTTTGCGTAAGCCAATAAATATACGCTTATTGACATTTTTTTTACTAAAGACATGTGGCTGAATAAATTTTGGCCTAAATGTATGACTAAAATTGAGTTTATTCGATTTTTCTTATAACAAAAAGTAGAAAATATCATTTTTTTCAAAATTTTCTGTTTTTTTCCGTTTATATCGCAAACAAAAAATCTCAGAGGCAATCAAATACCATTAAAAGAAAGCTCTATTTCTGGGAAGAAAAGGATGCAAATTTCGTTTGGGTACAACATTGCATGTCTGCACAATTTCCAGTTAAAGCAGCGCAGTGCCAAATTGTGAAATCACCTCTGGTCATTATGGTCCGTATTGGTCCGGTCCTTAAGTGGTTAAAAAAAAGTATCTGTAATGTTCCCAGGATGATGATGTTTTAAAGACATATCTAATATGCTTATAAGATTTTCCCAAAATTAATAGTACACTGCCTTGTATCCAGTTCTTTTGGGAAAAAAATATGTAGATAAATATGTATAAATCAATTAAACGTTGAAAACTACCGTATATACTCGAGTATAAGCCAAGTTTTTCAGCACATTTTTTTGTGCTGAATATGCCTCCCTCGGCTTATACTCAAGTCTGTGTCCATTTTCAACTTTGTGCACCGGATCCCGGCCAGCCGTAGGTCCCCTGGACCTCAAACCTGGCACACATGTAGCCCCACTCTTCCTCTACAAGTGTGCAAAATTTGTTGTCCGGGGAACCTACGGCCGGGGAGCACCGATTTTCAAAGCCGGGCACCCCTTCCATAGACTCCAATGTTAAACGGTAATTTCTTCAGTGATTTTGGGGACACATTATCGGTCAGCCCTAGGTCTCCTGGACCCCAAACGTGACACACATGTAGCCCCACTCTTCATCTACAAATGTACAAAGTTTGTTGTCCAGGGGACCTACAGCCGGGAAGCACCGATTTTACAAACCGGGCACCCCTTCTATAGACTCCCATGTTAAACGTCAGTCTAGTCACACTGCGCCGGAGATCGGGTAGGGAGATTGGGCACAGTGAGGCATGGGCACAGTGAGGCATGGGCACAGGGAGGCATGGACACAGTGAGGCATGCACATGGACACAGTGAGGCAAAGTGAGGCATGCAGATGGACACCCTAGGCTTATACTTGAGTCAATAAGTTTTCCCAGTTTTTTGTGGTAAAATTGGGTGCCTCGGCTTATATTCAGGTCGGCTTATACTCGAGTATATACGGTAAGTACCACTTTGGGGTTGATTTACTAAAGGAAAATAGACTAAACTTTGCACGTGCAGTTGCACTCTTTTGTTTTAGTAAATGTAAATGTTGTAAAGCTTCGCTTTGTAAAGATTACCCAATCAGGTGCAAGGAAAAAAAAAATAGCTTTCCATCATCCACATGATCCAAGTAAGCTATTAGTAGCCCTGCTAATAAACATAGCTTGTAATTTAGGATAATGTGTCCTTAAAACATGTGTTTGTTCACTTAAGCTTTAGTGTATTGTAAATTGCTCCTAGGTAGTGTGGAGTGGAAACATACTGTGCAGCTGTGCAACTAAATTCAGCTTTCTACACTTCACTGGAATCAAAATGGCTAATGTATTTCACTGAGCAAAAGTAATCAGGCCTGTAATTAACAGTGCTATTCATGTAATAAGGAATGATAGACCTGCTGATATCTGGATAGTAATTGCTTACACTACTTGTTGCTTAATAGGGATCAGCAGAGAATTGCATGAAATACTGAACACATGAGAAGGACTTTGAGTCTGATCTCACATTTGGTGTTGCCCTATGTTTATCCTATTCTGGATTTCTTTAGAAGTGAACTAAAATAAGTTAGACAGTCCCATATGCCCCATCTGCCAATCTTATATTTAACAACCCATCAATCTACTCCTGTTCTGTAGAACATTTGTATTCCTAATTTTCAATTTAAGCCATGCATAGCCATCCATAAATCAATGTAATTCTGAGAACAGGGCCTCATTCTTATTTTTTTTTTTACTCTGTACAGACCCCTATCCAACAATGTAATTTTTATCTTTACAGAGCATATTATATCAATCAAATCTATATTTGGTCACTGTCCCTATTTTACAACCTTGTTTACCCTGCATCAACACTCTCACACTGCTCTATATAGAGCCCCCATTCACGGGTCCCATGGGGCCTTGTACAACAGCCCCATTCACCAGTTTCCTTCATTAGCCACTCTAATTTTACTTTGTACAGCTGCCTCACACCTCACTCTTATTTTACCCTGTTCAAACCACCAATGCCACTCTCAAATTCCCCTTTACAGGGCCCCCACTCACAAGGGTCATCTTAATCTGTAAAAAGCCTTGAATCACTAGGGCAGTCCTCACTCTCAAATGACCCTGCTCACAAAACCATTTTACCAGTCTCATCTAAACTTGAACATTGCCCCATTAACCATTCTTATCCTATTTTTTACAAAAACCCTTATTCACAAATTCCACCTTATATTGGCCCTACATCCATATCTACGCCATCTTCACCAGCCTGGTCATTGGATATTCTGATAGCATTACCATGCTGCTGATTGTCAAATAAACAGACTTCTCATGCTGCAAACTTGACATAGAGCATAGTGGTGTTACCTGGCTGTGTAGTGTGGATAGGTATGCAAATCATAAGACTGTTTAAAAAATATAGTTTGGCAGACAACAACAGTTTACACATGTTTTTCAACTACGTGATTCACTGTTTCCTACATAAAGTCAGTGTCACCAGTCTCATTTATTACAGAACCCCCTGTCTACCATTCTCAGATTTTTCTCATATTGATGAGATCTCTTTGTAATAGTGCCAACATGTTTTCACCCACCTTTTGAATCTGTTATCAATAATCTTGATGCATTCTCCCTAGTATATATTTAGTTGGATGCCCATTAGGAAGAGGAAAGCTTTGAAATATCAGCTTTGAAATAATTAAATAATTCTGATTAGACAAGGTGGACAGTCTTCGCCTTGTCCACATAGAGAATATTTTGTATTGATTGTGAAAAATAAAAAGCATTCTGTGAATGACAGCAGTGCTAAATAAGTGACCTCCAGAGTTCTATGTGCAGACACGAAGCCGCTTGGCACAAGATCCAAAAGATCACTGTTAAAACTATAGTGATTGCCAGCTTCTGCAGTAATCCATGATGTATGAGATATGCTTACTTACATTGGTTTACGCTAAACCAATGTAAGTATGCAATAAATATCATACCTACAGTTTAGCTTTGAAAATGTAAAAGCCATTGTCCTTTGTGTTTTTTTCCAGGCACAGCCTATTTACAAAGTGTACTTAAAGTTTTATAGAACAGGGAATTTACATTAATCAAGGTGACAGAAAAAAATCAAATTTCTGCAAGTATTACTTTTTTATGGCTGGTAAATAATCTCACACGCTTGTTTCAAAGCCCATGACAGGGCCGGAAACTGCAAAATTTACCTCTGCTTTCTATGTGAGAGCAGCAGTCTCTCTACAGCCATCCAAGATGACACCCTATATGGAGTCAGGGCTAGAGCCAGGCAATCAGTAGGAAACATATTTTTTGCGGATTGCCTAGCTCTAGCCCATCTCTAACTCAGCTGTTGGCGAGGACAGGCAATTCAAAGACAGAAAATGCCAAACTTCAAATGACCGCTGATACAAGCTCTATTATCATGATCAACTAAAGGAAGCTACGTTGAGTAGTGCAAAATATATATATTTTTTTAATAAGTGGGCTCATTTGTAATAATTTAAGTATGATTATTCTTTCATAAACTAAGTGAACCTTCTAACCTCCTAATCTTGAACATTGTCATAGCTAGCAATGTTTTACTTATTTTAAATTACAACATGGTTGCGAGCGTTCAATGTTATAGGCACTTTATAAGACAGTCAGAACTATGCAGGCACCATGACTGCTTTTGCTTAGTTTTAGAAATGATATGTTTTACCTTTTTTTACAAGGTTAAAATGTCTGTCATATTACCATACATCCCTGCTTCCTGGGACTGGGGGTGGGTCCCTTAATACTTCACACACGATTTGGCAAACACACAGTGTACCTACAGTATAAACCATAGACCTTTAGCCCGAGGCAAGATGCAGGCCGTATATGAGCACAGGGTGTGTGCAAGAAGCAGGCTGTGATTGGTTGGGGTGGGTATAGTGGCTGAACAGACAATGGAATACAGGTAAGCTGTAAATCTGCACAGTATCCTGTACCTCTGCATGACTGACCAAAGGTTGCAGACTGACCACACAAGCACAGATCAGATTCTGTGCTTTGCATGGTCAGTTTAGAACAAAAAATAAATGTGACTGGCAGGATCAACCAGGTACTTCAGATTGAAGAAGTGCATAAACATGATGGAGTCTATGATTTATTAAATACACATTTTGAGCACACATATAGAACAAAAATATTTTTGGGTAACGTACTTTTTAGCTAAATCGTGGCACTGGCGTACTAAATAATGGGGTGGACAGCGTAGTGTCATCTTGGACAAAAGTCAAGATTTTGCCCAAAATCCAAGGTGCTCCACAGGAATCCAACATCTAAAATGAAGGCTTACACAGGTAGTGGCAGGCATCACAAAATGATGATGCATTGTGGCAAAACTGTTTAGTACCCGACATGTTAACTTGAACTGCATGGAAATATGTGGCAGTGTTCCAAGAGTAAAGAACAAGCAAAATAGGCGATATGATACAATTACTTTGTCTCACGTACATTTTAGATAGCTGAAGCTTACTCTAGAGCCATTTTTTTGCAGAAGACTGTCACATATTGTTATTATCTGTCATCAATTATATTATGGACAAGCTTTATCATGTAATCTTTGCATTTCTCATTTCTTTCCTCTCCCATTCTCTGTCACAGGGGTTGAAAAGTTAATCTACCATCTGAATAAGCACAACATCCCAATGGCTGTTGCCACCAGCTCTGCCAGAGTGACATTTGAAATGAAAACAAGTAGACACAAAGAATTCTTCAATTTATTCCATCACATTGTGCTAGGAGATGACCCAGACGTGAAAAGTGGCAAACCTCAGCCTGATATTTTTCTTGTATGTGCAAAGAAGTTTAACCCCTCTCCGAGCGTGGACAAGGTAGGTGTGAAAATATGTATTACCAATGCTGTGCTGTGGTGCTATATAGGAAGGATCACACAATAATCCAGGAGCTTGGCTGCATTTCATAATGCAGGGCAAGAAACAGAATACTTTTAGGTTGCTTTTAATGCATTTTATAATATAGGAAAGATGAAAAATGAGCTGCAGTGTATACTTCATAAATCATCTCAAATCACATAAATGACAACTAAATATCCATTTGACTTTTTGATATGTTATTCATTTAGTCCTAGTTCTTGTGTGCATAAAAAAAATAACATTTAGAAAACTGCCACAGAGGCAGATATAGTTATGGTAGTTATGGATGCTCGTGAGCACTATGATGTGCCTGACTGCGTCTGAGCTTATCTAAGTTTATCAATGCCACTGTTCACAACAGATGAGGTTTTCCCTTGCTGGTGTGACTAATCATTGATATTTTGCTGATTGCTTGAAACCCCAGACAGACTCCTCATATTGGCACCTGCTACTGCATTGGGACACGAAAGGCCATTGGGGCCCATCAGATACTTGGTAAAACCTTGCACTCATGGGTGCGGCACATTCATGAGCTTACTCTTTCCCGTTAATGCAACCTGTAGTGAAAAAAATGTCATACAACAGTATCTGGTTGATTTATTGTGGATATTTCACTCCTCTCTGTTAGATGATCTGATATCCATCAAGTTTGTGAGAACCTTTTGGGAACAGAATCATAGATCTGATTACTTACTTTGCTGAGTCAACAGATAAGCAATGTAAAGGCCTACCTGACTGGATATAAATGGAATGATTGAAATGATTGAATACTTGATAATATGTAAATTAATATAATAAATATTATCCAAATTATATCACATACAATATATCTATTATTATTGATAGTTAAAGTTGAACTTATGTAGATATATGTATTTAATCAATGTATTTAGATATGAGAGCTGTTTGACCTGCCAAAGGATTCCTATTTCTGCCCTATACAGTAATGAGGTTTACACAAATCTTCCCAACAGCACGGTCCTGTCTGGCAGGACAGGGGACTTGATTTTTTCACTACTGCAATTTAGTAACACTAAGAGCCGGTTCACACCAGGGCGACTCAGTCGCCTGACAAGTCGCGTCCCACGCTTTTCAATGGAACCGTTCTAAGTAAGAGCGACTCAGGTCGCTCCGACTTAGAAAAAGGTTCCTGTACTACTTTTGGGGGCGACCCAAGGCGACCTGCATTGACTTCTATACATGCAAATCGCCTCGGTGGGCGTCTCAAGTCGTCTTGAGATCACGCCGCCGAGGTCGCCCCCACAAGTCGTGTCGCGTTGCGCCGCCCTGGTGTGAACCGGGTCTAAGACCCCTTTTAGACTTATCTGTTGTGGTTTCCCTGCAGCGTGGTGTGCCCGTAGATTTTGTGCGGATTACCAGCACTTTACCATAGACTTCTATTAGAGCGGTCAGTTTTGGTGCATTTTCTGAAAGCATATATCAAAACTAGAAACTCCCACCATGCAACATCCAAAAACTCAAGAAGAAACCAAGAACAGTGTTAAAAAATAGGTAGACTTTTTAGGCACAACAGGAGGTAGACATTGCAGACATTTAAAAAAAACCTTACTCTCAAAAGGGGAACTTATATTTGCCAGATAGAATATCCAACTCTGCAATGGACTGGGCTACCCTAAACATTTGTAAATTATATTACACAGTCTAACTAATGCATTGCTTGAAGATTGGTGCCCAAATATTGCTCAGAGTCTAGGCTGTCTTCAAGACAAGTTGGGTTGTATATTGCAATAATCTGAAGCAATTTTACATCATGGACTGCTTGCACAACCAGGTCTTGGGGTGGACATAGGAGTGAGAAGGAAGACAAGTCCAAAGAAGTCCATACAACAGCAAATTAAGTGGAACCCGTTTGACCCTCTGAGAGCCTCAAGCAGGGTAAGAAATTGCCCTCCAGGAGAAAACAATAATATCATGGCTGTATGCCTTCAAGTATATATAATGGGACCGCATCAGAGCTTTAATAATAGATGGACAATTCTGTCAATGTAGAAGATGTTAAAAGCATTCAATATCATGGGCTAAAGACTTAATATTCCCATGCATTTGCCACCGAATATATAACCCAACTTGCCCTAAGAAAGGAAAACTTCTGCGAAACACATTGACAGCCTTGACTTGGAGCAAGATTTGGGCACCAGTCTTCAAGCAATACATTAGTTATCTAAACAGTGAAATTCTTGCGAGCTTCCATATGATTCCTATTAATTAATCAAGTCAGCTACTCGCACTGATCACGTCTCATATGATCATGCACAACAAATTGAAATATAGAGGAGAGTGCCGTGCTGTCTTAACCTAAAATTGTGATACCTTATTAAATAATAAATGCTCCTATTGCAAATCATGCAACTATTGCCTTATCCATTATTTAAAGTGTCCATGTGATGAAAAGTGCTAAAGTGCAAAAATATATTGCAATGTGTATATTTGTAAACAAAGTTCTTATAAAAAGTGCTTCAATGATATCACAAAAAATGTGTTCCAGTCCACTAAAGTGCTGTGTGCGATTTTCTTCATACCATACGTTAATGTACATGTAAAGTCCATTTCAATTCCATCAAATCCATAAATTCAGGTGATAAATATCAAACGTGCATACTGTATGTATCCACTCTGGTGCTCCCCCTTCAGTTATGCACTCGCCTTAGAGTGTGCGACATTGCGGCTAAGCTTGGTCAAAACACGCTTCTGAACCACCTCTGGGTTCAATGTGTATGCTGGGATCCTGGGCTGGTTTATGGTACGTTTTTCCACATATGAGTATAATAGAAGAAATTCAATAGTGTATTATCGTTTAAAAATGTTTATTAATATGCAACAACAATCTGTATATTCGGGTACTCACATTTAATGGGTGCTATAGTGCACCAATCTATACAGGTAAAGAAAGCCGTTTGTAGCCGCTGAAGTGGTGTTTCCTCTCCACGCTGAGAACACTCTGCTGCAAGATCAGATTTTTTTCGAGTCTAATACATTTTATTATTTCAAAATGTCAGCCTCCTGCTGTGCCTAAAAAGTCAGCCCGTTTAACACATTTTTGGTTTCTTACTGAATTTTCTGAAAGCAAAACAAAAGTTCTGCATCCAGAGTAAGTATGGGTAACCTGCGCAAAAACTGCTGGCAAACTGAGCTGTGAAAGGGACCTTACAGGTCTTCTTGCCATCCCAATCCCTTGCCTAGTCAGTGGATGGAAAAGCAGCAGACTGATGATCTCTTCTCTCTGTCAACTCTTTTAGTTCTACTTGCACCATGGCACAACTGATTGGCTCCTCTTGTTATGTCTCCTTCCCTCGGTCTGTGCTTTGCTGTACAGAGACTGCAAGAGGCTCTTACCAGGTCAAATTTAGATACATAATATTTGCATTCAAATGTATATTTAGGAATACAGAGCTGTATCAAAGTGAATGTAAAGTTAGAAGTTTTTTTTTCCTTAATGCATTCTCTGCATTAAGGTAAAAAAAAAAAAAGCATCTGAATACAGCTGCCCTCCCGGCAGGGGACCTCAGAAGAGGAGGATTGGGACTGCTCTGTGCAAAACTATTGCACAGAGCACCCCACCACTGACTGAGAAATGAGCATTCAGAGGTCATGTAATCACTCAGTTGTCCGTCTTATAGCTGACGGGGGACCGTTGCAGCATCACAGCGATTTTGCAGTCATAGAGGTGAGTATGTTTTTTTTTTTAATCCCATACGTCTCCTTTAAATGTTTAAATACCTGCAACCTCTATTTCACAAGAATTGGTACTTGATTGTAACCTTGTATAACTCCTTTATTTTTGTCTGCTTTTCCATCATTTATCAGCAACTCACCTAGTCCAAATTGTTGCTGCAGCCCCACCCGTGTTCCATTTATGTAAAATAGTTTTATTTTATGCCTCTTTATTGTTGGCTTTCCTGCTTGGCTAAATTGCCAGTGCAATATGTTCTCTTTTATATTTGTTAATATTTTTAGTTGGCCTACCACGCATTTAATATCTGCTATGATTACCAATTGAGTTGTACTTTCTATAACCCTTAAAGTATTTGGTATGCCATAAGCTTTCATTTTACCATCTTTACCTTCTGTAATACTGAGAACATTTAAATAATCAGTCCAGAATAGACTGTATTAATGGTTATCAATAATGGTATTATTAAGATGGTATCAATTAAATTATAAAATATATTATTCATGTAATACTGTTTCGTAATTAGAATATATTAAATATACTTATCCTATTTTTGGAAAGCCTGGCCATTGCATTTTAGAAAAGGATCATTCAGCTCAGTGGATGATACATGCTCAAGCTTCATGAACTGTGCTGCTCCAATAGACTTGTGCTAAGCAGTCTGAAAAGGGCTAAATGGGGTCAAGCTATATCCTATACATACTGTTGCCAGAATTTCCAGACAGAAGTTTGTAAAGTGTACGCTTGCAAACCGACATTTAATCAATCCACAGTTTAATGAGGTAACATATAACAGTTCTATTTAACAACGGATATAAACATCACAACAATATAACATACTGGAGATGTACAGGGGCTGTCTGTGCCTTTCTATAAATTATATAATAAAGGGTTTGCATAACGAGCCTTTAAGGCATGCCATGCAGGTCTGTTTAAAGCATTACTTTTATGTACTTTATACAAGTCTGATTTTAGTACAAATTTTGTAAATCATGATTCAGTTTGGTAAGGATGGTGTGCTTGTCCCTGAGGGAAAAAATTGGATCAATCAATAATTTTACAAATCTGCATTAATGCACTTCTAATGAGTCATAATATATAGCAAAAGTAATATTTTAAAAAAAAATATCTTTAAAATTCATCCTTGAACTTCAGTCAAGTAAAAAACAATTATATACTTATTCTCCAAAAATATTTCATACCCACTACTTAAAGTGGTTGTAAACCCTTACAACACACTTTTTGCTACAGGTAAGCCTATAATAAGGCTTACCTGTAGCTACCCTGGATATCTCCTAAACCTGAACGGTTTAGGAGATATCCCTTGTATTTGCATGTGCCAACGTAATTGGCATATGCGCACTGAAGCAATGGAACGTACATGCCGCCGTTGCTTCAGTGAGTGTGCTGTTACTGACGGCTCCCGCGCGCATGCGTGGGAGTCACGTCATTGCGGCTCCAGCCAATCAGAGTGCTGGAGTCACGATACGCAGAAGTAACCCCCGGGAGTGATGTCGCTGGTCGGTGCTGTGTATGGGCACCACAGCGAGGGCTTCGATTTCAGGTGAGTATTCCATAATGAGCTAGTATGCTATGCATACTAGCTCATTATGCCTTTGATTTGCAGGTGTTAGTTTTTTTTTTTTTTTCAAAGTGGGTTTACAACCACTTTAATGGCCCTGTTTTTCTGCCTCCTTGTAAAATTCTCTGTGAGCTGGTGAACCTCTCCCTTTCCCCCTAACTTCTGTTTGTTTGGACCGAGTGGTGCATGTTAGTTGTGGCCATGTGCACTGTTCTTTGCACACCACAAACCCTAAAATCCATAGCTCATAGTTCATCTTGGTAGAGAATAAGACAAAATGACTTACATACTGTACAATGGGATCATGGAGAATGAACTTAGCCACCCTCTAACAGGAAGTTGAGAGAAAAAAAGATGAAGAGGAAGCTGAGAACAATAGAAAGTACTTTTTTGAGTTAAGAATACATACGTGAACATATTTTTTTATTTTTAAACCAAGGTTTAGTGTCACTTTAAGCCACACAAGCAGGGTTGTGTTTCTTAATAAGTCAAGAAAGAAAAAATCCGCCGCTCCAGATGTATACAATCCCAATTGGAATCAAATAGGAGTACTAGCCCCAGCCCGCCTCTGTGGAATATATGGAAAATTAAGAAATGGCTGCACATCTAAAGGTTCCAAAAACATGCCTTAATTGAAAATCAGCAGGATACACCAGGACACCAGATATTTAATCACGTAGATATGTTTCACACATCCAAACTTTGCTTAATCATAAATGATTGAGCACAGTTTGGATGTGTGAAACACGTCTACGTGACTAAATATCTGGTGCCCTGGTGTATCCTGGTGATTTTCAATAAAGGCACATTTTTGGAACCTTTGGATGTGCGGCTATTTCTTCTTTCTCCGTGTTTCTTAATAGCCAACATAGGCCATGGCCTAAATCTGCAGTTCTGTCAGTGGAGATACACAGCCATCCACACATTGTGTTATTGACTTTCTGGGTTACACTCTGGGTCGAATCTGGCTAGCATTGTAAAGTGACAATTTGTCTATACTTCTAGTTGCCAGTTATAGGTGTACCACTCTCAGCCTTGGTGTACTATGACATCATCTGATTTTGTGTGATACTGGAGCAAGTCAGTTGACTGAGGCATGGATTGTGAAAGACTGTGGATACCCTGTAGCAAGTAACATGTGGTGGTGAATGATGGATTCACATTATGCTAACAGTGGGAATTGCCTAAAGAGGCATGGTTAAAAAGAACCTAAGCTCACAGCCTACTCAAGCACATGCCACAGGCCTTGTGTCCAAAAAATATGGAATATGTTATGTATAATCTAGCAAACACAGTTCAGGGGTCAGGAGTATGTAATGTACAGTACAGGGGTCAGGAGTACATAGATCCCTCCCCAAAGCACAAATCCTCCACCTCCCTTACAAAATCTTCCAAATCACCCCAAAAATCCTGCCCTAGCACAAATCATCCTCCTCCCAAGCAATCCTTCTCTTCACCCCCGTCTGCAACCACCCTAAAATTGTCTGTTTACCCCCATCAGCAAAAGCTGCACATCCCCCAAATAAAGTCCTCCTATTCACCCCATCAGTGGAAATCCCCCACCCCCAAGAACCCCTCACCACCTCAGTAATGATCCCACCCCACAAGAAAACCCCTGTTAGCAAAAATCCCCCCAAAGAAAACTCATCCCACACCCTAGTCTTCCAAACAACACATTTCCCAAACAAAATATCACCTGCAGCGCAAATCCCCTCCAGTTTAAAACATCTCTGCCCAACAAACAAATCTCACCTCTCCCAAACAAAGACTCCACTTCCCAGAACTGAAGCCCCCACTGCTCAGCACCCAAATCCCTAATCCCCACAGTGCTGAATTCTCCTCTTCACACACAGAACAGCGCAGAACACCATAGAACTCATAGCACAAAAAACCAACCCACAAGGCAAAGCACTCGCCAGACCTCATGCAGAGCAGTGCCTGGGCAGGGTAAGGGGAGCTTCTTGGATAGGTCAGAGTCAAGGAAGAGCGTAGTAAGTTCCCTCAACTCTGCACTGCCACTCTGATCTGAGGACTGATGGGGAACAGGCTACTTTTCTGCTATGTGGGAATCCCTGCATATTGGCGGGTGACATAATCCACGGCTGTACAAGGACTACTGCATAGCAGCAATGCGCATGTTGTCACTGACCCTGGACATTCCGAAGTAGCCCCCGGGCACGTACCTCAAGTATTCTGGTCTAGCGACAACCATGGACTATGTAAAAGGGGCATAATAATACAACTGACTTTGGGAGGAATAAAGACTGTATTCAGATTTGGAAAGTGATTTGATCAGTCTGTTACAGGGAAAAGCAAAAGTGATTTGATCAGTCTGTTACAGGGAAAAGGGAAGTATCTTTCTTTCCCTAGTAATGATCGCTCAATAGGATTTGAATTGTAACTTTCTGGTAGCTCAAGAGCTATGAGGCTGCAGCTGGGGACAAATCTTCTTATGCATACACAAAGTCAAGAATTTAAAGTCTACCATAGAAACAAGAAGAGTGATGGCAGAAAAAAGACCAAGTGGTCCATTGAGTCTGCCCGTTTTTTTTTATATATTTATGTAATATATTTATGTAATATATCTATATATATATATATATATATATATATATATATATATTGTAAACTGGGGGACAGGTAGCAGGTACAAAAGCTCCATTGGATAAGTGAAAAACAGTGCAGTGTTTATTGGTGATATATATAAAGTCTATTTACAGGTGCTGTACAGTGTGCAGAAAAACAAGCAGAACAAAAATAGTTAAACAAAAACCTAGCCGTGTCTCGGCTCTAACTATACTATATATACAGGCCCTCACTACCAGGCTGAGCAAGCCTACAGCTTGTCAGCTTCCACATAAATTGCTCCAAAAGTGTTCACAAACCTCCTTACTCTCACAGACCAGCACTTTCTGTGTTTCCCAAGCAGAGCAAAGGCTGTCTGCTCAGGTGAGCTTAAATTAGCCTGGGGAAGAGGCCCAAGACCCGAACTGGATCCTGGATCAGAGATCCCTGAATGTATATGAGAGGAGCCTGGGAGATGTATAAACCCCAAACAGGACTTTCCCAGGCTCTCTCTGGGACGCTCTGCTACAATATATATTCAATGCATGTATGTGTGTGTTTGTTTTTTAGAAAAATCAAACTCATCTAGGAAAAATTCCTTAATACATTTCTGGTACAATGGAGCTTATTAAGACCAACTCTCTTTTGGCATTCTAGTGAGAAACTGACACAGACAGATTTTTTGAAAGTGTCTTGCAGGCGTTACAAAAGTGGAACTGCATGTGTCAAATTCAAGTACAAGTTCTAGACCAGTGTTTCTCAACTCCAGTCCTCAAGGCGCACCAACAGGTAATGTTTTGGGGATTTCCTGCAGATGAAACTGTGGTAATTACTAAGGCAGTGAAACTGCTCAAATCACCTGTGCAAATCAATGGAAATCCCAAAAACATGACCTGTTAGTGCGCCTTGAGGACTGGAGTTGAGAAACACTGTTCTAGACAGGTACATGAACTTGGAGCATGCTGCACCACTTTTAGAACATGAGACACTTTAACAAAATCTGTCTGTGCCAGTCTTTATGAATTCCAGTGAATGTATTTAAGTCTACAGGAATAAGGAATATGGCTAACTTTATAAAATGGGCCTAGGCTACAAAAATTTAGCAATTTTGCAGTTATCACGCTGCAGAGTATGAGATTTTTAAATCTGCAATATTGTATTTTAAACATTTGAAACAGCTGTTTGTTTTGGTGTGACCCCTCCATTTATTTTAGATATGTCTACAACAAATTAGTATTCAACAGTCACTCCATTTACTTTTTAGCTTGCCCTGAGAAAAGCACCTTTGCACAATTTTTATTAAACCATTAGTGTATTACTAAAAAAATATACTAGGCTGTATTTGTCCCTCAAAATAAAATAGTTCTCCAGTATATCCAAACTTCAATCTCAAGATCTTTCAACGTAATTTTCATCCAAATGCCACCAGAGCAGAATGTACGTTTCCTGTACAATGCTGGAAGCAACCTGATTAACTTTACAGATAGTGTGGATCTAATACAATGGATGTTTATTTCTGATTCCCTTTGAACATGAAAGAGTTCATTAAAGCGACTCCCTTGATACTTGTTGTACAATTGCTCAGAATAGTAACACCTGCCACCAGAATATTGTAAAGTAAAAGGCAAATTGTAAGATACTCATTTTTCATTTTGACTAGCCTTTTATTGACATTCCCCTTATAAATATTGTCCACATTATATATATATATATAGAGAGAGAGAGAGAGAGAGAGTTATCTCTTGACATACATTTATTTTTTAAGAAACTTTATTGAGTTTTAAAGTTTGCATGACAAATGTCATAAAAGTGTAACATATCATCTGAAGGATTTCTCATTTAGAACATACATAGCAATATATGAGATAACATTTAATGTAGAGTAAAGGGTGGGAAAGAACCAGCAAATGGGCTATCATGGAGCCCAGTTGTGCCCATCATGTAAAACATCTCAAGAGCTCTGAGGCATAATTTCTGTAATGGGCGGTTCGTAGGCTGGGAGGACTTTAGCGATATAATTGTCCCACTTATGGTGAAAATGAGAGCATAAGTACTGGTGAGACAGGTTTAAGTCTAGTTTTTCTTTGTGAAGCAAGGCTGAGATATACCATATTTTCCGGCGTATAAGGCGACTGGGCGTATAAGACGACCCCCTAATTTTCCAGCTAAAATTTTGGTTTTGGCATATACTCGCCGTATAAGACGACCCCCTTCCGACTAGCCATGCCTCACCATACCTCACTGTGCCATTGCATACCTCACTGTGCCATTGCATACCTCACTGTTCCATTGCATACCTCACTGTGCCCCTACATGTCTCACTGTGCCATTGCATACCTCACTGTGCCCCTACATGCCTCACGGTGCCCCTACATGCCTCACGGTTCCATTGCATACCTCACTGTGCCCCTCGACGATCACATACATTATCCCTGACATGTAGAATCTCAGTCAGACCGCAGCCGTCCATTTTTCAAAAGACGCGCCTCCTCCTCGTGCTGTTCTGTGATAGGCGGAACACTCAGCTTCCCAGCAGACACTGTGTTCAGTGTTCCGCCTATCACAGATGCCCTCTCATCCGAGGCTGAGGACGAGAGGGCATCCGTGATAGGCGGAACACTGAACAGAGGCTCTGCTGGGAAGCTGAGTGTTCTGCCTATCACGGAACAGCACGAGGAGGAGGCGTGGCTTTTGAAAAATGTACGCGGTCTGACTGGGATTCTACATGTCAGGTACGTACCGGAATATAAGACGACCCCCGACTTTTAAGAAAATTTGAATGGGTTAAAAAGTCGTCTTATACGCCGTAAAATACGGTATATGTTTTCACATCCAATATGCTGGGTTCAGATGCAGATGCCCATTGTTTGAGGATGGCTCTTCTGCCCACCACATAGCAAGTGTCTAACCAAGCTTTATTGCATTGAATAATAGTCGATCAAACCTTTGTGAGGCGTTGAAGAGAGCCATTTAGAAAACCAAAAGTAGAGTAGAGCAAAGGGGTCTTTGCGTGGTTGAATGCCTGTGACAGTGGCGGTGACATTTTCCAATTGGTTCCAAAAGTTAGATATGCGTTGGCCTGACCATAGCTTGTGGATTAGGGAAGGTTTGTTCCAGCCTCACCATGGACACTGTTGCTGACCCAATGTGAGGGTGGCAGGTTGGGGACATAAGCTCAGTGCAGGTTTTTAAACTGTTGTTCCTGCCAGAATGTGTTGGTGATAAAGGCACACTTTGTGTTGTATCCTTCCAGCATACGGTCCATGGCCTCTGACGAGTCAAGGTCTTTAATCCAGGAAGCAGTAGAGGAGGAGTGGAGAGGCTTGGTAAGGCGAGAGTTCAGGGGTTTGTAGATATCAGAGATCTTGTAACAGTTGTTTTGTGTAAGGATGTCAAGCAGTGAAGTGTTAAACCTACAGTTCCTGGAAGGGCATATATTAACCATGAAGTTGACTGCTTGTTGAGCGTACAGGTGGTGGGAGGCAGGTAGGTTATACTGATTCATGATTTACTGGAACGGCAAAGCTTTACCAGAAGAAGGGTCAAACAGTTGGACGAAGTTAGTAAGGCCTTGGAAGGCCCAGAGGGTGAACGCTCCGTGTTGCTGCGCCAATGGAAACATGGGGTGAATATGGATAGGGAGGAATCAAGAGCAGAAAGGGGAGAGCCCCAGTTTTTTTCTGACTTCCCTCCAAGCCATCAATGTGTCTCGTATGAGTAGGTTTTGTTTTTAAATTGGTGAGGAGAGAGCATATTCTGCAGTGCAGCAAGGCGGGAAGGCTATAAGGGGCTACCAGATTCAAACTCAAAATTAGAATGATTGGATGCCTGGTTTATCCAGTCCAAACTCACTCTCAAGAGGCATACTAGATTGTAAACCCTGATATTTGGTAGGTTAGTCCCTCCTATGTGTTTAGGAAGATATTGTTTCTGGAGGGATGTACGGGGGCAGCGACCACGCCAAAGGAAGACAGAAAGGGTTTTATGGAGTGTTTGCAGGTCCTTGTGTTTCAGCAATAAAGGCATAGTCTGAAGGGGATATAACAGTTTCGGGAAACTAATCATCTTGTATAAGTGACACCTCCCAAAGAGGATAAGGGGTGATTTGGCCCATGTTTCCAATTCCTTGATTATTTTAGAGATGACCGATTTTGATCCTTAGGTATGTGATGTGTGTCTTGGCTATAGGGAAGACTGAGGCAGACGTCCATTCTGGTGAACGGACATGATATAATGAAAGGACCTCACTCTTTGAGAAATGTATACGACGAGACGACCGGAACACCTCTCCTGCCACCAATAAATGTGATCTTGCAACAAATCCGCTGCAGAGACCACTTTTATCTGAAAGCGGACCGTGCGCCGTTGAAGAGGATACCGGGGTTATGGCAGCTATTTGCTGCCATAACAATGATTTTCAATATCAAAATACTGACGTATAACGATGGCGGGGGCAGTCTGGAAGTGGTTAAAGTGATTTGTAAAGTTTTTTTTTTGTAAAATAACAAATATGCCTGCTCTGTGCAATGGTTTTGCACAGAGCAGCCCAAATCCTTTTCTGGGGGGTCCTGGCGGCACTCCTCGCCTCTCCTCCTGCTATCAATCTATCCAATGGGGACCCGAAACGGTGGCTGGAGCTGCTGGGCTCGCCTCTCCTCCTGCTATCAATCTATCCAATGAGGACCCGAAACGGTGGCTGGAGCTGCTGGGCTCGTGCTCGTTGCTGGAACGATAGGGTTTAGGTAAGAAAAAGGGGGGGGGTCTAGGGGGCAGCTGCAGTGCAGAAGGTTTAACATCTTAATGCATTCTATGCATTAAGGTGAAAAACCTTGAGGCTGTAGACAGTGACAATGAAAGCTGACTGCACTTTATATATCAAACAGACTCTGGTTTCATGTGTTACAGGCTGAAGGTTTACAAAAATTAATGATGTGAGCCTAATGTGAATACATATTACAGAAGACCACTATTTTACTCTGTGGCCCCCAGTTTATAATTAATATTTGTGGAATTAATTTTCACCTCTGCAAAAATTAGCACAGATGCTTTTTTTGCAAAGTAAAAATAATGGTGCCTTAAAGAGTAACTCCAATTTCGTGGGGAAAAAAAAAACAAATCTAACAAATCTAGCATATACAACTGAGATTCAGGTTACACTGTAATTGAATAATAAAAGGTATGAGTCTGCAAAAAAAATTGTAATCCTTGTAATGTACATATATCACCCAAAGGGGAGTGTTTTTTTTTTGTTTTCTTTCTCAACAAAAGTGGAGTTACTCTTTAAAGTACATTTCTAGCTGTTTATTTTTCTCTTAGGTTGCTTTCACACTAAGCAGTTTTTCAAGTACTATTTAGTTAAAAAAAAGCACATGAAAAGCGCAAGAAAAATGCTTCCCTTTAAAATCAATGAATGTGTTCACACTTCCGTTGCGATAAAAAAAATTACTGTTTGGAGCATGTTTGGGAAGTTAAAGAAAAAGACACCAAAAAGTGGACCTTCCCATTGAAAGCAATGGAAAATGCAGTAAAAAAAAATGCATCAAAACACATTTTTGGTGCGATTTTTGAGTCTCATGTCCTTTAACTACTTCACCTCCGGAAGGTTTAACCCCCCTTCCTGACCAGGCCATTGTTTGTGATACAGCACTGCGTTGCTTTAACTGACAATTGCGCAGTCGTGTGACACTGTACCCAAATTAAATTCATGTCCTTTTTCCCCCCACAAATAGAGCTTTATTTTGGTAGTTTTTGATCACCTCTGCATTTCTTAATTTTTTTGCACTAGAAACAGACCAACCAACAATTTTGAAAAAAAAAAACTATATTTTTTTACTTTGTGCTCTAAAACATATCCAATAAAAAACAAACAAACAAACAAACACATTTCTTCATCAATTTAGGCCAATATGTACGCTGCTACAATGAGTAAGTGTATATTGATTAGTTTGTTCAAAAGTTACAGCATCTACAAACCTATGGGATATCTTATTTTTTTTTATTTTTTACTAGTAATGGTGGGGATCAGCGACCTTTTAGCGGGACGTTATATTGCAGAAGACAAATCAGACACCTAACTGACACTTTTTACACTTTTTTTGGGAAGCAGTGACATTATAACATCAGGGGTGATCAAAGGGTTAAATGTGTGCCTAGCTAATGTTTCAGTGTGGTGGGGGAGGTGCTTTTACTACTGGAAGACATGGATCTGTGTTTATGCTTCACAGAAACACAGGATCCATGCCTTCTGTACTGACAGAATGACAGTCTGCCTTGTTTACATAGGCAGACTGGCATTCTGTCAGTGTAACAAACGATCCATGGGTCCCGGTGGACATTGGGTCCCTGGGACCGGCTGATCAGCTCCTGCTATGTAAAATCACAGCGGGACTGCATGCTCTCATCCAAAGTGCAGAATTGCATATTTATATATATATATATATATATATATATATATATATATATATATATAATTCTGCACAGAGCAGCCGCCTTTAGCAGTAAATCTGCTATGGGGCGGTCAGGAAGCGGTTTAAAAACGCACCGCAAATGTGGTATAATTGTAGCAAAATCATTTTTGTTCCATCCTCCCCTTTAGTTGCACTCCTGCAGATTTTTTTTTTCTTCTTACCTGCTTCGGGAGTATTAATTTCCTCTTCCAGGGCTGATAAGATCTTCAGTTCCCCGGGCCAGGAGGTGGGTTTCAAGAGAGCATGCTTCGTTTCTTCCTCCATATGCAGGGCATACTGTATCCTGTGCTGACTGACATGGAAGATTATCAGCAGTGACAATAATAACCCTCCTTCTCTTGTGTCTATCAACACAGCTCTATATGGTAACAACAATGCAGTAAATTCACTGAAGTCTCTGAAGTGTTGTCACCCTTCTAGAGGAAGCCTAACTAGCAGGATCACCAGTTATTTTTAAATATTATCTAAAAAAAATTAGATTCAGTAGTGTCAAATTGTGTTACTAGAGACATTTTTTTTTTTTTTTTTTAATCAAGGTATACTTGTACTTTTAATAAGAAAAAAGAACAACATAACTCGGTATAACATTTTCCAATAGTTTTTCAGTACGTTCAACATACTTGACACTTACATGCCACTTACTTATGTCTGTTTTGGAAATTACCTTATTACAGAAATACCCATCTGCCAAAAGCATAAAATTTGTCACACCTGAGTTAGTATGATTTGTTTGGGGGTTTTGAGTTTTGCTTGTTATCTAGTTTCATCTTTTTCCACCGCTCAGAAAGATAAATGTACGCAGAGAACAAAGAAAAACATCAGCTTTTTTCTAACATAAATGTCATTCTATTCTCCGTACAAGTGACCTACAAAATAAAATTCCTATTGTAACATTTATGCCATTTCTCAATTTCTCATCTGCCCTTCTAATGCGTTGTCTGAAAAGCAAATGTTGCCTTTGGTGATAGAAAACATCTTTTAGTATTTAACTTTGTTTTATTATTTGTGGTTGTTAGAGTGCAAAGTGATTATCACTCAAAATAAAGCTCTGCTATGAGGCTTTTTAGACCTTTAAATACTCTTCGTGAAAGTGTACTTTGTGCATCAGGGACTGTATCAGGGACATGAGAAACTGTATTCTGTGTTGTGTACTTGATGTGTAATCTGCTGACCTGTAGATGCCATTC
Source organism: Rana muscosa (assembly GCA_029206835.1). Lineage (NCBI taxonomy): Eukaryota > Metazoa > Chordata > Amphibia > Anura > Ranidae > Rana > Rana muscosa. The sequence goes on along the minus strand of CM055117.1, from coordinate 253,855,616 downwards.
ACATAACATTTCAGACGCACTATAATATGTTTTTTACACCAAGTGAAATCTCAGAAATAGATTTTTTTCAAGCCAAACTTGTAACATGTCCAGGTCATGTCCTTACCAGTCAGTGTGATAAGATTTGTTTCTTTAAAATCAGGGAAAGGGTAGGAAAACCCATTTTTTTAATGAAAATGCCTAAAAAAAACAAATTGTTTATAGACAGGCCCTTTAAAAAATATAATTCCTTGTACATTTTTTTTCTTTCAACTGCACCTCTATATTTATTTCTATAAAAAGACTCAGTGATGTTTAGCCAAAATTAAAGTGTTTTTTTTTTTTTTTAATCCAATACTCTTTATTTCTTTTCCATTTAAAAAAAAAAACATACATCCATTTTCCCATTATACAGTAATACATACATAACTTAACCATGTATTCCTCACTTTATCCCTCATTCACACCCACCCAACCTCCCTACTCACCTACTCATCCATCCCCCACCTAATAACATGTTTCCACTTCTAACCATTTTCCCCATATATTATTAAATTTATTTTTATTTCCTCTCTTAATATAAATATATTCTTCTTTTGTCACAGTTTCAACTATCACCCTTCTCCATTCTGTTACTGTAGGATGTTTTTCCACCTGCCACTTCTGCACTATGAGTTTCCTTCCATGGAACATACATCTTGTTATTGCTGTTCGTACATCTCCCGAGAGTCCCCTTTCTTCCAGGAGACCCAATACACATAGCCTGGCTACTGGTTGCAACGAAGTCACAAACACTGTATTTATCTTTTCAACTATTTGCTTCCAGTATTGATATAACTTGGGACACCTCCAAATCATATGCATTAGGTCTCCCCTCTCGTCCCCACATCTCTGACATCTCGAATCCGATCTCATACCGAACTGAAACATCCTTTGGGGTGTATAATATACTCTATGTATTAGGTAAAGATGGGAAATGATTTGAGATGATGACAGCGACACATTGGGTCCTATTGCTAATATTCTCTCCCATTGTTCCTCTGACAGTGGGCCCACTTCTTTCTCCCATTTGCTTTTGTTTTTATTATCTGGTGCTTCCCTCCAATCAGCTTTTACTAAGGAGTCATACATCTCGGAGATTGCTCCTCTAGTAGCCTCTGTATTTACTAATTTTTGGAGGCGTTGCATGCACAATTTGGACAGATCACACCGGAGTGGAACGACATGCCTCTTCTCCAAAGTGTTTTTAGAGGCATTTTTTAGTTACAGATAATCAGATTCTTTTTCTCCCTTTTTCTCCCTTTTCTGCCCAGCTTCACCAGAATGGAAAGTAATTGAAAATCAAAAATGTTATGATTGTCCCCAAAAATAAGTTTTATAGCAAAAAGAACAAAAAAAACCTGATATGTGTTTTAACACTTTCTTTACTACTTCCAAACTCAATAAAATATATGCACTTTAACCACTTCAGCCCCGGACCATTTTTCAGCTAAAGGACCAGGCCCCTTTTTGCGATTCGGCACTGTGTTGCTTAAACTGACAATTGCGCGGTCGTGCGACGTGGCTCCCAGACAAAATTGGCGTCCTTTTTTTTCCCACAAATAGAGCTTTCTTTTGATGGTATTTGATCACCTCTGCTGTTTTTATTTTTTGCGCTATAAACAAAAATAAAGCAACAATTTTGAAAAAAATTCAATATTTTTTACTTTTTCCTATAATAAATATCCCCAAAAAATATATATAAAAACATTTTTTCCTTGTATTCTTCTTCATATTTTTGGTAAAAAAATCGCAATAAGCGTTTATTGATTGGTTTGCGAAAAAGTTATAGCGTCTACAAAATAGGGGATAGTTTTATGGCATTTTATTAATATATATTTTTTTTACTAGTAATGGTGGCGATCAGCAATTTTTATTGTGACTGTGAGATTATGGCGGACACATCAGACACTTTTGACACTATTTTGGGACCATTGTAATTTTTACAGCGATCAGTGCTATAAAAATGCACTGATTACTGTGAAAATGACACTGGCAGTGAAGAGGTTTACCTGTAGGGGGCGCTAAAGGGGTTAAGTGTGACCTAATGTGTGTTTCTTACTGTAGGGGGGTGTGGCTTGGCGTGTGACATCACTGATCGTCGTTCCCTATGACAGGGAACAGACGATCAGTGAAAGGCTCACTAGAAAGCACGGGGAGAGGTTTGTTTACACTTACCTCTCCCCGTTCTTCAGCTCTGTGACCCGATCGCGGGACACCGGCGGCGATCGGGTCCGCGGGTCCCGCGGGCACGGTCATGGAGCTCAGGACCGGGTCGCGACCGCGCCACTAGCGGCGTGCGCGCAACCCACGGCGTGCCATTCTGCTGACGTATATCGGCGTGTGGCAGTCCTTAAGTGGTTAAACCTTAAGATGCATATATGAAGCGCAGCCTACTTGCTGATTACTTCAATTTTTCATTCCAGCATTGCTATAATGTACTTATCCAACATATTTCCTGTTATCGTTAATATGGATATCCTAGTTCCAGTTTAAACCGGTCAATATTGAAGGAAATCAACCCTGAATATTCACTGGAAGGACAGATCCTAAAGCTGAAACTCAAATACTATGGCCACCTAATGCGAAGATAGGATTTATTGGAAAAGACCCTCATGCTGGGAAACATAGAAGGAAAAAAGGAGAAGAGGATGACAGAAAACTAGATGGATAGATCGCATCATCGAAACAATGAACATGAAGTTAAGCAAGCATCGGGAGGCAGTGGAGGACAGAAAAGCTTGGTGCGTTATGGTCCATGCGGTCACAGAGAGTCGGACATAATAAAGTGAATGAGTGCTGTGCAAAACAGTGCTGTGCAAAAGGGTTAAATGAAATAAATGAAGCTTACCCTCCACAAGGGGCCTATATTGAAGTTTTCTTTTTCTGTTCAACAAGCAGTTTAACTTATCAATTTTAATAAGTCTCACTTAAGCTTGGCTAGACGGACACCAAGGAGTCACTCAACTGGAGGGTCTCCCCTGTTGGGGTGCGTCTAAGATTCATTTATTTATTTTAACCCTTTTGCACAGCACTCATTCACTTTATTATAGGAACTGTATGTCAATACCAGTGGTCATCACGACCAATTAACTGAATTTGGATATCTGTTACGTTAATTTCATTGAAGACACAGCACAAGTTTTTCACTTACACTACCCCAACTGACTGGCAGTGCCACTCACCCCATCTAAACAGCTATTCATATACTAGACCCTGGGAACAGGGATCCTGAGGGGAGGCAGCAGCTTATTTACATCCTAAGCGCGGATACTTTAGTTCACTTACAGCTTCTTTTCTTATCATGTCTGCTGTGCTTCCGAAATTACATCTTCAGAATTCAGTGCAACAGTCTATAAACATACAGACATACGTGAACATATTACCTAGAGAATATGAAGAATTTGATAATAAGGTTCGAATCAGATTGACACAGTAAAGAGACAAAGCAAAAGAAAGGTAACAAGATAACAGTAGCAAGAGAAATGCATAGCAAGTAATAGTTTTAAAGGTGGTCTAGTCCTTTAGAATGGTATACTTCTAAGATATGTCATTTACATTGCCTTTCATATAATTCATTACTAGATATCTGCTGTGACCTTTCCTTTTGTGTAAAAGGGCCATAGTGAGATTACATCATTTTAAGAAAGATAACACTGGATAATGTACACATTAAAAAATATTGATTTTTTTGTTTTCTTTTTCATGATGAAACACATTTTCCTGTGAGTCTAAATCTGTCACCTCAAGTTGTGCATGCTTTTAAATGATGAACAACAATAGAAGCTTTATAGATTCAGATACATGCTTTTTTTTTTTTAAAACATCACAGTAATTATGCTGTGAAATTTGTGACTTTAAGCTCTGGTTCACACTATGAATCACCTGTGAATCACACTGTATTCCTGTGCAATTCACATGTAATTCAATGTGGTGTGTTTTGAGCCCATTCAATTCGCACAGCATCACACCAAAGTGGTGCATTCACCCAGATCGCATGGTACGGTTACAGTGCGTTTGATACCTGCGTTTGGGCTGTTGTTTAATATATCACTGACATCCACTGCAGATCACAAGGGCAGTGCGTTTTGAACGCAGTGTGAGAAACTCACAAGATTGTGAGTTTCCGGCACCGTGTTTTAGTGTGATCTGGGGATTAAAGTGACAATAAAGGTTATCATAGGGCTCAAGTTCTGAATTTAGTGTTGAATTATTTGTACATTATTGTATATTTAGTGCTGTAAGATTTTGGTACAGGACTGGTACAGTAGCTTTCAGGTTCCACTTGAGGTGCCAGATAAGGGATGAACTGGTAAGTGTAAAGATGAGTATTAAAGGAGAAGTATGGCCAAATCTATTTTGGCCATACTTTTCCTATGGATCACAGGACTGCAGTTTTTTCTGCACTAGTGTGGTCCATTTTAAGCAGACAGCGGGCTTAAACTCGCTGTCAGCTGACGTCACAGAGCTGGTCCAGGTTCTGAAAAGATCCTGACCATATGGTTGATATCCAGCCAGAAGCCTGAACTGGCACCTGGCTCAGGCTCTCAGCATTCTGCTGAGAACCTGAGTCAGCCCCTCCTGCCCCCTCCACAGCTCAGCCCTCCAGTGAGCGTGGTTGGAAGAGAGCAGAGAGCCACTGACTGACAGACTCATCTCTCTTTTAAGAGCGGAGGGGGGGAATTAAGCGATCAGTGGTATTTGATTGCTCAGTTCTCACTACAGAGGCAGTGGGGTCAGATCCACCTGGGTGAGTATAAATGTTTGTTTGTTTTTTTTGTTTTATTTAATCCTGAACTTCTCTTGCAAGGTAAAAGGTTGGAGTGTTAATTTTAGCACTTAAGTAATAGGTTACATTTTAAATGTTAAAGCTAAACTACTGTACAGGCAACCATAAAATCAAACAATTATATACTGTATATAGTGATATGTACATCATGTTTATATTTGTTACGGTCATGACTAAAAATTACATTTAAATTAAAGTTTGAATTCCTGATTCTAATTCCAGTTTATTTAAAATGAATAACTGAAAAGCATTTTCAGTCATGTAAATATAAAATACTATATTCAAAATATATATATTCCTATAAACAGTCAGCAGGTGGAACATAACGCTCTCTATCAGATATTTTTCATTTTTACTAACGTTGAAAAATTTTGTTTATAAAGCTTAAAGCGGAGCTCCACCCAAAAGGGGAAGCTCGGCTTGTTTGCTTCCTCCCCCCTCCACTGCCACATTTGGCAGCTTTCGGTGGGGGGGAGCAGATACCTGTTAAAACCAGGTACCCGCTCCCACTTCCACGTAAGATCGCCACATCACATGGCTTCACTTTCTGTTTTCCTTAGTGAAGATGCCGGTGGTCTACCAAAACAGCCAACTTGCCAAAATCTCCAACCACGTATCAATTTTGGTGACTCTCTAGCCGATGTAATTGCAGATTTTGACGACTTAGCTGTTTTCACAGAACAGTGGCTGAGTAGAAAAAAAGTTGTCACCACCTTAGAGGACTCACAATGTTTACTCAATATATTGTGTACCGTAGTGTATACGCTGCTAGTGTCCTGTAAATACAGGTAACTCGTTGAAATCTTCAATTACTGCTGCCGAGAGTCACAGGAAGTGACATGGTTGGAGAATTTGGCGAGTTGGTTGTTTTGGCAGAACACGTGGATGGATCAGCTTGAGGTGCTGACATTGTGGGCTCCCTGGACAAGTAAGTGTTATTATATTAAAAGTCAGCAGCTACAGTATTTGTAGCTGCTGATTTTTTTTTTTTCCCAGGCTGGAACTCTGCTTCAATAGCTCAATACTCAAACAAGTGAATGAATCAGAGTAGTAATTTATTCTCCCCCCTTCTGTACAGCTCCACCTGAAGATACAATCAGAGACCGTGGGGGTGATTTACTAAAGGAAAATAGGCTATTCAGATTGCAAGGCAATTTTTACTTTGCAAGGGAATTTTCACTTAGCTTAGTGAATGTGGTGGAAATCCACTTTGTAAAAAAATACCCAATCAGATGCAAGAAAAAAAAAGAAAAAATAGGCAGTGGCAGTATATCTTGACCTGGCCCTGTGAACTGGTTATCATACTATTAATGCTGAACTCTGGGATAAGCAAATATTGTGTAAATGTAAGCATATGCATTCCTACTTGAATATTGTTGTCCTTTGTGTATTTATTCTTGATCTTTACAGTAATCCAGTGTGAACTTTAGCTGCTTTACAGTAATCCAGTATGAACTCTAGCCGCTTTACAGTAATCCAGTATGAACTCTAGCCTCTATGACGAAGCTCATTGTAATAAAGACCAGCCACTGCTGCTCTCTCTCCTTGTGCAGGGTGACTGGTCTTGTATCCGCCTTCTCTTCTATTTTTCTACAGGTAGCTACTAGTGTGAGGACCTACTTGGTCCCTCCCACAGCTCTGCTCTCTATAAGGACTGTATGCAGCACATGATTGATGATAACCAATAGTTTTACAAGGTGATAACTAAGTTTGCAAGGCATATGGTGGCACACAATATGGATTTATATCCTTTGTGGCTATTGAGGTATACATTTAAATATATTTTTGTACCTGGAGTTCAGATTTACATGGATCAAGAAGCTCTTTTCACCTAAAGATTGCCAAAAATAATGTACATTTTAAAATAGTTTTGCCATTTGCATCCCCCTGCCCCCCAAAAAAACATATACCAATCCCTTACCTGTGCATGCAGCCTGGCTGGCTAGGACAGAGAGGGAGATGAGCGTGTCCCCCACCCCCCCCTTCGAATAATACAAGGCCATGTGTGCTTTTAACATGGGTGGTCCCTTGAAGACAAGGGCCCCAGTGGTTATAGGGGTCTGCAAATGGGGTTTATTGTAATCCGGAATAATAAAGGGCACCCAGATACTGTCCATCGTATGTGAATGTGGAAGGGGTACATAGCACACACAGTTTTTGGCAAGTTGTGTTTTCAATAAGCCCCCTGCTCTCAGACCCCCACAACTATTGGGCCAAGGTTGTGGGTTGTGGAAAAGGGGAAGGGCCTTTTGTTCTTATTGACATGGGGACAAGGTGCAGGGACTCCCCCTGGCAATGTATGTTGAGGATATGCGGCCTTGTAAGATGCCAGGCTGCATGCTCATATCAGGGTCTTGTATGGATTTTTTTTTTTGGGGGGGGGGCTCAGTTTCTTTCTTGATTTCTGTGTAGGGTTCCCCTTATACCCCTTTAAATATAGAATTTGGTGGGACCCAATGTCTTTTTTCTTTTTCTTTTTCTTTTTCATAGCATGGGCCTAAAGGGTCTTTGATGAATTGTTGGGCATCTTTTTTTTTTATTTGAACTATCTCCAGCTCCTTTGTTTCCATGGTCAGGTATTCCCAGCCATGTAAGTGGGTGGGGCCAGGTGACATCATTGATTGATAAGGACTTGCCAGTGCCTGCACTTGCCGGCCTCTTTAGCAACCATTAACAGGAGGAAGCTGTTATGTATAATAATGGAAGTAGTACAGCTATTATACAGGACATTCAGCTGCCACCGAACAGGTATACTGTACATTCAAGCATTCAAACACCCGAGCAGCCAAGGTGTGTTCTGAACATTAGGCTCATGGCTACTGCAGTGTGAGTGACCTGCTGTGATCTCTGCAGCCAGAACTGCATGTTTGGAGCTGATTGTACTACTGTATATGGGAGCATGAGTAATGCCCCATACACACGATCGTTTTTCATGCCGTTAAAAATGCCATTAAAAAAAATGGCCATTAAAAATGATCGTGTGTAGGCTCCAGAGCATTTTTAACGACGTGAAAAACGGCCATTAAAAATTTCGAACATGCTCTCTTTTTTCACGTCGTTTTTCATGTCGTTTTTTTTAACGACGTGAAAAACGATAGTGTGTATGCTTTAACGATGTGAAAAAAAACGCGCATGCTCAGAATCAAGTATGAGACAGGAGCGCTCGTTCTGGTAAAACTAGCGTTCGTAATGGAGATAGCACATTCGTCACGCAGTCACGGACTGAAAAGCACGAGACTGAAAAGAGCGAATCGTCGCTCAACAAACTTTACTAACATGAAGGGTGGCGCCATTCGAACGGAACTTCCCCTTTATAGTGCCGTCGTACGTGTTGTACGTCACTGCGCTTTGCTTGATCGTTTTTTTAAATGATCGTGTGTACGCAAGACAGGCTTGAGAGGAAACATGAAAAAAAACGACGTGAAAAACGGCAAGAAAAAAAATGGCAAGAAAAACGATCGTGTGTATGGGGCATAAGAGTTTTACATATTGCAGCATTGGCCACACATTGCACACATTTTATTAGTGTTCATTTATTTCAACAGTGCAAATTGCCAAAATTTGTTTTCACCCAGAGTTCAGCGTTTAGTGTTTTCAAGATTTGCACCAATACATTTATACAGTGTTACTTAAATTTCAAAAGCATGCTGTATCTCTATTACTATTCTAATATGCAACAAATGATGCCTTTCTGGTAGCTTCTTGGCTTCATTACAGGAATGGGCTGAGTAACTTTAAGGCTGGTTTCACACATATGCGGCTGCGGTTTAAGTGCGGAAGTCCGGTGCAGTTCTGTCACCGATTTAGGTGCACATTTTTACCTAAAATCGCACCTGAACCAGACCCAAAACCACACTGGACCCTTTTTAAAAGTGCGGCCCCCCAGCACATGTGTGAACTGGCTCCATGCATTTTTAACTGCATCCAATTTGCATATATGTGAACTGCACTTTTACCTGAAAGTATAACGGTTTACCGAAAGTTATACATTTTTACCCTTGCTCTAAACAGCCTGAAAAAAATGTCAATATGATGTGTTTTCCATTACTGATGATAAATCTTGTTTCCAGCAGCTTGGTCTAGCCAAGTCCAGTTTCCAGCAATACAGCCTGCAGATACCTGCAGTACATCCCACTGTTCTCCAAAATAACTGCTCATATGAGACAGATTGATAGGTCAGAATCAATGTCTACATTTTACAACTGGCCCCTTCTAGTGGCCAGCAAAGACAGAAGCTGCAGGTGTACACATTTACCTTCAGAAAAATATTCATCATATTGACATTTTTTTTTATAGCCTGCAGGGACAAATGTATTTTTGCTGAGAATACAGTTATACTTTAAATACAGTCAAATTTAAAAAAGAATAAACTCTATTAAAAACTTTTTTTTTAATCCATTTTCTTTTTTTTATAATATATATATATATATATATATATATATATATATATATATACACACACACACATATTTGGACCAGTGCTTTAGATAGAAAAATAAATACATTCTCTGGTGTCTCAGCCAATTCTAAAACTGAAAATGGAGCATTAGACACTTACTTGGACAGATGCCAGTCTATTGTAACAAGCTGTAACATCCAGCAAAATGATACCAAATTTGAGCCAAATGAGATGACAGAAAAAGTAATGGCCCAAACAAAAGCCTAAGCAATATCAACAAAATCCTGAAGATTCAAGAATGGGAAGATTGATAGCCAAGGGATCAAACGTTACTTCTGCCAATATATTCAGTAAAAATCAATAACTGCTTATCTGTAGCTAGATATACCCAACGCGTTCTACGGCAGGTGTAGGATTCACGCTTACTGCATTCCAGCCACTGTTATCATTAATAAACTGGCCTCTCAGTACTGTGTCACTAGATCAGTCATCCCATAACTGAGAAACTCTGCAAACTGCAATACGGTGCGTAACTGAAGCCTTTACCTGAGGCCTACAGTACTTCAGAGTCAATGCCTATGCCAGGACTACTCTGGAATCATTAAGTGACCCCTACTGTCACTGAGCTCTGACAAATGTGTTTTAAGATATAATCTTAACAGAGCACTTTTGTGTCGAGTACTTTCTTCCCAGAGGCAGCTCTCTATTCAACATATTATGAAAATCAGGACTCCGATAGAGATAAGCATTGCTTTATATGCTCGGTGATGAAGCATCACTGCGGAACAAAGCAGTTTCATTGTGATGGGATTGTATTATAAAAATAAAAGATAATACGCTTCTTCAGACTTTGTCAGTATAGCCATTTTATCTGTCGGAAAAATAAAATATTTGCAACTATCCATCCATTCTGTGATTTTACAGCGCACACTAATCATTAGATGAGGCGACAAAACAAATATGATTTCCTATTTATGCCAAGGATTAGGTTAACACCATTCAGTTTTCTCTTTCGGTTTTTTATGTGTGCCGGCATAATTGCTCTTTTTGGGCAATATTATCATTATCAGTTATTTGGAAAAATGCTGATGTCTTTCTGAAAAAATTATGATAAAGAAAATATTTTTAGTATTTTTTTTTTTTCCTGTGTGGATTTAAATAAGGAAAAACAGAAAAAAATAAACAATCACACCAGCTAAGAGATAAAATTAGCCTTGATGAAAACCTGTAACAGAATGGTGCCATTATGATTTTTTTTTTCTCTCCACTTCCCTACTCTAATTAATCATGCTAATTAACAAGGTTGAATTTGATAATGTGAAAGATGTTTCAAATAAGTTACTTAATACAGTTATGGCTAATTGCAAGGACAGTTATGCAGGAACTCTTTCTTCCAGGTATAATGGCAGCCCTGAGTCCTAGATATCATGTTAGCGGTATGAAACGGCTGTGCCAGATTACCAGAACTGAAAACTCTTGGTCAGGTGCAGTAGTAATGCCACTGACGGGGACAAAGGTGAGGGTAAATTTCTCTAATGGGAATGCAACAGCAATAAAGTTACTTTTAGCAGTGTTTGGGAACATCAGGACAAGGATAAGTGTTTACTTGCTGTCCATGACCAAACTGGGGAGATTTCTGTCACAAAGACAGGAAGAGAGGTGCAATCTCCAGTGCTGCCTTCCTCCTGGGGATGACTCCCTTCCGAAACGTCCCTTCCAGTTATCAGTCAGATGTCGGGGCTATGACACCCTTTCAGTCCGCCGGTGGTTTGGAGAGTGGCCAGCTTGCATTCCAGTGGTCATTAGCTGTTTTAAAGTCACTGTTTTAGATAACCCAAGGAGATATTACTATGTAGTGCATAGCTCTCTCCCTGCGGAAATCGGTCCTTAAATGTCTGATGCACACAGGTATTTGTAGTAGACATGTGCACACTGAAATATTTTGTTTTGGATTTCGTTTTCGTCCAAAAAATACTTTTATTTAGTTACTCCCAAAATTCGTTTTTATTTATTTTGTTTTGTTAAAAAATTAATTTGTCTGAAAATCCGAATTAATTAAGGTCAAATATGTCAATTGTAGGCTTATGGTGTCTATCGAATGTTCTAAGAAGATTTGACGAAGCAGCTAAACTGCACGACGCCGCAATTGTACATTTCCGGTCGAATGTTCCGCCCACAAGCTATAGTAGAATTCTAATGTTGCATGACTAGTAATAATTATATTAATTATTATTACTAGTCAACCAAAATTTGAATTCTTCTATAGCCTATGGGTGGAGCATTTGACCATATATGTCCGCTCGCGGCGATCGTATGTTTTTAACGAACAAAAAACAAAAACCGCTCAGGTGTAGATGTCCTCTAGGTGGTTATCTCCTCCCAACAGCCAAGGGTGCAGGCAATGCAATTTCAGGCAAAACAAAAGATCAAGTCTTCTGGACAGCAGCACTCCAATAAAAAGCCTTTATTATGTAAAATCTTCAAAAATCTTCATGTTCGACGGGGGCTATTATCTCCAGAAATGTGGGGCCTCTATGGGGGCCAAATTTTCACCCTCCCTAGCCAATCTCTACATGGGATTCTGGGAGAGGTCCCGCATTTTTGGACATGATAGCCCCGCCGTCTGGACACGGTCTTTTTTTGTAGATTTATAGATGATCTGTTGTTTGTCACTTCTGAGGGGGACACTGAGTTGGAGGTGTGGCTTGACTTCCTTAATGACAACTCCATGAACTTACGGTTCACGGGGAAGCTCAGTGCCACCTCTATGGACTTCTTGGACGTTAACCTATCAGCCGCCCATGGTAGAGTGACCACCAATATTTTTAGGAAACCCACAGCAGGGAATGCACTCCTCAGGGCAGACTCAGGTCACCCTAGCCACACAGTTAGAGGGGTGCCGGTTGGTCAATTTTTAAGACTCCGGTGTCTATGTAGTAGACCTGAGGATTTCACCGTAGAGGCTGCCAACATGACTCAAAGGTTTTTGGACAGAGGTTACCCCCCCCAACATCGTTGAAAGGGCGTTAACAACTGCAAAACCACCCCTAGAAAGACACTTCTGCGGGGGCATTACAGCAAATATAAACAGCAGTCTAATACATCATTTAGTAAGGTTCCTGTATTCTCTACTCCTTACAGTTTGGAATTTGGTAGAATTAAACTCACTGTAGAGAAATACCTACCCATCCTGTTGAATGACCCCATCTACGAAGAGATACTCTCCAGGGGCATTAAATCTGTGTCGCGAAGAGCCCCCACTTTAGGGAGTCATCTTTCACCGAGTCTGTTCACGAGTAAATCGTCAATGGCCAATTGGCTGCATTTCCAGGGTACGTTCAAATGTGGTGTCAACCATTGCAATTACTGTAAATACATTAAAACAGGCCAAGTGGTACAGTCTAGTACTAACCACAGAACCTTTGACATCAAACAGTTTGTTAATTGCAATATGAGGTTCCTCGTGTATGTCATCAAATGTGAGTTGTGCAACATCCAATATGTCGGGCGTACCACACGCCGACTAAAGGATAGGTTGTACGACCACTTGTTTGACATACAGAAGGACAGAAACACCAATGTCGCAAGACATTGGGTATCTGTACACTACAAGAACACATCATGCCTTTCCATCCAGGGGATTGAAAAAATCAACAGTCCCATTAGAGGGGGTGACAAGTTCAGGACACTGTGCAGGAGAGAAGTATTTTGGATTTTTTCGTTAGAAACAAGAATACCAGCTGTTTTAAACTTTGAGTGGGATGTATCCCATTATTATGATTAGTTTCCTTTCCTGCACAGTGTCCTGACAGTCGAGCCACATTAAAACATCTGGGTTTTTTTCATTGCTACCCCTTCGGCATAGTATTATGTGGGACTGTGGATTTCCTTTTATTTCATATGCAGCACATGTCATTTTGTGCTGCAAACTTAGGAGTTCCTGCTATTACATATGTTTTTAGGTCTTAGGGATGCCCCAATATTCTTCATATTCTCTATACACTTTAACATCTTTGCATGTTGACCGGAGGCTCCTCCGGTCATGATACATAGGACATACACAAAGAATATAGTTGAATAAGAAGTAACATATCAGAGTTCTACTGTTTATGAGTTTTTCTTTTTCTTTCCTTTCTCACAGTCTACAAAATTACAGTGACTTTTAAGGAACAGAATAGATCTACTAATTTCCTGCACACATTACACATCAATATGAGGTTGATCATATCATGTCATTGTGTTATAGGAGTGAACTCTATACATTTTATAGATGTTTTATATTATTGGTTTTATTGTTTTTGGATGATTTGTTTGATGAAATTTACAGTTGTTTAGAACCCATATATGTGTGTTTTTCGGTTGCTTAGGTAACCACACACATCCGGGTATATATATTGACCACAACTCATATAAATATACACTTTTTCATCTTCGAAGTTGAAGTCTCAAACGACTATATATAGGAAATATTGTGTCCATATGTGCTTTTACATTTAGCAATCTGATCAATGTTTTGTGGGGACTTTTGTGCTACATTTTCATATCATTTGATACATTGCAAGTGACGGCTGTTTATGTGGCCATATTAACTTGATTCCATCGCAATTTTCCTGCACTTGATCATATAGAACAGGGATATGCAATTAGGGGTCCTCCAGCTGTTGCAGAACTACAAGTCCCATGAGGCATAGCAACACTGACCGCCACAAGCATGACACCCAGAGGCATGATGGGACTTGTAGTTTTGCAACAGCTGGAGGTCCGCTAATTGCATATCCCTGATATAGAACCACATATCCCCATACACCATAGATCTAATTTAATTGCATTTTTCCTTTAAATCGCACACAAATTTTCTTTTTTCTTTTCTATATTAGATTTTAATATAACATATATTGGCCATGTATGGCCATATATTAACCATCGTGGGCACATGCGTGTATGTTTAGACTTATTTAGACACACTTGTCTATCCATTACATGCACGTTTACATTCCCACGTTTGAGCTATTCATTATCATCCATCCAATATATACGGCACTGATATATAGTCACTTTAGATTGGCAACTTAAAGGAATACTAGTAGGACAACTCTATCAGCGATATATGGCTATAAGCTCTTTCTTCCTTTTTTTGCTAATCTTAGCATTTTTCATCATGCATATACACCACATGATTCTATTATTGATACATTACAATAGTTTTTGATTTTATCCCATCCCTCCCTGCGTTATATATATTTTTTACATTAAAGGGGTTGTAAAGGTTCATTTTTTATTTTCTAAATAGGTTCCTTTAAGCTAGTGCATTGTTGGTTCACTTACCTTTTCCTTAGATTTCCCTTCTAAATATTTTTTTTCTTTGTTTTCTTTGTCTGAATTTCTCACTTCCTGTTCCTCCTCAGTAAGCTGTTCAGTAAGCTGTTCTGGCTGACTCCACACCACTCGGATGATGGTGTGAAGTTTAGTGAGGAGAAACAGGAAGTGAGAAATTCAGACAAAGAAAAAAAACATTTAGAAGGTAAATCAAAGGAAAAGGTAAGTGTACCAACAATGCACTAGCTTAAAGGAACCTATTTAGAAAATAAAAAACGAACCTTTACAACCCCTTTAATGCTCTATGGGGCATACTATTGATAACTATATACCACGGGGGTTGTGGGCTGGTTATTTACACATAAATGTATTAATCTTTCTTGGTCAACTTTCTATATATATAATTTTCTTACATTACATTATGACATTTTTTGGTGAATAAACTGACAATTTACCTTTACATCTTTCACTATTTGTGCACTACGGATGCATTTGCCTTTGCTTGTGCATCCATTTCAGCACGTTGCACATGTATCATGTAAAGATTTAGGCGGGTCATTCATTGTGTTCTATATATTCACATCCATTTAATTTACACATTCCTCACCTTTTTGCATCAATCACAATGTTCTTTCACAATATTTAATTTGCTGCACACCTTTTCAAGGATATTATGTACATATATTTTTAGAATAGTTGGTACAATGAAACCACACACTTTAAAAAAAAACATTTACTTCTTGGACACAGGTTAGTCAGCATGTAATCAACTTTTAATTAACACTTGTTAGCACTTAATCGCCTACACTTGTGGTTGGGTCATATGACCCTTTTTTTGGGGTATATCATGGGAATCATTTGTGCACTAGGCAGCTATGATTAAGCACTAAGAAAGTGTGAAACTAGTCAGCTCTATACCAGAATTTTGTGACTTGCTGTGCTGTATTTGGATTTTTGAAGATTTTACATAATAAAGGCTTTTTATTGGAGTGCTGCTGTACAGAAGACTTGATCTTTTGTTTTGATCGTATGTTTTTAGCTGCTTCGTCGAATCTTCATGTCTCTATAATGTCGAATCTTTTCTCTCTATGTTGAATAATCTTGAATTAATAGAGTTAGGTTAGGCACATTCAACCACAGATTCGATAGACACAGATCGCTATTGTCACTGTCATGTCGAATCTTCATGTCTCTATAATGTTGAATCTTTTCTCTCTTTGTCGAATAATCTTGGACTAATAGAGTTAGGTTAGGCACATTTGACCACAGGTTCGATAGACACAGATCGCTATTGTCACCGTCATGTCGAATCTTCTATCTATATCGAACTGTTGTCGCAACAAAATGAAAATAAAGCATTTTTTTTAGGTTGGATCTTTCGGATTTTGGATTCTGCGCATTCGTTATCGTTTGTTGAAACGAATGTGAAAATCCCTGAAATTCTGACGAAAATGCATTTGGACAAAACCAAATGCACATGTCTAATCTGTAGTATGAGGCAGTGATCCAGGTGTATTTTGATGTGGTTATACACTGTATATATTCACTTTGTTATAATGCATATTAACTTATAATTACCTATACCATTAACTTACCATTACCTATACTAAGTCATGTGGTTGACTTGGGGCAATAATCTATGTCCATGCATATTGCCCACCTTTATTTTATTTTGATGGGTGCATTTGCATTTATATTCACATATTTATAAATGACCTTTTTGGCTATCACCTTTGACCCTATCTGTGGCTATATATATGATGATGGTTGGTTGGGTTGGTCATAGCTCTGAGGAAGGGGTGTTATGCCCAAAATGCATCAGCTTGCCAACACAGTGGTACATCAGGTCAGGTCACGTGATATCTGCACTGGATCATGATTGGGTGTAATACAACACCTGCATATTTCCTATTTATGTGAGTATGGATTTGGCTGTTTGTTCTTTACATTAATAAACCTTTGGTAATGCACTAGACGTTTGCACTCTCCTGTGTGCTTTTTTACTAGATTTCCACATCTGAGGAGGGCTGCATTGATGAAGCATACCAGAAGGATTCTTTGACATTACTGTTGATGGTCCACTTAAGATTGAGACTTTATGGCAGTACTCTAAGTGCTGGAGGTTTTTTATGTGTTTTTTGTACTAATAAAAAGCTGACAGATTTCCTAATCTTTCCCCATGCTTCTCAGTCACATTGGTGCCGAGGCCCTTACGCTATGCAAGAAGGTACATTTTTTTTTTATTACAAACGTTATACTTACCTGCCCTGTGCAATGGTTTTGCACAGAGAAAACTCAATCGTTTTCTTTTTGGGTCCCCCAGCAGTGGTCCTTGCTCCTCTCTCTGCCGAGTGCCCCTAATAACAAGCCTATTGCTATACAGGCACTTCGGAAAGCTCGCTCCTGAGCCACACTTCTGTGAATAGACATTATCCATTCACACACAGAGTTTGGCTCGGCCCCACCCCTACTCTTTACTCATTGGTTCACTGGCTGTGATTGGCACTTGTTGGCCAATGAGGAGAGCTGCTCTCATGCACATTACTGGATTGGGAGAGGGTTCAGGTAAGTATAAGGGGGGCTGGGGGGAGCTGCACCCAGAAGGTTTTTTACCTTAAAGTGGAGCTCCACCCTAAATAGCAACTTTTGCTATTTGGATGCCTCCCCCCCTCCGGTGTCACAATTGACACCTTTCAGGGGGGAGGGGGGTGAAGATACCTGTCTAAGACAGGTATTTTCACCCACATCCGGGAGTCCTGTCTCCGGGAATCTGCGGGAGTTACGTCACTTCCCGCAGACTTCCCTTGGTGTTCTGGGAGACACTCGGCTCCCAGAACACAGGAGCACCAATCAGAACGGCGCAGCGCGACTCGCGCATGCGCCGTAGGGAACCGGGCATGAAGCCGCAGGGCTTCACTTCCTGGTTCCCTCAGCGAGGATGGCGGAGGGAGCAGCAGAGCGACGAGCGGTCGCTCGTCCTCTGCTGCGGACGTCGGTGGACTCCAGGACAGGTAAGTGTCCAAATATTAAAAGCCAGCAGCTGCTGTAGCTGTAGCTGCTGGCTTTTAATTTTTTTTTTCCGGTGGAGCAACCCCTTTAATGTATAGAATCAATTAAGGATAAAAACGTTCTGTCTTTAGAACCACTTTAAGTCATCCTAGACATACACTGTAAATCCTATATTGCAGAAGTAATAGCGTTGCTCTACATAAAGATGGCCTAGGCAATAAGAAGATTGCCAAGACCCTGAAACTGAGCTGCAGCACGGTGGCCAAGACCATACAGCAGTTTAACAGAACAGGTTCCACTCAGAACAGGCCTTGTCATGAACAACCAAAGAAGTTGAGTGCACATGCTCAGCATCATATCCAGAGGTTATCTATGGGAAATAGACATATGAGTGCTGCCAGCATTGCTGCAGAGGTTGAAGGGGTAGGGAGTCAGCCTGTCAGTGCTCAGACCATACGCTGCACACTGCATCAAATTGGTCTGCATGGCTGTCGTCCCAGAAGGAAGTCTCTTCCAAAGATGATGCACAAGAAAGCCTGCAAACAGTTTGCTGAAGACAAGCAGACTAAGGACATGGATTACTGGAACCATGTCCTGTGGTCTGATGAAACCAAGATAAACTTGTTTGATTCAGATGGTGTGAAGTGTGTGTGGCGGCAATCAGGCGAGGAGTACAAAGACAAGTGTGTCTTGCCTATAGTCAAGCATGGTGATGGAAGTGTCATGGTTTGGGGCTGCATGAGTGCTGCCGGCACTGGGGAGCTACAGTTCATTGAGGGAACCATGAATGCCAACATGTACTGTGATATAGTGAAGCCGAACATGATCCTCTCCCTTCAGAGACTGGGCCGCAGGGCAGTATTCCAACATGATAATGACCCCTAAAACACCTCCAAGATGACCACTGCCTTGCTAAAGAAGCTGAGGGTAAAGGTGATAGACTGGCCAAGCATGCCTCCAGACCTAAACACTATTAAGCATCTGTGGGGCATCCTCAAACGGAAGGTGGAGGAGCGCAAGGTCTCTAACATACACCAGCTCTGCAATGTCGTCATGGAGGAGTGGAAGAGGACTCCAGTAGCAACCTGTTAAGCTCTGGTGAACTCCGTGTCCATGAGGGTTAAGGCAGTGCTGGAAAATAATGGTGGTCACACAAAATATTGACACTTTCGGCCAAATTTGGACATTTTTACCTAGGGGTGTACTCACTTTTGTTGCCAGCAGTTTAGACATCAATGGCTGTGTGTTAAGTTATTTTGAGGGGGCAGCAAATTTACACTGTTATACAAGCTGTACACTCACTACTTTACATTGTAACAAAGTGTCATTTCTTCCGTGTCACATGAAAAGTTATAAAAAAAAAATATTTACATCTAAACGAATGGAACATAACAAATTCATAACAGATTAAATTTTTCACTCTTTGTTATATTTCCTCATTAATGTACACACAGCACCCCATATTGACATAAAAACACAGAATTGTTGACATTTTTGCAGATTTATATAAAATAAAAAAAACTGACATATAACATGGTCCTAAGTATTCAGACCCTTTGCTCAGTATTTAGTAGAAGCACCATTTTGATCTAATACAGCCATGAGTCTTTTTGGGAAAGATGCAACAAGTTTTTCACACCTGGATTTGGGGATCATCTGCCATTCCTCCTTGCAGATCCTCTAAAGTTCTGTCAGGTTGGATGGTAAACGTTGGTGGACAGCCATTTTTAGGTCTCTCCAGAGATGCTCAATTGGGTTTAAATCAGGGCTCTGGCTGGGCCATTCAAGGACAGTCATGGAGTTGTGAAGCCACTCCTTTGTTATTTTACCTGTGTGCTTAGGGTCATTGTCTTGTTGGAAGGTAAACCTTCGGCCCAGTCTGAGGTCCTGAGCACTCTGGAGAAGGTTTTCATCCAGGATATCCCTGTACTTGGGCGCATTCATCTTTCCCTCGATTGAAACCAGTCGTCCAGTCCATACAGCTGAAAAACACCCCCACAGCATGATGCTGCCACCACCATGCTTCACTGTTGGGACTGTATTGGACAGGTGATGAGCAGTGCCTGGTTTTCTCCACACATACCGCTTGGAATTAAGGCCAAAAAGTTCTATCTTGGTCTCATCAGACCAGAGAATTTTATTTCTCACCATCTTGGAGTCCTTCAGGTGTTTTTTTTAGCAAACTCCATGCGGGCTTTCATGTGTCTTGCACTGAGGAGAGACTTCCGTCAGGCCACTCTGCCATAAAGCCCCGACTGGTGGAGGGCTGCAGTGATGGTTGACTTTCTACAACTTTCTCCCATTTCCCGACTGCATCTCTGGAGCTCAGCCACAGTGATCTTTGGGTTCTTCTTTACCTCTCTCACCAAGGCTCTTCTCCCCCCGATAGCTCAGTTTGGCTGGACGGCCAGCTCTAGGAAGGGTTCTGGTCATCCCAAACGTCTTCCATTTAAGGATTATGGAGGCCACTGTCCTCTTAGGAACCTTAAGTGCAGCAGAATTTTTTTTTGTAACCATGGTCAGATTTTTGCCTTGCCACAATTCTGTCTCTGAGCTCTTCAGGCAGTTCCTTTGACCTCATGATTCTCATTTGCTCTGACATGCACTGTGAGCTGTAAGGTCTTATATAGACAGGTGTGTGGCTTTCCTAATCAAGTCCAATCAGTATAATCAAACACAGCTGGACTCAAATTAAGGTGTAGAACCATCTCAAGGATGATCAGAAGAAATGGACAGCACCTGAGTTAAATATATGAGTGTCACAGCAAAGGGTCTGAATACTTAGGACCATGTGATATTTCAGTTTTTCTTTTTTAATAAATCTGCAAAAATTTCAACATTTCTGTGTTTTTCTGTCAATATGGGGTGCTGTGTGTACATTATTGAGGAAAAAAAATTAACTTAAATGATTTTAGAAAATCTCTGCAATATAACAAAGAGTGAATAATTTAAGGGGGTCTGAATACTTTCCGTACCCACTGTAGATCATAACAAATGAACCGAAAACAAACACATTTTTCAGCAGTGCACATGTCTAATATTTACCTGCTCTATGCAGTGGTTTTGCACAGAGATGCCCCGGTCCTCCTCTTCCGAGACCCCCCGCTAGTGTTCCTGGCTCCTCCCCTCATCCAAATGCCCCCATAGCAAGCAGCTTATTATGGGGACACTTGTGCTGCTCGATCCCGGGCTGGGCTTGGTGTGTTTATTGACATACACAGTGCATCTCAGCCCTGCTCCATATTCTCTCCTCGCATGCTGTCATTGACAGCTACAGGAGCCAATGGCTGCTGTTGCTCCATGTCTACTGAGGGGAGAGAGAGAGAGCAGTGCCACTGCTCTTCGGCACAGCACTAAATTTGAATCAGGCTCACTATTCAGTATATTTATAACTATTTAGAGGGGGCTGGGAGGGCGGAACACAGAACGTTTCATACCTTCTGTGCATTAGGGTAAAACCCCTTCTGCCTTTACAACCACTCTAAAAGAAAAAGTTTATGTCCGCACTGAAGAGATTTCCTTTCATGTGACTCTGGCACTTTACAAAGAACTTCGACCCAACTATACCTATAATAGGAGCTGGAATAGACTCCCTTTTCCTGCTGTCCATGTAGCCAAACTCTTCTCCATATGGGAGAAATCTTCCTCTGAAGTCTGTACTGCAACACTTTCCTGAATTCCAATTTAAGTGCTGTCCCCAATACCCCCCTTCCTTCCCACAGCTTTTACTCATTCCTCACTCTGACCTCCCCCTATTATAGGATGAAGTAGTAATGTCGAGGTGAGCGGGAGGAAAGAGTGAGAGCTGTGGGAGGCTCAGAAGATTAACTCTGGAAGCATCAGTTTGGACTTCAATAGAAGATTTCTTCACATCACAAAGGAGTTTGGTGACATGGGCAACGGGAAAAGTAAGTATGTTCTCTCTTTTTTACAGGTATGTCAAAGTTTTTTTTTTTTTTTTAATATCAATAGGGTCCATTTTTCTTCCTATTAAACTTTATGTTAATAAACAAGATGTTGTAGAATTGTCTTCTTGCCAAGTTCACGTAAGAGGCCTCTAAGGCTTTACCTGGTATTTGTTTAAAATTCTGGAAGTGCAAGTTAATTTTATGTTAATTTCACACATCTAATGGCTTTTAGATAGTAATGATGGTTAGTCCCAGCTGATGTACATTGGTCTCAAACTAATAATGTAGACATGCAAGCGTTCCTGTACTAATGACAATTCATTAAGTTGTGCAATACCGTCGTCCTCAGCTTTTTTTCATTTCATACAGTTAAGTCAGGGACAATGTTTTTAATTGGAAATCCTTCTTGCATGTACAGTACTTTAGAAACACATCTTGGAAATAACCAGGGAGCAACATGGAGTTGCCCAAAGCTTTAATATCTCATTGATCAATTATGTTAAATCATTTTCACTATCACTAAAAAATCTAAATATTAAAGTATTATGTTTTCATCCTGTTACTATATGATGAAAAAGCCTCATAACATAATCTAAAACCTATTTTACCTTCCCTGACTGAGCCAAACCGCTCCTGCATTTGTTTCTCCCAGACACTGCAACTCACATTGAGATGGTTTCAGCAATAAAGACAGTGCTGGCCATCCAGAAAGCACTAGGTGCATCGTCATTGTCACAACATCCTTAATAGCTGCATTAGGTGGACTTCACTGGCAGGCTCAGTAGGTATTTGTGAAATTTTGTATGGGGACTTTTTTTTTTTTACATGCTGTCACCAGTGCAATACAGTATCATCATATACCTGGTGTGGCGGTGATCAGGGACACTGACTGGTGACAGTATGTACATTTTTTTTCTATATATATTTTTTTTAACATACTATGACCAGAGCAATACAGTACAATGTTATCATAGTAACACTTTACTACTCTGGGGAGGTGATCGTGATTTTTTTTTTTTTACACGCTATGATTGCTTTTAACAGTGAATATAATCGTTATAAACAACCATTTTTTTTTCTGAATGAAATGCATTCATTAAGTGGGTACTATTGTCATTAGCTGTAATTGGCCACAGCAGAACACATGGTACAGATAGGCTGTGATTGTCCCTGTCTGTACCATGCGATCACTGTGACCTTGCCTATAATGCCAATCTGACATGTCAGTCCCTAACACCCAGTACTTTTTGGTGCCCTCTTCAATGCAGTGCTTAGTGTGTGAGTTGGGAAGGAGGGTAGCAGTATGGAAATACCATTTTCCAAAAATAAGTGGTTGCTTGATAAATCTTGTCAATAGATTGTGACGTAAAAAAACATTGAGTTGATTGGATGGAATAATGGTTGGAGCGAAACCCAGATTAATAGTTGGAAGGGGATTGTGAAAAGTTTACCAGGTTTAAAATGGAAGATATTCAAACCAATATTACACAAATAATCCCCATCCTTAGACAAATTTTCCAGATAGAATATTTGCAACTCTGCTTAGCTACTCTTGTTATTCACAATCCTGCCACACTATCCAGCACCATAAGTTTGTGTAAGCTTGGCTAAACACCTCCAGCTCCCAGGGATAGAAAATTGTTAGTATAACCACATTGCACAATGAAAAAAAGTGTTACAGTGCGTAACCTTCCACTTTCAATCTAATATTTGGGAACAGGTGATTATAGGAGATACATATAGAGTGATTTAAATTAGCCATACAAATGATTACTTTTCATTTTGAAATACATACACATCGAGACTTACAAAAGTGCTATTTTTGCCTGGTGGTCTACTTTAACATAAAAACTTACATCGGTTGCACTTAAAAATTGCTTCCATAGCCATGTAAAACATTCTGCATTTTCTCTTCATTAATTATCTCCACCAACCAACAGACATGCTTAGCTGCTTAAAATAATCAAGGTCAGATTTTCTATTCATACCTTCATAACATCAGACCTTTACACCATTAATATTTGTTAAATTGCTACTTTCTGTGTCGGTTAATGGCCATTATAATTAGAGGTAGCATGAGATCCTAAGATTTGGAGTCACAAAGGCTACAGTAAATTCTTTAGTGCAGTAATAATACCCATTAAGGTACCAGGTCTTACATTAAAAAAAATGTGTAGAATTTATTATAATTCATCTATTTAAGGAACAATTGTTGGAGTCAAGTAAGCACAAATGTCAGTTTAAAGGATAAGTATACTTTGTATTAACACTGCTCAGAAACCCTTCCCTCTGCTTAGCAACTATGATCCTCCACAGCAAGCAAAAGAGCTGACTTACTAAAGAAGTTGAGACTCTTCACTAAATAAAGAGAAATTTGCTTTTCACGTGAGTGGGAAATTGAACTGATCACACCTTAAAGTGCAAGTTCACCTTCAGCACAACAAATCTAATTCCTTCATAAATCATGCCTAAAATTGATGACAATCTTAATGTACATAATGTACACACATATATACAGTATCTCACAAAAGTGAATGCACCCCTCACAATTTTCTAAATATTTTATTCTATCTTTTCATGTGACAACACTGAAGAAATTACACTTTGCTACAGTGTAAAGTAGTGAGTGTACAGCTTGTATAACAATGTAAATTTGCTGTTCCCCTCAAAATAACTCAACACAGCCATTATTTTCTAAACTGCTGGCAACAAAAGTGAGTACATCCCTAAGTGAAAATGCCCAAATTGGGTACAAATTGTCAATATTTTGTGTGGCCACCATTATTTTCCAGCACTGCATTAACCCTCTTGGGCATGGAGTTCACCAGAGCTTCACAGGTTGCCACTGGAGTCCTCTTCCACTCCTCCATGACTACATCACGGTTCTGGTGGATATTAGAGACCCTGTGCTCCTCCATCTTTCGTTTGAGGATGCCCCACAGATGCTCAATAGGGTTTAGGTCTGAAGGCATGCTTGGCCAGTCCATCACCTTTACCCTCAGCTTCTTTAGCAAGGCAGTGGTCGTCTTGGAGGTATGATTGGAGTCATTGTGTTGGAATACTGCCCTGCAGCCCAGTCTCTGAAGGGAGGGAATCATGCTCTGCTTCAGTATGTCACAGTACATGTTGGCATTCATGGTTCCTTCATAAACTGTAGCTCCCCAGTGTTGGCAGCACTCATGCAGCCCCAGACCTTGACACTCCAAAAGAAAAAGGGGCGCCCTTGGGACTTTAAGTGAGGCGATCACTGTAGAGCCAGTAAAAATAGCAGAAATAAATACAGTATTTATTTAATTCAAGTAAAAAATAGTACATACATTGATGTCATGAATATCAGCCAATTCATACAAAATACAGAAATTGGGTAAAAATTATTATTTTGCAAGTATCTGTCAATATTAGCACACAAGCATAAAGTATACCCAACGCGTTTTGCGAGGCTTAGTTCGCTCTTCAGGGGTGGATGCTTGTAGTGTACGTAAAATGAAAGGATATGGTGTATAGTATGATATAAAAGGGTACAGGGTAAGGGGGGAACCCTTGATGTAGAAAACCCCATACTCACCAATGGACATGGCCGGAAACCAGCGCATGTGAGGCCCCCAAACGGCTGCTGTGAATGTCTTGCCAGGGAGCAGAGGAGGCGGGGCCAAACAAAATCCCAACCCGGGTCAAACGGAAGGAGGGCACAGCATGGATAGAGTAAAGTATCAATGGGTCCATAAGGAATATTGTCTCTAAACACAAATATGTATGTTAGATAATTGAGGTAATAAGGTAGGTAAGCGTGAAAAAACACATGTGTATCTGTATGTAGATGAGAGACCTGAGCCCAGGGTAGTAAGAACATGAAGACTGAAAGCGAATGGTGGTGAGAAAATGCCAAGAACTGGCTGTGTGCGATGAAGGAAAAATCAGGTAGGAAAGCAGGAAAGAAAGGAAAGTGAAAATAAAAATAAAATGAAGTGCGGATGTGTGGTAAGCACTGTAATGAAAAAAACAGGCTGCAGGTGACTGCTCCAAGTGAGTCATGTGCAAACATGTAATGTGTACCTGAGTGGAGAAATTCTGGAGGTGATGGGCTCCAATAGGAGACCTGCACTGGTGTGTCTGACCTCAGTGAGAGAAAGCAAAGAATGAAATCCATGCTGTGCTGATCCTCCAATAAATACCCCTGGGAGAGCTCGAGAGGCTCCGCCCCCAACGCCATGTATGGATGACTGAGAGGCAAGCGCGAGAGACCACCCACCGCCACTCCATTGGTGAGTATGGGGTTTTCTACATCAAGGGTTCCCCCCTTACCCTGTACCCTTTTATATCATACTATACACCATATCCTTTCATTTTAGGTACACTACAAGCATCCACCCCTGAAGAGCGAGCTAAGCCTCGCGAAACGCGTTGGGTATACTTTATGCTTGTGTGCTAATATTGACAGATACTTGCAAAATAATAATTTTTACCCAATTTCTGTATTTTGTATGAATTGGCTGATATTCATGACATCAATGTATGTACTATTTTTTACTTGAATTAAATATATACTGTATTTATTTCTGCTATTTTTACTGGCTCTACAGTGATCGCCTCACTTAAAGTCCCAAGGGTGCCCCTTTCTCTTTTGATGTATATTGCAGGGATGGAGGTGTGTCACTGGTGACACCAGACCATCTTTTATTTTTTCAATTGTATCCGGGTGGTAGACACCCATTAGCCCAAACCGGTCTGTGGTCACCCTTGCCATTAACCACTTGCTTACTGGGCACTTAAACACCCCTCCTGCCCAGACCAATTTTCAGCTTTCAGTGCTCTCACACTTTGAATGACAATTACTCAGTCATGCAACACTGTACCCAAATTATTTTTTTGTCCTTTTTTTCATACAAATAGAGCTTTCTTTTGGTGGTATTTGATCACCTCTGGGTTTTTTATTTTTTGCGCTATAAATGAAAAAAGACCGAAAATTTGGAAAAAAAAACAAATTTTTCTTAGTTTCTGTGATAAAATTTAGCAAATTATTAATTTTTCTTCATAAATTTTGGCCACAATTTATACTGCTACATATCTTTGATAAAAATAACCCAAAATGTTTGCAAATTATTTGGTCTGTGTGAAAGTTTTAGAGTCTACAATCTATAGTGCAAATCATAAAAAATGTATCACATCTCATGTACTGGCGGCCTATCTCATTTCTTGAGACCCTAACAAGCCAGGAAAGTACGAATGCCCCCCAAATAACCCCTTTTTGGAAAGTAGACATTCCAAGGTATTTAGTAAGAGGCATGGTGAGTTATTTGAAGTTGTAATTTTTTCCCACGATTCTTTGCAAAATGACGATTTTTTTTTTCTCTCAAAATTGTAATTGTAATAGCTTATTTCTCTCACATGGCATGTGCATACCACACATAACACCCCAAAATACATTCTGCTACTCCTCCTGAGTATTACGATACCACATGTGTGGGACTTTTTTACTGCCTGGCCACATACAGAGGCCCAACATGCAGGGAGCACCATCAGGTGTTCTAGGAGCATAAATTACACATCTAACTAGTTGACTACCTATTACACTTTTGAAGGCCCTGGAGCACCAGGACAATGGAAACACCCACAAAATGACCCCATTTTGGAAAGCTAACACCCCAACGTATAATCTATGAGGCATAATGACTCTTTTGAACGGTTCATTTTTTTCCAGAAGTTTTTGGAAAATGTGGAAAAAAATGAAAACGCATTTTTTTTACGCAAAGTTGTCCGTTTATAAGATATTTCCAACACATAGCATGTACATAGCAAAAATTACACCCCAAAATACATTCTGCTACTCCTCCTGAGTATGGCAATACCAAATGTGTGGGACTTTTACACAGCCTGTCCACATACAGAGGACCTACATTGAAGTAGCACCTTCAGGTGTTCTAGGAGCATAAATTACACATCTCATTTCTCAACCACCTATTACACTTTTGAAGGCCCTGGAGCACCAGGACAATGGAAACACCCACAAAATGACCCCATTTTGGAAAGCTAATACCCCAACGTATAATCTATGAGGCATAATGACTCTTTTGAACGGTTCATTTTTTTCCAGAAGTTTTTGGAAAATGTGGAAATAAATGAAAACGCATTTTTTTTTACACAAAGTTGTCGGTTTATAAGATATCTCCAACACATTGCATTTACATAGCAAAAATTACACCCCAAAATACATTCTGCTACTCCTCCTGAGTATGGCGATACCAAATGTGTGGGACTTTTACACAGCCTGTCCACATACAGAGGCCCAACATGCAAGGAACACCATCAGATGTTCTAGTGACACATAGCATGCACATACCAATATATACACCCCCAAATACATTATGCTGAGCAAAGCATAAAAACAAAAGATTACCTGTGGTTTTAGTAGCGCAGTTCTACACAGCAGGATAGCACTGGTCCAGGCAGCAGGCAGGGACTTGGTCATCAACGGCATACACAATTGTCCAGGCAGCAGGCAGGGATACTGTCCATATACAGTCCAGGGTCAGTGCAGGCAGAGATATTGTCAGCAGTGCCAAAAAATTGGTCCTGGTAGTAGGCAGGTCCATTTGGTGTGGTCAGTTCATGTGACAGGCAGAGGCATGATGGCATAGGTCCTACAGGCAGCAGGCAGAAGTAGGGCCTTGTTCAGGACAGAATGGGGACAGGGGTAGAGGCTTCTCCCACCCAAATCTCTTTGAAGCCTCCGAGTCTCCAGACCCTAATCGTGGATGAGAAAACAAAAAATTGTTTTCATCATCCAGAAAAACTTTTCTGGAGCCCCTCACATATGTGAGACCCCTGTGTTGAATCCCACTAGTTCAGTAGCAGGGTACAAGATCAATCCAAGAGGCAGGCAAAAAGCATGGTCAAACAGTCCAAGGTCAGTTCCAGATCAGGCAGAGGTATGTACAGAATCGTTAGGCAGAATCATGGTCGAAAAACAGTCCAGGGTCAGCTCCAGATCAGGCAGAGGTAGTACAGAATCATTGGGCAGAAGCGTGGTCGAATAACAAGCCAGGGTCAGTTCCAGATCAGGCAGAGGTAGTACAGAATCGTTAGGCAGAAGCATGGTCAAATAACAAGCCAGGGTCAGTTACAGAGCAGGCAGTGGCATAAGGGGTGTGACGGTGTGTGAAGGCAGGAACTGAGGATTACGTTTACCATACTTCACTAATAATTTAGTGAAGTATGGTAACGGCGAAAACAGTCCGTTACACAGAGGCCTGGTTGGGAAGGACACTCTGCACAATAATAAACTGTGTCTCGTCTGACTCCTCCACTGGTACACACCTTACATTTTTTTTGTCGTCGTCGACCTGTTGCTGTGGGAGGGACTTTATCGGGAAAGTGACGTTCGGAGAGTCGACTCATAACATCAGATCGGATGTTTTGGAGTGGGCCGTTCGGGAAAATAAGGGCAGTGATAAGGTCCTCCTGGTAGCCAAGGAAGCGTTTGGGGTTTTGGGTGGAGTTGCGGTATATGATGTACGAATTGTATATGGCCAATTGAAAAAAAAAATTGCAACTTTTTTGTACCAATGATACGTCCGTCTTGTGGCAAGATAGGGTTCCAGCATCTGATCATTGAAGTCGACTCCCCCCATAAACAAATTGTAGTCCTGGATGCATGTGGGCTTTCGGATGGGGCCATTCCTTCTGGGGATTTCCACGAAGGTATCGTTGTGGATGGAAGACAACATGTATACATCTCTTCTGTCCTTCCACTTCACTGCCAGAACCTCCTTGTTTCTCAGACTTGCCGATTCTCCTCTTCTCAGCTTCTTATTTACAAGACTCTGAGGAAAGCCCTTCCGATTCTTTCTGACTGTGCCACATGCTGGCGTCTGCATCCGGTGAAGGTTATGGAACAGGGGAAGAGATGTATAAAAGTTGTCAACGTAGAGATGGTAGCCTTTTTTCAGCAGGGGGTATATGAGGTCCCAAACAATTTTCCCACTTGATCCCAAGTAGTCTGGGCAATTAGGGGGATTCAGCTGGCTGTCCTTCCCCTCGTACACTAAGAAGGCATACGTGT
Source organism: Rana muscosa (assembly GCA_029206835.1). Lineage (NCBI taxonomy): Eukaryota > Metazoa > Chordata > Amphibia > Anura > Ranidae > Rana > Rana muscosa. Next base: position 253,826,118 of record CM055117.1, on the reverse strand, counting down.
ACCTTGTGACTCGGTCACATAGCTTGTAAACCTTCACACCATAGCGGGCCCTTTTGCTGGGAATGAATTGTTTTATTTGAAGCCTGCCACTAAACTTAACAAGGGACTCATCCACACATATGTGTTGGTCCAGGGTATAAAGCTGGGGGAATTTTTCTGAAAAATAATTCAGTAAGGGCCGAATTTTGAAAAGCCTGTCAAAATTTGGGTGATTTCGGGGAAGGCACTGGGTGTTATCGTTAAAATGTAGGAATCTCATTATCATGAAGTATCTGGTTCTGGGCATTACTTTGGAGAATATTGGCATGTGATAGATGGGGCGTTTTGACCAAAAGGAACGCAAGGTGTTTTTTGGGTTGAGTCCCATACAAAACGCGAGGCCTAAAAAAATCTTCAACTCCTCCACCGTTAGGTCTCTCCACTCGAAGGGACGGGCATAATATGCTGTAGGATTTTTCAAAATAAGTTGTTGGGCATATAGATTGCACTGGGTGACAATGTTGGATAGCATGTCCTCGGTAAAAAGAAGATCAAAAAAATCAATTGGGGTAAAATTCTCTGTGTTTACTTGGACTCCTGGCTGGGCAGTAAAAGGAGGAATGTTGGCTTCTCCTGAATTAGGGGGAAGCCACAAGGGGTTCTAAAGGGCAAAGGGAAGGCTGGCATGGGTCCTTGGCCTTTGTTGCCAAGGCACTGCGGTGCTGGTGGATGGCACGGCGGTGCTGGTGGATGGCACGGCGGTGCTGGTGGATGGCACTGCCTCTTCACCAGAACGCCTTCGTTTGGCGGGCCGACTAGCTTCCTCCTCTGAGTCACTCAGTGTTGCACTACTGAGGAATGGCTCGTAATTGACGTCCGACTCAGAATCGGAATTGGAAAGGGAAAGGGAATCCGAATTGAGAGCTCCACGTTGCTCTCGTCGGGCGTGGAAAGGATTTGGTATGCCTCCTCGGTGGAAAATAATCTTTTTGACATTTTTTGGTGGTGCGACTACACAGGTGTGGGCCAAGCCTTCACTGATGGGCACTGATGAGGCGGCACTGATGAGGCGGAACAGATGGGCAATGATGAGGCAGAACAGATGGGCACTGATGAGGCGGCACAGATGGGCACTGATTGGCGGCACAGATGGGCACTGATTGGCGGCACAGATGGGCACTGATTGGCGGCACAGATGGGCACTGATGAGACGGCACAGATGTGCACTGACTGATTGCACAGATGTGCACTGATTGGCACAGGTGGGCACTGATTGGCACAGGTGGGCACTGAGGTGGCACAGGTAGGCACTGATGAGGTGGCACAGGTGGGCACTGATGAGGTGGCACAGGTGGGCACTGATGAGGTGGCACAGGTGATCACTGACGTCACAGACTGGCACAGGTGGTCACAGACTGGCACAGGTGGGCACTGTATAGGCACAGGTGGGCACTGTATAGGCACAGGTGGGCACTGTAATAGGCACAGGTGGGCACTGTATATGCTCAGGTGGGCACTGTATATGCTCAGGTGGGCACTGTATGGGTACTGTGTTAGTTGAAAAATCACTCACTGTTGAAACAAATGTAGCAGATCGCTCTCCCTCCTCACACGCTGTATCTGTGTGAGGAGGGAGAGCAGGCAATGAGAGATGATCTCACATGTTTACATTTGAGATCATCTCTCATTGGCTGCACAGATCGCATAGTAAATGGCCACTCTGATTGGCCATTCACTGCGATCTCTGATTCGTTGTGTCCAGGGGACACAGGCAGCAAAGAATTTCCCCGCTGCGCGCTCGGGAGCGTGCGTGGGGAACGAGCAAAGGGGAGGCCGTATAATGACGGCCTCCCGGATTTTCAGGTCCGCGCTGAAGCCGTCATTCGGCTATAAGGCGGGCCTAAAGGGGTTAAAAACATACGTACATGTATGCTTTGTACATTGTTGTAGACATCCCAACTACATCTCACAATGGGCATACATCCCAATCCAGCTAGTGTGCTGTTCTCTGCTGGTGGCGGTGTCCTTGTTTTGCTTTGGGAGCAGCGATATGTATCAAGGGGGGCTTCTTGTCCCCGCCTGTCCCTTTTGAACGGGCAGGGCCACCTACATATCGGCGCCATGTCTATGTACCAGCCGCATGACGTCCGCTTTACTGCGGCATCTCTGTGGCTGGAAGCATCACACCACCTAGATGACCTGAGGGAGTGTTTGGGCCTTCACACTGCCCCATGGTGGTGGGCGGTCTCTTGCGCTTGCCTCTCAGTCATCCATACATGGCGTTGGGGGTGGAGCCTCTCGAGCTCTCCCGGGGGTATTTATTGGAGGATCAGCACAGCATGGATTTCATTCTTTGCTTTCTCTCACTGAGGTCAGACACACCAGTGCAGGTCTCCTATTGGAGCCCATCACCTCCAGAATTTCTCCACTCAGGTACACATTACATGTTTGCACATGACTCATTTGGAGCACTCACCTGCAGCCTGTTTTTTCATTACAGTGCTTACCACACATCCGCACTTCATTTTATTTTTATTTTCACTTTCCTTTCTTTCCTGCTTTCCTACCTGATTTTTCCTTCATCACACACAGCCAGTTCTTGGCATTTTCTCACCACCATTCTCTTTCAGTCTTCATGTTCTTACTACCCTGGGCTCAGGTCGCTCATCTACATTTGGATATACATGCGTTTTTGTACGCCTATCTACCTAAATACTCAAACTACCCATGTACATTTTGTATATGACTCACTTTGAGCATTCACCTGTAGCCCGTCTTCTCATTACAGTCTTCATCACACACCCGCACTCCAGTTTATTTTCAGATTTTTTCTCTATCACACCTGCCAGTTTCTGGCATCTTTTCACCGCATTCCCCTTCAGTCTCTATGCTTTCACCACCTTTGGCTCAGGTCTTTCATCTACATACAGATACACATGCATTTTTTCACGCTTACCTACCTTATTACCTCAATTATCTAACATACATATTTGTGTTTAGAGCCAATATTCCTTATGGACCCATTGAGACTTTTGGGGATATACAAACTCTATCCATGCTGTGCCCTCCTTCCGTTTGACCCGAGTTGGGATTTTGTTTGGCCCCGTCTCCTCTGCTCCCTGGCAAGACATTCACAGCACCCGTTTGGGGGCCTCACATGCGCTGGTTTCCAGCCATGTCCATTGGTGAGTATGGGGTTTTCTACATCAAGGGTTCCCCCCTTACCCTGTACCCTTTTATATCATACTATACACCATATCCTTTCATTTTAGGTACACTACAAGCATCCACCCCTGAAGAGCGAGCTAAGCCTCGTGAAACGCATCGGGTATACTTTATGCTTGTGTGCTAATATTGACAGATACTTGCAAAATAATAATTTTTACCCGATTTCTGTATTTTGTATGAATTGGCTGATATTCATGACATCAATGTATGTACTATTTTTTTACTTGAATTAAATATATACTGTATTTATTTCTGCTATTTTTACTGGCTCTACAGTGATCGCCTCACTTAAAGTCCCAAGGGCGCCCCTTTCTCTTTTGACGTATATTGCAGGGATGGAGGTGTGTCACTGGTGACACCAGACCCTCTTTTATTTATTTTTTCAGACCTTGACACTCCCACCACCATGCTTGACTGTAGGCAAGACACACTTGTCTTTGTACTCCGTTTGGCACCATCTGAACAAAATAAGTTTATCTTGTAGTAGTAGTAGTAGTAGTAGTAGTTTATTTTCCAGTAATCCATGTCCTTAGTCTGCTTGTCTTCAGCAAACTGTTTGCATGCTTTCTTGTGCATCATCTTTAGAAGAGACTTCTTTCTGGGACGACAGCCATGCAGATCAATTTGATGCAGTGTGCGGCGTATGGTCTAAGCACTGACAGGCTGACCCCCACCCCTTCAACCTCTGCTGCAATGCTGGCAGCGCTCATACGTCTATTTCCCAAAGACAACCTCTGGATATGACGCTGAGCACGTGCACTCAACCTCTTTGGTCGACCATGGCAAGGCCTGTTCTGAGTGAAACCTGTCCTGTTAAACCGCTGTATGGTCTTGGCCACCGTGCTGCAGCTCAGTTTTATGGTCTTGGCAATCTTCTTATAGCCTAGGCCATCTTTATGTAGAGCAACAATTCTTTTTTTCACCAGTTTTTGACCAGTATGAGAGAGTGAGAGTGATAACTCCAAATTTAACACACCTGCTCCCCATTTACAACTGAAACCTTGTAACATTAACGAATCCTATGACACCGGGGAGGGGAAATGGCCAATTGGGCCCAATTTGGACATTTTCACTTAGGGGTGTACTCACTTTTGTTGCCAGCGGTTTAGACATTAATGGCTGTGTGTTGAGTTATTTTGAGAGGACAGAAAATTTACACTGTTATACAAGCTGTACACTCACTACTTTACATTGTAGCAAAGCGTAATTTCTTCAGTGTTGTCACATAAAAATATATAATAAAATATTTACAAAAATGTGAGGGGTGTACTCACTTTTGTGAGATACTGTATGTATAGATTATATATATAGCGCCCACCCCAATTCTGGGGCGCTATGTACAGAAATTTAGGGGTGGTCTGAGCTGGTAGTTTAGCTCAGACCTGTTGATTATATACAAATTTGCTTCTGCTCTGGTGTGATGCTGCCTGGCAGTACAGTTCCCTGGCCTGTGGGTGGCACTGTCACCTCAGACCCAGGTTGTACCACAGGTAACGTTACAGCACCATTGGGTGTCCTCTCTCTCGGCAGCTGCGCAGTGGGCGTGGTCTACCCACTGAGCATGCTGGGAGAGGGTACAAAAGGGGCGGGCGCCATTATTCGGGGAACAGTTTGCGCCTCCCAGCCCTCCAGGCCAGGGGTGCGTGTGTGTCTACCAGCCCCAGGCACCTTTAGCCTGAGGCTGCATCGCTGTAAGTAGGCCCAGCACCTTTAGCTGAGGCCTACACCCGAAGAGGAGTCCCAGGGTACCCAAGTGAGGGGTGACCCGCTCTGAAGGAGAGGAAGCCAGGGGAGGATCGGTCCCAAGGAGATCAGTAGAAGGTTCGCTGTCTCGGGAGAGGCCTGGCTACCTATCAGAGGGAAGGATTCCTATCCACCAAAAACCTAATAACTTGCCCTATTGGCACCTAAGGACTTAAATGTTACTAGGCTGGGAAGTTTAAGACTTGGAGATTATTTCCTGATCGTATCCCTAGGAAACTACAAGTAAACGTTTTGTGCTCCACACCGGCTGCTAGGACCGCTCTTTGAGGGATTATCCGGGTGAGCAAAACCCACTCAGGCCATAGTGGCGACGATTGATAATTGAGTGCTGCGTGCCTGAACCTACCTCCTAATTAATTTCTCTCTATCGCCAACTTTCCTATCAAGTTCCTAAGCATCTAAAATAAACCTGTATTTGGGTTTCAATACTGTCTGGACAATTGCCTTCTTGAAGTAGAGAGAGAATAGACTTCTTCCTACACTCTAGGTTGAAGAACCCAATGGAAGGAGGTAACTCGCTGCAGGACCCAAATCAGATAACACCGCTCACACTCTGCAATAAGGAGGATACTGGGCATGTGGCATGGTGTGTCCCACCTGCTAGTGGAGGTAAGAAAGGAAAGGAATCTGTGTGCTACATATATATATATGTATATATATATAACACACAGACCTTTTCCTGCCTTTGGCTCGCTTGCAGGTTAAGGCACACCGCGCTATATGCCCGTATCCTCCCTTTGAGAGGTCGAGCGGTGTTAATAGATTTTTGGGTCCTGCAGCTGGGTTCACCTTCAGTTGGTTCTCGTCTCCTAGAGTATAGGGACAAGTCTCTATTTTCCCAAGTAACTCTTATGTCCACACCACTTCAAACTTCAACGTTGAGTTTATTTTTACATACAAAGTTCAATGAACAGTAAAGATGGATGAGAGAAAGGACAGCAAGGTGTTGGGAGATAGGTCCTGGCACAATCAATATTGTAGTCACCACTCGATCCCGAGTGGGTTTAGCTCACCCGGATAGTTCCCTGAAAGAGCGGATCCTAGCAGCCGGAGTGATGCTCGAACGTTTACTTGAGTTTTCCCAGCGATACGATTGGGAGATCCTCTGCCACAGAATCTTTCAGTCCCAAACCTCTCAGCACATGCAACACAAGGACAGGTGCCGGCGACAGCATGTTGCAAGGCCTGTAGTGAATCTTTGAATCCCTCCATAATGTTACCAGGCCTCTCCTTCACCGTGAACTTTCACTGATCCCTCAAAAAAGGTCCTCCCCCGGCCTCATCTTCTTAGAGCGGGTTTCCTCGCAAGGGCACCCTGGGATTCCTCTTTCGGGAATGGGCCCCAGCTAAATGTGCTGGGCCCAATAGAAGATTTGCAGCCCCAGGCTAAAGGTGCCTGATACTGATACACACGCGCACCCCTGGCCTGGAGGGCCGGGTGACGCAGACTGCTCCCCAAAAGATGGCGTCTGCCCCTTATGTATCCTCTCCCAGCATGCACAGCAGGCCAACCACTCCCACCGTACCACTGCCGAGAGAGGACACTCTAAGGCAGTGGTTCTCAACTCCTGTCCTCAGGACCCACTAACAGGCCAGATTTTAAGTATTACCTTGGTGAGATGCAGACTAGAATACTGCAATCCCTGAGCAGCAAATTATATCACCTGTGATGCATTTCAGTTATCTTGCAAACCTGGCCTGTTGGTGGGCCCTGAGGACTGGAGTTGAGAACCACTGCTCTAAGGCATAGCAATGCTACCCACGGTTCAACCCTGACCCAAGATGCCAGCGCCACCTACAGGCCACAGGGAACTGTACATCAGGCTGCATTACATTGGCAGAAGCTAGTCCTAACAATCAAAGTGGTCGGAGCCTAGCTACTGGCTCAGACCAAACCCCTAAATTTGAGTACATAGCACCCCTGAAAGTAAAGGGGCACTACATATATATATATATATATATATATATATATATATATATATATATATATATATATATATTATTTATATACATATACACATACAGTGTGTGTGCATACATACATGTATATAGATATACCTATCTATCGATATAGCTATCTATATATATATATATATATATATATATATATATATATATATATATAGAGGGATATAGGGAGAAATATATAAACAAAAAAAGAGACTCAGTGGCGGCTGGTTGTTTTTTTTTATGGTGCGAGGGGGTGGCAGACAAACACCACACCCCCCCCCCCGAGCGGCCGGCGGCAGTGCTCTGCGCCCCAAGCCCACCCTTTTTTGAAGCCTATTAACGCCTCTGGCTCTAATCACGTGCTTTACCACCCCCCCATTGGAATCCATGCTTCCGGCGCTCTGCATGTAGATCAGGGGATGGGCACATGGATGGGGGGGGCGGCGCCCATGCACCCCTAATGGATGGGCCGCCATTGGAGAACTGAAAAAAAAAGTTTATAGCAACATACATTAATAAAAAAACATACAAATGCCATGTGTTTAAGCGTATACATATGTGAAATCTCATCTAAACTTAAATTGTGCAGCATTATGAGTGAGACTACCAAAAACTATTACCTTTTTCAACTTTTCAGTTAGTATGTGGAACAAAATAACACACAAACACAAAATATACAGTAAACTATTTACCAATAAACCTCCAAAAGCGATTTGTGAACAAAAAAAGAAAATTAAAACCCAGTGTTTTAGTAACGCCTATCTATCAGTCCTCTTATACGTGGAGGGGTAAGGGCATATCCTTGTGGTGGTATGTAGTGAGTTGAAGAGGGTTTTTTTTTTGTTTATTATATCAGCGTTACTAGTGTTCTTTTGTAAATTGTTTACTGTATATGTTGTGTGTGTTATTTTTTTTTTTACCACATATTAATTGAAAAGTTGATTGTAATGCTGCACAATTTATGTTTTAGATGAGATTTCACATATGTATACACATAATCGTATGAGATTTATATGTTTTTTTATTATAACGCATGTTGCTATAAATAGAGATAAATGGAGAGAGGTGTGTATGAAGGGGGGGGGGGGGGGTGAAATAGAGAGAGGAGGAAAGAGGTACCAAGAGTGAGAGATATAGAAAGAGATATGGAAACAGAGAAAGAGTGAGAGGTATGGAGATAACGAAGAAATTGTTTTAATATCCAGTATATATAGACACGTGTTTTCTTAAATTTCATGCAACTTCCCATTCTTATTCTTGTTATAATCAGAGCTTTGCGCGACAGAATATCTGGGTCTCTCCAGGTTGTCCTCCCCCAGTCACAGCAGTGTGGAGCTCACAGAGGAGAGGAGAAAGTTGAGCAGAATGAAATGCTAGTGCACGTGTAGTTTCTTATTAGCTCAGTGAACTACAATCCCAGAAGTCATTGTCAGAAGGAAGTAGGATGCAGAGAAGCTTTCAGTGCATTTTTTAAAATGACTCCCAAAAATTGGATATGCAGAACTCAGGGGTGAGTCATTTTTGTAAAATATATATATATTGTACAGGATGCCAAGGTTGGGTCCTGGACGGGTGCTATATAGCACCAATATTTGGGTCGTGGTCCCTTTAAGGAGTGGTGATGGTGTTCAGGAGGTCACCCAGAGTGGGTGAGGAATTCCCGGCAAAAGAAGTAGTCCAGAGAGGACTGGCTCGCAGTCCTCTTTGTCTTGATAGAGAGTTATTTGGGACCCGGAATTTCGGAGGCTCTAAAGTGATATTCGGGTGAGATAGAGCCTCCACTCCTGACCACTGGGAGTCAGGACACAGGGGGTTAAAGGCTTCCAGGAAACAGCTCATGAAACAGGAAGTGGTGCTAGAGGTGTTGTGAATGAGTATGGTGATTGCACCTGTGAAGATGAGCTGTGTGTCTGCTGGGAGCTGTTAAGGCCCCTTTCACACGGGCGGACCGTATGTCCGTTTTTCACCCATCCGTTTTCGGATGAAAAACGGACATACATGTATCCCTATGGGACAGCGGATGTCAGCGGATGAACATCCGCTGACACCCGATCTCACCCGTGTCCGCTACGCTCCGTTTTTCAGGATAGAAAAATTTCTATTTTTCTATCCGTCTGCAGAGCGGATCGGATGAACACGGACAGACGGTCCGTGTTCATCCGATCCCCCATAGGGGAGAGCGGAGATCTGACAGGGCGGTCCCTGCACAGTGTGCGGGGACCGCCCAGTCATCAGCCGGCTCAGCGGGGATCAACGGAGCGATCCCCGCTGAGCAAGCGGAGGTTCATGGGGCGGATCATGACTGATCCGTCCCGTGTGAAAGAAGCCTAAGGATTCAGCAAGGGCTCTGGAAGTTCTGGGGCGGAGACCCCTGTACAAAAACTGTATGTGCCTTATTCTTTAATTTGTTTTGTGCTGAAGACATGCAGGACTTGACTTTATGATGGAGATAAGCGAACTTTGTTTTTATATTTTTCTTGTGTGCTGAATGAAGCTTTATTTTTGGTTTATTTACAAATAAAAGCCTTTTTGTTCAAGTTCAACGGTTTATGCACTTGGTCCGGTGGAGCTATAATCCCCAAAAGTTTACAACTGGTGTCTTGGATGCTGGCAAAGTGCATTTGCAGGTGCAAAAACCGTTTAAAACAAACTGACACTAAGCCCTGGTTCACACTGGTGCGATTTTAACATGCAATTTGACATGTCAAATCGCATGTCAAATCGGCGAAATTTGCCGCAGATTGCGGGCAATGGCACCGTCCTAATCGGTGCGACGCCGCATCTGCGGCGCTGCACCGATTTCAAAAAGTAGTTTCTGTACTACTTTTTGCGATTTCAGCCGCGATTTACATTGACATCTGTGTCAGATGTCTCTGTAATCGAGCTGAAATCGGGACTGACAGGCAGGAGTGAAATCGTGCGAGTTCAGCTGAACACGCACGGCTTCACTCCCGCAGCCCCAGTGTGAACCTGGGCTTAAAGAGACAGTGTGCTTATGGCATGTCTTGGGTAAAGTCAGCTCAGACATTACAAACAGCAGACAAAGGCATGGAGGAGGTCATCAAGGCTTTGGCACAAGCCACTGCGACCCAGCAGCAAGCCACTGCGACCCAGCAGCAAGCTTTAGCAGAGGAAATCCGTTGCCATGAGGAAAGCACACGGCTGCTAACCGTCCAGTTTACGGCCCAGCAGGAGTCCACTCAAGCACAGGTGGCTGCCTTGCAGGAGGCAGTACAGCGGCTGGCTCAGGGACGAGAGCAAGCGGTTGTTGCCACTGGCAACCAAGTGTCCATGAGAGCCACCCATTTCTTACAAAAGCTAACACCCAGTGATGATGTAGAGGCCTTTCTCACTACCTTTGAAAGGATAGCAGAGAGAGAGGGGTTGCCCCGTGACCAATGGGCTGGAATTATCTCCCCTTTCCTCACTGGTGACCCGCAAAAGGCTTATTTTGACCTTCCATCTGAGCACATCAGCGACTATGAGTAGCTGAAGGCAGAGATCCTGGCCCGCCTGGGAGTGACTACAGCCGTCCGGGCTCAGAGGGTGCATCGCTGGCGGTACAAGCCTGACCGACCGCCTAGGTCACAAATGCACAAACTAGTGCAGCTGGTGAAAAAATTGCTGCAGCCGGAAAAATTGTCGGGCCCACAAATGGTGGAACGGGTGGTGATGGACTGGTACCTGCGGTCCCTGCCAGATGACCTACAGCGCTGGGTAAGCCATGGACACCCTGCAACTGCTGACCAGCTGGTTGAGTTGGTCGAAAGATATACCATGGTAGAGGACCTACTTGGGCCTGCCAAGTGTCAGGAACCCACACCAAGGGCAACCAGACCAGCCACAGCACCTAGGAGAGAAGCCCTGGCTTACATTGAAACCCGCAAACCTGCATCATCTTCCGCAGAACCGCGAAGGTTGGTTCCTGTCCCTAGGATGGGGGACCTACAGTGTTGGCGATGTCAGTCCTGGGGGCATACCCAGGCACAGTGCCCACTGCAGGAGGAGCCTATGAACTGTGGGACTGGTCGGAGAAGCTCCTTCTATGTGCAAAGAGTGTGTGCCACTCATCTTGATCTGGTTGCAGGACGGTTCGAGTGTGAAGTGTAGGTGAACCACCTTCCTGACAGGGCTCTACTGGACTCCGGTAGCATGCTAACACTTGTACATGCCAGGGTGGTGGGGAGACTCGGCCCAGTAAATAAGACTCTATGGGTAGTGTGTATCCATGGGGACACCAGGGAGTACCCCCTGTTCTCGGTGACGGATTCCTATGGCCATACCTCAGTTACACAAGAGGTTGGGGTGGTAAAAAGTTTAATACATGACATCATAGTGGGGCGAGACTGTCCACTATTTCTCAAACTGTGGAACCAGGTACAGATGGGGCTGCCAGGAGAACTGGGGACACTGGGCCTGGAAGGGACAGAGTCTGAGGGGTCCGGGCCTGAAACCCCCACAACACACCCCTCTAATATGGAGATACCAGTCACTGACAATGAAATTACAGAGAATGCTAATTTGGATGATAATGTTCCTGTTCCAGGTCTCAAAACCGAGTTGATCTCTGAGGGGGGGGGTTTTCCCATTACAAGTTATGCTGGGGGAGGATGATGATGAGCGCTCTCCGGTTGAGGAGGATGAGGGGGAAACATCCTCAAGGCCAGTGCATCCAGACCTGGATGTATCCAGGGGTGCATTTGGCACCGCCCAATTACAGGATCCTACCCTGATCAATGCTCGAGAGCAGGTTCCTGTTATTGATGGGGTCTTACAAATGCCAGGGGAAGATCAGAGGTTTCCTCATTTTGCGTTGAAGGGGGACTTGGTATATCGAGTAGCTGAGAGCCGAGGGGAAACTGTAGAGCAGTTGCTGGTTCCCCAACTGTATAGGCGGATGCTCCTTGATCTAGCCCACAACGACGCACTGGGAGGACACCTAGGGGCGGAGAAAACAGAGGCCAGGATAACCGACCGGTTTTACAGGCCAGGGGTGAAGGCCGAGGTTAAAAGATATTGTGCATCTTGTCCCATTTGCCAGTTAACTGCCCCAGTGCCCCACTATAGAAACCCTCTAGTACCCTTGCCAATTATTGAGGTCCCATTCGAGCGGATCGCTATGGATCTGGTGGGACCCCTGGTAAAGTCAGCAAGGGGGCACCAATACATATTAGTCATACTAGATTACGCAACTAGGTATCCAGAAGCAGTCCCTTTGAGGAAAGCTTCCTCTAAGGCCATTGGCCGGGAGTTATTTCAAATGTTCTCACGAACTGGGTTCCCCAAAGAGATGCTGATGGACCAGGGCACCCCTTTTATGTCAAAGGTGATGGCGGACTTGTGCAAACTATTTCAGATTAAGCAGTTGCGGACGTCCGTCTATCACCCGCAGACCGATGGCCAAGTCGAGAGGTTTAATAAAACTCTAAAGTCCATGTTGAAAAGAGTGGCCCAGAAAGACGGGAAGGATTTGGATATGTTACTCCCTGCCTTGTTGTTTGCCATCCGGGAGGTTCCACAAGCATCCACAGGCTTCTCACCGTTTGAGCTAGTGTATGGACGAAGGCCCCGGGGGTTGCTCAATCTAGTAAAGGAAACGTGGGAAAGTGAGTCCTCACCACATAAAACCATGGTAGAGCATATCTCTCAAATGCAAGAGAGGGTGGCTAAGGTGATGTCGCTGGTGAGGGAGCACATGCAGAAGGCTCAGGATGCCCAAAGAAGAGTGTATAACCGGTCGGCAAAAATTAGACAGTTTCAAGTAGGAGACCGGGTGGCTGTTCTAATACCCACGGTGGAGAGCAAATTCTTGGCCAAGTAGCAAGGCCCGTTTGAGGTAGTAGAGAAAGTAGATGAGGTGAACTGCAAGGTACACCAGCCAGGGAAAAGAAAACCCTACCAAATCTATCACGTAAATTTGTTGAAACCCTGGAGAGACAGAGAACAGGTATCCGCTGTGGTAGGGGTACAGTCAGGTACCTGGTGCAGGTTGCTGCCACCCTAACTAGACCCCAAACCCAGCAAGCAAAAGAGTTTATGCAAAGAAATAGGGTCATGTTTTCAGGATTGCCCGGTCTCACCAACGTCATCAAGCATGACATTGTAACCGTACCCAATGTAAAAATCCAGTTAAAGCCTTACCGTATCCCAGAAGCTTATAGGGTGTCAGTATCTGAAGAAGTTAAAAGAATGCTCGAACTTAGAATCATTGAAGAGTCACAGAGCGAGTGGTCGAGTCCAATCGTGTTGGTACCCAAACCCAACGGCACCCCCCGCTTCTGTAACAACTTCAGAAAACGTAATGAAGTCTCCAAGTTTGATGCATATCCCATGCCACGGGTAGATGAGCTAATTGAGAGGTTAGGTCCTGCCAGGTATATCACCACGCTGGACCTCACAAAAGGGTACTGGCAGATTCCCCTGACCAAGGAAGCCAGGGAGAAAACTGCCTTTTCTACCCCGGAAGGCCACTTCCAATACAAAAGGATGCCATTTGGTCTACACTCTGCCCCTGCCACGTTCCAAAGGGCCATGGACAAAACTTTACGTCCACATCAACGGTACGCTTCCGTCTACTTAGATGACATAGTCATCTTCAGCACTGATTGGGAGTCCCATCTTCCCCGGGTTCAGGCAGTCTGAGACTCCTTGAGAAGAAGAACAGGGTTCACCATCAATCCGGAAAAGTGTGCCGTTGGGGTCGAGGAAGCCAAGTACCTAGGGTATATTGTGGGTAGGGGGCTGGTGAAGCCCCAAATGAGTAAAGTGGAATGCCGAGGCCGAGAAAGCTTTTCAAAAGCTTAAGACGGCATTGTGCCAGGATCCGGTGCTTGTAGCTCCGGATTTCGCAAAGGATTTTGTAGTGCAGACAGACGCTTCAAGTGGAAGAGCACCCCATAGTTTTTCTTAGTAGGAAGCTGACGGCAGCTGAGAAAAACTATGCTGTGGTAGAGCGGGAGTGTCTTGCCATCAAGTGGGTTTTGGACTCCCTACGATATTTCCTCCTAGGTAGGAGGTTTCGCTTAATGTCAGACCACGCTCCCCTTACCTGGATGAGGCAAAACAAGCACACCAATGCCAGGGTAACAAGGTGGTTCCTTTCTCTCCAGGAGTTCAATTTTGTGGTAGAGCACAGACCCGGGAGACAACATCAGAATGCTGATGCCCTCTCCCGAGTCCATTGTATGATGTCAAGTGGTGCCTCCAACACCTCTGCGTTGAGGAAGAGGGGGGGGATATGTACAGGACGCCAAGGTTGGGTCCTGGACGAGTGCTATATAGCACCAATATTTGGGTTGTGGTCCCTTTAAGGAGTGGTGATGGTGTTCAGGAGGTCACCCAGAGTGGGTGAGGAATTCCCGGCAAAAGAAGTAGTCCAGAGAGGACTGGCTCGCAGTCCTCTTTGTCTTGATAGAGAGTTATTTGGGGCCTGGAATTTCGGAGGCTCTAAAGTGATATTCGGTTGGGATAGAGCCTCCACTCCTGACCACTGGGAGTCAGCACACAGGGGTTAAAGGCTTCCAGGAAACAGGAAGTGGTGCTAGAGGTGTTGTGAAGGAGTATGGGGATTGCACCTGTGAAGATGAGCTGTGTGTCTGCTGGGAGCTGTTAAGGATTCAGCAAGGGCTCTGGAAGTTCTGGGAAGTTCTGGGACGAAGACCCCTATACAAAAACTGTATGTGCCTTTTCTTTAATTTGTTTTGTGCTGAAGACAAGCAGGACTTTACTTTATGTTGGAGATAATTGTTTTTATATTTTTCCTGTGTGCTGAATGAAGCTTTATTTTTTGTTTATTTACAAATAAAAGCCTTTTTGTTCAAGTTCAACAGTTTATGCACTTGGTCCCGTGGAGCTATAATCCCCAAAAGTTTACAATATATATAGAGTCATGGTTAGCATGTGCTATTAAATACAATGTTATTTTATATGTTACAGTCTGAAAAAAAAATTGGGTCAATTGTAATACCTTAAATAGAGCTATAGGCAAAACTTTTTTTATCATTTTGGATAGAGTAAAGGAGGATTATAACCCCTGTAAGGTTTATTTTTGCCCTCTTTACCATTTTCTTTTACTTTCACTTTCAATTATAACAGATAAATAGAGAGGATGAAACTCCCTAATGGGGACACAAAAATCTAAGAGGTGTTCTAATCCCCCTCCACTCTAGTCAACACTAAAAAAAGAAGTGTTGCTTTTTTTTTTTTTTTTTTTTATAAATCTTTTTATTTAATTTCTTAAACAAACAAAACATAACATAACATGACAACACATCATACACATTAAATCTAAAATATATTAGTAAAATAACACGATCCCATCACCTTGCATAGCAAAAAACAAGAAATAAAGAAATTATGATTATCACTATTATTTCCAATCATTTCTAAACACAAATATCCCATATAGGGAACATCCCTTCTATGAGTTGTTACCTCCCTCTATGTTAGATGCCGTATATGGCTTATCCAGCCACTTTGCCCAAACCTCATCATACTTACTAGGGCGATCCCTATTCCTATGGGTATCTCTGTACAATGGAAGATTATTATTAATCAATTGTTTCCAATATATAAACGGAGGAGGATGAGGTTTCTTCCAATATAATGCAATAGAATAATGTTGTATTAATAAATATTCGTTCGGTCTCTATAGGGGTAATATCCTCTACTAAGCCCAGCAAACAGACTGACATTGAAAACGGTAAAGGAGCAGAGGTAATAGAGTTTAATAGATCCACTACCTCCATCCAAAATGTAACTATATATGGACAGGTCCAGAAGATGTGTGTGAAATCCCCTCGAGCTGCTCCGCACCTCCAGCACTTAGAGGAACAAGCAGGATTTATCTTTTGAAGTCTATATGGCGTGATATATGCTCTGTGTATGAGTTTAAATTGGATAACACGATCCCTCAAGGAGACCAGAGATCTCAAAGGGAAATCCCACACACAGCTCCAGTCCTCCATACTCAAATTTGGTATATCTCGATTCCACCTAGCTCGGAGACTCTCTAATGGCAGGATAGAAGTTAAAGTAAGATGAGAATAGAGTCTCGAGGTAGGCTTATCCAGACACTCAGACCTAAGTACTAATTCCAAGGTAGATTGTATCATCGTTAAACTATTCTGTGGAAACTCTGCATGAAAAGTATGTGAAAGCTGGTAGTATCTAAATAGATAAGAGCTAGGAAGATTAAACATTGAGGTTAGTGGAAGTGTTGCTTTTAGTTATACTTTAACCACTTAAAGTGGTTGTAAACCCACTAATCTTTTTTTTTTTTTCTTAGCCAACCTGCAAGAGAAAGGCATAATGAGCTAGTATGACTAGCATACTAGCTCATTATGTACCACTTACCTTAGATCGGGGCCCCCGAAGCAGTCCGCGTCCCTTTCTCCAGACGCAGACATCACTGCGGCAATAGCCGGAATGTTACATCCGGGTATCGCCGCACCAGCCAATCACAGCGCCGCTCCGGCACTGTGATTGGCCGGAGCGACGAAGACGTGCCTCCGCGCATGCGCGCGGGTACCGTCACATTCGGCTACGCCCAGCGATTGCTGGGAAGTAGCCGATTTTGTGAATGGGATTAACCCCATGAATGCGTCGTTGTCTACGGCGTGCATGCGCCGTAGACAGTGGCGCCTGTCATTTTTAGTAAATATCTCCTAAACCGTGTAGGTTTAGGAGATATTTCTTGCACCTACAGGTAAGCCTTAATCTAGGCTTACCTGTAGGTGCAAGTTGAAAAAGTGGGTTTACAACCACTTTAAGGACCAGCCATTGTACATTTACGTCGGCAGAATGGCACGGACAGGCATAATCACGTACCTGTACGTGGCCCTTTAAATGCCTGCCGTGTGGTCGCGACCCTTCCGCCATCCCCGTGAGTCGGACCGCGGGTCCCGTGGACTCGATCGCCACTGGGATTTCCGCGATCGTCTGACGGAGGTATAGAGCAGGGAGATGCTTGTGTAAACAAGCATCTCCCCGCTCTGACTAGTGACAATGACACTGATCTCGGCTCCGTGTACTCGGAGCGGAGATCGGTGTCATGTGACAGAGCCCACCCAGTAAGAAACACTATGCAGGGAACACTTAACCCCTTCACTGCCAGTGTAATTTTCACAGTAATCAGTGCATTTTTATAGGGAATATTTATTATAGCAAAAAGTAAAAAATTTAGCATTTTTTTCAAAATTGTCGCTCTATTTTTGTTTATAGCGCAAAAAATAAAAACCGCAGAGGTGATCAAATACCACCAAAAGAAAGCTCTATTTGTGGGAAAAAAAGGACGTCAATTTTGTTTGGGAGCCACATCACACGCCCGCGCAATTGTCAGTTAAAGCGAAGCAGTGCCGAATCGCAAAAAGTGGCCTGGTCCTTTAGCTGCAAAATGGTCCAGGGTTCCGCGGCAGATCTTTTTTTTTTTTTTTTTTTTTTTTTAGCATTCAATGGCGTTTTACAAAACAAAGGTATACTCACTTTTTCGTTGTCTGCTAATGCAACCTGTCCGTTTTCGTGGTAAAGAACAACTTATATTCTCGGTTCCTGTCAGTTTCCATTTTGCTTGTGGGCATTGTGAAGCCCACAAGCAATCATTTCCTGGAAGCGGTGAATGCTCTTGTCCCAGCATTCACAGCTTGTTCTCGCACCTGCGCAGTGTTCAGGTACCTAATGGCAATATTTACCTGCATGCCAGTTTTTAAAATGGCGAAATTAGAGACACCCTCATCACGTGACCGACGTCACGCGTCATCTCTCGAGATTTCGCAGCACGGCGATCCACATTGCATCTTGGGTAGCACGACACTGTGCTCCAAGAAAATATTGCAGAGAAGTCCCACATCGCATTGCGGCACTGGGGAAAGGATAAGATACGCCTACTCCCGCGAGAGGGGAATCCCGGAAGTCACAGTTTGGATGGCTATACTACGGTATTTATTGTCTAAAAATAAATAAATGTTGTGGCTTTTGAGTATGTGCGTTGTGCAATGATTGTGTTAGAATAATGTTGTCAGTTTGGGTGAACCTCCGCTTTAAGTAACTGACTCAGATGTTGTAACCTACATGTTGGCATTCTCGCAGTCAGGGAGGTCACGATCCAGACCTGGGTCAATCATTTAAGTAAGAGTACTTATGGAGCTGGATTTTAGCTCTGCCCCCCCCCCCCCAAATATTAGATTTTCCCCATTGTTTTGGGAAACAATAGGTGAAGTTTTCAACAAGACTTTCCTTGCTTTGACCAGTGCTTTGGCCTGCAGGTCAAATGCGGGATTGCATCAAAGCTTAATATTTACTTTGAGTTTTGTCAAGTCTGGTCTCGGCTGCCCAGATGTTGGTAACTCCGGCAGCAATCCTGAAGAGTATTATAATTTTTGCATTATTTACAGTTTTCTCATGGGGAAAAAAAAAGGAATTTTTTTCAACATCAAAACCTTTTTGCTTGTGTTACTTCACATACCTGTACACTAGAGTAGACTGTAACAAATAAAATACAGAAGTAAAGGCATAGACTTTTAACTGGGCTTACACAATAAAGCAGTGAAGGCACAACAATGCTTTACCAAGTTAAATAATTCATAGCTTTCAGTTCTGACTGCAGAAAACTAATGAAATTTGGTCACTATGGGTTACTGTACTTTATTGCTCATTGTTCTCCATTGTTAAATAAGCTCACAGAGAAAATTGCTTAGTTCTTTTGACAGTTAATTTTTCTTCTTTTATTCACAATGTTCAGGACAGTACTACATATTAAGTAACGTATTCAAAAGCATAAGTTGTGTAGCCATCTCCACCCAAGTATGTGCCTTCACTTAATAGCACAATGAAAACTGTTTATCTATGTCACCAAAGATTGTTTCTCTGTTTTGAACATGTCTGTAATTTCTAACACTTTGCAGAGTGCCGGATACATCTTGGAATTCTTTTAAAGGATTGCAGACAGCCAGTGAACATAAAACCATTTGACAAAAAGGGCTGATTTACTAACGTAGTTTAGGACCTTCACTCAAATGTGTATATATATATATATTTTTATATATATTTTTTTGTCATTATCTAATCATTTAAAAAGTAACTTGCCTTTGGTTATTTATGTATTAAATGAAGATTCACAACTGCTTTAGTAACTCAAACTCAATATATTTGCTATACATTTTGGTATTATGGTGTAGTGCCCTGCTCCCAATGAGTGGGGGCTATGTGTTAAAATTATAGTTGTCTGAGCAATAGTTTGGCTCAGAAGGATTGTGTCCAAATTATACTTCTGTTTCAGTTCAGCTGGTTGCATGATTTTCCCCCTGACGGTGGGTGTCGCTGTCACCACTGGTCAGGGTTGGAAAGGCAACAGGCTGGATGCATTGGGTATCTCTTTCCCAGAAGCAGCAAATGGGGCGTGGTCAACCCACTGTGCATTCTGGGAGAGGGTACTTAAGGGACAGACACCATTTTGTGGGTCGTTCGTTGGTGGTGGGCGCCTCCCGATCCTGACCTGAGGGCCCTCCTGGCAGTTTCCACCTCAAAGCCACGTTGGCCTGAGGCTCCGTTACTGAGATGTAGGCCCAGGAGTCACTGGGGGCCTACTGATCCAAGGATGATCCTGTGTCGCCTTGCCTGCGGGAAGGGACTGAGCAATTGGGGACTCAATTGGAGGATGTATCCGGATCAAAACCTACCTCACAGTGCTGCCGGAATGTCTGAAAGATCCTGGCACTGAGAGCTGTGTTCTTTTCATCAGAAGGTAACCCAGTGAGTGGTTGCACAAGTCTGTGGCAGAGACTATTGAGCATATTCTATTTTCACAAGTCTGTGGCAGAGACTATCTGTGATCGAGCTACGCACCGGTTGCTAGGCCAGTGAGAGTGGGCCTATCCGGTGGTTGCTATGTCCAGCGTGGAGACAGTTGTTCCTCTGGACCTAAGAAAATACCTGTGATCCGCAAGTAAGATACCTGAGTCCTCCCCATCCCTTCACCCCCCTTTGTTGGAAACTTTAATCAATAAAATCCCTTGAAAGAGACTTTGTGTTGGTGCAAACTTTCTTCTGGACAACTCTTCAAGGAGAACCCCTGAGACGAGCGTATGTAACAGTAAGGTAACGGCAGGCCCAAAATTAAACCAGCAGCTCCTACGGGGGTATCGCTACAATGGTATCCTCAAAGGGATACAGTCTAGTTACATCAAGCTCCTATGTATCCAATTGGTTTGACCTTAAGAGAACTGTAATATACAGTATAAAGGTTAGCTAAAAAATAAATTAAAAAATCTGTATTTTATTTTAATTCTGGAAAAACAATTAAGATTCTGGAAAGAGTTTTATTCTAAAGGGTGAACACTAAATATAATGTTAAATACCATTCAGGGAAAGAGTATTAAAGGAACTAGAAAATAGTGTACAATTTTTTGAATCTACTGGAAAGATCAATATTGAAATTTCTATATTGCAAACGTTTTTTAACTGTGCACCGCCTGTGGAATTAAACCAAGCAGGTAATGAAAACCATTATATCCTTGTCATCAAGGCCATAATGACTGTTAAGTAGCGTATTTTGTCTTTATTTCAGCAAAATTGTCATTTTAACCTTTAGATTAGGAGCATTATATTACAGCACCATCTGTCTGAGCATCATTACTATGTAGTCTTAAATAAATCAAACAAGTTAATAAAAACAGATTACCTAGCAATGAAACATATTTTAGGATTCAATTTTTATTCAGTACATAAAATTGCATTTATCTTTTATTGTAAAGGATATTTCCCGAATTCAAAACATATCTGCTGCATAACCATTAGATTGTTTATCCAATTCTGCTGAACTTGGAACCATTTCCGACAAAGTTTTTTGTTTTGTTTTGTTTTTTTTGTTTTTTTAACCATCCTTTGGCTTTTCATGTACCAGTGAACCTATCTTAAAATAGACCTGTAGGCAGGACATTTACCCAGTTCCCACCCAAGCCAATTCTGACATTTCTCTCCTACATGTAAAAATCTGTATTTTTTTGGTAGAATATGACACTTAACCACTACATTACAGAGCCTATTTCTGAGATTTGGTGTTTACATGTTAAAAACAGTTTTTTTTTTGCTAGAAAATTACTTGGAACCCCCAAACAATATATATATATATATATATGTATATATATATTTTTTTTCTTCTAACACCCTAGAGAATAAAATGGCGGTTGTTGCAATACTTTCTGTCACACCGTATTTGCGCAGCGGTCTTACAAGCGCACTTTTTTTTGGAAAAAGTACACTTTTTTGAATAAAAAAATAAGACAACAGTAAAGTTAGCCCATTTTTTTTTTTTTTATATTGTGAAAGATAATGTTACACCGAGTAAATTGATACCCAACATGTCACGCTTCAAAATTGCGCCCGCTCGTGGAATGGCGACAAACTTTTTCCCTTTAAAATCTCCATAGACGAAGTTTAAAAAATTCTACAGGTTGCATGTTTTGAGTTACAGAGGAGGTCTAGGGCTAGAATTGTTCTCGCTCTACCGATTGCGGTGATACCTCACATGTGTGGTTTGATCACCGTTTTCATATGCGGGCGCTATTCGCGTATGCGTTCGCTTCTGCACGCGAACTCGGCGGGACGGGGCGCATTTACATTTTTATTTATTTTTTCTTATTTATTTTACCTTTTATTTTTTCACTGTTCTTTAAAAAAAAAAAAAAAGTGTCACTTTTATTCCTATTACAAGGAATGTGAACTTCCCTTGTAATAGAAAAAAACATGACAGGTCCTCTTGAATATGAGATCTGCGGTCCAAAAGACCTCAGATCTCACATTTACACTAAAATGCAATAAAATAAAAAAAAATTGTCATTTGAAAAAAAAAAAACATAAAATGTCCCTTTTAAGAGCTAGGGGCGGAAGTGACGTTTTGTAAGCGGCGGAGGGCACCGTAGCGCGATGGGAGGGGGGGCCCTCTTCCGCCGCTGATAAAAGTGATCTCGTGGCGAATCCGCCGCAGAGACCACTTTTATCTGAAAGAGAACCGCCGGCTCTTGCAGAGGATACCGGGTTTATGGTAACTAGCGGCTACCATAACGGTATTCCTCTTCAAAGACAGGACTTTTTTAGTCATCCTGCAGGAAGCAAGTGGTTAAAATCTAGCACTAGAATTATTGCTCTTGCTGTATAGTTTGTGGTGATACCTCACATGTGTGGCGCAAACACCGTTTACATATGCGGCATAAGGGTACAGGGCACTTATTCTTTTTTTTTTTCTTTTTTTACACTGTCCCTTAAATTTTTTATATCACTTTTATTCCTATCACAAGAAATGTAAGCATCCATTCTGATAGAAATAAGACCCCAGATATCTCCTCTACCCTGGAAAGCATGAAATAAAAAAAAGATCTCTGCTTCCAGAGTTTACATCTGTCAGATTCGGGGAGTGACATCATGACTTCGTTTCTGGCCTCCAAGGATCATAGAGATGGCTGGGGACCAACCATCTCTATGATGGTCTATGGCTAGCTATGGGGTAACCCGGCTCCTCTGCCACCAGATCAGATCCCAGGCTCTCCGATCACAAGGGAGAGCCCAGTAAGGCACTGGTGGCCAGCAGGAGGGGGGATGTACCTTCCCACTGCCTGCAAAATAAATCTGTCTGCTAATTAGCTGCTAGGATGGCTTTTCAATTATAGGGAATTTCTGACTAAAAAGAAAGATATCTGGATGATGCCTATAGCTGCAGGCATCATCCAGATATCTCCACTTAAAATCCAGGATGTCCTATGGGCGGGAAGTGGTTAAGTATTTACAAATTATTAACAAACATTAAATACATTTCAAAATGTCAACACTGGCCTTAGTAGCCATAGACACTGTGAAGCAATTTATTTTAAATTCACAGCAGAAGCATTGAAGTTATTCAAGCAATTCTCTCTGCTGCTTAAAGCAGACCTTTGCCTCCTTTTGCTAAAATTGCATGCATCTCTGCTATTAAACAGAAGAATGTGATGTAATTCGGACAATGTAATGACATCATGCGCTTCATCTTGTGCAAGCGCACTAGGATTATATTGTGAGCATCCTTGCTTTGATAAATACACCTACTACACTATGGGGAAATTTTTCTGCCCCATGTAAACTTTATTTATCCCTAGCTGGAATATACTAGGAGGTACAATTGCAAGCAAGTTACCACATTGATCCTTGATGGACTCCATACATACCCAGGGGTATATGCTGCTGTAATGGTAGCCTGTTGTTCTGGTGAGTTTTGAATCCACTTTTTGTTTGTGTTTTGTCACTTGAGCGTTGTCCTGATTGCTTTCTCACTTATGCGGCGTACACACGATCGTTTTTCATGCCATTTTTTTAACCAACGTTTTTCTCGTCGTTTTTTTTCATGTGTTCTTTCAAGTCTTGCATCCACACGATCATTAAAAAAAACACTCGAGCAAAGCGCAATGACGTACAACACGTACGACGGCACTATAGAGGGGAAGTTCCATTAGAATGGCGCCACCCTTCATGTTAGTAAACTTTGTTGAGCGGCGATTCGCGCTTTTCAGCCTCGTGCTTTTCAGTCCGTTACAGCGTGACGAATGTGCTATCTCCATTACGAACGCTAGTTTTACCAAAACGAGCGCTCCCGTCTCATACTTGATTCTGAGCATGCACGTTTTTTCCCCCCTCGTAAAAGCATACACACTATCCTTTTTCACGTCGTTAAAAAAAACGACATGAAAAACAACGTGGAAAAAATAGAGCATGTTCGAAAATTTTAATGGCCGTTTTTCACGCCGTTAAAAATGCTCTGGAGCATACACACGATCGGTTTTAATGGCCATTTTAAAAAATGGCATTTTTAACGGCATGAAAAACGATCGTGTGTACGCCGCATTAGGTGTTTATGCTACTATAACGGTAGCCATTCACTTTGGTAAGCCTTTATTCACTTGATGTCTGTGATTGGATGTTTTGAGCACCATTTGTGCAAGATTTCCAAGATTATCATTATTACTGGAACAATTTTTTCTCATTACCATTGAATACACTGAGGTTTTTTTTTTTTTTTCCTCTCACACTTATGAGCTTATTTCATATTTATTCAGCTTTATAGTTTCATAAAATTGGACTTTATATGTTCAAGTTCTATATTGGGGCTGCACTATTTTTGATTTGGGAGCAATATATACTACTCTGTGTTAGCAGCCTTATTTTCACTTTTAACATTTCTTATCACAGCGCAGATTCGGTTGCATTTATTGATGAGTTTACATACTGTCCCTGCAAGACAGTAGGCTTCCACAGCGTTTTTAATTGTATTGCATTTAGAACAGTTAAAACATATTGTGTATATATTTAATAGGGTAAATCAAGACTATTCTGGTGAATAACAAATACAATTTTTTTTTTTTTTATTCTACCTCCTCACACTTTCATGCTCTTTCTGTCTGTACATTTTGCTGACAAGCCTAAGTGCAATTGCAGCCCAATTTAAGAGCTGCTCCTGTGATGAATGCAAATGAGATTGTTTTCTTGGAAGATTCCTCTTGACAAAACATAAAGGATAGTTCAGGAGAACTGCATGAAAAAGTGTGACATGCCAAACTGATACCTTATTTTTGTGGATATTCATGGTCCTCCAAATAGGCCCACAATAGGTCAAAGCTTAGTTTTCATGGATTTATATATTTGTCTTTTTTTTGTTTTAAGTGAGCATGTATCACAATCAGTTTAATTTTAAAGTCTGGCACTGGATGAGGGACAAATCCAGAGAATGCTCTTTACTTTTGCTTACTTTAAGATGGCATCACAAGATAAGGTATGGTTAGCCAGCATGCATGTAACAGTTCATGTGCATTTCAAATCAATTTTTTTTTAGTAGCTCTTATTTTTCAAACCAACATATGAAAAGGAATTCCACATTCTTGTCATTCTTTTTTTCTTGGTATAGATTGATTTCCTCTTTAACCACTTCCATACCGGGTCATTGTAAAATGACGCCGGCAGGAACCCTCTCTCCCTCCGGGTGGACGTCATATGACGTCCTGGGTTTGTGGGGGAATATCTGAATGATGCCTGCAGCTAGAGGCATCATTCAGATATCCTTCTCTTCAGCCGGCGATTCTGCACACCATAAGAATGATCATAGCGGTGGTTCCGCGGCTTGATCGTTCTTATAGTTGGCGGTAGGGGACATCGCCCCCTCCCGCCGCCATCCGGTGCTTTTCCAGGCTCTCCCGTGCCATCGGGGGCCCGGAGAAAGAATTGTCCGGCGCCGGTGGTCACATGACGAGCATAGAGGTGACTGGTGACCAGATGGTCACCAGTCATCTCTATGACCGTCGGAGGCCCGTGCGCGATGTGATGACGTCACGCCCGGGTTCTCAAAAGTAAACAAAGCCACCATTGCGGCTAGTAAGCATGAGATTGGTGAATTTTTTTTCACGATCTCATGCTTTCCAGCCTGGAGGAGAGATGTGGGGTCTTATAAAGAGGACCTGTCACACACCATTCCTATTACAAGGGATGTTTGCATTCCTTGTAATAGGAATAAAAGTGATCAAAAAAAAGTGTAAAAAAAATATTTTTTTTTAAAACGCCCCTGTCCCCAATAGCTCTCGCTCAGAAGCGAACGCACACGTAAGTCCCGCCCACATATGTAAACGCCGTTCAAACCACATATGTGAGGTATCGCTGTGTGCGTTAGAGCGCGTGCAACAATTCTAGCACTAGACCTCCTCTGTAACTCTAACCTGGTAACCTGTAAAAATGTTCAAAGCGTCGCCTATGGAGATTTTTAAGTACCGAAGTTTGGCACCATTCCATGAGTGTGCGCAATTTTAAAGCGTGACATGTTAGGTATCTTTTTACTCGGCGTAACATAAGCTTTCATATTTTATAAAAAAATTGGGCTAACTTTACAGTTTTGTTATTTTTTAATTCATGAAACCATTTTTTTTTTTCCAAAAAAAGGCGTTTGAAAAATTATTGCGCAAATGCCGTGCAAGATAAAAAGTTGCAATAACTGTCATTTTTTTTTCCCTAGGGTGTCTGCTAAAAAACATATATAATGTTGGGGGTTCTGAGTAATTTTCTAGCAAAAGAATGATGATTTGTACATGTAGGAGAGAAGTGCCAGAATAGACCTGGTATGGAAGTGGTATAAAAAGCCCTGTATTGAATTAACCACCTCCAGTCCTGACCTTTTCTTGACACTTTTTGTTCACATGTAGCAATCAGTATTTTTTTAAAAAAAATTAGTTAGGAACCCCAAACAGATTTTTTTTAAAGCAGAGGCCCCAGGGAATAAATTTGGAGGATTTCAATTTTTTTTTATGTCACACGGTATTTGCACAGAGGTTTTTCTAACTTTTTTTTTAATTTCAATGCAAAAAAAAACACAATACATAACTAGTGTTGAGCGAACCCGAACTGTAAAGTTCAGGTCCGTACCGAACTTTAGCTTTTTCCCGAACCCGGACTTTGCCCAAAAGTCCGGGTTCGGGTTCGGCAATCTAATAACGCATTTAGAAATGCTTCAGGGGCCAGCCAATCACCTTTTGATTAGCTGGTGTGCCCTTAGAGGCCATCATAGCCATGCCTACTAATGGCATGGCTGTGATTGGTCAGTGCAACATGTGACCCAGCTTCTATATAAGCTAGAGGCACACAGCACACATGTCACTCTGCTTCAGAATAGATAGGGAGAGGATCTAGTCTGCTGCTGCTGCTGCTTTTAGGGAGAGATAGAAAGATAGATGAGGTAGTCCTGATTCTACAATCTGAGGGAAAAGATAGAGAGATAGTGTAGTGTAGGGCCAGGTTCCTCTGTTGGTGCTTTCAGGGAGAGAGAATATTATATAGGAGTCCAGATTCAGAGATTAAAATCAGCGATCTGCATAGGTTTACCTGTTTGTGTTGCAGTGCAGTCTTTATAACACTGCCATGAGCCCAGTGTCAGAGAAAATCTAACTTTTAGGGGGAAAAAAAAGGCACTTTATTGTGCTCTTTTCCAAAAGACCCATAGGGCAAAAAAAAAAAAAAAAGCATTTTATCTTGCTCGTGCAAAAAAAGACCCGTTTAGGGCAAAAAAAATAAATAAAAAATTTGCACTTTAATGTACGCTTGCAAAAAACGCCGTTTAGGGGCACAAAAAAAAGTTTGCAGTGTGTTATACATATTTTGAGGTGTGTGAAATAAACAATTTCTATATAGTTTTCTCCTACTGTGCTATATTAAAAAAAAAAAACATTTCCCCTTGTCCTACATACTGAGCAAGCGCAGTACAGGGTGGACACTATTTGACGGGGGACAGAATTCGACACATCACCGGCCTTACCCAGCCATTGTTGTATTTTTGAATCAGTGTTGGCTACCTTGTCCTCCTCCACCGCCGCTTCCACCTACACAGCCACATCCACCACCACCTCAACCTCCTACTCCATATGGACCTCGTCCTCCTAGGTCAAGATTATTATTTTTTATTTTTATTTTTTTTATGTTATTTTAAGTTATTTCCCTATCCACATTTGTTTGCAGAGCACTTGCCATGCTCTTAACAACATTTTGCTGCCATTTGCAGCCCTCTAGCCCTTTCCATTACCTTTTTAGAGCCTTTTTAGTCCTTAGAAGTCCGGGTCCCCATTGACTTCAATGGGGTTCGGGTCCGGGTTCGGGTTAAAGTTCGGTCCCGAACCCGAACTTTTTTCCGAAGTTCGGTCGAACCCGAACATCCAGGTGTCCGCTCAACTCTATACATAACCCGATTTTTTCTAAAATATGATATTACACAGAGTAAAAAGATACCAAACATGTCACGCTTTAAAATTGTGCACGACCGTGCAACACCGACAAACAACATAAATGTTACTATCCATAGAAACACTTTAAACATCTTTACAGATTACCACTTTAGATTTATAGAGATCTGGTGCTAGTTCACGGTGATACCTCATGTGTGGGATGATCGCTGTTTGGGTGTGTGCGTGGCCCGACACGACCGTTCGCCTTTGTGTGCAAGCACAAGAGGACAGGGGCACTTCATTTTTTAATTATAATATTTTAAAAAAAAAATTACACTGTTGCTTGGTTTTTATTTTTTATTTTTTTGCTGTCACATCACAAGAAATGTAAACATACCTGTGACAAGAATAGGCATGTGGCAGGTACTCTTTATGGAGAGATCTGGGGTCTATAAGATCCCAAATCCCTCCTCTGCACTTTAAAGCATTCAAAACACCAAGATCTGTGTTTTTGAATGCTTTCAATTTTTGGTGCCAATGGTTTCAGAGTAAACCAGAAGTGATGTCATGTCGTTGCTTCCTGATTACTGTTCTCATCTACTTTCTGCCAGTTTGCAGAACCCATGTAGCCTTTGGGTTCATAAGCTAAGAATATAGGTTTCCCCTGAATCGCGTCACCTGTTGGGGAAATTAGGTGCTGTTTTGTGACAAGACTGTACCTAATTGGTTTATGTCAAAAGGTTGATCCAAAATAAGCTTTTGCCATAAAAAATAAATTAAAAAAAATAAAAAAAAATCAAAGAAGTAGGAAACCCCATAACCCATTGGTAAGCTTGCAGAATCAAGTTCAGATTCCCTACAGGATAAAAGATCCCATAAGAGGACTTGTCTAACATGTACTAAAATCTGAAATATCAATTTTAAGCAGAAGCACCCAAGGCAAGGATCTGTGGTTGCATGAGTGAGGGTGGGAACTACAGTATATGTGTAACTGCATAATAAACATGACATTTCAAGCTTGTGGAGTGGTTTTTAGTACATTTGTACTTTTCTTGCCTATTATCTCCACAAATGGCCTTTAGGTAAAAGAATTTCTGTAATATATTTTCTTCACCTAAAGGTATAAACCGTCAGATGTGTTGAGGTTATTTTTTACCCACTCTGCAGACTAAATGTAGTAAAAACGATTTCTCTGTAAAATAGAAAACACAGTCATGAACTGGACTGCAAGGACAACCTGCTGATCAATTTTTAACAGGATATCTCTATAGTCAATGGATCATGCAGAATATGAAAGCATTTTATTCCTGAAGGATGAACAGTCTGATATCTTAGCATAGGGCAGTCAATGGCTTGAATGCAATGATTTTTTATGTCTCTAACATTTTATACTGAAAGAAGAAAAATAGAATGTTATTGAAATTGTGATGTAATCAGACATTGTTCAAATGTTTATAGATGTAATCTGCCTTACAGATTAAGAAAATAGTTAGTAGTGCTTTGGTAGCTCTTCAATAAGGACTTTAAATTCAATTAAAATGAAAATTAACAGACAATACCAGTTTGCCATTTGTGACTGACCTCTGACCTCTAGCAGTAAAGATAGATAATAGAACAAATGATTCCCTAGCATAGCTGTTAAGGTAATTGTACAGACACCATTAACAAGACATAATGTAGCTGTAGCTGATTTAAAGACCTATTTTATTATTTCAATATTATTATACAGGATTTATATAGCACCAACAGTTTGCACAGCGCTTTACAAAATGAAGGCAGACATTACAGTTACCAATACAATTTGGTACAAGAGGAATCAGGTGGCCCTGCTCGCTAGAGCTTACAATCTAAGAGGAGCCAGAATAATGAAAGTTGATTGCTTATTAGTTGCTGTATATTATTGCACTGTCCACATAACGTTTAACTTTCTAGGTTCAGTCCATTCAAAAGTGATTTCAGTTTCTAGTGTATATTACAGCATTATTTAAAGGAGTTGTAAAGGCAGAAGGATTTTTTATTTTATTTAATGCATTCTATGCATTCACAGGATACCTTAAAAAGTGATACTGTGATTTTCTGCCAGCTCATAATGACCAGCGTGTTGAAGTCACTCTGCATGCTGGTCTTTGACCGATTGTATTGTTTTTAGGGGATCAGGTAAAGGTAATGTAGTGCTACTCCCTCAGGAGCCACTGAGTATAAATCGGAAAGCTCTGTTCACTTCTGAGCCCTGAGTGAGGCACAATTTCTGCTGAAATCACTGTAAGCCTGCAACCAGATGTCACTTTGATTATCACACAAAAGGACAAGCATACCACTTTTGTTGAAAAAAAAATTAGTTTATATAAATGGACAGTAGTATAGGCACAAAATCAACATGTGACATAGGCAATAGAGAATCAGATATAACAAAGCAAGCAAGAAAAAACACAGAACAGTACCACTTTAAATAGACTAAATTGTCCTGCAGGAGTTTAACCACTTCAGCCCCGGACCATTTTGCAGCTAAAGGACCAAGCCCCTTTTTGTGATTCGGCACTGCGTCGCTTTAACTGACAATTGCGCGGTCGTGCGACATGGCTCCCAAACAAAATTGGCGTCCTTTTTTTCCCACAAATAGAGATTTCTTTTGGTGGTATTTATTTTGGTGGTTTTGGTGGTATTTGATCACCTCTGCGGTTTCTATTTTTTGAAAATAGAGTGACAATTTTGAAAAAAAATCAATATTTTTTACTTTTTGCTATAATAAATATCCCCAAAAAATATATAATTTTTTTTTTCCTCAGTTGAGGCCGACTACATATTTTTAGTAAAAAAAATTACAATAAGCGTTTATTGATTGGTTTGCACAAAAGTTATAGCGTCTACAAAATAGGGGATAGTTTTATGGCATTTTTATTAATATTTTTTTTTTTTACTAGTAATGGCAGCGATCAGCAATTTTTATCATGACTGCGACATTATGGCGGACACATCGGACACTTTTGACACTATTTTGGGACCATTGTCATTTTTACAGCTATCAGTGCTATAAAAATGCACTGATTACTGTGAAAATGACACTGGCAGTGATGGGGTTAACCTGTAGGAGGCGCTGTAGGGGTTAAGTGTGCCCTGATGTGTGTTTCTTACTGTAGGTGGCGTGGCTTGGCGTGTAAAGTCACTGATCGTCGTTTCCTATGACAGGGAACAGACGTTTAGTGACAGGCTCACTAGGAAGAACGGGGAAAGGTTTGTTTACACTTACCTCTCCCCGTTCTTCAGCTCTGTGACCCGATCACGGGACACCGGCGGCGATCGGGTCCGCGGGTCCCGCGGGCGCGGTCACGGAGCTCAGGACAGGGTCGCGAGCGCACTGCCGGCGCAGCGCGCGTGACCCACGTGCTGGGCTCTTAAAGGGTAACGTACATGTACGTAGATGTGCCCAGCCGTGCCATTCTGCCAATGTATATCGGCGTGAGGCAATCCTTAAGTGGTTAAACACAGCTTTCCCACTGAGAGAATTTTCCCCAATCGAGCAAAAGTTAGAGCGCAAGGGATGTTAGGTTAGCTCCCTTGTGGGCTCCCAGTAACCAGAGCCAGGGTTTAACTCTCTGCAGGTGTGGGTAACCAAAATATTCCAGAACCTATCATACAATGTGGGACGAGCTCTTCTGTCAGCTTGTTGGTGCTCTTTATGTTGGTGCACAATGGAGGTGTAGTCCCCGGTTTTTTTGAGAAATGAACTGCCCTAGAGATGGTGACACAGCCACCAGAGTTCCCCTTTAGGCTCGGTTCACACCTAAACCGGCCACAGATCTCAGTTTCAGGGACGATTCAGGACAGAATCTTTGCCTGAATTTGGCCCTGAAATGGAGGCAAAGATGCACAGCTTTTCTGTGCAGTGTGCTCCGCAGCCACACCGGAGAGCCGGTCACATTCTCCTGCTATGCGAAATGAATGCGGAGAAACCAGCATCTAATTTGCATATGTGTGAACCCAGTCGAACCCAGTCTAAATGAATGCAACAAGATGAGAATTTACTTTAAAATTGTTGGGAAATTCTAAAGGTTATTTAAGCTGAGAAAGGGTAGGAGCATAATTTAGCAGTAGTGTATCCCTTTAAGTGCAAAACTTGGCTTCTTGGAGAGAATAGGCTTGAGGTATGCATTTACAGTTCCTGCGTAATTAGGAAAACAAAGTATTAAAGATGATATCCTGTGTGCCGTACTTCAATGGGTAGCTAGTGTAGATAGGCCACAGCTCTGATTGGGCTACAGAGAATGTGTCTTTATGTGTCAGTCTGTGTTATAAGAATCCTAAATTTGAGTAATTGGCAACAACAACAAATGAGCTTGCAGCATGTAGTGGTGTGGTATGGGTTAGGACCCTCTCACCATCCTTCATTGTATCGGTGCAAAGCGATTTCCTTGCTGCTGGGAGGGGGGGGGGTGGGCTTTCTTGCTCTCCTCATGGAGATGTAGTGATGCTGATGATGATTACCCAGTCTGTCTGCCTGCAGGATCAACTGTCCTGCTATTCAGTGATCTGTAAATCCCCTTCTCCACTCTCTGGCCCAATCCAATCTGGCTTATGGTCTTCTGGATCAGCACTCCGCTCTTTCACATGTCCTGCGTATCTCTTGGTCTTCTCCTCTCTTCCCTGAGGGTTCCTAGGCTTTTCTTTTTATAAGTTCCAGCCCCTTTGCTTGCTCATTTTGGATATGTAGATATGTAGTTCTATTCCAACTAAACTGAATGCAGAAATCCTGTTTGCAGCATGCAAGTCCTAATATTCTTAGCATTGCTATACTGGTTCCTGTACCAACTAAACTGCAGAGCACTGCCATTGTGTCGCCATTAAACAACATGCAATCAATAACAATGCAGTGTATTACAGTAAAGCAGAGGTTTGCGGGCATAGTGAACTAGGGCAGCCATTCACCCGCCCTCCATTGTCAGTAATAATAGTGCCATGTAAGGGTCTTTGAACTTTGATCAGCTACCTTTAGATCGGACAGTAATGTGGTCTTTGTTATGTGCCAGACCCCTGAGTATAAAAGAGAGTGCAGGGAGCAACCCTTGTGTACAGAATTATGTAGCAGGGAAACAGTAGGGAAAGCTGTCAAAAAGCATAGCGATACAGGGTCAGTTAGGAAGGAAACTGTACTTAAGTTGACTGCTAGCTCTTTTTTTCTATTTCTATTTTTTCTTGATTCATTTTTTATTTATTTTTTGTTTTGGTTGATGAGGCCAGCAGTCACTTTCAGCATGCGGTTGTGTCCATAATTTTCTTTCAAGGATTCTCTTTAAAATATTTATTTTGGAGGCTTATTGGTGTTTTTCTACAGCAAGGCTTTTCCTTTAAACAAAAGTGGGTTTTTGTTTTACAGGATTTTCTATGTTTGTGAAAATACTGTTTTTTTATTTATTTTATGGTTATATGGCCTTTTTATGTTAAACTGTCCTATTTTTCTGCAAGGCAGCATATCATTTATGGTAAAGCTACTAGTCATTTAGGACATGGATGACAAGCATTGAATCTGCAGTAAAAAGCTAGGTGGGAGCAGCACCTAAATTATACAGATTGGCATAAAAAGGCCACACTTCTCCATGTTACTCACATTCCATCTTACTCGCCGCTCAGCAACATTCTCCATTTGCATCTGCTGCAACATGTGTTCTGTTGCAGCTGTGTTCTCAAGCAGGGAGGACGTTTTACAAGAGGTTGAGAAACCTACCTTACAGTACATCTAAGGTGAAAGAGGATCAGCATGGGACAACGCTGAGTACTGTATAACCAAGCATAGGCTTGAACCTCATCATAAGTCTATTATCCACCCGCTGTCTCAAGCAGCATCTTTGACAAGTCAGGTGACTTTTCTAATCTCAATGCCAGCTTGGCAAAACTGCTGGATTTACAGCTGCTTCCATAACAGCTGGTGAAATTGGCCCCTTTCTGCGAGTTTTTGGTCTGTGCTGCAAAAGAGTGGCAACTGCATAGCCATCTCTGCCCTCTACCAGATGCATTTAAGCCATTTTTCAATTGCAGCAGACACCTTTACCAGCTCCTGCCAATAATACTAGCTCATGCTTCCTCTGCTGGCCTACCACCATTACCAGATCCTGCCACCTCTCCTGCCTGCTGTTGCCATCATTATCAGCTCCTCCAACCTCTTTTGAACTGCCACTATTACCAGTGCATAGATTCAAATAGTTACATCCACACACTATTCTCTCTAGGAGCTGCCAACGTAAATAACATTGCCTTGTAAAAATAAAACGGTATAAATCCAAAGAATGACAGTGCTCCTACTGTCTCTCTGTGTTTTCTAAATCAAAGCAATCAAAGCTTTTATATAACTATGCTATGGTTCTTAAAAATCATACCACATGGGGGCGGAGCTGGCGGCCGGAGCGGATGGTCTGGTGAGATGAAAACTCCGTCACACCAGGGGACTTACAGCAACTAACAGCGGCGATTGATACACTAAAATAGGCTACCCGAACGGCAGAACGCAGGGGGAACTCAATCCACATGATGGCCAAGAGGAAAGAGAGAGAAGGACCCAGAAAACTGACCGACTTCTATCCAGCTCTCTCAGGCCGGACCAGACAAGATGGCGCCGGCGTGAGAGTCCCTGCCTCACAGCGCTACTCAGAGCAGAACGGCGCGGCCTGCAGTGAAAATGGTTAGTCGCCTGATGCAGGCAGTTTACTGCTCTCATCTCCATCACCCTCAAACAGCCCTATAAAGCAAAAACGGAGACTCAGCTCTCCAGCAGAGACTAATAATGAGCAGAATACAGGGGACAGTGACATGGAGCAGACGGACACCTATACACAGAAAATGGACGCTCTGCCTGTCTCTGGTCAGCCCATGACTGATACACTGTTGAAAGAAATGATTCTAACTTTGAGAGGGGCTATCCAGCAGGATATAGTTAACCTCACACACTCCACACGTAAAGAACTGAATGCTCTGGGTGACAGGGTTGATTATGTGGAAAATAAAATGGGAGACTTCTCTGCAGCCCATAATGAGTTTGTGGATGCTCACATGTATCTGGAAGATGAGCTCAAAGCCCTCTGCCTAAAGGTCTCTGACCTTGAAGACCGCTCACGCAGGAACAACGTGAAATTTAGGGGAACCCCGAATCTGTGAAGCCTGCTGAACTGAGCTCCTTCCTCCAACAACTGATGACAAAGGCACTGCCATCCCTCACACCTGCGGATGTTATCATTGACAGTGCCCACAGGCTGCACAAGCCACCACATCTCCCTGGGAAGGTCCCCAGGGATGTCATTGCCAGAATCCACTTCTTCCACATAAAAGACCAACTAATGCGATTCTCCAGACAAAACAGCACCCTCCCAGACCCATATACAGGGATCACAATATATGCTGACCTCTCGCAAGCTACCATGAAGGCTAGGAACAACCTGATCCCAGTCACAAAAATGCTGAGGAACCACAAAATACTTTACAGATGGGGCTTCCCTGCTAAACTCATGCTGGAAAAAGATGATGAATAGCATACTATCTCTTCCCTGGACAAGGGCCTGGAGCTGCTGCGCAAATGGGGACTTCTACCTCGGGAAGGCTACCCTGAACCATCGGGCCGTATGAACTCCAGACCAGGCCCCAACGCCTACCGCAACCCCAGGGAGAAACATGACAACTAGTCACCTTTATGAATGCCATCAGCGGCATGCTTCCTGAAATATCTTCAAAGGCTCTCCCTCAGAATCACCTATACTTCACTCGCCTTTATATGCTAACATTTCAGCCGAACATCAGGCGACTTATAAGGTAAATACCTGAATGACTTTACCCCAATACTGCTTTTGGGATTACCCCAAATCCATCCAGTTGATAATGACTGTTTTATGTTTATTTTTTCTGACTTTTGAATTTATGTTGGTTACTCCTCTTTTTTCTTTTTGGAGCTTCCAAACAACTGCACTAGCATGCAGATTACACTATTCCACTGAACTAGAAATAATACCCTGCTCAAGTCAACTTCCACCTTGCACCACTAAATGTTGCCAAAGCATCTTCGGTGACTGCAATGTCCATTAAACTGTTGTCTATAAATGCTAGAGGTCTCAACAGCCCATTTAAACGTAGATCATTGTGGAAGACCTTCTTAGACAAGAATTGTGACTTGCTATGCGTACAAGAAACCCACTTTTTGAATCAGAACCCCCCGAGATGCTCCCATAACAAGTTTCCGCATGCCTTTATGGCAAATGACTCTAGTAAACATAATGGAGTCCTAATAGCCATTAAGGACTCTATTTCTTTTAAGCTCATAGACAAGCAGGTTGATAACCATGGTAGGTATATTATCTTAACAGCTGAACTTAACAATGATATCTATACCTTGGTAAACTTGTATGCTCCAAACAAAAAACCAATGAAATTAATCCGCAAAACTATACAAAAGGCTAAGAATTAAAAAAAAGGGTAACCTAGTAATTTGTGGAGATTTTAATGTGATTCTGAATGATGTGCTTGATTCCTCATCTGTGGTGCGTAGACGCAGACCATCCCTGGGTAAATACTGCCTAGGAGAAGAGCTATATGACCCTTGGCGCTGCCTCCGCACCACAGAGCGGGATTACACTTACTTCTCGCCAGTACATAAAAGCTATTATAGGATTAATTTTTTTCCTTACAGACAAATACACCTTACAAAGAGTGACCAGTGCAGATATCCACAATATCACCTGGTCTGACCATGCCCCCATCACCATTGATATAGTAAATGCCAATAAGACTAATCTCGCACCCTTATGGCGTAACAACACTTACATACTCTCCAAACCCCATACCCAAGAGGTTAATAAAAAAACTTGAAGAGTTTTTTGCATTTAACGAGAACCCAGGAACTCCTCCAACCACAGTTTGGTGCACTCACAAAGCCTTCTCGAGAGGCGCATTGATCCAGATAGCAGCCAGAGAAAAGAGGAAAAAAACACGGCTTATATCAAAACTTCATGACCGCATCGCTGACCTAGAAAGTAGACATAAACAAACGAATGACCACTCTTTACTACAGCAATTAAACTCTTGTAGAGAAGAATTAAGTTGAGTAATAAAATCTGACTATGACCTCTACTATAAGAGGCTCAAATTTTCATATTACTCCCAGAACAATAGGGCAGGAAAACTACTAGCTTCCCAACTGAAGAAACGACAAACTCGCACAAAAATCTCGGTGATTAAGCATCACAATAATAATCAATCATATCAGAACCCCAAAGATATTGCAAATACCTTTAAAGATTTTTATGAATCCCTTAAACTAGATAAGAATACCCACCAACCTACTGAGACAGAAATCAATGACTTCCTTGGACAGGTTAATCTCCCCTCAATAGACAAGAACTCACTACAAAAAATAAACGACCCTTTCACTGAGGCTGAAATTAAAGAGGAGATTAAGAAATTACCCAAGCATAAATCCCCTGAAGCAGATGGTTTCTCAGCCGAATGTTATCAAGCGTTCTCACCAATACTTACCCCCAGACTGGTGGACCTTTATAACTCAGCTGCAAAAACAGGTACATTCCCTAAAGAAATGCTACAAGCCATTATAGTAACTATTCCAAAACCCGGAAAAGATCCCACCCTCCCTCAAAATTATAGACCCATCTCACTGCTAAATTCGGACCTTAAAATTTTTGCCAAAAGTACTAGCAAACAGACTACTGAACATAACTCCCACCCTCATAGGTCTAGAACAAGTAGGATTTGTCAAAGGAAGACAGGCCCTGGACAGCACCTGAAAAATGATAAACCTACTCAGATATGCAGAAATCAAACAAACACCCAGTATATTCGTAGCCTTAGACACGGAAAAGGCGTTTGATAGAGTCCATTGGAAATATCTATCTCATACACTAAATAAATTTGGATTGTATGGATTCTTACACTCAGCTATCATGTCACTTTATTCAAACCCCTTTGCCAGAGTATACACCTCAGGAATGCTCTCTAACCCTTTCAACCTTACAAAAAGTACCCATCAAGGATGTCCACTATCCCCCATAGTATTCTCCCTGGCCATAGAACCCCTAGCAGAACTTATTAGAACCACTAATGACATCACAAGACTCCAAGTAGGACATAAAGAACACAAAATAGGGTTTTTCACTGATGATGTTATTCTTACCCTGACCAACCCCAAGACTTCTCTACTCAGAGCCAAGGAACTTATGCACAATTTTGGGAAAATAACATACTATAAAGTTAACACTTTCAAATGCTTTGCTCTGCCTCTAAATATCCCAGAGAAAAGGATAATCAAACTTAAGAAGGTATTTCCCTGCACCTGGGACGCACCCTCTATTACCTATTTGGTTATCCAACTGACTCACCCAACATCCAACTTATACACCACCAACTTCCTACCCCTTTCTAGAACACATTAAGACAGAATTCTCCCAAATCTCCAAAGCTCATTTAACCTGGGTTGGGCGGATTGCAGCTTTCCAGATGCAAATACTCCCCAAGATCCTTAATTTTTTTTTTAGAACTATCCCGATACCATAAAAAAATTCTCTGAACTAGCGCTGCACCTAAATAAATTTATATGGCAAAACAAAAAGCCCAGAGTAGCACTAAAGACTCTATATTTACACAGGAAACTGGGAGGAGGGGGACTACCAAAATTTCATGCCTATTACCAAGCTTTGTTACTGGACCAACTGAAATTTTGGTTCTCCTGTCAAGAGGACAACATCTGGACCCACATAGAACGAGAAGTAATGACAGGCCATGACCTAACAGCACTATTAATGGCACCCACTATTCACCACAAACCCATGATACCAGACTACCCCACAGTAAAGGCCACACTTGAGGCCTGGTCCCTTTTAACAAAAAAAACCTTTTCGGATGAACCCTCTCATATGCTTGCTATACCTCTAACAACCTATACATTTCTCATACAAAAATTTTCAACCCATCATTGGAAACAAAATGACATCCATTACAACACTGCAGATATAGCGAATCCTACAGCATTAGACACCTTCATGATGCAGCAAATTAAGCTATATAATAAGAAAAACCCACACACTTCCACAAAAATTCCAACAGCTTTGTGGGATTTCTTAATGAACAAGTGCAAAACCACCACTAAAGGTATTTCACTGTGCTATAGATACTGCAACTTTCATTCTACACACTCCAAACTACCGACCATGCTTAAATGGGAGTCGGAAATACAAAGATCCTTTACACTGCCACAATGGCTAACAGCTATTAAGTATAATAGCATTTCTTCAGTGTGTGTAGACCATTGGGATAATTCACATAAGATCCTCCATAGATGGTATATTACCCCAACGTGTCTACACACTATGAATTCCACCTTATCCACATTATGTTGGAGGGATTGTCATAATAATGGCAACCTCCTGCACATCATGTGGCACTGTAAGATCCTGAAAGACTTTTGGACAGTTGTGTATTTTTGCTTATTTCAGACATTACTAAAACTAAGTGTACCTCCTCTCCAGAACTAGCACTACTAAGCCTGGGGATAGAATACTTCCCATATAGTCACAGGAAACTGGTGGTACATATTCTTTATGCCGCTCGTATTTCCATAGCAGCAACATGGAGAACTACAACTCCTCCAGATATAACAGAAGACATAAATAGGGTAAACACACAGAGTTTCATGGAAAGAATGTTGGCATACAAGGAAGGCCGAGTACATGCCTATCGGAAGTTCTGGGATATCTGGCTCTCACTGCATAGCACCCTCTAGCATTGACTACCTCGTATAATATGATGAATGGAATAAATTTGCTTCTAATGGTGGCTCAGCAAATCCAGGGCAGTGGATTAGAATTTAGCATTGTTAACTTCTTTTGTTTGATTACGGGTCTATCTGGTTTGAATGATCAATCAATGTTTATACAAAACATGTATATCTGTTTCACTTTAAACAACAAAAGTATTACTCTTAAGGCCCGTACACACGGTCTGACTTTTTGCCAACAAACTTCAAAATGAGCAAATTTTTCTAAAAATCCGACTGTGTGTATGCTCGATCGGACAAACTTTTTCGGTTTTCATCGGACAAAGTTCGCTCTGCAAACGGACAAACTTTTCGGCAACAAAAGTCAGATGGTGCAAAGTCCTATTGTGTGTACAGAAATCCATCAGACTTTTGTCCGAGGTACAAATACGCACGCCCATAACCAATGTTAAAATCAACCAACAATAGCAGAAGTTGACCAAAGGGTGGCGGTAAAGAGCAGAAAAGAGCAGAAAAACCACGTGATGTTGGGAACGTTTTGGGAAAGTTTGCAGAAAAGTCAGAGAGTGTGTATGGGTTTGCCCAGCCAACTCCCTTCGGACAAAAATCCACGGAAAACTTTGTTTGAAGTCCGACCGTGTGTACGAGGCTTTAGTATCATTTTGTTCTAGTAACACTGTTCTGATAAACTTTAGTAACCAACGCCGGACGGCCATATACTGGGCCGCACTCACAGTACCTGGAAAAGCGTATAGTCAGCCTGCTCACAGTATGTTCCCGACAAGGGTGACGGGCTCTTCAAATTACTTACTCCTTCACCAATTTATCCAGGAACTATAGTTCAGATTAAGGACTCCAACATTCCCATAAAGAACTAAACTAGCCAGCTGTTTTTCTAATTTGTAATGTTTACTGCTGAATGTATTAACATTATTGTACAACTGCTATAACTGTACCTGTACACTATTATCTTTAATAAAAATCTTAAAGTGTAAAAAAAAAAAAAAAATCATACCACACTGCATTCTTCACTCCACAGTAACCGTGAAAACCTTTACATGCAGTGCTCCTTTGAGAGAGATCGCAGGAGGATTTATACATTACCAGCTCTTGCCACTACTATGAGCTGCTGCCACCTCTGCTGGCCTGCCACCATAACCAGCTCCTGCTATCTCTCCTGGCTCACTGCTGCCACTATGACCATCTCCTACCACCTCTACAGACCTGGCACCATTATCAACTTGTGCCATTATTAGCAGCTCTGGTGGTCTCCTGGCCATGCATAATGTGTCCTCAGCTGGGCACCTGCTGAAGAAATTGTAAAGTTGCATTCTAGTAATATTGCTTTGTAAAGGGGTCACACATGATTCTGCAGCTGGGCCTCGACTAGGACATTTCTAATGTTTGCTGCAGGGTTTATAATGTTCTGTATCTCCTATTTCTTGTTCATACATCACGGGACACAGAGCAGCATAGTCATTACTATGTGGGTTCTATAGAATTACCTTCAGGTGCTGGCACTGGCAACTTCCAAAACAGGAAGTACCCTCCCCTATATAAGCCCCTCCCATCCGGGAGTACCTCAGTTTTTTGCCAGTGTCTAAGGTGTTGGCCAAGGTTAACATGTATTCATCTGGGCTTGTGTACAGGTTCTCTGGGCCTTAGCAAGCTATTCCGGATCTGACCAAAAAAGCTTCATAGCTAAACGGTCGGTACCCGGGCCTTGCAGAGAAGAGCAAGGTTTTGCCTGTAATGCCTCTCTTAGGAGGGCTGGACCCTGGGATCCAGAGCTCTGGTCATACCCAAAACCAAGAGGCTATCTGTGCAGGGTGCTATACAGGTCCAGGGGAGTGGAATCCTTGGGAACCCGGTCCCTGAAGGTCTAGTACAATGCCTGCCGTGAAAGGTGAAGTTTGGGCTTCTGTGGACCAAACAAAGTCCTGCGGCGGGGAAAAGGTAAGTGGGGGCCCCTCAGGAACTTGGTTCTATTGAGGGGACCCCCAAGCCTAATATGTCTTTCTGCCTGTTACCTAAAAGGTATTCCCGCTAATAGCTGTTTATGCCTAAGAAATCCTAGAAATGTTTTTTCATAAAGGAAGTTTTAAAAACTGTAAACCTGGAAATGTTTTTTCATAAAGGAGGTTTTAAAAAAAAAAAAAAAAAGACAAAAGTGTGGTACCTGTGTTTGTCCACTAGAGGCCGCTGGGGAACGTCTTTTTTTCTTGGGACTATTCCTTCCATTGTGAAAGTCCAGGCAGATGAGTGAGCTCTCTATCAGGGAAGCTGCATTCCTCTGTCATGCTGCCAAGTAGTTTCCTTCCATCCCCGAGTCCTGGTGAAACAGGGACCCTGGCTCCTCTTCCTACAT
Source organism: Rana muscosa (assembly GCA_029206835.1). Lineage (NCBI taxonomy): Eukaryota > Metazoa > Chordata > Amphibia > Anura > Ranidae > Rana > Rana muscosa. The sequence goes on along the minus strand of CM055117.1, from coordinate 253,784,360 downwards.
GGCGCCAAGAGCGCACACGTGCACGCGCGCGCACACACGCTTTCTTTTATAAGATTTAGCTTCAAAAAAGGGGGCGGAGCCTGGCGGATGACGCGCTCTGTGCGCCCAGCGCTTCTGCGCATGTGCGGGCGTCCCAGCAAGATAAAAGGACTCAGTTGCACGCTGCTTGCTATGGACACAGAGCATGAAAAGGAGCTGGTAGCATGGTATAGGGGCTTACAGCGGGCGGTTGATACAGGCATCCCCAGAAAGACGCATTAGTAGACACCCACTGATGTACATAGCAGCAAAATTGCATTAGACTATTTCAGTAAGGGGTGTATTGCGGCTGGAATACCTCAGCTTTGAACTAAGGAATATGCCGCCTAAAAAACTCAGAGATATACCTCTCAGGAAGTGTAGGGGGTCTCCATCGGGCTCTGAGGATCTGGAGCAGTCATCTGCACCCTCCTCCCCTGAGAAATCAGAGGTTAATACCCATAAGGAACCCCCGGGAGTGCCAGGTACTGCGGCTGTCCTCAGTCCACCTGCTCCTGCATATATAACAGAGGAGGTTTTTTCCTCAACTCTGGAGGGATTGGAGCAGAGATTGGCAGCATTGATCGCTTCTTCTCTACAGGAAAGAAAGCGCGCCAGATCTCCATCACCTCCATTAGAGTGCCTGTTGGCAGAGCAACAGTCCCAGGAAGGGACCGACCTACCTGAAGGGGATCAGGAGGAGGTTAACTCTGTTTTTGAGGAATCGACAGTAGATGAACCATTTTCAGCATCACAGACTGAAAGATTGTGGGTCCAGACCCTAACTGACATGGTTCGATCTGCATTTAAAATGCCTCTTGTTGAACCATCAACTACTGCTGTCTCCTCATTGGGGTCGCTAAAAGCTCCCCAGGTTAATTGCTCCTTTCCAATACATCCATTATTGGAAGGACTTATATACCAGGACTGGGAACATCCTGATAAACTATTTGTTCCGCCTAAAAAATTTCCGGTGATCTATCCCATGGAGGAAAAGTTCACCCAGAGATGGAATGTTCCTACGGTGGATGCAGCCATCTCTTCTGTGAACAAATCACTGACATGTCCAGTAGATAATGTTCAAATGTTCAAAGATCCAGTGGATAAAAAATTGGAATCTTTATTAAAATCTGCTTTTTCCACAGCAGGGGCTGTTACACAGCCAGCGGTGGCAGCTATTGGGGTCTGCCAAGCTTTAAAGGGTCAAATGAAAATGGTCCTGAGGGATTTGCCAGACCAGCAGGCCCAGGCTCTGGCTGATCTGCCTAGAGCAGCCTTTCTCAACCTTTTTACCCCAGGGGAACCCTTAAAATAATTTTCAGGTCTCGGGGAACCCCTCGGGGAACCCCTCATTTATTGGGGGTCAGTGGGAACAATGCCCCTTACTTTGATGGTCAGTGAGAAGAATGCCCTTTTTTACAGTGGTGGTAAGAATGGTCCCCTTTACAGAGAGCTATAAAGATCATTGGTGTCATACCACTGGCTCCTTCAAGTGGAATTGGCTCAGAACTATGGAGGCACCATCAAACAGGAGGTAAACCAGCCACAGCTCAAGGAACCCCTAGCCACCTTTGTGTTTCAATCTTTTTATTCAAGTTTTGTCATACAAAATGTATAAAAGTCGCCACATAACATTGTACAGTCACAATCAACATTTGGGGTAACACAATGAAGATCACCAAGTGTAGGGGTCCTTGGAGTAGTCCGAAGCTCCGTAGAGCCGTTAACCCCTATTAGCATCGCAGATCATATCTGAACCGCCCACCCAGATGAGCCGCCCCCCCATCCATCTATCGGGGGGGGCGCAACTCAGCCGGCCGTGTGGGCAGCCCAGAGGTCTGATCAGACTGACAATGGTCCCGTAGGAGCTGAGAAAACAGGGAGCAGCACAAACCTCTAAGGTCTGGATCTGACTCCAAAAATAAACAATAAACAAATTTCAAAAGAGAGGAAAGAGGACAGTGACAAAGAATAGAAGGAAGGAGACAGAGTAAGGAAAGGACAGTTGAGGAGGGGGGAATGGGGGGAGGGAGGGGGGGAGGAGCCCCGATTCAGCATCCAGACATCTCAACCTAATCCCCTAGGCTATGCTGTAAACATCCCCGGGTCATTAGTTAGGTAACGAAGCCATGGGTCCCAAACTCCATGAAACAGTTTCATTTTATCTTGGGCCAGAGCGGTCAAGCGTCCGTTTAGCATCAACCAAGACAATTTGCCTTTAAGCTGATCGAATGGTAGAGCTGCCGATTTCCAGTTCCTAGCAATAGTGATTTTGGCTGAAATAAAAATAAATGTCAAGAGCCTCTTGCAGGACTTGGAGGCTTCCACATCCCCTCCCCCCAGTAGTGCTTGCTTAGCTGATTTAGTTAGGTTTAGTTGGGTAAGGGAGTAAACTAAATTATACACCCTGATCCAAAACCTCCGGACCTTTGGGCATGTCCACCAAATATGATAGGTGGTGCCCATCTGGCCACATCCTCTAAAGCACAACGGGGTAGCTCCTGAGACAAAAGTTGCCAGTCTGACCGGCACCATATACCACCTCAGTAGAACCTTATAATTGGCCTCAATTATTGAAGTATTGACGAGCGAACGAGATGCTGTCTCGGCTATCCTATGCCATTCGTCCAGATCCAGGGTTTCCTGCAAGTCGGTCTCCCATTGGACCATATAAGTCAGCTTTGTCGATACACTCAGCAATATCGAATATATAGCAGATAAATGTCCTTTAATTTTATCATAATTTTTGCATAGATGTTCCATGGGAGTTTGGGTTGCTAGGTTGCTCTTGCGAGCCAGGGTTTGTACATAATGTGAGATTTGGGCGAACCTATAACCCTCCGCTGGAGGCATTTGATGTCTGTCAGCCATAGTCCGTTCGGTCAGCATACCTCTATGATCGCACAAGTCAGCAATACACTTAAAACCCTTATTAGTCCACCATTCGAACGCTAGTGGAGTGAGACCCGGGGTGAATGCTTTATTTTGAAGCAGAGGTGTCAGTGGAGAATGAGGAGATTTGAATTTGTGAGATCTGGAGAGTCTGTCCCATAGTTCCAGTGACATGGATAAAGTAGGGCAAAGTATAGGAGGTCGCTCCTTGATAGGGAGCCATAAAATATAAGAAATAGGTTTGGGACGGCAGGAATAAGATTCCATAGCCATCCAAATGGCCTGTGCCTGTTGGGAGTGAAACCTTGTAAGTTGTGCTATCTGGGCAGCATAAAAATATTTTAATAAGTCTGGAAGACCAAGTCCTCCTCTCCGCTTCAACGTGTATAGAGTGCTCCTATTCACCCTGGGTCTCTTATCACCCCAAATAAACTGTAGTACTTTATTCTGGAATCGTTTAAGGTCATCACGGGCCAATGAAACTGGCAAGGTACGGAAGAAATACAATAATCGAGGTAGAACATTCATTTTAATTGAGTGAAGTCTGCCAAACCACGATGGCGGGTGAACCTGCCACTTAGCCATGTCAGCTGTTAGCCGTTTGAAAAGGGCTGGATAATTCTCTTTGTACAACTCACCAATAGATGAGGTCAGCTGTATGCCTAAATAAGGGAGAGCTGTGGATTCCCATCGGAATTGAAATGATTTTTCAAGCGTAGCCTGAGTGGAGCTTAGCAAAGATAAGTTCAGTGCTCTTGACTTACTATGATTAATTGCCAACCCGGAAATGTTGGAGAAAGGCTGCAAAATAGCATACAAGTTAGGCAGGGATGTGATCGGTGAGGTCAAGGTCAGCAACAAGTCGTCCGCAAAGAGTAAACATTTGTGTTCATAGTCTCCGCAATAAATGCCCTGTATATCTCTGCAGGCGCGAATTTTGAGCGCTAGTGGTTCAATCGCCAGGGCGAATAATAGTGGCGACAACGGGCAGCCCTGTCTAGTTCCTCTCTTGATAGGAAATGTTTGGGATGTATATCCTCTGAGCATTAGCGAGGCACTGGGGGAATCATATAATATGTGAAGGAGATCCAGAAAGCGTCTCCCAAATCCAAAGCGTGTAAGAACATCAAAAAGATAGTCCCAGGAGATAGAATCGAACGCCTTCTGGATATCCAATGAAAGTAACATTCCCCTCCTAGTCCCCTTTCCATCCCAATCAGACCGAACCGCCGAGATAAGGTTAATTATCCGGCGGGTTTGGTCCGATGCCTGTCTTGTCGGGACAAAACCTGCTTGGTCAGGATGGATATAACACTGAAGAAAAGTATTAAGTCTCTGGGCCAGTATTTTGGTTAGAATCTTAAGATCCGTATTGATCAGAGAAATTGGGCGATAATTGGAACAGTCTGTATGGTCCTTTCCTGGTTTCGGGATAACACTTATATAGGCTACATTTTCATGGCTGGGGAGCTTGCTGCCGCTTCTCAGGTCATTAAAGTAAGTACAGAGATGTGAGGCCAGAAGATCGTGATATTTCCTATAGTAGTGACCCGGGAATCCATCTGGCCCAGGGGCCTTGGTAGGGTGTAGGGTTTTGATTGCAGCCCTGACTTCAGGCTCTGTAAGAGCACCGTCCATCAGTTCCGCATGGGCTTGTGTCAATTTAGGCAGCTGTAAGTCGCGAAAGAATGTGCTCGCTTCAGATGAATCGAACTTGTCCTGCACTCCATACAGCTTAGCATAAAATTTGTGAAATTCTCCAATTATCCGTTCGGGGTTCTGGGAGGTTAGGCCCGTGGATAGTCGTAGTTTAGGCAAAGTCGGTGTGTACGGTCGAGGAACCAGTTTTCTAGCTAACATTGTGGTAGGTTTATCACCCATCGTATAGAACCTGTGCTTAGACCAACTAATATGTTTCTCCGCTTGAGTAGTCAAGCTAAGATTTAGTGCTAGTCGAGCCTCATCAATTTTATGCCTTATATCTACCAGGGGATTTCTGTGCTGTTCACTAAGTAAGTTATCTAAGTTAGTTTCCAGAATCTTATTTGCCTGTTCCCTATTGCGTTTAATCCTGGCTGCCACTTGTAACAATATGCCCCTAATCGCTGCTTTATGAGCTACCCAGTTAATTGCGGGGGATGTGTCCGATGCCTTATTAAGTCTAAAGTATTCCTGTATTTCCTTTTGAATCTCTAAAAAGATTGTAGGGTCATTCAGCAAGCTCACATTAAGTCTCCACGGGGAGGGTCTAGATTTAGTCCATAGCCCTGAAGTAGAGAGTTTTATCGGGGAATGATCAGACCAAGGGGTAGATAAAATCTTAACCGACTTAATAAATGGTAGCAAAGGCGTACGTACTAGAACGTGGTCTATCCTCGAGTAAGTGTGATGGGCTTGTGAAAAGTGTGTAAAGTCTCTGACCGTAGGGTTATTTTCTCGCCAGGCGTCGATGAGGTCATAGAAATGAAACAGACGTGCAACCTTGCTGCTTCCAGTCGGTGGGTGTTTCAATGTTGGTCTAGAGGAGTCCGATTTATCCATAATTCTGTCCAAGGGAATATTACTATCGCCTCCCATAATGACCTGACCCTGGACTTTGGGCATAAGAATCTTCAGCATTTTGCTAAAGAATTCCGGCTGTCCAGTATTCGGGGCATAGTATGATATAAAGGACACCTCCTGGTCATGGAGCCGCCCCACTGCCATAATATATCTACCTCTCTTGTCCTTAACGATAGCGATGGGGGTAAAGGGGGTCCGTTTCGAAAAGCAGATGGCTACACCGCCCTTCTTTTCCCGACCCCCTGCCAATTAAAACTGTGGATACTTCCCATTGAGGTAACGGGGCGCTGAGACATTGGAGAAATGAGTTTCCTGTAATAGCAGGACTTCAGCCTTCTGTTTATGATAAAACTGGAAAGCCTTAGTTCTTTTAGTAGGGGAGTTAAATCCATGTACATTATGGCTAACTATCGAATAGTCTGTGTTATATGTGGTGGCCATCGTGGTGGGGCAGAGCACTCTTACCTTGCATAATGAATGAAGCGAGAAGGGTTCCGATAATGATGACTGTTCGGCTATGTGACCTCTCAGACCATGACATAAGGGAAGGGCGCTGAACCGAGGCTCCGAAGAAAGAGGGGGAAGGGAGAGAAGGAAAAGGCATTAGAGAAGAAGAGAAACAAAAATAAAAGCAAAAAAACATATACATAGGCCTTAGGCCCAAACAACCAATATAACTCAATCCTAGCTGATGAATGAAGGAATGGGGAATAACCCCTGCCGGAGACAACATCCGGCAAATTAGGTGCAAGGGTACCATCCTTGTCGTAGGACAGGTAGTCTTGCAGTTGGGTGGCAAGCATGACCACCCCGACCCAAATATGATTACACTCTGTACGAGCAGGCCATTCGAGGTCATATCGGAAATGACAAAATCAATCAATACAGTTTTAACATAACAGGCTGTCTATAGGAACATGCATTCCCAAGGCCAGTGGCGCCGGGGCCGGAAGGGTCCCCATCGGTCGTTCCGGCCCCCGAGCCACAGCCCAACAGGGGAACACATTGCGGTCCGACTAAGGCCCCCAGACTGCTAAAAAGCAAAAAGCAAAATTTCTTCGACCAGGTTGGGCCCGTCGGGGTTGTAAAATATTCGGCTGGCAGCCAGTCCGAAGAACCAGGAACTCCAGTAACTTTGTAACCCGTGACTTTGTAACCTGTGAACTGTGAACGGTAACGATGGCCCCATCAGGCCCATAGTCCACCATGGGCCCAGGCCAAATCCGTGCAATCAAGCACTAACAGTTCCCAAAAGGGGGCAAAAAAGCAAAAAGAGAGAAGAGCAATAATACTCAGGTATTCCGGCGAGCATTTCTGGCCTGTGAGCGTGTGCGATCCTGCCATATCGGGGAGAGGGGACGATGATCCAGACGAGGGGGAGATGAAATCGGAGTCGGAGAGTCCCGTGCAATGATGCCGAGACTAAGCAGTAGGTCTTCGCCTGCTTGGAACGTGGAAAAGGAGTGGGACTTTCCGTTGTAAGTGAATGATAACTTAAAAGGGAACGACCATCGATACTTAATCTGTTTGGCCATAAGTTGCTGGAGTAATGGCCGTAGGTTTCTGCGTTTCTGGACCGTTGATGGCGCCAAATCTGTAAAGAGCTGTACTGGTGTTCCAAATAGCGACAGGTCCGGCCTGTTGCGAGCCGCAAGCATCATCTTGTCCTTAATGCGGTAGTGATGTGGCTTAACAATAATGTCTCGTGGTAGGCCGTCGGCCCTTGGGGCTGTCAGTGCTCGGTGAACGCGATCAACTTCCATGTGGTGGTTGGCTATATCAGGGATAAGGGTTTTCATCAGGTCTTTTACAGCCCCCTCTAGATCTGTGTGAGTTTCAGGGAGGCCACGCACGTGGATATTGTACCTACGAGAACGATTCTCCAAATCTTCAATTTTTGTAAATGCCTCTTCTAATCTATCCTGGAGGTCTGTCACCATGGCTGAGTTCTGGTTGACCCTTTTGATGGCTCCATCCACTTTGGTTTCAATTAGCTCACCAAACGCTCTCCCAAGCTATGGATGTCTTTTTTCAGGTCAGTGGTGATTAATGTGCAGGCCTTAGAGAGCTCCTGCTGCAGCATGGTGGAGAATCTGCCCAACAGTACAGCATCAGGGGAATAGTGTGAGAGCTGGGGAATTGGCATATCCTGGCTGGATTGGCTGGATTGGCTAATGAGGACTTCTGCTAAGTCTGCCATGTTCCTATCCATGGAGGAGGCAGGGGAGGCAGGGGAGTTTGGAGAGTCATGTCTATCAGCGTATATGGCTGGGGATGGGGGATGTGATAGTGACTCACCCCGCTGTCCGGTCTCCACCTCTCCCGAGGATTGTGAGGAGAATGGATCCCTAGTTGGCTCCAGATTTAGCTGCCTGTCTCCTCTCTGTGTAGCGCCGTCGGATCTGGCTGCTGCCGTGCTGCCTCGTGTGTCTGGCTTACCCGGCGCCATCTTGGATCGCGGCTGTGCTGTAGGGGAAGGCCCTGCTCTCTTCTGGGCTGTAGTTTGCGTATCGTGTCCTTTCCGCGGCTGCCCCTTTGCCCTACGGTTCATCGCCACTTCGGGGCTGGTGTGGGATCGGTCCTGGCTCACGGACCTCAGTGCCTGCGCTATCGTTAGCTCTGGTGGGTCGGGGTGCCGGGAGCTCGGTCAGCACACGTCCTTCTCCGAGTCCCCGCGCATGCGCACTGTCCCCTAGCCACCTTTGGAGGAACCCTAGGGTTCCACGGAACCCTGGTTGAGAATGGCTGGCCTAGAGCATTATGCTTTGCGGTTGACGCCATCAAGGATTCTATCCATCAGGCCTCCCGCCTCACGCTGTCTTTGGTACATATGCGTAGGCTTCTGTGGCTCAAAAACTGGTCTGCTGAAGCTCCCTGTAAGAAGCTCTTAGTTAGCTTCCCATTTCATGGGGAACGCCTTTTTGGCGAGGACCTGGATAAGTATATCCAGAAGATTTCCAGTGGTAAAAGTACTCTCTTACCGAGTAAGAAGAGGTCTAGGGGTCCATCTTTTAAGAGGACTACCTCTCCTATCCCTGCGACGTCTGCTACTAAGCAGTTCCGACGGCCTCCTCGGTCAAACTCAGGGGGTAAAAATCAGGGACAGTCACAGGGTAATAAGAAACCCTGGATCCGAAGGGGTACTAAACCAGCCTCCAAGTCAAGCCTATGAAGGGCTGCCCCCACTCAAACGGGTGAGGGGAAGACTTCAGTTGTTCGCAGAGACCTGGCGGGAGACGATCAAAGACAGATGGGTGCTCTCCACAGTAACTCTGGGATACAAGTTGGAGTTAAAAGAGTCTCCTCCTTCCCATTTTATGTGGTCAGGCATGCCAAGAGACCCTCGGAAAAGAGGGTCTCTCCTATTGGCGTTAGAACAACTATTGCTCCAAGGAGTAATTATGGAGGTTCCTATGGAAGAGTGGGGGTTGGGTTTCTACTCAAACCTTTTCACAGTCCCGAAGCCAAACGGGGACATAAGACCCATATTGGACCTAAAGAGTCTAAACAAATTTCTAAACGTCCGGTCTTTCCGGATGGAGTCGATCCGATCGGTCACCGCTGCCCTACAAGGGGAGGAATGGTTAGCCTCGATCGACATCAAAGATGCTTACTTGCATGTTCCCATCTTTCCAGGTCATCAAAAATGTCTACGCTTTGCAGTAGAAGGGCGCCATTTTCAGTTCAGAGCCTTACCATTCGGTCTGGCCACAGCACCACGAGTGTTCACAAAAATTCTGGCCCCACTGTTGGCCGATCTAAGAACACGAGGTGTAACGATAATGGCATACCTAGACGACCTGTTGTTGATGGACCACTCAGTTGCCAAGCTAGAAGTGGTAATTGTCGATACAATCAAGTATCTAGAATCTCACGGTTGGGTCATCAACCTGGACAAGTCAGCTCTACAGCCAGTGAAAAACCTGGTATATCTAGGGCTACGGCTGGATTCAGACCAGAGGAAGATTTTCTTACCTCTAGACAAGGTATCCTCTTTGAGGGGCTTGGTCCGTCTGCTTTGTGCAAAAAGACAGCCGTCCATACGCCTGTGCATGAGGCTGCTAGGAAAGATGGTAGCATCATTCGAAGCTGTGCCAGCATCATTCGAAGCTGTGCCATACGCCCAATTCCACTCAAGGAATTTACAGAGGGCCATATTGTCAGCCTGGAACGGAAAAGTTCAGGCTCTAGACTTCCCGATGGCTTTGTCCCCTTCCGTTCGGAAGAGTCTCTGCTGGTGGTGGATCCCCCAGAATCTCCAGAAGGGAAAACCCTTCAGTCCGATATCTTGGAAAGTGGTCACTACAGATGCCAGCCTTATAGGCTGGGGGCAGTACTGGAGCAATGGTCTCTCCAGGGCAGATGGTCAAATGTAGTAAAAACCCTGCCCATCAATCTCTTAGAGATACGAGCAGCCCGGTATGCCCTAGTAGCCTGGACATCCAGACTCCAAGGGTCCCCTGTCAGAATTCAATCAGACAATGCCACAGCAGTGGCATATATCAATCATCAGGGAGGCACCAGGAGTCGTGCAGCCCAGAGGGAAGTAAGTCACATCCTGGAATGGGCAGAAAAGCATGTCCCATGTATATCAGCTGTCTTTATTCCAGGGGTGGAGAATTGGAAGGCGGACTTTCTGAGTCACCAACAGTTATGCCCAGGGGAATGGTCCCTTCATCCCGAGGTCTTCCGAGCAATATGTCAGCGGTGGGGAACGCCGGATGTAGATCTGCTAGCATCCAGATTCAACGCAAAGGTGGACAGATTTGTCTCCCGGACAAGGGATCCCCTCGCTTGCGGCTCGGATGCTCTGGTGTTCCCTTGGGATCAGTTCAGACTGATATATGCATTCCCTCCGCTACAATTGTTGCCTCGACTCCTTCGCAGAGTCAGGTTGGAGAAGAAGCCGGTGATCCTGGTGGCTCCAGCGTGGCCCCGAAGGGCCTGGTACGCGGAGATCATCAAAATGTCTGTGGGGAGTCCTTGGACCCTTCCACGTCGTCCGGACCTGCTTTCGCAAGGGCCGATATACCACCCTTCCTTACTAACTCTAAGTTTAACGGCCTGGCTATTGAATCCCACATCCTAAAGAAGAGAGGTCTCTCTAACTCTGTGGTATCAACTATAATCAATGCCAGGAAGCCTGTATCCAGGCAGATCTACTATAGAGTTTGGAAGGCGTACATCACTTGGTGCGAGGCCAGAAAATGGCATCCACGTAAGTACGTTATAGGCAGAATTCTGGACTTCCTGCAGTGGGCTGTAGACAGGAAGTTTGCCTTAAGTACTATCAAGGGCCAGGTTTCGGCCTTATCAATACTATTTCAAAGGCCCCTGGCTATGCATTCACTTGTCAAATCCTTTATGCAAGGGGTGACTCGTATTATTCCACCGATTAAAGCTCCCATATGCCCATGGGATCTAAATTTGGTTCTGTCGGTTCTGCAGAAGCAGCCGTTTGAACCTTTGCGGCACATTTCCTTGGTTCTACTCACCAGAAAATTGATATTTTTAGTAGCCATATGCTCGGCTAGAAGAGTGTCGGAATTAGCCGCCATGTCCTGTAAAGAGCCATATCTGGTTATCCATAAGGACAGAGTAGTATTACGCCCTCACCCAGCCTTTCTTCCTAAGGTGGTATCGAGGTTTCACTTGAACCAGGATGTGGTTCTTCCTTCTTTTTTCCCCAAACCAAGCTCGGTAGAGGAAAAGTTATTGCATTCTTTGGATGTAGTAAGAGCAGTTAAAGCTTATCTAAAAGCCACTGCTCAGATTTGTAGAACGGATTCTTTGTTTGTTCTGCCGGAAGGCCCCAGAAAGGGTCAGGCAGCATCAAAATCTACTTTAGCCAAGTGGATTCGACAGGTCATAATACAAGCCTATGGCTTGAGAAGTAGACCGCCTCCGTTCAAAGTTAGGGCGCACTCCACGAGAGCAGTTGGAACTTCATGGGCAGTGCATCACCAGGCCTCCCTGGCTCAAATTTGTAAGGCCGCAACATGGTCTTCAGTACACACGTTTACTAGGTTCTACCAGGTGGACGTTAGAAGTCAGGAGGATGTCGCCTTTGGGCGCAGTGTGTTGCAGGCCGCAAAAGATCCTCATGCCTGATGGCGCCCAGCTTATGTATGGTGTATCCCCCCCCTCATTTGGCATTGCTTTGGGACGTCCCACATAGTAATGACTATGCTGCTCTGTGTCCCGTGATGTATGAACAAGAAAGTAGGATTTTTAAAACAGCTTACCTGTAAAATCCTTTTCTTGGAGTACATCACGGGACACAGAGCTCCCACCCCTCTTTTGGGGACACGTATTGCTTTGCTACAAAACTGAGGTACTCCCGGATGGGAGGGGCTTATATAGGGGAGGGTACTTCCTGTTTTGGAAGTTGCCAGTGCCAGCACCTGAAGGTAATTCTATATAACCCACATAGTAATGACTATGCTGCTCTGTGTCCCGTGATGTACTCCAAGAAAAGGATTTTACAGGTAAGCTGTTTTAAAAATCCTACTTTTGCAGCCTATGCCAGTGCTATGACATTTAAAAACATTTATAATTGAAAAAAGGTGTGTATTTGCACTGCTTAAAAACAGATTGTCCAATAATATGACCATCCTCTGGAATTAAGTACCGTATTTATCGGCGTATAACACGCGCCAGCGTATAACACGCACCCCAAGTTTAGGAGGGAATTTTAGGGAAAAAAACTTTTAGGAGGGAAGTTTAAGGAAAAAAAATTACATTTAAATGCAGCCTTACCAGTGTCCACTGCAGCCTTGCCAGCAGTGTCTTGCCCCAGTGTCCATTATAGCCTTTTCAGTGCAGCCTTGCCAGCAGTGTCCATTGCAGCCTGTCCCCAGTGTCCAGTGCAGCCTTGCCAGCAGTGTCCATTGCAGCCTGTCCCCAGTGTCCAGTGCAGCCTTGCCAGCAGTGTCCATTGCAGCCTTGCCAGCAGTGTCCATTGCAGCCTTTCCCCAGTGTCCAGTGCAGCCTTGCCCCAGTCACAGTGTCCAGTGCAGCCGAGAAGATCGCCGCTGAGACTGGGCGGAGCGGGGCGAACGCCGCCGAGAACGCAGGGACTGGGCGGAGCCGAGATACACATAGCCGAGTGTACTCGGCTCTAGTCGGCTCTTTTCGGCTCCGCTCACAGTAACGCCAAGTCCCGCCCTATGATGGACATAACACAGGTCCAATGGCGGGACTGGGCGTGACTGTGAGCGGAGCCGAGAAAAGCCGAGTACACTCGGCTATGTGTATCTCGGCGGCGATCTCTGCGCTCCGCTCAGTCAGCGGAGATCGCCGGGATCTGTGAGTATCGGCGTATAACACGCACCCACGATTTTCCCCTGATTTTAAGGGGAAAAAAGTGCGTGTTATACGCCGATAAATACGGTAAACATATTCATAGATGCTTAAACATATTATAGAAAATGTCCCATATCAAAATCATATTCATATGACATCAACACCATATATACTTACTGACATAAAAAAAATCCAAAACGTGAAAAATGGCAATATATTTTAACCACCTCATTACCGAGCCTATTTCTGAGATTTGGTGTTTACACGTTAAAAACATTTTTTTTTTTTTGCTAGACAATTACTTAGAACCCCAAACATTATACAGTATATATATATATTTTTTCTAACAACCTAGAGAATAAAATGGCGGTTGTTGCAATACTTTTTGTCACACCGCCATATATTTTAACCACCTCATTACCGAGCCTATTTCTGAGATTTGGTGTCTACACGTTAAAAACATATTTTTTTGCTAGAAAATTACTTAGAACCCCCAAACATTATATATATATATTTTTTCTAACACCCTATAGAATAAAATGGCAGTTGTTGCAATACTTTCTGTCACACCGTATTTGCGCAGCGGTCTTACAAGCACACTTTTTTTGGAAACAATACACTTTTTTTGAATTAAAAAATAAGACAACAGTAAATTGATACCCAACATGTCACGCTTCAAAATTGTGCCTGCTCGTGGAATGGCGACAAACTTTTTTACCCTTTAAAATCTCCATAGGCGACGTTTAAAAAATTCTACAGGTTGCATGTTTTAAGTTACAGAGGAGGTCTAGGGCTAGAATTATTGCTCTCGCTCTACCGATCGCGGCGATACCTCACATGTGTAGTTTGAACACTGTTTTCATATGCGGGCTCTACTCACATATGCGTTCACTTCTGCACGCAAGCTTGGCTGGACGAGGCGCATTTAAAAAAAAAAAAAAATGTTCTTATTTATTTTACCTTTTTTATTTTTATTTTTTTCACTGTTCTTTCAAAAAAAATGTGTCACTTTTATTCCTATTACAAGGAATGTAAACATCCCTTGTAATAGAAAAAAGCATGACAGGTCCTCTTAAATATGAGATCTGAGATATCATATTTACACAAAAATGCAATAAAAATAAAAAATAAAAAAAGTAATTAAAAAAATGAAATAAAAAATGTCCCTTTAAGAGCTATGGGCAGAAGTGACGTTTTTGACGTCACTTCCGCCCCTTCCCCTCACTTGTCTCCATGTCAGGCTAGGGAGAGGACGCAATCGCATCCGCCTTTACCGGCAGCCACGGTAAGCTGCGGAGGGCACCAGAGCACGGGGGGAGGGGTGCCTCTCCCGCCGCAGATAAAAGTGATTTTGCGTTGAATCCGCCGCAGAGACCACTTTTATCTGAAAGAGAACCGCCGGCTCTTGAAGAGGATACCGGGGTTATGGTAGCTAGCTGCTACCATAACAACGGTATTCCTCTTCAAAGCCAGGACGTTTTATAGTCGTCCGGCGGTAAGGAAGTGGTTAAAGTAGCACTCCTTCAATAATATATGCTACAGTTCAAACAAGTGTCAGTGTTTAGGGCCCTTAAACCTTTCCTGACCAGCCGCCGCAGTTATACTGTGGCAGGTTGGTTCCCCTGGGCGAGCCATCGTAGCTGTACGTTGGCTCCTTAAGACACTGCCGGAGGCACACGTGCGCCCGCAGCGTGTCCCCGGAGCCGATGCGTCTGACAGAGCGAGAACCGGGATCTGTGTGTGTAAACACACAAATCCAAGTTCTGTCAGGGGAGAGGATACAGATTGTGTGTTCCTACTAAGTAGGAACAACAATCTGACTGCTCCTCTAGTCAGCCACATTCCCCCCACAGTTAGAACACATCTAGGGAACACAGTTAACCCCTTGATCGCTCCCTAGTGTTAAACCCTTCCCTGCCAGTGACATTTATATAGTAATCAGTGGCTATTTTTAGCTCTGATCGCTGTATAAATGTCAATGGTCCCAAAAATTGACAAAAGTGGCCAATCTGTCCGCCGTAATGTCACAGTCCTGCTAAAAAATCGCAGATCACTGCCATTACTAGTAAAAAAAAAAATGCCATTAACCACTTAAGCCCTGGACCAATACGGGCCATTATGACCAGGCCCCTTTTTGCGATTAGGTAGTGCGTCGCTTTAACTGACAATTGCGCGGTCGGGCGACATGGCTCCCAAACAAAATTGGCGTCCTTTTTCCCCACAAATAGAGCTTTTTTTGGGTGGTATTCGATCACCTCTGCGGTTTTTATTTTTTGCGCTATAAACAAAAATAGAGCGAAAATTTTGAAAAAAATTACATATTTTTTACTTTTTTCTATAATGAATATCCCCAAAAAATATATAAAAAAACATTTTTTTTCCTCAGTTTAGGCCGATACGTATTCTTCTACATATTTTTGGTAAAAAAAATCGCAATCGGCGTTTATTGATTGGTTTGCGCAAAAATTATAGCGTTTACAAAATAGGGTATAGTTTTAAGGCATTTTTATTTTTTTATTTTTTTTTACTAGTAATGGTGGCGATCAGCGATTTTTTTCGTGACTGCGACATTATGGCAGACACATCGGACACTTTTGACACATTTTTGGGACCATTGTCATTTTCACAGCGATCAGTGCAATAAAAATGCACTGGTTACTGTGAAAATGACACTGGCAGTGAAGGGGGTAACCACTAGGGGCGCTGAAGGGGTTAAGTGTGCCTAGGAGCGTGTTACTAACTGAGGGGGGGCGTGGCTACGACTGACATGTCACCGATCTCCGCTCTGATTACACAGAGCGGAGATCGCTGACATTGTCAGTAGAGGAGTGGGGAGATGCTGTGTTTACACACACATCTCCCCGCTCCGAGCCTCCGTGAGACGATCGCGGGGATCCCCGCGGCGATCGAGTCCGCGGGACCCGCGGTCCCACTCACGGGGAAGGTAGGGGGGTCACGAGCGTGCCGTCGGCGCACGCGACCCCGACGTCGGCAGTTAAAGGGCCACGTACAGGTACGTGATTGTGCCTGTACGAGCCATTCTGCCGACGTATATATACCGTGAGCGGTCGGCAAGTGGTTAATCTATCCCCTATTTTGTAGATGCTATAACTTTTGCGCAAACCAATCAATATAGGCTTATTGGGATTTTTTTTTTTACCAAAAATATGTAGATAAATGCATATCGGCCTAAACTGAGGAAGAAATTTGTTTTTGTTTTTTAAGTTGAATATTTATTATGGTAAAAAATAGTTTTTTTCTTTTTTGCGCAAAAAATTTAAATCGCAGAGGTGATCAAATACCACCAAAAGAAAGCTCTATTTGTGGGGGAAAAAAAACGTGAAAAAGGACGTCAACACCCTAGAGAATAAAATGGAGGTCGTTGCAATACTTTATGTCCCGCCGTATTTGCGCAGCAGTCTTACAAGCGCACTTTTTTGGAAAAAATACATGTTTTGACTTAAAAAATAAGACAACAGTAAAGTTAGCCCAATTTTTTTTAAATATTGTGAAAGATAATGTTACGCCGAGTAAATTGATACCCAACAGTACAAAACAGATTATAGTTCAAACATGCAAAAATGACATTTATCCTGCAAGGCTAGTTAAAAACACCTGAACATATTCAAAAATACGGGGGTTTGGTCACACTATATGGTCATATTGTGCTAAGCCCACTTACTGCGACAAAGTACCCCGAATTAGTGGTTCCTAACCTGTTAATAGAATGAAAGAACCTAGTGTCTCAACCTTGGGAGATAAACTCCTCTATATGAGAGAACTGAAGGGATTCCTCCTATGTACTGGTGGCCACTAATAAGAGGTAATGAAGAGGGGGAGAGGTGCTCCAGCCCAAGAGACCTGATCAGGGTCTATACAACATACAAAGACATACTTGGGGGGCACACCCTAAAAATTCTATACATCTAAGATGGTGCTGCTATAAGACCAAAGACAGTACAAAACAGATTATAGCGCACACATGCAAAAATTACATTTATCCTGCAAGGCTAGTTAAAAACACCTGAACATATAAAAAAAATACGGGGGTTTGGTCACATTATATGGTCATATAGTGCTAAGCCCACTTACTGCGACAAATTACCCTGAATTAGAGGGTCCTAACCTGTTAATAGAATGAAAGAACCTAGTGTCTCAACCTTGGGAGATAAACTCCTCTATGTGGGAGAACTGAACGGATTCCTCCTATGTACTGGTGGCCACAAATAAGAGGTAATGAAGATATCCAACATGTCACACTTCAAAATTGCACCTGTTTGACATCGCTACCACCCTCCAATGCTATGGAGCCGAGGGGGGGCCATCTTTCCCTCACTCGGCAGCCAGGCATCCAGGGGATAGGATGCGATCGTCTCCTGGCTCCGCATCCACGCGTAACGCCACTAACCCACGTGGCTTCATCAGGAAGTAATTTTTTCCTGCAAAAATATGTGAATTTATTGTTTTTTCTTGAAAGATTAAATATTCTTTAAGGTAAAGGGAATGATTGACCACTTGTTAATGTCACACTCACTGCTTTATTAAGTATGTAGCATGGCAATTTAAAACAAGCATGTTCAACACAACTTCTGCCTATCTAAAAGGCTTTCTAAATATCTAAAGCATCAGTAAAATCGGATCCTAATTAAACTGACAACATTTTTTTATAGTATGAATTATTGCATTTATGTGTCTATGTCCAAAAAGCAGTGTAAAGTCATAACTAGCTAACTATATTCATAGACTTATTGTATAACATATTGCCAATGACAGTTCTGCGCCAGAAAGTGTTGTTAATGGAAATTCTGTCCATTTTTGCTTCCAAGATGCATTAAAACAATATAAAATTATTATGGTGTATAACTTCATTAAGACCCATGAAATAGCAATTCCTTTGAATTTTTTATTAGTCTTTCATGCCTATAATAATCCTATTTTCTAATGACAGTTTCCAGTGTATGCTGCTACTCTTTTCCTTAATCTGCCACTCCTGATGAAATGCATCTCCTTCTACTGTGTCTGTGAACAAAAGAGCCAGCAGTGTTAACTGCTTAGCTGGCTACCTGCTTAACTATGTGTGGCTGGTTTATTTGTGTTTAAAACTAAACTCATGTTGACTGTGGTATCAGAATCTCAGCAAGAGCCTGCCATCAATCAGAGGTTCTGGAGTGCAGGGTTGTTTCTGTTGTCATGTTGTTGTTATGTGTCTTTCTTTAGGGGATAACAAGAATACCAAAACTGCAAGCTAAATAATGTATTTGGTAAATGTAAAGAGTAACTCCACTTTGCTTAAGAAAAAAAAAAAAACATTCCCCTCTCTGTTCATTGCAGGGATTTTAGCAAACTGTGTTGCCAATCCTTACATTTTGTTATTCTGAGGAAATAACTGTTGTCCATGTCCAAAGTGAATGTGATAGGGAATGATTTTATAATTATTAATCAGCTACTGCACTTGCAGGGCTCTAATGAGGAAAGTGGCAAGGTCTGTACCCCTTTAAACAGGATTTCCCTTTGGGAGTACCTTACCAATAATTAATTTAACTTGTATCTTAGTGCAGACACCTGGGAAAATCAGTGAGCCAATCACACAGGTATATCTCATTTCTGGGGGACGTTCCATTCACAATCTGTGTACAGAACACCTCCAGGCTGCCGTATTGCATTGCATTTTTAATAAAATTCAATTGCAATATGACTTCTGTAGCAATTGTATATGATATATATATATATATTTTTTTTATTTGCTATTTCATTTCCCACAAAAGTGGAGGAGTTATCCTTTAAACTATTGACAATGTATTTCCTAAGTGTTCTAACCTGGAATCTTTCTTTAGAAATAAATGGTTGTGTATAAAAGCATTAACTTTACTGCATATTTGACAAATACTCTTTTTTTCTTCTAATTTTTAAAATGGTATTTGTGAATCTCAGTTTTGTTTGATATTTCTAGGCATATTGAAGTAAAACAGGGACTACTCTGTATAGAAAATTCCTCTTCATAATCATAGAGATTTGTTCTCTGATACATTTTAGATTGCACACTCCATCCTTCAGGCAAGCAATTCTTCATAGACTTGTCAGTTCATCCACAGTTCTACTTGCATATATTACCTTGTTGCCAAGTCAGTGAATGTTGTTCAGTCTGCATCATTTTGCTGTCTCTCTTTGTGTTCTCAGTAACTGAAGCCCTCTGCTGTGAGGGTGGACATATCCTTGACAACCTCACGTTTGTTCTGTATGGTTAGTTCATGCTAATTTTTCAATCACAATTTTTTTTTGTAAGGTTTGAAGGAAATAACAGGCTTCATATTGGATGGTTGAGCCAGTCAACCCGAAGCAGCGTTTTTTCTTTGGGCCTGAATAATAGCTCAGTCATATAAAATAGCAAACATGGAAACTCCAAGGATGTTATGTTACGTTATGTGAGAGATGTATTTCAGTAATTTGGTCTTGGTAAAACTAGAAAGCTTCTCCCTATTGTGTTAATAAAAAAAAAAATACATATTGAGCTGCATTATGATACTTTTTCAGGTTGGAACAGCATCGAAATTACTTGATTTTTAGGCCCCATTCAGACTTTGCGTAGCATAAACCAGCGTTCCCGTCCAAGACTTTTAAACACTGATATACATGCGGAAACGTGTGTCCTGCATAGGGCAGCCTATTCACTTCAATGGGCTGCCATATGCGCGTTTGTCACCCAAAAGAAACTCTTGATCCTTTTTGAGCAACAAGCTTAGGGAGAATTTTAACTGCACATTTTGCTGTGATTTGCACATGAATCTACTGCATGACAATTGCAGCAAAATTGCACAGCGTTTGGGGTGCCAGTAGGAAAAAGGGCACTCAACCACGCGTTCTGCCTTGATTTTAAATTGCGCCAATTCTGCCAAAGATATTTAAACCGCCTTATGTGAACGAGGCCTTCTACTGTATCAACATCAGGGATTGATGCTGAATCCTAAACAAAAATGGCAATCACCCACATTTATAGCAAGCTTTTGAAGTAAGGTGCACATGGAAGGGCTTTGCACAACACACACACAAGGAAAAAAAAGCACACAAAGCACACTTATCTGCAATCCAGCACAACATTTTCAAATATATGTGGAAGCTGTGCGGCCTCATCAAGGACCCTCTGTGTAGTGTGGTCCTAACTCTAATATTATAACCTCTCCGATCCCCGATCTGACAGCTAGCAGTGATCTTCTTCCCCCCACTAGCTGTCACAAATGGAAAAAAAAAACGGGGCTGAGTGGAGCTTTGCCTGACTTATTAGTGATCCAGCACGACATGTGCAAATATATCAAGGACCCTCTCTGTAGTGTGGTCCTAACTGTAATCTTTGAGTGTCTCCAAGTTGGAGCATATATAACAATGGATAACAATTAAGGGCATGTTTGCCTTGAGGCAGTCCCTTCCTCCTTAAACGATAAGTTCACCTTTCGTAACATGTTACACCCGTAACATGTTATGAACAGACCAGCCCCCCAGAATCTTATACTGAATCTTTTAAAATCCATTATTTTATGATTGCTCTTCAGCAAAGTCTGATTGCTATATGTTACTAACTTTTGCACATTGATTTTAGTACTGATAGTTTGAATAAGCCCATCTGTGCACTTTCATAATTGATTATTTACAGGAGAAAATATTTGGTCGCAATGCATTGGCGTGAACTGACACCAAAGAAAAAAGGCCTATTTGCCTTGTCCATGCATTGGAACTGCATTGGTGGTGAGAATGAGCCCTTACATTTTTCCCCTGGCTTCTGACATATGCAGAAAGCAGTGTCACATGCAGTGGCGGCTGGTGAAGTTTTAGGATGGGGGGGCGCCAGACCCGCCCCTCCTTTTTGACCCATCCCACTTATAAGCCCCACCCCTTATAGCATGTCGCTAGCAGAGGCGAGATTGACACAATATCAGCAGCAGGTACTGTAGCATATAGCATTTCTCACAAAGCCTGGTGTTAAGCATTTCTCACAAAGCCTGGTGTTAAGCATTTCTCACAAAGCCTGGTGTTAAGCATTTCTCACAAAGCCTGGTGTATAACATTTCTCACAAAGCCTGGTGTATAGCATTTCTCACAAAGCCTGGTGTATAGCATTTCTCACAAAGCCGGGTATATAGCATTTTTCATTGGTCTCTCCTTCCATAGAAAACTTAAAACAAATGTTCAACATGGTGTGTCATAGACATAGGATGCAAATAGCAGAGTATATAGATACCAACAAATATCCAGCAGAATTCTAAAGAGTCATGTACAAATAACTTAATCCTAAAAACCCCAAACACATTTCCTACAGCATGGGAGAAGGTTACATTACTCAAAGGGGGGGGGGGACACTAGAAGGGGGGAAACTGGCACGGGGAGGGAAGGAGGGGGGCGGTGAAAGGAAAAGTAACAACTAAAGAGAGAGGAAGTCAAGAACACCACAGCTCAACCGCCAGGATACATCATTGGGAAGTCCATGGCTGCCAAACCTTGTCAGGGGCAACCATGACTAATGTATGTCAGTTTGTAAAGAGGTAACACAGCATCAAGGCCTTCCAGGACGACAAAGTAGGGGGAGTGGGGGAGGACCATTTACATAGGATCACCTTCTTGGCATAGAAAAGTAAGAAGGAGATCAACAATTTACTGTGGTGGGATCTCTGTGCATTATCAGGAATACCTAACAAGGTCAATTTCGGGAACATAGGGATCGCTACCTGCAGTCGAGATGAATAAGCTCAAATATATCAATCCGAAAAAGGAAGGATCTTAGGGCACTCCCAGAACATGTGAAAGAAAGTGTCTATGTGCACATGACAATGGGAGCAATGCAAGTCTCTGTCTGGGTATATTCTGTGCAATCTCACCCGGGTAAAATATACACAATGTCAAAAGTTTGTCTGGGTCAATTTCTCCCTAGAGGAGATCACTAACTTGGGCCAATTTTCAAGACAATCCTCCCAGTCCTCTCTATCCAAGTTGGGGATATGCTGTTTCCATAGGTCCCATCATTTCTCAATTTTAGGAGAGTCAGTAACAAGTAGGGTCCCATACAGTGCAGAAAGCAGTTTTTCCAAATCTAACTGAAGCAGAGGCTTAGTAGGAAATTGGGCCCTGGCAGCATGTCTCAACTGGGCATAGAGGAAGAACATCCAACCCAGAAGGTGAAATACCTGAGATAGCTGGGTATAGGTCAATGTACCCATAGGCACAATATCCCTGAATGTTTTAATACCATATCATGCCCACCCTTGGGGGTCAGGAACCAATCGAAAATGCGCTAACCTAGGGTAACCCCAGAGAGGCTTCACTGGTGACTAGCGGTCCTCACGCAAAAAACGATGCCGAGCCACCACTCAGACCCACAACGTCACCCTAGTTGACCCCGGCACTTCAGCATATGCCCCCTGCTCCTCTATACGCAATTTTTTTGAAAACACAATAAGGAACCTATACAGGCAGCTTTAACACATACCGCACCATTAGAGTGCGAGCCCTCAAACCACCAATTTGTTGTCACCAGCACCACCGCCCAGTAATACACCAGGAAAATGGGCAAGGCCAATCCCCTCAGTTGCTCAGGAAGGTGTAATGTAGATTTGGCCAGACAAGGAAAGGACTGTTCCAGATAAAAGATCCCACACTATGGTCTACATCACGGAAAAAAGCAGCTGGAATCCATACCGGGCAGTTGCGGAACAGGTAGTTAAATTTAGGCAGAAGTATCATTTTGAGGAGGTTAATACAAGATTACAAAAGGTTAATTTACAAAAGGTTTAACGAAAGCCAGGACAACGCCAAGCACCTATCCCTGAGAAGGGAAAAGTAGGGGGAGGAGTGCGAATAGTACTGAGATGCATCCCTAGTTACCTGCACCCCTAGATAGCAAAATATTATCACCCACTTCAAGGGAGAGAGGCTGGCGAAGGGTAGGTGCTTGATCATCTAAAGGGAATAACATAAATTTGGACCAATTAATGCAAAATCCCAAGAATGTAAAGTACAACTTCTACTCTTATATTCAATGTTTTCTCAAGTCACCATGTTGCATATTTCTTGATGGTGTACTATTGGCATTCTGTAAACCTGACCTCTAAATGTTTGCAGTTGGAACTCTCATTTTCATGTTATGTGACCTAATTCTATAAATAGAAGAATTACAAAAAATATACTTTGGCAAAGGAAAATGTTGCTTAATCACTGAAATGTGTTTATTTATTGGTGAAAGCTATAGTCTTGGGATTTCTCAAACACAGTGATGGGACTGCAGGGCTTGCTCAGTATCCTTTTTACCATTTTTGAACAAAATTACATATTTTTGCAAACTAACTACAATGTTCTAATGAAATCATAAATAAGTGGACAAAAAAAAAAATCAAAACTAGAAGCAGAATTGTTCTCTGTCTATTTGTGATGGAGTGCCAGGTGCCTGAATCCGCAATATGATCTAGTGACTGTATGAGTAATGTTATGGCCTGAACAATCTGCTCTCCAGACTTGGCCAGCATCAGAAGTGATGAGTCACTGATCCCCTGCTGGGATTTGGACCAGTAACCAACAACCTGGCAGGTGTTGGACAGTAGCTTAGATTATCTGTGAATGCATTTGACACATTTCTGTATTTATGTTTCTCTTTTTATACACACAGTCAATTTTATACTGATAAGTAAGCAATGCTTTGCAGCGCAAGATAACAAATGTTCATGTGGCATGCTTTGGAATGGTAGGAAAGGCGTAGCTAAGCCGTTTTCCACAAAGAAAGATGTCTGCGTAGGTACTCTACAGTATTTGTGTATTTATACAAACACAAATACCTGCAGTTTGTATTTTAAAAGGTGCGTGTTTTTAGGATATCGGTGTCATGCCTCGTACACACGATCAGCTTTCCTGACAAGAAAAGTGCGATGTGAGCATTTTGTCAGGAATTCCGACCGTGTGTATGCTCCATCACACTTTTTCTGTCAGTTTTCCTGCCAAGAAAAGATTGAGAGCAGGATCTCAATTTTCGTGACAGGAAAAATTCCTATCACAAATCTCGTTCGTCTGTATGCAATTACGACGCGCAAAAACCCGTGCATGCTCAGGATCAAGCAGAATAGCCAAACTGCCTATTGAACTTCATTTTTCTCGGCTCGTCGTACGTGTTGTACATCACCGCGTTCTTGACGTTCGGAATTTCAGACAAGATTTGTGTGACCGTGTGTATGCAACACAAGTTTGAGCAGTTTTCCTGCTGAAAAAAAAATGGTAAATTCTAAAAAATATCAGAAGTCCTTTGCTGCCTGCTCAGATTACTGTTTTAAATTATCCTAGCCATAACTATTGTGAAATGTTGGTGACAGCCTGTGGTGACACTTGATTACCTCAAACACAAACTTGATTGGATTATGGTCAACGACAAACTCACCTTTATCCTACAAAACAAGACTAAATTGAGAAGACATGGGATCCACGATTCACTATCTTTCAATGGACTAACAAAGCCTGGGGATCGCCTTTCTTTCCAACTTTCCTCTTTTTACTCTTTATTTTTCTACCTTTATCTTTAGGTTCTCCTTTGCTCCAAACAACCCATTGAGGTATTTTTGAGATGCTATGACTGTTTGCAATTGCTTAGGACTTTATATGCATGCATATCATCCACTAACTTTGCCTATGCAGTACATACTGTTTTTTTTTTTTTCACTGCATTATTATTAGAAATATGCCCCCCCCCCCCTTGAACCAGGGTGAAATTTACACCTAGGGGATCCATTTGAAAGCCATGATGGATATGTTTATGTCAGGGTCACCTGTGGCCAGGTGACAGATGCACACCGTAGGGGGACAGGAGTGCACCGCGAGGTAGTGAACCCTATGGCTGGCTTCTGTGGATAGGAAACTGGGTGGTTGTGGAAAGCGGGACCAGAGGAGCACAACCGGGATCCCAACGGAAGCGAGAGCCAAGATTCCCCAGGGCGCGGAGTCTAAGACCCAGCTGGTCTTCTCCAGGGCCTCTAGTGGTGAGGATGTTACGCTGCAGGCTGGGACCAGGTCGCGGCCCCTGGAGTTTCCTAGCTCACGCCCCGTAGGATAAGGGGAAGCAGCAGCACACGATAGAGAGAACCGAATAACAAGCCGAAGGTCAGGGGCCACAAGCAGACAAGGATAACGAAGAACGAGCCGAAGGTCAAGGGTCACGAGCAGACAGGGATGGTCGGGGACAAGCCAATAACGTAACAGAGAGACAGACGCAGCACACGGCAGGCAGGAACCCAAACACACAATGCCTAACAAACACGTTGATCAGCAAAGCAGGCTTGCAGTGCACAGGTTAATATAGTGTTCAGTGATAGGGCCTGGGGTGGAGTCAGGCTGGGAGGAGATTATAAAGGAAGCCAGGTGAAGGAGGTCTGGTCTCTAGATGAACACATGAGGAGGAAGGTAAGATGGCAGACAGACATTAATGCATATCCATGACAGTACCCTCCCTCTTACGAGGCCTCCCCCTTCCCCGCCTGGGCCCAGGTTTAGAGGGAAACTTCAGATGAAACTCCTTTAACAGACGAGGTGCAAAGACCTCAGATGCAGTGATCCAAGACCTCTCCTCAGGACCAAACCCTTTCCAATGAACGAGGTACTGAAGAACGCCTTTACAGAGTCGGGAGTCCAGAATTTGACTGATCTCGTACTCCTGATTATCCTCCGAGACAGGCGCCACGGTAGGAAGAGGACGAGAGAATTTATTGAGGACTAAAGGCTTTAGAAGAGCAACATGAAAGGAGTTAGTGATTTTAAGGCTCTTAGGAATCTGGAGTTTGAAACAAACCGGATTCAGTTTAGCAGTTACCGTGTATGGACCGATGAATCGTGGAGCAAACTTCAGAGAAGGAACTCGGAGCTTGATGTTCCTGGTAGAGAGCCAGACTTTGTCCCCTGGCTGAAGAGAAGGCGGTTTACGCCTGCGGCGGTCGGCAAAGCCTTTGAATTTTTCAGCAGCTGCCCGGAGGGAATCATGAACGTGACCCCAAACGGAATTGAGAGACTCCTGAACCGAAGCCAAAGCTGGAATGTCTGGAGAACAGATCATAGGAAGAGGAAGTTGAGGGTGTTTTCCATAAACTGTGAAAAAGGGTGTCTTCTGCGAACTGGTATTCACATGATTGTTATGGGAGAATTCTGCCCACGGGAGTAGAGAGGACCAATCGTCATGGTGAGAAGACACAAAGGTGCGAAGAAAGACCTCTAACTCCTGATTAACCCTCTCAGTCTGTCCATTGGATTGGGGATGGTAAGAAGAAGAAAAATCCAAGACAATATTGAGGGATTTGCAAAAGGCTCTCCAAAAACGAGACGTGAATTGGACTCCCCTGTCGGAAACAATATGAGAAGGGACCCCATGTAGGCGGAGAATTTCTCGAATGAAAATGGGAACCAAGGCAGGGGCAGAAGGAAGACCAGGAAGAGGAACAAAATGAGCCATCTTGGAGAATCGATCGATTACCACCCAAATGACTGTATTATTCTCAGACAGTGGGAGATCGGTGATAAAATCCATGGCAATATGGGCCCAGGGTTCCTTAGGAATAGGCAAGGGCATGAGGAGGCCAGCAGGAGCTTGTGTGGAGGATTTGGACTGAGCACAGACATGACAAGCTTTAACATAGTCTTTGACGTCTGAGCGGAGATTAGGCCACCAGTAGTGACGACTGATGAGTAGGAAGGATCGGAGGAATCCAGAATGCCCTGCCACCTTGGAATCATGTCCCCAACGAAGGATCTTAGCTCTTAGCTCAGTGGGGACAAAGGTCTTACCAGGCGGAATTTTAGACTTCAGGGTGGTAGAGTGGGCAACAATGCATGAGGTGGGAATGATCGGCTCAGGTTCAGGGGCGGACTCCTCGTCCAAAGTGTCAAATGACCTAGAGAGCGCATCAGCCCGACCGTTGCAGGAACCAGGTTTGTAGGTAATCGTGAAATTAAAACGGGCAAAGAAGAGACTCCACCTGGCCTGTCTAGGATTCAGACGTTTAGCATTCTGTAGATACTGTAAATTCTTGTGATCGGTAAAGATCGTTATGGAGTGAGGGGAACCCTCCAAGAGATGACGCCACTCCTCTAACGCCAATTTAATTGCGAGAAGTTCCCGATCACCGATGGCATAATTCCTCTCTGCCTGAGAAAATTTTTTGGAGAAGAACGCACATGGTTGGCGTCTCTTCTCAAAGATTTGAAGAAGCACAGCTCCCACCCCCATTGAGGAAGCGTCCACTTCAATAAAAAATGCATTCCCAGGATTTGGTCTCCTCAAGAGGGGGCCAGAAACAAAGGCCTGTTTCAGGTTGTGAAATGCAGAGACAGCTTCGGGAGGCCAGTCTCTGGCATTCACACCCTTCTTGGTCAAAGCGATAATAGGCGCGGCAATGGAAGAGTAATTCCTTATGAACTGCCTATAATAATTAGTGAAGCCAAGAAAGCGCTGTGTGGCCTTGAGGCTAGCAGGAAGAGGCCAGTTGGTGATAGCCAAGACCTTCCCAGGGTCCATACGAAGCCCCGAACATGAGACAAAGCACCCCAAAAACAGGACCTCAGAACATTCAAAGGAACATTTCTCCAGCTTGGCATAGAGATTGTTCTCTCTAAGACGTTGAAGTACAGTGCGGACATGGTTTCTGTGGACGAGCAGATTTTCAGAAAAGATCAGAATGTCATCCAGATAGATGACAACAAACTGGTACAGCAGATCTCTGAAGATTTCATTGACAAAGTTTTGAAACACGGCTGGAGCATTACACAGACCAAAAGGCATCACCAGATATTCGTAATGCCCGTCTCTAGTGTTAAATGCAGTCTTCCATTCGTCACCCTCCCGTATTCGAATGAGATTGTACGCGCCTCTGAGATCCAACTTGGTGAAAATGGAGGCACCCTTCAACCTATCGAATAGCTCAGATATTAAGGGTAAGGGGTATCGATTTTTAATAGTAACCGCATTTAAACCCCGATAATCGATGCAGGGTCTTAAGGTACCATCCTTTTTGGCAACAAAAAAGAACCCTGCCCCTGCAGGCGATGAGGATTTCCGGATGAACCCTCTCTCCAGATTCTCTGCTACATACTCCGACATGGCCTGGGTCTCTGGGATGGACAGAGGGTAGGTACGACCCCTGGGTAGAGTTGCTCCGGGGACAAGATCAATAGCACAGTCAAAAGACCTGTGGGGAGGAAGCACCTCAGCTGATTTTTTACAGAACACATCCCGGTAATCGCTGTATGCGGCGGGAAGATCAGAAGAAACAGAAGTGGCAGCAACCGGAAGACTCTCCTTGGGGGTCACCTTGAGAAGACACGACGAGAAACATGAGGAACCCCAGGCCAGGATCTGCCCAGAGACCCAGTCCACATGTGGAGAGTGGAGCTGTAGCCAAGGGAGGCCCAATACAACTGGGGTAGAGGCCTTGGGTAGAATAAGAAAGGATATCCACTCCTGGTGGAGAATCCCTACCGACATCCTAATGGGTAGCGTCTGGAAGCGAATAGGGCCCCCTGGGAGAACAGTGCCATCAATTGCCGAGACTACCAATAGGGTAGTGAGAGGTGAAAGGGTAAGCTTCATAGAAGAAGCAGTTCTCCAATCCATGAAATTGCCGGCAGCCCCGGAATCCAGGTATGCAAGGGTTGACTGAGGAGAAGTGCCTACATGAAGGGACACCGGCAAGAGCAGGCGAGAAGGTGATGTTTCTGGGTCCAATACTCCACCTTCCAAATGTATTAGACCCGAGCGTTTCCCGGACGAAGCGAGCAGGAGTCACGAAAATGACCCTTGCCCCCACAATAGAGGCACAAGCCCAGAGTTCTGCGCCTAGCACGTTCTTCGGGGGTTAGTCTGGTCCGGCCCAGCTGCATAGGTTCTTCAGCAGGTAGAGGATGCTCCACGGAATGAAGGGAGGGGAGCTCAGACTGGCTAGGACCCAGAGAGTGCTGGCGTCTTTTTTCTAAGGACCTCTCTTGAAAACGAATGTCGATCTGGTTGCATAATGAAATTACATCGTCCAGACCGACGGGAATGGCTCTTCCCGCTAATTCGTCTTTCACTCGGTCAGAGAGGCCATGTAAAAAGGTAGCGACCAGGGCCTCATTATTCCAGCTCAATTCAGCTGTGTGGATACGGAACTGAAGAGCATATTGCCCCACTGAACTAGATTCTTGGCGAAGACGTAAGACAGCACTAGCCGCTGAAGAAGCCCGAGCCGGCTCTTCGAAGATATTACGAAAGAGCTTCAAGAATTCGGACAGACTGGAAACCACCGGATCGTTCCTCTCCCACAGGGGGGCAGCCCAGGCCAAAGCTTCACCGGAGAGGAGGGAAATGATATAGGCTACCTTAGCCCGGTCAGATAGGAAGCTTTGAGGCTGAAGCTCAAAATGAATAGTGCATTGGCTGAGAAACCCCCTGCAGGCCTTGGAGTCCCCAGAGAAACGGAACGGAGCTGGCAATCTTAGTGAGTGTGAGGCTGCGACTGGTGCGATAGGTACAGCCGCTGGTTGTACTTGGGGTTGCGGATTCGGGGTTCCCAAGGAGACCTGAAGCTGCTCGAATCGAGAAGCCAGATCCTGGAGGAATCGCATCACCTGGGTCTGATTTGATTCCTGGGTCTCAAGTCTGCGAACTATGCCCTGCAATGGATCATCCGCGGGAAGCGGGATGTCAGCCGGGTTCATGGCTGATCAAACTGTCAGGGTCACCTGTGGCCAGGTGACAGATGCACACCGTAGGGGGACAGGAGTGCACCGCGAGGTAGTGAACCCTATGGCTGGCTTCTGTGGATAGGAAACTGGGTGGTTGTGGAAAGCGGGACCAGAGGAGCACAACCGGGATCCCAACGGAAGCGAGAGCCAAGATTCCCCAGGGCGCGGAGTCTAAGACCCAGCTGGTCTTCTCCAGGGCCTCTAGTGGTGAGGATGTTACGCTGCAGGCTGGGACCAGGTCGCGGCCCCTGGAGTTTCCTAGCTCACGCCCCGTAGGATAAGGGGAAGCAGCAGCACACGATAGAGAGAACCGAATAACAAGCCGAAGGTCAGGGGCCACAAGCAGACAAGGATAACGAAGAACGAGCCGAAGGTCAAGGGTCACGAGCAGACAGGGATGGTCGGGGACAAGCCAATAACGTAACAGAGAGACAGACGCAGCACACGGCAGGCAGGAACCCAAACACACAATGCCTAACAAACACGTTGATCAGCAAAGCAGGCTTGCAGTGCACAGGTTAATATAGTGTTCAGTGATAGGGCCTGGGGTGGAGTCAGGCTGGGAGGAGATTATAAAGGAAGCCAGGTGAAGGAGGTCTGGTCTCTAGATGAACACATGAGGAGGAAGGTAAGATGGCAGACAGACATTAATGCATATCCATGACAGTTTATATGTAGACAAAGAGGGTTTACTTTTGATATGTGTCTTCTTTCGGTGCCTAATCTGTTTGGCTTTGATTTATTCTCAAAGATAATGAAAAAATCATTAAAATTATTGAAAGGTAAAATATCTTAGCTAGAATATCAGCATGACCGCCAGGCAACTAGCATTATCATATGGAAAGGTCAGCAATGGAAACCTCTGTTTCTCATGTGAATGGTTTCCTTTAATGAAAAGAATAATCACATCCGTGTGTGTGATGTTATAATATCAGGGTTCATTATATATTTAGTCTTTTCTTCTTGTCTACTATTACAACACAGTGTTATGCAATTTCTGATTGTGTCTGGGTCTGGTTTATTAAAAACAACATGATCTTTGCATTCTCTAATGACATGCATCACTAAAAAGGCTCCTGTTATCCAGAGACCTTATGATCTTTACTGTAGTGGGGTTCCTTTAAATTCTCTCGAACTACTGTTCCCAGAACCCCACTGGTTCCCAGGATGTTTTGCTTCTGCCCCAGAGACTCATGGGTGGGGATATATAAGGAAGGGGCGAGGCCTGGCTCGGCCTCTTTGGACACGGGACGGCAGAGACTGATACACCTGTGCGGACCTGTGCTGGGTAAGGCCTGAAGCCTGGGGCCTTCCGCAGCCAACCAAAGAGCCTTCCACCCCACTGCGAGCCTGGGTGGCATCCGACATCTCTACTTACAGCCTGGATTGGATCGGGGACCCGATCGCAGCAACCGCTGTGGGCGAGTGAAGTCACAGCCGGTGGAAGTCCCGGACGGAGATCGTGTCCGGCGGGTGAGCGAGCGTAAGCTCATTCCCTAACCTGTGTGCTAGTACTGTGCCTATAAACTGCCGAGGCCTACTACCTCATGTTAAAGACTCTCACTGGAGATCCACAGCAGGATTGATCCAGAGGATCTCCAGTGAAGTGTTGTCAGTTATCAACTTTCCTTTTTCCTGGATTACAATTGTTGTTTATTCTTAAGTGCACCACCTCTACAGATGCCGGTGAAGAATCCATCACTCATACAGGACTGAGTTCTAGAGTTAGGAATCAGGCCTGATTCATTAGGGACCTAGTTTAGTTATTGCGCCACAGGGCGTCTAGTTAACAGTCGCCCCACGTGGCGTCTCCTTATCCACCCCCCCCCTTCTCCATGGTGTAGTGTGACTGATACTGTAATATTGCAGGGCTCTGTGAATATTCTAATGGTCAAGTTGTTATCACTGTTCATTCCCTTTGCATAGCTGAAAGTAAAATCTGTTATTCCTTCATAACTACTCCGTGTCTGAGTCTCTCATAAAGTATAAGTATTAGATGTGTATACCCCTAAACTAACTGTGCCAGAAAGGGTCGAGTAGATTGCCGGGGGTTGGCGGAGCTGTACTCAGGGTCCAGACCAAATCTGCGGCCCTCTTAGTTGAGGGTAACGCTACACGTGGGGGTTCTCGTCCGGGATCCTGATAGAGCAGAAAACCCGCCAAGAGGTACCGGCATGGACCCGAAAGACATCAGAACGTGGTGTGGAGTAGCTAACACAGATCCAAGCCAGTCAGTGGTCATTAACATGCCCGGTCAGGAATGGTCGACCAAGACGGTGGAAGGATTAATGAAGTCAGTGACCCCAGATGGTACACCGTGGGTGATGGGAACAAAGTTAGACCCAGACACCCCACACCAGTATGCACTAGTGGAGTATTCAAATGGGAAGCCAGAAGTTTGCAAGCGCAAATGTACGCAGACGTCGGATAACAGATCTTATAGTCTGGCGCATGCTATTAAGAAGGAGCCACCCCTAACGGGACCACCGCGGACTGCGGCCCGTACCTCACCAGAGAGGAGAGATGGAGCGACACCTCCGGTGACGCCTGCACCTGCCACGGCCATATCACCCGAACTGATAAAGGCGTTAGGGGACCTACTAACAAACTGTCAGAAGGCAAGCACGGTGCACGTAGAGACTAGCTACCGGAGACTAAAGGCATTCTCGGGGAAGCTTCCCGTCCCTGCGGGGGAGGAAGATTTTGACACTTGGGTGGAACAGGCATTGCAGGCAGTAGAGGCATGGGAGGTGCCTGAGGCACAGAAGAGACAGCGAGTCTTGGAAAGTCTGAAAGGTGCCGCAGCAGAAGCGGTGAAGAGCTTCCGGTTTGGAAATGAAAACTGTACAGCTCAAGATTGCCTGGCCATGCTGCAGGAAGAGTTTGGTCAGCTGGAGAAGGTGTCAGAGATGATCTATCAATTTGAACACACTCTCCAGCAGCCGAATGAGAAACTATCAGAATATGTTAGAAGGCTGAACAGGCAGTTATGCAAGATTGTACTGAAGAAGGGAATGCTGCCCAAAGATGCAGATGAAGCACGCATGAAGCAGATCATGAGGGGAGCGCGGCGCTCAGACCCGGTCTGGCTGCACCTGAAAACCTCAGGAGGAGGAATGTCACTAACCTACTCTGATCGAATAAAAATTATTAGGGACGAAGAGGCGCTGCAGGAAGATCGGCAGGTGGCCAAGGCGAATGTCACACCTGTACCAGTGTTGGTCCATTCGGTCAAGAGCCCGGAAAGAGATGCGGAGGTTGACACTTTGAAATCACAAATGGCCCAAGTGTTGGAGATGCTGACCTCTTTGATGGAGAAAGATCAGAGAAGACCAGAGAAACCAAGCCCAAGAAAGGAGTTGTTCCCGAACACCTCAGCACCGGCCTCCCTACAGGACCGAGAAGAGGTGATTTGCTATAACTGCGGAGGGAGTGGCCATTTTGCTAATGTATGCTCCAGCCCAAAGAAGAAGAGAACAGATAATTGCAAGCCGGCGGGAAACTCCAAAGGGCCCCGGTGAAGGAGTCAACCGGGTGCCCATCATCTTCAGTGCGCTCCAAACTGGAAAAAAAGGCCAAGAATGGAGGAGACAAAACTCCTAGGAGGAGGTATAGTACCCCCCCACCAAGATGTACCCCAGAGGGAGGGGGCAAGACCCCTCAGTGGAAATACAGCACCCCAAAGAAGGAACATCCACCTAAGAGGAACAATAACATCCCTCAGCGGGTTTGTGCCCCCATTGAGAGGGAAAAGGTCAATGCATGCCAGGCTCAGGAAAAATTTAAGTCCAAAAGGAGCAGGGCAAGGGAAAGCCCAAAGAAGAAGGTGACCCCAGTCCGGCCATACCCAAAGGAACTGGTGGGCCCGTCCCCTACTGTGCCCATTCAAGTGGAAGGAGTCTATACTAAAGCTCTTCTGGACACTGGAGCACAGGTGACTTTACTATACCGGGACTTCTATGATAGGCACTTGAGTCATCTGCCTATCCAGAAGATAGAAGAGCTGGAGATATGGGGACTAGGAACCCAGAGTTTCCCTTACGATGGGTACCTGCCCATAAAGATGACTTTCGACCCATCCGTGGCTGGGAAGGCTGAAGTGTTTGACACCCTGGCAGTTGTGTGTCCTCGGCCGCCTGGAGCCAGCAAGATTTCCCTGATCATTGGGACAAACACGGATCTAGTCAGGAGACTCCTGACCCCTCTAGTGAAAGAGAGAAACCATTCAGCCACCAAAATCCATCCCATGCTAAAGACGGCCTACCAACGACTGGTCTTAGAGCAGAAGACCCCGGGAGAGGGGATAGGGAAGGTGTGGAGACTTGGCAGAGAAGGAGTAGTGCTACAGCCCGGAGAAGTAACCTGTCTTAGGGCCACTGTGAAGCTTACGTGGGAACAACCCGGCCCCTTTGTCATGATGGAATCCGACCCAAAGGAAGAGTCCTCAGGCCTGGAAGTGATACCAGAAGTGATTCCGTTCAAGGCCCTGAAGAAGGCCCATGGCAGAGTTCCGGTGAGTGTTAGGAACACTACGGGAGGGCCCATGGAGATTCCTGCCAGAGTGTTGCTGGGTCAGGTGAGCCTTGCTGCCCCGGTCACTTGGTCCGAAGTCAAAGGGACGGGTGACGGAGGAGATGTTTGGGAGAAGCTGTCCGTGGAAAACCCGAACCTACCCAGGGCTTGGAAAGAAAGAGCCAAGGCCCAGCTGACCAGGTGGGAGAAGATCTTTTCCGAAGATGAATTCGATGTGGGGTGTGCAAGAAGTGCCACCCATCGGATCCGCCTCCAAGAAGATAAGCCCTTCCGAGAGAGGGTCAGGCGGGTCCCCCTGGCAGATCTGGAGGATCTGAGGGAACAACTTGTAGAACTAAAGAAGACTGGTGTGATCCGGGAGTCTAGAAGCCCCTATGCCTCCCCAATCGTGGTGGTCAGAAAGAAGAATGGATCGTTGAGGCTTTGTATCGATTACAGGACTCTCAACAGGAGAACCATCCCTGACCAATACACCACGCCAAGGATAGAAGATGCCTTACAAAGTTTGTCTGGAGCCAAATGGTTCAGTGTGATGGACCTCAAGAGTGGGTACTATCAAATCCCTATGCACCCAGAAGACAGGGAGAAGACAGCCTTCATAACCCCGGTGGGATTCTTCGAATTCAATAGGATGCCTCAGGGTCTATCTGGAGCTCCTGCTACCTTTCAACGCCTTATGGAGAAGACTGTTGGAGACATGAATCTTATAGAAGTCCTTGTGTACTTGGACGATGTCATTGTCTTCGGGAGAACCTTGGAAGAACATGAAGCCAGGCTGGAGAAAGTATTGAGAAGACTCAGTGAAGAGGGACTTAAGCTTTCCCCCGAGAAGTGTCGGTTCTACCAGTCTTCTGTGAACTATCTGGGGCACATAGTGTCTGAAGAAGGGGTGGCCACAGATCCTGAGAAGTTGGAAGCAGTCACTTCCTGGCCACGACCCACCACAGTAACAGAGCTCAGATCCTTCCTGGGGTTCTGCTCCTATTATAGGAGGTTTGTGGAGGGGTTTGCTCGGATTGCCCGGCCGTTGAATGAATTGCTAAAGGCAGAAGGGGAAGAGGATGACTCAGGGCCCAGGAGGCCTGGTGAGTCAGTTCAAGATCAGTGGAACCCAAGGTGTGAAGAGGCCTTTCAGGCCCTGAAGAGGAGCTTAACCACTGCCCCAGTCCTAGCCTACGCCGACCCTACCAGACCTTATGAATTACATGTGGATGCCAGCCATGAGGGTCTAGGCGGTGTGCTCTACCAAGAACATGAAGGACAACTGCGACCAGTGGCCTATGTGAGCAGGAGCCTGACCCCCTCAGAAAATAATTACCCCACTCATAAGCTGGAATTCCTGGCCCTCAAATGGGCGGTAGTAGACAAGCTAAAAGACTACCTGTATGGGGCAGAGTTTACTGTGAAGACAGACAACAACCCCCTGACCTACCTCTTCACCACCGCAAAACTAGATGCCACCGGACACAGGTGGTTGGCCGCATTGTCTGGATTCAACTTCAGTCTGAAGTACAGACCAGGAGCTGGAAATAGGGATGCAGATGCCCTGTCCCGGAGGTCTCATGCCACGACAAATGACTGGGAAGATTGGACCCAAGTGACACCGGACGGGGTGCGGGCCCTTTGTCAAGGGGCTGAATTCCAAGCCAGAGGAGGCTCCAGAGCAGAAGAAATAGGGGTTACCATGGTAGGAGTCCCCAAACACTATTGTGGAGTAACTCAACTGGAAGGAGACAACCTAACGAGACTGTCCAAGAAGGAGTTGAGGTGTGACCAATTGGAAGACCCCATGGGGAGATTGGTCCTTGAAGCCCTGGAGAATCAGGATCCCAACAAACTCCTACATCACCCCTCAAAGGAGGCTCGCCTGTTGAGGAAGGAATTGGACAGGCTGCAGGTACATCAGGGAGTGGTCTACCGAAGGGGCCCCTCAGATGACTCAGAAGATAAGTGGCAGTTATTCCTTCCAGAGAAGCACCGAGAGACTGTACTAATTGCCCTGCATGACCATCATGGTCACCTAGGGGCAGAAAGGACCTTCCAGCTTGTCAGAAATTGGTTCTATTGGCCCTGCATGAGGGCAGAAGTAGAGGAGTATTGCCATTCCTGTGCACGATGCATTCAGAGAAAGACCCTACCCCATCAAGCTGCCCCAATGGGCCACTTACAGAGTCAAGGCCCAATGGATCTGGTATCCATTGACTTTCTCTGCCTCGAACCCGACCTGAGTGGATTGGGGAATGTTCTGGTAATAACCGACCATTTCACCCGCTATGCTCAAGCTTTCCCAACCAAAGACCAG
This sequence comes from Rana muscosa, assembly GCA_029206835.1. Taxonomy (NCBI): domain Eukaryota; kingdom Metazoa; phylum Chordata; class Amphibia; order Anura; family Ranidae; genus Rana; species Rana muscosa. The sequence goes on along the minus strand of CM055117.1, from coordinate 253,748,023 downwards.
AAGGCATCCACAGTGGCCAAGATACTTATGGAGAAGTATTTTGTCCATTACGGACTACCACAGAGACTCCACTCCGATCAAGGAAGGGACTTTGAGAGTCGGTTGATCCGAAGACTTTTGGATTCATTGGGAATAAAGAAGACCAGAACCACGCCTTACCACCCACAAGGAGATGCTCAGCCGGAGAGATTTAACCGGACCCTGCTCAACATGTTGGGAACCTTAGAAACAGAGAAGAAGCAACACTGGAGTCAACACATATCAGCCCTAGTACATGCCTATAACTGTACCACAAGTGACGCCACTGGCTACTCCCCTTATCGACTTATGTTTGGGAGAGAAGCAAGGCTACCCGTGGACCTGGCCTTTGGCACTTCTTTAGACAATACCTCAGCTACATCCCATAAGGGATACGTGGACAGACTTAGACGTAGCTTGCAGGTGGCCTATGAACAAGCCCAGGCGGCTTCGGATCAAAGGGGAGCCCGCAACAAGAGAAATTTCGATCTGAAGGTTCGAGTGCAAGATCTGCAGCCCGAGGACCGAGTACTGCTACGCAATCTGGGGGTCCCTGGAAAACACAAGCTTGCCGACAGATGGAGATCTGAGCCCTATGTCGTCTGTAGGAAGTTGCCCAGTTTGCCTGTCTACAAACTAAAGCCAGAAGGAAAGGTGGGTCCACTGAAGACGTGGCATCGAAACCACCTGCTCCCACTTGCTGAGGCAGTCAGAATACCTCCCGTGAGAGACTCCCCTGAACCGGCCTCTATCCTGGATACTCCTAGGCCGAGCACTCGGTCCCAGACCTCTCGAGCTGAAGATGGGGAGGCCTCTCAATTGAGTACAGATGAAGGTGGAGAACTGGACTGGCTGTGGCCTTCCTCGACTCTGGGAACGTCCGCCATAGACCTCCCAAATGGAGGGGATACCCCAGATGCAACGCTGAATCCGGAGGCTACTGAATTCATACCCTTCAGTCCCTCAGCTGATTACTGGGAAGATGTTCCTGACACTTGCGCAGAGGAGGACCCTAGAGATTCCATACGTCAGTCGACTTCTGAATCAGAGGTTCCAGAACCAGCAATGTTACCTGAACTTACTCCTGAAGAAGAGCCTGTGGTGCCAGAGTGAGAAGCACCAAGAGAGCAGAGGGCTCGCAGAGTCATCAGGCCTCCCAAGAAACTAACTTACCCCCAAATGGGGACGAGCTCAGAGGACTCTGTTGTAACGGCTAGGAGAAGTGTTGAGCAACCTGATCCCTCCACTGTCCATTTGGTGGAGGGCAACCCCAGCTCACTCTCTGGCACAGTTAGGCAGGCCACTCATGATAGTGTGACCTGTGGGCAAGAGAGTTCCATCCCAGAGTTTTGGTGGGAATTCCCTATGCCAACATCATACTCGACACTGTCCAAAATGGTAAACAGTATTTGTTGAAGTTTATCTTTGGGGACCAAAGAGTTTAAGTGGGGGGAGTGTGTAGCGGGGTTCCTTTAAATGCTCTCGAACTACTGTTCCCAGAACCCCACTGGTTCCCAGGATGTTTTGCTTCTGCCCCAGAGACTCATGGGTGGGGATATATAAGGAAAGGGCGAGGCCTGGCTCGGCCTCTTTGGACACGGGACGGCAGAGACTGATACACCTGTGCGGACCTGTGCTGGGTAAGGCCTGAAGCCTGGGGCCTTCCGCAGCCAACCAAAGAGCCTTCCACCCCACTGCGAGCCTGGGTGGCATCCGACATCTCTACTTACAGCCTGGATTGGATCGGGGACCCGATCGCAGCAACCGCTGTGGGCGAGTGAAGTCACAGCCGGTGGAAGTCCCGGACGGAGATCGTGTCCGGCGGGTGAGCGAGCGTAAGCTCATTCCCTAACCTGTGTGCTAGTACTGTGCCTATAAACTGCCGAGGCCTACTACCTCATGTTAAAGACTCTCACTGGAGATCCACAGCAGGATTGATCCAGAGGATCTCCAGTGAAGTGTTGTCAGTTATCAACTTTCCTTTTTCCTGGATTACAATTGTTGTTTATTCTTAAGTGCACCATCTCTACAGATGCCGGTGAAGAATCCATCATTCATACAGGACTGAGTTCTAGAGTTAGGAATCAGGCCTGATTCATTAGGGACCTAGTTTAGTTATTGCGCCACAGGGCGTCTAGTTAACAGTCGCCCCACGTGGCGTCTCCTTATCCACCCCCCCTTCTCCATGGTGTAGTGTGACTGATACTGTAATATTGCAGGGCTCTGTGAATATTCTAATGGTCAAGTTGTTATCACTGTTCATTCCCTTTGCATAGCTGAAAGTAAAATCTGTTATTCCTTCATAACTACTCCGTGTCTGAGTCTCTCATAAAGTATAAGTATTAGATGTGTATACCCCTAAACTAACTGTGCCAGAAAGGGTCGAGTAGATTGCCGGGGGTTGGCGGAGCTGTACTCAGGGCCCAGACCAAATCTGCGGCCCTCTTAGTTGAGGGTAACGCTACATTACATTAACATGTAAACAAAGCACACAGTCCATGCGCCAACAAAATATGCTATAATTACTGTACTTTGCCACAATTGAGAGTGTAACAGATGCATGAAAAAACTTCATAAAATAACCAGTGACTATAGCAAGCAGCAACTGTTGAGTCAAAAAATGCTTTGGTCAGAAGTATTTAATGTAAAATATAGCATAAAGAGTGCAGTGGTCAGGAGTATATAGCCCAGTGTACAAAGTGCAGTGGTTGGGAGGATGAAATGTACATCGTACAGGTTGCAGGTTTTAGGATTGCTTAACGCACAGGGCGCAGGGCTCAGGAGTGTTTAACATAGAGGGTGCAGGGCTCAGGAATGCATAGCACACACGGCTCAGGAGTGCATATTGCACAAGGTACATTGCTCAAGATTGCATATCTCCTCAGGATGCAGGGCTCAGGAGTTTGTAATGAACATAAAACAGGGCCCTGGAGTGCATAATGCACAAGGCTCAGGAGTTCATAAAGCACAGGGAACTGTGCTATGAACTGCATAATATACACTGCACAGGGATCAGGCATACATATTGCACAGGACACGAGGCTCGAAGTGCATATCGTTCAGGGCTCAAGAGTGCATAACCACCCACAGGGTGCAGGGTTCAGAAATCTGTAACACAGGGTGCAGGGCGCAATAATGCATAATGGGCAGCGCTTCGGAAGTGTTTATTGCACAGGTATCATGCAGGTCTCTGGACTGCATTCTGGAATGCTTATCACGTGGGGTGCAGGGCTCAGGATTGGGTATTACACAGGTCAGTGTACAACCCTATTACACAGAGCTATAGAGCATCCAACACACAGAGTGCAGGGTATACTTGGTGCAGGGCTCAGGTATGCATATCACACAGGGCTAAGTATTGTGCACAGGGCATTGAAGTGTGTAATGTGTAGGATCCAAGGGTACAATATGCACAGTGCCCAGGGCCTGGCAGTTGGCAACTCACAGGGAGCATGGGTCAGAAGTGTGTAATGCAGCTTTAAGAATCAAGAAAGCATATCGCACAGGGCTCATGATTGTGTAATGCACAAGGCTCAGGAGTGCATATACTGGGTAGATGGTTTAGGAGCGCACACGCCACAGGGTTCAGGTCTCACCAGTGCATAATGCTCAGGAATGCATAATGGTCCGGGCTCAGAAGTAAGTATCTTGCAGAGCTTAGGACTGCATATCACACAGGGCCTAGAAGTGCATATTACACAGGGTACAGGGCTCAGGAGTAGGTAACACACAGATCAGTGTACAACTGTATTACACAGGGCTATGAAGTACAGGTACTCCTCACTTAATGACCAGGTTCCGTTCCAAGGACCAGGTCGTTAAACAAATTGGTTGTTAACCACTTAACGACCGCTCACTGTATATATACGTCGGCACAATGGCACCGACAGGCACAATCACGTAGAGTGTACGTGATTGCCTTTGTACAGTTGGGGGGTCCAATTGGACCCCCCTTCTGTACAGTGAGCAGTCGGTATTCGTTGGGGAGCGATCCGACATGAGGGGACGGCCATTCGATTCCGGCCACCCCCCCGCGATCGCTCCCGGCGAATGGAAATGCCCCCTCTGCCTGTGTAATGCACACACAGGCAGAGGAAGCAGGACGAAGTGATGTCATCTCTTGTGCGGCGCTCACATATACCGAGCGCCGTACAAGAGAAGACATCAAGGTTAGTGCACAAACACTACACTAACACCAGCACACATAGGCACATAAATCGCCCCCCCAGGCCCCCCCAGATCACCCCCCAGCCCCCAGTCACAGTGTCACTGATTGCAGTGACCATTTATTTACTGATCACTGCAATCAGTGACATTTGTGACTGTAAAAGTGTCACTACAGTTTAGTTTTAGGTCCAGTGTAGCCCCCTAACCCCCCCTAATAAAGGTTTAACCCCTTGATCACCCCCCAGATAACCCTTTCACCCCCTAGCACCGCCGTCGCTAAGCGATCATTTTTCTGATCGCTGTCTTAGAGTCGGTGATGCAGATCGGTAGCCAGTAATTTTTTTTAGGTTCGCCGCAGGTTTTTATAGCGTCAGGTACCCCCATAAATTATCTAATAAAGGTTTAACCCCCTTTATCGCCCCCCAGGTAACCCTTTCACCCCCTATCACCACTGTCACTAAGCGATCATTTTTCTGATCGCTGTCTTAGCGTCGGTGATGCAGATCGGTAGCCAGTAATTTTTTTTAGGTTCGCCGCAGGTTTTTATAGCGTCAGGTACCCCCATATATTATCTAATAAAGGTTTTAACCCCCTAATTGCCCCTAGTTAACCCTTTCACCAGTGATCATCATATAAGTGTTACGGGTGACGCTGGTTAGTTAGTTTGCTTTTTATAGTGTCAGGGCACCCGCCGTATATAACCCAATAAAGGTTTAACCCCCTGATCGCCCGGCGGGTGATATCAATTAGGTTTTAGCGTCAGAGAGGGCCTGCGTCACACCCCAGGCAGCGTCAGGTTAGTGCCAGTAACGCTAACACCCACGCGTGAAGCATACACCTCCCTTAGTGGTATAGTATCTGAACAGATCAATATCTGATCTGATCAGATCTATACTAGCGTCCCCAGCAGTTTAGGGTTCCCAAAAACGCAGTGTTAGCGGGATCAGCCCAGATACCTGCTAGCGCCTGCGTTTTGCCCCTCCATCCAGCCCAGGCCACCCAAGTGCAGTATCGATCGATCACTGTCACTTACAAAACACAACACACATAACTGCAGCATTCACAGAGACAGGCCTGATCCCTGTGACTCCAGTGCTGTAGGAGGTGATTTCACCACCACAGTTAAAAAAAAAAAAAGCAAATATGCTGAAGCATTGGGGCAGCAGGGGCGGAGGAGTGATTTTGCTCCTAATGCCGCGTACATACGGTCGAAATTCCGACGGAGGCTTGCCCGTGGAAAAGTCCGACCATGTGTGTGCGGCATAACTTTTTTGCGGGAGGATGCCCCCATGCTTCGGCATATATAAATGGTGCATGTATGCCCATCATTAGAAGTGGGTGGATGAAGGGCGGTATTCTAATGGTGGGCATACCCACCGATCAATCTCTTTTTTCGTTCAGCCACCTGGCTGCATGAAAAAAAAAAGATTACAATACATGTCCAACAAGGACCAGCAACGTACTGGTATGTTGCTGGACTTTGAATGGTTATACCAGATTGATGCCTGCGGGTTTAGGTATCATCTTGGTATCATTCTTTTCAGCCAGCGGCCGGCTTTCATGTAAAAGCAATCCTAGTGGCTAATTAGCCTCTGGACTGCTTTTACAAGCAGTGGGAGGGAATGTCCCCCCCCGGATATAAAAAGTGCCATTGGGAAATTGGGAAAGCATTTTATCACACCGATCTTTGTGTGGTCAGATGCTTTGAGGGCAGAGGAAAGATCTAGGGTCTAGACCCCAGTTTTTTCAAAAAAAGAGTACCTGTCACTACCTATTGCTATCATAGGGGATATTTACATTCCCTGAGATAACAATAAAAATGATAAAAAAATAAAAATATGGAAGGAACACTTTAAAAATAAAATAAAAAAGCAAAATTAATAATAAAAAAAAAAGCACCCCTGTCCTGCCCTGCTCTTGCCCAATGGCGAACGCAAGCGTCGGTCTGGCGTCATATGTAAACAGCAATTGCACCATGCATGTGAGGTATCACCGCGAAGGTCAGATGGAGGGCAGTAATTTTAGCAGTAGACCTCCTCTGTAAATCTAACGGGGTAACCTGTAAAGGCTTTTAAAAATGTATGTAGTTTGTCGCCAATGCGCGTTTGTGCAAAATTTTAAAGCATGTCATGTTTGGTATCTATGTACTCGGCCTAAGATCATCTTTTTTATTTCATCAAACATTTGGGCAATATAGTGTGTTTTAGTGCATTAAAATTAAAAAAAGTGTACTTTTTCCCCAAAAAATGCGTTTGAAAAATCGCTGCGCAAATACTGTGTAGAAAAAAAAATGCAACACCCACCATTTTATTCTGTAGGGCCTTTGCTTTAAAAATATATATAATATTTGGGGGTTCAACATAATTTTCTTGCAAAAAAAATATGTTTTCATGTAAACAAAAAGTGTCAAAAAGGGCTTTGTCTTCAAGTGGTTAGAAGAGTGGATGTAAGCTTCCTAATGTTGTGTATAAAATGCCAGAACAGTTCAAAACCCCCCCAAATGACCCTATTTTGGAAAGTAGACACCCCAAGCTATATACTGAGAGGCATGTCGAGTCCATGGAATATTTTATATGTTGACACAAGTTGCGGAAAAAATAAAAAATTTTTTGCACAAAGTTGTCACTAAATTATATATTGCTCAAACATGCCATGGGCATATGTGGAATTACACCCCAAAATACATTCTGTTGCTTCTCCTGAGTACGGGGATACCACATGTGTGAGACTTTTTGGGAGCCTAGCCGCGTACGGGACCCCAAAAACCAATCACCGCCTTCAGGATTTCTAAGGGTGTAAATTTTTGATTTCACTTCTCACTGCCTATCACAGTTTCGGAGGCCATGGAATGCCCAGATGGCACAAAACCCCCCCAAATGACCCCATTTTGGAAAGTAGACACCCCAAGCTATTTGCTGAGAGGTATTGTGAGTATTTTGCAGATCTCGCTTTTTGTCACAAAGTTTTGAAAATTAAAAAAAAAAAGAAAAATAAAATGTTCTTTCTTCATTTTCAAAAACAAATGAGAGCTGTAAAATACTCACCATGCCTCTCAGCAAACAGTTTGGGGTGTCTACTTTCCAAAATGGGGTCATTTGGGGGGGGGGGGTTTGTGCTATTTTGGCATTTTATGGCCTTCGAAACTGTGATAGGTAGTGAGGAGTCAAATCAAAAATTTGTGCCTAGAAATCCTGAAGGCGGTGCTTGGTTTTCGGGGTCCCGTACGCGGCCTAGCTCCTAAAAAGTCCCACACATGTGGTATCCCCGTACTCAGGAGAAGCAGCAAAATGTATTTTGGGGTGCAATTCCACATATAACCATGGCATGTGTGAGCAATATATCATTTAGTGACAACTTTTTGTAATTTTTTTTTTGTTTTTGTTTTTTGTCATTATTCAATCACTTGGGACAAAAAAAAAATATTCAATGGGCTCAACAGGCCTCTCAGCAATTTCCTTGGGGTGTCTACTTTCTAAAATGGGGTCATTTGGGGGGGTTTTGTGCTATTTTGGCATTTTTGGCCTTCAAAACTGTGATAGGTAGTGAGGAGTGAAATCAAAAATTTGCGCCCTTAGAAATCCTGAAGGCGGTGCTTGGTTTCCGGGGTCCCGTACGTGGCTAGGCTCCTAAAAAGTCCCACACATGTGGTATCCCCGTACTCAGGAGAAGCAGCAGAATGTATTTTGGGGTGCTATTCCACATATAACCATGGCATGTGTGAGCAATATATCATTTAGTGACAACTTTTTGTAATTTTTTTTTTGTCATTATTCAATCACTTGGGAGAAAAAAAAAATATTCAATGGGCTCAACATGCCTCTCAGCAATTTCCTTGGGGTGTCTACTTTCCAAAATGGGGTCATTTGGGGGGGTTTTGTACTGCCCTGCCATTTTAGCACCTCAAGAAATGAGATAGGCAGTCATAAATTTAAAGCTGTGTAAATTCCAGAAAATGTACCCTAGTTTGTAAACGCTATAACTTTTGCGCAAACCAATAAATATATGCTTATTGATTTTTTTTTTTACTAAAGACATGTGGCTGAATACATTTTGGCCTAAATGTATGACTAAAATTGAGTTTATTCGATTTTTCTTATAACAAAAATTAGAAAATACCTTTTTTTTTCAAAATTTTCGGTCTTTTTCCGTTTATATCGCAAAAAATAAAAATCGCAGAGGCAATCAAATACCATTAAAAGAACGCTCTATTTGTGGGAAGAAAAGGACGCAAATTTTGTTTGGGTACAACATTGCATGTCCGCACAATTTACAGTTAAAGCAGCGCAGTGCAAAATTCTGAATTCACCTCTGGTCCTTTAGCTACCAAATGGTCCGGGGCTTAAGTGGTTAAACGAGGAGCCACAATCAAATCAATATTTCAAGCATTCTTAACTACTGTACTGTACTGTATTGTGAAAAAAGGCCTAAACACAAAACCCCAGCTCAATAACGTTGTTTTAATTTGCACACTGTGCGTACAAGACACAAACTAAAATACTGTACTGTACAATACTGGGTGTGGAGAGCTAAGTGGTCGTTAAACAGGTAAGTCTTTAAACGAGGAGTATCTGTATGTAACAAACAGGGTGCAGGAAGTACCTATGGGAAAACTATTACTATTTCATGTAAGGCTGCTGGTAAGGGTTGAAAAAAAAAGGCAGTCTCAGAACACTATCCGTTACATATTAGAAAGGGTGACTGTCCTGCCAAATCTGGGACAGTTGACAAGTATGCCTGTGTGGTCTCTGTGACAGGAAGATAGAGGAAGCCATCCCAATGGGGACAAAGGCAACAAAAAAACCTTCCAGATGTTTTAATCCTTTCTCACTTTGTGAAATGCCTGTGTCCAAGATGCTTGTTTGCACTACTTGTTAAAGGTAAGTAATAGGTAAAGTTTTTTTTTTTTTTATACTAAACCTGTAAATTAAAAAAAAATACATTTAAAGCTGAACTCTGGGGGGAATTTTTTTAATGTATATTGTATTGATGCCTGTCCAGTGTGTGGCTACTGCATTCAGGCAAACTCCTACTTTTATTCAGCCACTGTACAGTACTGTAAGCGCCGAACATATGGTGCTGAGATTTACATTTCTGTATGTCATACAGCTCTGATAATGGATCACTTGCTCTCTAGCTCATCCATTCAGAAAATGTACTTTGTTATTTTCACTGAACACAAATAATTATGTGAATGGACAAGGAGTGATTGTGATGTTCAGCTGCACTTTCGTCACAGAACACTTTGCATCATAAAAGTTTCTCAAAGCACTATGGGTCAACTAGGGAAAAAGCACATCAGTAGGAGCCTGCCTTGTGGCTGGCTTTGTCTGACTGAAACTTGAGATAAGATACAATGTATTGGGATAGGTCACTGCTGTGAGCCATGCAGCTGTGTGTGCATGTAACATTGAGTTTCCTGGGGCCTGTAAATACCAGCTTTTTTTATCATGCTGTCGAAATATAAGGAGAAATGTGAACAAGGAGAACCACTTGCTGGCTAATATATATACCGTATATAATATAAAATACAACATTTAATATTACCTGACGAAAAACAAACAAAAAAAATGTTTAAAAAAAAAAAAAAGGAAAAAACAAACATAAAAAAATATATATTTTCTTATATAGATTGTAAGAAAACTGCCATCCAAAAAAATAACTAATTAAAATACTACATTTTGTGCATCTGGAGATTTGATTATGCTAAGCTGCAACAATGTCTGTAATGAATGCTTCAAATGGCTTCACAGCATTTTTTAAAACACGCTTCCACTCAAAGGAAAGGTGTGGGGAATGATTCACCATTAGATCAAACAGCTCTATATGTATATTGTCCAATTTGTTGTTTGCAACATACATAAGCAATATGTTGTCTAGGGAAAGCTTTCTGGAACATCAATTGCTATATGTATCCAAAACCAAAATGTAGACATGGGTACACAGAAATTCTCATTGAATATGTATTACTTGATGTTCTATTTTGCATAGTGTCCTCTATTAAGGGCATTAAGAAAAGTGTCTCTCTTTTCACTGCCCGTTTCTTACCGTACTGGAGTACAGAGTAAAAATCAAATGCCCAGCAGCACTGTATTCTAGATTATATTCCTAGGTGTAGAGCAATAGACACAATTTTTAAAATGGTGGGGTGTAGCATAAAATTAAGGGGAAGAATATGTAGTGCTGCCACTGGTGTCGTGGAAACTGCATGTCGCATACCTGGTCGGAGGCTGAAGTGCTGAGAGGGCTTCCCTTGCGGATATGTGCAGAGCACCCCTGAAGGTGGTAACAGGGAGTGCTATGCTCAGAGAAGCAGAAGTGGCCAGCTGCAACAGGCTGATGGAATGTCCCCTGAATGGCGGCTGACGAGCAGGATGCACTGCTGATCAGGAGTCCCTCAGGGGTACCAGGTGAAACTTGGCAGCTGGGAGAGCCAGGAGCAGTCAGGAGCCAGGCCAGAAGTCAAGCACAGAAGGTCATGCAGGTGAAAGCCAATAAGCAGAGTCAGGAGTCAGCCGAGGTCATACACTGGTAATCAGGCAGAAGCAGAGTCAGAAGAGCAAGCCAGGGGTCAAACACGGATCAGCAGGCAGAAGCAGAGTTACAGGAACAAGCCAAGGGTTAAAGCCAGTAATGCAGACAAGACATGTCAAAGGCAAGCCGGGTCGGTAACAGGAAATCCAATACTATCAAGAACAGGAACACAGGAACTCACAGGGGAAGCTGAAGATCATCCAGCAACTAATGTCTCATGCTACTGGCTTTAAATAGGCCACTGGGCACCAAAATCTGTCACGCATTGCGTGCGCTTTGGCGTACGCACATGCACACCGGAACATAAATTCTTCCAGCCGTTCTTGCCCTTCCGCGCATGTGCATTTGCATTGCCAAATTTCTATGTGCCGATAGAGAATTTCTATGTGCCAATCTTCTACAACCATTCTCTGACACTGCACTATCTGTACCTTATTTGTCTACTAATCAATAAACTAAAGAAAGTTTTTATTTTTTTAATTATTCTTAGTCAAAGGAAAAAAATGCTTTTGCTGCAATACTTTCCAGAAGCATACCACATAGTAAAACATTTTTTTGCCACTAGACCAACCTTCTTCGTCAGATGACAGCCACTGTCATTCAGCCCACTCCCATTGAGCTCAGATTGTCATAAACACACCCCCTGGGGTTTCGTCATTAAGCTTAGAGTACTACTGCAGTGAATGGCGTATGCACATCTTTATATAAGTAAGAACCACCACCAGAGAAGAAAGGGAAGAATCTATGACAAAGTTATCTGTGTGAATGCAAATAGGTTGGAGGGAGGAGCCAGCATTTCAAACCTGGAGTTTTACTTTGAGTAAATCAGACTCTTTCTTTTTTTCTTAACTGGATGGATATATTGCAAGTTGTTAGGTCCCTCTGTCACTCAAAGGGATTTCCAATAAAGCTTCAAAAATAAGTTTTACTAGCAAACCACTTATTATTTCAAGAAAAAAACAATGGAATGTAATAACTACATGAGCTAAACATACCATTTTCTAGCTTAATAGCCAAAGGGATTCTCAAACAAATGAGGTGGGGGGGGGGGGCAGAACTGGACACTTTCCTAAAGGAGTATGTACCAAAGCAAAACAAAAAAAATACAAATTTAAAGAACAACATTAAGAATGCTAAATTTCTTTAAACAGCATGCCTGGGGTGTCCTTAAATAGGAGTTCCACCCATTGAAAAGTCAGCAGCTACAAAAAGTGTAGCTGCTGACTTTTAATAATCAGACACTCACCTGCCCCACAGTCCAGCGATACAGGTGCAGGAAGCCTCGCTCCTCTCCCCCCTCCTCTCCCCAGTGCTGGTATTCTAACTGTGGGCGCCCGGCTGTGGCTGCACAGCTGAGCGTGTACTGCGCATGCACGAGCCGCGCTGTGAATGGCCGGGCAATCTTTTGGGACATGTGATGTGTCCCAGAAGATTGCAGGGAGGGGGTTGAGGTGATCTTCCTTCCGATGCCACGGCTCCAGGGGAGTAAGTGGGAGCTGGGTGCCTCTAAAAACAGGGTACCCGCACCCCCTTAAAAAAATGACATGCCAAATGTGGCATGTCGGGGGGTCACCAGCACTTAAAGCGGAAGATCAATTTTTGGGTGAAACTCCGCCTTGACCTGCCTATGAATTGGCACATCTGTGCAATATATACTACTACCACTACAGCAAAATGGATATTTACAAAGAGAACAATGCTATTCAAATTGTCTGTAAATGACAGCTCCGAGCTGCTTAGTTCTGTTGCAAACAAAGCACCAAATTATCCCCTTCATCTATACCAGACTTATCCTAGATGAATGTCTAATATAAATGTTGATGGAATTTCTGCTACAAATACATACCAGACCCTTAACCTTGATGAGGGTCTGCCATGAATGTAAAGGGGGAGCTCACATTAAAAAAATATATATATATATTTTTAATAAATTAAAGGCACGTGATTTTCCTCAATATTCATACCAAAACATGTGGTATGGATTTTAAAGTGGAACCCCACAAAAAGAAACAGAAACAAAATGTGAGGTTCCCCCAAAACCCATACCAGACCCGTATCCAAACATGCAGCCTGGTTGGCCAGGAAAGAGAGAATGAATGTGCCCACCTCCTAAACCATACCAGGCCACATGCCCTCAACATGGTGGGTACCTTGCCAGGGGGACCTCTCAGCAAAGCACCTTTTACCTATCTTGATGAGAACAAAAGCCCCTTCCCCACAACCTTTGCCCAGTGGTTGTAGAGATCTGCAGGCAGGGGATCTGTTGAAATCTGTAAGCCCCCTTTTTACAATAAGAGGGCCCCAGATCCCCCCATCTGGGGCACTTACTGCTCACACCCCTTGGGCCGCAGTGTTTGCCTGTCTGGGATCCAAGCAGGAATCAAGGAAATTGTCTGAACTGGGTCGAAACAAACATAATATTAAGTTGACCTTCAATTTTGATAAAGAAGAGGTTCCATTTTTGGATCTGCTTATATCCATACTATAGAAGGGGATCATCTAATTACAAAAACGTAAGAAGACCGCTGCTAACACCTTGTTATTGTCGAGTAGCCACTATCTCAAGTCTCTCATCCACAGTATCCCCAGGTGCCAATTCCTGCAGATAAGAGGCCAAACAAATGTATGGGAGGGTAAGAAACCACTCGCACAATATAATTAAAAGAGCCAGAAAACAGGCGTTTGATACCAGTAGAAATGCTTTGTTCAACATAACACCAGGAGAGAGAAAATTCCCTCTGGATCTGTGTGACTTTTTATTCAGTAAGAATCACAATGGAACAAGGTGAAAATGGTATTAGGTAGACATATCGGCACATATTGACATTCAATCCTCAGATAGCACATATAATTGGACCCAGCTGGTAGCCCGTCAGGCAAGAAATCTAAATAACTTTATGGTACTTTCTGAGTTTCAAAAAAAAAAAAAAAAAAGCACAGAGAATTGGTTATTTAGACTCTCAAAAATCAAAGGCATGTTCCCATGAGGTCATTGTCACATTTGCCCCCATGTGGAGAAAACAGATGTATTCACTAATGTGGATAGATCGCTTATGTATAAAATCCAACAATTTACAGTATAAACTGCTGCACTAGTAACTTGATATACATGCTGGAATGCCCTTGTAAGAAATTTTGTGTGGGAAAAAGTAAGTGACAGTTGAGGGTCCACATTGGTGAACACATAAGTAGTATTCAAAATAATGATGAGGATAAACCCTTGGCACAGCACTTTGTGGTGAAACATGGAAGACAAACATAAGGGTTAGGGGTTAGAAATGTATGCCCAAAATTTATCTTTGTGTAGAGGAGAGTTTAATACAGTACTCTTCCGTAAAGAACAAATGTGGATTTATGAGTTGGGCACCTTGGCCCCACAAGGTTTGAACCTTGAATTAAATGTACAGGTATTCTAGGATCTCTAATTGCATGTAATTTAATAAATATGCCCTCCCTCCCTTTTCTCCTACTGTTTCTGTCCCCTTCTTTCTCTCCCGTTCCCCTCTTTTTTTGTCAAGGGATCTCGGTTGATGTCTAAAATCAACATTGTTCGGGTGATATGTGTCATTCCTTAGGACAGTTAAACAGCAAGCACAGCAGTGAGAACTTTTACCGCCTAAAACCTAAATACATCTTCAGTTTATCCTTGAGAATGTACAGCCTAAACCCTTGCCAGAGTTTGCCAAGTGCCTAAATGACTATTGATTTACCTTTATCGCATGCTTCAAGTAGAGTATTACCGAGAGCTCACATAGATAACTGGTGTTTTCATTGTCCTTGGGTTCACAAGAATTAAAAAAAATAAGTATTTATGGTCAAGCTCTCCCTATAAAAATCCCACTGGCATGGCTGTCATGCTGAACTAGTGGCTTCAATTCTGAGTCCAGGATCTAGAACAGTCACATAGATGAGAAATTTACTTTTTTTTTCCTTTAGTGTGAGTTCAGGCTTAACCAGGCAATGTTTTGTTGGAAGCCAGCAATTTCTTGCTCAACTAGAACATTATATAGAAAACACTAAAGCCTCCATGTTCTCTTTAACCTCTGCTACAAAAAAAAGTAATTTGTTCTTCATTCACAAAGATCCAGGGTAGTGTTTATTAGCCTCAGCACTCTGCATATCTGTTTGAATCCTGCACATGGGAAATACTGAATGTGTGTGTCATCTTTAAGGTCCATGTGCCAAGGTGAAGATGGAAACTGCCATTACTTTCTATGACAGGACTGATCCATAGTTCAGCGCTTGCAGAGTTCATATAGGGATACAGAACATCAAAGCTGATAAACCATGTGTCAGCTCTGGGAATGTCAGTCGAAGAAAATTGTTTTTTGTGAACAAAAGAATTGGGTTCAATTTACTTTTTGGTTTCAGAGGCAAAGAACGGTCAACCTAACAATGATTTTCTGTATGATAGACTTGGATGCCTATAACCAAAGTATTTATTAGTGTCTTAGATTTTTATTAAGACCTGCAGTGGGGGGAGGTTAAGCCTTAAGGTCCAGCCTTTATAATCCCATTGAGATGATGCAAAGCACAGGGTGACTGGATCATGATTAAAGAGAGTGACATTTTCTATAGATTTATTTCAGTTTCAAGAGATTTTTCTGTTTATTGAAGCAATAATAGCTTGATTGTAGGAGGAAAAAGGAAAAAAAAAATTGGTCATTGTAATTTTCTTTAAGAGTCAAGATAGCCACATACGTTTAAGAGGGATTTACTCTTTTTTCCATTTGCAGAAGAAAAGAGCTTTTCCTAAGTGCCAAGCAATTGTAAGGCCTAGTCTAGTTCTGACCCATGTTAAAGAAGATTCAACAGGTATATCTTTTTAATGGTTGGTAGGGGTGGACTTAGAATTTTAGAACTTAGAATTTTAGGTGGAGAAATGTCATTGCCAAAGCTCTCAAGAATATTGTATCAAATGATATCTCCAATAATCCTCTTTATTCCATAAAGTCACCAACCTTTGGCACCACCATTCAAAACAAATTGAAGCTTTGTTTTACTTTGTTGTTATTTATGTTAATTATACATGTATGTGTGTGTATATATATATATATATATATATATATATATATATATATATATATTGTGACAGCAGGCAGATAAAATCACCAGGTTGCATCCAGGATGGAAGATATATTTGTCCTAGATTCAGGCTTTATGCCGATTTATACCACTAGGGGGAGTGCTGGGAGTCTTGCAGGGGAAGAGTTAATGAGCCCAGCTGAAGTAAGTGGGCTCATTAGGGCCTCTACAAGAACTCCCAGCATGCTAAGGGAGATGCTCCAACCTGGAACCAGATCTGTGTGGATAGTCTGGGGAGTGTGATCTCTGTGCGGTGAGCCAAAGCCTGTGTGGTTAGTGCTAAGAACTTCTAAAAGCAGGGAGCTAGGGACTGGGACAGCACAAGGCTGTACCCAGTTGTTAGTTAGGGACACCAACGTGTGTAGTGAGTGGTCAAGTTGACCAGGATTTCTTTTCCTGTTTCTTTTGTTTTTGCTGTATTTTTTTTGTCTGTATATAGTTCAAATAAAACCACACCCTTTTGTTTTCTCCTACCACTGCCTGCTGTGCCTGTTTTTGTGTGGTGGGTCACACACACCCGCTGCTGAGTTAACCCCCTCACAATATGTAGCGGTGCACTCTGGGCACAAGTTCAAAAGATCCACACATCACCCTGCTGTCCATTCTCCTCATCCATCCATAAGACACAATGAAGAGTCACTTGCTTTACCTTGTGGTATTTTTATTATTAAACTTTCTTGGGTAGAGTTGGGTAAGGGTGTAGTGACATGGGATGCCCATAGATATTAGCACTTTAGTTCTGAGAATAAGGCACAGCAAAGGTTGTAGTTCAGTGAGCTGTGTCACTGCAGACTATTGCTCCCTTTATGCTGCACTGTTTAAGGCAAGTTCACTCTGAATGACTTTTTGTGGTAATAATCAGTTATCCAGATGCCAACCCTGTGTAAAGAAGCTATCCTCATACACCCACCTCCGACCCCACAGTCCCTCTACTGCAAATAGTAACTGATGGACTACTAGGCCCAAATAGTCCAGTGATGGAAAGGCTGAGTTCCCTGGCCACAGCCTTCCATATTGAGATGAGATAAGGTTAGAGTCTCTCCTTGTAACATCCTGCTGTGTAGGACTGACCATGCAACATCCCGTCTAAGACACCCTCTTGTGGCTTTCAGTTACTAGGGGCAACAGCAGATATTCCCAAGTCTCCTCAATAGACTCCTCCGGTCCCATCACTTGCTGTCATGTACCCACTGACCTGTTTCATGGTCCCCAGTCCATGGAAGAGACATGGTTCAACCGCACAGTCCAGCAGTAACAGTTCCAGGTTCCTTTCTCTTAATGTTGAATTCCTCCTTTGTGGTGTTAAAGAAAAGTGTTCCTCCTTCAGGACTTTCTCCTCAGCACCTAGTAGGCCCCAGGCCCTCAGGCCGGGGCCTTGTCACACAGACACTACTGCTCCATCCTCTTTCCTCTCATGACTCCTCCCAGTGGCATGTTACCTCAGCTTATAAAGCAGGCCCACCCCCTGCCAACCCTAGTTGGGGATTGGTCAAAGCTGCCACACAAGCTGCCTGTCATTCAGAGCTTCCAGCTCCGCCCCCTTCCAGAACATTCTCTTGAAAGCAGGGGAGCAGTTCCAGAGTCTGAGCACAGGTGGCCACACCCACTGCTACTCTGACACTCCCAGTCCCAGATCAAAACAACCAGGCCTAGCATAAGGCATAGGCCTGACTATATTTTGCCTGCACTGACAGTTTAAAACAAATAACACTACTTAAGCACATACCAAAAGGTAGTGGGCGCTACACTCACCCCCCACCAAAGTCATAGCTGTCCTTAGCTGTGGTGAGCAAAGAATTTACAAAAATACCTCCTGAGTTCAGGAGGAAAGGCATCCCATATCAAATATTTGAAACAAGGGGGAAAGAAAGGGAACAAAAATGGAATTGCACAAAAGTACAAATTGTCATATGCACACAATGACCATATACATATTTGTACACTTTATACATCCTGACTTAAAGGTCCCTGTACTAACATGACATACAAGTGGAGCCAGAGCACTGCTCCCTTGGGAGAAATACTCTGCCTACCACAGGTCTTCATCTGTTCCAGCAAGGTACCTAAAAGAAAACATAAACAAACACATAGACTAACTTTACACTGACTAAACATACAGTATTAGCACTTCACCATGAAGAGAGGGTTATGATCCTCTGCCTGGTGACAGAACAGCATTCAAATAGCACATTCTTTTCTTCTTCCCTCCAGCCAGAGAGGGTAAAAGGTGATGCCTCTTGATGGGCACTGTGAGACACAGAGTGCCCAGAAGCAAAATAAATGTGTGAGACTCCTGAGCAAAGGAGTCCATTAGTAAATTAACTTAGCAACTGGCTTTGAACAAGAAAGTCCCTTTTTTGAAAGCAGATAGCGATATCTTCCCCAAAGAATCCTCACAGAAACACTAACAAAGGGACTTGAGCAGAGGTAGCACATCCTGGTGTCCATAACAGCGTCCTTCTCCTCAGGCACCCTGAATGACAGACGTGGCTGTCTCTGCATGGTTTTGTCTTTGGGGGAAACCCACCCTAACCCTGCTACAACTGCAGTCCTGGTAGGTGCTCTCACTTGTGCCTACTACACACAGCAGTTCCAACTACAAGTAAAAGCTGGGATCCGGCAACCTCCTTCGGACATCCCCCTCCCATCTGACAGCGACAGAGTGGCTCCTGGTAGGCCGACCCGCCTTCACAACCAGGACTTTGTCTTTGTGGATTGCACGCCCCAGTCTCCACTCCTTGTAGATGTCCTTAAAATGAGTCCAAGCTTCACCCTCTGGCACTCTTTTAGGCTTAGGAACGTGGAGGTAGTCCCAAATTAGGTCATTCTCCCATCTCTCCCGGGAGCTCTCAACAATGTCCATAACTTGGGAGGAGACATAGGGATAGTCCAGGCCCCACTCTAAAGCAACCCTCCGCTGTACCTCCCGTTGTCCCGGGCAGGACACAGGAGTCAGGGTCCTTACTGACCCACTGACCGTAGGTGGGTACCTTAGTTTTAGTAGTGTAGGGCGGACTAATGAAGAGTCTGTGGAATTTTTCCTGGGAGTGTGCTGGGTGTAGTGGTTCCTCTGTCACTTTGGCCGGGGTTTCTGTTGAAGGGGATTCCTCCATGAACCAGGGCTCCTCATCACTAGAAGAGGCTTCCTCCAAGGAGGACTAAGTGAACAGATTCTCAAGGGACCCAATTTTTTCCAACACACTGGGCGAACTCCAGTCAATGACCTGGCCCTCGCTTACCTCATCCAGCTCACCTGAGGGATCCCCCTCTGACAGCATGGGCTCCTTCTGGATGGGCACAGCAAGGGTCTTACTTGGAGCCGTCTATTCAGGGATATCAACCGGAGGCCGCACAACAGCACTAGCAACCTCCGGGCCCCTGGCCAGACTACGGGTCTTCCTGACATCCTCTTCATGTACTTTGTCCTGGAACTCAGGAATGGACAAGCCTGGGGAAATTTCTCTCACCTCTGGAGCTGGTGATGCACGGCCCTCTTCGACCCTCTGATGCACTGGCAGCTGAGGCATACATAGCCCGGTGAGTAGATTGTAGGAGTAGTAGGTTACCTCTTGCTGTACAGGTCCTAGGCGGGTGAGTGGATCCCCACAGTGTCCACACCGAGCCCAGGTGCTAACTCCAGCTGTGGGGATGCGACATCCGGGGCACAACATACATAGCCGCTCCACTCCTGCTACTACTCCTAAAGTAAGTCCTCCGGTGAGTTCCAGCCGGATGCTGGTGTCTACCAGCACCCGATCCTGCATGTCAGGCGACCACTGGGTAGCGGGCATTCTCCGTCCTCCTTCCGCCATCTTCACCTGCCTCATGTCTGGCACGCAGCTCGCTGGTCTCTGTAATGGTCCTCCGCTGGGGCGTAGCTCCACCCCTTCACTAACAAGTTCAGCGTGCGAGTAACTGTATGTAGGTTCGCGGCCGCGCACATTGTAGTGACACCTGGTGGCAGGCGCCGATGAACTGCAGACACGGCCCAGACACATTTTAGTATATTTAAAACTGCGTCACAACTGGGACTGAAGGCAGGCAAACTTGCAGTAGTCACCGTTTAACACAATTAAGTCTCCTTGCAATGTCCTACTGTAAGGGAATGACTTCAGCTTTCCCCATCCATGACACCCCCTTGTGTCTTTCTGTTACTAAGGGCAACAGTAGACATTCACAAGTACATTACAGTCTTTCACTGTGGAAGCAGGATTGACAAAGTTTACTGCAAACAGTGAAAAGTGTCCGCGCTGTGCAGGGTGCTGGACACACTTGTAAATCCAATGAGCGCGATCACTCGCGGTGGTTGTCACGGGTGATAGCACGTTGGTTACAGTCACTGAATGCAGGGCTTATCACCATAGTAAGTGTCCATTAATACAACTGAATACAGGGAGCGGGCAGGCAACGCTGATCCTGAACGGTTGCTAGGGGTAACGGCACTTGGCAACAAGCTGAGTTTTGGTTGCTATGGGCAAAAACATGTAATAAAGTCAATTTTACAAGCTGTGACAGAGCATCCCAGAGAGAGCTTGGGAAAGTCCTGTTCGGGGTTTATACATCTCCCAGGCTCCTCTCATATACATTCAGGGATCTCTGAGCCAGGATCCACTTCAGGTGTTGGTTCTCTCCACCAGCTTAATTAAAAGCTCACCTGAGCAGACAGCCTTGGCTCAGCCTGGGAAACACAGACAACGTTGGTTTGTGAGAGCAAGAAGGTTGGTAAAACTTGTTACTCTGTGAATGTGGAAGCTGACAAGCGTTAGGCTTGTCCAGCCTGGTAGTGAGGGCCTGTACATACTGTGTAGTTAGAGCCGAGACACGGCTAGGCTTTTGTTTAGCTATTTTTTCTTCTGTTTGTTTTCACCACACTGTACAGCACCTGTCATTGACTTTGTATATAGCACCAATAAACCCCACTGTGTTTTCACTGATCCAATGGACTTGGTATCTGTGCCTGCTCATCCCAGGGAGCTTTTGTACCTACTACCTGCCCCCCAGGCTACATATGGTGGAGGCTGCGACCAGCTGTAGTAAGTTACTACTTAAAAGGCCAGTACCTAAAGTGACAACATGGAGGACATCCTCAAACAAATGGTGTTAGCAAACGCTGCACAGCAGCAAGCAAACGCTGCACAACAGCAAACTAACGCTACATTGCAGCAAGCAAACGCTGCACAACAGCAAACTAACGCTGCATTACAGCAAGCCAACGCTATCGCACAGGAGCAAACCAAGGTGCTGTTCCAACAGATTGGTGCTGTACAGGAGCAATCGCAGAGGCTGTTTGAACAGCTTGCCACTGCTGCAATAGCGGATAGAAAAACCCTTACTAAGGTTGTGGAGACGCTAGCACAGGGGTCACCTGCGATAATGAAGGATATTGGAGACAAGCCCTCAACCATCCATGTGGGTCGCTTTCTTTCAAAGATGACGGCAGATGATGATCCAGAGGCTTTCCTACTAACATTTGAACGGACCGCTGAGAGGGAAGGTTGGCCCCAAACCCAGTGGGCAGGACTGATCGCCCCCTTACTTTCTGGAGAAGCGCAGAAGGCCTACTATGATCTGGAGTCAGCAGAAGCGGGAGATTATGAGAAGGTCAAGCGGGAAATCCTGGCACGACTCGGTGTCACCTTGGCTGTTCGAGCTCAGCGGGTCCACAGCTGGTTCTTCCAAGATAAGAGGCCCCCAAGATCGCAGATGTTTGATCTGATCCACCTGGTACGGAAATGGCTACAGCCGGAGTCCCTGTCTGCGCCACAAATAGTGGAGCGTGTGGTCATGGACCAATTCCTGAGGTCACTGCCAATTCCCCTGCAGAAGTGGGTGAGTCAAGGAGACCCCAAGTCAGCAGACAACCTGGTGGAGCTCGTTGAGAGGTACTTTGCTGCAGAGAACCTGGTCACCACCCCTACAGCCGCACGGACTTTTCACCCAAAGCCACGGTCTCCCCAGGCAACCGGTAAGACTGTTCCAGGGGAAGTGGGTGGTAAGCATGGCAAGGAAATAGGGGGGAGGATTTTTGGTGCCAGGACTGAAGTTTGGCGGCCCAAACAAGGGAAGCCACTGCCTGTCAGCAAACCAAACTGGGGAAACATCAGGTGTTTTCGTTGCCAAGAACTGGGACATGTTGCAGCAAACTGTCCATTGACAGATGAACCAATGCAGTGTGATCTATCTTTTAGAAGGCAGTCTATGTTTGCTGCTGTTTCATGCGCTGCAATGCCAAATGTGGGAAAACACATGTGTCATGTGACTATTAATAATAAGCCTATTATGGCCTTGCTGGACTCTGGAAGTCTGGTTACTTTGGTTACAGCTGAGATGGTTGAAACTGTGAATTTTCATGCAAAAAAGGTTGCTGTGATCTGTGTACATGGGGATACCCGCGAGTATCCAATAGCCACTGTTCAGTTTAAAACTGGCTTAGGTACGGTGACCCATTCGGTCGGACTGGTGCCCCACTTGGTGCATGAGGCTATCATTGGTAGGGACTTCCCTAAGTTTTGGGAACTGTGGGATTGTCCCGACCCAGTCGCAGTACCTAACTCAGTCGCAGAGCCAGAACTCGTGGCCATTACTGACCTTGTGAGTTCAGGGGACTCCTCTCAGGGCTCTCCGGGTGATCCTTTCTCAGTTATGGCAGGAGAGCTGGGGGAGCCGGAAGAAGTCCCCACAACCAGTAGAGCTGGACAGCCGCCTGCTGAATCTGAGCCTACGTTAGAGTTTGCCAATCTTAATGTGCACAAGGAAAATTTTGGTACGGAGCAGAGAAAAGACCCTACCCTTGCCAGGGCCTGGGAAAATGTAATAGTGATTAATGAGGTACCTGTCGAACCAGGGGACAGGCTCTGTTTTCCATATTTCTGCAGCAATGAGGATTTACTGTATCGTGTATGTAAATCTAATGATGAAGTGGTTGAACAGTTGGTAGTCCCTAAGTTATACAGACGGGTGGTGTTGGAACTTGCCCATGGGCACTTTCTAGGAGGCCATTTAGGGGTTGAGAAAACCACTGAAAGGGTGTTGCACAGGTTTTACTGGCCTGGGATACGGAAAAACATAGAAAATTATTGTCAATCCTGTCCTGTGTGTCAGATGTCAGCCCCCCAACCCCACTTCCGAAGTCCGTTAGTGCCCTTGCCCATTATTGAAGTGCCTTTTGAGAGGATTGCCATGGACCTTGTGGGTCCACTCCCCAAATCTGCCCGCGGTCATCAACATATCCTCGTGATCATGGATTACGCTACCCGTTACCCTGAGGCCGTTCCCTTACGCACTGCATCTGCTAAAAACATTGCCAAAGAGCTGTTTATGGTGTTCAGTCGGGTTGGCGTCCCGAAAGAAGTCCTTACAGACCAAGGTACCCCATTCATGTCACGAATAACTAGGGAGCTCTGCAAGTTATTTAAGGTGACGCAGTTGCGTACCTCAGTGTACCATCCTCAAACGGATGGCTTGGTGGAACGCTTCAATAAGACATTAAAGAGTATGTTAAAAAAGGTTGTTGATAAGGATGGGAAAAACTGGGACTTCCTGATACCTTACTTGATGTTCGCCATCAGGGAAGTTCCCCAGTCCTCTACGGGGTACTCTCCATTTGAGTTGCTTTATGGGAGACACCCTCGGGGACTCTTAGACATAGCCAAGGAAACTTGGGAGGGGGAGCAGACACCTCACAAAAGTGTTATTGAGCATATCGCTCAAATGCAGGATAGGATTGCAGCAATCATGCCGGTAGTAAAAGAACATTTACTGCAGGCCCAAGCAGCCCAACAGAGGATATATAACAGGGGGGCCCAACTTCGTGTTTTCTCACCTGGTGACCGGGTCCTCGTGTTAGTTCCCACTGTTGAGAGCAAATTCCTGGCTAAGTGGCAGGGACCCTTTGAAGTAATTGAAAGAGTTGGGGAGGTCAATTACAAGGTGTATCAACCAGGTAAAAGGAAGCCCGAACAGATTTACCACATAAACCTGTTAAAACCCTGGAAGGATAGACTGGCATTAACTGCGAGGTCCCTCCCGGTAACCCTTAAAGGTACTGAATCCCCTCTGATCCCTGAGATCACGATTCCAGACACCCTGTCATGTTCCCAGAAACAGGAAGCTAGAGAGTTCCTGATGAGGAATAAAAAGAAATTTTCAGAGTTGCCGGGCACGACTTCAGCAGTTCAGCATGATATTGTTACTGAACCTGGAGTCCGTGTCAAGCTCAAACCATACCGAATTCCCGAAGCTAGAAGAAAGGACATCGGTGAGGAAGTTAAAAGGATGTTGGAGCTAGATGTTATTGAGGAATCCAATAGTGACTGGTCTAGCCCCATTGTATTGGTCCCAAAACCGGATGGCACTTGGAGGTTTTGTAATGACTTCAGAAAGCTTAATGCGGTAACAAAGTTTGACACATACCCAATGCCCAGGGTAGACGAGCTTATAGACCGACTTGGCAAGGCCCGTTATCTGACCACTTTGGACTTGACCAAAGGATATTGGCAAATACCCCTGACTGGTAGTGCCAAAGAAAAGACTGCATTTGTGACCCCGGAGGGGTCGTTTCAATATAAGAAAATGCCTTTTGGGTTGCAAAATGCCCCTGCAACATTTCAGAGGGCTATGGACAGGACCCTAAGACCTCACCGACAGTATGCTGCAGCCTATCTGGACGACATAGTGGTGCATAGCACTGACTGGGAGTCTCACTTGCCCCGTGTCCAGGCTGTCCTGGATTCCCTCTTCAAGGAGGGGTTTACGGCAAATCCAAAAAAATGTGCCATTGGGCTAGAGGAAGCCAGGTATTTGGGCTACACTATTGGCCGGGGTGTCATAAAGCCCCAGGTGAATAAAATAGAAGCCATCCAGGAGTGGCCACGCCCTGCAAACAAGAAGCAGGTCAGGGCCTTTCTTGGCATTGCGGGGTACTATAGAAGATTTATCCCAAATTTCGCAACTATAGCTGCCCCACTGACAGACCTTACGAAAGGGAAAGCCTCCGTAATGGTGAAATGGTCTCCAGTAGCAGAAGAGTCTTTTCAAGTCCTGAAGAAGGCTCTTTGTGCACAGCCAATCCTATACTCCCCCGATTTCTCCAAGAACTTTTTGGTCCAGACAGATGCGTCTGATGTTGGTATCGGGGCAGTACTTTCACAGGTACACAATGGGGAAGAACACCCTGTGGTGTACTTAAGCAGAAAGCTCAATGACCATGAAAAGAAGTACGCAGTCATTGAAAAGGAGTGTCTGGCCATAAAGTGGGCCGTGGACGCGCTCAGGTACTACTTGTTGGGGCGCCAGTTTGAGTTAATAACTGACCATGCTCCCCTGAAATGGATGGCCCAAAAGAAGGTGACTAATAGGCGGGTGAACCGGTGGTTTTTGGCCCTACAAGATTACGCCTGTACGGTAAAACACAGGCCAGGTGTTGAGATGGGGAATGTAGATGCCCTCTCCCGTGTTCACTCCTGTTGGGCTACAGGTGTTCCAACCCTGGGGTTGAAACAAGGGGGGAGGATGTGTGACAGAGCATCCCAGAGAGAGCTTGGGAAAGTCCTGTTCGGGGTTTATACATCTCCCAGGCTCCTCTCATATACATTCAGGGATCTCTGAGCCAGGATCCACTTCAGGTGTTGGTTCTCTCCACCAGCTTAATTAAAAGCTCACCTGAGCAGACAGCCTTGGCTCAGCCTGGGAAACACAGACAACGTTGGTTTGTGAGAGCAAGAAGGTTGGTAAAACTTGTTACTCTGTGAATGTGGAAGCTGACAAGCGTTAGGCTTGTCCAGCCTGGTAGTGAGGGCCTGTACATACTGTGTAGTTAGAGCCGAGACACGGCTAGGCTTTTGTTTAGCTATTTTTTCTTCTGTTTGTTTTCACCACACTGTACAGCACCTGTCATTGACTTTGTATATAGCACCAATAAACCCCACTGTGTTTTCACTGATCCAATGGACTTGGTATCTGTGCCTGCTCATCCCAGGGAGCTTTTGTACCTACTACCTGCCCCCCAGGCTACAAAGCGGATATACAGTCCTTTCCTCATTACTCCCCAAGTTGGCGAGATAAGCAAGGTTTTCCCGGGCTTCCAGCAATTTATAATGACGGTTGCTAGGGGCAACGGCAACAGATGGCAAGTAGATCTCGGTTGGGACCTCCATTTGTAGCGGTGCGCTCTGGGCACAAGTTAAAAAGATCCACACATCATCCTGCTGTCCATTCTCCTCATCCATCCATAAGACACAATGAAGAGTCACTTGCTTTACTTTGTGGTATTTTTATTATAAAAGTTTCACGGGTAGAGTTGGGTAAGGGTGTAGTGACATGGGATGCCCATAGATATTAGCACTTTAGCTCTGAGAATAAGGCACAGCAAAGATTGTAGTTTAGTGAGCTGCGTCACTGCAGACTATTGCTCCCTTTATGCTGCACTGTTTAAGACAAGTCACTCTGTCTCTCTTTGTAACATCCTGCTGTGTAGGACTGACCATGCAACATCCCGTCTAAGACACCCCCTTGTGGCTTTCAGTTACATGGGGCAACAGCAGATATTCCCAAGTCTCCTCAATAGACTCCTCCGGTCCCATCACTTGCTGTCATGTACCCACTGACCTGTTCCATGGTCCCCGGTCCATGGAAGAGACATGGTTCAACCGCACAGTCCAGCAGTAACAGTTCCAGGTTCCTTTCTCTTAATGTTGAATTCCTCCTTTGCGGTGTTAAAGAAAAGTGGTCCTCCTTCAGGACTTTCTCCTCAGCACCTAGTAGGCCCCAGGCCCTCAGGCCGGGGCCTTGTCACACATACACTACTGCTCCATCCTTTTTCCTCACATGACTCCTCCCAGTGGCATGTTACTTCAGCTTATATAGCAGGCCCACCCCCTGCCAACCCTAGTTGGAGATTGGTCAGAGCTGCCACACAAGCTGCCTGTCACTCAGAGCTTCCAGCTCTGCCCCCTTCCAGAACATTCTCCTGAAAGCAGGGGAGGAGTTCCAGAGTCTGAGCACAGGTGGCCACACCCACTGCTACTCTGACACTCCCAGTCCCAGATCAAAACAACCAGGCCTAGCATAAGGCATAGTTCTAACTATATTTTGCCTGCACTGACAGTTTAAAACAAATAACACTACTTAAGCACATACCAAAAGGTAGTGGGCGCTACATTATATATATATATATATATATATATATATATATATATATATATATATATATATTGTAAGATTGGGGGTTGTTAGCTCTTGTGGTGGACGCGTTTTTCCAGTGATGCAAGCCAGTCAGCAACTCTGTTTAAGGGTATGGTATCCCATTTTTATTTAAAAGCACGAAAGTTTACAAACACATCTGTAGTATTCACTGGGGGGTTCCACCATTCCTGTATCTTTCATACTAACAGTAGCCTCGTAGCTTTACCTTCTAGCGATCCAGGCCTTTAGTATAGGCCTGACGGTCTGTTCCTCAGACCCACACAGTGTCCAAGAGTTTCAGCTTTCTCCTGGCTTCTCCTGGTCAGCACCTTTGTTGCTGTATCACTAACGGTGTCTGCCTCCTGCAGACATGCACCGCCTTTGACTCCACTTCAGAGGATGAGAGCCCACTCGGCTCTCAGGCACACAAACTTCCTCTCTATTGGGTGGAGCCCTGTTCCATAATCATCTCTGACTCCACTTCAGAGGATGAGAGCCCACCTGGCTCTCATGCACACAGACTTCCTCTCTGTTGGGTGGAGCCCTGATCCATAATCACCTCTGAACTAAATAGCCCAAGACACAGCTGTTCCATCAGTGTGTCTTTCTTTACCAAATCTGGCATAAACCAACCCTCTTGAAGGTTGCACAAAGTCGCACCCTCACTATATATATATATATATATATATATATATATTGTGGGAGATTAGCTCGTGGGGATCAACTCTTTTTGAATCACAGTCCGCAAACAGGCACTTTCTTAAAAGTCTGGCGGATACCAGGTTTTATTTACAAGAGGTTTGCAGTTAAACGTTTAGCGTCCGGCGCTAAACTAAACAAAATAGTTTCCTCTCTATACAGTGCGGGGCTGGTCCCCGTCACCCACAAAACATGCAATAAAGCAAACCATTTCTTTCAATCCAAACAAACAGCGCTTCTCTCATTCAGATTCTCTTTTGAATCTCAGGCCAGAGCCCTGCTGTGCTCTCTTCCTGGTCTTTTAATGTCCAGCTGAGTGGGGACTCCAGTGGACCAGAACATCCGGACCGGAACCCAGCCTGCCACAGAGGCTGGAAAAACCGAGCCGGACTCTGGTTCAGTCCCTTACAGTGGAACGAATGCGAGGTGAAATGTACCTATAATCGTGTATCTCACCTTGCATACCGTCACATATCCTCCCCCTCTGCTCAAGCCCCTGCGACTGAGCACTTGACCCAACCATACAGTGCACGCGGGAGAGGGCATCTGTGTTATTTTTGAACTTTCCCAGCCTGTGTTCCATTGTAAACTTAAAGGGCTGTAAAGCCAGGAACCACCTTGTCACGCGGCCATTCTTCTCCCTGTTGTCACACATCCACTTTAGGGGAGCATGGTCGATGACAAGCTTAAACGACCTTCCCAGTAGGTAATACCTCAGGGATTCTAAGGCCCATTTAATGGCGAGACACTCCTTTTCTACGATGGCATAGTTCTTTTCGTGTTTGTTTAGCTTCTGACTATACCACTGGGTGCTCCTCACCATCCCTGTTCTGTGACCGTACAGCCCCCAGGCCCACCTCAGAGGCGTCCGTCTGTACGACAAACTCCTTGCTTAGGTCCGTGGTCACTAGTACCGGTAATGCACAAAGGGCCTGTTTTAGTTTCTGAAACGCCTCCTCTGCCACAGGGTTCCATTTGACCATGGCCGACCCTCTACCCTTCGTCAGGTCGGTCAGAGGGGCACCATGGTGGCAAAGTTGGGTATGAACCGCCTGTAATACCCGGTAAAGCCCAGGAAGGCCCTCACTTGTTTTTTATTCATCGGTTGGGGCCATTTTTGAATCGCCTCAACCTTCTTGGTCTGCGGCTTGACGACTCCCCGGCCAATAACGTACCCAAGGAACTTGGCCTCCTCCAGGCCTATGGCACACTTTTTTGGGTTGGCCGTGAGGCCTGCTTTCCTAAGGGAATCTATTACTGCTTGTACCCGGAGCAGGTGCGATTCCCAATCTGATCTGTGGATGACCACATTGTCTAAATATGCAGCTGCATACGGGCGATGTGGTCTCAAGGTTTTGTCCATCATTCGCTGGAATGATGCAGGGGCTTCATGCAGACCAAAAGGCATCCGCTTGTACTGAAACTAGCCCTCAGGAGTGGAAGAGGCAGTCTTCTCCTTGGCTGATTCAGTTAGCGGTATCTGCCAATAGCCTTTTGTTAGGTCCAGGGTCGATATGTAGCGATCCTGTCCTAACCTGTCCACGAGTTTGTCGACCCGGGGCATCGGGTAGGCGTCGAACTTGGACACACTGTTAAGTTTTCTAAAGTCATTACAAAACCTGATAGTGCCATCAGGTTTTGGGACCAGCACTATGGGGCTTGACCACTCACTGTGGGACTCCTCTATCACGTCTAACTCAACATATTTTTTATTTCCTTTGCAACCGTCTCTCGCCTGGCCTCTGGGATTCTATACGGTTTTACATTCACATGAACCCCTGGTTCCGTCACTATATCATGTTGGATCATGTTGGTCAGTTCGGGTAAGGGTGAGAAAAAGTCTCTATTCTTATGCATAAACGCCCTAACGTCACTTTGTTGTGTCGCGGACAGGAAATCCGTGATGGGGACATCCGCTGTCACGGGTGCCCGGTCTGGTGGAGGCGGGGATGTGGCCAGTAAAGTCTCTCGGTCCTTCCAGGGCTTAAGGAGATTCACATGGTAAATTTGGTGAGGTTTCATTTTTCCTGGCTGGTAGACTTTGTAGTTTACCTCCCCCACCCTTTCGACAACCTCAAAGGGACCCTGCCACTTGGCTAGAAACTTTCTTTCCACCGTGGGAACCTGTACCAACACTCTGTCCCCAGGGCTAAAAGTACGGACCTTGGCACCCTGGTCATAGACCCTCCTCTGGGCCTCCTGGGCTCGCTCCATATGTTCTCGCACCAGGGGCAAGACAGCTGTGATGCGATCCTGCATCAAAGAGACATGCTCTATGATGCTCCTATATGGGCTGACCTCTCCTTCCCACGTTTCTTTGGCAACATCCAGCAGGCCCCTGGGATGTCTACCATACAAGAGCTCAAAGGGGGAATGTGGACGCCTGCGGAACCTCTCGTATGGCAAACATGAGATATGGTAGCAAAAAGTCCCAGTTTTTCCCATCTTTGTCTACCACCCTTTTCAGCATACTTTTCAAAGTTTTATTAAATCTTTCGACCAGACCATCTGTTTGGGGGTGGTAGACAGAGGTTCAGAGAAGGGAGATTTTGTATAATTTACACAGTTCCTTGGTAGCCCTGGACATAAATGGGGTGCCCTGATCGGTTAAGATCTCTTTTGGGATCCCCATTTGACTAAACACCTGGACCAATTCCTTGGCGATAGCCTTAGCGGAGGTGTTGCGCAAGGGTATGGCCTCAGGATAGCGCATGGCATAGTCCAGGATTAGGGATGAGCTCGGTGTTCGAGTCAAACGCATGTTCGACTCGAACATCGCCTGTTCGGCAAAACCAGAACTTTGTGGGCCGTTCGCGCCAAATTCGTGTGACGCGAAAACGGCCCACAATGCACTGCGCCATCGCACTGCATTGCCGGCGCTGTGATTGGCCAAGCATGCACTGTGACCCCGCATGCTTGACCAATCACAGCGCCGGCAGCGAGGAGAGCCATAATTGGCCACAGGCAGGATGCCTGTGGCCAATTATAGCTCAGGGGGGTTTAGTACACGCCCCACACTATAAAAGGCCACCAGCGCGGCGGCCTTGTGTAGTGTGTTCCGGCGTGCAGGGAAAGAGCTTGATAGGCAGGGACAGTGTGTTCTTTTCTCAGGCATCTGCAGGAGTTAATGGGTGTTGTGTGCCCCAGCACAGTATACACCTGTATATACACGTTTTTGCTGTTCTCTAATACAGGGATCTTCAGGAGTTAGTGGGTGTTGTGTGCCCCAGCACAGTATACACCTGTATCTACACTTTATTGCTGTTCTCTATTACAGGCATCTGCAGGAGTTAGTGGGTGTTGTGTGCCCCAGCACAGTATACACCTGTATCTACACTTTATTGCTGTTCTCTAATACAGGCATCTGCAGGAGTTAGTGGGTGTTGTGTGCCCCAGCACAGTATACACCTGTATATACACTTTTTTGCTGTTCTCTAATACAGGCATCTGCAGGAGTTAGTGGGTGTTGTGTGCCTCCACCACAGCACAGTATACACCTGTATCTACCCTTTATTGCTGGTGTTCTCTAATAAAGGCATCTGCAGGAGTTAGTGGGTGTTGTGTGCCTCCAGCACAGCACAGTATACACCTGTATCTACCCTTTATTGCTGGTGTTCTCTAATACAGGCATCTGCAGGAGTTAGTGGGTGTTGTGTGCCTCTAGCACAATATACACTACCCAATTGCTGGTTTTCCCATCTCCCTGCAGGCCTTTAGAATGTCTGGAAGGCAAACAAGGAGAGGAAGACAGTCAGGAGCCAATAAAAGAGGGCAAGCAGGCTCTGTGTCTAGAGACAACAGTGCTGGTCGTGGATGCGGTGCATCGTCATCAGCACGTGGCCATGGGACACGCTTGTCCTTATTTTCGGCAGCTGGATGTGTTTAGCCGCATCATGCCGAAGACTTGGTAGAGTGGATGACCAATCCCTCCTCATCCTCCTCATCCTCTCTCACCCACGCTCAGGGTACTGGCAAAGCAGCTGCCAAAGCGTCCTCTTCCCTCGTATCAATGTCATCATCAGTCACTTCTTCCCTAGACCCACCATGTCCTCCTGAGGAGTCCCCCCAACTGTTTGAGCACAGTGTTGGGTACATGCTCCAGGAGGATGCCCAGTGTTTTGAAGGGTCTGATGATGATACCCAGCTAGAGGAAGGCAGTAGCACAGAGAGAGGGGATGCTCAAGAAGGACAGCAATCTGGCAGTCATGTTCCAGCAGCTGCAGCATACTGCCAGATTGGCTCCAGTGATGAGGAGGGAGGGAATGATGAGGTCACTGACTCCACGTGGGTGCCTGATAGGAGAGAGGAGGAGGAGGAGGATGCGGAGGAGGCACATCTCCAACGAGGCAGGATGCCCTCCGGGGGCCAGCGTAAGGGCAGCACACCGAGTAAATCACACCGCAGAGCTCCGCCTGTGCAGGGCGCTGCCTCTGCCCGTTATTCCAAAAGTTCTTTGGTGTGGGCCTTTTTTGAGTCGAGTGCATCAGATCGCACCGCTGCTATTTGCAACATATGTCTCAAGCGTATCTCGTGCGGCCAAAAAATTAGCCGCTTGGGCACCACATGCTTGACCAGACATATGTTGACCTGCCATGCAGCTCGGTGGCAAGCGTACCTTTAAAGACCCACACCAAAGAACGAAGCAGACCTCTCCTTGCTCCTCATCAGCTGGGATCTCCAACCCCACTATACATTCAGTCATCTCTGAAACCTGCGCTGAGAGGAATGAAGGTGTAGAATTAGGTGTGTCACAGCCAAGTACTTGCAGGCACTCTGCTAGCAGTACACCGAAGTCCGATTGTAGCAGGCAAATTTCCCTGCCGCAGCTGCTGGATCGTCGAAAGAAGTTCACTCCCAGCCATCCACATGCCCAGCGGTTGAATGCTAGCTTGGCTAAATTGCTAGCACTTCAACTGCTGCCTTTTCAGTTGGTAGACTCTGCCCCCTTCCGTGAGTTTGAGCAATGTGCGGTTCCTCAGTGGCAGGTTCCCAAACGCCACTTTTTCTCACGGAAGGCGATTCCGGCTCTCTACCGTCATGTGGAAGGCAATGTCCATGCCTCGCTGGACAGGGCGGTCAGCGGTAAGGTGCATATTACCGCTGACTCATGGTCCAGCAGGCATGGACAGGGACGTTACCTTTCTTTCACGGCCCATTGGGTCACTCTTTTGGCAGCTGGGAAGGATGCAGGACAAGGTGCAGTAGTGTTGGAGGTTGTTCCGCCGCCACGCCTCCAAAATGCTACTACTGGTTGTGACACACCTCTCTCCTCCACCCCCTCCTCTTCTTCTTCCTCCATGGCCTCTTCCTGTGCTTTGTCCTTGGAACCAGCGGTGCTCTGTAGGCGTTCAAGGGGCTACGCAAGTACGCAGGCAAAAAGATGCCATGCGGTGCTTGCGCTGGTGTGTTTGGGGGACAGGAGCCACACTGGGGCAGAGGTTCTAGCAGCTCTGCAGGGGCAGGCCGAGAGGTGGTTGACGCCACGCCAGCTTAAGCCAGGAATGGTGGTTTGCGACAATGGCACCAACCTACTCTCCGCCCTCCGACAGGGACAACTGACCCATGTGCCCTGTGTGGCTCACATCCTTAACCTGGTGGTGCAGCGGTTCTTGGGCAGGTACCCGGGCTTACAGGATGTCCTGAGGCAGGCCAGGAAAGTCTGTGTGCATTTCCGCAGATCATATGATGCCAGTGCTCAGCTGGCTGAGCTGCAAAAGTAGTTTAACCTGCCCAAGAACCGCCTTAAATGTGACATGCCCACCAGGTGGAACTCAACGTTGGCCATGCTGCAGCGGCTGCACATGCAGCAGAGGGCCATCAATGAGTACCTGTGCGACTACGGCACCAGGACAGGGTCAGGGGAGCTTGGTTTTTTTCACCACGCCAGTGGGGCATGATCAGCGATGCATGCACTGTCCTGGCACTATTTGAGGAGGCCACGAGGATGGTGAGCAGTGACAGTGCATGCATCAGTGACACTGTACCTCTTGTCCACCTGTTGGAGCATACGCTGCATGGAATAATAGACAGGGCACTTGAGGCAGAACAGAGGCAGGAAGAGGAGGACTTCCTTGCCTCTCAAGGCCCCCTTTACCCAGACAGTGTTCCTTCTGTCCCACCCATCGCACAGGAAGAGGACGAGGAGGAGGAGGAGGATTGTGTCAACATGGAGGTGGAGCTTGGCACTCAGCATCAACAGCAGCAGTCTTTTAGGGATGATTTACAGTCCCAAGAAACCCGTGGACTTGTATGTGGCTGGGAGGAGGTGGCTGCGGATCATGTCATCCTTAGTGACCCAGAGGACTCCGGACCGAATGCCTCAGCTAACCTATGCTGCATGGCCTCTCTGATCCTGCAACGTCTGCGGAAGGATCCTTGTATTCTTCGGATCAAGGAGAGGGACCATTATTTGCTGGCCACGGTACAAGGGTAAGGTTGCGGACCTTATCTTACCGTCGCAGAGGGAGCAGAGGATGAGACATCTCCGGGAGGCCTTGCAGAAAGGTCTGTGCAATGCGTTTCCAGAGACTGGGAGGTTACAAACTCCTGGTCCTGGACAACGAGGTGCTGAGGCTTCGGTCAGTAGCAGAAGGAGCGGTGGAGAAGGTGGCCGTCTGACCGATGCGTTCAGACAATTTTTTAGTCCGCAGCCCCAAGGTATGATCGGTTCCAGCAACCATCGCCAGCGTCTGTTATACATGGTGCAGGAATACCTAGGGGCAAGGTCAGACTTGGACACCTTTCCCACCGAAAATCCTCTGGCTTACTGGGTCTTGAGGATGGATCACTGGCCAGAGCTTGCACAGTATGCAATTGAGCTACTGGCCTGTCCTGCATCCAGCTTTCTTTCGGAATGCACATTCAGTGCTGCTGGAGGCTTTGTCACGGATCACAGGGTGCGCCTGTCCACCGACTCGGGTGATCGACTGACCTTCATAAAGATGAACCAGTCTTGGATCACCACCAGCTACCAAGCACCTAAAGCTGATGTAACAGAATAATTTATTTTGAAATGTCACATCCCTTCAAGACTGCCTATGCTGATGCTGAGTGACTGTCCTGTTATGTTGACTGACTATCCTCCTCCTCCTCAATGATCCGATTCCTGATGATAGCTTGGAAGAACATTTTTGTTTCTGGGTGCCGCCACCAGTGGCTAAGGCCCAATTTTTCAGTCCCTGTTTAACAGGGGCATGTAATTACAAATTTGTATGCAATGATTTGCAGCAGGGCTCATTCCTGCACTCCAACTAGAGTATCTGGGAGAGGTTTCAGTGTCGTGGCACCAGCACCAGTGCCTAAGGCCCAATTTGTCAGCCCCTGTTTAACAGGGGCGTGTAATTAAAATTTTTGATGCAATACTTTGCAACAGGGCTCATTGCTGTGCTCCAAGTACAGTATCTGTGAGGGGTTGCAGTGTTGTGGCACCAGTGCCTAAGGCCCAATTTTTCAGCCCCTGTTTAACAGGGGCGTGTTATTACAATTTTTGATGCAATACTTTGCAACAGGGCTCATTGCTGTGCTCCAAGTACAGTATCTGTGAGGGGTTAAGTAAAAAGAAAAACTGCGCCAACCCAATCAGAATTGTC
This sequence comes from Rana muscosa, assembly GCA_029206835.1. Classification (NCBI taxonomy): domain Eukaryota; kingdom Metazoa; phylum Chordata; class Amphibia; order Anura; family Ranidae; genus Rana; species Rana muscosa. Next base: position 253,712,753 of record CM055117.1, on the reverse strand, counting down.
CCCAACCCCTCCCGGTAAAGGGGGGGTATTGGAACTGACTAACAGTAAATTAGAGAGTCCAGCAGGTGTTGCACCAATATATGGTCTGTAAATAGGATCCTAAAAAAGACCAACTAAAGCACTCCTTTACTTCATCCCTTTTTATCCAGCTGATTACAAACCGGGATGGCTGTTTGATTTTTTGACTGGAGCAGTATCAGCGGTGAGCTCACAACGAATGAACCATAGAAGGAAAAAGAAAAAGAAAAACACCCATTGCGCAATACTGTATGACCCGAAGGCAATGATGTTTTGCATACGGCGCTCTCACTCACGTGACCAAAATTCAGTTATTGCATAGATAGCCACAGTTCAACTCAGTGCGAGCGCTTTCCTTCACTGCTCCGGCTTCCGACTGCTCAGAATGCCGCCGGCAGCGTGACTAGGCTCCTCCCCCTACGTGTTACGTCACACGTCACGTGACTTAGTCATGAGTATGCCATGTAAAAGGAAAAACAGTGTATTTATACACAATGGCATACTGGTTGCCATGACGGCAGTAAGGGATCATTAGAACATCATCGCTGACAGGCACTATGCTGTTTCAACTTTATATAAGTTTATACAGATAGTTGGACAACTTTAATTGTCTCTGATAAGACTACATAAAAATCAATATATAAAACACATTTTAAAACTTATTTAAAAACCTTATATCGCATATCACTATTTTCACATATATCCATTTAGTACCCCCTCCAGTGGTGTATAATAGTACTGCACCAAATGCATGTATAACCTATAAGATAGCTTAATGTTACTGGGATATGATCAATATAAATATACAACCAAATTATATTAATTAATCATAATGCAACAATTCCATACAGGGAGAGATGCTCAATATTTAAAATAATAAAATTCTACAATAAGGACCCATATTAGAATAAATAAAATAAAAATCAATAAAATACATAAAAAAACAGATTAATAATTGGATATGAAACAATTAAGATCAAATTCGATGTTTAAGCCATTGGGTGCAAGGGTACGCATTTCATGTATCCATCTGGACTCGCTTTTACTGAGGTCCCTCACTTTATGGCTCCCCCTCCAATGGGGTGTAAATTTTTCAATGGCCCAGAATTTTAATTCTGTGGGGGTTTTTTGATGACATCGTGCAAAATGGCGCGAAACACTATGTTTTGGGAACCCATTCTCAATATTTTGCACGTGCTCCCTTATTCGCTTCCACATAGGCCTTTTTGTTCGGCCTATGTATTGGAGTGAACAAGAACACTCCAACGCATAGACCACACCCTCAGTCCTACACGTAATCAGATCTTTAATTTCATAGCTTTGTTGTGTGGCATTTGATTTGAATTGGGAGCATTTTTGACCATTCAAATTCGTTTTCCTGCAAGCATAACATCTTTTGCAAGGGAAGAACCCCTTACCCTGAAAAAAAGTAAGTGTAGTCAACCTAGTTGGTGGATCAGGTACATTTTTGGCCACTATATCTCTAATGCCGCGTACACACGACCGTTTTTCCTTTGGATGAAAAAAACGATCGTCTGTGAGCTTTTTGTCGTTTTTCTCGACGGGAAAAACGGCATTAATCACGACGAGAAAAATTAGAACATGCTCTAATTTTTCTGGTCGTGATTCCCGTCGTTTTTTTCCGCTGCAGTTTTCCCATAGGGAAACACTGCCGCGGAGCCCACACACTGTCGTTTTTTTCGACCAAAAAAAAAATTTCATTTAAAACGGTCGTGTGTGGGGGGAACAAGCTGTTCCTCGTTTTTCACGTCGATTTTCACCGTCAAAAAAATTGATCGTGTGTACGCGGCATTAGTGTAGGAGCTCTCCTATATATGATCTGGGGTACTGTTGGCAAAATACTCTGTAATTGACTATCAGCCTTGAGTATTGGCCAATGCTTTTTGAATATAGATTCAACTTGTCTGTGTTTAACATTAAAATTCATTATAATGGGTAGTTCTTGAAAGGATGTGGTTTTCTTTTCTTTATCCTGCACAAGAGTGGCCCTAGGTATCTCCAAAACTTCTTGTATTTTATTATTGACAAATTCTTCATTGTAACCCTTTGCAGTGAACTTCTTTCCCATCATCTTTGCTTGTTCCAGAAAGACTTGTTCATCCGTGCAATTTCTCCGCAGTCTGATCAACTGTCCCTTTGGTATATTGATAAGCCATGGCTCAAAATGACAGCTATCTACTGGAATGTAACTGTTTTGTTCTACTGGTTTGAAATATGTTTTTGTAGTTATTTCATTTCCTTCCATTGAAATTTCCAGATCCAGAAACTGTATAGTTTTGTTGCACATTGTATACGTTAATTTTATATTTTGTTCATTCTCATTCAATTTTTCAAAAAAATGAACTAAAGTGCTCTCATCCCCCTCCCAAATTACTATGCAATCATCAATGAATCTTCTGTATAGCGTTAGTTGTTCAGGTATATTTTCATAAATGGCAGACTCCTCCCACTCGGACATGAAAATATTCGCTACACTGGGTGCATACTTTGCCCCCATCCCGATTCCATTGAGCTGTCTATAGTAATTGGAGCAGTGCCAGAAGTAATTGTGCTGGAGTCCAAAAGCCAAACTTCTTAGCACAAACCGTTTTTGTTTAGAGATGAGATTGCTAAATTTATCCAGGGCCCATTTGGAGGCCCTAATAGCATCTTCATGATCTATCACTGTGTACAATGATGCAACATCCGCCGTGGCTATCAAATACTTATGTTCTGGATTGATCACTACTTTATCCAGAATCTGGATTAAATGTTTAGTGTCCCTCAAATAAGATCGTGTTTTTGGGACGAATGGCTGCATGAATTTGTCAATATATTCACCAATCCTCGAGTTAATCGATTGGATTCCGTTTATTATGGGCCTTCCTGGCGGTTTTTGCAAGTTCTTGTGAATTTTGGGTATCGTATATATAATGGGGACCCTGCACACATTCGGAACTAAATACTGTTCTTCCCTCTTGGATAAAATATCTCTCATAGTACCCTTGAGGATCAACTCAGACAATTCTTCTCTATATTCTTTTGTGGGATTTCCCCTAAGTTTGATGTAGGTATTCGTGTCATTTAATTGACCAAGTAGTTCCTCGTGGTAGTAGTCCTTTGACATCACCACGATGGCTCCTCCTTTGTCAGCCGGCCTTATCACCACTTGTTTATTTTTCTCTAATTCTTTTATACCCCGGTGAATGGCTATAGGATCAGTCATTCTTTTAACTTTTAGTTTCTCTAAATCTCTCAACACCATTTTGTTGAACACCTCAATATGCTCATTATTATATACTGGTGGATTAAAGAGATATTTAATCCTCAGCTCACTATGGACTACACTTCCTGATGTGTTAATGCTCTCTTTGGCCCTCATTGGCGGTTTATTCAACATATATTTTTTAATGTTGAGCCTCCTTGTATATTTCTGAACGTCTACATATACATCGAATTTGTTGAGATTTCTCTTAGGCGCATACTTTAGTCCTTTATCCAGTGTTGTCATTTCCGTCCTCGTAAGTTCAACTCCACTAATATTATATATGCCCTCGCCTACCTCATTCTTCTTTTTTTGGACTTTGAATCCTCCTCGACATCTCCTCTTCCGTTTGGACTTCGAGCACTTGTCATTTGCTCGTATCGGGGAGGGGTTCGGTCGCTAATGCGATATTCCAAAAAAGACCTTGTTTCATCTTCTTCCCTGTAGTTACTTAATGGTTCATATCTATTTTGTGTATGAACCGGGCTTTTTCTACTTTCATATTGATACTGGTCCTGGTGATTTTGAGGGCCCTGGTATTGATGTTGCTGGACATAACCACCTTGGTATTGTTGATTTGGTTAGGGGTATCCATCTCTTGTGTCCCTTCTTTCATGGTTGTACTGATTATAATCACCATGGTTTCCCTGTTCGTACCCCCCCTGATAGCCAGAATAATTTTGCGGTGGGTTACAGGGTTTTTGATTGTTCCTGTTATTTTTCCAAAATGTTTTTTTTTTGGAGATTTTGACCATGGTTTTTGGTTGTTCTTATTCTTCCACCAAGGTTTAGGTGTTCTAGGCCCAGTATGATCATCCCTATACGATCTTTCATTACCATTATCTCTATAGGGCTTGTCATGACTGCCCACATTCTCTATATATTGTCTAGATGGTTCAGGTGATCTATATCTCCGGTCCCTGGTGGGAGATACAATCCGTACCTCTCTGATCGGAGAAGATGTCACTGATCCCTTTTTCCCATCTTTCAGATTACGTTGCCGCTTAAGTTGCCTTCGGGTCATACAGTATTGCGCAATGGGTGTTTTTCTTTTTTCTTCTATGGTTCATTCGTTGTGAGCTCACCGCTGATACTGCTCCAGTCAAAAAATCAAACAGACATCCCGGTTTGTGATCAGCTGGATAAAAAGGGATGAAGTAAAGGAGTGCTTTAGTTGGTCTTTTTTAGGATCCTAAAACTGCATGTGTTTATATTCCACGGAGCTGGTGCGGAGGAGTAATATCAGGAGTGTTTTTTCTGAGGCTGTTTGTATTGCACTGAACTGTTTTGTACCCATTGGGGTTCTTCTGAGCACTTTATATTGCACAATTGTTTTTTTTTTTTTTGCACATATGCAGGTTGGCACATTTATTTGCAGTTTGCACTTTGGTCACAGGTATTTTATTTATCTGGTCACGGTTTATTTTAATAAGGTTGGTTTATAGCGCATCAATATCACATTTTAAAGTAAGTGGTTATGACCCCTTTCCTTCCTCTCTCCCTGTCTTCCCTCCTCCCTGGGCTCTGAGCTAAGGTTGCTGGGTGCTGGTCACCATGGAGGGGCTCCATCTGGAGCGGGGCTGCGCTGTGTTTGTCATTTAAAAAGAATGTAATTTTGCTTGCATGTGTGTGTGTGCTTCTCCCTCCATGCTGTCGGCGGCCATTTTGCGATGGTCCATGTCTGTTTTGGCCTCTAGTGTATGTGCGGAAGCCATTTTCTTGTAGTTTCATGCCAAGAGCTTTAAATCGCCGCCAGGCGGCCATTTTCTTGTAGTCCGTGCCCGCTTTGGCCTCTACCGACTGTTCGGCGGCCATTTTTCTTTGGATTCTCGCCTGTATGTATATACTGCCGCTCAGCGGCCATTTTGTTGTGGTCCACGGCCGTTTTTGCCTCTATATTCAGGCTCAGCTGCCATTTTCTTAGAGCCCACATTGTTATATACAGCCACTTGGTGGCCATTTTGCGGTAGTCTCTGGCCTCTAGGGTGCATTCTCTGGCACGAATTTTCACAGAAGACGCTGATAAGAATCAGACTGACACAGACAGCGGTGGGATAGCATCACAGGCGCAGCACACGGCAGCATAGCGGTACCGTTCCAAGGGTGGTGAGTCCTCCGGGAGACCCTGCATCTCTGTATCAGCTAGGAGGGTGGCCTATTGATACCTTGCCTGGAGCCCCGTGGGTAAAAGCGCGTGGGTCAGCATGGCGTCTGAAGCAGACGTTTTTTCCCCTAAAACACCTGATTTGGTAGCTAGTGCCCCTGAGGTTCCTATGGACGCTATGTCGGAAATCCTAGAGGGTTTTGCTGCCAGGGTGGAAGCAGCACACGGGGAACACGGGGGGTCGTAAACGCTCCCGTCCCCGGCAATCTTCCGGGGATTATTCTGATGCAGAACCAGGCCCAGCTATAGCTCATGACCCGGATTCTGATACATCAGTGACTGCAGACTGGGACCAAGTGGACAGTGAGAATGACTCCAAGTCCAGGTCAGTACGCGAAAGGGCTTTGGTATCTGACCTTATTACTGCAGTGCGGGATACGCTAAAATTGGAGAATGCAGCAGAAGCGACAGAGACTTTGATCGCCTTTGGGTTCTGTAAACCTACCCGCACTACTAAGGTGTTTCCTCGTGTGTCTTATTTTGATAAGCTCTTATACAAGGAGTGGGAGAACCCATCAAGGGTTTTTACGCCTCCAAGGAATCTTGCGGTACGGTACCCCTTTGAGGAGAGTTTTATGAAGAAATGGACCTCTCCCCCAATAGTGGACCCTTCGGTGTCCAGACTTAATAAAGCTACCACAATTCCAGTGGAAGGGGCTCCTGTTTTCAAGGACCCTGTGGATAAAAAAGCTGAAGCACTCACTAACTACCTATACACAGTGGTAGGCTCAGCGGTGCGCCCGGCATTGGCGGGGGCCTTAGCGTCTCAGACACTTACTGAGTGGGCAAAATTGCTGCTCCAGGGGTTAAAGGAGCGAGATGCTCCCCCTAATGAGATAACTTTGGCCGACCAGTTGGTACAAGGCCTTAAGTTTGTCTGCGAGTCAGACATGGACACTATCCACTTGCTGTCCAAAGCTTTGGTTTATGCGGTAGCTATACGCCGCCTGATCTGGCTAAAGGGCTGGTCTGCGGACCAGGCTTCCAAGAAGGCTCTGTTGGATCTGCCCTTTAAGGGCGACAGACTTTTTGGAGCCTCTCTAGATGACATCATCAAGGATGCCACAGGAGGTAAAAGCACGTTGCTTCCTCAAACCATAAAGGGTAAGGGACCACGCCAAGGGCAAGGGCCCTCCTTTACTGCACGCAAGCAGTTTTTTCGTCCGCCTAGGGCAACAGAAAAAAGACCCCTGGCCGACAAAACGCCTGCGCAAGGACAAAGACGTTCTTGGTCCCGCAAGCCCAACAAGCCTGCAGACAAATCTGCGTCCGCATGAAGGTCCGCCCCCACCCTGTTCTCGGGTGGGGGGACGTCTTCGCAAATTTGTGACTCAGTGGACATCTCTGATCTCCGACCAGTGGGTTTGCGAAGTGATCTCCTCAGGTTACAAGCCAGTTCCAGAGCTCGACCCGTGTCTGCCCCTTCTAAGACAGAGGGGCATCGCTATCATAGGCTACTAGGACGACCTTCTTCTGAGGGCCCCTTTAAGCTCAGAATTAGAGGTAAGCATGTCCATAACCTATCAGACACTCCGAGACTGTGGTTGGGTATAAAACACGCGAAGGTCAGTATTGGTGCCGACTCAACGCCTAGTGTATCTGGGGTTGATTCTGGATTCCTCAGAGGTAGCCTCCTTCGAGATGGTCCCATATGCTCAAGATCACACTCGAGTGTTACAGAATCAGGTTCTGTCCAGATGGAACAGATGCCCATCATCTCTGGATTATCTAATCCGGGTAAGCCACCTAGTCAGGAGATCCCTGATAGGGTGGCTGACATCACCGGCTCTCTTGGCCGGGAGGTCATTCCTTTCTGTTCATTGGATTGTGATCACGACGGACGCCAGCCTTACAGGAGCCCACCTGCCGATCAAAGTCTTGGAACTCGACGATCAGGCGGCGCCTCTTCAGATGGTTTCAGAGGCTGCAAGGGCATCCAGTCAGGATCCAGTCAGACAACGCCACAGCGGTGGCAGATGTCAATCATCAGGGAGGAACAAGAAGCTCAGCTGCAGCATCGGAGGTCGCTCGCAGCCTGAGGTGAGCAGAAAGGAGCATACCGGCACTGTCGGCCGTGCACATTCCGGGGGTGAACTACCTGAGTCGCCAAATGCTGGACCAGGGAGAATGGTCCTTACACCCGGAGGGTTTCCAGCGCCTCTGCTAAAGAAGGGGCACGCCACACATAAATCTTTGGGCGTCCTGACTCAATCGGGAGGTATTGAGGTTTGTGGCCCGGTCAGGGGACCCAGGGGCAGACGCAACGGACGCGTTGGTAACATTGTGGGGTCAGTATCGGCTAATCTAGGCCTTCCCTCCCATGAGGCTCCTTCCCCATCTGCTTCGCAGAACAGAGGCAGCGAGAATTCCAAGGATTCTGATCGCTCCAGATTGGCCTCAGCGTCCTTGGTACGCCGACCTAGTACATATGGTAGCAGACGTCCCCTGGTGTCTACCTCTATGGAAGGATCTGCTATCGCAGGGTCCCATACTCTGCCCTGCTTTACAGTCTCTGGCTTTAATGGCAGGGCTATTGAGAACCAGGTACTGAGAGACAGGGGCCTGTCAGATTCAGTAATCTCTACTATGAGAAGAGCTCGGAAGCCATCCTCTAGGAAGGTTTATCATCGCACTTGGAAGGCCTACATCTCCATGTGTGAGGAAATGAAGTGGCATCCGCGTACTTATTTGGTTTCCAGAATCCTGCTGTTTTTACAGCATGGGGTGGACCAAAGGCTTGCCTTAAGTACGATTTAAGGGGCAGATATCTGCCCTGGCTGTCTTTTTTCAGCGACACCTGGCGGCTCACTCTCTCGTGAGTACATTTGTGCAGGGAGTTCGACATGTGGCTCCTCCGGTCCGTCCCCCGCTACCTCCGTGGGACTTGAACCTGGTCCTCTCGGTGCTTCAGAAGTCACCGTTTGAGAATATTAGGGATATTCCCTTATTGACACTTTCTTAGAAAGTGGTCTTTTTGGTGGCTGTTACGTCAGTTAGACGAGTTTCTGAGCTGGCAGCCTTGTCCTGCAAGGCTCCCTATCTGATCTTCCACAAGGTTAAGGTGGTGCTGCGGCCGCAGCCTTCCTTTCTTCCGAAAGTCGTTTCTGCTTTTCATCTCAACGAGGACATTGTACTTCCATCCTTGTGTCCTCATTCGTCGAATCCTAAGGAGTCGGCGTTACATTCCTTGGACGTTGTCTGAGCTTTGAGAGTATACCTATCTGCTACCTCCCTGTTCCGGGAGTCAGACTCACGGTTTGTTTTGGTGGCTGGTCCCAAGAAGGGCCTAGCAGTCTCATCGACCACCATCTCTAGATGGATCCGACAGATAGTAATCCAGGCCTACGCCTTAAAGGGTCAAGCACCCCCCTTTCCTGTCACGGCGCATTCGACCAGGGCAATAGGTGCCTCTTGGGCTTTCCGACATCAAGCGTCTGTTTCCCAATTATGTAAAGCGGCGACTTGGTCGTCCTCTCACACTTTCACAAAATTCTACAAGGTTGATGTAGGTGCATTTTCTGATGCCTCTTTCGGCCGCAAAGATTTGCAGGCGGCTGTTTAGAGTTGCAGCAACTCCATTGGAAGAGTGCTGTTTTGTGTTTGGGGTGAAATTTACTTTACGCTGTTACCACCCCTCATTTTGACACTGCTTTGGGATGTCCCACTTGTCAATTGGAAGCTGTGTCGGTCCATGAACGAAAGAGTAAATAGGATTTTTTGTACTCACCGTAAAATCCTTTTTTCTGAGTTCATGGACCGACACAGCACCCACCCCTCCTTTTTAAGTTTGTACGGCTTTTTGACAATCTGATCTGCGAGATGCAGAGTGAGGGGATATATTCGGGGGGTCCGCCCCCTGGGCGGTACTGTAGAAAGTGTGGTGCAACACTTTTTAAAAGTTTTTTTTCTGCCTAGTCACTCCTAAATAACGGATAATACCGACTTGTCAATTGGAAGCTGTGTCGGTCCATGAACTCAGAGAAAAGGATTTTACGGTGAGTACAAAAAATCCTATTTTCCTCTCTATACAGTGCAGGGCTGGTCCCCGTCACCCACAAAACATGCGATAAAGCAAACCTTTTCTGTCAATCCAAACAAACAGCGCTCCTCTCACTCAGATTCCCTTCTGAGTCTCAGGCCAGAGCCCTGCTGTGCTCTTTTCCTGGTCTTTTAATGTCCAGCTGAGTGTGGACTCCAGTGGACCAGAACACCCGGACCGGAACCCAGCCTGCCACAGAGGTTGGAAAAACCGGGCCGGACTCTGGTTCAGTCCCTTACAGTGGAACGAATGAGAGGTGATATGTACCTATAATCATGTATCTCACCTTGCATACCGTCACAATATATATATATATATATATATATATATATATATATATATATATATATATATATCGTATTTTTCCCACCATAAGATGCACCTGACCATAAGACACACCTAGGTTTTAGAGGAGGAAAACAAGAAAAAATATATTCTGAACCAAAATGGTGTACTAAAATATTTTCCAGCGCCCATGAAATGCAGCTTGACCATTGCCATAGTAAATGCAGAGTGACCATGCCATAGTAAATGCAGAGTGACCATTGCCATAGTAAATGCAGAGTGACCATTGCCATAGTAAATGCAGAGTGACCATTGCCATAGTAAATGCAGAGTGACCATTGCCATAGTAAATGCAGAGTGACCATGAGTGACCATGCCATAGAAATGCAGAGTGACCATGCCATAGTAAATGCAGAGTGACCATGAGTGACCATGCCATAGAAATGCAGAGTGACCATGCCATAGTAAATGCAGAGTGACCATGAGTGACCATGCCATAGTAAATGCAGAGTGACCATGAGTGACCATGCCATAGTAAATTCAGAGTGACCATGCCATAGTAAATGCAGAGTGACCATGAGTGACCATGCCATAGAAATGCAGAGTGACCATGAGTGACCATGCCATAGTAAATGCAGAGTGACCATGAGTGACCATGTCATAGAAATGCAGTGAACGTTGCCACAAATTCAGCCTTACCTCTTCCACCTAACAGAAGACAGAGCAGGCCGAGCGGCCGAATGCTCTGTGAGGAACCAGCCGGAGGATCGCTCGGCACCCACAGGGGGTTTGGAAGTCTGTCCTCCGCTCTCCTGCCTCTCTTCCGGTGGTGGCGGCGGGGGGCGATGTGAGCGGTGGCGGGGTCGGTGCCAGCGGCGGCGGGGGCGGTTCCAGCAGCGTCATGGAGCGGTTGCAGGGGGTGGTGTCAGCGGCAGTGGGGGATGGTTCCAGCGGCGGCGAGGGGCGATACGAGCGGTGGCGGGGGGCGGTTCCAGCGGCGACATGGAGTGGTGGCAGGGGCGGCGGGGGGCGGTTCCAGCGGTGGGAGGGGCCTGTCATATATTCACACTATAAGACGCAGGGACATTTTCCCCCATATTTCTGGGGGAAAAAAGTGCATCTTATAGTCCGAAAAATACGGTAATCTCAAACCTATAACTGTAACTTTATAACTTTATGCTCCTTTTGCCACCCATAATTCCCTTGCTTTTGACATGATCACATTAACTTGCAAACATATACACTGGAGATATTGTAACTATGCAGATTATGTCTAGCATATAATAAAATCTCAACAAAGCAAAATGGAAAATAGTACAATAGCAATTACAGCCATTTAGTAGCAATCATAAAGTCAGGCTACTTTAAGTTAATTACAGGCTTGCATATAGATTTTGATGTTACTATATATGTAATTGTTCTATTTTATGCAAATTGTCACAGTATATGAAAGTAAATTTTGGCGGAAAGAATGGATGTAAATGAGGGGTGACAGATCTCTTGTCAGTGCAATAAAAAAAATGTGAGTGAATATCTTGTTGAGACACTGTTTTCCAGTTGAAATCCTTTATCTCTGCATTCCCACTCCAGCAAGGAACCATCATTTTGGAACACTGTTTTTTCTTATAGCAATGTTACCTGCTCCTTTCATGGCAGTTCATCCTGTTAACAGTGAAATAGGAAGGCAAGCAGAGAAATGAATTTGATAATTGCTTTATAATTGTACTTGTGACAGGTGATTTAACTTCAGCAATCTCGGGAATGCAGCTAAAACTATTTTTCTCTTTTGTGTAACTGATCTGTGTTCCATTTTAACATTTTTATGGCTGGGGCTCACCAAGCGGCTGTAGCCTATACTTTAAGAGGAGAGTGCAGCTGTAGCTGTCATGGTTGGTTGTAGCAAATAGCTTGCTTCAAAATACACATTATGATTTTCAGGGCAAGGGCAAATTGATACCTTTTTATAACTACATTTTCTAATTGAAAGCATTAAGCATATTTTATACTCTTGTTCCATCACAATGATATGTCTCATGGTTAACAGAGATACAGTAGATACATTTTCTCTGTAAGCCGTACAAGGGACCCATAGCACTAGGGAATTTATCAAGAGGGCCTCAACGAGAGAAAACAAATGGCTTTATTGCAGTCCCAACCATTCTATTTTTGCCCTCCCTTGTTAATTACCAGCTTCTCTATCAGACTAGTTAGTCATAATCCACAGTCCTGCACTTCCCATGGTATATTTGGTACAAAAATCACTCCTGGCCAAGTGCAGTTTCAAAAATACCCCATAGTGTCTATCTTTTAACACACCAAGTTAGTTTCTTCAAAGCACCAGAACATAAATCCTGTATAATAATACTCTTAATGAACAAGTCCTATTTTAAAATAACAGAAGGTATGGTCTCCACTAATACAGTAAGTTAGCCTAAAGTGTAAGTCAGGCCCGGACTTTGAATAAAAACCAGCCCTGGAAAAAAAATTCATACCAGCCCCATAGCATTTTTATACCGGCCCAACAGCAAACGTCATTATTTTCTTGTTCATAAAAGGGAAAACCATGCATTTTAAAGCACATTTGAAGAGTGTATTATATATAGAGAAGACAGATATGAAAGCACATAGGGATAGGGATGTATATATATACTGTATATATATATATATATATATATAAAAGCAAATTCCAGTTAAAAGTGCTAAAAGTGGTCAATCATCAAGGGGGACCCCAGGAACTCTGGGAACGTGGGGGGAGGGGGACTCTGTTGACCAGAGAACACCTTCCGCAGAAAGAATACATTAAGGTAAGGGGTGTAAGTTTACTAATATAGGGGGGAACCTTTATATCAGAATACCCCCTTACATTGTTGTATTCACTCCCCCCTTACATCAGTGACTCCCCTCGGACTGGCCTTGTGGCGCTGTCACTGACCTCCGCTCAGGTGCACCGTGGATCAGTCAGCTCTAGCTCTGGTTTTATCCTATAGTCTCCTCTCCACAGTCCACACATGTCTGACTTCTCCCATGACCCCCATCCCGGCAGCACTCCCTCTCTTGACTCCTCTCCAGACTCCCTCAGAGACTGCAGACATGATATAAGACAAGTGATGGTTAGAGGTTGCAGACATGATACAAGAAAGGTCAGAGACTGCAGACATGGTACAAGAGATGATCAGAGAATGCAGACATGGTACAGGAGATGGTCAGAGACTGGAGACATGGTACAAGAGATGGTCAGAGACTGGAGACATGATACAGGAGATGGTCAGAGACTGGAGACATGTTACGGGAGATGGTCACAGAATGCAGACATGATACAATAGACGCTCAAAGACTGCAGACATGGTACAAGAGATGCTCAGAGACTGCAGACATGGTACAAGAGATGGCCAGAGACTGGAGACATGGTACAAGAGATGGTCAGTGAATGCAGACATGGTACAGGAGATCAATGCAGCCTCATCAGTGCCCATTAATGCAGCCTCACTGTGCCCATCATTGCAGCCTCACTGTGCCCATCAAATGCAGCTTTACGGTGCCCATGAATGTAGCCTCACTGTGCCCACCAATGCAGCCTCACTGTGCCTGTGAATGCAGCCTCACTGTGCCCATGAATGCAGCCTCACTGTGCCCGTGAATGCAGCCTCACTGTGCCCGTGAATGCAGCCTCATTGTGCCCATCAATGCAGCCTCACTGTGCCCATGTATGCAGCCTCACTGTGCCCATGTATGCAGCCTCACTGTGCATATGAATTCAGCCTCACTGTGCATATGAATGCAGCCTTACTGTGCATATGAATACAGCCTTACTGTCCATAAGAATGCAGCCTCACTGAGCATATGAATGCAGCCGTACTGTCCATAAATGCAGCCTTACTGACCGTATGAATGCAGCCTTACTGTCCATGAATGCAGCCTTAATGAGCATATGAATGCAGCCTTACTGTCCATGAATGCAGCCCATGAATGCAGCCTTACTGTTCATGAATGCAGCCTTACTGTCCATGAATGCAGCCTTATGCCGCGTACACACGATCGTGATTCACGGCGGTGAAAACACCGCCGTGAATCACGACATGAAAAAAAATGAAAAACGAGGGAACGGCATTTTCCCCCACACACGACCGTTTTTCCCGTCATTTTTTTCTTTGTCGAGAAAAACGACCGTCTGTGGGCTCCGCGGCAGTGTCTCCCTATGGGAAAACTGCCGCGGACTAAAATGATGGAAAAAACGATGAGAAAATTTAGAACATGTTCTAATTTTTCTCGTCGTTTTTCCTGCCGTTTTTCTCAACGAGAAAAACGGCATAAAGCCCACAGACGATCGTTTTTCTCGGCGAAAAAAAAAAATGTAATTTTTCCCGACGGGAAAAATGATCGTGTGTACGCGGCATCACTGTCCATGAATGCAGCCCATTAATTCAGCATTACTGTCCATGAATGCAGCCTTACTGTCCATGAATTCAGCCTTACTGTCCATGAATGCAGCCCATTAATGCAGCCTTACTGTGCATGAATGCAGCCCATGAATGCAGCCTTACTGTCCATGAATGCAGCCCATGAATGCAGCCTTACTGTTCATGAATGCAGCCCATCAATGCAGCCTTACAGTGCATGAATGCAGCCCATGAATGCAGCCTTACTGTCCATGAATGCAGCCTTACTGTCCATGAATGCAGCCCATGAATGCAGCCTTACTGTGCATGAATGCAGCCCATGAATGCAGCCTTACTGTCCATGAATGCAGCCCATGAATGCAGCCTTACTGTCCATAAATGCAGCCTTACTGTCCATGAATGCAGCCCATGAAAGCAGCCTTACTGTGCATGAATGCAGTCCATGAATTCAGCCTTCCTGTCCATGAATGCAGCCCATGAATGCAGCCTTACTGTCCATGAATGCAGCCCATGAATGCAGCCCATGAATGCAGCTTTACAGTGCATTAATGCAGCCCATGGAAGCAGCCTTACTGGGCATGAATGCAGCCCATGAAATCAGCCTTACTGTCCATGAATGCAGCCCATGAATGCAGCCTTACTGTAATCAAATGCAGCCTTACTGAGCCCATCAATACAAGATACTTGCCTGGATTACACACACCAGGCATCTCCCGCGCTGTGTATGAGAGCTGGGTCTGTGTTTGGCTGTGCTGCCTGTAGGAAGTTCTTGCCCCTCTAGACCTGCTCGTGTGATAGTACATGGGAACACTGATTCAATCAGTGTTTTGCCTATCACAGGAGTCGGTCTAGGGGGGGCGGGACCTTCCTACAGGCAGCACAGCCGAACACAGACCCAGCTCTCACACACAGTGCCTGGTGTGTGTGATACATAGGAGAGAGAGGGAGGGGAGCGCTGCAGTCAGCCGCAGCTCAAAGCAGCCCCAGGACAGGCCCTGGTGTAAGTATACTTTCAGAACGATACCCTGCCCTATTTCAACGTGTAACCTCCAAAGTACAATAATGGTATTGAATCTTATAGTCACTTATATGTTGTGCGTTGAAGGGCAACAATTCATTAACCACTTAAGCCCCGGACCATTTGGCTGGCCAAAGACCAGGCCACTTTTTGTGATTCGCTACTGCATTGATTTAACTGACAATTGCACGGTCGTGCAACGTGGCTCCCAAACAAAATTGATGTGCTTTTTTTCCCACAAATAGAGCTTTCTTTTGGTGGTATTTGATCACCTCTGCAGTTTTTATTTTTTGCGCTATAAACAAAAATAGAGCGACAATTTTGAAAATAATGCAATATTTTTGACTTTTTGCTATAATAAATATCCCCAAAAAATATATAAAAAATATTTTTTTTTCCTCAGTTTAGGCCGATACATATTCTTCTGCATATTTTTGGTTAATAAAATCGCAGTAAGTGTTTATTGATTGGTTTGCACAAACGTTATAGCGTCTACAAAATAGGGGATAGTTTTATGGCATTTTTATAAATTTTTTTTTTTTACTAGTAATGGCGGCGATCAGCGATTTTTATCATGACTGAGACAATATGGCGGACACATCGGACACTTTTGACACCTTTTAGGGACCATTGTCATCTTTACAGTGATCAGTGCTATAAAAATGCACTGATTACTGTAAAAATTACACTGGCAGTGAAGGGGTTAACCTGTAGAGGGCGCTGAAGGGGTTAAGTGTGACCTAGGGAGTGATTCTAACTGTTAGGGGCGTGGCTTGCCGTGACATGTCACTAGGAAGAACAGGGAGATGTTGTGTTTACACTGACATCTCCCCGTTCTTCAGCTCTGTGACCCACCGGCGCGCGCACGACCACACGCGGCAAGTTAAAGGGAACGTATATATACGCCCATTTGTGCAGCCATGCTATTCTGTCGACGTAAGAACTCGTGCGGTAGTCGCCAAGCGGTTAATGCACTAAGTCAACATAAAAATAAAATGGAATGGCGTATTGCCAAAAGAGTGTTTACTTATTTCTCTGGGCTTTCCCAATCTTACAATGCTGGATCTATGTACTAAAAACATCCTGTTGTAGTCTAGCAGTTTTAATATAGCAAAAATAAATACTAGGAGAGAATCCAGGTTCTTTGTTTAGCAAAAGACTTGGGGAAGTATTTTTTATTTTTTTTTGCATTTTTTGACCCTTCACCTTCAATCTTAGGCAGCCAACCAAGGCAGTGTTAGAAAAACTGTAGCAGATTTACCATAGCTGAGACAAATTTTCTTGAAAACACATGCAACTGTCAGGAATAAATTGATATTGTCAAAGCCATATTTTTAAGTAAAGGAAGGGGATTGTTATAAATTAAGCTACATTCTTAAAGTAATAATTAAGTATAATCGTAATCTGTCTCACTTCTCCTTGCTGTGTGAAAGAATTGATAAATCACTATGCATATCCACAATTGGTAAGTTACTAATTCTTATACCTGTAATACACAACCATAGTACCTTCATTGTTCTGCACATGCATATGTATGGATTCTAGGGTGACCACATTTCCAAACTGCCATTCAGGGACACCTCCCCCCCCCCCAACCCCGAAAAGATTTTTGAATTTTTTTGCCCGATTTTTGGGGCAGGGGCGTATCGTGAAATCAGCGGGCCCGTGTGCAAGATCAAAAGTGGGCCCTAGGCATCAAGAAGAACAACAATATGGCGCACAAAGCACGTTGAGGTGAACAGTGGACATGTCTTAAATTGCACTAAATATTGGCTTAAAGGGGGTGTTGTTAAAGAGAGTCTGAGATCACTTATATAGTGCAGAATGTGGTAATGTTAAATAGGGAATGCAGAGTGTATGGTGGTGAGTAGTATGTACATGAGAGGAGTGCGGAGTGTATGGAGGTGGGTAATATGTACAGAAGAGGAGTGCGGCGTGTATGGCGGAGGTAGTTAGTGGAGAGAGGAGGAAGAGGAGTGCAATACCACCTCCTGATAGTCTGTCAGCCACTGCTATACCACCTTGGTGTTGGGGCACTCCGAAGGATGTAAGGGGGCACTCTGGAGGAAGTAAAGGGGCACTCTGGAGGCACTAAGGGGGCACCCTGGAGGTTGTAAGGGGGGATGAAAGGGGGCACTCTGGCGGTACTAACTTAGTCAGAGCCCCCTTACATCCTCCGGGGTGCCCCCTTAGTGCCTCCTTACATCCTCTGGAGTGCCCCCTTACAGCCTCCTCCAGGGTGCCCCCTTACATCCTCCTCCAGAGTGCCACTTTACATCCTCCTCCAGAGTGCTCCCTTACATCCTTCTCCAGAGTGCCCCCTTACATCCTCCTCCAGAGTGCCTCCTTACTACTACTGTACAAAGGGGCACTCTGGAGACACACAGATAGTACCTCCAGAGTGCCCCCTGCAGAGAGTCCTGAGGAGTGATGGCCATTAATCCATGCCAGGTGAATGTTAGGAAAAGCAG
Organism: Rana muscosa; assembly: GCA_029206835.1. Lineage (NCBI taxonomy): Eukaryota > Metazoa > Chordata > Amphibia > Anura > Ranidae > Rana > Rana muscosa. Next base: position 253,695,096 of record CM055117.1, on the reverse strand, counting down.
AGCACACCAGGGTGCAGGGTTCTGGGATGAGCTGTGTACAGGGTGCAGGGTTCTGGGATGAGCTGTATACAGGGTGCAGGGTTATGAAATGAGCTATATACAGGGTCCTGAAATGAGCTATATACAGGGTTCTGGGATGAGCTGTATACAGGGCGCAGGGTTCTGGGATGAGCTATATACAGGGTGCAGCAGAGGCGTAATTAGAACCTTCAGGGCCCTGGTGCAAGTAACCATGAAGGGCCCCCGACCTCCGGCATGGGCCATTCCCTCCAAGCCCAGAGGCTGCCCTATTCCACTACTGCTTGCTCTCTCCCTGCCACAGCCCTGACATAAGCTCGGTCCAGCCTGTGGTGTATGTTCCCATGTTATCTCTACCTGAATTACTGCAGTTCCTCCGGGGGATGCTGCACCCACTGCTGCTCAGGTCAGGGTGGCCGGGGGTGAGGTCTTCTCCCACTCCCTCCTGGGCTGGGATGAGCTGTGTACAGGGTGCAGGGTTCTGGGATGAGCTGTGTACAGAATGCAGGGTTCTGGGATGAGCTGTGTACAGGGTGCAGGGTTCTGGGATGAGCTGTGTACAGGGTGCAGGGTTCTGGGATGAGCTGTGTACAGGGTGCAGGGTTCTGGGATGAGCTGTGTACAGGGTGCATGGTTCTGGGATGAGCTGTGTACAGGGTGCAGGGTTCTGAAATGATCTATATACAGGGTTCTGAAATGAGCTATATACAGGGTTCTGGGATGAGCTATATACAGGGCGCAGGGTTCTGAGATGAGCTATATACAGGGTGCAGCAGAGGCATAATTAGAACCTTCAGGGCCCTGGTGCAAGTAACCATGAAGGGCCCCCGACCTCCGGCCTGGGCCATTCCCTCCGAGCCCTCATGGCTGCCCTATTCCACTACTGCTTGCTCTCTCCCTTCCACAGCCCTGACATAAGCTCGGTCCAGCCTGTGGTGTATGTTCCCATGTTATCTCTTCCTGAATTACTGCAGTTCCTCCGGGGGATGCTGCACCCACTGCTGCTCAGGTCAGGGTGGCCGGGGGTGAGGTCTTCTCCCACTCCCTCCTGGGCTGGGATGAGCTGTGTACAGGGTGCAGGGTTCTGGGATGAGCTGTGTACAGAATGCAGGGTTCTGGGATGAGCTGTGTACAGAGTGCAGGGTTCTGGGATGAGCTGTGTACAGGGTGCAGGGTTCTGGGATGAGCTGTGTACAGGGTGCAGGGTTCTTGGATGAGCTGTGTACAGGGTGCATGGTTCTGGGATGAGCTGTGTACAGGGTGCAGGGTTCTGAAATGATCTATATACAGGGTTCTGAAATGAGCTATATACAGGGTTCTGGGATGAGCTATATACAGGGTGCAGGGTTCTGAGATGAGCTATATACAGGGTGCAGCAGAGGCGTAATTAGAACCTTCAGGGCCCTGGTGCAAGTAACCATGAAGGCCCCTCGACCTCCGGCCTGGGCCATTCCCTCCGAGCCCTCATGGCTGCCCTATTCCACTACTGCTTGCTCTCTCCCTGCCACAGCCCTGACATAAGCTCGGTCCAGCCTGTGGTGTATGTTCCCATGTTATCTCTACCTGAATTACTGCAGTTCCTCCGGGGGATGCTGCACCCACTGCTGCTCAGGTCAGGGTGGCCGGGGGTAAAGTCTTCTCCCACTCCCTCCTGGGCTGGGATGAGCTGTGTACAGGGTGCAGGGTTCTGGGATCAGCTGTGTACAGAATGCAGGGTTCTGGGATGAGCTGTGTACAGAGTGCAGGGTTCTGGGATGAGCTGTGTACAGAGTGCAGGGTTCTGGGATGAGCTGTGTACAGAGTGAAGGGTTCTGGGATGAGCTGTGTACAGAGTGCAGGGTTCTGGGATGAGCTGTGTACAGGGTGCAGGGTTCTGGGATGAGCTATATACAGGGTCCTGAAATGAGCTATATACAGGGTTCTGGGATGAGCTATATACAGGGCACAGGGTACTGGGATGAGCTATATACAGGGTGCAGCAGAGGCGTAATTAGAACCTTCAGGGCCCTGGTGCAAGTAACCATGAAGGGCCCCCGACCTCCGGCCTGGGCCATTCCCTCTGAGCCCAGAGGGGGGCAGTATAATATAAAATGGGAGGGGTGACAGTGGAGGGCATGGGAGGGGGTGGTAGCAGAGGGCAGTATGATGAAAGAAGGGGCTGTGGAGGGCAGTATAATGGGAGGGGGCAGTGTAGGGCAGTATAATGAGAGGGGGGTTAGTGGAGGGAAGTATGATGGAAGGGGGTAGTGGAGGGCAGTATAATGTAAATGGGAGGGGTGGCAGTGGAGGGCAGTATAATGGGAGGGGCTGGGGTAGTGGAGGGCAGTATGGGGGGACTGTACAGCATTTCTGGAGAGGGGCAGTGTATGGGAGGTAGCAGAGTATAATGGGGGGTAGTGGATGGCAGTATAATGTAAATGGGAGGGAGGGCAGTATAATGGGAGGGGGGCAGTATAATGTAAAATGGAAGGGGTGGCAGAGGAGGGCAGTATAATGGTAGGGGGCAGTATTATGGGAGGGGGTGGTATCGGAGGGCAGTATGATGGGAGGGGGGCAGTGGAGGGCAGTATAATGGGAGGGGTGCAGTGTAGGGCAGTATAATGGGAGGGGGGTTAGTGGAGGGCAGTATGATGGGAGGGTTGGTAGTGGAGGGCAGTATAATAGGAGGGGGGTAGTGGAGGGCAGTATGATGGGAGGGGTGGTAGTGGAGGGCAGTATGATGGGAGGGAGGGCAGTATGATGGGAAGGGTGGTAGTGGAGGGCAGTATGATGAGAGGAGGGGCAGTGGAGGGCAGTATAATGGGAGGGGGCAGTATAATGAGAGGGGGGTTAGTGGAGGGATGTATGATGGGAGGGGTAGTGTAGGGCAGTATAATGTAAATGGGAGGGGTGGCAGTGGAGGGCAGTATAATGGGAGGGGGTAGTGGAAAGCAGTATAATGGGAGGGGCTGGGGTTGTGGAGGGCAGTATGGGGGGACTGTGCAGCATTTCTGGAGAGGGGCAGTGTATGGGAGATAGCAGAGTATAATGGGGGGAGTAGTGGATGGCAGTATAATGTAAATGGGAGGGAGGGAGGGCAGTATAATGGGAGGGGGCAGTATAATGTAAAATGGGAGGGGTGGCAGTGGAGGGCAGTATAATGGTAGGGGGGCAGTATTATGGGAGGGGGTGGTAGCAGAGGGCAGTATGATGGGAGGGGGGCGGTATAATGGGAGGGGTGCAGTGTAGGGCAGTATAATGGGAGGGGGGTTAGTGGAGGGCAGTATGATGGGAGGGGTGGTAGTGGAGGGCAGTATAATGGGAGGGGGGTAGTGGAGGGCAGTATGATGGGAGGGGTGGTAGTGGAGGGCAGTATGATGGGAGGGAGGGCAGTATGATGGGAAGGGTGGTAGTGGAGGGCAGTATGATGGGAGGGGTGGTAGTGGAGGGCAGTATGATGGGAGGGGTGGTAGCGAAGGGCAGTATGATGGAAGGGGTGGTAGTGGAGGGCAGTATAATGGGAGGGAGGTTAGTGGAGGGCAGTATGATGGGAGGGGTGGTAGTGGAGGGCAGTAAATTGGTGCGGGGGTTAGTGGAGGGCAGTATAATATGAGCGGTGGCAGAGGGGGGCGGTATGATGGGAGGGGGTGGTAGTGGAGGGCAGTATAACCGGAGGGGTGGCAGTGGAGGGCAGTATAATAGGAGGGGTGGCACTGGCAGTGGAGGGCAGTATGTTGGGAGGGGGTGGTAGTGGAGGGCAGTATAATGTACAGCATGACTGGAGTCTGGAGGGGTCAGTGTATGGGAGGGAGCAGAGTGACCATGAGCTACTCAGAGTTAGGGCAGTGCAGGGAGCATTTTGCCTACCTTTCTTCCAGCGCAGGAACAGCCATCAGGAAAAGCCAGAGTCGGGGGCGGAGTCGGGGGCGGAGCTTAGGCGCGAGGAGGAATCCTCCTCCGGCTCACTCGGAATCCTGGGGCTCCACTCTCCTCCTCGTCGTGACGTCACTGGTTGTTAGACGCTAGTCGGGCCATGCCTAGCAACCAGTTTTTTTGGCAGTGAGCCAGGCAGCGTCTGGGGGTGAAATGAAGCGGTCTCGGACAGAACTAGCACAGCAAGCAGTGAGGGACAGTGGCAATGCGGCGGCAATTTTTAGGGGGCATCAGATCGGCCAAGGGGGCAATTCAGGGACACTTTATTGTCCCGGAATGAAGGTGCCCGGGACCAGGGACAAAGATGTCCATTACGGGATAATCCCGGGCAATCCGGGACACGTGGGCACCCTAATTCGGTAGTACAGCACCAGAATACAGCATATTTGCTGCACCTTGGAGTCCACAGAACATTTTGTGTTCAGGGCTGCTCATGTATCCCCATACATTTGTAACTACTCAGATGTGTGGGTACAAGCATTGAGCCTTGTTGTCTCATAGCTTTTGCTGATTTGTACAGGCTGTGTCTGTACGCAACATCTGTGGACTTCAAAGCAGGGAATATGCTGAATTATGGTGCTGTACCCCCACATCTGTCTGCGTGCATAAGCCCTTATTATAAATAACATTGTTTCTGATTTCAAACTTTAAAATAAATACATTTGACTTCTATTCTACCTTGCACTGGGTTCTGAAACTGCTGTCCACCTCTTTGCCTATTCCTTCTCAGTTTTTTTAACCCCTGCTAGTAGAACTGAAACCAGATAAGTGTGGAATCGCAATAAGGAGGATGTTCATCCTGCGATGAACACCTCCTGGGACTCATTTATATATAGGCATTGGGAAGACATTTTGCATATTTTTTTCGTAGCAATTTTCCAATAAATTTATAAAGTATGAATAATGATGTTTAATTTTTGCTTTAAAGTGGTTGTAAACCCTTACATAAACCCAGTGAAGGGACTATCCACAGGTGATACACAGAGATACAACAAATCCTCCTACATAAGTTCTACCTGTCTATCTGTAGCCCTCTCTTTACATCCAATCAAAGTCCAAAATGTTTAAGCTTGACTGAGATTTCAGGAAAAAGGGGGTGAAGAGCTGAAGTTATGCTCTGCAGAGCTCAGTGAGGAGAAGTCTGAGAGCTGATTGGAGGGAAGGGTCACACCCTCCTTCACACAGCAACAGAGCTGAGGCTGTCAATCTGCTGGACATCCCTCCCCTGTCATAATTTTTTTTGTGGTATCAGGAAAAATTGTCGGAATTGATTCATGCTGATAGCAGAGCAATGAAGCAGCAGACAGAAATTACACGTAATGCTTTTAATTGAGACAAGTACACACTATAAAGGGATATGCTTTGTTCATATTTCATGTGTGAGGTTTACAACCACTATAAGAATTGTTTTGCATGTTTGCATCTCAATTGCACCTCCATCTTTTATCTGGGGACTTGTTGCTATACTGTTATTGGACTTTGGAGGTTACCCATGATCATAATATTCACTATTCTTTATTGGACAGGCATACAGATGTACTTATTGCACTGTTAGTACAATCTTCAAAAGTTGAAGCAAGCCCTCCACCCTCAAAACTGTCTTTTTACAAGTGGAGAGAGGCATTATAGGGAGGGCAAGTATGACTAAATGATATGATCTGCAGATCAGGAGAATATGTCAACTTTGGCAAATCTGTAAATCATAATTCTATCTTTATGTGCCTTTAATAATTTGATATGATTCTCCACAGACTGAATAAAACCGTGTACATATATTCACCAGAATCTAAGGCTTCATGAACACTGGCTGCTCCTAAAGTCACGTTTAGGAGCTTTTGGTGTTTTTTTGCTAAAGCCCCTAATGTAACTAAATAAAAGCCTATGTGTCCATGTACACATAGGCTTTTCTCAGAGTTTAGGAGCAGCCACCTTTAGGGGAGGTTAAACCTCCCTCTCCTGAACTCAGAAAAATCACGTTCAGGAGAGGAACATTTTGGCCAAAGACTGTGGCAAAAACTAGTGTAAACAGCCGTACCGGTTTACACACATTTTTGCAGTGCTGAGCATTTTTCTGTGGCCGGCATCCATGGGCACTTAGTGTACATGAAGCCTAAAAATTATAATTTGCCAATATTGGATGTACCCAATACACCAGATTTGGTTTACTCATTCATGCAGGCAATTTTTAATTGTGTCAGCGTTAATCAAGTGAACATATAAAAATGTAAACCATTATGTCAAGCGTATTGTTCTGTATTCACTTTCCCAGTGAATGCAGCTATTTACACTCTGAAATTTAAGCTTGCTTAACCACTTGCCGACCGATGCACGCCGACTTACGTCGGCAGAATGGCATGGGCAGGCACATTGGCGTAAAGGTACGTCCCTTTAAATTTGCCACCCAGTGAGATTGCGGTCAGCAAGAGCAGAACAGGGGAATGCCTTTGTAAACAAGGAATTCCTTTATTCTGCCTAGTGACACTGTCACTGATGACCGTTCCCCGTGATCGGGAACGGTCATCAGTGACATGTCACGTGTAGCCACGCCTTCTAACAGTAAGAATTACTCCCTAGGAAACACTTAACCCCTGCAGCGCCACCTAGTGGTTAACCCCTTCACTGCCAGTGTCATTTTTACAGTAATCAGTGCATTTTTATAGCACTGATCGCTGTAAAAATGACAATGGTCCCAAAATGGTGTCAAAAGTGTCCAATGTGTCCGCTATAATGTCGCAGTCACGATAAAAATCGCTGATCGCCGCCATAACTAGTAAAAAAAAAAATATTAATAAAAATGCCATAACACAGTCCCCTATTTTGTAGAAGCTATAACCTTTGCGCAAACTAATCAATAAACGCTTATTGTGATTTTTTTTACCAAAAATATGTAGAAGAATACGTATCGGACTAAACTGTGGAAAAAAAAATTATATGTTTTTTGGGGATATTTATTATAGCAAAAAGTAAAAAATATTGCATTTCTTTCAAAATTGTCACTCTTTTTTTGTTTATAGCGCAAAAAATAAAAACCGCAGAGGTGATCAAATACCACCAATAGAAAGCTCTATTTGTGAGAAAAAAAGGATGTCAATTTTGTTTAAGTGGCAAGTCGCATGACCACGCAATTGTCAGTTAAAACGACGCAGTGCCGAATCGCAAAAAGTGGCCTGGTCTTTGACCACCAAAATGGTCCGGGGCTAAAGCGGTTAAAGTAAACCTGTAATGAGAGTATGAAGTCTATTTAGCTCCATCAGAAAATGTCAGAAATGTCAGAAACCTGTATCTGCATTTGTTCTGTGTTAGTTTTTTTTTTTTATTATTATTTAAACAAGAGGGTAAATATATCATGGACCACCACCAGGCCAGTAAAGGCCTTATTCTGGTGGGAGGCATAGACAAAGGGAAGTTTTCAACCAACAACTAAAAGGAATAGCAGGTCTTGGGCTTACAATTTGCACATGAGATTTGGGTCACCAGAAATATATTCTAGTAAGAAATAAAGTGCATGTGTAGCCCATCAGGGAAGGTTTTGAACTCTGCTGTGTCCCTCTTGGAGAGGTTTACCCCTAGTTATCCTGGTGATTATTGTCACTGAGATAAAAACTGATGGTAAATCCAAAGTGAGTATTAACCAGAACAAGAAGAGTGCGTTAATCCTTCAACTGGGGCACCTGTTTCTTGACAGTTGTGAAAAAGGGGAATTCCCCTCACAATGTAGAGGTTTTCTCTCAATTCTTGTTGCATATGCAGGACAGGAAGTGAAGAGAAATCTCCCGAGCAAGAGACACAAACAGCAAGAAGAAAAAAAGTTAAATCAATTATTTAAATTCGATATGGACATGGATGCAAATACAATTGAAAAAAATTTGGAATTCAGAGTCTGTAATATTTTAACTTCTTAAAGCGGAGCAACAGCATTTGGAGATTTTTTTTTTTTTTTTACTCACTCAATAAGCACTGTTGCTATGGGGTCCCTTCTATTCTGTCACTTTCAGTCTTCGGCGATTGACGTAATTTCCCTCGGTGCCTGTGCTCCTGGGAGATGTATGTCATTCTTTTCCAGGAGTCAGTGGGCAGCGCCGAAGGCTAGCATTACGTTGTTCGGGAGGTGCATGCTGGGTATACAGCATCACCATATCCTGGAAGAGACTGCTAGGTGGCTTCATATGCCCTTAGTAGAAATGGATGCCCTCTGCAGAGGAAATATACACAGTAAGTTTGATAAAAAAAATTGAGCGGCGATTGGTTTTATGGAATGGATTAATGATGTTTAACGTGTGTAATAGAACGGATTAGCTTAACCACTTAACGACCGCCCACTGTAAATATACGTCAGCAGAATGGCACTGACAGGCAGAATCATGTACATATACGTGATTGCATTTGTATAGTTGGGGGGTCCGATCGGACCCCCCTTCTTTACAGTGGGTGGTTGTTTTACCTTCGGGAGCGATCTGGCATGAGGGGACGGCCGTTCGATTCCGGCCACCCCCTCTCGATCGCTCCCGGCGAATGAGAGAGCTTCCCCTGCCTGCCAGTAAGGAGGAAGTGATGTCATCTCTCCTGGGGCGCTCACATATACCGAGCGCCGTACAGGAGAAGATGCAGGTTAGTACACAAAACATCACACTGACACCAGGACACATAGGCACATAAATCGCCCCCCCAGGCCCCCCCAGACACCCCCAGATCACCCCCCAGCCCCCAGTCACAGTGTCACTGATTGCAGTGACCATTTATTTAGTGATCACTGCAATCAGTGACATTTGTGACTGTAAAAGTGTCACTACATTTAGTTTTAGGTCCAGTGTAGCCCCCTAACCCCCCTAATAAAGGTTTAACCCCCTGATCACCCCCCAGATAACACTTTCACCCCCTAGCACCGCCGTCACTAAGCAATCATTTTTCTGATCGATGTCTTAGCGTCGGTGATGCTGATCGGTAGCCAGTAATTTTTTTTAGGTTCGCCGCAGGTTTTTATAGCGTCGGGTACCCCCATATATTACCTAATGAAGGTTTAACCCCCTTGATCGCCCCCCAGGTAACCCTTTCACCCCCTATCACCACTGTCACTAAGTTATAATTTTTCTGATCGATGTCTTAGCGTCGGCGATGCTGATCGGTAGCCAGTAATTTTTTTTAGGTTCGCCGCAGGTTTTTATAGCGTCGGGTACCCCCATATATTACCTAATAAAGGTTTAACCCCCTTGATCACCCCCCAGGTAACCCTTTCACCCCCTAGCACCGCCGTCGCTATGCGATCATTTTTCTGATCGATGTCTTAGCGTCGGTGATGCTGATCGGTAGCCAGTAATTTTTTTTAGGTTCGCCGCAGGTTTTTATAGCGTCGGGTACCCCCATATATTACCTAATACAGGTTTAACCCCCTTGATCGCCCCCCCAGATAACCCTTTCACCCCCTATCACCACTGTCACTAAGCGATAATTTTTCTGATCGATGTCTTAGCGTCGGCGATGCTGATTGGTAGCCAGTAATTTTTTTTAGGTTCGCCGCAGGTTTTTTTCGCTTTGGGTACCCCATATATTACCTAATAAAGGTGTAACCCCCTTGATCACCCCCCAGGTAACCCTTTCACCCCCTAGCACCGCCGTCACTATGCGATCATTTTTCTGATCGATGTCTTAGCGTCGGTGATGCTGATCGGTAGCCAGTAATTTTTTTTAGGTTCGCCGCAGGTTTTTATAGCGTCGGGTACCCCCATATATTACCTAATAAAGGTTTAACCCCCTGATCGCCCCCCAGGTAACCCTTTCACCCCCTATCACCACTGTCGCTAAGCAATCGTTTTTATGATCGTTGTCTTACTGTCGGTGATGCCGATAGGTAGCCAGTAATTTTTTTTTAGGTTCGCCGTCAGGTTTTTATATAGCGTCAGGTACCCCCATATATTACCTAATAAAGGTTTTAACCCCCTAATTGCCCCTAGTTAACCCTTTCACCAGTGATCATCATATAAGTGTTACGGGTGACGCTGGTTTGTTAGTTTGCTTTTTATAGTGTCAGGGCACCCGCCGTATATAACCCAATAAAGGTTTAACCCCCTGATCGCCCGGCGGGTGATATCAGTTAGGTTTTAGCGTCAGAGAGGGTCTGCGTCACACCCCAGGCAGCGTCAGGTTAGTGCCAGTAGCGCAAACACCCACACGTGAAGCATACACCCCCCTTAGTGGTATAGTATCTGATCAGCTCAATATCTGATCTGATCAGATCTATACTAGCGTCCCCAGCAGTTTAGGGTTCCCAAAAACGCAGTGTTAGCGGGATCAGCCCAGATACCTGCTGGCACCTGCGTTTTGCCCCTCCGTCCAGCCCAGGCCACCGAAGTGCAGTATCGATCGATCACTGTCACTTGCAAAACACAACACACATAACTGCAGCGTTCGCAGAGACAGGCCTGATCCCTGCGACTCCAGTGCTGTAGGAGGTGATTTCACCACCACAGTTAAAAAAAAAAAGCATATATGCCGAAGCATTGGGGCAGCAGGAGCGGAGGAGCGATTTTGCTCCTAATGCCGCGTATATACGGTCGAAATTCCGACGGAGGCTTGCCCATGGAAAAGTCTGACCATGTGTACACGGCATAACTTTTGCGAGAAGATGCCCCCATGCTTCGGCATATATAAATGGTGCATGTATGCCCATCATTAGAAGTGGGTGGATGAAGGGCGGTATTCTAATGGTGGGCATACCCACCGATCAATCTTTTTTTTTCGTTCAGCCAACAGGCTGCATGAAAAAAAAGATTACAATACATGTCCAACAAGGACCAGCAACGTACTGGTATGTTGCTGGACTTTGAATGTTTATACCAGAATGATGCCTGCGGGTTTAGGTATCATCTTGGTATCATTCTTTTCAGCCAGCGGCCGGCTTTCATGTAAAAGCAATCCTAGTGGCTAATTAGCCTCTGGACTGCTTTTACAAGCAGTGGGAGGGAATGTCCCCCCCGGATATAAAAAGCGCCATTGGGAAAGCATTTTATCACACCGATCTTGGTGTGGTCAGATGCTTTGAGGGCAGAGGAAAGATCTAGGGTCCAATAGACCCCAGTTTTTTCAAAAAAGAGTACCTGTCATTACCTATTGCTATCATAGGGGATATTTACATTCCCTGAGATAACAATAAAAGTGATAAAAATAAATAAATATGGAAGCAACAGTTTAAAAATAAAATAAAAAATCAAAATTAATAATAAAAAAAAAAAAAAAAGCACCCCTGTCCTGCCCTGCTCTTGCCCAATGGCGAACGCAAGCGTCGGTCTGGCGTCATATGTAAACAGCAATTGCACCATGCATGTTAGGTATCACCGCGAAGGTCAGATCGAGGGCAGTAATTTTAGCAGTAGACCTCCTCTGTAAATCTAACGGGGTAACCTGTAAATGCTTTTAAAGGCTTTTAAAAATGTATGTAGTTTGTCGCCAATGCGCGTTTGTGCGAAATTTTAAAGCATGTCGTGTTTGGTATCTATGTACTCGGCCTAAGATCATCTTTTTTATTTCATCAAACATTTGGGCAATATAGTGTGTTTTAGTGCATTAAAATTAAAAAAGTGTATTTTTTCCCAAAAAAATGCGTTTGAAAAATCGCTGCGCAAATACTGTGTAGAAAAAAAAAATGCAACACCCACCATTTTATTCTGTAGGGCCTTTGCTTTAAAAAAATATATAGTGTTTGGGGGTTCAACATAATTTTCTTGCAAAAAAAAAAATGTTTTCATGTAAACAAAAAGTGTCAAAAAGGGCTTTGTCTTCAAGTGGTTAGAAGAGTGGATGTAAGCTTCCTAATGTTGTGTATAAAATGCCAGAACAGTTCAAAACCCCCCCAAATGACCCCATTTTGGAAAGTAGACACCCCAAGCTATATACTGAGAGGCATGTCGAGTCCATGGAATATTTTATATGTTGACACAAGTTGCGGAAAAAATACAATTTTTTTATTTTTTATTTTTTTTTTGCACAAAGTTGTCACTAAATGATATATTGCTCAAACATGCCATGGGCATATGTGGAATTACACCCCAAAATACATTCTGTTGCTTCTCCTGAGTATGGGGATACCACATGTGTGAGACTTTTTGGGAGCCTAGCCGCGTACGGGACCCCAAAAACCAAGCACCGCCTTCAGGCTTTCTAAGGGTGTCAATTTTTGATTTCACTTCTCACTGCCTATCACAGTTTCGGAGGCCATGGAATGCCCAGATGGCACAAAACCCCCCCAAATGACCCCATTTTGGAAAGTAGACACCCCAAGCTATTTGCTGAGAGGTATTGTGAGTATTTTGCAGATCTCGCTTTTTGTCACAAAGTTTTGAAAATTGAAAAAAAAAAGAAAAAAAAAATGTTCTTTCTTCATTTTCAAAAACAAATGAGAGCTGTAAAATACTCACCATGCCTCTCAGCAAACAGCTTGGGGTGTCTACTTTCCAAAATGGGGTCATTTGGGGGGGTTTTGTGCTATTTTGGCATTTTATGGCCTTCAAAACTGTGATAGGTAGTGAGGAGTGAAATCAAAAATTTGCGCCCTTAGAAATCCTGGAGGCGGTGCTTGGTTTCCGGGGTCCCGTACGTGGCTAGGCTCCTAAAAAGTCCCACACATGTGGTATCCCCGTACTCAGGAGAAGCAGCAGAATGTATTTTGGGGTGCAATTCCACATATAACCATGGTATGTGTGAGCAATATATCATTTAGTGACAACTTTTTGTAATTTTTTATTTTTTTTTGTCATTATTCAATCACTTGGGACAAAAAAAAAATATTCAATGGGCTCAACAGGCCTCTCAGCAATTTCCTTGGGGTGTCTACTTTCTAAAATGGGGTCATTTGGGGGGGGGTTGTGCTATTTTGGTATTTTATGGCCTTCAAAACTGTGATAGGTAGTGAGGAGTGAAATCAAAAATTTGCGCCCTTAGAAATCCTGAAGGCGGTGCTTGGTTTCCGGGGTCCCGTACGTGGCTAGGCTCCTAAAAAGTCCCACACATGTGGTATTCCCGTACTCAGGAGAAGCAGCAGAATGTATTTTGGGGTGCAATTCCACATATAACCATGGCATGTGTGAGCAATATATCATTTAGTGACAACTTTTTGTAATTTTTTTTTTTTTGTCATTATTCAATCACTTGGGACAAAAAAAAAATATTCAATGGGCTCAACATGCCTCTCAGCAATTTCCTTGGGGTGTCTACTTTCTAAAATGGGGTCATTTGGGGGGGTTTTGTACTGCCCTGTCATTTTAGCACCTCAAGAAATGAGATAGGCAGTCATAAATTAAAAGCTGTGTAAATTCCAGAAAATGTACCCTAGTTTGTAAACGCTATAACTTTTGCGCAAACCGATAAATATACGCTTATTGACATTTTTTTTACTAAAGACATGTGGCTGAATACATTTTGGCCTAAATGTATGACTAAAATTGAGTTTATTCGATTTTTCTTATAACAAAAAGTAGAAAATATCATTTTTTTCAAAATTTTCGGTCTTTTTCCGTTTACATCGCAAAAAATAAAAATCGCAGAGGCAATCAAATACCATTAAAAGAAAGCTCTATTTGTGGGAAGAAAAGGACGCAAATTTCGTTTGGGTACAACATTGCATGTCCGCACAATTTACAGTTAAAGCAGCGCAGTGCAAAATTCTGAATTCACCTCTGGTCCTTTAGCTACCAAATGGTCCGGGGCTTAAGTGGTTAAAAAGAATTCTAATCTGGGTGGAACTCCGCTTTAAAAACACAATTAAAAATAAAGCTAAATGATGAGGTTGATTACCTAGAGGAAAAGCTGTTCACTTAGCAAAGAAAATGTTAGTAAATACGTTGAACTTGTGTTCACTTTGAATATCCAATCATATGTGAGGGGAAAAAATACCAGATTTTTTTTTCCTTAGACATTATTCTTTCATTGAAATGTACACAGTTTCATCTTTTTTTACAAAGTTCAGTCAACATTCACTTTTCTGAGTAAACAGCCTCTGCTCCTAATGTGTAGCAGTCCATAAAGACCTGTGTTAATGGGCTCCAATGGGTAAATTGGTTTGTGACATTTTTAAGATCATTCAGTATTCATAGACCTGTGCATTTGACTTGAAGTTGACCTATTTCACCCTGCTTCAAGCTGCCTTTGCATTCTCATAGACGTGGGTGGGAACAAATGCAGTTAAGAACCAAACAAAAGCCCATAAACACTGGCCCTAAGACCCCTTTCACACTGGGGCCACGTTCGTGGTAAAGCGATCGTTGTAGCGGCACTTTACCGTTGTTTAAGTGGCGCTTTTCGGACGCTAGCGGGGTGCTTTTAACCCTAAAGAAGGAGTTAAAAACTCCTGTGTTGCGGCGCTTTCAAAGCGATTTTCAGGCGCTCTGGAAGCACTGCCCATTCAGTGCAATGGGCAGGGCATTATGGGAGCGCTAAATACAGCACTCCCAACTCGCCCCAAAGACGCGTCCTGGGAATGCACCGCCCGAGTGTGAAAAGTCACATTTGAATCAATGGGAGGTTGTTTTCAGGCGCTTAGCAGAGGCTATTTTCAGCGCTAAAGCACCTGAAAACCACCCCAGTGTGAAAGGGGCTTAAGGGGGCTGAAACAACAGGTAGTAAAAAGCTGGTTCAAAGAAGAACTAGATAAACATCCCTTCCTCAATATCGCGCCTTAGCCGCTAGAATAGGCGAGGATGCAGCCATTCCAGCATGATCTGTGTTGGAATAGTTGCAGTTGAAGACAGGGAAGAGATGGGGGTCTAATAAACCCCCAATGTCTCCATAAAAAGGACTTTTCACATTCCCATGGAATCATATAGGGGACTAGAGAAAGGAGATTGAGGCCCATCCCAGCCTAAAAGCATACCAGAATACCTCCATCCCTAAATAATATGTAAAAATGCAGGAAGGTAGTGGAGTTGGGACTTTAATTGAGGTATAGGGGTATAATAAATGAAATAAGATAAATAACTTGGATGTCATGGTTCCCTCTAAATTGGCATGATACGGTATAAGTAAACCAGTAATCACAATACATTTATGATACAGAAATGTAATCACAAAGGAATAATTTAATAACACATGATTAGTTGGGGAACATGATTAATGACATACAAACATAGTAATAAATAAATCAATGAATAATAAATATGTAATAACATGATCAACACGTATGTAATTGATAAAAAATAATATGGGCTAATGTAGAGCATCCGAGGATGTAAACTCTACACGTTTCATGGTCGCCTACCACTCATCAGGAGTTTGGATGCATGAAAGTAATCTAGAATGAAATAAATGGACAAATTTGTTGTGGTAGTTTCTGGGGATCCACTAGTCCCCATAGACAAACCCAATGCAGTGAGAAAAGGTAAGAAAAAAGGAATAAAAAATGTAGCAATATTATACCTTGCCAGACAGCCCGTGTACTGAGACCTTAATTGGGGACTAAACCACCTCCACACACACCCCATAAAAGAGGTGCAGCATAGGGCAAACCCATGTAAGTAACATCAATTGTGCCACACATGTGAGGTATCGTTGTAAGTGTTGGAGAGAGAGCAATAATTCCAAGGCCATAGTTCATGGTTAACTCTAAACTGATGACCTGTAAAAGCTTTTAAAGCAGTAGTTAACCACGGCTGTTAAAAAAACACCTGTAAGGAAATTACATAATGTGCTAGTATGCATTGCATTACGAAGCTCTGAAGGTCCGGCAAGGAATGCCGGACCTTCAGAGCGCATGCAACGGTGACATAACTGGAAGCATCCAGGGTGAATATCTCCTAAACAGTGCAGGTTTAGGAGATATTCATTTTACCTACAGGTAAGCCTTATTATAGGCTTTCTTGAAGGTAAAAATCACCATACGGGCTTTACTACTGCTTTAAAGCATCGCCTATGGAGAATTTTGAGTACCATTGTTTTGTTTTTTGCGATTTTACAGGAGTGCTCAATTTTAAGACTTGACATGTTTGGTATCTATTTACTCGACACAACCCCTTCTTTTGTAGTTTACCAAAAATTGGGCACAATATCCTGTTTTATTGCTCAAAAATGTATTTCAGTGTGTCTTTTCCTGAAAATATGTGTTTAATAAATAATTGTGAAAATATTGTGGAACATAAAAAATTTAAACTACCACCATTTTATACTCCATGGTTCCTGTTTTCAGAAAATATATATTTTTGGTGGGATTTACAGTCATTTCTAGCAAAATGCTGATTTTAACATGTGTGCACAAAATGAAACAATTGCCCTAGTAGACAAGTGGTTAAAGACAAATTTCACAATTAAATATAACTAAGAAATTAGCATGCTCTTTTTTTTTTTTGGTTAACAAATGAAATGCAAGAAACCTCCCTTTAACTTTGTTATGCCACAGCTGAACACAAACTATCCTGCAAAATAAACCTTAAACACATATAATTAATACATGTAGTTATTATGCATAGACCGTCACTGCTGAGCTTCTTGCTAATTACCAACACTTCCTGCAGGGGGAGCCAGATACAGTACTAATGAAAATAAAAACACAATAAATCAAACGATGCATCCCTCAAATTTAATACACTATCTGCTTATTAACTAATGTTCTCAACTGCTTGCATTTATTTTACTTTTACGCCTGAATATTAATTCAAACAGCAATTAGGAATACTGCTTCAAACAATGCTTTGCTCTAGTACAAAGTGAGTAATCTGTAGGCATTAAGCACAAATAAACAGGAAACAATAAAACATATATGGTAAGCAGAAATTTGCTGTATATACGATGAATGTTTTTAATGGAAACATCTTTTTGACCTTAAGGGAAGAACAAAGCTGCTCTATTAGTCCTTGAGGCATCTGTTGATTAAGCTAAAATGGTTATACTTTATATATAATTGAATACTGTCTAAGAAAGGCCTGGGAATTTTTTTTTTTTTTTTTTTTCGGGCCCTGTGACTCAAGAAGCCTCACAAAGTTCTTAGTGTTGTCTTGCAAACACAGCCCTCTATGAAAAGAATTCTCCAGCCATCCGGAATGATCACAGTAACCTCCCATGTAAATGTGACCTTCTCATTACTTCATAGAGTCACAGTGTCTCTGTCTAACTGTCATTCACAGAAGCACATTCTTTCACTTGATTGAATCCTGTTTGGAAGCAACAATTTGTAATTCTTTCCCTCAGTGTCTGAGTCTTTGCTTGATTATTCCGTTTTAACTGACAAGCCTTAAAATTAATTTCTCCAATTATTTTACATGTATTTTTCTTTTTTTTTTTTTTTTCTTTTAATTGCCATCTTAGAGGTGTAATCTAGCAGTTAGCTTTTTTTTTTTTTTTTATTGCAAAACAAAACATTATCATAATTACTATAATTACTATTTTACTGAAGAGCCTTTAAGGCTTAGAGATGATATGATTTTTGCTTTCTGCTTAACTGCTCATTTATATGCCTTCTGCAAGATTTCCTCTACTCGCACCTGTATTGAATCTAATGGTTGATCTGACCAAGCGGCTCCATCTGTCAATCTAATCATAACAATTTAGTCATATTAGAATGGAAGCATAAACGCCTTTAGTATAAACCCTCATCTGACCCTTTTGCGATACAGAATACAATATACTAGGAGGGAAATTTACAATGCAAGTTAGACACATATCTATTGCAAACCAGGCTGTCTCTTATTGAGTCGGGTATGCATGTCACTTTCTTGTTTATTTGTGACCCCTAAGCCCATAGTCCTGGGCAGCTGAATGAGATGGCATCTCATAAATGTATAACTTTGTATATTAGGGAGACCAGGTGAAATTCAGGACATTGTGGTATAACAGTCATAGGGAGTTAGGCACAATTCTTAAAAAAAAATCAAGGACACTTTTTTATATACAGCTGTTAGAATCAAAATGATTATTCTAAACATATTTTTAAAAGGTAGTGACCATTATTCTTTTAGAGCATGAATACTGAAGTTTTTAATTGCTTCACCCATTGTGGTTCTGATAAGGAGGCCGGGACAGAGGGTGAAACGGGTATTTGCGGCACCAAAACATAATTTATAGTTGTGGCATGCAATGGCTGTAGGTCTACACTAGTAGATTTCATTGCTGCCTGTGCTCTACTATCTGCCATGTAGGGCTGAAGGTGGCACAGGAGAAGCCAAGGGTCCCCGATAAGGGATATAAGCATTTTTGAAAAGGTTAAAGTGATTGCAAAGTAAAAAAAAATTTCTCTATAAAAATGACAAACATGTTATTCTTACCTCCTCTGTGCAATTGGTTTTGCACAGAGTAGCCCAGGTCCTCCTCTTCTCGGGTCCTTCTTTGGCTCTCCTGGCCCTTCCCTCCTGTCGAGTGCCCCAACAGCAAGCAGCTTGCTATGGGGCACCCGAGCCGAGTCACAGCTTCCTGTGTCCATTCAGACATGGAGCCCTGATTTGGCCCCACCCCCTCTTTCATAGATTTTTACTCAAATTGTAAAGGGTAGCTGGTATCAATTCAGTTCTACTGCAAGATAATGCAAAATAGAGTGAGACAGATTATGGAACAGATTTATTACAATCTGGAAACTTTTTCATAAATTAAAGTGGTTATAAAGGCAGAAGGTTTTTTTATCTTAATGCATTCCATGCATTGGAATGAAAAGCCTTCTGTGTGTCTGTAGCCTCCCCAGTACCCCCTAATATTTAACTGAGCCCCATCTCTGTCCAGCGATGTCCACAAATCCCTTGGCCATCCAGGACTCTCCCTTCTGATTGACTGAGACACAGCAGCAGTGCCATTGTCTGAATCGACACACGTAGCTGCAGCGTGGCTCGGGTGCCCCCATAGCAAGCTGCTTGCTGTGGGGGCACTCGACAGGAGGGAGGGGGCAGGAGCAGCAAAGAGGCACCCGAGAAGAGGAGGATCCAGGCTGCTCTGTGCAAAACCCACTGCATAGAGCAGGTAAGTATAACACGTTTGTTATTTTTATTTATTTTTTAAACGAGAATTTACAATCACTTTAAATAAATTTTGAAAGGCATCCCACTGCACTTCCACAAAGTATCTGCACTGCACTGTGTGCTAAGGAACTGTCATAACTTGTGGTGCATGTGTGTTAAAAAGAAAGGCACAGGAATTTTCTTCTATCCATTTTAGTGCAATGACAGCCAATTTGAAATTAATGGGCTGCTTTAACGAAGAGCATGTTAACAGGTGTGCAGTGATGCAATGCACACGAGTGGACAAGTGTGAATGGTTTTTAATGAAAATCTGTCTCCCCTCCAGTGGTAATTCTGTTGCAGCCCTCTGCAAATCTTTTTCAATTGGCTGCCCCTGATTGCAGTGTCAGATTTTCATCTGTTTGTGTTGCTAATCTGCTTACCACATTTCCCTCCTGGTAGTCGAGAAGGCGTTTTTTTTTTCTTATGCAATGCTAAGACCATGCGAAGAATGTTTAATCTTCCTCTCATATGCATGGAATAGTGTGCATTTAAACATAAAAGTGAAAGTTTACTTTATATAAGAGGGAATTAATTTCATTTTAAATACTTTGACCCATTTGGAATGAGTGGAGGGATACTGGCAAAACTGAGTTTGCCGTATAAACAAATGATCACTGCCCCCACCTATAACTGGCCTTTGCAGCAAGGAGCACATGGAATGGCAATTAATGTAAAACAAAGCCAAGTAAAAATTCCCAGCTCAACTTACCGACCAGCCTGCAAACAACCAAATTATCCAATTATCCTGTCTAACAGTTTACGTAAAAATCAGGGGTTTAGTTTGCATACATTTGCAAATACATGCATAATTTGCAGAGCTACTTCACGACACCCCAGTACATATAGCACAATGGTAGCAAAGGTGTCCAGTGCATCCCATCACCAGTATTCCAACAGTACAAACAAATAGCCACTGACCCCACCTATAACTGGCCTTCACAGCAAGTTGCACATGGAAGGGTGGCGCATGTCAAACAAAGCCAAAGAAAATTCCCAGCTCACTAACCAGCCTGCAAACAACCAAATTATCCTGTCTAACAGTTTGCGTTAAAAAACAGGGGTTTGTGCCTTTGAGGGGTGTGTTCTCTCCAGGCTTACCTGCCCTCTATATATCCATTATTTTGCATGTGCTTCCACTGTGGAGGTTCCCAAAAATGTATAGAGTTAGGACTGCAGATAACACTGGGGTGCCGCAAATAAATGCGTAAACTTCAGAGCCAAACGCCTATTTTTAACTCACACTGTTAGGATAATTTGGTTGTTAGCAGGCTGATTGGTGGGTTGAGCTGGGAACTTTCTTTGGTTTTGTTTGAGTTTGCTGTATACCTGCCAATTGGGTTTTGGGCAATTTTCTTTTTCAAAATTGAGAATTTTTGCTTTGACATTGTTTGCTAAAAAGAATGAAGTTGATTAGATTTCCTGTATTGTGTTTTGTGACTTTGAGAAAGTAATTTTGGGTTCTTCATTGTGGCTGAGTTTCATGACACCTGGGAAAACAGGCATGACTCCTTCAGCAATCACTGCCATCTTTTGGCAATGAACACATTATATTACATATTACAAATAATATTAAACCATGCAATGTTTTCACCAGCACACAATAGAAACCCAGGCTATTGTCAAGTGAGTTAAGTCACATCTGGGATGCAACACAGGAAACACAAGATGTCACACATACCACACACACAACACAGCAGGGTAAAGTGAATGCAGGTGGTATTGTTTTATGGGACATTAGAAGCACCTTCCTAATTTATTGCAAAAGGATTGAAGACCATCTTTTATCACCCTTGTAAGCTGAGTTTCAAATTAATTTTGTCCCATGGCTCTGATATGTGCACTACTAGAAGCACCCATATAAGTGTTTGTAAAGGCACAAGATTTTTTACCTTCATGCATTCTATAATACCTATATAAAAAACCTTCTGTGTGCAGCAGCCTCCCCCCCCCCCGATACTTACCCCGCTTGATCCAGCGATGTCCACGAGAAACTTGCCTCTCTGGAGACTTGCACTCCTGATTGGCTTTTGGCAGCAGTGGGAGCCATTGTCCATCACAGCTAGTGAGTAAAGTTGCTGAAAGTTTTGCAGTTAGTAACAGATTGGTGTACCCATTGTTCTTATAGTAACTGAAGCCTCTGTATATAAGACACTTACATGAGGTATGGATCACTTGCTGCTATTAGCAGGTCAATAAAATTGAGTTTGTATAATAGCATGCAACAATCTTGCTGTCACTTCCCCAACCATTATATTTAAAGTTGAACTATAGACAAAATGTTTTATTTTTTTGTCTGTTTTTTCATTTTGTTTAAAGCAAGGAAACCTGTGTCTCATTGCAAAGACTTCCTGTCTCATAGCCACACAGGAAGTCAAAGGAAATCTATGCAAATTGAAGGAATTTCATAGGGACCCCCATGTCAC
Organism: Rana muscosa; assembly: GCA_029206835.1. NCBI lineage: Eukaryota > Metazoa > Chordata > Amphibia > Anura > Ranidae > Rana > Rana muscosa. The sequence continues at coordinate 253,673,783 of CM055117.1, read as the reverse complement.
CGGAATTAGTGCCCCCATTGGAAGATTTCCACTTTTTTGGGGACATCCCAAAATGTGGGATTTTCTTTTACTTTCACTTTCAGTAATAATGGTAAACAGGACAAATAGAGGGGGTAAATCTCTTTAACGGGGACACAGACAGCAATAAAAACTGATAGGGGTTCTAATCCCTGTGCACTCTATCTAAAACAAAAAAAAAACAAGGTTTTGCCTTTAGTTACACTTCAAGTCCCATGGAAAAACAGGAACATTCAATTCCTTGAGTGTGTTTGAGGGATCCTGAAGCCTCTACTCTCACTATGATCTATCTACAGTTGTGTGTCATACAGAATTCTTATGTACCACATTTCCATGTCTCTTTTTTAGCCAGAGACCCTATAGGGTATCTAAAGGTTTAAAACCAGCACTCCCCTGCAGTACAAAGACCGATAACCCATGCAACCACTGTATCCTATTGCTTAAACATGCTAATCTGTGTTCACAAATAAATAACATTCTGATCAAAATGTCCTTAACCTACCTGGCAGTGGTTCTCGTTTTCAGAGTTACTGAAGAGGTTCATTAACCTCTTTGGAATCCTCTAGGGCAAAAGGGATCTAGTGGAAGATAGGTATGTACTGAACACAGACAGCAGCCTCTGGTTGGCCAGAGTTGGCCAGAATCCCTGCTATTTATTGCTGACAGTATATGCAAAATGCACAAAAGTTCATATAGATTACCACCACCCCCCCCCCCCCCCCCCATGGACTTTTTAGGCAGAACAATTGTATGAAGAGTATATTTCTTTAAAAGGCAACAATGCCACTTCATTAATACAGATGTAAAAGATAGAAAAGGGATCATATAGGCCCTAATAGTAAAAAAAAAGGCACGTTACAATTTTTTACAATGTTTGCATAAGCACATATATTGAAACCATTTTTCAAAAACAGCTTGTATAGCATCTTATTATATGAAAATTTGTTGTTACGTGCTTAACTATATTATGATATTTGGTGACCACCTATATTTGTATTGAAGAAGGGAAAATTACCCAGTGCACCCCTGAAGAAGGAATATAACTCCGAAACATGTTGGGATGCATCAAATAAACTCACGTGGACTGACCACTGTATATCTCTGGCAGTACCTGGGGTGAAATATGATACCAATTGGGTATCCAATTGATTACACCCTCTTCTCTGCCACTCTTCAACTATAGTACTGCTTATATAATTTTACTGCTAGGTTTAAAGGAGGCCAAGCAGATGATTGTGTAAAATCATTCAGGTTTTAATAAGAACAAATTAAGAAAATACTCAGTGGGACATACAAATACATCAAACCATCAAATGTACACCTACTGTATCCCTTGTCTGGTGCATTGTACACCAGTTGGGGCCCAATAATAATACATCATATTAAGGACAATAACATAGATTAAACTGTGTAGTACACAGCATCAAATCACCTGTCATTCTCTCATAATACATTATATTGATCTACAAATTATTTTGTTTTATTTATTTAAAAAAAGCACTAATTGCACTTGTATGTATGAAAAAATTCCTATGTTTAACAAGATTAGGGGAGCACAAAAATGTATTTGTATTTTCATAAACCAGCCTACAATTCCTTCAACAATACCTAGTGGTGTAAAACCCAAACGCAAACATTTATCATATTGCAGCTTACAAATTTTTTGATGTGAGGGCTTCATTTGTTTTTTTTAGGCAATCTAATGATTGGTAAGCTGCAATATATAAATTTTTTTGTTTTGGTCTTAATACTGCTTGAACACAATGTGGATTTTGAAATAGTACTTTTTCATATTGTTAAATATAAAGGCACGTTCGGAGGAGAGAAAAGTCAGAAAAAAACTGACACTGTCCTATTCTTTGAAGTACCGTATTTATCGGCGTACAACATGCACTTTTTTCCCCTTAAAATCAGGGGGAAATCGTGGGTGCGTGTTATATGCCGATACCCACCTATCCCCGTCGATCTCCGCTGACTGTGAGCGGAGCGATCGCCGCCGAGATACACATAGCCGAGTGTACTCGGCTTTTCTCGGCTCCGCTCACAGTCACGCCGGTGTGACTGTGAGCGGAGCCAAGAAGAGCCGAGTACACTCGGCTATGTGTATCTCGGCTCCGCCCAGTCCCTGCGTTCCGTGTGTTCTCGGCGGCGTTCGCCCCACTCCGCCCAGTCTCGGCGGCGATCTCGGCAGCGCCAATTTTAAATTCGGGCAAGGCTGCAATGAACACTGGGGGCAAGGCGACACTGGGGCAAGGCTGCACTGTGACAAGGCTGCAGTGGACACTGGGGCAAGGCTGCAATGGACACTGTGACAAGGCTGCAATGGACACTGTGACAAGGCTGCAATGGACACTGTGACAAGGCTGCAATGGACACTGTGACAAGGCTGCAATGGACACTGTGACAAGGCTGCAATGGACACTGGGGCAAGGCTGCAATGGACACTGGGGCAAGGCTGCAATGGACACTGGGGCAAGGCTGAACAGTGACAAGGCTGCAATGGACACTGGGGCAAGGCTGCACTGTGACAAGGCTGCAAATGACACTGATAAGGCTGCATTTAAATGTAAGTTTTTTTTCCTTAAACTTCCCTCCTAAACTTGGGGTGCGTGTTATACGCCGGCGCGTGTTATACGCCGATAAATACGGTACATTGGAAAAAACATATCTTTAAATCTGAAAAGCACATCCAGTCACAGAGTTTAATGTACACGGGACGTTTTACAACCTCTTCTGAACTATTTAACTTGACAGATAGTAACCGACGTATAAAAACTTCAGTTTTGCTACGTTTACATGCCGCGTTTAGATGCGTTTAGCTGCGTTTGCGTTTAAAAGCGTCTTTTTTTTTTTTTTTTTAAATAGTCAAAAATAAAAAATGCCTGTAAACGAAACGCTTAATGCAAGTTACCGTGTTTACACACGTTTACAAGCTGTTACAGGCATTTGGCGTTTCAAATGCCTCTGAACATCTGTCCTAAATGCATTTTTTTGCTTTTCAGAAAATGCTTCTAAACTCAACTGCCTAGAAATGACTATAAACGACCCTGTGTACATGTACTGATAAGATAACATAGAGGAGAGTTCAGGGGTAGCTGAAAAAAATGCCCAACAGCTCCTAAACTTCCGTTTACCAGCAGCAGTGTACATGAGGCCTAAACGTCCGTTTACAAGCAGCAGTGTATATGAAGCTCTATAGTTACACTTTTGGATTCTAGCTTCCCTAAAAAAAGCGGTTTAACATTGATAAGATAGTAGCATCATCAGCTTATTAAAATATTGTGCATGAAACATATTGTACATATATCTTAAGGATTTTGTTCATATTCAGGTTAACAAATTAAATTTTTGTTTGTTCTTCAATTTTGGAATGATTTATTGCAATCAGTTAAGTGTCTGCCAATATCTGTGGAACGAACTTCATAATAATAATGATAATAATAACAGTAATGAGGATAATAACACATGTTAATTATAGATATATTATACTATATCATATAAGAGAACACCAGACAATTACATTCCTCTTCTTTTTTTTTTTTCTTTTTTTTTACCTAGCAGATTTAAAAAAAAAACAAAAAAAAACACAAACGTACTAGCCTGCAACAGGGACAGCAGTTTCTGTCACCCTTTACCTGGAAAATGTAGTTATTGCACAGTGTATTTTACTCCAATATTTCACCCTCCCTAAACTACAGATATCAGTTTGTAAATCCCCACTCACTCGTTCATATCTAGTTCTAAGGGCCTGCTCCCACCATATGTTTTGGGCTGTTCTGGGCAGCCTTGCCCAACACAGTCCCATTGCATAGACAAGACAATTAGCCTTTTATCATATTAGCTCAATTCAGACAACTTTGCTGCAGCAGTGTGCGCTTCAAAATATATATGCTGCACTCTTTTCTTTGTAATGGGATCAGTGCAGTACACCAAATCGCAACCTGATGTTACAAATAAAGGTGAATGAAATGCCACTTTGTGACATTTCAATAAAATAAAAATAAAAAAAACGTGCAATCCATCATTTTTACAATGCATCAGCACCGTTCCGCTCACTTTGAATGAGTCCTTAAAGTGTTACTAAACACACAACAGTAAAATCTGTCTGTATATGCAGCATAGCATGCTTGTTATACTCACTGTGAAACTCAAGGGTTTCTGCATTGTGTAAAAAGGCTGTTTTATCCTGTATGCACAGATCCTCCCCTCCTGCACAGTAGATCTGGGAAGGCCAGCTAGCACAGGCAGAGTAGCCAACCTGCACATGCTCAGTTGTGTCTTTTATGCTGGGGAGATTAATTACTTGTTCTCAGAGCTAGCCAGGTCACATGATATTTTCATCACACATGTGGGCGTGTATACAGGCCGTAGTGGAAATCTCCTCCTTCCTGAAAACTCAGCACTGGAGAAAACTGTGCAATTTATCACTGACCGTGGTATACAGATCATCCAAAAAGGTATATAGTGGCAATATTTTTATGTAAAAAGAAGATTTATAAGCTGTGGGCACTGTGGGGGGCAGATGAACTATTTTCATATTACTGGGTTTAGTAACACTTTAACCACTTCAATACTGGGCACTTTTACCCCCTTCCTGCCCAGGCCAATTTTTAGCTGTCACATGTCACATATAAATGACAATTGCTCCGTAATGCAACCCTGTATCCAAACAAAATTTGTATCATTTTTTTGAGACTGATAGAGCTTTCTTTTGGTGGTACTTAACCACTTAACGACCGCTCACCGCCGATTTACGTCGGCAGAATGGCACCGACAGGCACAATCACGTAGATCTACGTGATCGCCTTTGTGCAGTTGGGGGGTCCATCCGGACCCCCCTTCACTGCAGTGAGCGGCCGTTAAGTGTTCGGGAGCGATCAGGCATGAGGGGGGGGCGCTCGATTCCGCCCCCCCCCTCGCGATCGCTCCCGGCCAATGAAAATGCTTCCTCCGCCATGTGATGTAAACACATGCTGGAGGAAGTGATGTCATCTCCCTCGCCGCGGTCTTTTCGTTCCCGGCGCCGAGCAGAGAAGAAGCAGGTTAGTGCACCAACAGTCCACTGACACGTAGGTACACATAGGCACACAAATCACCCCCCAGTCACCCCCAGATCACCCCCCAGGTCACCCCAAAGCCCCCAATCACAGTGTCACTGATTGCAGTGATCATTTATTTTACTGATCACTGCATTTAGTGTCATCTGTGATTGTAAAAAGTTGCAGGGCAGTTAGGATTAGGCCCCTTTAGGTCCAGGGTAGCCCCCTAACCCCCCCTAATAAAGGTTTAACCCCTTGATCACCCCCCAGGTAACCCTTTCACCCCCTAACTTCAGCGTCACTAAGCGATTGTTTTTCCGATCGCTGTATTCGTGTCACTGGTGTTTTAGATAGGCAGTTATTTTTTTTTAGGTTCGCCGCAGGTTTTTATTAGTGTCAGGTACCCCCATATATTATTTTAACCCCCTGATTGCCCCTAGAGTTAACCCTTTCACCAGTGATCGCCGTATAAGCGTCACTGGTGTCACTGGTTAGCCAGTAAGTTATTTAGTTATTTAGGTTACCCGTCAGGTTTTTATATAGTGTCAGGTACCCCCATATTTAACCTAATAAAGGTTTTAACCCCCTGATTGCCCCTAGTTAACCCTTTCACCAGTGATCACCATATAAAGGTTACGGGTGACGCTGGTTGATTAGTTTGCTTTTTATAGCATCAGGGCACCCGCCGTATATAACCCAATAAAGGTTTAACCCCCCTGATCGCCCGGCGGGTGAGATCAATTAGGTTTTAGCGCCAGAGAGGGTCTGCGTCGCCCCAGGCAGTGTTAGGTTAGTGACAGTAACGCTAACACCCACGCGCAAAGCATACACCCCCCTTAGTGGTATAGTATCTGATCAGATCTGATCAGATCTATACTAGCATCCCCAGCGGTTTAGGGTTCCCAAAAACGCAGTGTTAGCGGGATCAGCCCAGATACCTGCTAGCGCCTGCGTTTAGCCCCTCCGCCCAGCCCAGCCCAGCCCACCCAAGTGCAGTATCGATCGATCACTGTCACTTACCAAACACAACACACATAACTGCAGCGTTCGCAGTGCTTGGTTTTTGGGGCCCTGTACGCGGCTAGGCTCCCAAAAAGTCCCACACATGTGGTATCCCCGTACTCAGGAAAAGCAGCAGAATGTATTTTGGGGTGCAATTCCACATATAACCATGGCATGTGTGAGCAATATATCATTTAGTGACAACTTTTTGTACATTTTTTTTTTTCTTTTTGTCATTATTCAATCATTTGGGACAAAAAAAAAAATATTCAATGGGGTCAACATGCCTCTCAGCAAATAGCTTGGGGTGTCTACTTTCCAAAATGGGGTCATTTGGGGGGGTTTGTGCCATCTTGGCATTTTATGGCCTTCAAAACTGTGATAGGTAGTGAGGAGTGAAATCAAAAATTTATGCCCTTAGAAACCTTGAAGGCGGTGCTTGGTTTTTGGGGTCCCGTACGCGGCTAGGCTCCCAAAAAGTCCCACACATGTGGTATCCCCGTACTCAGGAGAAGCAGCAGAATGTATTTTGGGGTGTAATTTCACATATGCCCATGGCATGTGTGAGCAATATATCATTTAGTGACAACTTTGTTCAAAAAAAAAAAAGTTTGTCATATTCCCGCAACTTGTGGCAAAATATAAAATATTCCATGGACTGAACATGCCTCTCAGTAAATAGCTTGGGGTGTCTACTTTCCAAAATGGGGTCATTTGGGGGGGTTTTGTGCTATTTTGGCATTTTATGGCCTTCGAAACTGTGATAGGTAGTGAGGAGTGAAATCAAAAATTTGCGCCCTTAGAAATCCTGAAGGCGGTGCTTGGTTTCCGGGGTCCCGTACGTGGCTAGGCTCCTAAAAAGTCCCACACATGTGGTATCCCCGTACTCAGGAGAAGCAGCAGAATGTATTTTGGGGTGCAATTCCACATATAACCATGGCATGTGTGAGCAATATATCATTTAGTGACAACTTTTTGTAATTTTTTTTTTTTTTTTTTGTCATTATTCAATCACTTGGGACAAAAAAAAAAAAATATTCAATGGGCTCAACATGCCTCTCAGCAATTTCCTTGGGGTGTCTACTTTCCAAAATGGGGTCATTTGGGGGGGTTTTGTACTGCCCTGCCATTTTAGCACCTCAAGAAATGAGATAGGCAGTCATAAATTTAAAGCTGTGTAAATTTCAGAAAATGTACCCTAGTTTGTAAACGCTATAACTTTTGCGCAAACCAATAAATATACGCTTATTGACATTTTTTTTACTAAAGACATGTGGCTGAATACATTTTGGCCTAAATGTATGACTAAAATTGAGTTTATTCGATTTTTCTTATAACAAAAAGTAGAAAATATCATTTTTTTTCAAAATTTTCGGTCTTTTTCTGTTTATATCGCAAAAAATAAAAATCGCAGAGGCAATCAAATACCATTAAAAGAAAGCTCTATTTGTGGGAAGAAAAGGACGCAAATTTCATTTGGGTACAACATTGCATGTCCGCACAATTTACAGTTAAAGCAGCGCAGTGCCGAATCCCAAAAACAGGCCTGGTCCTAATGGCCCGAAATGGTCCGGGGCTTAAGTGGTTAAAGAGGAAAATAGGGAACATCTCTCATAATGTATGGGACTTTCAAGTCCTATACATTATGAGGGAATTTCCCTATTGTCTATAGTTATCCGGGATGTAGCCACACATTGCAGAATAATCATCCTACTATTTCAATTCTACTTAAAGAGGAACTGCAGTCTGCTCATATAATTTATAATAAAAATATATTTTTCATTCTGAAGCTAACCTCCAACCACTTTGCATATTATTTTATACAGTGCCTTGCAGAAGTATTAACCCCCTTGGCTTTTTAACTATTTTGTTACATAACAGCCTTTAGTTCAATGTTTTTTTTTTTATCTGAATTATATGTGATGGATCAGAACACAATAGTCTAAATTGGTGAAGTAAAATTTGAAAAATATATACATAAAACTATTTTTCAGAAATAAAAAAATTATAAATGGCATGTGCGTATGTATTTACCCCTTTGTTATGAAGCCCATTAAAAGCTCTGGTGCAACCAATTACCTTCAGAAGTCACATGATTAATGAAATGATGTCCACCTGTGTGCAATCTAAGTGTCACATGATCTGTCATTACATATACACACCGTTTTGAAAGGTCCCAGAGGCTGCAACACCAAGCAACTGGCACCACTAACCAAACAATGCCATGAAGACCAAGGAACTCTCCAAACAAGTAAGAGACAATGTTGTTGAGAAGCACAAGTCAGGGTTAAGTTATAAAAAAATATCAAAATCTTTGATGATCCCTAGGAGCACCAACAAATCTATCATAACCAAAAGGAAAGAACATGGCACAACAGCAAAACCTGCCAAGAGACGGACGCACACCAAAACTCACGGAGCGGGCAAGGAGGACATTAATCAGAGAGGCAGCACAGAGACCTAAGGTAACCCTGGAGGAGCTGCAGAGTTCCACAGCAGAGACTGGAGTATCTGTACATAGGATGGCAATAAGCCGTATGTTCCATAGAATTGGGCTTTATGGCAGAGTGGCCAGAAGAAAGCCATTACTTTCAGCAAAAAACTAAATGGTACGTTTTGAGTTTGCGAAAATGCATGTGGGAGACTCCCAAAATGTTTTGAGGATGGTGCTCTGGTTTTATGAGACTAAAATTTTACTTTTTGCCCATCAAAGAAAACGCTATGTCTGGCGAAACCCCAACACAACACATCACCCAAAGAACACCAGCAGTCAGGACTGGGAAACTGGTCAGAGTTGAGGGAAAGATGGATGGTGCAACATACAGGGATATTCTTGAGCAAAACCTGTACAACTCTGTGTGTGATTTGAGGCTAGGATGGAGGTTCACCTCCCAGCAGGACAATGACCCCAAACACACTGCTAAAGCAACACTTGAGTGGTTTAAGGGGAAACATGTAAATGTGTTGGAATGGCCTAGTCAAAGCCCAGTCCTCAATCCAATAGAAAATCTGTGGTCAGACTTAAATATTGCTGTTCACAAGCGCAAACCATCCAACTGGAAGGAACTGGAGCAGTTTTGCAAGGAGGAATAGGCAAAAATCCCAGTGGTAATATGTGGTAAGCTCATAGAGACTTATCCAAAGCAACTTTGACCTGTGATAGCCACAAAAGGTGGCTCTACAAAGTATTGACTTTAGGGGGGTGAATAGTTATGGACATTGACTTTTTCTGTTATTTTGTCCTATTTGTTGTTTGCTTCACAATAAAAAAAAACATCTTCAAAGTTGTGGGCATGTTCTGTAAATTAAATGATGCAAATCCTCAAACAATCCATGTTAATTCCAGGTTGTGAGGCAACAAAACATGAAAAATGCCAAGGGGGATGAATACTTTTGCAAGGCACTGTATATACTGTGATCCTGTACTTGCCAAATATGCTGCAGAAATCCCCCTCCACTAAGTCTGGCTGCATCCATTTTAACTCTGCAGCCCTGCAGTTTTCATTGTCCCTCTTATGACTCATCCCCCCTCCCTTCTTGGCAAACTCTCACAAGAGTGAGAGTGAGAGCTCTGCATGATAGCATAAGCCTAGGCCAGTGATGGTGAACCTTGGCACCCCAGATGTTTTGGAACTACATTTCCCATGATGCTCATGTACTCTGCGGTGTACTAGAGCATCATGGGAAATGTAGTTCTAAAACAGCTGGAGTGCCGAGGTTCGCCATCACTGGCCTAGGCTAATAACCAGACAAGAAACAGGAAGTGGGCTGTATAAGGTATTTACTGGCTGAAAAAATATGTTTTACTATCCAAAGTTAAAACAACGAGGGAAGAAGATTTATTAGATGAAAAGATGAAAAAATTACCGAAGGTCTGCTTTAATCATTATTGGTTTTTTTATCTTTTGCGAAACAAACAAAAAAAGGCCGAAAAGTTTGAAAAAAAGGTTTTCTTAGTTTCTGATATAAAATGTTGTAAATAAGTAATTTTTCGCCTTTGCTGATGTTCACTGATAAAGCTGCACTGATGAGGCGGCACTGAAAAGGTAGTACTGATGGGCTCTGATGAGGGACTACTGATAGGCAGCACTGATCGGCATTGACAGGCGTCATTGATGGGCACTGATTGGCATCACTGTTAGGCTTTACTGGTGGAGATTGCAGATGAGGCTGCACTAATTATCAGTCCACATGTCCCAACTGAGGAAAGCTGCTTATCGGCTCTCCTCTCCTCATGCGCTGTCAGCCTGAGGAGAGGAATGCTGATAACTGTCACTTCCTTTTTACACTGTGATCAGCTGTGATTGGACACAATTGGGGGAGCTCACGAGCGGCTTGCTCTGCAGAACATCGTATGACATCCAGTCAGAACAATTAAACCCCCGCCCGTCTGTCATTTTGCTACAGGCTGGGGGCGGGTATTGGTTAAGGAAGAGCTTGGGTAAGTACAATTTACACATGAATAGACCTCATGCCGCATACACACGATCATTATTCACGGCGGTTTAAAAACCGCCGTGAATAATGACATTTTAAACGAGGGAACAGCTTGTTCCCCACACACGGTCATTTTTCTCGTCATTTTTTAAAATGACGAGAAAAACGATCGTCTATGGGCTCCGCGGCAGTGTTTTCCTATGGGAAACACTGCCGCGGAAGAAATGTCAGGAAAAACGACGAGAAAAATTAGAACATGTTCTAATTTTTCTCATCGTGATTAATGCCGTTTTTCCCGTCGGGAAAAACTGCAAAAAGCCCACAGACAATCGTTTTTCTCGTCCAAAGGAAAAAATGTCATTTTTCCCGACGGCAAAAATGATCGTGTGTACGCGGCATCATAGCATACTTTTATAGCACTCTTAAAAAGAATTGATTCGATGAAAAGCAAACAAAAAAACACTGCTTATAGGGTGCCCAAACCTCTTACATATATAGGAAAATATTATTAGATGTGTATAGTCTTCTCTTTAACATGACACTGCTGGCCAGAATCTGGAACAAAAAGGACCCTGCTCCAAAATGGACTTTCCTTCAGTCATGATGCACTGGAAGGTTTCATGACTGCTAATTGAAGTACAGGTATTTTGGTATAAAATAAAAATAATGAAAGTTTTAGTTTGTTGATTTTTAAAAACATAGCACAAATAAATCACTACTATACAACAAAGAATACAAATGTGCCATAATATAGAACACAGTAGCGGTTTTAGCTGTAGGCTGTGAGTGTGCAAGGAACAGCCACTGTGTTCAAATTGATCAAACCAGCATCTCACATTTTAAGAATGCTTTATGTATAAATCTACGATGGCCCATTTTGCATGTAGGATATTAAAACAGGAGTATATTTTCTAACTTGCTGCAAAGAAAAAAGTGCATTATGATTTGATATTGAAGACTGCCTGTAAGCAGGTGATTGTGTGGTATCATTAACGGTGTCTTGACTCTTTCCTGGGCTTTCTGGGTCCTACCCCCCTGTTGTAAGCCACCCAAATACAAAGGGGGGGTTTAGAGCTACTCTCTCTTCCACATGGGGTTTCAGAGAAAGGACTGCAGCCTCATGTAGTCCTACTGGAGCATGTGGTACCTTTCTGGGTCACCCTGCTGGGATTCTTCCTGTAACCAATACTCTACCAAAATGGACTTGAGCTAAATAGATTTTATTTGGAGATGATATGAATCTTGGCAGCCTGCATTAGATAGTTAGGGCTGGACTCTGTTTCATGTACAGTGTGCTGCTGAATGCTCAGTAAAATGTAATTAACTGTTTCAAGCCTGGTTTGAAGTCATTAAAAGGGGTACATGAAGGTACATGGTGTATCTGTACAGCACAGCCTGTAAAGCACACGGATTACAAGAGAAATGCCACAAAGAGTTAAATCGGCAGGAGAGTCAGAGGAGCACAGTCGTTGCCACGGATATCTATGAACTGGTGATGTAAACAGCAGCCAGCCAGCGAGGACCAGTACCAGGTTTGGGTGACAGGCCCTCTAGTAGCGAGGGGGTCAGTCCTCTGGCTCCCTCCCTATCGGTCAGTTCACCCAAAAGTATCGGGGACCGAACCCATGGTACGAAAACCCCACAAACCCAGCTGCATGGTACGGAACAGCTAGAAGAGTTTAACAAATGCAAAAGGTCTGTGCTTGGTGTATGGCGGGACCCTAGTCTATCACTGGCAGTGAGGTGGCAGAGATATGCAGGACTGCTGGAGAGGGTATAGGCTCAATGGCGTCTCTCCTAAGGCAATATTCATTGAACGAAGGTGTGTAGTGACATGGGACAGAACATTTTACAGAGGCACTCTGTACATTGCACTACTGCACTCAGTGAATGGCTCATCTTTAACCCGGGGTTCTGCCTTAATGTTGACTGTCACATGACCACAGCCCTCCTGGTCTCAGTGAGCTTGTACACAAAGAAAGGTAGCCCTATGTGTACTGGTATGGTGGGCCCAACCACATGCCATTTCCAAACTAAGAAAATCTGTCAATGTCTAAAGGTCATTCCACACTGCCGCATGGTTTTTATGCAGGTTACCTGTGGTTTCCCATAGACTTTTTTTTTGTCCAGCGTGTTTGGCATGTTTTCATTAAAACGCATCAAAGAAGCAGCATGCTGGACTTTTGGCGCACTTTCGGAAAATATACCAAAACCGCGGGACATAATAGAAAGTTAGTCTATAGGAAACTGTGGGGAACCCACATAAAAGCTGCATGTACACTGTGCTGCACTGGTGCTGCAGATTGGCCTAAAGCAAATCGTACCTGAAATTACCTGCAAAATTAAAGCCATTATATTCACCATTCCAATAGCTAATGTCTCCTGACTTACTCTTCACCAGTGCTAAACCCTTTCATTTCACTGAAACAGGAGGATGGTAGGGGGGTTACAGGCTGTCAGAGAGGTGAGTATAATTGCAGGAAAATTCTGATACATTTTTTTTAGACTGACTGATAGCGTCTCTTTAAATAGGAGTATAGACAAACATAGGAGAAGTGTTGAAGCAGCCACTGTTCTGATGGTCCTATCTGCTCCATATATGATAGCACATGCTTTTAATCACCATGTATCTAAGCTGATAAACAGCAAGCATGTGATCAATAAAATAAAGAGCTGCAGGGCTTGTCTTGTCACAGCTCAATTCATCACCTCCTTCATGACCACATTTAATGTTAGTCTTGTTCTTACAGAAACACTTCTTGAAAGGTTGTACAATTTGTACAGCACATAATTTGCTGTACGGGCACATAAGATTGTAAACAGAAAATAATGTATTACAATTTATGTCATACATTTTTAATGATTTATTTAGGCAAGGGCATGCAAAATAAGCATGTGTATCAGTGAACTGGAATTGAGACTGTTATAGCTACACATAAATTTAAAAGTTGTATCAGTCACAGTTGGATATTTTCTGACATTATATTTTACCTATTGGTAATTCAAAACTATTCACTTATACTATTATGCATTGATATTCAGCTGGATAGAAAGAAGCTTATTGTTATAAACCTCATGGGTCACCACATCACTGACTCATTCCCTCAATTGGCCCAGCAGAAGATTTCAATCAGTCAAGCTCAGCCAATAGCCAATCAAAGTCTTCTGTGCTTTGGTGCTCTGGGTATTATTTATCATATATTGAACTTTTATTTGGAAACAATTGATTTCATACAGGTTATATAGTAAACAAAAGCATAAAAAAACCTCTGTATAAATGTAAAAACACAACAGAAATTAAACGTATAATTTAACTCATAATTTATCCTCAACTCAATCTACACTATGGGCCCCCTAAAAAAAAAAATTCAATTGCCTTCAGAAACCTCTTTATATTTGCAACAAGTAAATACTGGTATTCCAATGTTGCAGTCTATGTCTGCGCAGACCGATCGCCTATTTGTAACATCATCACAATGTGCAGTATTCTGTAGATTCTGTAGATTTAGAAAATGCCACCACTGGACAGCCAGTAGGAAGTGTTCACATCACCCAGGTAGTAATGTGGACACCCAAAGAAGGCCCGTCTTCCTTTGCAAGGTAATAGAAGAATGGGGGTCAACTTTGTGACTGACCATGGATTTAGGCAACTAAAAGGGGGTTGAGATAAATTTTTGCTAGCTTATTAATATTTGAGGACTGAAGTGGAGAAGGCATGTTCCATGGCAAAAAGAACCAAGCCAGTTTTCAGAAGCCAAAATCTTACATACAGCAGTTCTGAATGTTTTATCTATTACTTTTAGCATAAAATATAGAATGGCTGCTTTGTATCATTTAAGTCCTTTTTTTTTCCTTCTGAGAAGGGAACCTCAGATTGTAAGATTTGAGGGAATGGGTTGATAATAACAGATTATTAAATCCAATTAGGCAAACTCCACGCTGGCATCAACATAAATATTTATCTAAGATATGACTGTTTAAGTATTAGTAATAACAATAATTGTAATATATTTAATGACAGGAATAATGCATATTTAATCCTTTATAGAGTTCTTTCAAATAAAGCAACTGTAGTTTGGGTTTTCTGCCTCTTTAAACCACAAGGTTATCAAAATCTACTTGTATGTAATGCTGATAAATGAATATAGAATATTGAAAGAATATTTTCTGTATTCTGACTGAGAACTGTCAGAATGATTTATAGGCAACAGTTTGTGTGAATGTTCTTATTTTTTATTTTTTTTGTGTAAGATGAAAGTAAATTCAAGATACTTTTGTGTATTTTGCAAAAATGTTATGTTTCTTCTACTAAACTCCTGGGTAATTCTTAAAGTAAGTTGTAGATTTTTACAGTAAATAAAGAATGCAGTGCTGTAAGTGAGTACCGCAATGTGTCCTCCTTTTAAATGATACTAAAATTGCCCTTGATTGTACATTATTTCCAGAAGCCACCGATAAACATTCAAGAATAGATTCATAAACAGTGCCGTGTGTCTGAAATATGGATAGTTTCAGACAGACTGTATTTCTTTTGTGTTCATGGACGGACACAGCAGCATATTCTTGACAGTAGGGTATTAGCCTTCTAACAGGAGAGGACTAGGCAGAAACATGTTAAAGTGTTAAAACAGCATTAAACAGTACAGTACCACCCAGGGGGCGGTCCATCTAGGTACAACCCCTCTCCCTGCATCCAGCAGCTCAGTTTTTTTCTGCCTAGCATAGGAGAAGGACCTGGCTCCCTGTGGGCCCTTTGGTCCTGGAGTTTTTTTCAATTTTTTCCATTTTTTTCTGCTTTGATCCTGCAATCTTCTATCAACTGCAGACTGGGCGACAGGCTGGATGTCCTAGATCCATGTAGTCACCCCAGTTTCTGCCATCGAGTGTGTGCAGGCCTTTAGCTACGCGCTGGGTCGGCCACGACATGCCCGTTTGCTCCAGGGGTGGCCGGTGAGCTACGCGCTTTGGGGCATACATATGACTGGGCTAATTACTGTCCGTGTCACTGTGTGCCGGGCCAAAAGCTACCTCTGTACTGCTCGGGTGGTGGATCTGTCAGGGATGCTTCCAGCAATCCACGCAGGACTGGTAAGTAGCAATTTTCCCTGCCTTGGCAGGTTGAAATGGCTGGGCATCCCAGGGAGGTCGACTGGGGGTCTTTTTCCACCCTTCCCTTCTTCTCTCCCTCCCTTCCCTCCTCCCTATGCTCTCTGAGCCAGGCCTGCTGTGTTAGCCGGGGGTCCGCCTGGGGGGCTCCACTCTCTAGCGGGGGGCTGCACTGTGGGTCCGCTCTCCTAGGGGTGCTGTCTGGTGTCATGTGGGGGGGCCTCCGTGTTTTTCGGGAGCCCCGGGTGTTCGCTGCCTGTGTTTTTTTTTTTTTTACTGTGTACTTATAAATGTGTCCGGCCGCCATTTTGGCGGTGTCCGCCGCTTATTGCTGTGTTGTTTCCCATCAGCGGCCATTTTCCTGTAGTCCGCACGCCTTATGCTGTTTTCTTCACAGCGGCGGCCATTTTCTTGTAGTCTTTTCTACAGGGCAGCTGTCCGGCGGCCATTTTCTTGGGGATTTCGGCCTCTAGCAGTGCTTTTAGGTAACTGAACTGGGCGAACAGCCTAAGCCACTACTCAGGACAGTGACACGTGCGGCTGTGTAGGGAGAGCTCCTCTGATGGGACAGTGCGGAACGCAGCGGTGCAGGGCCTGCTTGGGTGGTGAGTCCTCTGGGAGGGCCCCTCGGCATCTGGAGCAGCTAGGAGGGTGGGCTGTGTGCCTTTTTTCTTATGTCACTAAGGGTGTCAGGCGCGTGGGTCAGCATGGCGTCGGAGGCTGATGCTTCCTCCCCAGACATACCCGTGTTAGCAACTGGTGCCCCTGCACCTGTTGTTTCTGTGGACGCTATGTCGGCAGTCCTGGAGGCTTTTGTTGCCAGGGTGGAAGCGGTGTGTGGGTGAAAGGGGGGTAAAAACGCCCCCTCCCCCACCATCTTCCGAGGATGTCTCTGACTCGGATTCGGGCCCAGCTACTGCTCCCGGGTTCTGATGTATCAGAGGACGCGGACCACGACCGTTCGGACAGTGAGGATGACTCTGGGTCCGGGTCAGCGCATGATAGGGCACTTGTTGGAGCACTTATCACCGCGGTGCGGGATACTCTTAAGTTGGAGGATAAGACAGATGCATCTGCAGAGATGTTGGTCCCTTTCGGGTTCCGCAAGCCTACCCGCACTGAAAAGGTGTTTCCTTGTGTACCTTGTCTAGAAAAACTTCTATACAAGGAATGGGAATGTCCACAAAGGACCTTTTCGGTCCCTAAATGTATAGCGGTCCGTTATTCCTTTGAGGAGAATTTCCTAAAGAAATTGACTTCTTCTCCGATAGTAGACCCCCCTGTGACCAGGTTGAACAAAGTGACCACGCTTCTGGTGAAGGGGGTTCCTGCTTTCAAGGACCCTGCGGCCAGGAGAGCTGAGGCAGTGGCCCGCTCCCTGTTCACGGTGGTGGGGTCAGCAGTGCGTCCGGCTGTGGCAGGGGCCTTGGTGTCTCAGACTCTTACTGAGTGTGCAAACGTGCTACACCACAAGTTAAAGTAGCAACAGGCTCCCCTGGCCTGTGTGGCACTGGCCGACCAGTTGGTACAGGGCCTTAAGTTTGGACACGATTTCATTGCTGTCCAGGGCCTCGGTCTCTGCGGTGGTACTGCGCCGCCTGATTTGGCTGAAATGTTGGTCCGCGGACCAGGCTTCTAAGAAGGCCTTGCTTGATTTACCTTTTATGGGTGAGAGGCTTTTCGGAGCCTCGCTGGATGACATCATTAAGGATGCCACGGGAGGTAAGAGTACTCTGCTCTCGCAATCCAGGACGGGTAAGGAGCCACGGCGTAGACATGGGCCCTCCTTTTCCGCTCATAAGCATTTTTTTCATCTGCCCGGAGCTGCAGGTAAGAGCTCCCAGACCGATAAGGCACCTGCTGGGGGACAAAAGTGTCCCTGGTTTCGCAAGCCCAACAAGCCTGCGAACAAACCTGCGACCGCATGAAGGTCTGCCCCCACCCGACACTTGGGTGGGGGGTCGTCTTCGCACGTTCGTGACTCGGTGGTCTTCACTGCTCTCCTACCGGTGGATTTGCGAAGTAGTTTCCTCAGGGTACAAGATAGAGTTTCTCTCTTGCCCTCCAAACAGATTTTTTCCCTCGAACCTTCAGCTTCCTCCGACTCGTCGGGTGGCCCTGTTTGGGGCAGTGCAGGATCTGCTGGTGCGCGGGGTGATCGTACCTGTGCAATTGCATAAAAGGTTTCAGGGGTTTTATTCAAATCTGTTTGTAGTCCCAAAGAAGGAGGGGGTCCGACCGATCCTGGATCTCAAGGCCCTGAACTGCTTTGTGAAAGTTGGATGGATGGAATCGGTGCACTCTGTAGTCGCAGCACTCCATCCGGGGGGATTTTCTGGCGTCCTTGGACATCAAGGACGCATATTTGCATGTCCCCATATTTGTCGGGCATCAGAGGTTTCTGTGTTTTGCGGTTGGGGACGACCACTACCAATTTGTGGCTCTTCCTTTTGGCCTGGCATCGGCACCAAGGGTTTTCACCAAGGTGCTCGCCCCGATTCTGGCCTTGCTGAGACAGCGAGGTATCGCTATAGTGGGTTACCTGGATGACCTTCTTCTGAGAGCTACTTCAAGCTGAACCTCCAGAAGTCAGTGTTGGTACCGACTCAGCGCCTGGAGTACCTGGGCTTAGTTCTAGACTCCTTGGAGGTGAGAGTTTTTCTCCCCGTGGACAAATTACAGACTCATCAGGCGGCGTTGAAGCTGCTGGCATCCCGCAGATGGTCGTCGCTGCGTTTTTGCATGCGTTTTTGCATGCAAGTACTGGGCTTCATGGTAGCCTCCGTCAAGGCAGTACCGTAAGCTCAATTCCACACTTGTGCTTTACAGAAGGAGATCCTGTTCAAATGCGACAAGTCTCCGTTGTCCCTGGATTGTCAGATCCGGGTGGGCCATCTAGTCAGGACTTCCCTGGTATGGTGGCTGATATCTCTGACCCTTCAGTCCGGAAAGTCGTTTCTTCCCCTTCACTGGACGGTGATCACGACGGACGCCAGCCTGACCGGTTGGGGGGGAGTTTGGGGTGTCCAGTCGGCACAGGGTCGCTGGACGCAGGAAGAGTCCCGCCTACCGATCAATGTGTTGGAACTTCGGGCGATCAGGCATTGTCTCTCCACGTGGTCTCAGAGACTTCAGGGGTGTCCAGTCAGGATCCAGATCCCTCGTCTACTTCGCAGAGTGGAGACCGCGGGGATCTCGGTGATCCTGATTGCCCCAGATTGGCCTCGGCGTCCCTGGTACGCTGACCGAGTACGTCTGGTGGCGGATGTTCCTTGGCGACTACCGATGCGAGAAGACCTTCTGTCACAAGGTCCCATACTTCATCCTGCTTTACAGTCTCTGGCTTTAACGGCATGGCTATTGAAAGCCAGGTGTTGAGGCACCGAGGCCTGTCGAACTCGGTTATTTCTACCATGCTGAGGGCACAGAAGTCTTCCTCCCGGAAGATTTACCATCGTACGTGGAAGGCTTACATCTCTATGTGTGAGGAGCTGAAGTGGCGTCCGCGCGCATACTCGGTTTCCAGGATCCTGCTGTTTTTACAACGTGGTGTAGACCAAAAGCTTGCCTTAAGTACGATTAAGGGACAGATTTCAGCCTTGGCTGTCTTCTTTTAACGGCCCTTGGTGGCTCACTCACTGGTGAGTATGTTTGTACAAGGAGTTCGGGATGTGGCCCCTCCGGTTCGGCCACCGCTACCTCCGTGGGACTTGAATCTGGTCCTCTCAGTACTTCAGAAACCGCAGTTTGAAAACATTAGGGAGATTCCCTTATTGATGCTCTCACAGAAAGTAGCCTTTTTGGTGGCTATTACGTCAGTCAGACGGGTTTCTGAGCTGGCGGCCTTGTCTTACAAGGCCCCTTATTTGATCCTCCACAAGTATAAGGCGGTGCTACCCCCGCAGCCCTCATTTCTCCCTAAGGTCGTTTTGACTTTTCATCTCAATGAGGACATTGTACTCCCGTCCTTGTGTCCTCGACCGTCCCATCCGAAGGAGGCTGCGCTGCATTCCTTGGACGTTGTCCGAGCTCTGCGGGTATACCTGTCTGCTACCGCTCCGTTCCGGAGGTCGGACTCACTGTTTGTTTCGGTGGCTGGTCCTAAGAAGGGCCTGACGGTCTCGTCGGCCACCATCTTGAGGTGGATCAGACAGATTGTGATTCAGGCTTATGCGCCTCCCTTTCCTGTCACGGCGCATTCAACCAGGGCGATTGGTGGCTTTTCGACATCAAGCGTCTGTCTCCCAGGTGTGTAACGCGGCGACCTGGTCGTCCGTTCACACCTTCACAAAATTTTACAAGGTTGATGTGTACATCCTCGGATGCTTGCTTCGACCGCAAGGTTTTGAAGGCGGCTGTTTAAGGTTGCAACTCCTCCGCTGAGGAGCTCTGGCTATGTTTGGGGTGAAGTTTGTTTGTTTGCTGTTCCCACACCTCGTTGTTTTTACACTGCTTGGGGACGTCCCTACTGTCAAGAATATGCTGCTGTGTCCATCCATGAACACAAGAGAAAATAGGATTTTTGTACTCGCCGTAAAATACTTTTCTCTGTAGTTCATGGACGGACACAGCACCCACCCCTCCTTTTTATGTTTGTACTGCTTTTTGTCGAACTGAGCTGCTGGATGCAGAGAGAGGGGTTGTACCTAGAGGGACCGCCCCCTATATATATTCTGCCGACCTATATCGGCAATAGGCGGTCCTTAATGGTTAAGCAACCAAGCAGATACAAACTAGCACTGGAAAATGGCAGTTGTACAGCAAAATTTAGAACCTGTTTACGATGGGTCAGTAGTGAGTGTGTGAAACCATAGACATCTTAATAAATAGGGCAGAATCTTTTTTTCAGCTTTTGATGAAGATTCAGGTTATCTTAATGCAGATTATGATTTCCCAACCAATAATAAAGTACAGAAGGGGAAGGGGACAGCACCAAGGACCAGAAAGGTTGGTATGTAATTACCAGTATTGGATGTCCTGAAACGCCGGCACCTAGATGTGCCAATTTACTGCTGATGCTACTCACATTTGCTTTAATATTTCTCAGTAGAAAGGTAAGAAACAAACGACACTATGTAAATTCCAAAAAAATGCTCAATGCATCTTTTTGTTTCTATTCAGCTGCATTCTATTAGTTGTGCCAACACTACTTCTGCAGTCAATTGCAAATTGTGATATCCAGCTTCATAATGATGCCTTATGTTACCTGGGGGAGCTATGTCATACTGCACTTATGCTGAACAGATTCTTTACTATTTTTTAGGCAAGATATCTGAGATATCTTGACATTTTGGAGAAGGTTCATTGTTTGAAAAAACTCAAGAGAGAAAGATTTGCTGAGCCATGTAACCTTTAGCAGTAATACAAAAGAACAAGCAGCTATGAACTTTAACAAAATCAGACTCCATGAATCATATAATAAATGGTTAAATAATGTGCTTATAATAATATACTTCAAACTTTAGTTAATTTAAAAACAAAAAAAGGACCTATAAATGCTTTGATTCAAAAGGTGAGAAGTCTAAAATGTGATTCATGCTTTGTTTTTGACCTTTGATCATTTTGGGCTCATAATGAGATATTCCTTATGGTGATTTTACCCAAAATTTTGAGTTATGCATTAAAGTGAAGGTTCTATGTGGAACAAATGTTTTAAACTCCAAATTTATCAACCTGAGTGCTAGAGCATAATACCTACCCTATAGGAGATTAAAGCGAAACTTCACCCAAAAAGGGAAGTTTTGCTCTTCCTCCTTCCCCTCTCCTTCCCCTCTCCTCTGCCATATTTGGAATATTTTGTTTTTTGAGGGGGGGGGGGTGGGTACCTAGTTTTGACAAGTACCCACACCCACTTTTGCTTGGATCGCCTAGGCAATCTGAATGGAGGTTCTTTTGCCCCTCGTCCCCCTCCCCCCTCCCCGCCTTCAACCTTCTGGGATCATATGGCTGTGGGACCAGTTACAAAGTGCAGCGAGGCTCACGCATGTACAGTGGGCAGCCGGCTCTGATGCCGCAAGGGGTCACAGCCGGCTGCCCACAATTTGCCGGCGCAGGGACCAAAGTGCAGTAAAGTGCAGTGAAAAAAACAGCTTGGGTGAGGACGGCGCTGGATCCCTTTGACAGCTGAGTGTCTGTGTATTGTAGCTGCTCATTTTAAATTTTTAAGGAAATGACTGAGGAACCACTTTATTGACCCGTACACACGATCGTTTTTTCTGATGAAAAAAGACCGATGGACTTTTTTCATTGGACAAACCGATCGTGTGTGGGCCCCATCAGTCTTTTTTTCCATCGGTATCAAAAAACAGAACATGTTTAAAATTTTACCGATGGAAAAAAAAACGATAGCAAATTCCGTTCGTCTGTGGGGAACTCCATCGGAGAAAAATCCACGCATGCTCAGACTAAATTACAAGACGGGAGCGTTCGTTCTGGTAAAACTAGCGTTCGTAATGGACATAGCACATTCGTCATGCTGCAAAATTTTGCATCGTGAAATGTAGCACTTCCTTTTCTTCTTTCTAAACGGTTTTACCCCCCAAAAAAATTGTTGCGGATATTCACACAGAGTTCGGACAAAATGACTTCTTTGAGATCTCATGAATCTTCGTATTTTATTTTAAAGGCAGGTCTCCAAAATTTTTATTTTTTTATTTTTTTAATCAAGATCTCCTAATTTTTTTTCTGCCCTTTTAATATTTTATAGTGATGTCCCTATTTTTTTTATGGTCAAGTTATCACAACAACATTATTATCTCATGTTTTTTTTTCCCTCAAGGAGGTTGGTGTTGGTGTCCCTTGTTAATTACACATTGTATTTATGAAATGTACCTTCCTACTCACAAGAAAAACACATAATAGGCAACTATTTTAATTAAATAAAATATCCATTTATTCTGGAAAACAAATAAAGATGAATTGCAACAATTGTGAAATTAGTGGAATATATGCCGACTTTGGGCCCCAAAGGCAGACATGAAGGCAAATAAAATCAATAACATGAGGAGCCCCTCGAATTGGGATCACAATCTGGTCCCCGAATCGCAGAAATCAGGAGCAGCAGCAGCAGATGTCATACATGTCCCCAAGCTGTGGTACTCCAAAAAACGGCGTCTTCTGGCAGCTTGAAGCCAGGGAATCACTTTCTGGTCTTGCTTGTAGCCTTCCCTCCACTATTCCCTGCACGCTTCCCTGCAGCGTTCCTTCCACGGCTCCCTCCACGCCCCCTTGCAGGCTGTGGCTCTGGTGGTGGCAATGTGGCAGGAGGAGGAGGAGAAGGATGGGCCAGATCGCAAAGGTGTGTGGCCTGTGTCAGCTGGCCCCTCCCCATCCTGTGAAGGGCCGTAGATATCAGATCCTCACAGAGGGCACGTTGGCCCTCCTCCACTTTAAGGAGTCTATCGGCCACATAGCACCCATTAGACTCGTCTGGGTTTTAGGGGGGCCCTCATGATTTCAGCTGCTTCCCTAATTATTTTCAGGGATTCCTCCTCCACCTGAGTCATCCTCCTGGGCCTTTTCTGTCTCACCTGGAGGAGAAGCACCTGTGACTGGGTGCTGCCACTTGGCCCGGCCTCCTCCTGGGTGCCACTCACCCCTGCCTCCTCCTGGGTGCCACTCACCCCTGCCTCCTCCTGGCTGACCTCATCCTGTGTATAAAAAAGGGACATAGTTTTAGTTTTTGGTTCATCAATCACACATAATTTCCAGCTCATGACTGTTGCAAATTAAATGTTAATAAATAGAAAAGACTCTCATTCTGACCCCAGCATTTTTCATTCTTGTCCCAAACAATTCTGCTCACTATATATATATATATTTTTTTTTTTGAATAATAACATCTAGTTCCCAAAAATTATTCTTGGACAATAAATATGTTGAAAAATAATATACCTGACTATAGATGTGAAGATCCGGCTCTTCGAGGTCAGCCAGCTCCTCGGCACCCTCTGCAGGGGTGGAGGGAACGCTGGAGGGAAGGCTGGAAAGTGATTCCCTGGCTTCTATCTGCTCATCCAGAAATCGCAGGTGTTTGTAATACCACAGCTTGGGGACATGCACTTGGTCTGCTGCTGCTCCTGATCTCCGGGATTCGCGGACTTGTTTGTATTGCTTTTTGTAGCTGTTCCTCATATTATTGATTTTAGTATTAATCATGTTAAGTCTGCCTCTGGGATCCAGGTCTTCATATATTCCGCTAATTTTACAACTGTTGCCCTCCTTACATCACGATTGTGGTATAATGGGTTTTTAAGCTCCCATAAATTGGTGAGCTCTCTATATTTGTCTATGAATGCACGGAATATGACAGGATCTTTGAATCTCTGCATATTTTCTGCAAGATAAAACACAAGACAAAAACACTAGGGTCAGCCTAAACTATCCTAATATTATCCCAATCTAGCCCTTTAAAATGATGAATCAATATAGGCCACTGATGCCCCAACTTAAATTTTTACCTTCGTCAGTGACGTTCGGAACTTCCGGTCCTCCTTACTCCGCGCATACAACGTTGTTAAGACACGTGCGTGTTATCATTATCTTCCCTGCGCATGCGTGAAATTCCGCCCACGTTGGCCGCCCCTGACGTTCCCGCCCCTGATGTTCTTCCTCGGCTATTCCCCGCCCCTTCTTGTTCGACGCCCAGTGGGAGACGACATGGCGGTGACACAGCAGGTGCGGGTTGTTTTAACTTCCGACGAGGAAAGCCCGGAGCCAGAAACGTCCCAATCCAGGGCAAGATACAAGGCCAGTAATATGTCCTTTGCTGAGATGGCGGAGATGGTGGACATCTTGCGAGTAGAGATTACGATGGGAAGCATGGGCCATACAACACCCCTAATCTCAGGAAGGCCAAAATAATGGGCAAAGTGGTGAGGAGTCTGTATCATAAATTTGGGGTCCGGAGATCCAAGGAGCAGCTTCCGTAAAAGGTGGTCTGACCTGAAGCTGAGGGAGCCGGAGCAGTACAGGAAGATCAAAAGAATCCTACTAAAAAGTATGTTTTTATCCTGTGTTATTAATAATTTGATTATTATACTTGCATGTGTTGCTCCTCCATGTGCTTTTATAGACTGCTTGGATATTTTAAAATGGCCACTTTCAGGTTATTGGCCAAAGTATAATCGTTCGTAGTAAACATCAATCCTCCTCCAAATTAGTTATTTTGCGCAGATACAGGTAAACCACATTTGGTCATGCCTATTTGTTTTAAAACAACGTTTATAAACATTGTTGTCTAGATGATGTGTTTTGAACTAGAATGTGAAATGCAAACTTGATTCAGTGTAAAGGAGAGGACACTCAGCAGCTGTACTCTGGAGCACCTGTGTGGGACCCCAGAACAAGCTTTTTAGGGTGTCCCACACAGGTGCTAGAGTGGATATATTGGGGGTGTCTCCAGGTGTGTAACTTGGTCAAAAAAGGTCAGGTTTCCATAAAAAAATAAAAAAAACATTTTAAAACATGTCTTCAGCTTGTAACTCTGCAAAAAAAGGCAATTGTACCCCACTTCCAAGCAATGTTTCATATTCCTATTTCTGACCTCAAATATCTGTGTGATAAGTATACCTTTTGTTTCATTCTCATAGGGGAGCGGAGACTTGGAACACACCACTCTGAAGAGGCCAGGAATCACACACCTCGGAAAGAACAGAGGGAACCCCAAACTCAGAAAGAAGGGGACCAGAGAGAACCCAAACCTCAGGATGTGCAGGAAGGAGATGTGGGGGAAGGAGAGGTGGAGGAAGAAGAGGTGGAGGAAGAAGAGGTGGAGAAAGTAGAAGTGGAGGAAGTGTGCAAGATTGTCACCACAACAGGTCAGTGCCATACACCACAGATTCAGGGAATAGATGCATGTATGCATGCATATTTTTAAGACATGCGTTTTTGTATTTTTTTAGGTGATGTGCAACTCAAGTAGGTGAGAGGAAGGGTTTGCACCCCCAAAACACGTCCATTGATCCCCCATGATGGGAGATAGCACATGTTGACATTTGGCATGGGATCAGGATGAAAATCCCCATCTGACGCACAATTTGTGTGCATCTTCCAAATTTGCCTTGTTCAGGGGTGACATCACCCCATCTCATGAAGGCAACAGCAACACATTTTGGAAATACTATATAATGCCTGATATTGCCTTCATTTTTCCTATAAGGTTGAACTTTGTAAGTTCCATTGTTTTTATAATTTTTATTTTTTTTTACATGCGTGTTTATGCAAAACCAAAATGAATTTCTTTTTTGGGGGGGAAACACTGTTTAGAATGTCCCAAAAAATTTTATAACGCACAAGTTGTGCACAGAGTAAAAATATTTTTAAAATCTAAAATGTGTGGCTTCTTCTTTCTATGCTCAATACCATTATGTTCTTGTTTACCGTGACAAATGTGGTTATTTACTAAAGACAAAGCCACTTGGCACTACAAGTGTACTAGGATAACCTGGGAGACAGATTCAAGAAACACAAGCAATAATGAGAAATCAAGTTTTTGACAGATTTTACTTTTTTTATTTTAAAAAGTTTAAAATTCAGAGATTGTCTGGCAAAGCAATGGCCCCCCCTACCCATAAAGTACTCCACATATTTATCCCGCACTTCACAGGCACTTTGGGGGGCCAAGCCAATACGGCCAGTATCCAGGCCCATCAGGGCATTGTCTACAAGTCCGGCCTCTGGCCCAACAGAAGTAAGATAACTGGTTTAATTTCTGCGTAAATAGTTGTGCAGTATGCAGCAGGTAAAAACAATATGATTGATCTTGTATTCCGCCATATGGATAGAGGTAAGAAACAGGCGGAACCGGCTGGCCATTATCCTGAAGGCATTCTCAACAACCCTCCGAGCTCTGGCCAGCCGGTAATTAAAAACCCTCCTCTCTGGGGTGAGGGTCCTCAGGGGAAATGGCCTCATCAAGTGTGGTCCCAGTCCGAAAGCTTCATCTGCGATAAAAACAAACGGAAGGCCCTCAACGTTCTCCTCATCATGTGGTAGTGCCAGGCCACCACTCTGGAGACGTCTGGCAAATTCCGTTTGTGCAAACACACCACCATCCAACATCCGGCCATTCTTCCCCACGTCCACATACATAAACTCATAGTGTGCCGACACCACCGCCATCAACACAATACTATTAAACCCCTTGTAGTTGTAATAGCACGACCCCGAACGGGGTGGCGGCACTATGCGGACGTGTTTCCCATCGATTGCCCTTCTGCAGTTAGGAAAGTCCCACCGCTCGGCAAAATGGGATGCCACGGTCTGCCATTCCTGTGGCGATGAAGGAAACTGTGGAGTCAAACAAAAAATTTAAATTAGGACTTTTGCACATAACATTGCAAGCAGATTACACAAAAACATTATTGTCCAACATCAGTATAACATTTTTTTGGGGGGAGTTGTTATAGCCACAAATAGAAGGCACAATTAGCACATTCCTCACCCCCTCTGATGGCTCAATGCACACATTTTAAGGGGGGAGGGGTTCTAGATAAGTTTGGGCCTACAAAAAATAAAAATAAAACACTCTGCCTGATTGTAATGAGAAGCAAAACATTTGTACACATTTTAGGGGGGGGGAGGGTAAAGCAATACAATGGAGTTGACAAAATACATTGGTAAGTGACTAGGCTAGAAGTGTTTGGGCCAAGGATAGCATGCTGGAGAGGTTAGTGAAGGCAAATATGCATGTAGGCCCAAAAAAGGGTACAGCATGCATGGGGACAAAGGGGACATTCGCAGCATATTATAATCAGGGTAATTAGGGAAGGATGAAAGAAATACAATACATTAGTAAGCATTATATACATAGAATGTGATGTTAAAGGAGAAAAATTCCCTTAATATAGTCCTTCTGCATGACTTTTATGATGGCAGAACAGGTCTCTGGAATAATGACCCCCAGAGCCTGGGGGAGATGCCTGTCGTGAACTTGACGTCCTGCAGGCTTCTCCCAGTCGCCAGGTATCTCAAGGTGGTGACTAGCCTCTGCTCGGCAGTGAATGCCTGGCCCATCACAGTGTCCTGCCTCGTGATATAGGGGGACACCAAATCCAACAGACGGTGAAAAACGGGGTCCGTCATCCGGAGATAATTCCTGTAGTCATCAGGATTATTCTCCTGGATTTCCCGCAGCAGAGGCATATGACAGAATTGGTCCCGCTGAAGCAACCAATTCTTGGTCCATGAACTCCTCCTCACCCTGTTCATGGACTGAACTCGGGTTACAGTATTAACCGCAACACCAAGCGCATATGCAGCACAAGCTCTACGATGAGAACGTACTTCCAACATGGCTTTAAACCGGTCGGCTGGTCAGAACGAACTTAAACAGAACGCACCGAGGAACAGCAAGGCCTGTGAAGAACGACCTGAAAAACAGTAACGAGCGGCCAAGAAGGCACTGCAAAACAGAACCGACCTGACTGCACGCACTGAAAGACAAATACGAACCCACAAGCACAAACTGAAATGCAGAAAACGATCTGAAAAGCACAGAGACTGAAAAGCGCGAATCGGCTCTCACCAAACTTTTACTAACACGCGGTAACACAAAA
Source organism: Rana muscosa (assembly GCA_029206835.1). Classification (NCBI taxonomy): domain Eukaryota; kingdom Metazoa; phylum Chordata; class Amphibia; order Anura; family Ranidae; genus Rana; species Rana muscosa. The sequence continues at coordinate 253,645,624 of CM055117.1, read as the reverse complement.
TCATTTGAACTTCCCCTTTATAGTGCCGTCGTACGTGTTGTACGTCACAGCGTTTTGGACGGTCGGAATTTTGACTGATGGTGTGTAGGCAAGACTGATGAAAGTCAGCTTCATCGGAATTCTGATGGAAAAATCCATCGGATTTTATTCCATCAGAAATCCGATCGTGTGTACAGGGCATAAGTCTTCTAACTACTAGCAGAGTCACTGCTTTCGGTTCTGATCTTTAATGTTTGTACTTGTATTGGAGGGGGAAGAGATTGTCTGTGTAAAGCATAAGTTCAGATAAAATATCAAAACTCCTAAAAGGTAAGTATTCCTCTAGTCTTTTTTTTTTTTGTTGTACTACTTTAAGTTAGGGAAGCAGCAAAGGTGGAATTGCTAAAGATTAGTGTAAAGTTCAGGTTCACTTGGGCAAACTTTCCCTAAAATTCAAATTTTTAGCAAGTTGAATCATTATTTGGTATTTTCTTGCAAGAGGCAAAGAGGAAGTTTGAAACAATCCACCAAAGCCCAGCTACAGTATTTTTTATGCATATTTTTTATAGAAAGTTATAGTTTCTTTGCGACTAGGGAGATGTTTACCTTCATTACTGGAGTAATTAACTGACTTTTTGTGCTCAATCCCTATATACCAATCAAACAGACTGCGGGACTCTGGAGCCAACTTCTGATATTATTAATAGATAGTCTGCATCACCGAAAGTACCCGTGTAAAGAATTCATACATTTTATTGATACATAATACTAAAAACACAGTCCTGCTGGAAAAGCTGACATTTTTCAGCCGATAACCACCATAGTCATAGCCTATGACTAAGGCCATTTTAGGCTGAAATATGTATTTTATTATAGTTTTCATTTTTGAACAAATGCAAAGTCTCTACTAACAGTAGAAAGCAGAGGAAGGGTAGATATTAAAACAAAGCAAGATTGCTTTGTCAAAGTGCTCCTTCTGAAATGACAGCAATCACCATCTGGGGAGGGGACCAACAAGATGTTAAGAATATTCACACAAAAATTGATTGAAGATTCACTTTAGTTATTCAATTATGTAAAAAGGAAATTCTTGTTTGTTTTATCCAAACACGATTGGACAATTGAAGTGAATCTTAAGGGCTCTTTCACACGGAGGTCCGTTCAGGTCCGCCTGTCAGTTTTTTAGGCGGACCTGAAACGGATCCTCCATGTACCCCTATGGAGGCACGGATGTCAGCGGAGACATGTCCGCTGACATCCGCTCCGCCAAAGTGTGACGGAGGAAAACCCTATTTTTCCTTCCGTCGGCGGAGCGGATCGGATGACAACGGACTCTACGGTCCGTCGTCATCCGATTCCCCATAGGGGAGAGCGGCGCTCTGACAGGGCGGTCCCTGCACAGTGTGCGGGGACCGCCCAGTCATCCGTCGGCTCAGCGGGGATCAACGGAGCGATCCCCGCTGAGCAAGCGGAGCTTCACGGGGCGGATCTGCACGGATCCGCCCCGTGTGAAAGGGGCCTTACTCTTTGTAAGAACATCCCCATCTTCTTTAGCAAATAAACCTATGTGTATTCAGATTCAAGCACTTTTACTGTAACCACGGCAGCATGTGTTGTTTAACCACTTAAGCTCCGGAAGGTTTTACCCCCTTCATGAACGACCAGGCCATTTTTTGCTATTTAGCACTGTGCTACTGTAACTGGTAAAAGTCATGCAACAGTTGCTAACTGTGAAGTCATGCAACGCTGTACCCAAACAACATTTTTATATATTTTTTCACATAAATAGAGCTTTCTTTAGGTGGTATTTGATCACCACTGTATTTTTTTTATTATATACAGTAAATGATAAAAGACTGAAAATTTTGAAAACAATTGGTAAAAAAAAAAAAGTGTGTATTTTTTGGTTTGAATGGAAGTTATTGCGTCTACAAACTATGGTAAATATACTGGAATTTTTATTCTTATGTTTTTTTTTTATAATACTAATGGCGGTGATCAGCGACTTATAGTGGGACTGTGATAGTGCAGTGGAAAATCTGACACTAACTGACACTGGGGGGAACTGACACTGACATCACCGATGACATAAATACAGTGATAATACTTTGCACTGTCACTGTACTAATGACATTGTCTGGGAAGGGGTTAACATCTCAGGTAATCAAGGGGTTAAGTGTGTGCCTAACAAATGTTAGCTTGTGTAATGTGTGTTGCTTTTTAATAAAAAATATGATTATCTCTTCTCCCTGGTTTTCAGGGAGAAGAAACAGAGAGATTGTTCCCTCTATACAGAGCCCTGTGTTGATTTCCAACACATGGCTCTGGGCTGTGATTGGACATGAATTATTGGCTGGGGCCTGCTGACAAACTCTCGCTGTTAACAATCACAGCAGGAGTCATCAGGTGGGGGCGCGCACTCTGTACCCCAAAGAGGCTAGCGACGTATAGGTACGTCGCTGTGTCTGTACGGGCTGCCTGTCTATAGTACATTGTAGGCGGGAGGTCTGCAAGTGGTTAAAGAGGTCAAAGTAACCATCAAAGATCTACACCTTTGCATAGGAATGCACAAAAATGAGAATATAGGTCTTTGTAAGCTTGTCTTTAGAGGTTAAATATCATTGTAGTCACATGATCTTAGTCTTATTTAGGAATTAAAGTGACTCTGTCAGACTTTTGAAAGTTCCCTGCAATATTATTGCTAGTATTCTGGCCTGTGTCTTTTACCTGTCTCCTACTTTCACTCTGTTCCAGTGCTGAAGCATTAATGTCTTCAGCATACAACACTTTGAAAGTGTTGGATGCCCGTGTCCCCTGCTATAGGTAATCGGCCCTTTACTACTGGATAAAACGGTGATATAGGGATCAGAGGCTGGAGCTACTCTAAAAATGGTTGAATGCTGAAGAGTCTGGTGAAGGCTGCAGTGCTAGAGTGGAGTGACGGTAGGTCTAAAAGGGTGACAGCTTTTCAATATAGTCATTGCATCAAAATCAGAAAGGATCAATAGAGATTAAGAATTATTTTATTTTAATTCATAGGGCATACAAATAGCCAAATACAGGCCCTTGCTGTATAGGTTATGGTGCAAACCTACACATTCCCCTATACCTCCAATAAGGTGTTTCTGCCTGGTTGCCTGAGTCACCAATCTTACCTGAGCACTATCACTTGGGGGTGAAAGAGTTATGCCTAGTCCCATGAAAAATACTGGATATTATAAGTTTTGTAAGGACATATGATCATGGAGGGACTCCCATGTAAAAACATTAAAGTGGTTGTAAATCCTGTTCATGAAAGTTGACTTAAGCACATATATCTGTAGTGTTTACTTATCTCTCTCCAAAGCTCTAAGTGCTGTTTCTCTCTGGTGCTCGGTTCCTCTGTTATCAGCAGAGTAACTTCTGACAAGTTCTCCAACACGGGAGATAGCAGCAGCTGAAAATTTGGGTCGAGAGGGAGCTTAGCGGGAGATAAGCAGGGAGCTTGTCTATTCAGAATACAGCTCTGCATGCTCCTTCATTCCTCCGCCTAGGGGGAGGTGGGGTGTGGGCCTTTCCTCCAATCAGCTCTTGCACAGTGTAAGCCCAGACTCCCCACCCACTGCTGGAAGAGGAAGAAAGATTTCTAACACAGTCTGCACTTTCCAAAGAATGTAGAAAGGGGAAGACTGCAGATATACAAGTAAAGCTTATGTGGGAGATTTGTTTCATCTCTGTGTATCATCTGAGGCTGTTCACTTCACTGGATATATGGAGGGTTTACAACCACTTTAAGATACTGAGTGTGCCTGCTATACAGTGTTACATGGATGGGTTTTTACTGCATACAGGCTTACATAAATTTCCCTTTTAACTAATAAGATGAGAAGAAACATTGTCAGTAGCTTTATTTTTTGATGTTTCTAGATCTGATATAGATCATGTTAAAAATTGTCTTTTTCGTGATACTACATCACTCCAACTAACAATTATCTATTTAAATTAGCTTTCTATAAATCACAGCTAAAAGAGCAATAGCAAATACTTTCTGCTGTTTTAAGTAATCAAAACTTAACAGAATGCTGAAAAAAATCAAGCTGGAAAGCGTGTCACCAGAAATGGACGTTTTGTGTTTCATTCAATGTTTGAATATACACAAGCAAACACTATTATCTGGTATGTTGTTGCAGCATGGGAATCAAAACTGAAAAACAAAGATGTTGAGGCATTTTCAAAGCTGCAATTTTATCCACATAAAAATGACGTATTTTAAAAATTTTGAATAAATCTAGTAAATGTATTTCTTTTTCATTGAAAGGGACTGCTGAAAAGGTAGCATTTCATCAAGAGCAAACTATTCTTTCCCTACATCTAGATAAGTATTTTATTGTAGATTTTTTCACGCTTTAGGCAATTGATTTTACTTAGATAACTGTTTTTTATTTGTGTAAAGCATAGTCAAAACAACACATGCTACTATAAAATTTACATGTAAAAAAGTAATGTGATTGAGTTGTGTGTGTGTCTGTGATATATACAACATGTGTATGTATAAAGTGACAAGCAGCTCAGGGTTTAGTCCTTGATATGCCCAGGCTTTGTAGTAAAAGAATCAACTCTAGGTTTGTGCCTGGCTGAGATAAAGCATTGGATCTCAGTGTGAAGCCAGCACTGAAGAAAATGTCACCGCCAAGGATGTTAACAGAAGCAGACTGCTGCTCTGAAACTAAGGTAAGTAAGCGACTGCAGTAAAACAACTTGGTTGCCCTTTTAGCTATAATTTACAGTAAGTATAGATAATTGTTAGTTGGAGAGATGTATCTTTGTGTTAAGGCAGCCTACACACTTTAAACTGAAGGCAAAAACGACATATACCTTAAAAAAATAAACTTCTGCATTACATATGCTTTGCACTCATAACATAAGCTAACATGCTGAAAAAAAAAAAAAAAAAAGGATGTAGAGCTTTTATTGACAGAGAAGCAACAACTTTAGGCTTTATATAGCAGACCACTAAAAGTAATATATAAATCCGTACAAAAAAAAAAAAAGGAGAAGAAATGTACTTTCTTGTCATTCATACCTAAATATGATCCTTATTAAATTGCTGTGGATTTTATCAATTTTGCCGTCAACTATTAATGTTTTAAAATTCTACTGAATTATACAAGAGGACACACGGTATCAAACTGGGCCCCAGCAAGAGTTAAAGTGGTTCTATATGCTGAAGGTTTTTTACCTTCATGCATTCTATGCATGATGGTAAAAAAACATTCAGTATGCAGCTCCCCCGCAGCCCACCCCCCCAATACTTTCCCATGCCAGATCACTATCCAGCGATGTGCACAAGAGCAGCTGCTCTCCTCATTGGCTGAGAGGCAGCAGAGGGAGCCATTGCTGTTAATCACAGCCAGTGAGGAGGGAGTGGGGGCGGAGTGGGGCCAAGCCTCGTTCTTACTGTCTTATGGACACACAAAGCAGAGCTCGGGAGCAAGCATGACCACGTACCCCCCAAGCAGCTTGCTATTGGAGCACTCAGAGAAGAGGAGGAGCCAGGAGCACCAGCTGAAAACCTGAGAAGAGGAGGGACAGGCCTGCTCTGTGCAAAACCATAGCACAGAGCAAGTAAATATAACTTTTTTTTTTTTTTATGTACTTTTAATATCACTTTAATCCAGTGGGTCTTTAGACAGCAATATGGTACAGCCATGGGATAAGTCCAGGGGGCATCGGATTGTTTTGTAGATTGGAAACATTTGATTTCTGTGAAGTCGGCAACCTAACCCAAAAGCTGTGTTTAAATACGTAAGATGATCTGTATAATTTCTTAGTAAATTTCTGTGCTCACACAGGGGGTCTACAGATGAGGTTCTGCTTAACAAGAAGCACAGGGGTTATTGTATGCTGTACCAAGTTAAAGCTGGAAACCTCTGCATTGGCAGTTTGGGCAGGAGTCTCTGCTGAACTCCAGGTACAATATAAGAGCCCTAGACTCAGAGAAAAGTGTTATAGTATGCTAGAGTATACTATACAGAGTTTGCTCTTGTACCATACATGGAAAAACGCATGACTGCAGAGTCTTAAGAGAGAGAGATAAGAAGGAGCTTAGTACTGCTGGGACATATAGTTCTGCCCCTTTCCTTTATCCCTCCCTGTGGACCCTTTGCTGACTGAACCTGTGCAAACCCAAAGCTGCAGCTGGATTTTCAGGAGTTCCCCCTCTGCCCAACCTGCTTCAGGAGCCTCCTCCTGGTGCCACTCTGCCTTTTTTATTCTTCTCTTCTGCTGTGTGCTTTCTGGTGTACCTGCCAATACAGCCAGGTTACTCTGGATCTTCATGTCTCCTAGGACCCAGCGATTTTCACCCAGAAGAGCTCTGCAATCCAAGAGACCTGTAATCCTTTTTCTGTCCCATCCTGTCTCCTGATTATTTTCTTTCACTGTGCCTGTATTATTGCCCTGTGACCATAGACTTTTTTACTAAGCCCACAACGGTAAAATCAGTCTGCATATGCAGTAAAGCATGCTTGTTATACTCACTGTGGAACCTAAGAGGTTAACACTCTGCATTGTGTAAAAAGGCTGTTTGATCCTGTCTTCTCTGATCCTCCCCTTGTTTTACTGTCCCATTCCATCTGCTGATAGAACAGAGCCCTAGGAGGCCATCTGCACATGCTCAGTTTGGTGTGTATTGCTAGAGAGTTTTTTTTTTTTTTTTTTTTTTTTTTGGGGGGGGGGGGGGGTGCATGTGATCAGCACAGGCCCTTTAGCACTGTCCAGACAGGAATTAAGGAGTCATGCAGCCTCATAGGACAGTCAGAGGAGAATGAAAACTCCTCCTACAAGCTTTAACCAGCTATATACTGCTGATGAGAAAAGGTATTTAGAAGTTTATATTTACTAAAATAATTGCATTTCCATGTTCTGTGTATTGTGGGAGACCAGATATAGTGAATGCAGGGTCCTGGGTTTAGTAACATTTTAATGTTTGCTGTAACCCTATTGCAACATGTGAAGAAATGTCATCAGCATATGTATTTTTGTGGTCACATGATAAACATACAGCAATGTTTTAGAGCCACGCAGGGCCCCTTGCCTGACGAAGGGGCCCTACGTGGCTCTGAAACATTGCTGTATGTTTATCATGTGACCACAAAAAAAAAGCTTTGGACCCTTTTGAAGAATCCTTGGTGTGCTGATGACATTTCTTCGCTTTTGATCTTCCACGGTTTCCAGCCTGTGATCATTACAGCACCCAGCCAGTTTCTTGAACGTGTGCTTGGGGAACATTGCGTTTGGACTTACTATTGCCACATGTTTCTCAACTGTCACCTCTCTCTCAATGTACCTGGTTTGTTTCCTGTGACCCAACACTTAATCCTTGCTGTAGCCATGTGCTGCCTGTCCCTCACTGTGCCCAGATTGTTGCCCTGTGCCCCCCGAGGCCCCTTTCACACTACTGCGATTTTGCCACGATTTTACCACAATGTCGTGATTTTGCCTTGATTTCAGGGAGACTTGAGGCCTATGAACCTGAACTCACACAAAGTCGGACCAAAGTAGTGCATGGACTACTTTGAAGTCGGCAAGACTTGAAGTCGTACTAATATGAATGGTAGTTATTGGAAATCATGGGAAACGACTTGCCATGTGACTTTGCAGTCCCAAATCGTGGGACAAGTCATACGAGTGTGAAAGGGCCCTAAACATGATCTCTGCTGTGCCCTATTGATGCTTGACCCTCATTATTCCCAGATTTTTTTCTCTGTGACCTGGACTTAATTCTTGCTGTACCCTATTGCTGCTTGTGCATCACTGTGTTTGGATTGTTGCCCAGGGACCCTGGACTTTATCTCCTGCTGCACCATATTGCTGCCTGTTCCTTATGTCTAAATTGTTGTCCTGTGACTCTAGACTAGTAAGAATTCCCCTTATATTTTTGGTCATTGGGAATAATAATGCCACTTGACTTTGATAGTCATTCAGAAAAGGAGTGCCTATCCCTTACATTGATGGTCATTTTGAATAAGAATGCCCCCTTCATTTGGTGGACAGTATGAGGAAAAATACTCCCTTACATTATTGGTGATTGGGAATAAGAGTGTCCCCTCACATTGGTACTTATTGGGAAAAAGAAGGCGCCTTTACATTAATGGTCAATGGAAGGAGGAATTCCCCCTTTTCATTATTGGTCATTGGGAGTAGGAATGTCCCCTTACATTGGTACTCGGAGGGAGAAAGAAGGCCCTCTTCCATTGCTGTTCCCTTCAATTGCTGAGCATTGGGAATAAGAATGCTCCTTTTATATCGGTAGTCAGTGGAAAAAAGAATGCCTGCTCACATTGGTACTCAAATTAAATAAAAATGCCTTCTTAGGGTCCTTTCACATGGGACGGATTCGTGATGATCCGCCCCGTGAACAACCGCTTGCTCAGCGGGGATCGCTCCGTTGATCTCTGCTGAGCCGGCGGATGACAGGGCGGTCCCTGCACACTGTGCAGGGACCGCCCTGTCAGATCTCTGCTCTCCCCTATGGGGGGATCGGATGAACACGGACCGTCTGTCTGTGTTCATCCGTTTCGCTCTGCAGACGGATGGAAAAATAGGATTTTCCTCCGTCTGCAGAATCGGACCATAGCGGGGATGGATAATATCGGGTGTTAGCGGATGTTCATCCGCTGACACCCGCTATCCCATAGGGATGCATGTATATCCGTATTTCATCCAAAATGGATGGATGAAATACGGACATACTGTCCGCACGTGTGAAAGGGGCCTAACAGTGGTGGGCAGAGGAATAAAGAATGTCCCTTATAGATAGGTAATAAGATCATTGATGTAAGTGGTGTACTTACTTGAAAGAAGAGAGGGGCATTCTACAGGCCGTGAGCATCTGGCTCTGTTAAGTGATGATGGCATGTGGACTATACAAAAACCATCCAGCAGGGAATCAATCTCCCAGGCTAAGGCTCAGTCTGTCTGTATGTTGGGTGTTGCTGATCCAGGTCACTAAGCAGTAGTCCCTGGTAGGGATGAGCTCGGTGTTGGAGTCGAACGCATGTTCGACTCGAACATCGCCTGTTCGGCGAAACCAGAACTTTGTGGGCCGTTCGCGCCAAATTCGTGTGACGCGAACGGCCCACAATGCACTGTGCCATCGCACTGCATTGCCGGCACTGTGATTGGCCAAGCAAGCACTGTGACCCCGCATGCTTGGCCAATCACAGAGCCAGCAGCGAGGAGAGCCATAATTGGCCACAGGCAGGATGCCTGTGGCCAATCATAGCTCAGGGGGGTTTAGTACACGCCCCACACTATAAAAGGCCCCCAGCGTGGCGGCCTTGTGTAGTGTGTTCTGGAGTGCAGGGAAAGAGCTACATAGGCAGGGACAGTGTGTTCTACAGTGTGTTCTTTTCTCAGGCATCTGCAGGAGTTAGTGGGTGTTATGTGCCTCCAGCGCAGTATACACCTGTATCTACCCTTTATTGCTGTTCTCTAAGCTAGATAGGCAGGCAGGGACAGTGTGTTCTTTTCTCAGGCATCTGCAGGAGTTAGTGGGTGTTGTGTGCCTCCAGCACAGTATACACCTGTATGTACCCTTTATTGCTGTTCTCTAAGCTAGATAGGCAGGGACAGTGTGTTCTTTTCTCAGGCATCTGCAGGAGTTAGTGGGTGTTGTGTGCCCCAGCACAGTATACACCTGTATCTACCCTTTATTGCTGTTCTCTAAGCTAGATAGGCAGGGACAGTGTGTTCTTTTCTCAGGCATCTGCAGGAGTTAGTGGGTGTTGTGTGCCACAGCACAGTATACACCTGTATCTACCCTTTATTGCTGGTGTTCTCTAATAAAGGCATCTGCAGGAGTTAGTGTGTGTTGTGTCCCTCCAGCACAGCACAGTATACACCTGTATCTACCCTTTATTGCTGGTGTTCTCTAATAAAGGCATCTGCAGGAGTTAGTGGGTGTTGTGTCCCTCCAGCACAGCACAGTATACACCTGTATCTACCCTTTATTGCAGGTGTTCTCTAATAAAGGCATCTGCAGGAGTTAGTGGGTGTTGTGTCCCTCCAGCACAGCACAGTATACTCCTGTATCTACCCTTTATTGCTGGTGTTCTCTAATAAAGGCATCTGCAGGAGTTAGTGGGTGTTGTGTCCCTCCAGCACAGCACAGTATACACCTGTATCTACCCTTTATTGCTGGTGTTCTCTAATAAAGGCATCTGCAGGAGTTAGTGGGTGTTGTGTCCCTCCAGCACAGCACAGTATACACCTGTATCTACCCTTTATTGCTGGTGTTCTCTAATAAAGGCATCTGCAGGAGTTAGTGGGTGTTGTGTGCCTCCAGCACAGCACAGTATACACCTGTATCTACGCTTTATTGCTGGTGTTCTCTAATAAAGGCATCTGCAGGAGTTAGTGGGTGTTGTGTCCCTCCAGCACAGCACAGTATACACCTGTATCTACCCTTTATTGCTGGTGTTCTCTAATAAAGGCATCTGCAGGAGTTAGTGGGTGTTGTGTGCCTCCAGCACAATATACACTACTCCAATTCCTGGTTTTCCCATCTCCCTGCAGTCCATTACTATGTCTGGAAGGCCAACAAGAAGAGGCAGACAGTCAGGAGCCAATAAAAGAGGGCAAGCAGGCTCTGTGTCTAGAGACAACAGTGCTGGTCGTGGACGCGGTGCATCGTCATCAGCACGTGGCCATGGGACACGCTTGTCCTTATTTTCAGCAGCTGGACGTGTTGAGCCGCATCATGCCGAAGACTTGGTAGAGTGGATGACCAAGCCCTCCTCATCCTCTCTCACCCAGGCTCAGGGTACTGGCAAAGCAGCTGCCAAATCGTCCTCTTCCCTCGTATCAATGTCATCATCAGTCACTCCTTCTCTAGACCCACCATGTTCTCCTGAGGAGTCCCCCGAACTGTTTCAGCACAGTGTTGGGTACATGCTCCAGGAGGATGCCCAGCGTTTTGAAGGGTCTGATGATAATACCCAGCTAGAGGAAGGCAGTAGCGTGAGTGCAGAGAGAGGGGATGCTCAAGAAGGACAGCAAACTGGTAGTCATGTTCCAGCAGCTGCAGCATACTGCCAGATTGGCTCCAGTGATGAGGAGGGAGGATGCCCTCCGGGGGCCAGCGTAAGGGCAGAACACTGACTGAATCACACCGCAGAGCTCCGCCTGTGCAGGGCGCTGCCTCTGCTCGTTATTCCAAAAGTTCTTTGGTGTGGGCCTTTTTTGAGTCGAGTGCATCAGATCGCACCGCTGCTATTTGCAACATATGTCTCAAGCATATCTCGCATGGCCAAAACATCAGCCGCTTGGGCACCACATGCTTGACCAGACATATGTTGACCTGCCATGCAGCTCGTTGGCAAGCGTACCTTAAAGACCCACACCAAAGAACAAAGTTGACCTCTCCTTGCTCCTCATCAGCTGGGATCTCCAACCCCTTCAGTCCTCTCTGAAACCTGCACTGAGAGGAATGAAGGTGTAGAATTAGGTGTGTCACAGCCAAGTACTTGCGGGCACTCTGCTAGCAGTACACCGACGTCCGATTGTAGCAGGCAAATTTCCCTGCCTCAGCTGCTGGACCGTCAAAAGAAGTTCACTCCCAGCCATCCACATGCCCAGCGGTTGAATGCTAGCTTGGCTAAATTGCTAGCACTTCAACTGCTGCCTTTTCAGTTGGTAGACTCGGCCCCCTTCCGTGAGTTTGTGCAATGTGCGGTTCCTCAGTGGCAGGTTCCCAAACGCCACTTTTTCTCACGGAAGGCGATTCCGGCTCTCTACCGGCATGTGGAAGGCAATGTCCATGCCTCGCTGGACAGGGCGGTCAGCGGTAAGGTGCATATTACTGCTGACTCATGGTCCAGCAGGCATGGACAGGGACGATACCTTTCTTTCACGGCCCATTGGGTCACTCTTTTGGCAGCTGGGAAGGATGCAGGACAAGGTGCAGTAGTGTTGGAGGTTGTTCCGCCGCCACGCCTCCAAAATGCTACTACTGGTTGTGACACACCTCTCTCCTCCACCCCTCCTCTTCTTCTTCCTCCATGGCCTCTTCCTGTGCTTTGTCCTCGGAACCAGCGGTGCTCCGTAGGCGTTCAAGGGGCTACGCAAGTACGCAGGCAAAAAGATGCCATGCCGTGCTTGCGCTGGTGTGTTTGGGGGACAGGAGCCACACTGGGGCAGAGGTTCTGTCAGCTCTGCAGGGGCAGGCCGAGAGGTGGTTGACGCCACGCCAGCTTAAGCCAGGAATGGTGGTTTGCGACAATGGCACCAACCTCCTCTCCGCCCTCCGACAGGGACAACTGACCCATGTGCCCTGTGGGGTTCACATCCTTAACCTGGTGGTGCAGCGGTTCTTGGGCAGGTACCCGGGCTTACAGGATGTCCTGAGGCATGCCAGAAAAGTCTGTGTGCATTTCCGCAGATCATATAATGCCAGTGCTCGGCTGGCTGAGCTGCAAAAGGAGTTGAACCTGCCCAAGAACCGCCTTATATGTGACATGCCCACCAGGTGGAACTCAACATTGGCCATGCTGCAGCGGCTGCACATGCAGCAGAGAGTCATCAATGAGTACCTGTGCGACTACGGCACCAGGACAGGGTCAGGGGAGCTTGGTTTTTTTTCACCACGCCAGTGGGGCATGATCAGGGATGCATGCACTGTCCTGGCACCATTTGAGGAGGCCACGAGGATGGTGAGCAGTGACAGTGCATGCATCAGTGACACTGTACCTCTTGTCCACCTGTTGGAGCATACGCTGCGTGGAATAATGGACAGAGCACTTGAGGCAGGAAGAGGAGGACTTCCTTGCCTCTCAAGGCCCCCTTTACCCAGACAGTGTTCCTTCTGTCCCACCCATCGCACAGGAAGATGACGAGGAGGAGGAGGAGGATTGTGTCAGCATGGAGGTGGAGCCTGGCACTCAGCATCAACAGCAGCAGTCTTTTAGGGATGATTTACAGTCCCAAGAAACCCGTGGACTTGTACGTGGCTGGGAGGAGGTGGCTGCCGATCATGTCGTCCTTAGTGACCCAGAGGACTCCGGATCGAATGCCTCAGCTAACCTACGCTGCATGGCCTCCCTGATCCTGCAAAGTCTGCGGAAGGATCCTCGTATTCTTCGGATCAAGGAGAGGGACCATTACTGGCTGGCCAGTCTCCTTGATCCACGGTACAAGGGTAAGGTTGCGGACCTTATCTTACCGTCGCAGAGGATAAGACATCTCCGGGAGGCCTTGCAGAAAGGTCTGTGCAACGCGTTCCCAGAGACTGGGAGGTTACAAACTCCTGGTCCTGGACAACGAGTTGCTGAGGCTTCGGTCAGTCAAAGAAGGAGCGGTGGGGAAGGTGGCCGTCTGACCGATGCGTTCAGACAATTTTTTAGTCCGCAGCCCCAAGGTATGATCGGTTCCAGCAACCATCGCCAGCGTCTGATATACATGGTGCAGGAATACCTAGGGGCAAGGTCAGACTTGGACACCTTTCCCACCGAAAATCCTCTGGCTTACTGGGTCTTGAGGATGGATCACTGGCCAGAGCTTGCACAGTATGCAATTGAGCTACTGGCCTGTCCTGCATCCAGCGTTCTTTCGGAACGCACATTCAGTGCTGCTGTCACGGATCACAGGGTGCGCCTGTCCACCGACTCGGTTGATCGACTGATCGACTGACCTTCATAAAGATGAACCAGTCTTGGATCACCACCAGCTACCAAGCACCAGCTGATGTAACAGAATAATTTATTTTGAAATGTCACATCCCTTCAAGACTGCCTATGCTGATGCTGAGTGACTGCCCTGTTATGTTGACTGACTATCCTCCTCCTCTTCAATGATCCGATTCCTGATGATAGCTTGGAAGAACATTTTTGTTTCTGGGTGCCGCCACCAGTGGCTAAGGCCCAATTTTTCAGCCCCTGTTTAACAGGGGCATGTAATTACATTTTTTTATGCAATGCTTTGCAGCAGGGCTCATTCCTGCACTCCAACTAGAGTATCTGGGAGAGGTTGCAGTGTCGTGGCACCAGCACCAGTGCCTAAGGCCCAATTTTTCAGCCCCTGTTTAACAGGGGCGTGTAATTAAAATTTTTGATGCAATTCTTTGCAACAGGGCTCATTGCTGTGCTCCAAGTACAGTATCTGTGAGGGGTTGCAGTGTTGTGGCACCAGTGCCTAAGGCGCAATTTTTCAGCCCCTGTTTAACAGGGGCGTGTAATTACAATTTTTGATGCAATTCTTTGCAACAGGGCTCATTGCTGTGCTCCAAGTACAGTATCTGTGAGGGGTTGCAGTGTTGTGGCACCAGTGCCTAAGGCGCAATTTTTTAGCCCCTGTTTAACAGGGGCGTGTAATTACAATTTTTGATGCAATACTTTGCAACAGGGCTCATTGCTGTGCTTCTAGTACAGTATCTGTGAGGGGTTGCAGTGTTGTGGCACCAGTGCCTAAGGCCCAATTTTTCTGCCCCTGTTCAACAGGGGCATGTAATTACAATTCTTGATCTAATAATTCACAGCAGGGCCCATTCCTGCGCCCACCAAGAGTAACTGTGAGGGCTTACAGTGTTGTGGCAACACCACCACCACCACCAAAGGCCCAATTTTTCTGCCCCTCTTCAACAGGGGCATGCAATTACAATTCTTGATCTAATAATTCACAGCAGGGCCCATTCCTGAGCCCACCAAGAGTAACTGTGAGGGCTTACAGTGTTGTGGCAACACCACCAAAGGCCCAATTTTTCTGCCCCTCTTCAACAGGGGCATGCAATTACAATTATTGATCTAATAATTAACAGTAGGGCCCATTCATGCACCCATCAAGAGTAACTGTGAGGGCTGACAGTGTTGTAGCACCAGCACCACCACCAAAGGCCCAATTTTTTTCTACCACTGTTCAACAATGGCATGTAATTACAATTCCTGATATAATAGTTCACAGCAGGGCGTTCCAGCGCCCACCAAGAGTAACTGTGAGGGCTCACAGTGTTGTGGCAACACCAACATCTAAGGGGCAAATTTCAGCAGAGTATATACGGCAGGCCCCTACTTATAAACGACTCCTACTTGCAAACGGAAGGAGACAAAAGGAAGTGAGAGAAAATCTACCCCTAGGAAGGGAAATTCTCTCCTGTAAGAGTTAATATGGGAAAAAGGTGTCTCCTCTCTACTGATGCTTTATCACCAATCCTTGTTTCAATAAAAACCCTGCTTTTCCAAAAACATTTGTTATTGGGACGGAAAGTGAGGTGAAATGTTCTGAATAAGTGCACAGACAGCAAAACAAATGTTACAGAGGTGATAACCCTTCCCTATGTTTTCCAAAAAGCTTAAAAATATATTTTTTGGCTGGAGCTACACTTAAACAATGTACCTGTTCAAAATTACAAACAGATTCTAGTTAAGAACAAACCTACAGTCCCTGTCTTGTTTGCACCGCCTGTATACTGCTGTTCAGAGTATATAGGGCCTTTTTTTATTTTGGGTGCGGGTTCCCCTTAATATCCATACAAGACCCAAAGGGGCTGGTAATGGGCTGGGGTGGGGGGGGGGGGGGTTATGGGGTAGCCATGCCATTGTTCTCAAAGATTTTCATCCATATTGCCAGGACAAGACATGACATTAAAGTCGCAAGCAGTTTTAAATGGCTTTTTTTCCTTTAGAAATGTCATTTTGTGCAGGGACAGTTCTAAACACGGGAAACACATGCCACTTCACAGGCATACTTTAGACACCCCCCAGGTACGATATTTAAACTTTTTTTTTTCACTTTATGCATCATTAAAATTACTGCTCCCGAAAAACGGCCGTTTTTAAAACTTCTTTTTGCATTGATACATGTCCCCTGGGGCAGAACGCGGGTCCCCAAACCCTTTTTAGGGTTTGCGTCCATTGTATTTAATAGGGTTCTAAAGTTCGCGCAAACTTTCGGTCCGTTCGCAGGCTCTGGTGCGAACCAAACAGGGGGGTGTTCGGCTCATCCCTAGTCCCTGGGCACCAACTTCAGGTCCCTGGGTCTAGCCACACTGATGTATATACCTACTGTATACAAATTGTATATAGTTTGCCACATGTACAACGTTGTATAAACAAAATAGAACACTAAGATATTTATTGTTAAACGTTGCTTAGATGAAAACAGATGAAAACAATTAATACTTCATGGGTGGTTTACATTTACTCTATATTTAATATATACATAAAAAGAAAAAAATGTTTAACTTTCATAACACATCATTTTTCTGTCACTCCTGTCAAGCAGCTGTAGCTGTTCTAACAGCATGCAACCACTTTCTTGTTTCCACTTCCTTTTGTGTCTCTTGCTGTTCGTAGAAGTAGGGGGATCACAGAGTACTGTGAAGTTAAAAGTCCTTTTTCTTTCTTTTTTTTCAGATAGTCAGGACATTGGAAGGAACAAATTAACAATAAAACATTTGTAGGCTAAAATAGAGGAGATGTATAGCACAGCCCCAAGGGAATAAAATATGCTGACCAATCATCAGCAGGCACTGGAAAATATTTTCCTAAACGTTAAAGGTTACATTTTCTTAAAAGTTTATGAAGAATTCTGGCAAGCAGGATGGAACGGGCTATGCCTCTAAGGATGTAAAACGCTTGATAGGTTTTTGTGAGGAAGAACAGTATTCTAGGGCATGTATGAAAAGGCTATTATATTATTTTATTACATTAAACATTCCTAATAAATACCTGTTTGGTAGCAAAATTTTGATTCTCTAGTTTGTAGAATACTGTATGTAGTATATAGTTCCACTTTAAGGCGCTTTCATATCACAACATAGTGTGCGCATTGTGTTAGGCAGCACGCAACGTACCGTAATAGGGGAAAGATGCATCTTTTTTTGGGGGGGGGGAGGTTGGGTTCTTAAACGCAGCCTGGTGTAAAATGGCACCGCTATGCTGCATTATAGAAAAATAAACATATACAGTTATGGCAGCTGATGACTGACCATTCAAACCACAAATTGTTGCAGCCTATTTGGTTAATAAAGGTACATGTACAGTAAGGAGAAGTCTACACCAAGACACAAATTTTGGCAGTAGTTGTTTAGATTTTATTGTAAACCTAAATAAGTGTATGCTTAACCACTTCAGCCCCAGAAGGATTTGCCCCCTTAACGACCAGGCCATTTTTTGCGATACAGCACTGCGTCACTTTAACTGACAATTGCGTGGTCGTGCAACACTGTAACACTTTAAGGTGCCAAAAAAATTGATTGATTACAATTGATAACATTTTATTATAACAATAAAAATTGATAAAAAATTCCTTTTTATATCACTTGTTCAATTCATAAACTGATACAGGCACTACCGCTCTACATGTTTCGCTCCAAAAAAGCTTCTTCAGGAGACTCAAGAGTGCTGCATGAATTAAATTCTATAAATGACAAAGAAAGGAATAATTACATAACGTTTTGGACAGAAACTTTATATCTATCACAATATTGGTATACATAAGTACACATTTTTCATTTTATTTGTGTGTATTATCATCAAAGAAAAACAACTTTAAATAGTATGTGAATTGAGATAAAGATGTGCCTACCGGATAAACTTGGACCTAGGTTAGTCAAAAAAGCAGAAGAATCCTGATTGATTTCAGTAGATGCCAAATCAATGGGATATTATGTGACCACAGGGGAGAGACAGATATAACACCTATATCATATAGGAAAAATATATATAAGAAAGTTTCCATATTTAATATAATTAACTTATCAAAGTATATGAGTGATATGTACCTTAATTCAGTTTATATGATAGGATCAATTAATGTATCCCTTTCCCCTTCAAAGAAAAGGGTAACCTAATAGTGGTGATGGAGGGATAGCAAGGGTGAAAATTGCTGAATATCCCTGATGAGGAAGAAAGATCCACCAGGATATCCCTCCACTAAGGTGTCTAAATGGTCCTGCTCCTCCATGTTCAAGGTCAATGGAATAGAGCCTGAAAGATAAGTGAAGCATATAAACTTCATCAATCATTGGACATGTACCAATATAAGAAATAATATAACAGATCTTGAATCGACCAGTGAGTTCTCTATACATGATAAAGGTCTCCAAAGGAGCGACAATGAGTGCTTACTTGTCCGTGAAATCAAATGAGCATGATACGGAGGGAGAGGAGAGATGAAAACACTCTCTCTCTCGCAACACCTCTGACAGAGAATGGCGGTTGTTCGCCGCATTCATATCTCCCCCCGTTTCCGCAGTGTCTGACCTCACTGCCGAAACGCGGACGTTAATTAGATGCTAATGCACATGCGCAGGATCCAAGCGACGGAAATGGCGTGGCGCTGGGTGCGTCATTGCAAAATCGCCATTTTTGAAACGCTCTGCCCTCAACCCACATAATCGGGTGAGTAATCACCACAAAATGTCTGTGGGTGGGGCATCCTGCATTAAGGGATGGGGATGATGAAGGCGAAGCCTCTATTAGATGGACATAATCCCGATCCATTAGGGCGCATCAGGCTTATACCTATTGGGGTCAAGTAAACCGCAGTTATTGATCAAACACCGATGAAGACAAGTGCCCAGGTGTCCGCGTGATCACTAATGCCTATTGGAATTAGGGCATGATTTTTAGGTGTAAACATCAACTTAGAATTATGAAATAATCCAGCTTTTAATCTTATTTATAATATTTATTAGCTATAACTGCTAAAGTCCAAAATTGGTCCAGATATCATTGGGAGTCCATCTATAATTCTCTAAGCCATATAACAATGAACAATCAATACTGTTCTTTCAGTTGTACAATAACATAAAGCAATACCCAATTATAGCAGAACATGCAAGTAATTAGATATAGTTAAAAAATATATATACATTAGCTTAAATGGACTTTGTGGGAGAAATAGCCAAATTATGCTCTCCCATCTACAAGAAAGGCTTATAGCTGAGCGCATCATTTAGGCCAGATTATTTCAATGTAGATAAACTATGGATCCAGCTAACAAGAAAAGCTGCTCCAGGTGAGTGAGTCTCTGGTTAATCCCCACACACTCTAGTCAGGTGCTAGCCCAGCTCGCATGCTGTATGACGTGAAGAAATAATTCCGGATGGCTGCACTTCCAAAAATCCTTTTATTGCATATGACAGGTGGTTGACAGATGGAGCAGGGGACAAAAAGGTAGATGCGTTTTGCGCAAAGATCAGAGCTTAGTCATTACTAATGGATCCAGCGAGCTTCTCGCTGCAAGAGTATTTTATCATTGTTCCCCCCTTTCATTTAGTGGGATATATTTCCAAAGCAAAAAAATGCATTTTGGAACAATCAAATCCGTGATAAAGACCCATGGGTCGACTAATTGGTGTCTCCATTTTCTTTTTGGACACTATGGACACATAGTCACGGATCCGATGGAAAAATGGCCTTTTGGTTTTACCCACGTAGTAAGCCTCACAGTCAAAATTGAGGCCTTTTTTTTCCCCCCAAATAGAGCTTTCTTTTGGTGGTATTTGATCACCTCTGCGCTTTCTTTTGGTGGTATTTGATCACTATGGCGATCTAAACCTCCACTTTTGAATTTTTAGGGTTTTGCAGTTTTACCTTTCAGGATTACTTGATTTCTTTTTTACTGGTATTTTTTTCCTCTCGTTGTATTTTGATATTTTTGCTGATTAGGGACACTAATAAAACAATCACAAAACGAACCAACACACTGCAACTGGGAGAGAATACAATTGAATCACAGGACACACACACCTGCTGTATACTTGAAAAGTAAACAAGGTAAAGTGGTAGTAAAAGCTTTTTTTTTTTTATTTATACCTACAGGTAAGCCTATAATAAGGCTTACCTGTAGGTACAGTAAATATCTTCTAAATGTGCACAGTTTAGGAGATATTTACTTAAGCAGCGCCGGTTATTTTACCAGCGCATGTGCACTGCGCTCTCGATGGATGGCCTGCCGTCCATAGAAAAAGCCCTGCTGCGGCCTGTGACTCCCACGCGCGTGCACAGGAGTGACGTCATTGCTGCTCGGCCAGTCAAACGGCGGCTGCCCGCGAACCCAGAAGGAAGACTGGGTGAAGATAGAAGCCCTGTCATCGGTGACAGCGAGACGCTGGGGAGCTTTGTTTTTAGGTAGGTCTTTTGGTGCATACTAGCACTATATGACATTAATTTGCAGGTAGATTTCCTTTTTGTTTTTTAATGGTTTACTACTGATTTAAAGCATAACTCTGGGATTTTCAAATAATACCCCATTAGTACACCCCCCACACAAAACACTAAACAGTTATTACATTTGTGAAATTTCTTACTGTTTAAGAGATATGACTGATTGAATTTTCAGGAAGTCAGCTGTAATTCAAAAAATGCATCATCTTTTATGCCAGGGAGGATCTCTTAGAACAGCATAGTTGCCAACAGTCCCGTTTTTCCCGGGACAATCACGGATTTGGGACCCTCGTCCCGTATTTATTTTGTCCCGTCTATTTTCCCGGTATTTTGCCTTTGTCCCGGCCGCCGGGAAAATCGGGAATGCTTGAGGTAAAAAAACGGCGGGCTACACAAAGATGGCCGCCGCTGCAGACACAAGGATTATTTCCTCTTGTGTTCAGTGGTGAGGGGAGGAGCACTGAGTGAAGGGGCGGCGCCGCCCGTCCTCCCGGGGCCGCCTCCCGCACTAATGTAGCTCCCGGCGCCGCGGCCGGCCTGCTGGAGCGCGGCGCTGGCACAGCAAATGCTACTGATCCTACTTGGCCTGGGGAGGGGAGTGACATGCACCCCCATGACGGCCGATGACTGGCCAGAGTGGCGGAAACAGAGCCTAATGCTCCGCCTACCTTTCCTCTGCGCGCCATCACCTCCTCCCCCCCTGAGCGGGGAATATGAAGTGAGGTGAAGAGGAGAAGAGAGGACGGGAGAAAGAATATATGGCAGCCCGATGGGGAACCCCCAGCAGCAGCACCAAGAAAAGCACCAGCCAGGTACTACTTCTTGATAATGCTCAGTGGATTCAATAAATATTCATAGCCATAGCATAAATAAACTGTAATAAAGTGATTTGTGAACAGCTGTTGCACAAATCACTGTATTACACTTTATTAATGATATCTATGGCTATGCCTATTTATAATTTATTTAATCCATATTGAGCACTATATTTGATGCCTGGCACACACGCACAATCGCACATGATGATGGCTTAAAAGTTTTTTAAGTCATCATCATGTGCGATTGTGCATGTGTGCCAGGCATCAAATATAGTGCTCAATTTGGATTAAATAAATTATAAATATGCATAGCCATAGATATCATTAATAAAGTGTAATAAAGTGATTTGTGCAACAAGTTCATTAAACAGTCCACATTCAGTGAAAGTTCATCTACTACAAACTTTGCAGTGCATTAACTTTCACTGAATGTGGACTGTTTAATGAGCAGGGGCTATTGATGGGTACATTAGCTGCGTTTGATGGGTACATTAGCTGCGTTTGATTGGCACAGTGGCTGCGTTTGATTGGCACAGTGGCTGTGTTTGATGGGCACAGTGGTAGCAATTGATTGCACAGTGGCTGTGTTTGATGGGCACAGTGGCTGTGTTTGATGGGCACAGTGGCTGCGTTTGATGGGCACAGTGGCTGCATTTGATTGGTACAGTGGCTACGCTTGATGGGCACAGTGGCTGCGTTTGATATGCACAGTGGCTGCGTTTGATGGGCACAGTGGTGGCAATTGATGGCACAGTGGCTGCGTTTGATATGCACAGTGGCTGCATTTGATGGGCACAGTTGTGGCAATTGATGGCACAGTGGCTGCATTTGATGGGCACAGTGGCTGCATTTGATGGGCACAGTGGCTGCATTTGATAGGGGCGGATATGGTTAGAAGAGCCCCTTGCTGTATTGAGAAAAGCATCCGCCCATCATAAATCACTGGCCATCATGCTATTTCTAACCATATCCGCCCATATCCGCCCCTTTGAGAAAAGCAACCGCTTGCTTGCTGGGGGGGGGGGGATATTGAAGGACCCGGCCTTGGGGCGGCAAAGGGAGTAAATTCGGGCCTGGATAGGAGTCGGGAGAGCCAGGGGGAACAGAATCCGGCGGGGGAACCATTCTCGGCATGACACCGCTGGGAAATGATCATGGACCGCGGAGCTGCCTCTGCCTCCAGCACATACACGGAGACGCCGGGAGGTGAGAGCATCTGTTCCCCGGGGCTGGCTGCCGCTGCTAGGGGACACAGACCTGTAAGGAGGGCTCCGCTGCTGGGGGACACCACCAGATGTAAAGGAGGACACCAGATGTAAAGGAGGGCTCTGCTGCTGGAGGACACCAGATGTAAAGGAGGGCTCTGCTGCTGGAGGACACCAGATGTAAAGGAGGGCTCTGCTGCTGGAGGACACCAGATGTAAAGGAGGGCTCTGCTGCTGGAGGACACCAGATGTAAAGGAGGGCTCCGCTGTTGGGGGACACCAGATGTAAAGGAGAGCTCTGCTGCCGGGGACACCAGATGTAAAGGAGGGCTCCGCTGCTGCCAGCTGCTGGGGACACTGAAGTAAGGAGGGCTCTGTTGCTGGGGGACACAGATCTGTAAGGAGGGCTCCACTGCCGGGAACACCAGATGTAAAGGAGGGCTCCGCTGCCAGGGACACAGTTCTGTAAAGAGGGGCTATGCTTCTGGGAGCACCTGATGCAAGGACGGACTGCTGGGGAGGCATCTGGTGGCAGGTGACACACTTCCACTGATTCGGCATTATGGTGAGTTGAATGATTTCATTTTATATTACAATGTAATAATATAAATAATGCACTTCAATCATCCTGACACCGTAACAACCATGGTGCCGGGATGATTGAAGCGCCAACAGGTGTTTTGGAGTATCCTTATCTGCCAATTTTGTTACACATTACTATTGTGGTGTAGGATCTGGCTTTCTTTCTATTTCTTTCTCTCACCTCGGACTCTAGCCACACCCCTTTGAACCACGCCCATTTAAGCCACACCCACTATCGTACGTAAACCACGCCCATTTTCGCCGCGCCGCGCTTCGCGCGCCGCATTTTTAATTCCAGCTTGACACGCCTACAAACGAATGCCCCGCCCCCTAATTATAGCAAGGCTCCGCCTCAATACAAAAAAAAAGTGTCCCAGATGTTTTTTTTGCAATGTTGGCAACTATGGAACAGTGATTGCATTATATCCTCTTCTCTCTCTCTAACTGTAATCAGCCTACATTTCCCATGAATCCTTGGAATGGGAGTGCATGTGGGAGGTACACTAGGCTTGTACATGTGAATGTGAACTCGTCCAATTCAACATAAATCACACCCCACATTCTGCAGGCAGCAAGCCATACATAACGCACAGTATGATAGATTACAGCCTTATAAATACAAAGCATTTTAATATAAATGCAAACCAGTGCAACGTTTGAGTGTCCACCAGTGCTGAATGTCAGGGACCACCAGAGCCAAATGTCAGGGATCACCAGCAGTGCCAAATGCCAGGGATCACCAGCAGTGCCAAATGTCAGGGACCACCAGAGCCAAATGTCAGGGACCACCACCAGTGCCGAATGTCAGGGATCACCAGAGTCAAATGTCAGGGACCACCACCAGTGCCAAATGTCAGGGACCACTAGAGCCGAATGTCAGGAACCACCACCAGTGTCGAATGTCAGGGACCACCAGTGCCAAATGTCAGGGACCACCACCAGAGCCAAATGTCAGGGACCACCACCAGTGCCGAATGTCAGGGACCACCAAAGCCGAATGTCAGGGACCACTACCAGTGCCAAATGTCAGGGACCACCACCAGAGCCAAATGTCAGGGACCACCACCAGTGCCGAATGTCAGGGACCACTACCAGAGCCGAATGTCAGGGACCACCACCAGTGCCAAATGCCAGGGACCACAAACAAGTGCAGAATGTCGGTCCCACCAGTGCAGCTTGTCAGGGACCACAAGTGCAGAGCGTGATTATTATTAGAAATTACTTGTATGACAGCAGGGATCTCCCGCTGTGTCAGATATTGTATATGAGAACCCCGAGCGCTGATGTCCTCTCTCCCGGTATTATGATTGACAGCGCAATGTGCCAAACCCGGAGGAAGGCGGGACATCAGCGATTGGTGTTCTGATATACTATACCTGACACAGCGGGACATCCCCGCTGTGTCATACAACTGATTTCTAATAATAATCCTCACTCTGCAAAGAGATAGCAGGCGGCGGCGGGGGTGGCGGTGCGGGGGGACAGTGGAGGGGCAAATTGTTGGCAGGGAGGAGGAGGAGGGGTGGAGAGAGGAGAAGGACACCTCCTCCATGGGCGGCACAGAACAGGGGCTGTGAGACCCCTTCTGCCCACAACAATATGTCTGCTTCCTCCCTGTTCTTTCAGAGGACTACAAGGGGGCGTGTCAGACCGCTGTCTGAGCTTAGGAGAGGGATAGAAGTGAGCGGTCTTACAAACAGGATGTCAGCAGGCAATAATGTTTTTTCAGCAAGTTCAGCAGCCTATTAACCACTTAAGCCCCGGACCATTTGGTAGCTAAAGGACCAGAGGTGAATTCAGAATTTTGCACTGCGCTGCTTTAACTGTAAATTGTGCGGACATGCAATGTTGTACCCAAACGAAATTTGCGTCTTTTTCTTCCCACAAATAGAGCTTTCTTTTAATGGTATTTGATTGCCTCTGCGATTTTTATTTTTTGCGATATAAACGGAAAAAGACCGAAAATTTTGAAAAAATATGATATTTTCTACTTTTTGTTATAAGAAAAAATCGAATAAACTCAATTGTAGTCATACATTTAGGCCAAAATGTATTCAGCCACATGTCTTTAGTAAAAAAAATGTCAATAAGCGGATATTTATTGGTTTGCGCAAAAGTTATAGCGTCTACAAACTAGGGTACATTTTCTGGAATTTACACAGCTTTTAATTTATGACTGCCTATCTCATTTCTTGAGGTGCTAAAATGGCAGGGCAGTACAAAACCACCCCAAATGACCCCATTTTGGAAAGTAGACACCCCAAGGAAATTGCTGAGAGGCATGTTGAGCCCATTGAATATTTTTTTTTTGTCCCAAGTGATTGAATAATGACAAAAAAAATAAATAAAAAATTACAAAAAGTTGTCACTAAATGATATATTGCTCACACATGCCATGGTTATATGTGGAATTGCACCCCAAAATACATTCTGCTGCTTCTCCTGAGTACGGGGATACCACATGTGTGGGACTTTTTGGGAGCCTAGCCGGGTACGGGGCCCCAAAAACCAAGCACCGCCTTCAGGATTTCTAAGGGCGTAAATTTTTGATTTCACTCCTCACTACCTATCACAGTTTTGAAGGCCATAAAATGCCAAAATAGCACAAAACCCCCCCAAATGACCCCATTTTGGAAAGTAGACACCCCAAGCTATTTACTGAGAGGCATGTTCAGTCCATGGAATATTTTATATTTTGCCACAAGTTGCGGGAATATGACAAACTTTGTTTTTTTTGCACAAAGTTGTCACTAAATGATATATTGCTCACACATGCCATGGGCATATGTGAAATTACACCCCAAAATACATTCTGCTGCTTCTCCTGAGTACGGGGATACCACATGTGTGGGACTTTTTGGGAGCCTAGCCGCCTACGGGACCCCAAAAATCAAGCACCGCCTTCAAGGTTTCTAATGGCATACATTTTTGATTTCACTCCTCACTACCTATCACAGTTTTGAAGGCCATAAAATGCCAAGATAGCACAAAACCCCCCAAAATGACCCCATTTTGGAAAGTAGACACCCCAAGGAAATTGCTGAGAGGCATGTTGAGCCCATTGAATATTTTTTTTTTTGTCCCAAGTGATTGAATAATGACAAAAAGAAAAAAAAAATGTACAAAAAGTTGTCACTAAATGATATATTGCTCAAACATACCATGGTTATATGCGGAATTGCACCCCAAAATACATTTGGCTGCTTCTCCTGAGTATGGGGATACCACATGTGTGGGACTTTTTGAGAGCCTAGCCGCATACGGGCCCCCGAAATCCAAGCACCGCCTTCAGGATTTCTAAGGGCACAAATTTTTGATTTCACTCCTCACTACCTATCACAGATTTGAAGGCCATAAAATGCCAAGATAGCCCAAAACCCCCACAAATGACCCCATTTTGGAAAGTAGACACCCCAAGCTATTTGCCGAGAGGCATGGTGAGTATTTTACAGCTCTCATTTGTTTTTGAAAATGAAGAAAGACATATATATTTTTTTTTTCTTTTTTCAATTTTTAAAACTTTGTGACAAAAAGCGAGATCTGCAAAATACTCAACATACCTCTCAGCAAATAGCTTGGGGTGTCTACTTTCCAAAATGGGGTCATTTGGGGGGGTTTGTGCCATCTGGGCATTCCATGGCCTCCGAAACTGTGATAGGCAGTGAGGAGTGAAATCAAAAATTTACACCCATAGAAATCCTGAAGGCGGTGCTTGGTTTTCGGGGTCCTGTACGCGGCTAGGCTCCCAAAATGTCTCACACATGTGGTATCCCCGTACTCAGGAGAAGCAACAGAATGTATTTTGGGGTGTAATTCCACATATAACCATGGCATGTTTGAGCAATATATAATTTAGTGACAACTTTTTGTACATTTTTTTTTTATTTCTTTTTGTCATTATTCAATCACTTGGGACAAAAAAAAATATTCAATGGGCTCAACATGCCTCTCAGCAAATAGCTTGAGGTGTCTACTTTCCAAAATGGGGTCATTTGGGGGGGTTTTGAACTGTCCTGGCATTTTATGCACAACATTAGGAAGCTTATGTCACACATCATCCACTCTTCTAACCACTTGAAGACAAAGCCCTTTCTGACACTTTTTGTTTACATGAAAACATTTTTTTTTTTGCAAGAAAATTATGTTGAACCCCCAAACATTATATATATTTTTAAAGCAAAGGCCCTACAGATTAAAATAGTGGGTGTTGCATTTTTTTTTTCCACACAGTATTTGCGCAGCGATTTTTCAAACGCATTTTTTGGGGGAAAAACACACTTTTTTTATTTTTAATGCACTAAAAAACACTATATTGCCCAAATGTTTGATGAAATAAAAAAGATGATCTTAGGCCGAGTACATGGATACCAAACACGACATGCTTTAAAATTGCGCACAAACTCGCAGCGGCGAGAAACTACATTCATTTTTAAAAGCATTTAAAAGCCTTTACAGGTTACCACGTTAGATTTACAGAGGAGGTCTACTGCTAAAATTACTGCCCTCGATCTGACCTTCGCGGTGATACCTCACATGCATGATGCAATTGCTGTTTACATATGACGCTAGACCGACGCTTGCGTTCCCCTTTGCGCAAGAGCAGGGGGGGACAGCGGTGCTTTTTTTTTTTATTATTTATTTTGCTTTTTAATTTTATTTTTAAACTGTTCCTTCCATATTTAATTTTTTTTATCATTTTTATTGTTATCTCAGGGAATGTAAATATCCCCTATGATAGCAATAAGTAGTGACAGGTACTCTTTTTTTGAAAAAAAATGGGGGGTTAGACCCTAGATCTTTCCTCTGCCCTCAAAGCATCTGACCACACCAAGATCGGTGTGATAAAATGTTTTCCCAATTTCCCAATGGCGCTGTTTATATCCGGGGGAGGGCATTCCCTCCCACTGCTTGTAAAAGCAGTCTAGAGGCTAATTATCTGCTAGAATTGCTTTTACATGAAAGCCGGCCACTGGCTGAAAAGAATGATACCAAGATGATACCTAAACCTGCAGTCATCATTCTGGTATAAACATGCAAAGTCCAGCAACATACCAGTACGTTGCTGGTCCTTGTTGGACATGTATTGTAATCTTTTTTTTCATGCAGCCTGTTGGCTGAACGAAAAAAAGAGATTGATCGGTGGGTATGCCCACCATTAGAATACCTCCCTTCATCCACCCACTTCTAATGATGGGCATATATGCCGAAGCATGGGGGCATCCTCCCGCAAAAAAGTTATGCCGCGTACACACGGTCGGACTTTTCCACGGGCAAGCCTTCGTCGGAATTTTGACCGTATGTACGCGGCATAAAAGGTTATGCCGCGTACACACGGTCTAACTTTTCCACGGGCAAGCCTCCGTCGGAATTTCGATCGTATATACGCACCATTAGGAGCAAAATCGCTCCTCCGCCCCTGCTGCCCCCATGCTTCGGCATATATGCTCTTTTTTTAACTGTGGTGGTGAAATCACCTCCTACAGCGTTGGAGTCACGGCTTTATGTATCGTGGGAGCAAACACTGTTGCTGTCAAGATAAATAAATCCGCGATGCAACTGAATGGCGTACCTGCTAAGCAAATGATGGTTAACATTAAAACAAAGTAACATTACAGTACAACAGTAAGACCTTACCATACCATACCTGCAAAGCAAATACCAAAACAAAACCTAGTAAAAAATAAAACATTTTTTTAACGCAACCTGTGCCTAAAATATATATATGCAGAAGCATGGGGGCATCCTCCCGCAAAAAAGTTATGCCGCGTACACACGGTCGGACTTTTCCACAGGCAAGCCTTCGTCGAAATTTCGACCGTATGTACGCGGCATAAAAGGTAATGCCGCGTACACACGGTCGGACTTTTCCACGGGCAAGCCTCAGTCGGAATTTCGACCGTATGTACGCGGCATTAGGAGCAAAATCGCTCCTCCGCCCCTGCTGCCCCCATGCTTCGGCATATATGCTCTTTTTTTTTAACTGTGGTGGTGAAATCACCTCCTACAGCACTGGAGTCACAGCTTTATGAATCGTGGGAGCAAACGCTGTTGCTGTCAAGATAAATAATTCCGCGCTGCAGTTGAATGGCGCACTTGAAAACAAAAAATTACATACCTGAAAAGCAAGCATGATAAAACATTGCAGAATGGAATACAGTAAAAAAGAGCAGAACAATGGAGAGAAAATAGAGAGAGAGAGAGAGAGAACAATAAAACGACAACTATTTATTTTATTTTTTTTTAATATTTTTTTTGTGTTTTTGTTTTTTACGTATTTTTTTTCTTTTTTACACTTTTTTTTGTAACTTTAACAACTGTAATGGTTCGGGTCTCTCAAAATGTAATGGCATCTTGGGAGACCCTGTGTAAGTGTGTCCTAGTCTGTGAAATGCTGTACCCTACGCTAAAACTTCACTTTTGAGTGGTAGCGTTCAAAACATTCACCAAGGCAAAGACCAGGTTTGTCAGGACAGAGTGGAAAATAATGACGGGTGTCACGCCTAAATCCGCGCTTGCTACAGACACAACATCTTTTTTGGGGGGCTCGTTGGGTAGGGGTACTCGGGAGGACATGCGTATAATGCCTCTCATGCAGCCGGCTTACTGCATTTGGTAGGGGATGGTGAGGTGCAGAACCGCCTGGATACAGGAGTTCTGTGACAATCTCATTCTGGAATTTTAGAAGAGATAAAGTCCCGCCTGAAGCTCTGTATAGCACATGAGCGTTCAGCAAAGCCAATTGAAATAAGGATAGAGACACTTTTTTGTACCAGCGTCTCGCCTTACGGTCAATTAGATACGGCGCCAACAACTGGTCGTTGAGGTCCACCCCTCCCATATTTTTGCTATATTCGTGGACACAGAGGGGTTTCTCCACAACACCAGTCGCCGTACGAATTTGGACTGTCGTGTCTGCATGAAGGGAGGTAAGAAGGAAAACATTCTTATTGTCCCTCCACTTCATAGCGAGCAAGTTATTACACTTCAAGCAGGCTCTCTCCCCCAGCCTAAGACGGGCATCTACAAGCCGCTGGGGAAAGCTCCGGCGATTAGGTCGCACGGTGCCACATGATCCAATCTGATGATCAAACAAGTGACTAAACAGTGGCACGCTCGTGTAATAATTGTCCACATACAAGTGGTACCCCTTTCCGAATAAGGGTGACACCAATTTCCACACTATCTTGCCAGCGCTCCCTATGTAATCCGGGCAGTTGACCGGCTCAACCTGACTATCTTTTCCCTCATAAACCATAAAGCTCCATACATAGCCTGTTGCCCTGTCACAGCACTTATAGAGCTTGACCCCGTATCTGGCACGCTTGCTGGGAAGGTACTGCTTGAAAGCCAAGCGGCCAGAAAATTTAATCAGGGACTCATCAACGCAGACAGCTTGATCGGGAATAAACAAGGCTGCAAAACGTTCGTTGAAGTGGTTTATGAGGGGCCGAACTTTATAGAGCCGGTTGTATTCAGGGTCCCCACGTGGACGACAAAGTTCATTGTCGTTGAAGTGCATGAACCGCAAAATCTGCTCGTATCGTTTCCTGGGCATGGAGGCAGAGAACACGGGCATGTGGTCAATTGGGTGCGTGGACCAATAAGCACGCAATGACGGGAATTTATGTGTGCCCATGTTGAGGGAAAGGCCCAGAAAGGTCTTAAATTCGGAAACCGTAATTGGTTTCCAATCTTTGGCAATGGAAGGCAACTGGGGATTAGCGGCGATGAATTGACCAGCATATAAATTACTCTGGTCCACAATAGATCTATAGAGATCTTCCGTGAAAAACAGCGAATAATAGTCAATTGGCATAAAATCAGCTGTTTCCACCTGAATACCAGGTTGGGCAGTGAATGGGGGAAGTACGGGTTCTGCAGAAGTGGTGGGGACCCAATCAGGATAGGCGAATTCTGCAGGAAGGGCACTATGGGCACGACGGGCCTGCCTTTGTCTTCTTATTGGTGGCAGCGGGACACTACTTGTGCTTGCCACCTCGCCAGCTTGAACTGCACTTATGGGACTCGCCACGTCACCAAGTGATACTGCAGTGCTGGATGTACGCCCAGGCTGTACTAGACCGCTGGTGCTTGCCAATTCACCAGAAGGAATAGCGGCACTAGTACTACTCTGCTCCATGATACGAGAGCTCTGCAGTTCTTGCTCCTCAACAACCTCAGAAGATCGGGATCGGGTACGCCTGACCTTAGCAGGGACCTCAACTTCGTCGTCAGAGCTATCTGACGTGGGGCCGCTGACGTCACTGTCTTCTACGGGAAGATATTCTGAGCCTGAATCTGACAGATACGTGACCTCCTCTTCACTATCTGTCATGCTCAGAATCTCGTAGGCCTCTTTACTAGTGTACCTTCGTCTTGCCATTTTGGGCTCTAAATTTAGGGGTACACTAGTAAGATTCACAGGAAAAAAAGCACCCGACTGTCGTCAGCAAATATATCAAACGCTACAAAAAAACTGTTAGCGGTCGCAGGGATCAGGACTGTCTCTGCGAACGCTGCAGTTATGTGTTTTGTGTTTGGTAAGTGACAGTGATCGATCGATACTGCACTTGGGTGGGCTGGGCTGGGCGGAGGGGCTAAACACAGGTGCTAGCAGGTATCTGGGCTGATCCCGCTAACACTGCGTTTTTGGGAACCCTAAACCGCTGGGGACGCTAGTATAGATCTGATCAGATACTATACCACTAAGGGAGGTGTATGCTTTGCGTGTGGGTGTTAGCGTTACTGGCACTAACCTAACGCTGCCTGGGGTGACGCAGACCCTCTCTGGCGCTAAAACCTAATTGATCTCACCCGCCGGGCGATCAGGGGTTAAACCTTTATTGGGTTATATACGGCGGGTGCCCTGATGCTATAAAAAGCAAACTAACCAACCAGCGTCACCCGTAACCTTTATATGGTGATCACTGGTGAAAGGGTTAACTAGGGGCAATCAGGGGGTTAAAACCTTTATTTTAGGTTAAATATGGGGGTACCCGACGCTATATAAAAACCTGACGGGTTACCTAAATAACGAAATAACTAACTGGGTAACCAGTGTCACCAGTGACGCTTATACGGTGATCACTGGTGAAAGGGTTAACTCTAGGGGCAATCAGGGGGTTAAAATAATATATGGGGGTACCTGACGCTCTAAAAACCTGCGGCGAAACTAAAAATAAATAACTGGCTATCTAGGGCACCACCGGCACTAAATACAGCGATCGAAAATACGATCGATTAGTGACGCTGGCGTTAGGGGGTGAAAGGGTTACCTGGGGGGGCGATCAAGGGGTTAAACCTTTATTAGGGGGGGGTTAGGGGGCTACCCTGGACCTAAAGGGGCCTAAACCTAACTGCCCTGCAACTTTTTACTATCACAGATGACACTAAATGCAGTGATCAGTAAAATAAATGATCACTGCAATCAGTGACACTGTGATTGGGGGCTGGGGGGTGATCTGGGGGTGACTGGGGGGTGAAATGTGTGCCTATGTGTACCTAAGTGTCAGTGGACTGTTGGTGCACTAACCTGCTTCCTCTCTCCTCGGCGCCGGAATCGAAAAGACCGCCGCGAGGGAGATGACATCACTTCCTCCTGCCTGTGTTTACATCACATGGCGGAGGAAGCATTTTCATTGGCCGGGAGCGATCGCGAGGGGGTGGTCAAAATCGAATGGTCACCCCCTCATCTCTAATCGCTCCCCAACGATAAACGGCCGCTCACTGTATAGGAGGGGGGTCCGATCGGACCCCCCAACTGTACAAAGGCGATCACGTTCACTGTACGTGATTGTGCCTGTCGGTGCCATTCTGCCGACGTATGTATACAGTGAGCGGTCGTTAAGTGGTTAAAGAGGAACTACAGAGCTCAGAAGAACATGGATGGCAAACTTGGTGAAGGTAGTCATCAACAAGGACATGGGGGAAAAAAAATTGCCCGGAGTTGTGCTTTAAAAGAGTAAAGATTTGGATTCCTACAATTCCATGTTCTTGGAGGATCACACCATGGAAAACTGATATAATTGGTATAACAGTTTTTTCATGGCTGCATAAAGTCTGAATTACATGCTGTCTTCTTTTCTTACTCAGACTTTCCAGTGATCAAATATCCTTATTAGGCCTCATGCCCACGGACGTTTTTACAGCCGCTTTTTTGAGCATTTTTTACAGCTTAAAAACGCCTGTCCATGTTAGTCTATGGCTTCATGCCCACCTAGGCGTTTTTAAACTGCAAATGGCATAGGCATTTTTAAACTGTAAAAAAAAAAACATGACTAGGGCATTCTGTGGCGTCGGCGTTAGAGCTGAAAAAACACGAATCGTTAAAAAACGCTTAAAAATGCTCAAAAACTCTCAAAAACGCTGCAGCAGCGTTTTTGAGCTCCAGCGTTTTTTATCTGCAAAAAGATGATTGGACAGTGTAACCTCTGTAAACACAGGAAATTCCTGTCTGGACATTAGATTTCCCAAGAGTCCTTTGCAAACGATACCTAACGCTAACGCTTAAAAATGCGCAAAAAACGCTAATGAAAAACACGGTAAAAATCTAGTTTTTAACGCCGCTTTTTCCAGGCGTCCAACCGAGTTTTACAGCTCATTTTTAAAAACGTCCGTGGGCATGAGGCCTAATGCCCCATACACACGATCGTTTTTCTTGCCATTTTTTTTCTTGCCGTTTTTCACGTCGTTTTTTTTCATGTTTCCTCTCAAGCCTGTCTTGCGTACACACGATCATTTTAAAAAACGATCAAGCAAAGCGCAGTGACGTACAACACGTACAACGGCACTATAAAGGGGAAGTTCCGTTCGAATGGCGCCACCCTTCATGTTAGTAAAGTTTGTTGAGCGACGATTCGCTCTTTTCAGTCTCGTGCTTTTCAGTCCGTGACTGCGTGACGAATGTGCTATCTCCATTACGAACGCTAGTTTTACCAGAACGAGCGCTCCTGTCTCATACTTGATTCTGAGCATGCGCGTTTTTTTCACGTCGTTAAAGCATACACACTATCATTTTTCACGTCGTTAAAAAAACGACATGAAAAACGACGTGAAAAAAGAGAGCATGTTCGAAATTTTTAATGGGCGTTTTTCACGTCTTTAAAATTGCTCTGGAGCCTACACACGATCATTTTTAATGGCCATTTTTTTAATGGCATTTTTAACGGCATGAAAAACGATCGTGTGTATGGGGCATTAGAGTGTTTTTTTTCTGCCTAACTGCCATGTCCATAGCAGTGCCAGATAGTAATGTCCCATTTCTTGTAACGTAGAATAACCCCTTTCATGACCAAAGGACAGTGATGTGTAATAGTGATGCCCAGACCTAATTTAGCAACATATGCATTGTTTACAGTGATGATAACTATGACTAAGGCCCCATTCACACTGACACTCCTGTGTTTAGCTTTTCTAAACATAGCTTAAATTAGGACTGAAAACTTAAATAACTTTATTGCCTCCCAGATCACTTTTTTCCTGCACTTAGATGTTCCTGCTTTATGCACATTTAGATGCATTTAGATACATTTGCATATGTTTAGCTGTGTTCAGAATTTCTAATCAGGTCCTGGATGCACAGAATTGTATTTTCTCCAAACCAAGCTAAACTAACTCAAGAGGTGGCTTGAGGTTTTCTCAGGGGTGCCTTGGCAAAATGTCTAAACATTTCCCCAAAATTGTATACAAGCTGGTGGGTGGATGAAACCTGTCTTTTAGTTACACAAAGCCACAGGTTTTCATTGTACATCATTACAACCTTTTAGCTGCCAACCTCCTAGCGACCAATGACATCATCAGTTAATAAGGAGGATGTCCTTTGCCTGCATATCATCCTTGTTTGACCCTCCCTTGCCTCTCTCCATTAGCTTTAGGGTCTCATTAGCTAAGTGATGGAGAAAAACTGAGGGAGGAGAAACATTGGAAAACTAATCAGTTCATGTTTGCTTTTCTTTACAGACCCCAGATACGACATCCCTTACACAATGTGAAACACACATATGTGTAATCAGAGGCAATCTCTTGACACTCCCAGCTTCTAGGAAAAAAAACAATCGAACGCAACTTAACAATCTTCTCAACAAGTTTAAGTCACTGGAGTTAAAACACAAGCGGTCACAGGCACAACAAATGTAACAAGAACTCTTAAGCCTCGTACACACGACCGGTTTTCTCGGCAAGAAATTACAAGAAAACTGTTGGGAGAGCTTTCTTGCCGAGAAAACCGTGCGTGTGTACGAGGCTTTCAGGTTTCTCGAGAAAACAAGAAGACCTGCTTTCTTTTTTCTCGTCGGGAGTCTCAGTTTTCTCGTTGTGATTCTCGTCAGACTGTATTTGGATGAGAAAAATGTTCTTGTGTATGCTTTTCTGAGTCTTCAAAAACCGCGCATGGTCAGAATCAATTATGAGACGGGAGCGCTTCTTCTGGTAAAACTAGCGTTCATAATGGAGATAGCACATTCGTCATGCTGTAACGAACTGAAAGCACGAAGACGGAAAATCGCAAATCGTCTCTCCCCAAACTTTTACTAACACGCGGTAACACGAGATCAGCAAAAGCAGCCCAAGGGGTGGCGCCATTGGAAAAAACTTCCCCTTTATACTGCCATCGTACGTGTTGTACATGACCACGCTTTTACAACGATGAGATTTTGGATTGACAGTGTGTATGCAAGGAAAGCTTGACAAGAATCTCGTCAAGCTTGACAAGAAACCCGTCGAGAAAAACTATGTTTTTTTGCGACGAGATTCTCGGTCGTTTGTACGAGGCTTTACAAGCTCGGATGGCACCGTCAGAGTTTCTAGGTCGAAAAACGAAGCGCAAGTTTACACTCGCCCAGAAGATATTTTACGAGCAAGGCAACAAGAGCAGAAGGATCTTCTGGCTAGATCCTTTCAAGCTAAAAAAGCAGCCACTAACGTGCCCACCATTCGTACCCCACAAGGCTGTATTTTAGAAGCCTCCACAGACATTGCAACCCAGTTTGAGCAATATTACACAAACCTATATAACTTACCCCCTACTATGCACCCACCAAATGACTCTAGATCTCCTTCAAATGTGATTCAAGACTTTCTGACACAATAATGTCCTAAATCCATCTCCCCTCCGCAGCTCGTACAATGGAAGGCCCACTTACAACGGGAGGATTCAAATCAGCTGTCAAAAAGCTTAAGACAGGCAAAAGCCCCGGCCCAGACAGATTCACTGCATCTTACTGGAAAACATACCGGGGTCTTCTAACAGAACCCTTTTTGCGTGCATTCAACTCACTCACCTCCCCCCACCCCCCCTACTCACAATCTACTGGAAGCCCACATATCGGTCATTCCAATAACAGGAAAAGATCCCACATCAGTCACAAACTACTGACCAATATCCCTCTTAAACCTTGACATAAAAATCTTTACCAAAATCCTAGCAAACCGTCTGCTACCGGTTCTCAACTCACTGATAACAAAAGATCTGGTAGGCTTTATCTCCGGTAGGGAAGCTTGGGACAACACTGTTAAAGCAATCAACCTACACCACTGGCTTACTTCCAATAAACCAAAAGGATTCTTTCATTAGACAGAGAAGGTATTTGACAGGTTGGCATGGGACTACATGAAGGAAGTACTCCGCTCAAATGATATCTGTGACCACATGTTTAATTTCATCATGTCACTGTATTCCACTCCAACTGCAAAAATATGTGTCAATGGCCACCTGTTGAATGCCTTCCATATACAAAATGATACCTGGCAGGGTTCTCCCCTTTCCCTGATACTTTGTTCTCACCATAGAATCACTTCTATGACGCATTAGAGCCAACAATGATATTAAAGGATTTACAGTAAAGGACTGACCCTATAAACTGGCCACATTTGCAGGCGACATCTTACTTTTTCTTACAGAACCACACTCCCTACCCTACTAAAAGACTTCGAACTCTACCAATTCATATCTAATTTCAAAATAAACTTTGACAAAGTCCACGCCCTCAACGTAACCCTACCCTCAACCATAGTTGCCCAATGCAAAAACAACTTCCAATTTAAATGGCAAACTGACTTGATAACCTATCTGGGTATCCAACGACCCACATGCCTCTCTGATCTATTCTCTAAAAACTTTCTACCCATCCTGAAAAATGTGACTCAGGATCTGTGTAGATGGGATAACCTCATCTTTTCATGGTTTGGACAAACAGCCATCCTAAAATCAAATGTCTTACCTTGCCTACTATATGTCTTACAGACCATCCCAATTAAAATACCAAACACATTTTTCAACGCCTATAAAAAACTATGCATAGCCTTCCTACGAACAGCTGACTCTTCCGAAACAAAAAGGAGGTATTGGGTTACCAGACCTATGCAACTACTACTGGGCATGCCACCTGTCTAGGATTGTAGACTGGTCTGTCCATCACCAAATCAAAGACTGGGTTCAGCTCGAAGACACGTTTTCTCTATTACGCCTTAGATCTACTCCATTGCTACAGACCCAACATATTCCACTTAGCCTTCGAAAACCACCCTCTTATAAACACAACTCTCGTGTTTCCGAGAGACTTGCAAAAAACTCAGACTGTCTTCAACACCAGGCCTCCTAACACCTATAGAGTTAAACCTGGAATTCCCACCCAGAATGTCCACTGATTTTCTTTTAGGTCTGGAGCCCAATAATGGCACCAATGCACACTTACTTTTTCGGAATGGTACGCTGCTTGCACTAGATGAACTAACACTTCATCTATCCAACGCCCCCCTACCTTTCTGGACGAGTTTACAACTGCGCTATTTCCTACGCACCTTAGAACGCACATCCGCAATATCCCAACCACTAACCCTATTTGAACACCTATGCTCTGCAAACTCACCTCAAAAGCATGTAATCTCCATAACGCACAGCTTGCTATTTCACAACATACTTTCTAATGAAGGGAAAGCCTGTAAAACCTGGGAACGAGATCTGCAACTTGTCCTAACTCCTGAACAATGGGAACTTCGTTATGGCAATGCCCACAGGGGCTCAGTCAATGTTACAACACAGGAAAACAATTACAAAATTCTATCGAGATGTATTGAACACCAGTCCTACTCAAATTCAATTTATCTCTTTCTGACCTCTGTTGGCGCTGCCAGGAAGACGTGGGTTCACTACTCCTATATATGGTGGGAATGCCCACTAATCCAAACTTTCTGGAAGGACGTTCACACCACAATATCACAGGTAACAACCTATACTTTGGATTTCACTGCAGCGCAGTTTCTTCTCCATCACACCTCTATCCCCCACAAATCATATTTCAAATCTCTATCAATGCTGCTAAACTCTGAATACCAGTTCATTGGGGTTTAACCCATACCCCTTCTCTTTCTGAATGGTTCACCCACATAACCAAAATTGAAGAGATGGAAGAACTCATCTGCGTTGCAAACGACCGCCCATCTAAATTTGCATCCAATTGGCATGCTGGATACACTTTCGATCCACTGAGACCTTTCATCGCCTAGTAGACCCCTCCGTGACATAGGATACCTCTGATACTTCTGAATCCTTCCCTATACATAGTCTGACAAGATCACAAGGATTGAACACCTTGCCAAAACAACCTAATAATAATAATAATAATGGAAATTACCTTTATGAATAAGCCATAGATTTCTGCTCTAAATTGTACACTGAATGCTATTTATCACTGTTGTACTTACACATAGGACTTTTTACTCTCTATTCTGTAATTGACACACAGCTAATTTCTGTATGGAAATAACTTAAATTCCAATAAAAAGTTTTTTGGATAAAAAAAAGTTTGCTAAAGTGTATTTGCTTTGAAAGAATATATCACCTCTAATCTTGAGGTGTCCTACGTGTATTGATGTTGCTGCAATTTTGTAAAATTATTAGAATAGTTTTTACATTTTAGAATGGAGCTCCTCAAGACTGTCCATAACTGGTGCCTTGAGATTGTCCATCATTTTAAAGGGTGTCTTGACTGAAAAAAAAGAGAACCACTAAACTAACTGGACCCTAAAGTGTGAAAACTCGCAGTGTGAATGGCACCATTAAAAAATAATTGCATGCATTTTTATGTGTTTAGAAATGTCCTCTAAATGCATAAAAATGCAGGTTTGACAGTTCCAGTGTGAATGAGGCCTTATTTTCTTAGATACATCATTTTTTACACTGTTTTAAAGGACAAACATGAATTTATTCAATACAATGTTTTTTTATTCTAATTTGACATATATATATATAAAAAATAAATAAAAAAAGAAAGAAAAGGATGGTAATAATGTTCTTAACATTGTATTGTCCTTTAACAAAAAATTTACAAAAAATAACAAAGTGCTCTTTTGCACTCAGACAAAGTGTAGTGGGTGTGTAAAGGTTTATTACAGACAATTAGCACTTCACATAAAGTAGGACAAATTGTGCTTATCATTGTTCTCAAAAGGATTCCCAGCTGGGGAAGACATCAAGGAAACCACCACAATGGATACATTGGATATGGTCTGGGTGGCACCTGCAATAGCTAAAAGAGACAGCAAGGGGGCACCAATCTAAGTGCAGCAAGGTGGAGAATTCGATACAGCACACAATCATTGGCAGCTCACAGTGTGTGCATCTGTTCATCATTGGTTCATCTGTAGCTGGGAGGAGAAGGAAGCATCCAGGAGCCCAAGATGGAGCTGCTGCTGCAAGGAGTGGAGCGTGGTAGCCGGGGTGACCAGGCAGCCTCAGGACAGGAAGTAGCACGTTTGGATCGATTGAGCACATGCGAGGAAACAGAAAATGATGTCAACGGGGGTGGCAACGTGTTTTGAAGCCAAAGCCTTTTTTGCAAGCCTCTTGAGAACCATAATAAGCATATTTTGTCTTAATTCATGTGAGTTGCTAATTGTCTTCCTTTAATAAATGTTATACTTAGTCTGCGCACTTTGCTCTTTTTGTCTGTTTGCCGCTTAGAGATCTATTCAGTCCCTCAGAAGTGCTGCATTAAGTGTGCTGGTTAGGATTCTTCAGTGGCTCCTCAAACCACACTGCACTTTCCATCAATGTAGTTTGTCCCAGCCTAGGCTGCACCCATTGTGCCATATTGACATTTGGTGTCAATATGGCAATAGCCTGCTGGTTTCAGCAATTATAGTGCCTCTCTCTGTGAGATGCACTGGGACAGCATGAGCTGGCAAGTTTATTTGGAAACAACCTGTGTGATTACCATGTCATAGCACCCAGAGCTTTACTTTACAGCTGAGACTAAGAACATGGATAGGTGCACGTGCCTGATTCTCACCTGGAACATAAATGATCATTCTCTTGGCAGTG
Source organism: Rana muscosa (assembly GCA_029206835.1). NCBI lineage: Eukaryota > Metazoa > Chordata > Amphibia > Anura > Ranidae > Rana > Rana muscosa. Next base: position 253,605,579 of record CM055117.1, on the reverse strand, counting down.
AATATTGTACTTAAAAATGTTAACATGTAGATGCTGATGCCATCTGGATTAACCCCTTCCCACTCAGCCCCGGCTTCCTTTTAAAAGGGTCTTCATGCCTGTGGGTCAGGAAGGATCAATCAGAGTGGTCTTATGATTGGGAGCCAGTCCCACTGGCTCCCAATCATTATTACAGCCCAATAGCTGTCCCTCGACAGCTCAGTCTCTGTGTTGGGACTGTGCAGTGATCACAAAAAGCTCTGGTTCCATTGGGCACATATGCGTGGCGTAGGCAAACAAGCCCTCACCCTCTTTGTCATTGCACAAATACATTTTGTGGGCTTTGAGGTTAACAAATAATTGGAAACTTGGATTAGAAACTATTGCTAACTGGATTCTGTTGATTTCTGGGGTGACACATTTCTGTTTTTCCTATTTAAAAAACTTGTAGGTTAATTTTGGTTTTTAACATGGTCAACCAGAATAACATAATAAACTACACATGCATGTGTGCCGCTGTTTAGCTATGGGTAGCCATAAGCTACGTTTGTGTGTGCACTATTATTGTGTGCAAGAGGTGTTTTTTTTTTCTGAGTTTTACTAGTTCCATACCAGCAGTTCTTTTTAGTACAGTATAATGAATTTTGGGCTTTATGAGGCAGATATAATATCATTCCAAGATGATATACTGTGCACATCAGACTCAAGATGATTGTCAATTCACTTAATAATTTCTTTCTGACCACATTAGAGCTTTGTCAAGCGGGTCAAAAAAGAAAAAAAAAAACTTGCTAACAAATGTTTACAAAAATGAAGCCATACTATACACCTACAACGTGTCATTCTTTTGTCTTTTGTTTTGGAAGTGGAAGAGTTCAAGAAAGAAAAAAGCTCTGAAGTAATGGTTGGGTGCAGCTGTGCATGATAGCTAATCAGCGTCTAACTTCAACATGTTCATTAAGGCTCCATGTACACAGAAGCTCAAAAACGGCCGTTTTTAAAGCAGCAGAAAAAGCTAGCTTTTATCAGCGTTTTTTTACTAGCTTTTATTAGCGTTTTTCAGTGTAGCTTTTTTTTAGCTTTTAAAAAAAAAAAAAAAAAAAATTTTTTTCAATGGACTAAAAAACGCTTGCGGCCAGCGTTTTTGAGCGTTTATGAGCGTTTTTTGGCGTTTTGCGTTTTTTCCTGCCGAAAAACGGCACTTTGAACGCAAATTTCCTGCGTTCAGAAAAAAGCCCATTAACTCCACTGCTCATTAAAGCTAAAAAACGTTATGTGTACATGAACACATAGGCTAACATAGAGTGCAGTTAGAGGGCTTTTAAAAAAAACGCCAAAACGCCCATTAACTGCAGTTTATCAGCTTCTGTGTACATGGAGCCTTAGGCTCCATGTACACAGAAGCTCAAAAACGGCCGTTTTTAAAGCAGCAGAAAAAGCTAGCTTTTATCAGCGTTTTTTTTTACTAGCTTTTATTAGCGTTTTTCAGTGTAGCGTTTTTTAGCTTTTTAAAAAAAAAAAAAAAAATTTCAATGGACCAAAAATTGCTAAAAAACGCTCGCGGCCAGCGTTTTTGAGCGTTTATGGGCGTTTTTCGGCGTTTTTTCGTTTTTTTCTGCCGAAAAAACGGCACTTTGAACGCAAATTTCTTGCGTTCAGAAAAAAGCCCATTAACTCCACTGCTCATTAAAGCTAAAAAACGTTATGTGTACATGAACACATAGGCTAACATAGAGTGCAGTTAATGGGCTTTTTAAAAAAACGGCAAAACGCCCATTAACTGCAGTTTATCAGCTTCTGTGTATAAACTTTGACAATAAAACCTGGAAGCTGATTGGTTTCTATGGAGAGCTGCACCAGATTTTGCACTGTCCAGTTTCAGTAAATCCCCCTCCCCCCCCCCCCCCCCCTTTGTATGTCATAAATTGACCGGGCAAAAATATAGAACTCTCTGTTGTGCATGACTACAGCCCTGTTCTAACTGACCAGTATTTGGTACCTGGAAATCAGCTGGGAGATGAGAACATTTTTACAGCTCTGTATGCTGGTCGATCTTTATTATAGAGCTTTGTATTAATGTCCTCTAAAATATTGTAATAGCTGCAATATTAATGTTTTATGATTAAGAACTTTAGCTGGTATTTTATTTAAATAGATGAACGGACATCGATACGCCTCTATGGAAAAACAGATGAATATCCTTTTACATCCACATCCACCAACATCTATTTTTTGAAACGGATCAAAGCTCTATTTGTATTCCGTTAAAAAACCTGGAACAGACAAAAAACGGATGTAAACAGACAAACGGTCCGTTTTTGCATCAGTTTTTGCATTGGTAGTGGATGTAAAAAAAACGAATTTAAAAACGGATGAAATACTGATGTAAACCAAATCCCTTTTTTCTTTGAAAGGGTGACTGAACTGATGAAAAAAACAGAACGCCCGTGTGAAAGGACCTTAATGCCGCTTTCACACGCGCGTTCTGTTAGAATAAAAAGAGACAATCTGTTGACGGATGAAAAACAGACATTATAGCATCTTTATGGAGAAATGGATGTAAACAATTGATCATCCTGTAAACATCTGTTTTTTTAAACTGATGAAATCCAGATTTTCGTTCTGTTAAGAAACCGGAACAGAAGAAAAACGGATGTAAGCCGACAAAGAGTACATTTTTGCATTGTTAGTGGATGTAAAAAAATTGATGTAAATCTGATGAAAACTGATGAAACGGAATGACCATGTGAAAGGACCCTAATTGCCTGTTAGTCATTTAAAGTGTATGTGCTCTCTAACAATGAACTTCTCTTATTTTGTCCTATTTGGTTTGGGACATTTAGCATTTTTGTATATCTGTTTGATAAGTCCCATATACCTTTTTGATACTCCCAGAAATCTTGTGAGATAATAACTTTCTTTGCTCTATGTCTCTTCTGACTGTTATCAGCGTTCTTCCTAGTTCTCACTGTGGTCTACAGAACACCTAACCTCTTATGTTATGGAGATCAGGGGATGGTGTTCTATAGTCCAACACAGTTCTTGTCTCATGGTGAAAATGCTGTTTCAGTGAGTGTTGTCACCCTAGGACAGGGGGTGCGTTACTAGCAGTATCACCAGGTGAAAATAAAGTTTACCCACTTTTTTCCAGTGCAATTTTTTTATTATTTAAAAATGAATTTTAGTGCACACAATTAGGGCCAAAACAACTAATCGATTAATAGACAACTAATCGATTATGAAATTAATCGATTACTATTTTCATAATCGATTAATCGGCAGTAACATAATGGGGTTAAAAAACCTAAAATGAGCCCTTTTACAGTACAAAAAGAGCAAATCGCTACTGTAAATATTACTTTCACTGTCCCACAGTAAAAAATGAACCCCTTACAGCGATTATTTGCTCTTTTTGTACTAATTTTAGTTTTTTTTAACACCTCTATGTTACTAAACATCTCAGGCCTGGGTCCCACCTCTGTGTTTTTTGGTGCTTTTGCAGAAACACACTACAGGTCATTTACATGGTTTCCTATGGGACACGTTCACATCCATGATTTTTTCAGCTGCTGCGTATTTGGAAAGGGCAAGTACTTTAACGCAAAACGGTGCTATTTAGTTTTTTTGGTTCAATATACTTCAATAGAGAAGCTGCAGAAAAGCATGTAATAATGTGTTTTTGCGGCATTTTGTGTTTTTTAGTCTTCCCAACAACAAATTGGCCAATTACGGTTATTAACCGATTAATCGACTAATCGAAACAATAATCGGCCAACTAATCGATTATGAAAATAATCGTTAGTTGCAGCCCTACACACAATACAATACCCAATTTTTTGGTAAAATATAAAAGATGATGTATTCTGTAAATAGATACCAAACATGTCAAGTCTCAAAGTTACGTGCACCTGAGAAACAGTGAAAAACTACAATACCTAAAATTTTTCATAGGTGATGATTTAAAAGACTTTACAGGTTACCAGTTTAGAATTATTCACAATTTTTAGCCATATAATTATTGCCCTCACTCTGACATTGACAGCGATACCTCACACCTGTGGTTCAATCTCTGCATGGGTGTTTAGGGACAGGGAGTGCTTTAAAAAATCTTAAGGCCCGCCCCATGTACATTTACTGCGGCAGGGTGGCCCTTAAGTGCAAAATCATGTACCTGTAAACCAATCAATATACGCTTTTTGGGATTTTTTTTTTCCAAAAATATGTAGCAGAATACAAATTGGTCTAAATTGATGAAGAAATTTTTTTTTTTTTTTTTTTATTATTGAGAATGTTTTATAGCAGAAAGTAAAAAATATTGGAGTGTTTTTCAAAATAGTCTGTCTTTTTTTTGTTTATAGCGAAAAAAATAAAAACCACAGAGGTGATCAAATACCCCCAAAAAAAACTCTTTGTGGGGAAAAAAAGGGCATCAATTTTATTTAACAACAGCGTCGCACGACCATGCAATTGTCAGTTAAAGCAGCGCAGTGCCTTATTGCAAAAATGGCCTGGTCAGGAAGTGGGTAAAACCTTCCAGAGTTGAAGTGGTTAATTATATTAATTTATTAATTTTTTTATGTATTTTTACGCTTTATTTATTCTCATTTACCTTTATTGCTATCATAAGAGGGCTAACAAGCCCCTTATGTGATAACATGGGCAGGTGACAGGTACTCTTTATGGAGACATTTGGGGTCTAATAGACCTTTAGCCTAGGTTCACACTGTAGTGATGCAGGAACCAGCGCGATTACAGTGCTGGTATCCCACATCACATCTCTCCCGCAGGCAGTTCACACTGCCCTCTGCTAACCACTGCGAGTGTCAATACAATGTTAATGACACCCCGAGATCAGTTCACAGATTGCAGTGCGAACTCGCACAGAAATCCGATTACATGGGTGAGAACACCCATGTGATCCGATTCCAGTGCGGGGAAAAAAAGTCCCTGCATTATTTTCCCGCAAATCCAATGCAAGTTCAGCCATACAACTAACTGTATGGCTGAACTCGCATTGCACAGACATCGAATGCGATCGGCACCGCAGTGTGGATGTGAACCCAGGCTCAAGGTCTCCCCTGCCCTTCATGGTAGCTAATCAAGCACAGATTGTAATTGATTAGCTGCTTCCCTAAATGTAACAGCCAGGGCAGGGCAGCTCTGAAACCAAAAGTAACAAAATCATTGTCGCTTCATTAGACACATATGAGATGGGGAAACCATTCACCAATCGTGGCCATTTACTCAGATCCCAGGTAAATAGCCAGATTTTCCATTCCTCCCACGTGGCAGGAGGGATCACTGGAAAAGTGATCACTTTCACTAAATAGCCAATTGCTGGCTGTAAAAAATGACACCAAAATCATGGTTGCAACTGCAGTCAAAATCTTGGTTAAACCACTTGTTGTTTTTATATGTCTGTGTTCAGAAAATTGTTAAAAAGCATTGGAATAGAGCACTATAGCAACCACAACATCTAAGTTCTGGTAAACTGCAATTTGTTAAATTTTTTTATTCTTAGGTTTAGATATGCTTTAATAAAATACCAAATTTCCCACAGATATCAAAAGACGTTGTCTGATTCCTGCATTTTCGGCAGAATAGGATGACAATCAGACTGTCTCTAAGACACTGTGGGACACTATACACTTTAACAGATACCCTCATGGGAGCTCCATTGAAGGCAAATTCTATTTGTATCCTACAGACTATTGTTTACCTGAGATAAGAATGCTGCTGCAGTTCGTTTATTTTCTGCATGCTTTGAAGCGAATGTATGAAATATGTAAGAGAAGACTATTTTTTGATGTCCATAGCAGTCAATCAACTTTTAACTGTCATTATGCAGTCTACATTTAACCACTTCCATACCGGGCCTATTCTGGCACTCCTCTCCTACATAATTTTTTTGCTAGAAAATTACTCAGAACCCCCAAACATTATATATGTTTTTCAGCAGACACCCTAGGGAATAAAATGGTGGTCGTTACAACTTTTTATCTCGCACTGTATTTGCGCAACAATTTTTCAAACGCGTTTTTTGGGGGGAAAAACTGTTTCATGAATTAAAAAATAACAAAACGGTAAAGTTAAACCAATTTTTTTTTTTTAATGTGAAAGATAATGTTACACCGAGTAAATAGATACCCAACATATTATGCTTTAAAATTTCGCACAGTCATGGAATGGCGCCAAACTTCGGTATTTAAAAATCTCCATAGGCGACGTTTAATTTTTTATTTTTTTTCACAGCTTACCAGTTTAGAGTTACAGAGGAGGTCTAGTGCTAGAATTGTCGCTCGTGCTCTAACGCACATGGCGATACCTCACATGTGTGGTTTGCACGGCGTTTAGATATGTGGACGGGACCTGGGTGTGTGTGTTCGCTTCTGAGCGCGAGCTACAGGGGACAGGGGCATTTTAAAAAAATATTATTATTTTACTTTATTTTTTCTATTTGTAACACTTTTTCTTATTTTTTTTTTTTTTTTATCACTTTTACTCCTATTACACTATCAAACTTGCTTAACTAAACCTAGAAGTACCTGGTACCATAGGTGTGCACGGCTTATTGCATTATAGTGTACACCCCAAAGATCAAACACACATGCCTTTCTCTGCAGCCTCACCTGCATGGGGTAGAGAATTAATGGAAAGTACTCTGTGCTGAGTGGCTTCCCGTTCATTCACAAACTGAAGCATAGTAAACACGGTTTACTATGCTTCAGTTATAAATGGACATAGTGAGCGAGTGTGTTCACTGTATTCATTTAGTATAGGAAGGAGCCATAAATTACATATTTACTATCCCCTTCCCCCTTTCTCCATCCTGAAACATCCCCTGCAGCAGCCAGGAGGAGAGGAGAGGCGGGAAGCCAGCAAAACTTCAGGGCAGGGGGGACAACACAGGGGATGCCCAGGCAGTAGGGGGAATCGGCACCACACATAGTGATTAGGGTGTGCCCGGGCACACCTGACACACCCCCTGTGCACGCCTTTGCCTGGTACAAAGAGACCATATCTTATGCTACAGGCGCTTGATCCCCGTGCTGCCACCGATCAAGGAAACCATTTCCTATAGCTGTCCACCACTTGCACAATCTCTTCAAAAGCTCTTAAGGAGGGGAAAGAAACCAGTCACCAAACTAAAAGCCTTAAAATGATTCATTTAACCTGCATATAAAGAGAGAAAATACTGCGCTAATCTAAAATAGTGAATAAAAATAAAGCTGCTACATAAAATGTGACTAAAATTAATAAACATGGAATGAAGATGTAGCGCTAAGTGAAGAAATGAAGCCCAATAATTTGGGCCTCCAATCAAACCAAAGTGATAAATAATATCAATATAATGAGTCCATACAGTGTCCATAGAAAATTTTCGTGTTGTGAAGAAAGAACATGTAGCACTGAAGGGTCATCACATAACTCTTGTAGAAAAAGAGAGGTAGAATACTCTTACCGGAACATTAGACCTGTGGTTTAGGCAGGTCAAATAGGCATACGAAATCCCAGTGGCACTCCTCATCAGTCTGGAAACTGGATCAGATGGGTCCCCAATGTAGACTGTCCGGTAGGCTCCCCGACTTGACAGCAGACTCTGGGTTTCACACCGATCCAGGTGGTCCTCCGATGGAACTGGAACCGCCACTCAGCATGGAGACTCTTTACCACGGTGAATATTAGTAACCAGTGGCCAAAGGAAGCTATTACTTGACCAACCACCAATGTGAGGAGAAAAGAAGGGAAGGAATGCTCCAATGGTGCAGGTCAATGAGGGTTTATTCAACCAACATAAAAGTGATCACAAACAATAAAAACGTTTAAAAAGGGGCAATGAATGAGGTAGTGTACCAAGCCCTATGCGTTTCGAACAAATGTTCTTCAACAGGGGCATCAACCAACCTCTTCCACTGCAGAAATATATATAGTGAACAAATACAATCTAACAAGGTTCTCAACCAATCAGACAGATAATTGATTACAACATATGATTGGGTAAACAGCTCACCAGATCCAAGGTGGGTAGTCTCCACCTCCAGGTCAACCTACCACGTTCGCTATACGGTTCGCACCTCCCAGGAAGCAAACCATGATAGGCCGAGCTGGAGATGGACCCAAGCGACTGCCAATAACCTTTGTTCAAAAAGCCCGCCATGAGAAAGTGGGTTGGAGAAGACGTGCGGCGTTCAACGCCCACACCACATCTCAACGCCCACCCAAACATGCCATGCAGCAGTATACATAATAAATAATATGCAATATATAAAAACAAATATGTGTGGCTAAAACGCCACTTACATACACGGTACAACTCGCACTCTATCCAATCCGGGACAAATAGTATCATGCAAATGATGAGTAGAAACAGGAAGTGTCATGTAACCAAAGCGAGGCTTGGAAAGCCTCGCTTCCTGTATGTAAAACACTCATCTGTCACTAAAAAGTCTACCAAGCCTCTCTCTCACAAAGAGGCCTGGAGCGCATGGGCACTCTACGATGAGTAGAAACAGGAAGTGTCATGTAACCAAAGCGAGGCTTGGAAAGCCTCGCTTCCTGTATATAAACACTCATCTGTCACTAAAAAGTCTGCCAAGCCTCTCTCTCACAAAGAGGCCTGGAGCGCATGGACACCACCAAGTAATATCAAACAGGCTAAAAAGACCTTAAAATAACAGCACCATCTTGTGGTAAATAAAGAAAAGTGCTGGAATAAAATTATCTAAAAGTCTACCAGGTCAATGGATCCGTAGACAGTACATAAAATAACCTAAACACCAAAATAAACTACAAATATAGGGAGCACTTAAGACACCCTAGAGAAAAAATAAATAAAAATAATAATAAAATAAAATAAAAAATTGACCAGAACCTAAAAGAGGGCGCACACAAAGCCAAATACAAGGAGATTCGCATACGCACACATAGCGAAAAATCTTATTAATCCACGGAAAGAAGGGAAGGGCACTCAAGCCTTATTGATGAATGAATTGATATCCCATTCAACATTCATTCCGTGGGGGGCATAGGTGCGAAGCTCATAGATCCAGTACGTTTCAAGTCGGAATACTCCCCGAATCCTAGATTCTCCCCTCCAATGTGAAACGTACTGATCTATGGCTAAAAACTGAGTGCCTGTGGGATCTCGATCATGGTGTTCAAGATAGTGTCGTGGGACACTATGATTGGTTTTCCCATTTTTTATGTTGGCAATATGCTCATTCACCCTTATAGTGAAGGTTCGGATCGTACGTCCCACATATTGTTTTTTGCATGGGCATGTCAGCAAGTAAACAATGTATTGCGTGGCGCAAGTAGTGAAACACTTCATATGGTAAGTCTTAAGTGTAGCCACTAGCCGTAGACTGGAAGGTCTCACTCTTGCGTCTCCCACTAATGTTATGTGCTCAAACATTGCACTTGCGACACGGAAAATAGCCCTTGCAATTTTGAAAAAAAGAGATACGTTTAGGTGGGTCGATAACATTTGGTGCGATGTCACCCTGGACAGACCGGGCACCTCTAAAGATCACCCCTGCCCGTTCAGGTAGCACCGCACCTAAAAGTGCATCGCTTCTAAGGACATTCCAGGGTTTCTTCAGTATTTCTTTTACCTGGCGAGACTGCACAGAGTAAGTAGTGAAGAAAGACCACTTAAACTTCTCATTGGTAGCTTTGGGGGGACCAACCACAAGTAGGGAGTCCCGATCGATCCGCTGGATCCGATCGATCTCCTCATCGAGATCTCCAGGTGAATAGCCTTTATCGATAAAACGGCCCCTCAGGACAGCTGCTTGTAAAACAAAATCACTGACTTTAGAGCAGTTCCTCCGCAACCGGAGGAACTGGCTCTTTGGCACTGACTTAAGCCATTGTGAATGATGGCAGCTGTCTCGAGGGATGTAACCGTTACGATCGGTAGGCTTGAAAAACGTAGAGAATTCCAACCGGTTGTCAACCACTTTGATTTCCAAATCCAAAAAATGGACTGATGTAGAACTAGCTTCATGGCTCAGCCTAATACCACATTCGTTGGCGTTAAGCGAGACCATAAAATCATCTAGAGATGCTTGGCTGCCATTCCATAGGAGGAGGATGTCATCTATATAACGAACCCAGAGAACCAATTCTGGTCTCCTATGGGCATAGATGACATCCTCCTCCCACTTGGCCATGAATAAATTGGCCAGGCTGGGGGCAAATTTTGCCCCCATCGCAACACCCTTGGTTTGTAGGTAGAAACTGTTCTGAAACCAAAAGTAATTGTGGGTAGTAGCGAATCTCAGAAGTTGCATGATGAAATTACGCTGCACATTGGGTATGCTAACACTCTGAGACAGGTAATATTCAACAGCCTCGAATCCCAAATCATCGGGTATACATGTGTAGAGGGCAGCCACATCCGCAGTGGCCAGAATCATGCCATTCCGGAAGTCCACTGTTTGTAGCAACCTGATGGTATCACCTGTGTCCTTCAAAAAGGAAGGCATGACCCTGACCAAAGGCTGAAGATGAAAATCAATATATTTTCCTATTCTAGCAGTAATCGAGTCTATCCCGCTAACTATAGGACGACCAGGGGGATTCACTGGGTCCTTATGAACCTTAGGCAGGTAATAGATAGCGGGAATCCTCGGTGCTACCGGAATCAGAAAACTTTTTTCCTTCTTGTCCAAAGGTTGAATAAACCCTCATTGACCTGCACCATTGGAGCATTCCTTCCCTTCTTTTCTCCTCACATGGGTGATTGGTCAAGTAATAGCTTCCTTTGGCCACTGGTTACTAATATTCACCGTGGTAAAGAGTCTCCATGCTGAGTGGCGGTTCCAGTTCCATTGGAGGACCACCTGGATCGGTGTGAAACCCAGAGTCTGCTGTCAAGTCGGGGAGCCTACCGGACAGTCTACATTGGGGACCCATCTGATCCAGTTTCCAGACTAACTGATGAGGAGTGCCACTGGGATTTCGTATGCCTATTTGACCTGCCTAAACCACAGGTCTAATGTTCCGGTAAGAGTATTCTACCTCTCTTTTTCTACAAGAGTTATGTGATGACCCTTCAGTGCTACATGTTCTTTCTTCACAACACGAAAATTTTCTATGGACACTGTATGGACTCATTATATTGATATTATTTATCACTTTGGTTTGATTGGAGGCCCAAATTATTGGGCTTCATTTCTTCACTTAGTGCTACATCTTCATTCCAGATTCATTTAACCTGCCTAGCGGTATTCCAGAGTGTGAATTTGTCATACCAAAAGCGGTAACCCTGAGCCAGACTCGGGATTGCATCGCAGGATACAGGGAAAGTTACTTACCTTGTCCCCTGGATCCTGCAATGTCTCCCCGCTGTGTGTGCGAGCTGTCTCCTCGCTCGATTCACAGTGCCGAGTGCCGAGCTCCGTTCCCGAGTATTGCGACGCACGGGGACGGAGTTCGGCGCCAAATTCAAAAAGTGAAAAACACAGTATACATGCAGTATACTGTAATCTTACAGATTACAGTACTGTATCAAATAATTACACATCCCCTTTGTCCCTAGTGGTTTGTCCTGTGCCCTGCATGCACTTTTACATTATAAAAACTGTTATTTCTGCCTGGAAACTGGAGATTGTCCATAGCAACCATAAAGTGTCCGTTTACGTCAAAAGTGGTTTTAGACCAGCTAGAAAACAGCGATAATAAATTAGAATCACTTGCAGAATTGAGCGATAGCGATTTGTGGGGAAATTCATCATCAAACACTGAAAGTAATGACAGCGACAATTCTGCAACTGAGCAAATTTCAGTGTTTTTGATTTGATTACATTATTGAATTATTTGTTATAATTATTTATAGTTATTTATTATATTATAATTTATGATTTTGTGTTTCAAACTTTATCATACCTGGGATGTCTACTAGACTCTTGTTTGGACAGAATTAAGTGAGATATTCCTAAGAATTACAGACCTACAATATAAAATGCCAAATTTCCATGCAAAATAATTGTACCGCTTTCAGCACCTAAAATCTGAAATAATCATACCGCCAGGGAGGTTAATTATCTGAATCGATGGAGAATTATATTTGTTGGATGATTTAATAAATCGTTTTGAGGCTTTCAATTTGGTGAGCAGTTCCTTTTCCCTCCTTTGGAGCTTTTGTAGAGTCTAGTAGTACCTGGTATTTCTCTTTGCTTCCAGCAGCTAGGAGAGATGGGAAGCAAAGGAAAGGCAAGTATAAGGGGCTGCAGAAGCCTTCATTAATGTGAATATGTTGCCTTGTTGTTCATTGGGAATTCAGAGGTTCACCTTACAGAACCTCAATTACGATCTGTTGTAGGGATACTAATAGAGGATCAAAGAAGCTGTTTGGGGTTTCAATATTTGCGTGATTTGCAATTGTTGTTAGTGCATAATTTGTCATCATATAAAAAGTGCACTGCCACAACAAGACGTTGGTAGCAGGATTGGTGATTTACTGTATATAGACATCATTTTGATGGGGAAAAAAATTGATGGCTGTAATTTTTTTTTGCCATTTTTGCAACAAAAACATACCGGTAATTAAAAAAACGGATGTACCCTAGTGGTAGTTATTGTTGTAGAAAAGCACAAATCTTGGTGGTTAGAATTTTTGTAAGATAGACCCTTTATGAACAAGCAACTCTCATAATATTGTAACCCAGTTTAAGTGGTTTCTTATCTAGCAGTATATTTTATTTGTTAACTACCTTAAAATCTGCTTTGTACTTTATTAGAGGCATGTAAGGTGCTTTAGTTAGGACAGCAAAATCAGCTATTCAGTTCTAAATTCTTAAAAATCAGCTAAACCCTCTGAGAAAATAGGCTTTAGCTGCCCCCTGAGAGGTCTGCTTGAATGCCAGTGTCAAGTTTGTCGTAAGGCAATGGTAAAAACAATTTTGCTCTTTGAAACATGTCACAGCAGTGGCATCTAACACTGATGTGTGCATTCAGTGCAAAGCAAAAAATGACAGACTTCTTTTCTCTATCCTTTTCATTTTCCTATAGGTATCTTTCTTTCTCTCAAAGCATGCTGACACGGCAGTCTTTATTTACAAGAACTTTGCTATTGCAAGTCAGAAAAACAAGCCTTTTAGGCATAATCTGTGAAAACTCATTGTAATCTTTAGCACAAGGATACATCAGTGTAGGCCATTTTAATTGTGGTGTACGGTAGTCTTCTCAATTGTACATATTCAAGTCTAATCCAATTTATTTGTAACATGCTAAAATTAAATATGTTTGGCACAATTCTAAATTCATTTGCATTGTATAGTGTTAAAAAATAAATAACACCAATTGTTGTTATTTGTTACAAATTGTTTTAAAAACCATTTTACAAACTTAAAGGGAATATGTAATGGTTTGGTAAATAATTGTGTTTTTTTTATGGTAAGGAATAAAAAGCAAAAAACAAATATGAAATATTGTTCATTAATGTTTTGTATTATATTTCTCTAAGCCAACATCCTGCATGAAATCAGCAAAATCCAAACTTAGCTGCAAACCTTACTGAAGTCTATGGGGGTGAATCTTGATACAAAATGATTTATATTTTCTGTTTTAGGATAATTAAAGAATGAAAACACAAAACAGTGCCAGTCTAGGGCTGAAAAGACTCTTTTGTAATCCATGCATTTGATACCAACTAATAGATAGTCAATTGAGATGCTGTAACTATGACCTAGTAATCTGCAAAAGAGAACAAGAAAAAAAAAAGGAAAAAGAGAAAAGGGACAATGAGGGGAAAAGGTGGGTGGCAGTTTAACTGGGAATGGGTGTAAGCAACTAAATCACCAATCAGATTACCCTAGCCTGCAAACAAGGATAATTGGATGGTAAATAATGAATGGTCAAAGTCCTTAGGTATGTAGGGTCCAATCCAGGGGGTCCATACCTGTTCAAACATATGCGTCTTATCACTAAGAATAACATATCTTTTCATTAAAGAGTTACCATACCATGTTTTTCTTCATCTGTGCCACATGTGGGGGTAATTGTTCCCATTTTCAAGAATAATATGCAAGATATTGTCTAAAAAGGGCATGGGGAGCAAACACTGCTGCGTGAAACATTTAACAAAGCAAAAAAAATGTTAAAATACCATACAGCGAGGAGAGGGGTCCCTTTAACTTTAAAGGGGACATGGAAAAAAATGCTTCTCCTTTTAATGACATGCTTGGGGGATACCTTTTAAGCTGTCATGGACAAAACCAGCTATACCATATTTGGCATCACATATTTTGGATGTGTAATTGATTTTTTTTACCTTTTACATTTTATGTTTACATTTAGTTTGGCTTAAAAACAGCATTCAACCCCCAATCAGATTCCCTTGAACTTGGATAAAGCTTTAGTAGTTTTGGCCCCAACATCTTTTTTATCTAGCAGTAATAAGCCTGATTTGAATGATAGAAATAACAGATCTAAGGCTCTATTCACACCAATGCATTTTTTTCATGCTTTTTGCAGAAACGCAGGACATATTTTTAACTTTTTGTGCCTCTGCATTTTTGGAAAGGGTCAGGGACTTGTTAAAATGCAAAATGGTGCTTTTATTGCTTTTTTAGTTTAATAGATTTCAATGGAGAAACTACAGAAAAGCACGTAGTGCGTTTTTACAGCGATTTTTGACGCAATTTGCGTTTTTAAATCTGCCCAACAACAAATAAAAAACTCTAGTCGTGGCAAAATTGCGATAAAAAACAGCAGAAAGCACAGCAAAAAGCGCTACATAAATGCTCAAAAGCAACATGCTAAGATGTGAATCGAGCCTAAAAGCTATAGAAAAAAACGTATCCTAAACAATAAAGATAAGGTCCTCAACTTTGTACAAATTAGCCAGTGGTAATATAGTTTAACACAAAACTAGAGACACTTATCATACTCATGATCAGCTCAGCTTACATTCTGGAAATCTCTGTGATCAGGCAAGGTGGGTGTAGTTTATTATAGAAGAGACATTGAACTTTAGTTCTGCTTTATTAGTATAATTTGTAAGTTACTTTTTTTGCAGTACCACACTGCATCATCATAAAAGTATATAAATAAATTGTAAATAAAATATTAAAACGGGGTAAACAAAAACACTTCAAAGCTACAATTCAGCATTCCATGATTCCCCCCTGTATCCCTAATTAATCCAAAAGTTTATAAAATGTAAACTTCAAGTGTGTGTTTGGTAAAAATTGGCTAATGTCAGAACAGTATGCAAGCACTTGAATAGGCAGCAAAAAGAATAATACAAGGCCAGTTCTATCTTGTAATAAAAATTAGAGTGTATTAACTGAGAGACAGTGGCCACAAATATTGCCCAGTGACTGGACGGTATATAAGCAGCTTTTCAGGCCACAATACAACAGTAAGAAATGAGGCAGGTTTTATTTTTATTTTGAAATAAAAAATAGAGTGCACTATTTAGGGGACAAACCCTGCAGTGCAGTTCCAGGTGGCAACAGAAGCTACATTATAACCAACCTCAAGTCTGGTGGGCAGAGCCCCACTTTGTCCAAACACTTTGCTCTGTAACCCCTCCTGCATAACCTAGTGGAAGTTTCCTGGCTTGGGTGGCTCAAGAGCTGCAACAGCTCTTACAGCTACAATTTCTTTTTTTTTTCTTTTTTTTTATATTTATGTATTTTTTCGTATTGATGTGTTGGTTGGGCTTCACACAGCAGAGACCAAGTATCTTGGTTTTTCCTCTACTTTACCAGCATATTCCTTCCACTCAGCAGCCAATGGTATTTATTTTATACTTATTTAATTACTTCATTACAGACAGGAAATACAGGGTGAAGGGCAGTGCGGCAGGGCGGCACAGTGGTGTAGTGGGTAGCACTCTCACCTAGCAGTAAAAAGGGTCGCTGGTTCGAATCCCAACCACGACACTACCTGCCTGGAGTTTACATGTTCTCCCTGTGCCTGTGTGGGTTTCCTCCGGGTACTCCGGTTTCCTCCCACACTCCAAAGACATGCTGATAGGTTAATTGGCTTCTGTCCAAAATTGGCCCTAGTATGAGGGTGTGAGTTGGGGGCCTTGGATTGTGGGCTCCTTGAGGGTAGGGACCGATGTTGGGTGTGTGATGTGTGTGTGGAGCGCTGTGTAGGTTGATGGCGCTATATGGGTACCTTAAATAAAAAAAATAATAATATAATGAGACACAATGTACAGGGATAGGGAGAATTGTAGACACACTCACTCAGGTTGAACTGGATGGACTGGTGACTTTATTCAAGCTTACGAACTATGTAAGGGCAGGCAGCAGGAAACAAAGTAATGACAATGTATGGCTTGTTAGCCTTTTCTTGAGTGTTTCTGCCGGAACAGGAGGGGAATGGCAGGCGGCAACAAAAATTAAGCATACAATCCAATGGACTTAAACTGCGTGTTCTTTCCAAGAGCGAAGCCTTGAAATTAAAAATTGTCGCTCCCCAACACTGACACCTTTTACATTGGGGCGTTTTTCAGGTGCTTTTGGGCTAAATATAGCGCCTGTAAATCGGATGAAAAGCGCCTCCTGTGCAGCCCCAGTGTGAGAGCCCGAGTGCTTTCACACTGGGGCGGTGTGCTTGCAGAACATTAGAAAAAGTCCTGCATCTTTCAGGCGGTGCGGGAGCGGTGGCTCCTCCACCGCCCCTGCAGTTGAAATCAATGGGCACCGCTGCCAAATCACCTGCAGAGCGATTCGACAGTGGCACATTGCGGGTGCATTTAACCCTTTATTCGCCGCTAGCAGGGGTTAATTGCACCCTGCTAGTGGCAGAAAAGCACCGCTATAACAGCGGTAAAGCCCCAGTGTGAAAATAGCCTAACCCCACCATCTCCTGTAACAGCCTACCCATGCCATGTTTTTGCTTGAGCAGTAAATAAAAACCCCAAATCCCCTCCTAGCCCGCGCCCATATGCCAGCTTGGCAGTTCAACTGCTTTCACACTAGCTGGTGAAACCAGCCCCTATTCTATAGTTTATGTTCTGGGCATGTCCCACATTAACACTTTCCAACTTGCCATCACTTTGTTCTATGATTTTTCGTTAAACATTATTTACAGATTTACATTTTTTTCCTCTTTTTTTTTTTAACCCATAATGCTGTCTCTGCCCTGGTAAAGCAAACAGGGATGGGGACAGCAAGATTTTAACTATATTTATGGACTATTTTATGTCAAGGATGTACCATTGACTAGAGGTGGCCCAATATATGCTTGAAGTACAAGTCTGCTATGCCACACATTTTACATAGTTAAATAGTTACATAGTTAGTCAGGTTGAAAAAAGACACAAGTCCATCTAGTTCAACCATAAAAAAAAAAATCATACAATCCCATATACCTAATTCTATACCCACAGTTTGCTACAGCAGGGGAAACAAATCCTTCCTGATCCCCCGAGAGGCAATCGGATTTTCCCTGGATCAACTTTGACCTGTAAATGTTAGTACCCAGTTATATTATGTACATTTAGGAAAGTATCCAGACCTTTCTTAAAGCAATCTACTGGAGGGAGTCTATTCCACATTTTCACAGCTCTTACTGTGAAGAAACCTTTCCGTATTTGGAGATGAAATCTTTTTTCCTCTAGACGTAAAGAGTGCCCCCTTGTCCTCTGTGTTGACCGTAAAGTGAATAACTCAACACCAAGTTCACTATATGGACCCCTTATATATTTGTACATGTTGATCATATCCCCCCTTATTTTCCTCTTCTCAAGAGTGAATAAATTCAGTTACTCTAATCTTTCCTCATAGCTGAGTTCCTCTATGCCTCTTATCAGTTTGGTTGCCCTTCTCTGCACTTTCTCCAGTTCCCCGATATCCTTTTTAAGAACTGGTGCCCAAAACTGAACTGCATATTCCAGATGAGGTCTTAATAATGATTTGAACAGGGGCAAAATTATATCTCTCTCTCTGGAGTCCATACCTCTCTTAATACAAGAAAGGACTTTGCTCGCTTTGGAAACCGCAGCTTGGCATTGCATGTTATTATTGAGCTCATGGTCTACCAAAAGCCCCAGATCCTTCTCCACTACGGATTCCCCCAGTTGTACTCCCCTTAGTATGTATGATGCATGCCTATTCTTAGCCCCCAAGTGCATAACTTTACATTTATCAACATTAAACCTCACCTGCCACATAGTTGCCCAATTAGACAGTGCATTGAGGTCGGCTTGTAAATTGGAGACATCCTGTAAGGACGTTATTCCACTGCTTAGCTTGGTGTCATCTGCAAAGACAGAAATTTCATGCCAGAGAAAGTCTTTAGCACAGTGGGGGGGGGGGGGCGACAATTAATGAAGCGAGTCAGACGTGGATCACAGAGGACTATGAAACACCCAATGTAAATGTTTCTGACAAAAGTAAAGCTGTAGTAAACTGACTGGCCAAAAAATAAATAAAGTTTGGGTCCCCTGCAGGTTTATGCCATAATTATGTCACTCACACACATGCGCACAGGACTCTGCATTCTAAGGCACACTGTGTGCCCTGAATGAAAAGCTTCACTACACATGTACGGGTGACATCATCTGCTATTGCCAATGTGAATATCTCATAAATGGTGCACGTTTAGGAGATATTCATTGTATCTACAGGTAAGCCTGATTGCAAGCTTACTGTACCTGTAGAGACAAGTTCAAATACAGAGTTAACCACCACTTTAATACATTTATTTTATATATCTTTAAATAAAAAAAGACAAAACACTTTTTGGGTATATGGGAATACGGCAGGGGGTGAGGGTGTGCAGTGTTTTGAATGCAGTGTTTTTACTCTTCTTTTTTTTTCACAATGATGCTTTTGGAGCGGGAGAAAAAAGGGAGCTCTTTAACAGACTGGGAGCAACAACTGCCTGATGTGCCTTAATTACCCAAAGCTAAAAGTTATCAACTAAAACATTAGAAAAGAACTCTAATTAATAGAAAAGTAGCTAAGGTGTTGACACCTCAAGAACTATCTATCAGTCATTTGTTGCAGACAGATATTGGTCCTTAAAAGGACTTTTCAGTGTACAGATCTGTGCACACAGGCAGGGCACATAAGACAATGTACCCCAGCACTACAATTAAAAGAACTCAAGCATAGTTTGTTAAAGTAGCTGTAAACCTACTGTAAAGCAACTACTAAAATCTCATATAGGCTTTAACAAGATAATATCACTTGGAAAGCAAAGCTAGCTTGAATGAAAATAACAGTTGATACTGATATAAAGATCCGTGCTTCAAAACGTTGTGTTATAGGGCAACAACACTCTGCCCCTGTCTCCCACAATTGACTGCCTTTAAAGCACCCTGTCACATGCTTTCACAAAGAAAACTATAGGCTTCTATGCTGATGCTCATTGCTCAGGCATATTCCATTGTTGTCCCTATTTAAAGAAGACCTTCCATGAAAATGGAAAGTTTCCGCTATCAAAAAGCCCCACCCCAAAATGTAAGCTTTGAAATTAAAGCTGTTGATGAGAAAAAAAACAAAAACAAATCCTTATCATGGCCCCAGCTCTGACACTTTCAGGAGGCGTGAGCGACATCAGTGTCCTTACTACCTCCTGGAATAGCTGGACACTCGAAAACCTATAAAAATACACCCTTGCAATGGGCTGGAGTGCAGTCTTGTGGGATTTTGAGCATCCAACTATCCTATGAAGTATGGTTGAGGACAGTGGCATCACCCACACCACCTGGAAATGTCAGAAGCTGGAGCTAGGGCCAGTATTTTTTCCCTAGTTCTAACAATCACATAATGTGTAGGTTTACCCAGTGGTCATCAATGGAAACTGAGTGCAGCAGAAAAAAGTACACGAAACTTACTGTTTTCAAAACCAGAACATGACCAGCACCAATATCTTCTCCAAAGGGGCAGAAAATACTGGGACCCTTGTACACCCATCTACAGTCTGGGGAAGTCTTTCAAAAGTAGTCTTCATGGAAGTATTGCAATCAAAAAGTTATACTTCCAAAGTAGAAACAAAACTACAGTTTCTACCATGAAAACATGGTGTGCAGAAAAAGAAAAGATTGAAACATATGGCTCTGATAGAAGGCTATTTGTTCATTGAACAGCTGAAGGTGATACATGAAAGTGAGGCTGCAGGCAACAGTAAAGCATAGTGGAGGCTTCCTGAAGATTTTGGGCTACATGTTTTCAAGTGGAGTCGAATATTTGCTTAAAATAGATAGCACTCACCTTGCTAAAAATTAAAGGCATATTCTTATCTATCAGCTAATATCATCAGGGAGGAATTTGATCTGTTTCAACTAAATTATGTAGCATGACAGTGAACCCCAAAATCATAAAGAACTGCCTGCAGCAATAAGAACAACAAAGAATCCTGCAACAGACGGTATAACCCCCAGAGAGACCTAAAGTCAATATCATTAAGCCAGTTTGGGATTATAGAGACAGAAGGATATAAGGCAGCCAAAATCTGTGACATAAAAGTTCTCAAGGATGCTTGGAATATTCTGCCATGGGAGTACCAGTGCAACATAATTCTGCACTTGTAAAGTGAGAATGATTTGACAAATAATACCATTTTTAGTTTTTGTAATTTGAACAAATGTCTATGAAGTACAATAAACAGAAAAAACATAAATAAAATCAATATTTAGCATTTTGGTTTTAGCATAGAAATTCTCTTATGCATACTTCCGTATATATTGTTCCAAGCATATTCACTTTTGCTACAATATGATGTGATTTGAAATGACATAATTAAAGTATATGTAAATCAGTAAAATATCATGTCATTGTAAGTTTTACAATTTTGAAATCTGCAACTTTAAAATAATACCTAGTAATAGTAATACACATCTGCATACAACTCCTGGCTAAAACGTTTTTTATGTACAAAGTGTACTTTCCTAACTTGACCAACAGTATAGATAAAATAATAGGGGGTGGCATTAACTCAGTAATAGATATCACAGAAGATAAAAAGACTACCCATCTACTCCTAGCCATGCAACTAGCTAAGATGGTTTAATCATGTCTACCCTAGCTGACATGGCCCAGGCGCTAAGTATTACAGATTTTTAGAAACAACAGAATCTGATAGAGTGTGAATTCTTATATTTTTTCTATAGCAACAACTCACTAGCCAGACTAGAATACCTATTTTCTTAGAACTATGAGAATACAGTACATCCCTAAAAGTGACACGATTAGTCTTCAGTTTAACACAGGGATCCTCAAACTATGGCCCTCCAGCTGTTGCAGAACTACAAATCCCATGAGGCATTGCAAAACTCTGACATTCACAGACATGACTAGGCATGATGGGAATTGTAGTTCCTGAACACCTGGAGGGCCGTAGTTTGAAGACCCCTGGTTTAATATATGCTCTTAGAGACTTGCCAGGAATATGAGACCACTAACCATGTAAATGCTTCCTCTACTACTTTGTTTTGGGATGAGGAGAAAGCTTTTCTGTGGGGCATACTAATTCCCTACGTGGCAGCAAGTAAAATAACTAAAATTCAATATCTTAGAAGTGCTATTCTTTGACAAGCTTGCCATTAATTTTCACAAGCCCCCACAGTGGAACATACAGCAGCCTGACATGTAGCTAAATAAACAGTTTGATGGGTGACCCAGCAAACCCTTAACTATGAAGCGCATGTTAAATTAAAATGCCATAAATATACGAATAAATCTGGCAAAATGGTTGCCAATCTAACCAAAGGTCCCAAACTAGGTCCCATATTCTTTCCCCCAAGAATCACAGCATCATCTCTACTTCCCATCCATACAAAAAACACCATTTTAGAATGCTCTTACCGCCAACTTTATTGTAGGCTCCGTTCACATCTCGGCATATGGGGGCGACATTCATGGTAAAATCGTGCAAAAAGAATGGCAGGACGCCCGTCCCCCAAAAGAGGTACAAGAGCTTCTTTTGGGCAACAGGCGTCCCGCCATTCTGTTCGCACGATTTTACCGCAATGGTTGCCCGAGGAATCGTGGGAACATTGCACTGCATTTGGGGTGCTATTGAAATTGACAGACAACGCACAGGCAGTCCGTGACATATTGTACAAACTTAGGTGGCATAGCAGATTTTCTTAACAATCTCATACTACCTAATGTCCTCAAAAGGCCCTGCAAGATTTAAACAAACCAATAACTGCTGAAGAGATTGGAACAAGCATAAAAATTTCATCTAATAGCAAGTTATCTGGGTGTTTAAGATGATTACTTTTGCCAGATACACACTCTCAAGCCTCGTACACACGGCCGAGAATCTCGTCAAGAAAAAACACGTCGTTTTTCTTGACGAGATTCTTCGACAAGAAACTTGTCCCGGCCGAGTGTACACACGCTCCTTTCAAAGAACCCGCGGTTCTTTGAATGGAGTGAACGCGGTGACGTAATCGACTACGACGATCGTGCGCTCGTCACATTCGATGCCGTCGCCGCCATCTTGCTACACCCTACCTATGCCTAGGAAGCTACCGCGCATGGGTCGAAGTCATTTTGAGCATGCGCGGGCTTCCCGGAGGACAGGTAAGTGTACACACACACACAATTTTCTCGTCGAGAAACATGCTGACAAGAATCTCGACGAGAAAATAGAGAGCAGGTTCTCTATTTTTCTCGTCGAGATTCTTGTTGGTTTTCTTGACGAGAAACCTGATAGCCGTGTACACACGACCGATTTACTCGGCAAGAAAGCTCTGCCAGCAAGTTTCTTGTCGTTTTCGACGAGAAACTCGGTCGTGTGTACGAGGCTTCACTCTTTCCAAAACACTCAGATGTCACAACATTATATAAGACCTTCACAACTTGTATCTGGCTAGGCAGCAGACCTCATATTCCACTGTGCTGACTTTACTTGTTCATGGTGGATTATGGAACAACCATGCCCAACTTCCCTTGAACAATTTAGCCTGTCTACTAAAATTGGATAAAAGATACTCCAGATTTTCTAATAACAGCTTAGAATCAGATATTTCATATCTTTGGCACCCCACTATGCTCCTTTATTGACCTGTCTTTAAACTTCCCTCAACACTATGTCACAACATATTAGTAAAAGACACAGTAAATGGAGGGAACTGAGAAAATATTTGAAACTATCCCCATATTTGTTTTAATATCTCTTTATTAAACACAATCTTGCTGTTCATCAGGGTAAAGAATATCCTGCTTTTTAAATCTGGGCAATGAGAGGTCTAATACATTTCCACCATCACTTTACAAAATCATCCTGCAAACCATGGTTATAGTATGTAGAACTGAGCATCAAATTTCATCTCCCAATGAGAAAATGTGTGCATTACCTTCAGGCCACTGCTTATTGGACAACCTAATCTACATACAAATATCCTAGACACCTTGATAAAAGAGCCATATATCTTTATTCCACTATATACCTATCTCTGAACAAACTAAGTGATACTAAAGTCTCGTTTTTGTTTGTTTGTTTTTTTAACTTACCTGCTCTGTGCAGTGGTTTTGCACAGAGCAGCCTGGATCCTCCTCTTCTTGGTTCCCTCTTCAGTTCTCCTGGCTCCTCACGCCTGCCAAGTGCCCCTACAGCAAGCAGCTTGCTATGGGAACACCTCAACCGAGCCGCAGCTCCATGTGTCCATTCAGACACGGAGCCGCGACCCGACCCTCTCTCTCCTCATTGGCTTACTGACTTTTTACAGCAGCGGGAGCCAATGGCTGTCTCAGCCAATGATTAGGGGGAGTCTCGGACAGCCGAGTTTCTCGTGCAACATCGCTGAATCGAAATAGGCTCAGGTGAGTATGAGGGGAACTGTTGCACACAGAAGGCATTATCTTAATGCATAGAATCTTCTGAATTTACAAACTAGAAAAATCAACAAAATGGACATACAAAGAGAGAAAGTCCAATGATTGCATTTCAATGTCATATAAAAAGCATCTTCTTTATTCTAACTGTTATATTCAAATTGGGTTATGATTAAGCACCCTGGAGGTGTGAAGTGCATCAATAAGCTTCCCTGATTATTTTTTTTGTGATGTAGGCTGTTATTTTAATGCTTTTTAACAGTTTGAATAAAGAAGATGGTTTTTATATGACAATGGAATGGTGTGTGGTCATTCAACTTTCTCTCTTTGTATGTTTAAAATCATGAGCTGGACCTGCACCCACTGGGAAACTGGACAGTCAAGACAGACTGACCTGGAACAGTGCTTCCCTTTTTGCCTTTTTTGTAACAAAAATGAGCATTGGACTTCCAGTGTGAAAATATAGTTGACAAATTACTAACTGGATACTGAACTGCATCTGAAAGGCCATTATAAATGAATACTGGAGAGAGACCCAATACAGGGCCTATATTTTATTAAACTACAGCGGCCAGAATCATACACAGATAATTCAAGCCTAGATTGGAGGGAACATTGTCTCACTGTTCCTGGAAATGCACCCTAATATTTACTTCTAACTGACAGATTTTGCATATTATATAAATGGCTCAGCCAAGACCCTCCAATAGAGAGAGTAAGACCAGATCTTTGAGGTTTGCTCTACACTGAAAAAGTTTGATACTTTAGAAAAGTCCCTTCTTTATTACATTGGCCAGTGTACCTGAGGCTCGATTGACACTGGTGCGATGCGGGAAACCCTGTGAATCCAGTACGGTTCCCACATCGCACCTGACTCGCAGGCAGTTCACACTGCCCTATGCGAACCACTGGAAATGTCAATACAAAGTTAATGACAAATGACACCTCCAGATCGGTTCGCATATCGCAGTGCGAACTGCCAATTCGGACAGAAATCGGATCGCATGGGGGTGAACCCCGAAGCGATCCGATTCTGGTTTGGACAAAAAAAAAGGGTCCTGCGCGAGTTTGGTCCGAATGCGATGCAAATTCAGCCATACGATATGCATAGCTGAATTTGCATCGCACAGACATTGCAGGCGACATGCACATTAGTGCGGTGCGAATCTCATGCGATGTCTGGCATCACTGCAGTGTGAACCTTTAGAGTTATTTAAACTAGGCTGATGATATATCTTTGCTATACTTTTGATCTTTTTACCGCAGTGCAGATTTGTGATATGCTGCAGCACTGCTGCTAAATTGAAATGAATTACACCTCATAAAAAATGCAAGATATACTAAAAGCTTCAATCAGTTGTCTTAAAATCAAAATGAGTTTGCAAAGAATGTTTGTGAGTACATCTGTAACAAGCTAACATCTATGCATGACCTTTTCATCTCTCATGTCTTTAACATACTCGCTATAACTGAAACCTGGCTTCCAAATTTTGACTCTGCTTCTCCTGCTGCCCTCTCACATCATGGCCTCCATTGGACTCACTCCCCCAGACCCAATGGACAGAAAAGAGGTGGAGTTGGATTCCTTCTATCCCCAAAAAACACCTTCCAAGTCCTTCTGATCCCTCCCTCTCTTCTTTCGAGATGCACTGCATTCGTCTGTTTTCTCCCATTGCTCTGTGTATTACAGCAATTTATCGGCCTCCTGGACCAGTATTGCGCTTTTTTAATTACTTCGCTGCCTGGCTATCCTACTTTCTCTCCTCTGAAATACCCAATATCATTATTGGTGACTTAAACATTCTTGTCAATGTTAACAGCCCAGCTACAGCTCAACTTCTCAACTAACCCAATGGACACATACTTCCACTCACTCCAATGGTAATACCCTCAACCTTGTATTCACCCATCTCTGCAATCCTGGCAACCTCACCAACACCTCCTTTCCTCTCTCTGATCACAACCTCATTAGTTTCACTGTATCCTTGCCTCCAACTACCCATCCCTCCAAGCAGCAAACGATTACTTGTAGGAACCTTTGCCACTTTAACCCCTCTCTTCTCTATTCTGCTACTGACCACCTACTGTATATGACATAATCTCACCCCTGCCCTGTCCTGACCTGGTCACCTCTGTCTACAACAGTACACTCTCATTATCACTGGATGCACTTACTCCTCTAACCACACGCAGAATCAGGCCCTGACCACTACAACCCTGGCAAACTGACAACACTAGAAATCTCAAGAGACATTGCCGTGCTCTTGAACGACTGTGGCGTAAAACTAAATGCCTGCAAGGCTTCACCCATAATAAATCTGCCCTTCTAAAATACAATTCCTGCCTCCATGCTGCAAAGAAGCCCACTGTGTCTCGCTTATTAATACCTTGTCATCCAGTCCCCATCAGCTCTTCTCGAACTTTAACTCTCTACTTCGCCCCCCACCCCCTCTACTCACTAACTAACTTACTGCCCAAGAGATTGCCAATCATTTCAAAGACAAGATGGATGCAATTTGTGAGGACTCCACTGTGCGTACATCATTCCCCACCCAACATACAGCACATTCAGCACTCCCTATTTGAACTGGATACTACTAAAGAGGTTACAAAACTTTTATCAGATGCCCACCTAACCAATTGTCCCGTGGATCCTGTTCCCTCACAACTACTAGGGTCACCCTCTTTTTCTATCCTATGCACCCTAACTCACATCTTCAATCTCTCCCTCTCTAGTGGCACCTTCCCCTCTCCTCTAAAACATGCACAGATCACTCTTATACTTAAAAAGCCCTCACTGGACCCTACTAACCTGAACAACTTAAGACCCATCGCATTGCTCCCATTCACCTCTAAACTTTTAGAACGCTTGGTCTACAACAGTCTTAGCTCCTACCTTAGTGAAAATAACCTTTTTGACCCCTTACAGTCTGGCTTTCGCTCGCAGCACTCCACGGAAACTGCCTTACTAAAACTCACTAACGATTTACTAACTGCTAAAACCAACGGCCACTACTCCATACGCCTACTACTTGACCTCTCTGCGGCCTTTGATATTGTTGACCACTGGCTCCTTCTCAATAAACTCAATTCCCTTGGCCTCCACGATTCTTCTCTATCCTTGTTCTCTGCCTACCTATCACAGCACTCATTCAATGTTACCTACAACTCTGTCTCCTCCTCTCCATTGCCCCTTTCTGTGGGGGTCTCCCAAGGCTCTGTTTTTGGACCCCCTTCTCTTCTCTATTAACACCTCCTCCCTTGGTCACTTTATAACCGCCCATGGCTTCCAATACCACTTATACGCTGATGACACCCAAATCTATCTGTCTACTCACCTCACTCCTTCAGTCTCCTCTCGCATTACTAACTTACTAACTGACATATCAGCATAGATGTTGCACCACTTCCTTAAACTAAATCTCTCTAAAACCAAGCTATTAATATCCCCCCCCCCCCGCCCATTCCCCCCCCCCTCCATGACATTTTTATCAAAATCAAAATCAACAATGCAACCATCAGTCCCTCCCCTCACGCCAGGGTACTAGGTGTAATCCTAGACTGTGACTTCCGTAACTACCTCCGTAACATCTCTTAAATTCGCCCATTTTTACCGGCTTGCCGGCCAGCGCACGACAATGTACGTCGGCACAATGGCACGGCTGCGTAAATGGGTGTACAGGTACGTCCCCTTTAAATCGCAGCTTAGTGGGCACGTGCGCCCCCGTCGCGTACTCTGTGAGCGTATCCCAGTGGGTCCCGCGGACTCGATGTCCACCGAGGGCCCACGATCATGACACGGAGCTGCAGAACGGGTAGATGCCTATGTAAACAAGGCATTTCCCTGTTCTGCCTAGCAACATGACAGTGATCTACTGCTCCCTGTCATCGGGAGCAGTGATCTCTGTCATGTTGTAGTGAGACCATCCCCCCACAGTTATCACACCCTAGGACACACTTAACCCCTTGATTCCCACTAGTGTTAAACCCCTTCCTTGCCAGTGTCATTTACACAGTAATCAGTGCATTTTTATACCACTGATCGCTGTATAAATGACAATGGTCCCAAAATAGTGTCAAAAGTGTCTGATGTGTCCGACACAATTTCGCAGTCACGATAAAAATTGCAGATCGCCACGATTACTAAAATATGTAGAAGAATACATATCGGCCTAAACTGAGAAAGAAATTCTTTTTTATATATTTTTGGGGGATATTTGATATAGCAAAAAGTTAAAAATATTGCTTTTTTTTTTCAAAATTGTCGCTCTTTTTTTTGTTTATAGCGCAAAAAATAAAAACAGCAGAGGTGATCAAATACCACCATGCATTAAGGTGAAAAAAAAACCTTGCAATGACGGCCCCCCAGCCCGAGTGATACAGTCGGCGGCTATAGCCGCTGGCTGTATCACGGGAGCGCGCCCGCAAGAACTAACCCCCATGGGAGAGAGCTCCCATGAAGGGGGTTATTTCTTGCAGGGAGGAGCCGAGACAGCCGCGAGGGACCCCAGATGACCAGGATCGGGGCCACTGTGTGCAAAACGAGCTGCACAGTGGAGGTAAGTATAACATGTTGCATATAATTTTTTTTTTTTTTTAAAGCGGTTGTATACCCTCTCTGACATGTTTTACCTACAGGTAAGCCTAGATTAAGGCTTACCTATAGGTGTTTGCAACATCTCCTAAACCTACTTGGTTTAGGAGATATTTGCCACAAAGAATGCGCGCCGTAGACAACGGCGCAGGCACACTGAGAATAGCCATTCATAAAACCGGCAATCCTGGCTTTGACGGCTCCTGCGCGCGTGTGCGGATTGACGTCTTCGCCGCTCCGGCCAATCACAGCGCCCTGGAGCGGCGATACCCGGAAGTAACCTTCCGGAGAGATGTCTGCAGATGGAGGGGGAGACTTGGGGGGCTTCGATCTAAGGTAAGTAATTCATAATGAGCTAGTATGCTAGTCATACTAGCTCATTATGCCTTTGTCTTGCAGGTTTTTATTTTAAAAAAAAATATTTTGGGGGTATACAACCACCTTAAATATTAGTATTTTATTGTATTATAACTGTATTGTCTACCTTTTATATTATAATAAACTGTTTGCGCTATATAAATCCTGTATAATAATAATAATAATAATCTGTCATGTGTAGTGTATAAAGTCAGCTATATGCACCCACCTTCGCCCTACCCGGGATCCTTGTTGGTGGAGGCCTGGGACGGGCAGAACGATGAGGTGGTATGTATATAGAAAGATGATATGTATATAGAGAAATGACAGGCATGTATGGAGAGAGATGATAGTGTTCTGCTATTGGCTGATCATCAGAGGTGATTTGTCTAGATATGATTCATCACCTTCCCGTTCATCTTCCACAGAGGGGGAAGAGGATGTGGCACTGGTTTGCCGCCCCCCAAAAAAATAATATTGAGCACCCGCCGCCACTGTGGAAAATACATACTTGGTGATCTTGCTGTGAAGACTCTTGTTCAGGAACTATATAGCTTTTCATGTTTCACTTAATCTGTTTGGATCTACTAATGCATTGGGGTTGTTTTCTTAAATGCAAATTGGCTGTTCACTTTGCAAGGGGATTTTGACTTTGCAAGAACATTTTCTCTTAACATAGAGAATATGGTGAACATGTATTTTGCAATAAATACCTAATCATGCACAAAAAATGCTTGCACATGAATTTATGATAGAAGTTAGCAGAGCTTCACCTCATTCCTTTGCAAAGTAAAAAATTTCTTTGCAATGTGCACAGCCTATTTGCCTTTAATAAATGATCCCCATTATTTACTGAGTATTCTTTTAAAGTAAGTTGAAAATTCACTCTGCAAAGTGAAAATGCACTTTGAAAGTAAAAATTCTCTACTTCTCTAATAACTCAATCCCACATCTGCAAAATATAATGAAGCTGTGGTGACCACTGAGTCTCTAACATTAAAGGTATTAATAATGTCAGTAGAGATGTTTTGAAAATTTTACATGCTTGCCCCTACAATAGATTCTCCTAAAATTGTTTCAGCTACATTATAATAGAAAGAGGTCCCTAGGTAGGCTAATAACATACTAGAGGTGGGGTCTCCAAACCCCATGCTGCGGGCCTCATTCAGCCCGCTTGTATGTTCTATCTGGCCTGCAGCTCATTCAGATACTGCAGAGACTCCAGGGATAGAACTGCCGGTCTGCTTGCTTCAACCAACCCCCCCCGTGCGTTTGAGACAGGCTACTGTAAGCTTGACAGAGTAGAAGGCAGCAGGGCAATGTGTGTGTACCGCTGTTAGAGTGGATCTAATGAGGCAGGGAGGAGGCGGGGCCCCACTGTCTGGCAGCACGGATGTGTGGGCTGGCTGTGCGTGCTGGAGTCAGACTGAGGGGGTGCCAGCAAAAGAGGATATTGGATGGAGGAGGCTCCCCACTCTGTGCAGCTGCCACTGCCACCAGAAATTTGGATGAAGGTCTTGTCATGCCTGCCCCAGTGACAGCTAACCTGCCCTGGTGTGCTGCAGATTCCTCTAGTGACATCATCTGGAGGAGGATCCGCAGGACTGGGAGCAGCTGTCTGCAGGACTGGAAAACCCAAAGGTGTGTGTGATGTTGGAGGGGTGTGTTAGGGGAGAGGTATGAGGGGAGGGGGTGTGATCAGAGTGGAGAGATATGGGGGATGTGATCAGACTGGGGGTACCTGGGGTGGTGGTGATCAGACTGGGGGGGTATATGGGGATGGGGGTGTGATCAAATTGGGGGATATCTGGGGATGTTATCAGGGTGGGAGACTCTAATGGGTGGGACAGACATGGGGGAGACTCTGATGGGAGACACAGACGTTCGGAAAGGCTCTTGCGAGGACACAGATGTGCAGAAAGGCTCTGGCAGGGACACAGACATATGGAAAGGCTCTGACGGGGACACAGACGTGCAAAAAGGCTATGATGGGGACAGAGACCTGTGGAAAGGCTCTGACGGGGACACAGATGTGTGGAAAGGCTATGATGAGATTATTTCAATTTTATTAATTTATTTATAAATAACAAATTTTTTCGGCCCGAGAATATTTGTAAAATCTACAATGTGGCCTTCTGGCTAAAAAGTTTGGAGACCCCTGTACTAGAATGATCATGTTTTCTGCTTGGTGTAATGAGCTTTTCGGATCAAGTAGGACAAGAATCTATGGCACAGTAAGTGAAACTTTGACTGGCCTGCTCTGTCTGCTGACCAAAGCTATGATAACTAAAACTTAGCTAGCAAAGTAAAAGGAAATGTAATTCTGTAAATTAGGCAATACAGAATTCCTCTAACACAATATATAATTACTGAAGATTATTGAAGTAAGTCACATACTATTTGTAAACTCAAGCTTTTTTTATAACACCAAAACTTTAGTTAAAGAAAATTTCCTTTAAGTTGCATCCTAAAGGTTATGGTGCTCTTGATTTTGTTATGGTTTTGAGTTATATAACTTAGGCAATGTCTTTATCTTCATGAATAATAGTAATGGCCACAATGTACTTTCAAATTGCTTTTCTCAAGTATATTGCTACATTAAAAGCAGAATAATTGTGTCTAATTTTGCTGGGTCCCTTTGTAATTAGGAAATAAAAGTTTCTCCCTTTTAATTTTTCCAAGCTAATCCACTGTGTGTAGTGCCATCTATAATAATTATTGTCTCTTGTACTGCTATAACAGTGACATCACAGAAGTCAATTAGAACTTTTCATGGCTGATGAGTGGGAACAATCTTTTATGCAAGTCTTACAAGATATAATAACACTGCTTTGTATGACATTTTCACTTAAGAAGACAGTGTATCTAATGTTTAGCTTTTTGTCAGGTTTAAAGTTCTATAAAGTATTAAAAGCTTGGATTTAAGCCATTATTTGCTTTTTGTTGAACTGAAGCCCATTACTGAAACAAATGAATGCCGCGTTTAGTTTCAAAAGAGAAGATATATACCATTAATATAATGTACTGGAAAAAAATAATATGCCATTACAAAATATATTGTAGATTTTGTGGATAAAATGAAAAGCAATAGAAGAAACAGCTATAGGGAAGCACTGCTTACCTCAGTGAAAATCATTAATTAAGCAATTGGATTATTAACTTGCGGTGGATGAAAGTTTGCAGTTGTTGAATTTGAAAGGCCTAGACAGATTGATGGACACAGGGACAGTACCGTCAATAAAAAAAAGATAAGAAAAGCTTTTGTCATGCTTGACAGTTCAGTTTAAAAAAAGACCATAAGGGAAGTTAATAGTGTTTAACAAACAATTTGGGGCTGAGTGTTGGTGGAAGGGAACATGGATTTTTGTTAGAATGTTATTTCTTTCACAGGCTGTTCACCGAATAGACTTCTAGTGTTGCAATGAACCTATGCTGACTGCAGCACAATAAGTGCTTTGTAAGTTGATATTACTTTCCTGAAAATGTAATTCAAGAGAAACCATACAAAGGAATTGCATGTAAAGGTTTAACCATTTAAAAAATAAATTAAATCACTTCTAAAATAAGTGAGCTAAAATAAGTAGAAATATCTGGATATCTGGTCTTTCACACCATTTTTGTTGCAGTAGTAGTTCTGATTTGTTTTTCGTTTTTTTGCAGCAAACATATTTAAGCAGCTGTTATAAGGCCACATGCACACTGTATTCTTTATGATACCTTTTCCCCTACAGGAGTTTAGCGGCAGAAAAACACATCCACATTTTTGCATGTGCACTTATTTGCATTAATGCTCAATCACACATCTGCTGTTAATGCATTCCATGGGCCAGAATGTCCATTTATTCTGGCCATTAGAATGTTCATTTATTCTGGCCATTAGAATGTATTAACGAGCCTAGCTTTAATGCATGTTTATGCTCATTTAGGGGATTTTAAGCATTTTTTATGCTCAAAAGCATAAATCTCCCCATCAAAGTCCTGATCGTGACTTTGATGGGGAGATTTTCTGCCTCTAAATACCACTGCCTCTAAGCTCCTGTAAATGCCTATAATGTGCATGGATACATAGGCTAACATGGAGGGGTGTTTAGAGGCAGAGAAAAAAAGCTCAAACACCTGTAAAAGCAGCATTTTTGAGCTCAAGTGTGCATAAGCCCTGAATAATTTATTCATCCAGAGTTTGAATTTTTTGTTTTTGTGTAGGGACATTATTCATAAAACATTCTAATTATGGTAAATATAGACACCCTGGTGTGTAATTCCAGCTTTATCTAAAAAAAAAAGATCTAGCTCTGACCCACCCTCTTCCAATTCTTGCAGCTCCTTATTGGAGATATAGGCCGCCCGTTACTTTCAAGTATTACCGTATATACTTGAGTATAAGCCAAGTTTTTCAGCCCTTTTTTTAGGGCTGAAAATACACCCCTCGGCTTATACTCGAGTCAGTGTACCTGACAATCTTCTTAGACTGCGGGCAGCGTCCATTGTTTAAATATCGCGGCTTCCTCCTGGTCCCGTTCCATGATAGGCATTTCCAGCAAAAACTGTGTTGAGTGTTCCGCCTATCACGGAGGTCCTCTCATTCTCGGACTCCGTTTCCCAGCAGACACTGTGTTCAGTGTTCCGCCTATCATGGACGGTCTCTTGTCCGAGGATGAAAAGACGTCCGTGATTGGCGGAACACTGAACACAGTGCCTGCTGGGAAACGGAGTCCGAGAATGAGAGGACCTCCGTGATAGGCGGAACACTCAACACAGTGTTTGCTGGAAATGCCTATCACGGAACAAGACCAGGAGGAAGCCGCAATATTTAAACAATGGACGCCGCTCGCAGTCTAAGAAGATTTCCAGGTACACTGACTCGGGCACAGGGAGCCTGCAATGGACACAGTGAGGTTGGGTACAGTTATCTGGCAATGGGCACAGTAAGGTTGGGCACAGTGAGGTGGCAATGGGCCCAGTGAGGTTGCAATTGGTACAGTGAGGTGGCAATGGGCACAGTGAGGTTGCAATGGGCACAGTGAGGTTGGGCACAGTGAGGCGCGCAAATGGGCATTGTTGACCCTCTTTTCCGCTTACAGTAGCTGCTGCATTTCTCCCCCTAGGCTTATACTCGAGTCAATAAGTTTTCCCAATTTATTGGGGTAATATTAGGTACCTCAGCTTATACTCGGGTCGGCTTATACTCAAGTATATACGGTAGTAAGAATTTTGAGAAAGTGGATGTGATAGGTCCAGCCCTTCACTTTCTCAGAGAAAGTTGGGATTGGTGTACCAGAGTTCTCTAGGACTTTGAAACCATGAGGGCAATAAGAGCCTGTGCAAGTATAAGGGAATGCAAAAACAACTTGAAGCAGGGGAAATACAGGTCTGCAAGAAGTCAGCTGAAGGAGAAATGCACCTGCTAATAAGTTCTGAATTTTCTTAATGAGAGCAAAGAGTTGCTTAGTAATCATTATTTGACCAACATTTAAATCCAATGATTTAAAGAGACTGCGCATTTTGAAAACCTATGGTACCTATTATCAAGCTAGTGACTCCGAAAGAGCATTTCTAAGCAACAAGTGAATGCATTTTGTAAGCTACTAATACCATCCAGAAAACACAGCAATTGTGCTTAAGTTAGAAAGTTACCAAGCTTCAATTTAAACTGTGTAATCTGCAATCCATCTCTTTATGCAGCTCCTTACCTGGTTAATGGGAGTCTACTTCCTAAAGCTGCATAATTTCCTATTGTCGTTCTTCTTGCATTAAATCACATTCAAACTTTCAAGGCAGGTTTAAATCTGACTGGTGGCTATGACAATGAATTGTGTTGGCATTAATTAACATGAACCTTCCAAATGTTATAGGGAGTAAGAAAAAGGGATTTTTATAACAGCTTACCTGTAAAATCCTTTTCTTGGAGTACATCACGGGACACAGAGCGACTTAGTCATTACTTATGGGTTATATAGATTACCTTCAGGTGCTGGCACTGGCCACTTCCAAACCGGAAGTACCCTCCCCTATATAAGCCCCTCCCATCCGGGAGCACCTCAGTTTTGTAGCAAAGCAATAAGTGTCCCAAAAAGAGGGGTGGGAGCTCTGTGTCCCGTGATGTACTCCAAGAAAAGGATTTTACAGGTAAGCTGTTATAAAAATCCCTTTTTCTTTTTCGTACATCACGGGACACAGAGCGACTTAGTCATTACTAATGGGACGTCCCAAAGCAATGCCAAATGAGGGGAGGGATACATAAGCTGTGCGCCATCAGGCATGAGGATCTTTTGCGGCCTGCAACACACTGCGCCCAAAGGCGACATCCTCCTGACTTCTAACGTCTACCTGGTAGAATCTAGTAAACGTGTGTACCGAAGACCATGTTGCGGCCTTACATACTTGAGCCAGGGAGGCCTGGTGATGCACTGCCCATGAAGTTCCAACTGCTCTTGTGGAGTGCGCCCTAACTTTGAACGGAGGCGGTCTCTTTCTCAAGCCATAGGCTTGTATTATGACCTGTCGAATCCACTTGGCTAAAGTAGATTTTGATGCTGCCTGACCCTTTTTAGGGCCTTCCGGCAGAATAAACAAAGTATCCGTTCTGCGAATCTGAGCAGTGGCTTTTAGATAAGCTTTAACTGCTCTTACTACATCCAAAGAATGTAATAACTTTTCCTCTACCGAGCTAGGTTTGGGGAAAAAATAAGGAAGAACCACATCTTGGTTCAAATGAAACCTCGATACCACCTTGGGAAGAAAGGCTGGATGAGGACGTAATACTACTCTGTCCTTATGGACAACCAGATATGGCTCCTTACAGGACAAGGCGGCTAATTCCGATACTCTTTTAGCCGAACAAACGGCTACTAAGAAAATCAATTTCCTGGTGAGAAGAACCAAGGAAATGTGTTGCAATGGTTCAAACGGTTGTTTCTGTAGAACCGACAAAACCAGGTTTAAGTCCCATGGACATATGGGAATACTAACCGGAGGGCTAATACGCATCACTCCTTGTATGAAAGCTTTGACTAGTGAATGCGAAGCCAAGGGCCTTTGAAAAAATATTGACAAGGCCGAAATCTGACCCTTGATAGTACTCAAGGCCAGCTTCCTATCTACAGCCCACTGTAGGAAGTCCAAAATCCTCCCTATCACGTACTTACGTGGATGCCATTTCTTGGCCTCACACCACGTAATGTACGCTTTCCAGATCCTATAATAGATCTGCCTGGATACCGGCTTCCTGGCATTGATCATGGTAGATACCACAGAATTAGAGAGCCCTCTCTTTTTCAGAATGTGGGCTTCAATAGCCAGGCCGTCAAACCTAGGGCTGGTAAGGAAGGGTGGTATATCAGTCCCTGCGACAGCAGGTCCGGACGATGTGGGAGGGTCCAAGGACTCCTCACTGAAATTTTTACAATCTCCGCGTACCATGCCCTTCGGGGCCACGCTGGAGCCACCAGAATCACTGGTTTCTTTTCTACCCTGATTCTGCGGAGTAATCGCGGTAACAATTGTGGCGGTGGGAATGCATATATCAGCTTGAACTGATCCCAAGGGAACACTAGGGCATCCGAGCCGCAAGCTAGAGGATCCCTTGTGCGAGACACAAATCTGTCCACCTTTGCGTTGAATCTGGATGCTAGCAGATCTACATCCGGTGTTCCCCACCGCTGGCATATTGCCTGGAAAACCTCGGGGTGAAGAGACCATTCCCCCGGGCATAATTGTTGGCGACTTAAAAAGTCCGCTCTCCAATTTTCCACTCCTGGGATGAAAACCGCGGATATGGCTGGGACATATTTTTCTGCCCACTCCAGGATGCAATTTGCTTCCCTCTGGGCTGCACGACTCCTGGTGCCACCCTGGTGATTGATATATGCCACTGCTGTGGCATTGTCTGATTGAATTCTGACAGGGGACCCTTGGAGTTTGGATGTCCATGCTACTAGGGCATACCGGGCTGCTCGTATCTCTAAGAGATTGATGGGCAGGGCCTTTTCTGCTTCTGACCACTTGCCCTGGAGAGACCATTGCTCCAGTACTGCCCCCCAGCCTAT
Organism: Rana muscosa; assembly: GCA_029206835.1. NCBI lineage: Eukaryota > Metazoa > Chordata > Amphibia > Anura > Ranidae > Rana > Rana muscosa. The sequence goes on along the minus strand of CM055117.1, from coordinate 253,568,845 downwards.
GAGGCTGGCATCTGTAGTGACCACCTTCCAAGAAACCGGACTGAAGGGTTTCCCTTTTTCCAGATTCTGGGGCACCAATCACCAATGGAGGCTCTTGCGAACGGAAGGGGACAGGGACATTGGTAAGTCTAAAGCCTGAACTTTTTTGTTCCAGGCTGACAGTATGGCCCTTTGCAAATTCCTTGAATGGAATTGACCGTAGGGTACCGCTTCGAATGAAGCCACCATTTTTCCCAGCAGCCTCATGCAGAGGCGTATGGATGGTTTTCTTTTTGTACCCACTAAGTGGGTCAAATCTTTTAAAGACGACACCTTCTCTGGAGGTAAGAAAATCTTTCTCTGATTTGAATCCAGCCTTAGCCCTAAGTATTCTTTTGACTGGTCTTAGAGCTGACTTGTCCCGGTTGATAATCCAACCGTGATATTCCAGATACTTGATTGTCTTGTGAATAGCTACTTCCAGCTTTTCCACTGAGTGGTCTATTAGTAGCAGGTCGTCTAGATATGCCATTATCGTTACACCTTGTGTTCTTAGATTGGCCAATAATGGGGCCAGAATTTTTGTGAACACTCGAGGTGCTGTGGCCAGACCGAAAGGTAAGGCTCTGAACTGAAAATGGCGCCCTTCTACTGAAAAACGTAGAAATTTCTGGTGGGCCGGAAAGATGGGAATATGCAGATAAGCATCCCTTATGTCGATCGAGGCTAACCATTCCTGCCCTTGTAGGGCGGTGGCCACCGATCGGATCGACTCCATCCGAAAAGTCCTGATATTTAGGAACTTGTTTAGCCCTTTTAGATTTAATATGGGCCTCACGTCCCCATTTGGTTTGGGGACTGTGAAAAGGTTCGAGTAAAACCCGAATCCGCTTTCTTCCAGGGGAACCTTCATGATTACACCTTGGAGCAATAGTTGTTCTAGTGCCAGAAGGAGGGATCCTCTCTTCTGGGGATCTCTTGGCACGTTTGACCTCATAAATTGGGCAGGAGGAGTGCCTTTTAACTCCAGCTTGTATCCCAGACTTACTGCGGAGAGCACCCATCTGTCTCTGATGGTGTCCCGCCAGGTCTCTGTGAACAACTGAAGCCTTCCCCCCACCCGATTGAGTGGGGGCAACGCTTCATGACTTGGAGAGAGGTTTTGTACCTCTCTTAATCCAGGGCTTCTTGTTACCCTGTGATTGTCCCTGATTTCTGCCCCCTGAATTTGACCGCGGAGGCCGTCGGAACTGCTTCACAGCCGATGTGCCCGGGACTGGAGAAGTAGGCCTCTTAAAAGAAGGACTTCTACTCTTGTTCTTAACCGGTAAGAGTGAACTTTTACCGGCAGAAATTTTCTGGATATATTTGTCCAGATCTTCTCCAAATAAGCGTTCTCCATGAAATGGGAAGCTAACCAGCAGTTTCTTACAGGGAGCTTCAGCAGACCAGTTTTTGAGCCACAGAAGCCTACGCATATGTACTATAGACAGCGTAAAGCGGGAGGCCTGTTGGATTGTATCCTTTATGGCGTCCACCGCAAAACACAAGGCTCTAGGCAGGTCAGCTAGGGCAAGAGCCTGCTGATCTGGTAAGTCCCTTAAGACTTGTTTCAACTGATCTTTCACTGCTTGGTAGACTCCAATCGCTGCTACCGCAGGTTGTGTCACCATGCTTGCTGTAGAGAAAGCAGATTTTAGTAAAGACTCCAATTTTTTATCTATTGGGTCTTTGAACATTGGAACATTATCTACTGGACATGTCAGTGATTTGTTCACAGAAGAGATGGCTGCGTCCACTGTAGGGACCCTCCATTTTTTTATGAACTTATCCTCCATGGGATAGATCACCGGAAATCTTTTGGGGGGAGCAAATATTTTATCAGGATGCTCCCAATCCTGGTAAATAAGCCCTTCTAATAAAGGGTGGATTGGGAAGGAACAGACAGCCTGGGGAGCTTTTAGCGACCCCAGCGAGGAAACCGTAGTGGATGGTGGTTCCGCCAGAGGCATTTTAAATGCTGATCGGACCATGTTAGTCAGAGACTGAACCCATAATCTTTCAGCCTGAGATGCTGAGAAAGGTTCTTCCACTGTTGATTCCTCCATAACTGAATCAACCTCATCCTGATCCCCTTCAGGTAGGTCGATCCCTGTGTGGGGCTGTTCCTCCACTAACAGGCACTCTGAAGGAGGAGACGGAGATCGGACACGCTTTCCCTGTGACAGGGAAGCAGCGATCAATGCTGTTAATCTCTCTTCCAATCCTTCCAGAGTTGAGGATAAAACCTCCTCTGTTATATATACAGGAGCAGGTGGACTGGGGACAGCCGCAGCACCAGGCACTCCTGCGGGGTTTCTACGGCTACTGACCTCTGAATTCTCAGGTGAGATTGGTGCAGTACAAGCATGCCCAATATCCTCAGAGCCCGATGGAGACCCCTTTGGCTTCCTGGAAGACTTATTTCCGGAGCGTCTGGACGACATATCCTTTAAGCACAAAGCTGAGGTATTCCCGTCGTCATACACCAATTTTGCTGGTAATAGTCTAACACAGTTGCTGCTATATACCAGCTGGTGTCCACTAAAGTGCCTTTCTATGGGGATGCCTGCATCAACCACCTCTGTGTGCCACTGTTTGTTGCTAGCTCTGTTTGCACCCAGCTGACACTTGTACTGTGTCTTTATACAAGCTGGGACGCCTGCACATGCGCAGAAGCACCTCGGCGCGCATCGAGCGTCATCCACCCGCCCCGCCCCTTTTTTTTCATAGGAGGCGCGTGCACGCGCCCGTGCGCGCGCCCGTGCGCCATTGGCGCCCTTTTCGAAACCAAACAGGGACTAGGAGCCAGGGCCCTTTTTGCCGGAGGGCCTGTGCGGTGGATGAGCGCAGCAACAGGGCAGAGGAAGTGGATTCCCACAGAGAAACTTACCAACTGCCTGGATCTTTTGACTTGAGAAAAAACCAAAGATCCACATGACAAGAAAAATGGACCACAGCGGCCTCTAGTGGTTTAACACAGGTACCGCGGTCCTCTTTTTTTTTTTTTTTTCTTGACTACTATTAAAATTTTACATTTTCAGTAGTTACAGGCATACACAGATATTAGCGGGAATACCGTTAGGTAACAGACAGAAAGACAAATTAGGCTTGGGGGTCCCCCAATAGAACCAAGTTCCTGGGGGCCCCCACTTACCTGATCCCCGCCGCAGGACTCTGTTTGGCCCACAGAAGCCCAAACTTCACCTATCACGGCAGGCATTGTAATTAAACCTTCAAGGACCGGGTTCCCAAGGATTCCACTCCCCTGGACCTGTATAGCACCCTGCACAGACAACATCTTGGTCGTGGGTATGACCAGAGCTCTGGATCCCAGGGTCCAGCCCTCCTAAGAGAGGCATTACAGGCAAAACCTTGCTCTTCTGCTGCAAGGCCCGGGTACCGACCGTTTAGCTATGAAGCTTTTTTGGTGGGATCCGGAACAGCTTACTAAGGCCCAAAAGAACCTGTACGCAAGCCCAGTGAAAACACATGTTACTCTTTGGCCAACACCTTAGACACTGGCAAAAAACTGAGGTGCTCCCGGATGGGAGGGGCTTATATAGGGGAGGGTACTTCCGGTTTGGAAGTGGCCAGTGCCAGCACCTGAAGGTAATCTATATAACCCATTAGTAATGACTAAGTCGCTCTGTGTCCCTTGATGTACGAAAAAGAAAGTATTCTCTCTAACATTAGGAAGGGGGTGTTAAAAAAGTGCTATTTATAGAAAGTCAAATGGCTACTTTTTAAAAGGCGGTCAGCAATAGCAACCTTTTTCATTTCTCCCAAGACAGGGCTCCTTTAAGATATATAAATTAACATAAATAATGCTTATGCATATGTGCACTCTATGTACCTGGAAGCAGAAAATGCTTGTGTATACTGACCTTATGCATGATCCCATTAAACAGGTGGAGGGGCCATTCAATTTAGAAAATGTTAAAGATCTCAAGGCTGGTTACACCAATGCCTGGATTAAAAACTTAAATGTCGAGCAGCTATACCGTATGTCTTCTGTTTTCATTTTAAATTTTCATTTAAATGTAATGTTTTTAAGCAGGTATAGAAGTTGTCATTTTGACTAACACAGGCAAGCTAGCAAATACTTCTGACTGTGTCACATACAGTACATCTTACTATTCCTTTTTATGTATGCTCTAATAAATTGCCCATCATGAGGCTATAGATGCATTAATCTCCAGCTGCAATCAAAGCTAGTGATAATAAACTGTCACTTATTGCTGCAAATAAGGGCACATTTTGACAACCAGCTGTTTGATATCCACAGATAATCCACTATAACCCTCAGTAATGAATGTAAAGCCCAACAACAGAGCACATTTTTACTGCTCAATCATCTGATTGCTTTGAGTTTCAATTCGTCAGAAGGGCTCTAAGGGGGGAATGCTGGTGATATGGTGGTGTTTGCATTGCGGTGTATGTTATAATGAGCATGAAATCATTTTAATAAAAGTTACCATGTCATTTAAAACATGAACCTGTTAAATGTTTGAATATGTGCAATTTCTAAACCACACATCAGCTGGAGACCATCTGAAACTGACCTTGAAGGTCTTTTGATAGTGGAGTAACTCTTTCTAGGATTTAGGCAAACAATATATGGAAATCAAATATACAGCTCATGGAGTTTGAAGTGGTAAAAAATTCTGTGTGTTTAAAATCCTCTGACAGGCAGGGTTTTTATAGCAGAAGAGACCATAGAAGTCTCTTCTGTCATAAGTGTCCCCCCTACATGTCAGCGGGTAATGTGATCTGAGTCACACATGCGCAGGTCAGATCACATTTACGACCCACTCTGTGTGCCACAGCTATGTACCTCCCATTTGCATGCATGGGAGTGACATCATCGTAGCCCAGCCACTCAAGTGGCTGAAGATAGGAAAATCAGAAGGTACACTGGGGGAAGAAGAAAGTGCCGGTGGAGCCATGACAGCTCTCCACTGGAGGTGGAGTCTGTCATAATGTGCTATTATCTGGTGTATACCAGTAGGGATGAGCCGAACACCCCCCTGTTCACATGGGACACGAACATTAATAATCAAAAGTGCTAATTTTAAAGGCTAATATGCAAGTTATTGTCATAAAAAGTGTTTGGGGACCCGGGTCCTGCCCCAGGGGACATGTATCAATGCAAAAAAAAGTTTTAAAAACGTCCCTTTTTAATAATGCTTAAAGTGAAACAATAAAAGTGAAATATTCCTTTAAATTTCGTCTAAAGTATGCCTGTAAAGTCGCGCATGTTTCCCGTGTTTAGAATTGTCCCTGCACAAAATGTCATTTCTGAAGGAAAAAAAGTCATTTAAAACCACTTGCGGCTATAATGAATTGTCGGCTCCCTGGCAATACAGATCAAAGTCATTGAAAGAAACGGCAGGGGTCCCCCCCACAGTCCATTACCAGGCCCTTTGGGTCTGGTATGAATATTAAGGGGAACCCTGAACCAAAAAAAAAGTGGGGTCTCCCCCCCAAAAATCCATACCAGACCCTTGTCCGAGCACGCAACCTGGCAGGCTGCAGGAAAAGAGGGGGGTGAGAGAGAGCCCCCCCTCCTGAACCGTACCAGGCCAAATGCCCTCAACATGGGGAGGCTGTCCCCATGTTGATGAGGACAAGGGCCTCATCCCCACAACCCTTGCCTGGTCATTGTGGGGGTCTGCGGGCAGGGGGCTTATCGAAATCTGGAAGCCCCCTTTAACAAAGGGGAACTCCAGATCCCAGCCCCCCCCATGTGAATTGGTAACGGTGGACATTCCGGCGGAACGAAACCCCCATGGCGCGTAAGAGGGGGCGGGTCACCCGTCCTTATCATAGGGAACCCCCAGGGGTTTCATGTTCGACTTGAACATAAAGCTCATCCCTATATACCAGTACAATATGACACAAACCTTTAGGGGGACCAGTTTTCTTTTATTTTTAATACTGGACTTTACTACTGCTTTAGTACAGTAAAGATTTAATTCTATGCAAATTGTGCTTGATTTTAAAAACAAGTTAAACTTGCACAGAAAGCTTTTTTAGTTCATCATTATAAAGCATTTTTCATTAGAAAATAAGAGCACTGTATGTAAATCAAGTTCTATCAGTAAAATCCATACATTCTGAACCTGGTGAGTCCACCAGCTAGCTGAAAGTATGCCTACAGTATGTCAAAACTGTTTCAGTTTTCGGTAGAGTGGAAATGAGATTTGAACCACTTTCAGTTTTTTATTGTCTGTCTGTGACCCTGCTGGTGCTCATCCTGGTATCATGTATTTGTCTTGGTGACCTGGTGGGACAATACTTTAAGGTTGTCATGTTTGCCACTTGACCAGGAGTTGAGGGAGAATCTTCAAAAGGAGACCTTTGTAAATAACTGTCCAAGGGGGTATTATTTTTTTTACTTATGTCTCTGGGTAATGAAGAGGGGGTGAAGTCTTTCCAACTGGACACAGCAAAAAAACTGCCAAACCATACGGTATATATACTTACCTATAAGGCAAGATACCATGACTGCAAAGGTGGTTCTCTCAGAGTTCTGGTCATCCATTGTACCCCACATGTGTTGACATCTTGGATTTCCCCAAATGTGGGTAAATCATCTTTATAAATTGTGGGCTTGAGGACTGTGACTGTGCTACGTTAACCTGCAAGACTCTTACTCTTTTCAAAAGGAATGTAAAAAAAAGTGTCGATAGATACACTTTTATTCATCAAGTACATTTTAAATGCATATATGGATTTTTTATTTTTTTTTACCTGCCAAGGGATTTGTATTTGTGTACAGAAAGAATTGTGGCCCAATCACCCCTTTCAGACAGTGCAATCAGATTTTTTTTTTTTTTAATTCTTAATTTTTAAGCAGAAGAATAGAAGAAGACAACACAATGCAAAGAGAAAACAGATCATGACACAGTACAATGGAAAAAATAGGAGATCACTTCAATACAGATGTGTATAAGCAAATCAACAAGACTAGGGCATACAATACTCGGTAATTACATCAAACCACAGCAAATAGGATCAGTTGTTCAAAACTGTCCTCACTTGGAAGAAGGCCAACGATAGTACAAAGCTTGTATGGATTGCTTCCTTAAGCATTTCAAGGTGGAGCCTTCCCAAGGCATAGAACAGGGAAAGAAAAAAAGGAGCAAAAAAAGGGGGGGGCATAAAAATGTGGGAGGGGGATGGGTTAGGGTTCCATTGGAGGGCATTCATGAAACCAGAGGGCAACCCTTTCAGAAGGTCAGGAGCTTAAGTAAAGCACCTTAACAGGCCATACATAGATCAAAATTCAGCTTGTTCAGCACGGGCAGGCCAAGATTCAATCCATGTGGGCAGGCTGATTGTATCCAAATCGATTAACTGATCAGCTTGGGTACAACCATCCTGTCAGATTTTTCTACATGTAATTAGGGCTAGCAGCTATAGCCACTAGCAGTAATCATTGTGTTCTGCTGGAAGACTCCCTGCCCCCCCTCCCCGGCAGCAGAACACAGTAGCACAATGGGAGGCATTCCCCCATCAACCCTGTAACGGGAGGGCCCGTGGAACACAGAATCTCTTGGAAAGTATGAGATACCCTTGCTTCAGCTCCCCATGCACCTCTTATGTGTAAATCACCCTATGTCCATTAGGGGCATAGGGTTACTGAGAAAATATATCTTGGACTACTTAAAATGGGACAGTATTATTTATCCACAATATCTCCCAGGATATATGTAAAAGACTATTTGCTGTTTGTTTGATTCTGAACTCAACAGGTTAATTGAAAGATTCTATCCCCTGTACACTGTGATGCCCGGGAAGTATAACTCCTTATTTGGGCATTCCAGGAAGTTCAATGAAACATGCCGACCGTCTATTGCTTAACGATGCTAATGTCATCAACTCCAACCACCTGTCTGCCTGTTGTAATGTAAAATGAGTCCAGGCTAACTTCTAAGGATCTTTTCTTTGTAGATTGGGCTAATTGACCCTGTATTGTATGAAGGAGTACTGTGATGATATTTATTGGAGTTTAGAAGACAGCCAGGCTAGGAAACTCTGAGACAGCCTGTATCAGGTGCGTACTTACCCAGGCCGAGATGCTGAGAGCGGTTCACCCTTGCGACTCAGTGCACTCTGCCCCCTGGTGGTGAGACAGGGAGCAGATGGCACAAAGAGGCACTGGCTACCAGCAGGTGCAGGAATCTTGCTGGAAGGTCTGGTAGTGCCGGGTTGGCTGAGGGTAGAATACAGCAGGTACACAGGTTCAGGCAGGAGCTAGCGGTAGATAAGCACAGTCCAGGTCAGAGCTAGCAGGAGTGGACAAAGCAGGTTCACAAGTCCAGATCAGAGTTAGCAGCAGATCAGGGCAGGAGGTGCAAGAAGGTCCAAGGTGCAGGCAGGAGGTCAGGGGCAGGAGACAGGCAGCAGATCCGGAATACAGGCCGAGGGTCAATCACAGGAGAAAGGCAGAAGTCCGTAAGCAGGCCAGGGGGGTCAAATCCAGGAGGAGTGCAAGGGAAGCCAAGCCGGTCCGGGTCACAAACAGGAGATCAGGTAGTGTTTAGCAGAACTTGGTACACAGGAAGCTGACAAACCAGCAACTCGTTCATGCATCTAGGCTTCTTTAAATAGGCCCGCCTGGATTCCTATTGGTGCGCCAACGCACAGGCGTGCGCGCTGTTGTGCCGGCGCGCGCACCCGTGAACGCCGAAGCGCCGTCCCGCACACGCGCATGCGCCGAAGCGTCGTTTCTCTGAGCGTGCGCATTGGATGCTGACTGGCACTGCTGGAAGGGAGATTTCCCTGACAGCCTGGCTGCTAAAAGGGATTAGTTAACCACTTGCTTACTGGGCACATAAACCCCCTTCCTGCCCAGGCGAAATTTCAGCTTTCGGCACTGCGTCGCTTTGAATGACAATTGCGCGGTCGTGCGACGTGGCTCCCAAACAAAATTGACGTCCTTTTTTTCCCACAAACAGAGCTTTCTTTTGGTGGTATTTGATCACCTCTGCGGTTTTTATTTTTTGCGCTATAAACAAAAAAAGAGCGACGATTTTAAAAAAAAACACAATATTTATTACTTTTTGCTATAATAAATATCCCAATTTAAAAAAAATAATAATAATTTTTCTCAGTTTAGTCCGATACGTATTCTTCTACATATTTTTGGTCAAAAAAATCGCAATAAGCGTTTATTGATTGGTTTGCGCAAAAGTTTTAGCGTCTACAAAATAGGGGATAGTTTTATAGCATTTTTATTAATATTTTTTTTTACTAGTAATGGCAGCGATCAGCGATTTTTATTGTGACTGCGACACTATGGCGGACACATCGGACACTTTTGACACCATTTTGGGACCATTGTCATTGATACAGCGATCAGTGCTAAAAAAATGCACTGGTTACTGTAAAAATGACACTGGCAGGGAAGGGGTTAACACTAGGGGGCGAGGAAGGGGTTAAATGTGTGCCCTATGAGTGATTACTACTGTGGGGGGAGGGGAGTGACTGGGGGAGGAGACCGATCTGTGTCCCTATGTACAAGGGACACACATCGGTCTCCTCTCTCCCTGACAGGACATGGATCTGTGTGTTTACACACACAGATCCATGTCCTTGTCTCTGTACCGGCCGATCGCGGGTGCCTGGCGTACATCGCGGCCGCCAGGCACGCGCATCGGCATGTCAGTGACGCGCAGGACGCGCGCGCCGCTGGCGGCGCTCGCGCGCCCCCCAGTGGCCGGAGGAGCCGAGGACGTCTATTGACGTCCTACCGGATATTTAAGAGCCACCTTGAGGCCGTCATTCGACAATGGCCGGGGCTCCAACTAGTTAATTAGGTTTCTGGTCACAGGTGTATTTTCAGAGTAATATGAGCAGAAGTTAAGAACCTCCTCTTTTGACTGGGTATAAAACTTGTAGCTTTTCAATAAAGATTGTCAGTCCTGCTTGAACCTCAAGACAGATCTTTGTCTCGTTATTGGGGGAGAATTATTGTTATGGGTCTTGTTCGCCTGACTGGAGTGTCGGTAGCTGCCTTGGTGTTCGGAAAGGGAATATCCTAACGGCTTTAACCCCTCTCATACTTCGGGTGTCGTTACAAACTCTGACTGTGTTCATGGGGGAATCATGTGATTTGCTTTCCTTCAACCCATGGTGGAAGTAAAGAAAATTGAATCAACTGTGGGCTGAATAAGAAGGTCAACTTACAGCCATAGCATTCTACAACTTTCTCCCATCTCCCGACTGCATCTCTGGAGCTCAGCCACAGTGATCTTTGGGTTCTTCTTTACCTCTCTCACCAAGGCTCTTCTCCCCCGATATCTCAGTTTGGCCGGAAGGCCAGCTCTAGGAAGGGTTCTGGTCGTCCCAAACGTCTTCCATTTAGGGATTATAGAGGCCACTGTGCTCTTAGGAACCTTAAGTGCAGCAAAAATGTTTTTGTAACCTTGGCCAGATCTGTGCCTTGCCACAATTTTGTCTCTGACCTCTTCAGGCAGTTCCTTTGACCTCATGATTCTCATTTGCTCTGACATGCACTGTGAGCTGTAAGGTCTTATATAGACAGGTGTGTGGCTTTCCTAAATCAAGTCCAATCAGTATAATCAAACACAGCTAGACTCAAATTAATGTGTAGAACCATCTCAAGGATGATCAGAAGAAATGGACAGCATCTGAGTTAAATATATGAGTGTCACAGCAAAGGGTCTGAATACTTAGGACCATGTGATATTTCAGTTTTTCTTTTTTAATAAATATGCAAAAGTTTCAACAATTCTGTGTTTTTCTGTCAATACGGGGTGCTGTGTGTACATTAACCACTTGCCGACCCCTTCACGGAGATATACGTCGGCAGAATGGCACGTACAGGCACAATCACGTACATGTACGTGGCCCTTTAACTGCCGGGGTCGCGCGCGCGCCCCGCCGGCGGCGCGCTCACGACCCCCCTGCCTTCCCCGTGAGTGGGACCGCGGGTCCCGCGGACTCGATCGCCACGGGGATCCCCACGATCGTGTCACGGAGGTTCGGAGCGGAGAGATGTGTGTGTAAACACAACATCTCCCCGCTCCTCTACTGACAATGTCAGCGATCTCCGCTCTGTGTAATCAGAGCAGAGATCGGTGACGTGTCAGTCATAGCCACGCCCCCCTCAGTTAGTAACACACCCCTAGGCACACTTAACCCCTCCAGCGCCCCTAGTGGTTAACACCTTCACTGCCAGTGTCATTTTCATAGTAACCAGTGCATTTTTATTGCACTGATCGCTGTGAAAATGACAATGGTCCCAAAAATGTGTCAAAAGTGTCCGATGTGTCCGCCATAATGTCGCAGTCACGAAAAAAATCGCTGATCGCCACCATAACTAGTAAAAAAAAAAAAATTATAAAAATGCGTTAAAACTATCCCCTATTTTGTAAACGCTATAATTTTTGCGCAAACCAATCAATAAACGCAGATTGCAATTTTTTTTACCAAAAATATGTAGAATAATACGTATCGGCCGAAACTGAGGAAAAAAATGTTTTTTTATATATTTTTTGGGGATATTTATTATAGCAAAAAGTAAAAAATATGTCATTTTTTTCAAAATTTTCGCTCTATTTTTGTTTATAGCGCAAAAAATAAAAACCGCAGAGGTGATCAAATACCACCAAAAGAAAGCTCTGTTTGTGGGAAAAAAAGGACGACAATTTTGTTTGGGAGCCACGTCGCACGACCGCGCAATTGTCAGTTAAAGCGACACAGTGCCGAATCGCAAAAAGGGGCCTGGTCATAATGGCCCGTATTGGTCCGGGGCTTAAGTGGTTAATGAGGAAAAAAAATTAAATTAAATGATTTTAGCAAATGCCTGCAATATAACAAAGAGTGATAAATTTAAGGGGGGCTGAATACCTTCTGTACCCACTGTATATATATATATATATATATATATATATATATATATATATATATAGTATATATATATATATATAGATATATATAGATAGATATAGATAGATATATATATATATATATATATATATATATCTATATATAAATACTGTATGTTTGTATAGAGGCGCTGCACATTATTGTATATGTTTCAGTTTCGGTTTTGTATGTAGACTTATTGCTACCAGACTTCTTTTTACTATTTTCAAAGTTTAGTTTCAGACTATCAAATCTTTTGAGCATTTTTGTGTAGCACATTTGTTCTCCAAGCACTTACCAGTTTGTGTAATTTGAGAAAACCTATGAATTCTTTGAATTGTGACGTGTTTATACCAGCTGAAAATTTAAATTCTGTGCATTTATTTTTAGTATGTGTCTCTATTTCAATTGTATTTAATACAAAGCTACCAGCTGTGGTTCTAAGTATTTATTCACAGAGCAGTTCTGCAGAGCTTGACTGTACTCATCTGCTACAGAGTGATGTATTAAATAGAAGTATCCCCTTTTTAACATGCCAGATAACTATAAGCTTGTGCGTTAAAGACCATAATAAAAATATTTCATTAATTGTAAACACTTTATTTTATTTATTACAGATGAAGGGGATTCTCTTAGCTCTTATTTCCAGTATATGCTTCACTTGTGCTGTGAAGGGATGTGTTTAGGATTTTTTTTGTCATTTTCAGTAACAAAAAAAAAAAAAGAATCATTGAGTTTTTTTTTTTAAATAAATATCTTATTAGAAAATATCAGTATATCTTTCTGTGTCCATTCTATTTTACAACTTTAATCTCAAGAAACCTGCATAAAAGACTTCAACAGACCCCTCCTCAAAACTAATCATACCCAAAAGAGTTTTACATAAAAACATAGTAAAAAAGAACTGCTCTACAATGTGTCTATACATTTACTATGGCATGTTAATCTTTATATTTTGGAATAAATATTAATTTTACGTGGCACAGTACTACTCAATATTTTTGATTATTCGCTGGACTATGACTTTTCTTTTGGATAGGATTAGTTTTGAGGAGGGGTCTGTCTTTTATGCTGATTTTTCAGGTTAAAGTTTTATATGAAAAATACCAGAGACTTCAGAATGGGTAGTAGGAGGCCTTGGCTTTTTATTTGGCTTGATTTTAGTCATCTGCCCCTTCTAGCCACTGATTTTCCCTATTTTTCTTCTGAAACCTATTTTAGATCTGGCCTATTTTAAAACCCATCTTTTCAAATGCTTTCGTCCTGTTTTTTCTGTTTGCTCTTTTGTATGCTATTATCTGCCATTGGTCTACTTGCTTAGTATCTGTAGTTTTTGGCATTTGCTCTGCACTCATTATTATGTGCCCTGATCCCACTTAGCTCCATTCTACTTTTGTCTGCTTTTTAATCTCTGCGTGAAGATGTCATCCAAATAGCCCCGCCCCAACCCAACCTTTACAAAAGCATGATTTTTTCTATTACGTAAAAAGTCCTAAAGCTACTTTGCTTCTTTACTGCACTGCAACCCTCCCCCCTGCAGTGTAACATATAAATTCAACACTATTTGTTCACATTCTTCCATATTCCAGGCTCTATTGACCTTGTCTGCCATAATTTCAGGAAGAGAATCCTAGGGACTTCTAAAGCCGTGTCAGACATGTAGAAACCAAAATGCGGTATTCTTAAAAAGTATTTTTATTGAGTGTAAGAAAAACACAGAGGAACAATACAGACATCAGTGAAATTGGTAATACTTCACATCATCAACACATACAGTAGGATGTCTGGACGACACCAATATCTTTCAACAAATAAACTACTGAAGTCTATGTGAGTAAAATGTGGTGGAAGAAAGCTAAACCACTAGCGTACAAAGTACATATGAACTGGTAATCAGGGAAAAGAAACAAAAGCAAAACAGAGGCAACAATATATGTTTACATTGATCAAGGAGAACAGCAAATCTAGAGAAGGAATTGTTTATAATGGATAGGCGTTCAAAAAGTATTTTTTTATAAGAAGAAAACTGACCCATGATCAACACTTTGACACAGTTTCCTGTACTTCTATAACAAAAGACAACTGGGAATTTCAGTCATTCAAGCTAGGATAACTAATCACTTTTAAAATAGAGCTTTAGCTATTGTCTATACTCAAGGTTAATTAACATACTCACATGCCAAGCCAATCCAGTTTTGTTCTGCTGTGATCCATTAATCTGCCTATACCCTACAGTGCCATCTTTTTTCTTTACACCATTGGGGTCCAGCTGTCTCCTCTGGGTTTTTGCATCTGGTTTACTTGATGATGGGCTGCCAGATCTGCCCTCCTCCAGCTGCTGTTTGAATGCCAATGCCCCCAGGTATATCTAACATAGCTATAACAGGAAACTGCTAGTGCATGAATAAATGGAGCAAGTGGGTGAAGAGCAACAGAAAAGGTAAACTTAAAAAAAAAAATGTGCCTTTATATGTTACACTGCAGGGGGGAGGGTTGCAGTGCAGTAAAGCAGCAAAGTAGCTTTAGGACTTTTTACATAATAGAAACCAATCTTGCTTTTGTAAGGGTTGGATTGGGGCGGGCTATATGGATGACAAACTCAAGCAGAGATTCCAGGTGCAGTATTTATTTTAGCCGGCCGGGGCTGAATACCATCACTTTGCCTATGGTTGATGCTTACACATGGTGCATTGTATGCACAGGTTTATGTGAGTGGTGTGAATAAAGTATTTTAAAAAGTGGGTTGTTTGCTTTTTCTGAATTCTGCATTGTGGTGGAAAGGAGCAGGAGTGACATATCCAGTCAAGCACACAGGGTTTCATTTTAGGGTGACTGGTGCTGTAATGTATTGAAGGTGTACTGGTGCTGTAAACCACTGGATATACAGGAATCCATGTAAAGAGGGTCAGTGTTAGCATCCACTAAAGATATATTATATATAATTGGTACTAGAAACCAGGTGACTAATATTCTTAGTAAAAAAACTAAGCAGTGGTAGATCCTGCATATATCTTCATACAGGTTTTCTTTAAGGACCCCCCAAGAGATGGGTGCTATGGTAATGCACAGTACCGTGCTACAGTGTTTGCATCCCAATGCACTGTAATGAACATTGCACCCACACTGAAGTGCTCTACAACCCATATACAGTGTGTTGTGTGATGTTCTGTATTACAAAAAAAGAGTACAATTTTCTATATGTTACTATGTGCCAGCCCATTCAAAACATACCGCCTGCTTCAACCTATGGAAACGCGTTGGGAGGGAAATGCTAAATCTAAAATCTCCCCCATTGTGTTAGCACTAAGCATTATATGAAAAGGACCTAGAATCTACTTTGCTAACATTGATTCAAAACATACCGCCTGCTTCAACCTATGGAAACGCGTTGGGAGGGAAATGCTAAAACTAAAATCTCCCCCATTGTGTTAGCACTAAGCATTATATGAAAAGGACCTAGAATCTACTTTGCTAAAATGTCATCAATATTCTGTGAATGCAGTATAACTGTATCCTCTTATGTATAAAAGCCTAACATAGTTTTCATAGTTGATTTGGCAACCTACGTTTTCATGTAGCTTTTAATATGACATGTAATACGAAGATTAAGAGCATAAATGTGTCTTTGCAAGCTTTACAGTCCATCAGAGAACAGTATAACAGCATACCCTCCCTAAGGTTTAGAATGACACGCTAGTCAAAAGAGTGAAATGAATAATTTCAGCAAACATAAAAACAATTGTAAACCTACTGCCATTAGGGAATGTTATTTAACACTAAGCAGAATAGCTGGTATTTATAAAGCAACACTGTCTCTGCAGCACAAAACAGTGTCCATTGGGGTACAAAACAGCAGTATGTACAGCTAGTAACAGTAATCCTAGATAAAATAAACACATGTAGCCCATGCTTTTTAGCCTTTCTCCAATAAAAGGAGTAAACATTTAGCTGTAACATCATAATTACCGTAATCTATTTTTAAAGTGGCTAGTTGCTGTTCGTAAAAGGGAAAGCAGTCATGCACACCGCAAAACCCCATATCTTACTGATATACTAGCCATGTAACAATAATGCATGAAAACAGGTTAACATCTTGTTGTGAGTGTAAAAGAGGCAACATTCTCTGGAATAAATCCTAATGGATCCTCAAACCGCTGTGATTTCTTTCTTCTTTCAACAGAATGTACTGTATGTATTAACACAAAGACAGCTTATTTCCCATGGCTATACATAAAAAGGTAGCTATGAACCAGAAACACATAATCCAAACATGGTTATAGATGTGCTCATGTTCTAGGGAGGCACATACTGTGTTGTGATCCTCAACCATAAAGGTGATGATGCCATAATGTCAATAAAAAAAAGGCAACTGCAATTGTGATGGGCAGAGACTATGAAGGATGGAACACTGTAATAAGTGGAGACTAAAGGCATTCATGTAAAAAAATTGTATGTCACTTCCTGTACATTGAAAGCCAAAACCTTTTAGTAGGAAATTGTTAAAACCTCCATCAGTTTTTTCTTTTGCTATTTGTGTCCAACTAAACATATTACCTTATACTCTGTCTTGTAGACCCAACAGAAGAAATTTCTCCAAAGTTCAATAAATCACCTATTGTCTTTTGAACAGGTGTCCCTACTGGAAGATTTTTGGTGGCAACTCAAATTTTTGTGTGTGAATTATCTTTATGCATATCCTTTGCAAAATAGTCCCCTTTCAAAGTTAATTTTGGCACACTGTAGCAGAGGGAATGGGGATTTGCATCACTGTGACCCAACTTTGCATAACACATCTATATACTGAGAGTTTAAAGTGGATGTAAACCCTCACATATACCCAGTTAAGTGAACAGCCTCAAATGATACACAGGGATGAAAAAATCTCCCTACATAGGTTTTACTTGTATATCTGCTGTCTTTCCCTTTCTATTCTCTTTGGAAAGTGCAGATCATGTTAGAAATAATTCTTTCTCTTTCAGCAGTGGGTGGGGAGTCTGGGCCTACACTGTGTTGGAGGAAAGGCACACACCCCCCTCCTCATAGGCAGAGGAATAAAGGAACATCCAGAGCTGTATTGTGAATAGATCAGCTCTCTGCTCATCTCCCTCTAAACTCCCTCCACAACACAAATTTTCAGCTACTGTTATCTCATGTGTCAGAGAACTTGTCAGAAGTGACTCTGCTGATAACAAAGGAGGGAAGCACCAGAGAGAAACCGCACTTAGAGCTTTGGAGAGATATAAGTAAACACTACAGATATATGCGCCTAGGTCAAATTTCATGAATGGGGTTTACAACCACTTTAAGATTTGATGTGTGAATCCTTGAAAACGATCTAGTTTTCTGTACAAGTGGCTTCTAAAATGTGATCTGATATTATTATAAATTATAATAATATAAAAAAACACCTCATTTAACAAAACTTGTGATGCTAATATAGTATTGCCTAGTAACAAATCTAGATTAAATGATTTAGGTTTTGGGCACCACGTTGTAAAAAGGACATTTTAAAGAGGGTTTAGAGACAAGCTGCTAAATAAAAAGAGGTATAGTGTGTGCAATTCGTTGCGTTCTGAATTAGTTTTTTAACAAATTTCGACAAATTCCTTAATTCGGAAATATCCAAATTAACGAAACCCCGTTTAACAATTTTTTCAGAATATTTGTAAATTAGAAAATTTATAAATTAGAGAATCCGAAAATTAGAAAATCTGAAATAATAACTAAATAGTAACTTAACTATTACTAACTATTAAAGTATATGCATTGGGATTTCCTTTCAAATTTGGCTGTTAGTGAACGTAATGAATACAAATTTATCAGAATTTACGAATTAACCCGAAATAATGAATGCTGTTTCTAAACGAATGGAACATAACAAATTAATAATAATAAATAACAATTAATTTGTTCAGTTACATTTGTTTAATATGCGGCATTCGTTATTTCGGATAATTAGTAACTTCGGATAAATTTGTATTTGTCATGTTCACTAACAGCCAAATTTGAAAGGAAATTCCAATCCTTATAATTTAACTGTTTGTTATAAGTTAGTTAGATGTTATTTCTTATTTTCGAATTTACGAATTTTCTAAATTATTTAATTTTCGAACTTAAACACAAAAAAACAAATGAAATGAAAACGAACAAATTTTTGGGCAGTGCACATGTCTAATAGAAAATCCATACCCAAGAGCAGTATGGGACCAGTATGGGGCTTTAGAAAAAGCTATATTTTACCCTGTTACATGTTACAAAGGACATGAGACATCAATTATGCATGGAATAAAGGTTAGGAAGGGGTTCTTTACTGTTAAAATGTTTAAAGAGGAACTGAAATCTGTAAGCTGTGCAAAAAAAAAAAAGGCAAGCAGCGGACAAAAAGACCAGCTACCAGTATTGCATGTGTGCTCCCTGCAGCTGATCTTTTCCCTCTTACTGACATACTATTCCTTGTTCTGCCCTGTGTTCCTGTGTAGGAACAGACATCTTGGTGGAGGCAGTATTTTGTATTCCCGTGTAAGAGCCTCACCAAGAAGAACAGCATACTAATGACCTCACCAAATTTCATTTCAAATCTCCTGAGACTAGCTATAAGTGTCAGCAGAGCACTCTCCAGGTACTAAGCCATGGTGTGACCTAGTCCCCGAAGACTCTCGCAGTGAGTGAGGGCACCTAGCCTAAAGTATATTGACGTTTACAAGTCATATCCAGATCAGTTAACTGAAAGATGTGGGACTTGCCTGTAATGGAGTAGAGAAAAAAAGGACTTTGGCAAGGGTACTATTTGCAGCAAATACAGAATTCTGGGTGGCACATTTATCTTAATAATATTTATTCTCCCAGCCATGAGAAAGAAGCCCTGTTCCAGTTTCTGGATGACAAAGTATTTTAACCACTTGAAGGCTAGTATGTTAAGCCCCCTTTCTGTCAATAATTTTAGCACTGTGATACTTTGACTGAAAATTACCCATGTATGCAAATTCATTTTATATCATTCTTTTTTTGATATAGAGCTTTCTTTTGATGGTATTTAACCACGTGTCTAGTTATTTTTTTCATTTTTCTCACACATGTTAATGTCTGCATTTTTGCCACACATTAAAGTAAAACAAAAAAAAGCAGAGACCCTGGAGATTAAAATGGCTGTAGTTAAAAATGTATATGCTGCACAATATTTGCGCAGTTATATATCAAATACATACTTTCCAGAAAAAATACACTAACATTAATTTTAGTGCAAACACAATATCATACCAATTTTTTGGGTAAAATATAAAACATGGGGTTGCGTGGAGAAAATAGATACCCAGCATGCCAAACCATAAAATTTTGCACACCTGTGAAATCGCAAAACACTCTGGTACCTAAAATTGTCCATTGGTGACACTTTTAAAGACTTTACAGGTCATGAGTTTAAAGTTACCCATGAACTATGGCCCTCTCATTCCAGTGTTCGCAATGGTACCTCACTTGTGTGTCTCAATTGATGTTACATGTATAGTACGTGCTTACCCTATGCCATGTTTTTTATGGGGATGTGATAAGGGGGCTTTACTTTGTTTTTATTATTTTTAACAATTCTTTTTAACTTTTTTTTTCTTTTTTCTTTTCATTTTACTTTATTGTAAGTCCCTATCTGATAGCATGGGCAGGTGACGGATCCCCAATTGTCTTCCCTGCCTTCCAGTACAATGCAGATTGTGTTTAAATAGCTACATCCTCAATACACTAGCCTATGTGGCGCTGTGACTCCAAAAGTGACATAGTACTTTCAGGGTCATTAGGTGCAGAAGGGATCAAGGAAGTTCCCCATGTTTCTCCTGCTTTAACAAGAGAAGCACTTTCCGATAGTCCCGTGCTCCCAGGCAGGGGGTGAAATTTGAAAGCCTTGTAAAAGTGATCGGGTGGCTCTAGAGCCACCCGATCACTTTTATCAAAAAGCCCTTTTCCAGCTCTTACAGCTGGGATCAAGCTCACAGCTGCTTTAGCAGCTGTAAACTTGATTTAACCACTTGTTTACCATGATCTTTACAAATGTACCTTGGCAGAAAAGTGGTTAATTATTACTGTTTTCTATTTTTACTACTACTAAAAATACTGAACATATAAAAAATAAATAAAAGTTTCCCGGTAATCACATGTATTACACATATTGTGCAAGGCTTTAACGCACCCCACAAACGCAAAAAAGCCTTTACATGTTACAAAAGACTGGGCGCACATTTTATATTTTTACAAGAGACGCATTTTGCCTCTAATAACCATCCTGTGTTTTTTAATACATATAAACATATTTCAGAACATATAAACAGGCTTTTTATACACTACACTCTTCTAGATGTAGAGGGGTAGCAATATTTTTGCATAACTCTTTCCCCTTTGAGGTTCCGCACGTTTTTGTTTTCAGGGACCCAGACAGCAGATTTCTTATATTGTATGATATTTTACCAGGACGTGAACTCACAATAGCAAATGTGTACGCCCCAAATGTTGCACAAGCAACATTTTTCTCAGCCTTTTTTAAAGCACTTGAACAGTACTTTTCACCCCATATGTTCATTAGCGGTGATTTTAAACTTTGTGGCCCACCCACAGTTAGACAGAAGCACCACCTCTCTATTCTCTAAAGCATTCCCTAAATCACTAACTAAATCACTACAGTAATTTCAATTGATAGATTCTTGGCGATCTCATAACATTGGAGCCAAAGACTATACATTTTATTCTTATCCCCATGATTCTTTTGCCAGTCTGGATTATATCTATTGTACTCCCATTATTCTAGCCAATTCCACCAAGTCTGGAATTCATCTCTGCTCATGGTCTGACCATAACATTGTAACCTTATCCACCACTCCTATTGGTCTTTCAGAGACTCCATATACATGGCGTCTGAATGACTCTGCTTTAAGACCCAATTAGCTGTCAAGAAATTTCTGACGCTATACAAGAATACTTTACCTTAAATTCAACACCAGGTATACCTGGCACATAGTTGGTGGCTCACAAGGTTGTTTTACGAGGTCGCCTTATTAAGATATCGTCAACCAAAAATAAAGAACATTGGCAACAAATCTTTACGCTGACTAAAGAGCTTGATAAGTTAAACAGAATACAAATTGGAAACCCAACAACATCTAATAGGCAACTGATAGTTTAGAGGCGGTTAGAATTGAATACCCTGTTATCAACCAAAGTAGAAAAACCCCCCCGTTGGTCAAAAGCTAAATTTCTCTTACACTGCAACTCTGCATCATCTATGTTTGCTTGTGAACTTAACCATACATTGCTTCCTCCCGTATATAAACTCCATAACCCTACAGGTAACATAGCATCACTCCCTAAGAAAGTCCTTAACATTTTTGAAAACATTTATTCGATTCTACTAGCCCATCCCTCGTCTTCCCCTTCACAAGAATCGTTAACATGGTTAGCTTCCCTTCCTCTCCCCACTCTATCATCCTTCCATGTAATTACTCTTAATGTACCCTTTACAGAGGAAGAAATCCACAAAGTAATTAAATATTTAGAGTCAAATATATTTGATTGCATTTAACAGAGTGAAATAATACAGACAACTGTCAAATGTCCACAATTCAGGGTATTATCATACTGTCCGCTCATCGCAGGAAACATTTTCAACATAAACACTAACACACCGCCATCCTCTAGGAGCGGACAGTGTCACTCCATATAAAGGACAATGGGGGCTAATAAAGTTAGTATGACATTTGACTATTAAATTGAAATTACCAACAGAGAGAGAGATAGAGAGAGGGAAAAAGAACAATAGAAGATAGAGGGGGAAAGTGAGAAAAGCTGCATGATGGAATCAGGGTGGACGACTGGGTTGACGCAGAGGTGTCAATAATGTTTTCAGGGAGTCCGAGGCAGAGTAGTCGATCCAAAAGAGCCATAAGGTCTTAAATTCGTCGAAGGTATCAGTATCAAGGGCCAGCATCTCCTCCATGCGCATGATGTAGTTGACCGTGGAGACCCACAAGGTCAAGGGGGGGGGGTGGTAGTGGTTTTCCAAAACAGGGGGATAAGCTGCCTGGCAGCTGACAGGAAAAAGCGCAGTAGGGTGCGTTTCTGGGAGGCTATGGAGCCAGGAAGCATGGACAATAAAGCTATCTCTGGGGAGGGCGTCAAAGGCCGATTGTATAGACTGCTGATATGGAAAAAATCTGTGACCAGAGGGGTTGAATGGACTGACAATCCCACCGTAAGTGGAGATAGCTTCCATCTGCCGCGCCGCATCTCCAACACGAGGGAGGTACGGATGGAAATATTTTATGTAGAGATTGAGGGTCCCTGTACCAACGAGAGATAAGTTTAAAGTTTTTTCTCCTGGGAATAACAGGAGATTGAGGATTTGTGCGTAAAGTGGTAGGACTTTTGCCAGTCTACCAAGTGGAGTTCCCTTCCCAGATAGGTGGACCACTTCCTGGTGTAAGAGGGGTGTTGGTCATGTATCAGTGCGTGCTGTAACGAGTACAAGGTAGAGAGTAAATGTCTTGGTGTTTGCAAGAGAGAGCACAGCTGTTCGAATCCCGTGAGGGATCTATGAGTTTGAGAAGATGAAAAGAGGTCAGAACAAAAGGAAGATATGCGGAGGGCTGTGAGCCAGTTGCCCTGGGCACTTGTAATTAAATATTTAAGATGATCAGTTGCTCCAGGCCCGGCCGGGTTTACTGCTAGTTACTAAAAACGCTATGCTCCTATTTTAACCCCACAATTAACTACCATGTTTAATGGTGTCCTCAATGGCAACCACTTCCCAGAAGAAATTACCTTAGCCAATATGTCTCTGCTACCAAAACCTCTCAAGGACCATTTACTACCACAAAACTATAGACCAATATCAGTCATCAATAATGACCTCAATATATTTAGTCAAGCTTTGGCTGATAGGCTAGCTGCTATTATTGAATCTCTAACCTCTTCTGCTCAATCGGGATTTATTCCTAATGGGTTCATTACCGATAACATCCGCCTTACCATGAACATTCTTCAGAACACAAATTTACACGCAAAACAGATTACTAAGCCCCAACATAAATAAAGCCTTTGATAGTGTACTCTGGCCCTATCTGGCCCTCTGGTGTACTCTGGCCCTACCTATTCTCAGTGCTGCAACATATGAGCTTTAAAGATGAGTTTCTAACATGGCTCTACCACTCTCCATGGACGAGAATAAAATTACCAGGGTGCAATTTGGATTTCTTCACGCTGAGCAAAGGTACCCGTCATGGATGCCCCCCTCCCCATTATTGTTCGCCTTGGCACTAGAACCCCTGGCACTAGCTATTAAAAGACACCCAGATATAACTGGATACCTTAGTAAATATTCTCAGTTTAAACTCTGCATGTATGCAGACGATGTTATGCTTTTTCTGACTCGGACCTAAATTTCCCTACCCAACCTATTCTCTATACCATTAAATTTGCCTATATATCCTGACTCTCGGTCAATATCAGTAAATCTACAGCTCTCCCAATTAATATACCAGTTGCCGGGGGGCGTGGCCTGGACGCGATGAGAGAAGGTCGCAACTAGCAGGAGCTCTGACGATCGAGGAGACTAACCGCCTTCCCACGGAGCCATATTGCACCCCTTTTTTTGCTAATTTTACCCTGCACCCCTGTGGGAACAACAGGTGCATGCCTTCACGCAAAAAAACGCCAAAATCCAAGCCGCAAGGGTCCCTTACTGCATACCTTCTCTGCACCTCTGAGAAGTCCGGCATGGCTAAAGATGGCGCTCATGCCCAACGTGGCTCCCCGTCGCCGGCGGCATCTCCGGAAGCTTCAGCTTCGACCCTTGAGGACGGTGAGTGTCATGCTCAGCTCACCAAGGCTGATCTGGAGGACCGCCTGTCCTCTATGTATGAAAAATTAGTTCAGAAAGAACTACACAAAGCTACCAGTACACTCTCGCTGGAGATCACTGCCCTAGGCGGCCACACCGATCTCTTGGAGATGAAGCACGACGAGTTAGCCTTGGCGCACGCCGATCTTCATAAGGATTATGAGGCCTTGGCTGACAATTTCCAACTAGTACAGTCGCAGGTCGAAGATCTCGACAACCTAAACAGAAGGAACAACCTCAGACTGCGGGGTATTCCTGAAACGGTTGTAGACCTCCCTGCCGCAGCCACTAAGTTATTCCTCAGTCTCCTTCCCTCCACGCCCACCACGGCGTTTGTGTGTGATCGGATCCACAGGGCCTTGCGCCCCAAACCCCCTACAGAGAAACCGCGGCGTGATATAATCCTCTGTCTTAAAGACTACTTGATAAAAGAGGACATTCTCCGTGCTGCTAGGAACGCGGGGGCCATTGACCTAGACGGGGTGAGGATTCAAATTTTCCCGGATATCTCGCAGGCAACCCTTGACAGCAGACATTCGCTATAGATGGGGCTTTCCGTTTAAACTCTCCATTCCTCACAATGGAACCACTTACACGGCCTATAATTTGGCTGAAGGGAAGGAGATATTGATCAAATTGGGCCTTTTGGAACCAGAAGCCGTGAACCACAGACCCCCCACTCCAGGGCCTAACCCAATATGGAACACTCCATCGTCACGCAGGAACCAGAGCAGATGGCGCCAACCATTCTGGGACCAGCCTGCTTAACTGTCCATACTCAGAGATTCTTCGGATGTTTCCATGACACCTGTTTCCCGTGAGGAACGACTTCCCCCTGTTTAAGTTCGGTGCCTGAGCCAGGCTGGAGACTTTGTTGTCACCTTTCATTACCCCCAGTTTTGTGCTGTTTGAGCCCAAGCCCTTTCGGAGGAAGCGTTACCCCCATATCCAAACAATCCTGTTTTTCTTTTTCTGGTGATCCTGCAGGAATCCTTGACTGTTTTTCCTTCCTGATGGAGGGCATGCACCAGTAATATTTTATTGCTCTGTCATTCCCTGAGGCAGTATGTCTCCCCCTGCTCTCTGTTACCCCCTGTTAGCTCTCGGACCCAGGCTGTTGTGAGGTTCAGGGTGATGTGCATTTATGGTCATCCTGTTTGTCACTGCGACCCCATCGGGGTCCTCCGGTTAGTATAGGACGGTATAGTCCATTGGAAGTATTTTTTTGGTCATTAGGAAAGTTTTCCTCTGACCCCCATGCTCTTACGTGGTTTTTGAGCTCTTTTGTGCTAAGTTATATTTGTTTTTTTTATACCTTTGCATTGTACCTTGAAATGTCATTCATATTGGTTATATCTCTTGCTTGTATTCAGACACTTATTTCCACTATCCAGAGACATGCGTGTTATGTTAGAATTAAGAATGTGTCTCAAATGGCTATTCCACATGGTATCCTTACCCGCATATTCTCTTCCCATCCCCGTGCCCCCTCCCTGTTAATTTATGATGGCCCTTAAAGTCATTTCCCACAATGTCCAGGGCTTTAACCTGCCCCAAAAGCGGAGGAAGGCCTTTAGGCACTATAAAAGTCTGGGAACGGACATACTCCTGCTGTAGGAGACCCACTTCTCTAATTCAAACCATCCACAATATTTTGATAGATCTTTCAAGCAATTTTATTGTACCTCCCACCTCAACAAAACCCGTGGAGTAGCCATATTTGTTAGAAACTCCATTTTTTTTTAAGTTGGACATGTTTATAAAGATCCGGGTAGCAGGTTTTTTAATCTTGCAAGGCAAGATCCAGGGCCGAGCAGTTACTATTGCTTCTATATATGCCCCTAATGAGGCACACGCCTCCTTCTTTAGATTTTTTTTTTCAATATTGGAACGATATCTATCGCCACACTTGATAATTGGTGGGGATTTTAATCTCACAGCTAATCCAGGCCTGGATAGGAGCAGGAGCACCCCCACTACTAAAGCATTTCCCAAAACCCTGACTAGTAGCCTGAACTCCCTGCAGCTTATAGACACGTGGTGAGCACACAACGTTGGATGTAGATCCTATACGTTCTACTCGAATCCTCATGACAGCTATGCCCGTTTGGACTATATCTTTAGTTCCCCAACAGTCTTAGCCAACTCCTCCGGGGCAGATATTCATGTTTGCCCCTGGTCTGACCACCACATGGTTGCGTTCGCAATCCATGGGATGGGCCTCAAACCCACAACCTATTCCTAGAGATTGAATGATTCGCTGCTTACTGACTCCCCCACGGTCGAGGTGCTCAACACCAAGCTCCAGGAGTACTTTGTGGATAATCACCTCCCAAACACCTCACCGTGCACTTTGTGGACTGCCAATAAGGCAGTCATGAGGGGTAACCTTATTGACAACCTCCAAAAAAAACAGAGCAAAACTATCTGAACTTCGTTCTCTCACAAGGGCCCTAGATAGATTATATAATCATTACAATCAGGATCCCTCCCCGGTCCTCCTTCAACAAATTCATAGCAAAAAACAGGCGTTAGACCTCCTGCTCTCGGACGGTACAGAAAAGGCCCTGAGATGGGCTAAAGCCAAATTTTTGCTGCATAGTAATGCATCATCTACTTTGTTCGCACGGAAATTAAACCAGGCCACAAAACCCTCACATTACTATAGACTCCGTAATTCTGCTGGTGTTCTGGTCTCTCACCTTAATGACGTCATGGATATTTTTGTTGATTATTATAAGAACCTGTTTAAAATGTCTTGTCCAACATCTGACCCTTCGGTGCAATCCTGGTTCTCAGACCTTACTCTACCCACTCTAACTGACCAGCAATTAGAGGCCCTGAATGCTCCATGTACTGAATTGAAAATACAGGCTATCATCAAATCTCTCAAATCTTCGACTGCCCCTGGCCCAGATGGCTACTCCACTTCCTACTACAAGAAATTTCCCCACATATTATCCCCTCATTTGACCTCCCTTTATAACTATATCTTGAAAGGAAACGACTTTCTGGCCGAGATGCTACTTGCCAACATGTCCCTTATCCCCAAACCCCACGAAGATCATTCATTGCCCCAAAACTTCCGCCCAATCTCGGTAATCAACAATGATCTGAAAATCTTTGGTAGATTACTAGCGGATAGATTGGCCTCCGTGATCACCAGTTTGATCTCCCCTGAGCAGACGGGATTTATTCCGGGTAGGCAGATCACTGATAACATCCGCCTGGTCACCAATATAATAAAAGACGCCAACTTACATTCTAAACAAACTCTCCTTCTCAGTCTAGATATACATAAGGCATTCGACAGCGTTAGCTGGTCCTACCTAGATCACTTGTTGCCCAAGTTTGGCATCACTGGAGAATTCATATAGGGATTCCATGCCTTGTATGGAAACCCCCAAACGCGCATTAAATTGCCAGGCAACAATTCTCAATTTTTCCCCCTTCAGAAGGGCACTAGGAAGGGGTGTCCGTTATCCCCTCTCCTTTTTGCTCTAGCTATAGAACCCCTGTCCCGTGCCATAACCGACAATGTAAATATCAAAGGATATCGGAAGGGCCCCGATGAATTTAAACTCAGCTTATATGCTGATGATGTGCTCCTGTTTCTGCCCAACCCACTTATAGCACTACCGAATCTCACCTCCTTACTAGATTAATTTCAACAAATTTCAGGGTTGGGAGTTAATTTAGCTAAATGCTCGGCCATGCCAATCAACCAAATGATCTTGCATCCTCATTGAGGCAACACTTTGATTTTGCTTGGTGTACGGAAACCATTCGCTACTTAGGGATACAGCTTCCCCCTACATTTCAATCCTTGTTCCATGTAAACTATCATCCCATAGTCTCTCATGTCAGATCCCTGCTTAAAACCTGGGATTATTATCACATCTCATTTCTGGGCAGAGTCACAGCTATAAAAATGGCCATTTTGCCTAAGTTGCTATTTTTCTTCAGAGCCCTCCCTATATACGTCTCTAAGACCTACATTGAATCAATCCAAATGGATGTCAATAAATTTGTATGGCATAATAAGAAACCAAGATTCCATAAATCCTTACTGTATAGACCCCAGCCCCTGGGAGGTTTGGGCCTTCCAGACCTTTGGCGCTATTATTTGGCTTCCAGGTTTGCACAAACCGCACAATGGCCTGCCTCCTCAGACGGTATTCCCTGGTTAACTTTTGAGACTCAGTCTATCCTTCCCTTCCACTTGCCAGGGTTATTATGGTCCAGGTCCATCAAGACAGGCCAACTTGCTCCACTGAACTCGGTCGTTAGCCAGTCGGTACACCTTTGGTTGCTGTACGGCCATAAATTCCACTTATCATCTCCTCTATCCCCGTTATACTCCTTTATAGGTGACTCTGATTTCCCCCCCGGCCTTTCAGGATAGGGCAGCATTCTCCAGGTGGTTAACTTCAGCTGTTATAACGTTCCAATCCTTGAAAGAGGGTCGTCATTTTAAACCCTTCCAGCAACTACAAGCAGAGTGTGACTCCCCCCCCCCCTCAGCGTTGTTCAGGTACATACAGGTCAGGCATTTCTACCAGAATAGGCGCTCCCTGGAATCCCAAATCCATAATACCCCTTATGAACGCATATGTACTCACTCTTCCAGAGATAAGGGGGTAATTTCTAGAATATACATTATGCTTAACGAATTTGCCATGCCAGCAAAAACCAAACCAATGCTTAAGTGGGAGGGGGAGTTGGGCATGACTTTCGACCCACCTGACTGGGAGGAGATGCTGACGAATATGTAAAAAAACACCAGACCCTACTCCATTCGAGAGGCAGCTCTCAAACTACATCTAAGGTGGTACCTGACCCCCGCACACCTACACTCCATCTACCCTGCTGTTTCCCCGCTCTGTTTTCGGGGCTGTTCTGAGGTAGGCACGTTAATACACACTTTCTGGAGCTGTAGGTATCTTAAGCCCATTTGGCAAACGGCGGCCTCGAAGGTATCAGCCATTGCTGGCCACATCATTACCCTCACCGCCCAAATGTGTCTATGTTTTACGTCCATACCTGATATCCCTTTGCCCTGTGCAAAACTAATTCACTCACTTTTCTTGGCCATTCATTGGGTAAGTGCGCTCAACTGGCATTCCTCTTCCCTTCCGTGGTCACAGGTATTGGCTCGAATGGACGCCATCAAACTGGCGGAACGCATTCACCACACTTTATATGACACTATGCTAGTATATGAAAATAAATGGAAACACTGGACCAATGTGCTTTGATAATGTTACATGACTCTCTCTGCTAGCATCTTATATAACCTCTCTACTTGTACCTGAATACTCTACTAGATTGTTGTCTTCACATGTATTGATTCTCTTTATGTTTACCCTCATCTTCTTCCCATGTCCTGTGATTGTCTACCATTTTCTGATTTGACTATGATGTCTGACATTTTCTTTGTATGATGTTGATCCTTAAATAAAATCGTTTGTAATCAAAAAATATACCAGTTGCCCAGTGTGAAGCCCTCCGAGGATTCTTTCCATTCCAATGGTCTGATAAAATAGCATATCTTGGAATCTATGTCACATCACAGTTATCCTCCCTTTTTGCTGCAAATTATTCTTCATGTGTATCTCGTCTCCGAAACTTGTATAAGATCTGGCGTTCTTATCCAATCTCATTCCTAGGGAGATGCTGGTGGGCTTGGGCTACCTAATCTATTGTTATATTTTCTAGCGGCTCGCTTCTCACAAATAACCCAATGGAATATCTCAAATTTTAATGCTCCTTGGGTGAGATTTAAAACCAGCTTTATCCGCCCCTTTTATCTCCCAAGCATTCTATGGTCAACCTCCAGCTCTAACATAGGCTCATCTCTTTTAACATCATAGTTGCCTAATCACTAACCCTTTGGAATCGTTATAAGACCAAACTCAGTCTGGTATCCTCTGTACCTCCAAATTCATCCTTTTTAAAAGAACCTACATTTACCCCAGCCTTTGACTCTCCGGAGAGCTTTTCTGGGTGGCTGACTAATTCCCTTATCACTTTATCAGACCTCCAAATAGGGGGAACGTTCACTACTTTTGACCTTTTACGCACACAGAAACAAATACCGCTTCAGGAATTTTATCACTACCTACAAATTAGACATTTTTATACCTCCCATTATGGCTTTTCTCCAACCTCTCCAATTACATTTTTTGAACAGCTTTGCCATGACTGACCCAGAGGCAAGGGCCTTATCTCAGATCTCTATAAATCTGCTATTTCTTTCAATTTTAACAGTGTGCTCCCTTTAAATGAACAAATTGGCATCTGACTGTGCTACACAATTTGCTCTGGAGAACTGGGATATTATGCTGGATAATTTGTGTAAATGCACCAAATCTCTCGCAATTAGAGAAACCGCCTTTAAAGTATTGATGAGGTGGAATAACACCCCCCTCCAAGCTATGTTTTCAGGAACCTCCGGGCTCTGTTTTTGGGGCTGTCCACTTATAGGATCCTTCAAACATACATTCTGGGAATGCGAGCAACTCTCTTCTGTATGGAATAAGATATCCACTACAGCCTCAGTGATATCAGGCATGCCCTTAAATCTTACAATATCAATGTGCCTTATTGGAGCTCCAATTTCGAGTGTCTTGCGCAGAGAAGAGAGACTACTTGACACTATCTGTGTGTCAACTTTATGGGCCATTGCTCTACATTGGAAGTCCTTAATGGTCCCCCTGTCCACAATATTGGATAGAGTTGATGGGGTTATTTTGATGGAAAGGATCCTATATGCCCTAAAAGATAAGATGCACCTGTTTAATCGCAAGTGGGTGGCTTGGAAGTCCCATAGGCATATCCTGGTACCCTGAAATGATATAGTATGTGCGTATGTCACCATTGAAGGATCAATGCCACTGGAGACATTTTTGACTTTAAATATACCTATATCTGTACAACTGTTGTTTCATATGCCCCAGAGATTAGATTCGCTGTATGCTTCTGTATTGTTTGTTTTATGATTTAAACCTATATTTGTGGCATATACACCTTTTTGTATATTATCATGATATATATTTTATATACTTTAATAAAAAATTTGTAAACAATTTTTTTTCCTTATGTTCGGTTATAAAACATTTTTCAAAGCCCTAAAATGCCAGGACAGCAAAAAAGCTAATGTATGTGTAAAAGTGCTATACTCATAGAAGTTGGTTCTGATGGATCTTCAATGAAGTGATTTTTTTCTTCAAAAAAGCAAATCCATGGCTAGGTGCCTTTCGTGCTGTCAGGAGACATTAGTCTTCATCAAGCCTCAACACAGGTCTCCTAGTGCATTCTGTCATGATTTTATAACATCAATTGCTCTAGCTCTAAAGAAGTTTTTTTTCCTCCTGAAACATGTTGGCTGTATTTGATTCTCTTAACCATTAAATGTTTCAACAAGTCCCTCCAGCGAGTGGAGCCTTTCTTCATTTGAAAAATTAAGAAAGCTAATTACATTTTATTTATTTTTTGACACAGTTGTCATTTTAACACGTTATTTCTCACATACAGCATGGGCATACTTAGAGTTAAACCTCAAAACACATGTTTCTACTTCTGGTGCCGGCTGGTTGGTGATCAGGACACTGATTGTGGCTGACACTGGAACTTGATGACACTGTTAAGCTAAGTTCACACATGCAGCCAAGGAGCGGTAAAAAAAAAGGCAGTTGATCTGCATTGTTACTGCTGCCCGCTGACAAGTTAGCATTGCAGCTGGACAGTGCTGTACACAGCATCATGTCTGCAGCAATGTAGTGACACCTCCCAAACATGATCATTGGATGAATGGGGCCATGCTGAAACCATGTGCCATAGGCTTGGCATGCAGTTGCAGTGTGGTAGTTTCCCCTTATGGTAAAAATTAACAGGCATTCAGGAGGCAGCAGTATCACCTCTTGAATGCCATGGGAACTGTTGCTCTATCACTCTTTGAAAATTGGTTCACCACAAATTACTTCACACCTGTGAATAAGTTCTTACTGCTGCTGGCTGGTGATGATCAGGATACTGATTATGGCTTACACTGGTGCTTGGTGATTAGGGCACTGATTATGGCTGACACTGGTACTATATGAAACTGGTGCTTGTGCTGGCTGGAGATTAGGACACTGATTAAGGCTTGTACTGGTGCTAGGTGACACCTGTACTGGTGTGGCTGGGGATCAGAACACCAGTACTGACTTACATGTCAGGTGGATGATGTCATTGATACATGTGCTACTGGTGAGCAAGGTTTCCCTTTCCCCTCATAACCAATTAGTATATGAGAGGAAACCAAGAACCAGCAGCAAGGCACAGCTGTTTACATTTTGGTGATGCTGTGGCATGTGGTACTAAGACACTTTGAGAATGTTCTGTACCTTTTGTTTTGTGATCTGATGTGTCCATTGGTGGGCATTTCTTGAGGGCATGCAAGAGCAGCGTAAAGCAAGCTCCCACCCTCCATTTTTCCAATCTACAAGATGTTAAGCCATCTAGGTCATTAATGGAGAAGGTTTGTAAACCTCCAAGATAATGACATCTTGAAGAGAATTTAATTGAAGTAAGTAATTATAATGAATGCGTTTGATCTTTTAATCAATTCAGGTAGTAGTTTATTCCTAAAAAAATCACTGAATATTGTGTAGCGGGACCCCCAAAAATGGGGTCGCTATGTTGTAAATTTAGGGGCAGTCTGAGCAATAGTATGGCTCAGATTCTACAATTCTGTTTAATATGGACTCTGCTCTGCCATGTTGTTGACTGGTGTATAGTTCCCCTGGGCCTGTGGTGGCGCTGTTGATCAGGTCTTGGGTTGAACCACTGATGAGATTGTGGTGTGATTTTGTGTCCTCTCTCGGCTACCATTCGGTGGGCGGAGTTCAGTCTGCTGTGCATGCCGGGAGAGCGTACATAAAGGGCAGATGCCAGAGAGGAGGAGAGTGGAGTGGAGTGTGCCCCATTGGGGTGGTGTGCCAGGGGGATTCCCAGGAGGACCTCTGGTGGCAAAGTCGCGCCCGTTGGCCTTGCTGGCCTGGGGTACGTGAACTAGTCAAGGAGTCTCGGGCACCTTTAGCCCGAGGCTACGAAGTTCCAGGTAGGCCCAGTACCTTCAACTGGGTCTACAATCAACACACTGGAGTCCCAGGGAACCCGTGTGAGGGTGTCCCGCTCTGAAGGAGAGGAAACTGGGGGAGGACCTGTCCGAGGGATCGGTGAAGGAATTCACGGTGAAGAGGAGGCCTGGTTACCTATCAGAGGGAAGGATTCGTGAGTTGCAGTATAGCTCCTGTAGTGTGTCCCATTGGCACCTATGGTCTCTATTAATCTATGGGAGTTTCAAAGTTCTAATTCAGTAACTAAAGGGTTCTGTGGCAGAGGACCTCTTGTGTTTGTCCGTGAAGGGGACTAACTTAAAGAAACTGTTCGTACTTCACTCTGGCTGCTAGAACTGTGAGAGGGATCTATCCGGGTGAGCAATTTACACTCAGGCTTGAGTGAAGAATAGGGTAACTGGGTGCCGCGTGCCTGAACCTGTCTCCCTACCTGCTTTTGTTACTATCTTCAACCTATTCCCAAATCTGTTTCAAGCAAGATAAAATAAATTCGTCTGTTTGGAGTTTGAACATTGTCTGGACATTGGCCTTCTTTCGGGGAAAAGGACAGACTTTTCCCTATATTCTGGGGACGAGAACCAATGAAGGGGAGTAATAGTCAAAAAGGGAAAAATGGGGAAGCACTCACAGTGCCAAATGGAGGGGAGGTAACTTGCTGTATGACCCAAAATTGTAAGAACACCGCTCAACCTCTTATACCAGGAGGATCTGGGCATGTGGCACGGTGTGCCTTTATCTCTGCAAAGTGAAGGTAGGCAGAAGAAAAGGGTCCGTGTGCTACAATTGGCTACCTGTTCTCAATAAAAAATATTCTGTAAAATAATGCTGATCAGAAGAAGAGTGGTTTATGCTCACATGACTGGAAAAGGTTACACATTTTTTTCCTAGGACATTGGCCTTCATTAGTATACTTCAGAAATATAAAAATGTAGAACTGTTGATTTTCTTGATTAAAAGTGGATGTCCTACAAAGACCAGTGTGAGGAATTATTGTATAAATCCTGAAACAGGTGATAATCCTGTTTACAGCTGAAAATCTAAAGACATCTTTTGCTCTTGATAATACCTATGTTCATGATTTTACCGTAAAAAATACAGCACAAGTGGGTTTTGTGGGAGAAATCACAGAGAAAACTAGTGTTGATTTTTGAAAAAAACACTACATGCTGAGCCTGGATCTCAACTGTAATCCTTAGTTTAGGGTTTATAATGGTGTGGCTGTGTATGAAATCTGTTATCTGAACAGTCCTTTACAAAATACTATATACAGGATATGGGTAAATAGTTGACAATAAGTATACAGTATATATGTAAATTCAATTTCAGAGGTTCTCATATCCCAAATTTAACCATGTAACAATTTTGCTTCATATACTACACGTTCAATGTTATGCTGTATATGACCGAGGTAGTGGAGTCTGTGTCTCCAGACAAATATAGGGCCTAAAAATAGCTGAGGAGCTGGGTCTAAGTAACCGCTTGCTGTTCAGCAGAACATCCCACAAGGGATGATAGGCTTTGGTGCTGACAGCTTCCAGGTGGTGGCCCTTGGATTTACTGAGAATGGCAACAGCTAACAGGAGGAAGAAATGGAGTATGGTACAAAATTGGCAGGCGAGGTCAGGGTCAAGGAGGCAAGAGGCCAGGGCATCTGGATAACCGGGATTATGGAGAAATGGGTAATTGTCAGCGCGGACAGATAACAAAGATTGTCAAGAAACAGGCAGAGGTCCTAACTGGATATTGGCACTGAAACAGGTGACTGGGAACAGATAGGTTACTTGCTCACTTGACTCCCAAGTGCTCTGAGCATGTTTAAATAACTTTCTGGGACATGAACTCAGAGGAAGTGTCCAGCTGCCCTTCACGCTGGGAACCAGCAGAGGGAGAGCGCAAATATCTAAACTTACAGACAGGAAAAGACCTAATGCACCTTCTGGGGATTAAAAAGCTGTTGCACAGATGAGCAGAAATAAATTATGGGATCTAAGAGTAAAACACCAGAGTGATCGTGCAGAGACTGCTCTGCAGCATGAACAGCTGTGGACAGTGACACAAGATGGTTTTGGAGACTGCAAACTGTCATAGAGTATCAATAATTCTGGGAAAAAAATGCCAGTGCATCCCACACATGTTACCCTCTCTGTGATAAAAGGTCTAAGCTCTTAGCCGTAACATCATAATTATTGTGAGCTATTTTTATTGTATCTTTCTGTTGAAGGTAAAAGAGCAATCATGCATACAGCTCAGCCACATATGTCGCGGATATAGCTTTTAACAATAGTGAATAAAAACAGCAACTTTCTGTGGTGGGTGTAAAAAAAGCGATGAGATCTGAAATAAATCCTAATATATTCTAAAAGATCCTCAAAAATGTATGACTTCAAGTGACCTTCCACATATATGTTAATGCAAAGACAAAATAATTGCACTGCTAGAAGATTATAAGGCAAATTTATATGTGTCTGTGAATTAGGACACTAGACAAATGAAGGCGAATGTTTACAAAAAAAACTGTGCTTTTGCAGTTGTCTGTGATGCTGTTTTTTGCATAGCTTATGTAGCGGGCATATACTTTTCTATCATGTTTAAAACTGGCAGAGACACCTGTGATGTATAGTTCCCTGCGGCCCAGCAGGTGGCGCTGTCCCTGTGGGCTGGGGTTGAACCATCGCTGAGTGCCGTACCCCTTTTTGGCCTCTCTCAGCGGTTGTATGGTGGGGCGGGGATACCCGCCGTGCTTGCTGGGAGAGGGTATAAAGGGGCCGGCCATCTTTGTCACGGGGTTGGAGTCCCAGGCACCTTCAGCCTGAGGGCTGTGGTTCGTGGTTGGTGTCCAGGCGGCCTAGGCCTGGACGCCCGGAGCTCGTGTTCCATCCCGGGCACCTTCAGCCTGGGGTGAGGTACTCGGTTGAAGGCCTGGGGCCCAGTTTCCTTCGCTGGGCCCCGCGAGGAAAGGATTTCCTAGGGGGCCCCGGGAGTGGGGTGCCCGAATCCAGAGGCGTAAGGGACCGAAGGAGCTACTCACCTGAAGACCTGGTGCAGCAGATTGCCAGTGCTGGGTGAGCCTCAGGAGACCGCCCGGAGGGGTATCTTTCCGAACAGGGGCCAAGTTCAGTCAGGAGGAAGGTTCACAGTTCACCCGGTCGGTGGCAGCGACCAAAATATTCACGGTTGGTGGCGGAGACCATGCGCCAAGCCTATTCACTGATAGAGGAATAGGAGAGGTCATTGTCCCTGGGCCTACTCGTATCCACACCCCCTGTCTGTTCATTGAGGGAATCTAACTGATTGTGTTTCATCCTGACATTGGGAAATAAAGGAGTGTTGGACTTTTATTGGTGTGGGGCTCATTTACTGGCAGACACTGTTCCACAGAAGAAGCAGAGGCTCCAAACACCGACCCAAAGGTAAAGAAACTTTGCTCACACCACACAAACATCTGCGGTGAAAGCTTGGCGTGGTGACCCCGCACTCTCTCCTCCAAGGTACCCCTAGACAAAATCCAGAGAGAAAGAAACCGGAGCAAGAGAGAGAGAGTGGAGGGCGCTACACTTAAAACGCTTGTCATTTTATGTTAAAACCCTTGTGACTTTGTTTTGCTGGGGGTGTCGTTATATAGATTTCTCTTCACATTTTCTTCTAGAAATGCAACAGGAAGTGAGAGGAGTTTTGCTCTTTACTAGCTGTCATTAGAGCAAGTATCTCCACA
Organism: Rana muscosa; assembly: GCA_029206835.1. NCBI lineage: Eukaryota > Metazoa > Chordata > Amphibia > Anura > Ranidae > Rana > Rana muscosa. The sequence continues at coordinate 253,532,217 of CM055117.1, read as the reverse complement.
GGAAGATTTCCCCTTTCTCCTGTTTCCATGACCGCTCAAAAATTTGCCATCACTTACTGAACAGGAGACAATGGGCCAGTGGTGATTTTGCATTTCCCTAGTAGGAATACAGACAGTAATATCAATCTGACAAACGGCATAACCCTTCTTCATTCTATACAAAAATAAATGTAAAATGTCTTTTGGCCTTGCATACACTTTATTTTAATAAGGAAATAGCACTTTTATTATGTGAGATTAGGGGTTTGTGGAGGCAAGTTTTTAATTTATTAAATTTTTTTGGTTAGTTAAACTTGATGGGTGTGTAGGGTTGAGCGGACCCAAACTGTAAAGTTCGGGTCCGTACCGAACTTTTGGGTTTTTGGGTCCCGGACCCGAACCCGAACAATTGATTGTATGTTCGGGTTCGGGTCCGTTGTTCGGCAATATGCATGTAAAGTCGCGCTTGTTTCCCATGCTTAGAACTGTCCCTGCACAAAGTGTAATTTCTGAAGGAAAAAAAGTCATTTAAAACTCACTCGTGGACCGCGCAATTGTCAGTTAAGGCGACGCAGTGCCGAATCGCAAAAAGGGTCCTGGCCTTTAATAACCAGCCAAAATGGTCCGGGGCTTAAGTGGTTAAAGGGTGACAACTGATTGGTTCACTTTAGATATGGTTGTAAACATAATAAATTTACTGTGTGTATATATATATATATATATATATATATATATTGTACAGTGCTGGGCAATGCCACGGTAGAAAGAGAGGCAAACTAGTCGAGAAAGTTATTTTTAAATTTTTCTCTGGATTTTAGCATTTCCAGATCAGGGTCTGGAGTCTGGAAGTTTCAAAGAGCTTTGGGAGGGAATAAACTTCTAATCCTGGGGTTTAGGTTATGCCGGAGACCATCTGGCTGCATGGACAGGTGTTCAAAAGCCCTTATAATCTAAGACCTGACAGTAGTTTGGAGGAGTCTTTGAGGCTTCAATGGAGCAGCCAGAGTTGTGTGTCTGCACTGTACCAATGAAGTCTGTGAGGGACCAGATAGAAGCCTTACGCTTGAGGACATGAATGTGCAGGGAGCTGAGAGAGGTGCAGAGCTTGCACATAAGCACAGTAAGTACTGTAAGTCAGTCTGGAGGACCAAGACAAAAGGCCTAGGCTGGACGCCTGAGCAGCGGTGCTGTGAAAAGCATCCAGGAGGTTTGATAATATTTTCTTTCGCATTTGAAATGATATTGGGAACCCCTGCGAGGGTAACTTTGTTTCATTTTGGCTTTTCTTTCATTTTAAATAAAAGTGAGCCACCAAGCCCTAAAGCTGTATTCTTGGAGTGGACTAAACTCACTAGGGTGCACTGCACTTGAGCTAAAAAAAAACAAAAACAGAGTTATCACAATATGCAGTATCTCACAAAAGTGAGTACACCCCTCACATTGTTTGTAAATATTTTATTATATCTTTTCATGTGATAACACTGAAGAAATTACACTTTGCTACAATGTAAAGTAGTGAGTGTGAAGCTTGAATAGCAGTGTCCCCTCAAAATACCTCAACACACAGCCATTAATGTCTAAACCGCTGGCAAAAAAAGTGAGTTCACTTCTAAGTGAAAATGTCCAAATTGGGCCCAAAGTGTCAATATTTTTTGTGGCCGCCATTATTTTCCAGCACTGCCTAACCCTCCTGGGCATGAAGTTCACCAGAGCTTCACAGATTGCCACTGGAGTCCTCTTCCACTCCTCCATGACGACATCACAGAGCTGGTGAATGTTAGAGACCTTGCACTCCTCCACCTTTAATTTAAGGATGCCCCGCAGATGCTCAATTGGGTTTAGGTCTGGAGACGTGCTTGGCCAGTCCATCACCTTTACCCCCAGCTTCTTTAGCAAGGCAATGGTCATCTTGGAGGTGTGATTGGGGTCATTATTATGTTGGAATACTGCCCTGTGGCCCAGTCTCTGAAGGGAGGGGATCATGCTCTGCTTCAGTATGTCACAGTACATGTTGACTTTCATGGTTCCCTCAATGAACTGTAGCTGCCCAGTGCCGGCAGCACTCATGCAGCCCCAGACAATGACACTCCCACCACCATGCTTGACTGTAGGCAAGACACAAGTCTTTGTACTCCTCACCTGGTTGCCACCACACATGCTTGACATCATCTGAACCAAATAAGTTAATCTTGGTCACATCAGACCACAGGACATGGTTCCAGTAATCCATGTCCTTAGTCTACTTGTATTCATCAAACTGTCTGCAGGCTTTCTTGTGCATCATTTTTAGAAGAGGCTTTCTTCTGGGACGACAGCCATGCAGACCAATTTGATGCAGTGTGCCGCTTATGGTCTGAGCACTGACATGCTGACCCCCTACCCCTTCAACCTCTGCAGCAATGCTGGCAGCACTCATATGTCTATTTCCCAAAGACAACCTCTGGATATGATGCCGAGCATGTGCACTCAACTTCTTTAGTCGACCATGGCGAGGCCTGTTCTGAGTGGAACCTGTCCTGTTAAACCATTCGACTCGAACATCGCCTGTTCACCTGTTCGGCGAAACCAGAACTTTGTGGGCGATTCGTGCCAAATTCGTGTGACGCGAACGGCCCACAATGCACTGCGCCATCGCACTGCATTGCCGGCGCTGTGATTGGCCAAGCATGCACTGTGACCCCGCATGCTTGGCCAATCACAGCGCCGGCAGCGAGGAGAGCCATAATTGGCCACAGGCAGGATGCCTGTGGCCAGTTATAGCTCAGGGGGGTTTAGTACACGCCCCACACTATAAAAGGCCGCCCACGCGGTGGCCTTGTGTAGTGTGTTCCGGCGTGCAGGGAAAGAGCTTGATAGGCAGGGACAGTGTGTTCTACAGTGTGTTCTTTTCTCAGGCATCTGCAGGAGTTAATGGGTGTTGTGTGCCTCCAGCACAGTATACACCTGTATCTATCCTTTATTGCTGTTCTCTAAGCTAGATAGGCAGGGACAGTGTGTTCTTTTCTCAGGCATCTGCAGGAGTTAGTGGGTGTTGTGTGCCTCCAGCACAGTATACACCTGTATCTACCCTTTATTGCTGTTCTCTAAGCTAGATAGGCAGGGACAGTGTGTTCTTTTCTCATGCATCTGCAGGAGTTAGTGGGTATTGTGTCCCTCCAGCACAGTATACACCTGTATATACCTGTTATTGCTGTTCTCTAATACAGGCATCTGCAGGAGTTAGTGGGTGTTGTGTGCCCCAGCACAGTATACACCTGTATCTACACTTTATTGCTGTTCTCTAATACAGGCATCTGCAGGAGTTAGTGGGTGTTGTGTGCCCCAGCACAGTATACACCTGTATATACACTTTTTTGCTGTTCTCTAATACAGGCATCTGCAGGAGTTAGTGGGTGTTGTGTGCCCCAGCACAGTATACACTTGTATCTACACTTTATTCCTGTTCTCTAATACAGGCATCTGCAGGAGTTAGTGAGTGTTGTGTGCCCCAGCACAGTATACACCTGTATATTCAATTTTTTGCTGTTCTCTAATACAGGCATCTGCAGGAGTTAGTGGGTGTTGTGTGCCTCCAGCACAGTATACACATGTATCTACCCTTTTTTGCTGGTGTTCTCTAATAAAGGCATCTGCAGGAGTTAGTGGGTGTTGTGTGCCTCCAACACAGCACAGTATACACCTGTATCTACCCTTTATTGCTGGTGTTCTCTAATAAAGGCATCTGCAGGAGTTAGTGGGTGTTGTGTGCCTCCAGCACAACACAGTATACACCTGTATCTACCCTTTATTGCTGGTGTTCTCTAATACAGGCATCTGCAGGAGTCAGTGGGTGTTGTGTGCCTCCAGCACAATATACACTACCCAATTGCTGGTTTTCCCATCTCCCTGCAGGCCATTACTATGTCTGGAAGGCCAACAAGGAGAGGCAGACAGTCACGAGCCAATAAAAGAGGGCAAGCAGGCTCTGTGTCTAAAAACAACAGTGCTGGTCGTGGACGCGGTGCATCGTCATCAGCACGTGGCCATGGGACACGCTTGTCCTTATTTTCGGCAGCTGGACGTGTTGAGCCGCATCATGCCGAAGACTTGGTAGAGTGGATGACCAAGCCCTTCTCATCCTCCTCATCCTCTCTCACCCAGGCTCAGGGTACTGGCAAAGCAGCTGCCAAAGCGTCCTCTTCCCTCGTATCAATGTCATCATCAGTCACTCCTTCCCTAGACCCACCATGTCCTCCTGAGGAGTCCCCTGAACTGTTTGAGCACAGTGTTGTGTACATGCTCCAGGAGGATGCCCAGCATTTTGAAGGGTCTGATGATGATACCCAGCTAGAGAAAGGCAGTAGCGTGAGCGCAGAGAGAGGGGATGCTCAAAAAGGACAGCAATCTGGCAGTCATGTTCCAGCAGCTGCAGCATACTGCCAGATTGGCTCCAGTGATGAGGCGGGAGGGGATGATGAGGTCACTGACTCCACGTGGGTGCCTGATAGGAGAGAGGAGGAAAATGAGGAGGAGGCACATCTCCAATGAGGCAGGATGCCCTCCGGGGGCCAGCGTAAGGGCAGCACACCGTCTGAATCACACCGCAGAGCTCCGCCTGTGCAGGGCGCTGCCTCTGCCCGTTATTCCAAAAGTTCTTTGGTGTGGGCCTTTTTTGAGTCAAGTGCATCAGATCACACCGCTGCTATTTGCAACATATGTCTCAAGCGTATCTCACGTGGCCAAAACATCAGCCGCTTGGGCACCACATGCTTGACCAGACATATGTTGACCTGCCATGCAGCTCATTGGCAAACGTACCTTAAAGACCCACACCAAAGAACAAAGCGGACCTCTCCTTGCTCCTCATCAGCTGGGATCTCCAACCCCACTATACCTTCAGTCCTCTCTGAAACCTGCACTGAGAGGAATGAAGGTGTAGAATTAGGTGTGTCACAGCCAAGTACTTGCGGGCACTCTGCTAGCAGTACACTGACGTCCGATTGTAGCAGGCAAACTTCCCTGCCCCAGCTGCTCGACCGTCGAAAGAAGTTCACTCCCAGCCATCCACATGCCCAGCAATTGAATGCTAGCTTGGCTAAATTGCTAGCACTTCAACTGCTGCCTTTTCAGTTGGTAGACTCGGCCCCCTTCCGTGAGTTTGTGCAATGTGCGGTTCCTCAGTGGCAGGTTCCCAAACGCCACTTTTTCTCACGGAAGGCGATACCGGCTCTCTACCGGCATGTGGAAGGCAATGTCCATGCCTCGCTGGACAGGGCGGTCAGCGGTAAGGTGCATATTACCGCTGACTCATGGTCCAGCAGGCATGGACAGGGACGTTACCTTTCTTTCACGGCCCATTGGGTCACTCTTTTGGCAGCTGGGAAGGATGCAGGACAAGGTGCAGTAGTGTTGGAGGTTGTTCCGCCGCCACACCTCCAAAATGCTACTACTGGTTGTGACACACCTCTCTCCTCCACCCCCTCCTTTTTTTCTTCCTCCATGGCCTCTTCCTGTTCTTTGACCTCGGAACCAGCGGTACTCCGAAGGCGTTCAAGTGACTACGCAAGTACCTAGGAAAAAAGATGCCATGCTGTGCTTGCGCTGGTGTGTTTGGGGGACAGGAGCCACACTGGGGCAGAGGTTCTGTCAGCTCTGCAGGGGCAGGCCGAGAGGTGGTTGAGGCCACGCCAGCTTAAGCCAGGAATGGTGGTTTGCGACAATGGCACCAACCTCCTCTCCGCCCTCTGACAGGGACAACTGACCCATGTGCCCTGTGTGGCTCACGTCCTTAACCTGGTGGTGCAGCGGTTCTTGGGCAGGTACCCGGGCTTACAGGATGTCCTGAGGCAGGCCAGGAAAGTCTGTGTGCATTTACGCAGATCATATAATGCCAGTGCTCGGCTGGCTGAGCTGCAAAAGGAGTTGAACCTGCCCAAGAACCGCCTTATATGTGACATGCCCACCAGGTGGAACTCAACGTTGGCCATGCTGCAGCGGCTGCACACGCAGCAGAGGGCCATCAATGAGTACCTGTGCAACTACGGCACCAGGACAGGGTCAGGGGAGCTCATTTTTTTTTCACCACGCCAGTGGGGCATGATCAGGGATGCATGCACTGTCCTGGCACCATTTGAGGAGGCCACGAGGATGGTGAGCAGTGACAGTGCATGCATCAGTGACACTGTACCTCTTGTCCACCTATTGGAGCATATGCTGCGTGGAATAATGGACAGGGCACTTGAGGCAGAACAGAGGCAGGAAGAGGAGGACCTCCTTGCCTCTCAAAGCCCCCTTTACCCAGACAGTGTTCCTTCTGTCCCACCCATTGCACAGGAAGAGGATGAGGAGGAGGAGGAGGATTGTGTCAGCATGGAGGTGGAGCCTGGCACTCAGCATCAACAGCAGCAGTCTTTTAGGGATGATCTACAGTCCCAAGAAACCCGTGGACTTGTACGTGGTTGGGAGGAGGTGGTTGCGGATCATGTCGTCCTTAGTGACCCAGAGGACTCCGGACCGAATGCCTCAACTAACCTACGCTACATGGCCTCCCTGATCCTGCAAAGTCTGCGGAAGGATCCTCATATTCTTCGGATCAAGGAGAGGGACCATTACTGGCTGGCCACTCTCCTTGATCCATGGTACAAGGGTAAGGTTGCGGACCTTATCTTGCCGTCGCAGAGGGAGCAGAGGATGAGACATCTCCGGGAGGCCTTGCAGAAAGGTCTGTGCAACGTGTTCCCAGAGACTGGGAGGTTACAAACTCCTGGTCCTGGACAACGAGTTGCTGAGGCTTTGGTCAGTAGCAGAAGGAGCGGTGGAGAAGGTGGCCATCTGACCGATGCGTTCAGACAATTTTTTAGTCCGCAGCCCCAAGGTATGATCGGTTCCAGCAACCATTGCCAGCGTCTGATATACATGGTGCAGGAATACCTAGGGGCAAGGTCAGACTTGGACACCTTTCCCACCGAAAATCCTCTGGCTTACCTTGTCTTGAGGATGGATCACTGGCCAGAGCTTGCACAGTATGCAATTGAGCTACTGGCCTGTCCTGCATCCAGCGTTCTTTCGGAACGCACATTCAGTGCTGCTGGAGGCTTTGTCACGGATCACAGGGTGCGCCTGTCTACCGACTCGGTTGATCGACTGACCTTCATAAAGATGAACCAGTCTTGGATCACCACCAGCTACCAAGCACCTGAAGCTGATGTAACAGAATAATTTATTTTGAAATGTCACATCCCTTCAAGATGTTGAGTGACTGTCCTGTTATGTTGATTGACTATCCTCCTCCTCCTCCTGATCCGATTCCTGATGATAGCTTGGAAGAACATTTTTGTTTCTGGGTGCCGCCACCAGTGGCTAAGGCCCAATTTTTCAGCCCCTGTTTAATAGGGGCATGTAATTACAATTTTTTATGCAATGCTTTGCAGCAGGGCTCATTCCTGCACTCCAACTAGAGTATCTGGGAGAGGTTGCAGTGTCGTGGCACCAGCACCAGTGGCTAAGGCCCAATTTTTCAGCCCCTGTTTAACAGGGGCGTGTAATTACATTTTTTGATGCAATACTTTGCAACAGGGCTCATTGCTGTGCTCCAAGTACAGTATCTGTGAGGGGTTGCAGTGTTGTGGCACCAGTGCCTAATGCCCAATTTTTCTGCCCCTGTTCAACTGGGGCATGTAATTACAATTCTTGATCTAATAATTCACAGCAGGGCCCATTCCTGCGCCCACCAAGAGTAACTGTGAGGGCTTACAGTGTTGTGGCAACACCACCACCATCACCAAAGGCCCAATTTTTTTGCCCCTCTTCAACAGGGGCATGCAATTACAATTCTTGATCTAATAATTTACAGTAGGGCCCATTCATACGCCCACCAAGAGTAACTGTGAGGGCTGACAGTGTTGTAGCACCAGCACCACCACCAAAGGCCCAATTTTTCCTACCATTGTTCAACAATGGCATGTAATTACAATTCCTGATATAATAGTTCACAGCAGGGCGTTCCAGCGCCCACCAAGAGTAACTGTGAAGGCTCACAGTGTTGTGGCAACACCAACGTCTAAGGGGCAAATTTCAGCAGAGTATATACGGCAGGCCCCTACTTTCAAACATCCAACTTACAAACGACTCCTACTTGCAAACGGAAGGAGACAACAGGAAGTGAGAGGAAATCTACCCCTAGGAAGGTAAATTCTCTCCTGTAAGAGTTAATATGGGAAAAAGGTGTCTCCTCTCTACTGATGCTTTATCACCAATCCTTGTTTCAATAAAAAAAACACTTTTCCAAAAACATTTGTCATTGGGACAGAAAGTGAGGTGAAATGTTCTGAACAGGTGCACAGACAGCAAAAAAAATGTTTTTTTAGATTTTTTGGCTGGAGCTACACTTAAACAATGTACCTGTTCAAAATTACAAACAGATTCTACTTAAGAACAAACCTACAGTCCCTGTCTTGTTTGCACCGCCTGTATACTGCTGTTCAGAGTATATAGGGCCTTTTTTTATTTTGGGGGCGGGGTTCCCCTTAATATCCATACAAGACCCAAAGGGGCTGGTAATGGGCTGAGGTAGGGTGGGGGGTGATGGATTTTCATCCATATTGCCAGGACAAGACTTGACATTAAAGCCGCAAGCAGTTTTAAATGGCTTTTTTTCCTTTAGAAATATAATTTTGTGCTGGGACAGTTCTAAACACGGGAAACACGTGCCACTTCACAGGCATACTTCAGACACCCCCCAGGTATGATATTTAAAGGAATATTTCACTTTTTTTTTTCACTTTATGCATCATTAAAATTACTGCTCCTGAAAAAACGGCCGTTTTTAAAACTTATTTTTGCATTGATACATGTCCCCTGGGGCAGAACCCGGGTCCCCAAACCCTTTTTAGGACAATAACATGCATATTAGCCGTTATAATTAGCACTTTAGATTTCGAACGTTCGCGCCCATTGTATTTAATAGGGTTCTAACGTTCGCGCGAACTTTCGGTCCGTTCGCAGGTTCTGGTGCGAACCGAACCGGGGGGGTGTTCGGCTCATCCCTAGTCTTGCCCACCATTCTGCAGCTCAGTTTCAGGGTCTTGGCAATCTTCTGATAGCCTAGGCCATCTTTATGTAGAGCAACAATTCTTTTTTTAAGATCCTTCGAGAGTTCTTTGCTATGATGTGCCATGTTGAACTTTCAGTGACCAGTATCAGAGAGGGAGAGCAATAACACCAAATTTAACACACCTGAGACCTTGTAACACTAATGAGTCACATGACACCGGGAAAGGGAAAATGGCTAATTGGGCCCAATTTGGACATTTTCACTTAGGGGTGCACTCACTTTTGTTGCCAGCGGTTTAGACATTAATGGCTGTGTTGAGTTATTTTGAGGGGACAGCAAATGTACACTGTTATACAAGCTGTACACTCACCACTTTACATTGAAGCAAAGTGTAATTTCTTCAGTGTTGTCACATGAAAAGATATAATAAAATATTTACAAAAATGTGAGGGGTGTACACACTTTTGTGAAATACTGTATATACAACCTAAAAGGAAAGGCATGTCAGGATACAAATCTAAAATGAATCATCAGTGCTACTTTTCAGAGGATCTTCATTGCTGTGACTGATATAGAATATACAATATGTATAGGAATATATTATTTATCAGAATTTTTTGTGTATGTTTGTGATTCTGTATGAAGCAGTGGGTTACAGACCGCCACTAGCAGGGTTTGCTAGAGAAGTATAATGCTTTTGTTATCAAAGCAGTATTGAAATAAAAAATAAAAAAAAACAAGAAAAGGCTGACAGGCAGGGCTTTCATAACAGAAGGGGCCCTATTGGTGCCCAGGAGCCCATGCTGTATATATGTCCAGACAGCATGGTCTGTGTTTAAAAAATACAGACACAAAATTTGCATGACATTACAAATTAGGAAGAGCTTAGAGTGCAGTCTCATGTTTGCGACCATCTATATCCATATTTTGGGGACATCCTTGTTTTCTTTTCTATATCACCTTGTGCAGTCAAACATTTCTTGTTGGTTCTTTTTACACAGTGAGAAAACAAGCACACCTGAGATTGAATGAGCCTTGGACCTTATTGCCATGTAAGAGGTCGTAGAAGGTCAATCTGAAGGTCAATATTTATAAAAAATTTGTAGCATTATAAAGTGTACCCATGCTACATTATGTGGTTTTGCATATGTCTAATTATTGGAACCAAACCTAATTTTCCCTAACACAAACCAGGGACCTGGTTCCAGATTATGGAGGGAAAGAACCCTTAAAATTGAATGGAGGTGCACAAGCCAGATCATAACAAACATATGAATCATTGGCAGGATGGATTTTAGGAAATTCACTCATCAAAATTATTGGATTAAAGCGGAGCTTGGCCCAAAAGTGGAAGTTTCGCTTTAAGTCCTCCTCCCCCTCCTCTGCCACATTTAGCAGGTATTTTTTTTTTGTGCGGAGCGGGTACCTAGTTTTGACATGTACCCACTTCAACTTCTTCTTGGATTGGTCACCTCTCTCCCTCCCGCATACTTCTGGGACATATCACAGGTCTCAGAAGACTGCAGGACCAATCACAAATCGCAGTCGGCTGCAAACAGCGCTGGGAACCCGAAGGCTAGTGAAGAACTAGCCCAGGTGATGATGGCACTGGATGTTAAATGCCATTATTAAATGTCTTTTAATATGTTTTATTTTTGCCAGGGTGGAGAACCACTTTAAGTTATAGTAAATTGTATTAAGGTAACATTCTCTAATGCCCTGTACACACGATCAGATTTACGATGGAATGAAATCCGATGGAATTTTTCGTCGGAATTCCGATGGAGCTGACTTCCATCAGTTTTGCATACACACCATCAGACAAAATTCCGACGGTCCAAAACGCTGTGACGTACAACAACTACGACGGCACTATAAATGGGAAGTTCAAATCCAATGGCGCCACCCTTTGGGCTGCTCTTGCTGATTTTGTGTTACCGCGTGTTAGTAAAAGTTTAGTGTTAGCCGATTCGCGCTTTTCAGTCTCCGTGCTTTTCAGTCCGTTACAGCATGACAAATGTGCTATCTCCATTACGAATGCTAGTTTTACCAGAACAAGCGCTCCCGTCTTTTAATTTAGTCTGAGCATGCGTGTATTTTTCTCCGATGGAGCTCCACACAGACGATCAGAATTTCCTATTGTTTTTTTTTCCATCGGAAAAATTTAAAACATGTTCTATTTTTTTACACCGATGGAAAAAAAGTCAGATGGGGCCCACACACAATCATTTTTTCAGATGAAAAAAGTCCATCGGAAAAAACGATCGTGTGTACAGGGCATTAGGGTATATTTGGAAAAAAACAAAAAACTTAAAGAGCAGGTTGACACATGGAAGTTTTATCTTGCTGTGTGAATTTTCAGAACAAAATTAAATGGGTTTTATCTTTTGTGAATGAATGAATGAACTGATAGCTTGTAAATGAATTTATACTCCTTCTCTCTTCTTTTTACATGTACAGAGTATCCAAGGCTTGTCTCATTGTTCCACTCACATAAAAGGACCACACAGTGTAGTGCTCTCTAAAATATTTCTTGCAAGAATTACCTGCATGGCTTTATTGTATTAACCTTTCCATGCATGAATGGTTTTGCACTGCATCTCCTTGTTAAGCATTATGTACAAGAGTGTGCATGCAGAGCATTGATTTTTTTTTTTTGGTTTACTGTGTGAATCCACCTCTCCTCAGTTTCCTCTGTTTATTTGCTCTTGGCTATTTTCTTAGTGAGTCCATATAAATTGTAAATGTTTGAAACAGTATTTGATTAAGCCTAAAATGTAATTCATATATTGGTAGCTTTGTACCTCGTATATAATATATAGTTTTATCTCATTGGTCAGTAAGAGTACACTCACATGTAGTCTGTAAGATGCTGCGTATGATAGGCAGGGGATGAACATGATGGAAAATACAATTAAGTGTACTGTAAATCTGCATTATTATGCTTCTCTGCAGATGAGAATTCAGAAAACATGTTTGTTCTACTTTCATGGTCTTCAGTTCCACTTTTGTGATGACTTCAACAGTACTTTTTGGCTGTTTTTCAATACCTACAAAAGACATTGAGCACAATTGGTAGATACTGTAGCTGAACACATGTAATACACCATAATGAGAGACATACAGTATGGTGTATTGTAAAAATGGGCATTACATAACAGGTATGAAAAGTATGTTGCATTTCAGGAGCTAAAGTTAGTGAAGAGTGGAATATATTTACAAATTGCAGGGTATCTTTTAGGGAAACATTTTCTGCTACTTAAACTGATTTTATGGCCAAATTGTAGTCTTGATAGCTGAACACAGAGGCCACTAACAGGCTTCCTTGCCCTTTCCTCCAGAGTCTGGCTTTGCTTCTGTACAGTCAGCCAAGGATGAGGAGGATTATTTGAGCACTTGAGCAAGTCCTCCTCACAGTAAGGGGACACCCCCACATTTTAGATTTAGGGGAATGTCTGCCGACCTTTGCAGCCATCTGGTCCTACGATATTCAGACCTTTAGGTCCAGAACATTGTTACCAGGGGCTACATACTGGATTTAGCAGTCTCTGCCTGGTTATGTCGGCTCTTACAAAAGGATAGTGATAGTGATATCCCTCTATCTATCCTCACTTGCAAGGGCGCCTTTCTTGTCACCATCTCTTCTGGGACGTGAGTTTCTGAGTTGACAGCCTTAACCTGTGTAGCACACGGATCCTTTTCCCCCTCTTACCTTCTCAAGCAGGGGGATAAGACACACCATGCCACATGCCCGTGTCCTCTAGATTATAAAGGTCAGGCGGTGTTACATACTTGGGTCCCGCAGCGAGTTGCTTCCTTCTTCTGGTTCTCCCCTCTATGTTTATAGAGGCGAGTCTTTATCTTTCCCAAATGAGGTCAATGTCTACACAACATATCAACTCCAACGTGAGTTTATTTTATCTTGCTTTCAGGAACCAGAGAGTTGAAGTGAGAAAAGTTTAGCAGATAGAAGTGGATTCAGGCACACTCTTGGCTTCGTCGCCACTCGGTGCCGAGTGGGTACAACTCACCCGGATAGTCACTCAATAGCACTAGCAGCCGGCGTGATGCTGGAACAATGATTCAGTCCCCTCCAAGGACCAAGTCAAGGAGATCCCTCCTGAACTTTCAACACTCCGCAGAGGCAGTCTGCGAAGTGAGGAATCCTTCCCTCCGACAGGTCACAAGGCCTTTCCCGAGTCAGCAATACGTTATTACTCGCCCTCTTGTTATGGGATCGATCCTCCCCTGGTTTCCTCTGTGTCAGAGCGGTTACCCTCACGCGGGTTCCCTGGGACTCCTCTTCGGTTGTAGACCCAGCCAAAGGTACTGGGCCTACCTGGAACTCGGTAGCCTCGGGCTGAAGGTGCCCAAGACTCCCCCCTCTGAGGGGTAGCTCCTTCCGGGCAGTGGGACCCTGGAATTGGCTTTTCGTGTAATGGCATCTGCCCCTTATATATCCTCTCCCGGCATGCACAGCAGGCCAGAACCGCCCACCAACGGCAGCCGAGAGAGGACATCCAATACCTACTCCATCACCTGTGGTTCAACCCCGGGTATAGGTGACAGCACCACCTATATGCCAAAAGGGGAACTGCACGCCAGGTGACACAGTAGTAAGGCAGAGTCCAAATAATTAAGAGACCCGAGCCAACTATTGCTCTGGTCACCCCTAAATTTAGGTATAGCGGGGTTAAATTTGGGGACCCCGCTACACCTGTAATTGACCCCTTATTGTTGTACACAAGGATAATGTTTTTTGGAGACCCAGGGCCTCTTTTTTTCCAGGGTGGTTTCTTCCTTTCACCTTAACCAGGAAATTGTTCTGTTATCATTTACTCTCACCTATAAACATCCCAAGGAGATTTCTCTCAATTTCGTAGATTAAATATGCATTGTTTGAGTTTATCTTTTAAGTACAACTCCTTTTTAACAATCTGACTCCATTTGTTGTTCCTCTTGGGGACAGCCTGCTTCTTGCTTTAATATCACAGCTTTGTCAGCTGATAATTTAAGCTTATGACCTCAAGTGCAAAGTTTACCCTTTCCTTTTCAAGACACACTCCACTTCATGGACTTTTTAAGATCAGGTATCTGTTTCTCAGATTTGCAGGGGTACCACCCAGTGATCTTTTGGTTTGAGATCACACAATTGTATTGCTGTAAAATGTATTATGAATGACACCTCAGCACCCGGTGGCCCCATCCCTTACCTATTTAAGAACTGTAAGACAGAGGAGGTGTCAGGTGGCAGGAGTGGACCTTCCCCCCCCCCTTGTTAAAGGGGGCTTCCAGATTCCGATTAGCCCAGATTCCATTAAGCCACCTGCCCGCAGACCCCCAAAACCAAAGCCCAGGGTTGTGGGGATGAGGCCCTTGTCTGCATAAACATGGGAACAAGGTGCTTTGGGGTTGGTGGGCTTAGCACACACTGGGGTTTACTTACTAAAGGCAAATTCACTGTGCACTACAAGTGCACTTGGAAGTGCAGTCGCTGTAAATCTGAGGGGGACATGCAAGGAAAATAAAAAACAAAATTTTTGCTTGCACATGATTTGATGATAGAAATCAGCAGAGCTTCCCCTCATTTCAGATCTTCCCCTCAGATATACAGTGACTGCGCTTTCAAGTGCACTTACAGTGCATGGTTGATTTGCCTTAGTAAATCCACCCCATTGTCTGTGTAAATCACTGCATACAGAACTCTTCATGATTTTAAAGTATGAAGCCTCGTACACACAGGCGGGAATCCCGTTGAAAAAAAAACGTTGGTTTTCTCGACGGGATTCCTGGCAAGCTTGTCTTGCCAAGCCCTGTGTACACACGCGCCATTCAAAAGAACCGCCGTTCTTTTGAATGGCAAGAACGCGGTGACATCATCGACTACGACGAGCCGGCGCTCGTCACATTCTATGCCGTCACCGCCATCTTGCTACACCCTACACTACCCTTGTATGCTACCGCGCATGCGTCGAAGTCTCATCGAGCATGCGTGGGTTTCCCTGGACAGGTAAGCATACAGACGACCGGGTTTCTCGGAAACACTTTGCTGAGAATCCCGACGAGTAAAATAGAGAGCAGGTTCCTGTATTTTTCTCATCGAGATTCCCGCCAGTTTTCCTGCCGAGAAACCATACGCACGAACGATTTTCTCTGCAAAAGGCTCCCCCAGCAGTTTTCTTGCCGAGAAAAATGGTCGTGTGTACGAGGCTTAACAACTATTTCTGCCTTTAGGCACTCTGTCAGCTATCCCTAGATACTCCTAGTCTCTAATTTATACTGACAAAAGGCTGCTGGGAACCTTAACTTTTTAAGGAGGGGCTGCTGAAAAAGAAAACCTAATTCATTGGCCCTTCTAAGCCACTTAACCACAGTGCATAGGCAAGGAAATGCATTTGTAGTAACTGGTTCCTAGAGCGACAAAAGATGCATTAGTGTACTATTTTCCCAAACTGTGAACAACTTGGGTTTGGGGTGACCTCTTGTTCAATCTACACCTAAAGCTCATCCCTAATAAACAGCTTTAAACTTGCTTTTAAGTCCTGCAGATAACGATTTTTTCTTCTTTATTAATGGATGGGGAAATCAAAGTATAGTAATTACTTTGTACTGTATATACAGCATATGCATTCCAAATTTTATTGTAAGCGTTCATATAATTACACAACTTCTTTTGTCTTTTTATTCTAGTGCCTTGTGTTTGAAGATGCACCAAATGGAGTTGTGGCAGCAGTGGCAGCTGGTATGCAAGTGGTCATGATTCCAGATGAAAATCTAAATAGAGATTTAACGAAGAAAGCATCTTTAGTGCTCAAATCAATGGAGGAATTTAAACCAGAATTATTTGGCTTACCACCTTATGAATAGAAACAGAAGTGTGTGGTAGTTAAAACCATTTCCACGGTTTCCTAAATTAAGTATAATTGAAAGCATTAATTCAAGTTTATTAATTGAAAATAAAGAAAGAATTGTTCATACAGTTATTTTCTTATTTCTCACACTGTCATTTGCCACTCAAATAGTGAGCAATTACATAATGGTAAAATTTAATAAAGACACCAGTCCATCCAATTCAACCTGAGTGTGTGTATTTGTGACTTCTATTTTCCATGTGCTTTTATAGTGTGTTCACTAAGAAACCCATCTAAAAAAAGGGATTTTTATAACAGCTTACCTGTAAAATCCTTTTCTTGGAGTACATCACGGGACACAGAGCGACTTAGTCATTACTAATGGGTTATATAGTTTACCTTCAGGTGCTGGCACTGGCAACTTCCAAACCGGAAGTACCCTCCCCTATATAAGCCCCTCCCATCCGGGAGCACCTCAGTTTTGTAGCAAAGCAATAAGTGTCCCAAAAAGAGGGGTGGGAGCTCTGTGTCCTGTGATGTACTCCAAGAAAAGGATTTTACAGGTAAGCTGTTATAAAAATCCCTTTTTCTTTTTCGTACATCACGGGACACAGAGCGACTTAGTCATTACTAATGGGACGTCCCAAAGCAATGCCAAATGAGGGGAGGGATACATAAGCTGGGCGCCATCAGGCATGAGGATCTTTTGCGGCCTGCAACACACTGCGCCCAAAGGCGACATCCTCCTGACTTCTAACGTCTACCTGGTAGAAACTAGTAAACGTGTGTACTGAAGACCATGTTGCGGCCTTACAGACTTGAGCCAAGGAGGCCTGGTGATGCACTGCCCATGAAGTTCCAACTGCTCTTGTGGAGTGCGCCCTAACTTTGAATGGAGGCGGTCTCTTTCTCAAGCCATAGGCTTGTATTATGACCTGTCGAATCCACTTGGCTAAAGTAGATTTTGATGCTGCCTGACCCTTTCTGGGGCCTTCCGGCAGAATAAACAAAGTATCCGTTCTGCGAATCTGAGCAGTGGCTTTTAGATAAGCCTTAACTGTTCTTACTACATCCAAAGAATGCAATAACTTTTCCTCTACCGAGCTAGGTTTGGGGAAAAAAGAAGGAAGAACCACATCTTGGTTCAAATGAAACCTCGATACCACCTTAGGAAGAAAGGCTGGATGAGGACGTAATACTACTCTGTCCTTATGGACAACCAGATATGGCTCCTTACAGGACAAGGCGGCTAATTCCGATACTCTTTTAGCCGAACAAATGGCTACTAAGAAAATCAATTTCCTGGTGAGAAGAACCAAGGAAATGTGTTGCAATGGTTCAAACGGTTGTTTCTGTAGAACCGACAGAACCAGGTTTAAGTCCCATGGACATATGGGAATACTAACCGGAGGGCTAATACGCATCACTCCTTGTATGAAAGCTTTGACTAGTGAATGCGAAGCCAAGGGCCTTTGAAAAAATATTGACAAGGCCGAAATCTGACCCTTGATAGTACTCAAGGCCAGCTTCCTATCTACCGCCCACTGTAGGAAGTCCAAAATCCTACCTATTACGTACTTACGTGGATGCCATTTCTTGGCCTCACACCATGTAATGTACGCCTTCCAGATCCTATAATAGATCTGCCTGGATACCGGCTTCCTGGCATTGATCATGGTAGATACCACAGGATTAGAGAGCCCTCTCTTTTTCAGAATGTGGGCTTCAATAGCCAGGCCGTCAAACCTAGGGCTGGTAAGGAAGGGTGGTATATCGGTCCTTGCGACAGCAGGTCCGGACGATGTGGGAGGGTCCAAGGACTCCTCACTGACATTTTTACAATCTCCGCGTACCATGCCCTTCGGGGCCACGCTGGAGCCACCAGAATCACTGGTTTCTTTTCTACCCTGATTCTGCGGATTAATCGCGGTAACAATTGTGGCGGTGGGAATGCATATATCAGCTTGAACTGATCCCAAGGGAACACTAGGGCATCCGAGCCGCAAGCTAGGGGATCCCTTGTGCGAGACACAAATCTGTCCACCTTTGCGTTGAATCTGGATGCTAGCAGATCTACATCCGGTGTTCCCCACCGCTGGCATATTGCCTGGAAAACCTCGGGGTGAAGAGACCATTCCCCCGGGCATAATTGCTGGCGACTTAAAAAGTCCGCTTTCCAATTTTCCACTCCTGGGATGAAAACCGCGGATATGGCTGGGACATATCTTTCTGCCCATTCCAGGATGCAATTCGCTTCCCTCTGGGCTGCACGACTCCTGGTGCCACCCTGGTGATTGATATATGCCACTGCTGTGGCATTGTCTGATTGAATTCTGACAGGGGACCCTTGGAGTTTGGATGTCCATGCTACTAGGGCATACCGGGCTGCTCGTATCTCTAAGAGATTGATGGGCAGGGCCTTCTCTGCTTCTGACCACTTGCCCTGGAGAGACCATTGCTCCAGTACTGCCCCCCAGCCTATGAGGCTGGCATCTGTAGTGACCACCTTCCAAGAAACCGGACTGAAGGGTTTCCCTTTTTCCAGATTCTGGGGCACCAACCACCAATGGAGGCTCTTGCGAACGGAAGGGGACAGGGACATTGGTAAGTCTAAAGCCTGAACTTTTTTGTTCCAGGCTGACAGTATGGCCCTTTGCAAATTCCTTGAATGGAATTGACCGTAGGGTACTGCTTCGAATGAAGCCACCATTTTTCCCAGCAGCCTCATGCACAGGCGTATGGATGGTTTTCTTTTTGTACCCACTAAGTGGGTCAAATCTCTCAAAGACGACACCTTCTCTGGAGGTAAGAAAATCTTTCTCTGATTTGAATCCAGCCTTAGCCCTAAGTATTCCAGACTTTTGACTGGTCTTAGAGCTGACTTGTCCCGGTTGATAATCCAACCGTGATATTCCAGATACTTGATTGTCTTGTGAATAGCTACTTCCAGCTTTTCCACTGAGTGGTCTATTAGTAGCAGGTCGTCTAGATATGCCATTATCGTTACACCTTGTGTTCTTAGATTGGCCAATAGTGGGGCCAAAATTTTTGTGAACACTCGTGGTGCTGTGGCCAGACCGAAAGGTAAGGCTCTGAACTGAAAATGGCGCCCTTCTACTGCAAAGCGTAGAAATTTCTGGTGGGCCGGAAAGATGGGAATATGCAGATAAGCATCCCTTATGTCGATCGAGGCTAACCATTCCTGCCCTTGTAGGGCGGTGGCCACCGATCGGATCGACTCCATCCGAAAAGTCCTGATATTTAGGAACTTGTTTAGCCCTTTTAGATTTAATATGGGCCTCACGTCCCCATTTGGTTTGGGGACTGTGAAAAGGTTCGAGTAAAACCCGAATCCGCTTTCTTCCAGGGGAACCTTCATGATTACACCTTGGAGCAATAGTTGTTCTAGTGCCAGAAGGAGGGATCCTCTCTTCTGGGGATCTCTTGGCACGTTTGACCTCATAAATTGGGCAGGAGGAGTGTCTTTTAACTCCAGCTTGTATCCCAGACTTACTGCGGAGAGCACCCATCTGTCTCTGATGGTGTCCCGCCAGGTCTCTCTGAACAACTGAAGTCTTCCCCCCACCCGATTGAGTGGGGGCAACGCTTCATGACTTGGGGGGAGGTTTTGTACCTCTCTTGATCCAGGGTTTCTTGTTACCCTGCGATTGTCCCTGATTTCTGCCCCCTGAATTTGACCGCGGAGGCCGTCGGAACTGTTTCACAGCCGATGTGCCAGGGACTGGAGAAGTAGGCCTCTTAAAAGAAGGACTTCTACTTTTGTTCTTAACCGGTAAGAGTGAACTTTTACCGGCAGAAATTTTCTGGATATATTTGTCCAGATCTTCTCCAAATAAGCGTTCTCCATGAAATGGGAAGCTAACCAGCAATTTCTTACAGGGAGCTTCAGCAGACCAGTTTTTGAGCCATAGAAGCCTACGCATATGTACTACAGACAGCGTAAAGCGGGAGGCCTGTTGGATTGTATCCTTTATGGCATCCACCGCAAAACACAAGGCTCTAGGCAGGTCAGCTAGGGCAAGAGCCTGCTGATCTGGTAAGTCCCTTAAGACTTGTTTCAACTGATCTTTCACCGCTTGGCAGACTCCAATCGCTGCTACCGCAGGTTGTGTCACCATGCTTGCTGTAGAGAAAGCAGATTTTAGTAAAGACTCCAATTTTTTATCTATTGGGTCTTTGAACATTGGAACATTATCTACTGGACATGTCAGTGATTTGTTCACAGAAGAGATGGCTGCGTCCACTGTAGGGACCCTCCATTTTTTTATGAACTTATCCTCCATGGGATAGATCACCGGAAATCTCTTGGGGGGAGCAAATATTTTATCAGGATGCTCCCAATCCTGGTAAATAAGCCCTTCTAATAAAGGGTGGATTGGGAAGGAACAGACAGCCTGGGGAGCTTTTAGCGACCCCAGCGAGGAAACCGTAGTGGTTGATGGTTCCGCCAGAGGCATTTTAAATGCTGATCGGACCATGTTAGTCAGAGACTGAACCCATAATCTTTCAGCCTGAGATGCTGAGAAAGGTTCTTCCACTGTTGATTCCTCCATAACTAAATCAACCTCATCCTGATCCCCTTCAGGTAGGTCGATCTCTGTGTGGGGCTGTTCCTCCACTAACAGGCACTCTGAAGGAGGAGACGGAGATCGGACGCGCTTTCCCTGTGACAGGGAAGCAGCGATCAATGCTGTTAATCTCTCTTCCAATCCTCCCAGAGTTGAGGATAAAACCTCTTCTGTTATATATACAGGAGCAGGTGGACTGGGGACAGCCGCAGCACCAGGCACTCCTGCGGGGTTCCTACGGCTACTGACCTCTGAATTCTCAGGGGAGATTGGTGCAGTACAAGCATGCCCAATATCCTCAGAGCCCGATGGAGACCCCTTTGGCTTCCTGGAAGACTTATTTCCGGAGCGTCTGGACGACATATCCTTTAAGCACAAAGCTGAGGTATTCCCGTCGTCATACACCAATTTTTCTGGTAATAGTCTAACACAGTTGCTGCTATATACCAGCTGGTGTCCACTAAAGTGCCTTTCTATGGGGATGCCTGCATCAACCGCCTCTGTGTGCCACTGTTTGTTGCTAGCTCTGTTTGCATCCAGCTGACACTTGTACTGTGTCTTTTATACAAGCTGGGACGCCTGCACATGCACAGAAGCGCCGCGGCGCGCATCGAGCGTCATCCACCCGCCCGCCCCTTTTTTTTCATAGGAGGCGCGTGCACGCGCCCGCGCGCCCGTGCGCCATTGGCGCCCTTTTCGAAAACCAAACAGGGACTAGGAGCCAGGGCCCTTTTTGCCGGAGGGCCTGTGCGGTGGATGAGCGCAGCAACAGGGCAGAGGAAGTGGATTCCCACAGAGAACTTACCAACTGCCTGGATCTTTTGACTTGAGAAAACCAAAGATCCACATGACAAGAAAAAATGGACCACAGCGGCCTCTAGTGGTTTAACACAGGTACCGCGGTCCTCTTTTTTTTTTTCTTGACTACTATTAAAATTTTACATTTTTCAGTAGTTACAGGCATACACAGATATTAGCGGGAATACCGTTAGGTAACAGACAGAAAGACAAATTAGGCTTGGGGGTCCCCCAATAGAACCAAGTTCCTGGGGGCCCCCACTTACCTGTTCCCCGCCGCAGGACTCTGTTTGGTCCACAGAAGCCCAAACTTCACCTATCACGGCAGGCATTGTAATTAAACCTTCAGGGACCGGGTTCCCAAGGATTCCACTCCCCTGGACCTGTATAGCACCCTGCACAGAAAACATCTTGGTCGTGGGTATGACCAGAGCTCTGGATCCCAGGGTCCAGCCCTCCTAAGAGAGGCATTACAGGCAAAACCTTGCTCTTCTGTTGCAAGGCCCGGGTACCGACCGTTTAGCTATGAAGCTTTTTTGGTGGGATCCGGAACAGCTTACTAAGGCCCGTAAAAGAACCTGTACGCAAGCCCAGGAAAACACATGTTACTCTTTGGCCAACACCTTAGACACTGGCAAAAAACTGAGGTGCTCCCGGATGGGAGGGGCTTATATAGGGGAGGGTACTTCCGGTTTGGAAGTTGCCAGTGCCAGCACCTGAAGGTAAACTATATAACCCATTAGTAATGACTAAGTCGCTCTGTGTCCCGTGATGTACGAAAAAGAAATAGGATTTTTGTACTCACCGTAAAATCATTTTCTCTGAAGTTTATTGATGGATACAGCACCCACCCCTCCTTTTTATGTTTGTATTGCTTTTTGATGAACTGAGCTGCTGGATGCAGTGTGAGGGGTTATAGCCAGTAGGACCGCCCCCTGTGCAAGTTTGATGTTTTTAACATGATTCTGCTTAGTCCTCTCCTGATAGAAGGCATATAACCCTAAGGCAGTAGTTCTCAACTCCTGTCCTCGGGACCCAATAACAGGCCAGGTTTGCAAGATAACTGAAATGCATCACAGGTGATATAATTTGTGGCTCAGTGATTGCAGTATTCTAGTCTACATCTCCCCAAGGTAATGCCTAAAATCTGGCCAGTTGAGAACCACTGCCCTAAGGTCCGTCAATGAATGAAAGAGAACGTTTTTTTTTTATTTATCTACACTGTCCGGCTGACACCACCAACTGTTTCACATCCTTACCACTCTAACAGCAAAGAACCCCTTATGCAGTTTAATATTAAATCACTTCTCATCCATCTTCATTGTGTGGCCGCATGTCTTTTCTAGAGACCTACGAATAAATAGCTTTCTCCCAGTGCTAGTGTCACCATTCAAAGATTTTTATATTGTGATCATGTCCCCTCTTCAGCGCCTCTTCTCCAGGGAGAATAAGTTTAATGTTTGTAGTCATTTTTCATAGCTGAGCCCCCTTATTAGCTTTGCTACTTTTCCCTGGACTCTCTCCAGTTCAAGCACATTCTTCCTGAGGTTTGGTGATCAGAACTGGACATGTTAGGACTTGGGATAGAGTCTGACAAACAAATAGCCTTAGGCCTTGTACACACGAACGAGTTTCTCGGCAAGAACCAGCAAGAAACTTGCTGGCAGAGATGTCTTGCCGAGAAATTCGTTTGTGTGTATGGTTTCTCGTCAAGAAAACCGACAAGTAATCTCGACGAGAAAATAGAGAACTTGCTCTCTATTTTCTCGTCGAGATTCTCGTCAGCCTGTTTCTCGACGAGAAAAGTGAGTGTGTGTACACTTACCTGTCCTCCGGGAAGCCCGCGCATGTTCGAAATGAATTTTACGCATGCGCGGTAGCTTCCTAGGCATAGGTAGGGTATACCAAGATGGCGGCGACGGCATAGAATGTGACGAGCGCATGCTTGTCGTAGTCGATGACGTCACTGCGTACACTCCTTTCAAAGAACCGCGGGTTCTTTGAATCGAGCGTGTGTACACTCGGCCGGGACAAGTTTCTTGTCCAAGAATCTCGTCAAAAAAAACGACATGTTTTTTTCGATGAGAATCTCGGCCGTGTGTACGAGGCTTTAGGCTTTAGAAAATAACAAATTAAAAAAGAGAGAGAGAGAGAGAGAGAGAGAACATTACCAAACGTATTTTACAGAACAACTAAATAAAAAAAAGTGTCAACTGAAAGAGTCATTTATAAAGTTTTAGTATTTTTCATACTTTAGAGAACGATATATGAGTTAAAACAGTTCTTTTGTATATAAAAACAACTGTTAAAGTATACATAAAATCTAAGCAAAACAGTTTTCATTATTTCTTGATACATTTGGGATAGGTAAAGCCCCTGACAAGTTTCTCTTCACTATGGGGGAAATTGGCTAAAACTGGTGCACACCAAATCTGGTGCCAGCTGTGCATATTAACCAATTAGCTTTTATTTTTAAAGCTGAAATTAGTAGCTGATTGGTTACTATAAACAGATACACAAGATTCTGTGTGCACCAGTTTTAGTAAATCTCCCTCTTTGTGAACTCTAGACACAACAGGAAGTGAGAAGAAATCTCTCCAAAGCAAGGTAAATGCCTCTTAGATAGTTGCCTCGAAAACAATTGTTTCTGTTTTTCAATTTCAATTCTGGTGAAAAATATCACTAGCACAAATAGAGAGTACCTCCCTAAAAGAAAAAAAAAAACACAGACAGCAGTAGAAGTGCTTACTGGAGTCAGGGCCGGCGCTACCACTAGGCGAAGTAGGCAGCCGCCTAGGGGCGCACTACCACCTAGGGCGCAACCTCAGCCTCTGTCCTGTGTGACTGTGTGAGCTAGGCTCTCCTCTCTCCTGATCGCTGGCCTGGCCCCATTCAGTGTGGCGCCACCAAATTCCCCCCATGTGTAGCGCAGAGCGCCCCGCTGCGCTGTCACACCTCAGTCCTCAGACGTATAATCACACAGCGTCGCTCCGGGACTCCTTTGCTCCAGCCTGTCCCTCTGGTGCGGCGCTGTGTGTCTTGTGTGTGCTGAGGAGTAGCTGACTGACCTCCCGCCCAGCGAGGACTCCATGGGGCGGGTGGATGGCATTGGCGGCGGTGCGGCGCTGGCCTGGCCCTGGCGGGGACTCCGTGGAGAGGATGGATGGCGCTGGCCTGGCCCCTGAGCAGAGCCCTGATGATGGCTGACGAAGCACCAGAGCAGAGGTAAGGAGGAGGACGGATCAATCTACATGCTGTATGAGGGGGAGGGGGAGGGGGAGGGGGGGTGTGTTTGAGTAGTGCAGGAAGTAGGAGTCAGGGGGGTCACTGTGTGTGTCCTGTAAGGGGGGGTCACTGTGTGTGTCCTGTAAGGGGGGGTCACTGTGTGTGTCCTGTAAGGGGGGGTCACTGTGTGTGTCCTGTAAGGGGGGGTCACTGTATGTGTCCTGTAAGGGGGGGTCACTGTATGTGTCATGTAAGGGGGGGTCAGTGTATGTGTCCTGTAAGGGGGGGTCAGTGTATGTGTCCTGTAAGGGGGGTCAGTGTATGTGTCCTGTAAGGGGGGGTCAGTGTATGTGTCCTGTAAGGGGGGTCAGTGTATGTGTCCTGTAAGGGGGGGGTCAGTGTATGTGTCATGTAAGGGGGGGTCAGTGTATGTGTCCTGTAAGGGGGGTCAGTGTATGTGTCCTGTAAGGGGGGTCAGTGTATGTGTCCTGTAAGGGGGGGTCACTGTATGTGTCCTGTAAGGGGGGTCAGTGTATGTGTCCTGTAAGGGGGGTCAGTGTATGTGTCCTGTAAGGGGGGTCAGTGTATGTGTCCTGTAAGGGGGGTCAGTGTATTTGTCCTGTAAGGGGGGTCAGTGTATTTGTCCTGTAAGGGGGGGTCACTGTATGTGTCCTGTAAGAGGGGGTCACTTTATGTGTCATGTAAGGGGGGTCACTGTATGTGTCCTGTAAGGGGGTGTCAGTGTATGTGTCCTGTAAGGGGGGTCAGTGTATGTGTCCTGTAAGGGTGGGTCACTGTATGTGTCATGTAAGGGGGGGTCAGTGTATGTGTCCTGTAGGGAGGGTCAGTGTATTTGTCCTGTAAGGGGGGTCAGTGTATGTGTCCTGTAAGGGGGGTCAGTGTATGTGTCCTGTAAGGGGGGGTCACTGTATGTGTCATGTAAGGGGGGTCAGTGTATGTGTCCTGTAGGGGGGGGTCAGTGTATGTGTCCTGTAGGGGGGGTCAGTGTATGTCTCCTGTAAGGGGGGGTCAGTGTATGTGTCATGTAAGGGGGGGTCAGTGTATGTGTCATGTAAGGGGGGGTCAGTGTATGTGTCATGTAAGGGGGGTCAGTGTATGTGTCCTGTAAGGGGGGTCAGTGTATGTGTCCTGTAAGGGGGGGTCAGTGTATGTGTCATGTAAGGGGGGGTCAGTGTATGTGTCCTGTAGGGGGGGGGGGTCAGTGTATGTGTCCTGTAAGGGGGGTCAGTGTATGTGTCCTGTAAGGGGGGTCAGTGTATGTGTCCTGTAAGGGGGGGTCACTGTATGTGTCATGTAAGGGGGGGTCAGTGTATGTGTCCTGTAGGGGGGGTCAGTGTATGTGTCCTGTAGGGGGGGTCAGTGTATGTGTCCTGTAAGGGGGGTCAGTGTATGTGTCATGTAAGGGGGGGTCAGTGTATGTGTCATGTAAGGGGGGGTCAGTGTATGTGTCATGTAAGGGGGGGTCAGTGTATGTGTCATGTAACGGGGGGTCAGTGTATGTGTCATGTAAGGAGGGGTCAGTGTATGTGTCAGGTAAGGGGGGTCAGTGTATTTTTCAGGTAAGGGGGTGTCAGTGTAATTGTCAGGTGGGTTAGTGTAGGGGACAGGGGGTTAGTGTATGCCAGGGGGTCAGATAGGTCACATGTGTTGCAAGGGAAGGTTAAAGTGGAGTCAGGGGCGCAGCCGGGGGGGGGGGGGCGGCAAAATTAGGTTTCGCCTAGGGTGTCAAAGATCCTTGCACCAGCCCTGACTGGAGTATACTGATAGAAGGTGAAAGCAGAGTGATGTGAGAGATTGACCCATCACCTTGCTGCTTTTCATTATTTGCCCAGTTACACTCTGAGAAGTTGGTATATTACACCTTGACTGCTGCTGGCCAACATTTAATGCAGAAAACTTAGGACATCTTACGGTGGAAAAAAGATTATACAGGGGACAACTCCAGATTGAAAATAGGTATTGCAGTGATTGCTGCTGTTTTTTTGCATCTTTAAATGGGCTGGTATTTGACTGCTTTAAAAACTCAGTATCAGTTTATTTTTACATTTTGAAATTATCTGGATTTGCAAACAAGCTAATCTAAACCAGATATCTAGAATAATTTACTGTCAATAGCCAGCCTGTTTTAGTGTCGGTGCTCTGTCGAGATGTGCCCGGCTATCGAATAGTGCCCGGGATGAACTGCACATGTGCCGTACGTAACAGCACAACAGCTGAGTTTACGATCAGCTGTAGTGTCGGCTACACGGCACCTGCGCACAATAGCCGACTGAAGATTTGTTTTCAGTCAGATTGTGCCGAGGCACGTTCATGTAGGTGAGGGGCGGATATTTACATGAAGGGGGCAAATTTTTCAATGATGGGCAGTGCTGGGGGTGGAATATTTTAACGATGGCCAAACAAATCTTTATCTGCTATAGAAAAAGCCGCCCATCAGTTGACTAAACACGCCCCGCAAGCGTCCAGGAAGAATAGCAGATAAAGATTTGTTTTGCAGACTTGTTTGACCATCGCTTAAATTCCGCCCCCAGCGCTGCCCATCATTGAAAAATCCACCCCCTTCATGTAAATATCCACCCCTCACCTACATGAACGTGCCTCGGCAACGCGAGACAACAGCTGATCGTAAACTCAGCTGTTGTGCTGTTAAGTACGGCGCATGCGCAGTTCGTCTCGGGCACTATTTGATAGCGGGCACTTCTCGACAGAACACCGGTTCACATATATGCGCTGCGGGAACCAGCGCGATTTACAGTGCAGGTTCCCGCATCGCATGTCACCTGCCAGCGGTTCACACTGACATCTGCGAACCGCTGCGGGTGTCAATGCAAAGTTAATGACACCCCCAGATCGGTTCGCAGATCGCAATGCGGACTGCCAAATGGTGCAAATGTGTAAATTCACCTTACAGATTTTTCTGTAAAGGTGAATTTACCCTTTAATGTGTTACTAAACCCAGGAGCCTGCATTCACTATATCTGGTCTCCCACAGTACACAGAACATGAAAATGCAATAAAAAAAAAAAATGGAAAAAAAAACGCGCTGACTCAAAATAGGTTAATACTCAAAGGCAGCAGCTTGAGTGGGATAAGCACAAAAAAGCAAATGGAAAAGATAAAGTTTGGCACAGCTTTATCTTTTCTATATGAAAATGCAATAGTTTATATTTACTAAAACGGCTAAAAACCTTTTCTCACCAGCAGTATATAGCAGTCTTATGACTTCTATCAGTGTCTGGTCAAACCTTGTAAGAGGAGTTTTCATTCTACTCTGACTGTCCTATGAAGCTGCGGGACCTCTGACCCTCTGTCTGAACAGTCCTGATTGGCCCATTGCTGAGCACCCTCCCAAGAAAAAAAACTCTCTAGCAATACACACCAAACTGAGCATGTGCAGAGTGACTCCAAAGGCTCTGTCTTATCAGGAGATGGATTGGGGATGGTGAAAGAAGGGGAGGATCATAGAAGACAGGATGAAACAGCCTTTTTACAAAATTTAGAGAATAAACCCCTTAGGTTCCACAGTGAGTATAACAAGCATGCTTTTCTGCATACACACTGATTTTACTGTTGTGGGTTTAGTAACACTTTAAGCATACACCCATGCAAGGGCCACATTTTGCCTGCATGGAGATGCACAGATGTTCTGTGCATCCCTGTGCAGGCAGTCCTATTCATGTCAATTGGGACAAGTCTGCTGTTTTCAATTTGACACCATGCAGGTACCAACCCTGAATGCAGACAGTGTGAGTTTGGGGCCATGCACTCGCACTCTTACGGCTGTCAAATTGGGACTGCCTGCACAGGGATGCATGGGTCACCTGTCCATCCCTGTGTGGACAAACATGGCCCTTGCATGGGTGTACACTGTAGTACACCTGCGTGAATAAAGCCTCGTACACACGGTCGGACTTCCATCTGACTTTTCCGTGTTTTTTTGTCCGAATGGAGTTGGTTGGGAACACCCATAGCATACACACCACAGGACTTTTCTGCAAAATTTCTTAAAACTTCTTACAACATCGCGTGTTTTTTCTGCTCTTTACTGCCACCCTTTGGTCAACTTCTGCTATTGTTGGTTGATTTTAACATTAGTTGTTTTGTCCATCGGACTAAAGTCCGATGGTTATCTGTACACACGGTCGGACTTTTGTTGGGCAAAAGTTTGTCCGTTTGCAGACCCAACTTTTGTCCGATGAAATCCCAAACCAAACGAAAAAAGTTTGTCCCATGGAGCGTACACACGGTCGGATTGTTGGTCCAACTTGCTCAAAACGAAGTTTGTTGGGCAAAAGTCCGACCGTGTGTACAGGGCTTAAGGCCTTATCTTAGTAGGTGTGTTAAGGGTAACTTTTTTGAAATGATTGTAAACAATCACCTTGTAAATAAACCATTCAGTTTATCATAGAAATGAAAGTCAAAACATTTTTGTATAGATATTTTTTTTTAGAAGTGATCACATTCCCTCTGTTTTCAGCTGCATAAGAGCTGGGGGGAGGAGAAGCTGCAGGACACTGAGCTTCCCAGAGAAAGACTGTGCAGCGGGGGCACGTCAGGACAAGTCTGATCATTGGAGGAGAGCAGGCTGAGTTCCCAGCACAGCTAGAGAACTGACCATGGTGTGTTCTCCTGATTAGTGTGGTCAGTTGTTAATAGGAAAGCAGAGAGGCTGGCAGGGACACCAGGGATTTCACATAAAGGAAGCAATACAAAGAGAACAGGATACTTTCTCATACATGTACATGGTACAGCAGGCACATATCAGTAATATGAAGTGTTGGGGTAACAAACGCTTTAAGCATAGGGATGTGGCAGGCTGTGTTTTATGATGACAATGAAGTTAAGGAGAGGTGATAATTGTGGAGCAGCGGGAATCATTTTCAAACCAATGTTTGTTCTTTACATCAAAAGGTTTTCAACAGAAATCATGTGGGTTATTTTGGGCACCTGAACTGAAGCATACATTTATGTATCAGTGTGATTGCTGTTGTTTTTGGACCCATCCAAAACAACTGCAATGTAATGATAGTGAAGCAAAGGAAGCAAGGATTTGGTTAGAGAGCAGAGAAGATTTGCTCCCGATTAAGATTTGCCTAAGAAGAAATGTGGGCACAAGCAGATTTTCATTTTATGTCCTATCATATGTAGTGTATATGACTGTCAGAGCTGTGAGAATGCTTTAAACCCCAACACCCCATTATACCTCCTCCTTCAGCAAAGGTTATTGGTTTTCAGAAATTGTTTTGTTTTGTTCTTTACCAATAATGTATTATCAAAGTACCTCTTCAATCAGGAAAATGATATGCTGTACATAACATAAATTTTGCAAGAAACTGCATATGTAAAATTACCTTGCAAAAAATTATTATTATTTTTTTCCTATGCATAATATATTTTGCTATTTAATGTACAATATAAAATGTTTACAAAAGTATTCATTTTTTGATGGCCCTGTCACCTCAATGAAAACAAGTTTTGTTCTTTTCTGTTTTATTTTTGTGATCTCTTTCTTTAATCATAAAACCCTTGCACTTCTGTCACTGTTTGTCATAACAGCAAGGCAGTATAAACTATAAAAATGCAAATATTGTTATCATATTCAGCCTATTTTGTGCCTGGTTGTTTTTATCTTATCATGTTTATAGTTTATTTGGGATATTTGATTTGGCTATAAAATACGCACATCTGTATTGGAGAGAAAAACATGATTTTAAAGCAATCGGCTAAATACACAGATTAAATACATATAACATAATGTAGCTTACCTGCTAAATGATTTGCATGCCTGTCCATTTATTCTTAAGATTCATGCAGCCCTGCCGGAAATACTTTATCCTCCTATCAGCATTTACTTTGTCCGTACACCTGCTTCTCTCTTTCCAAGTCTGAGCTCTGCCTTACCAGGGATTACAATAGGCTGATACCAAGTCAAATTCAAGTACTGTAGATATTGGCCTGAAGTTCAACTTTACAGCCATTACTGAAAGAAAGACATTGGGGTTGATTTACTAAAACCGGAGAGTGCAAAACCTGGTGCAGCTGTGCATGGTAGCCAATCAGCTTCTGACTTCAGCTTTGAGACCGGGTTCACACTGGTACAGAAAACGCTCCGACATTGGAAGCTCATGTCGCATGACGTGTGAAAAGCAATGTTTCCCTATGAGAGCCGTCTTAATTGGTCCGAAACAAGTCGGTCCGACTTTGAAAATGCTCCCTGCACTACTTTGGTCCAACTTTGATCCTACTTTAGATCATTGAATATAACTGAAGTCGGATCACCGTCTTGACGGATCCGACTTTGGCATGCGACTGGTGCTGATGATCTTGAAGGGGAATTCCACGGCATATTTAAAAAAAATGGCATGGGTTCCTTCTCTAAGAGCATACCAGGACCTTCGGTCTGGTATAGATTTTAAGGGGAACCCCCACGCGTGGGGGTCCCCCAAAAATCCATACCAGACCCTTATCGGAGCACACAGCCCGGCAGGTCAGGAAAGGGGGTGGGGACGAGCGAGCACCCCCCCTCCTGAACCGTACCAGGCCGCATGCCCTCAACATGGGAGGGTGGGTGCTTTGGAGCAGGGGACCCTGCACCCCCCCACCCCAAAGCACCTTGTCCCTATGTTGATGAGGACAAGGGCCTCTTCCCAACAACCCTGGCCATTGGTTGTTGGTGTCTGCGAGCAGGGGGGCTTATCGGAGTCTGGGGGCCCCCAGATCCCAGACCCCCACCCCATTGTACCCCTACCTATTCACCTAAAAAAAGGTGTCAAAAATAAAACAGACTACACAGGTTTTTAAAGTAATTTATTAAGCAGCTCTGGCATCTCTTCCGACTTCTTCTCCCCTCTCGGCTCTTCTTCGATATCTCTCCGGTTCTTCTCCCTCTGTCCGCTGTCTTCTGCTCTTTTGCCCGGTCTTCTCTGTTGTCTTTTCCCACTGTTCTTCTTCCGATGTTGACTCAGTGCTCTCCCCCGCTCTAAAGCCGGGTGCACGGTGTGCCACTACTTATATTGGCATGGGGCGGGGTCACCGGGGTAACGTTACCCGGAGGCCCCACCCTGTATGACTTCACCATCCCATCATGCCCCGTGTGGTGACGTCATAAGGGGCGAAGAGCCTGGTATGCTCTTGGAGGGGGAACCCATGCCCTTTTTTTCAATATTTTGCGTGGAGTTCCCCCTAAAGATTCATACCAGACACAGTGCCTGGTATTGTAGGGGATCAAAGTCGGATCCCTGTTCATTGAAGTCGGATGGATGTCGGACTTCAAGTCGCAGGGCAAAGTCAGATCCAAAGTGGTACGACTGTCGTGTCGTACCAGTGTGAACCCAGCCTGGAAAAAAATAACGGAAGCACCAGATTTTGCACTCTCCAGTTTTAGTAAATCAACCCAATTGTGCAAGAATAAAGGGATTAATTTATGATTTCTGCACATGCCTTTGTTTATATTCTATTCCAAAGCAAGAGGAGGTCAGGAAAGATATTTGGAGCCACTATAATTGTGACTCTAATAACCAAGCACTATAATATAAACTTTTACTATTTTTCTATTTATATATTTTTTTCCAAACGTTAAACTAGGTGGACCTATAAAAAGGGGGGAAGATACACCGCCTCACTACCAGTAGTAGTAGTGAGGCAGCGTATCTTATCCCCCTTTTATGGGTGCATTTTAACATTAATTGATGTAATAAATATCTGTAATTTTAAACAAAAGTATTGTGTAGTTCATACCGTACCATGAAAGTCCCAAGTGTCTCAATCCAATGTTTTTTTTTTCTCTGTACTTGATACAGTATAGTGTAGGTATCATATTTTTTATACTATTATCCTGCTTATTCATACACATTTATTATTATCCTACACACTCCAAAAAATATAATAGTTCCCATGTCACCAGCAGATCAGGGATGTAGGTACCAATAAGTCATGTTGAAACTGATATAGAGTCTAGTCCAGAAAACAATATCATTTTGTGATTATTAGACACCTATCCAGTCTGGTTACTTGGTCAGCCAGAAACAGAGTTTAAACAGAACCAATCATGAATGGGTAAATGCAAGAAGGTGAATATTCTATCTTATATCATTGTAGGCTAACTTATGATAGATTTATTTATATATATATATATATATATATATATATATATATATATATATATATATATATGTCAACTTATTTAGCTGTTATACTGTATAAGATGCCAGAACCTACTGCCTGACCTCAATCAACGAATACTCTGAAGATGGAATAGCAATGTATAAGGTAAGACAGCTAACGGTAGCAGCTTTCAGACTTTGTTTGAAATGTCAGACTTGGAGTAAGTAAAACTAAATAATGGGAGAAAAAACACACACACACACACACATATATATAAATATATACACACACACTATACTGTATCTTGGATAAGTGTGTTTTCAAAAAAAAATGTAAACACAATTCCAATTACATTTTTTTTTAAATGAGTGCACATAGTCTTGTGACCAACGATGTTAAACTTTTAAAGGAGATCAAATGTAAAATTCCTCCCCTCTGCCTGCACCAAATGCAAAATGAGAGGTAGTATAATAGTGAATTAGTGATGAGATGATTAATTCACCCAAATAGTGTTTTGCAGCAAAACAAGCAGATGCATGACTATAAGGCCTCATGCCCACGGACGTTTTTACAGCCGCGTTTTTGAGCGTTTTTTACAGCTTAAAAACGCCTGTCCATGTTAGTCTATAGCTTCATGCCCACCTAGACGTTTTTGAGCTGTAAAAAAATAGCAAATAGCAAATAGCATAGACGTTTTTAAGCTGTAAAAAAAAACCCAGGACCAGTGCGTTCCTCAGCGTCAGAATTAGGCAGAAAAAAACGCGAGCGTCAAAAAACGCGCAAAAACGCGCACTAACGCGCACTAACGCGCAAAAACGCGCACTAATGCGCACTAACGCGCGGTCGCGTTTTTAGCTCCGACGTTTTTTTTGTTTTTTTTTAAAAATAAAAATAAAAAAAATAAATATTTACAATAACATGGACAGGCGTTTTTAAGCTGCAAAAAACGCAGCTGTAAAAACGCCAGTGGGCATGAGGCCTAAGGCTTTTGTATTAGATTGTTAGAGCCCAGGTTTACAATGAGATGCGGGAATGAAGCCGTGAGAGTTCAGTTGAACTTGCACAATTTCACTCCCGCATGTCGGTCCCAATTTAGGCCGCGATTTCAGAGACATCTGTGCAGGTTTCTGCACAGATATCAATGTAAATCACAGCCCAAAATAGAAAAAAATAGTACAGAAACTACTTTTTGAAATCGGCGCAGTGGGAGATGTGGCGTCGCACCGATTAGGACGGTGCCATTGACGGCAAATGCTCCAGTGTGCACAAGGGCAGAAAAATGTGCACAAGGGCAGAAAAATAATAAATAAATCAGCTTTATAAGGGGGGATTTAAGATGCTACATAAGGGTACATATTGATGCAAGTTGCAGCCAGGAGAGCGAGTGTCTTGCCCGTCACTAAAGTGCTAAATTGTATTTCTTCCTTACATATCACAGTAGGGGAGATATCCCACCCATGTACCTTCTTAACTAAAAAGTAAACAGAATCTCCACTGGATCAGAGCAAAGATTCTTTAAATAAACTGGTAAGCCTGTACAAATTCTCTATTTGTCTGGTGGAATGTAAATATCTTCCTAGCGAAGTAGAGGAATTTGGTGCAAACTTTTTAAATTTGCTTACAATTATGTATGGAGCTGCTTTGCTGCTCAGATCTTAAAAAGCTTGCAGTTATTGAAGGATCTATTTCAAGCTTAAGTATTGTATCAGAAAAGTCTACTGTGCAAAATAGGGGCTTCTGTCCATTATCAAAAGTTATACATAAGCTGAGCCATGAAATATGACAATTATCCAAAACACTTTACAAAATAAACAGCAGGGCATTTTGAAACAAAATAAATCCTGTCTTTTAGAATTCCTATTGTTAGATCTCTGAGCTCGAACCAAGATCATGTAAAGCATCAGAAAAATATACCGAACAGTTTTGTATACAACAATGTGCTATTTGACTGATTCACAGGTCTGATCAATAGTTCGATTTTCATAGAAGTTTTTGCAAAGTCTCATAAGTAAGAAGATATAAAGCTGTCATAAATACATTTGCATTGTGTGAAGTGTTGCAATGTTTTAGAAAAGCTTCTGCTATCTTTATTATAGGTATTTTGATAGCACTAACAATGTATGCAACATTTTACACATCAGTCTCTCCTCTCAAGAAGCTTGCAAACTAAGTTCCCTATCTCACATATATTAATACCAATTTGGAAAGCAGCCACTCAACATACAGCTAGTATTTGGATTGTCAGAAGAAACCAGTGTACCGAAAGGAAACCCACACAAGCACAGGGAGAGCATGCTAACTCCATGTGCTTGATCCAGCCTGCTCAGGCTGACAATGTCTGATGTGTTGGATGCCGCTGACTAGTGAGGGTGCAGGCTGGAGAAAGATTCATCCAGACCCAAAGCATGCTGTAGAAATTGAAAGATAGCCCTGCCGCCCCAAACTTTTGGCAGCAAAGGTGAAGCTAGTGGGAATATCAAATACCCTTTTAAAGAAGGCCACAAAATCTGAGTAATTCTGGCCAACAGGTTTTTGTGTTTCCCATAGAGTGTTTTCCCAAGCCAAGCCTTTGTCAAAAAGCAAAGAAATAATAAAGCCTACTTTACTTCTGCCCATAGGGAATGCCTAGGGCAGCATCTCAAAATATATTCCAACCTAAAAGAGAAATCCTCTGCAGTGAGCTGTGATCCAGAATTCTTTTACATTGGTAGTATTAGAGGCAGATGCCTGAGACAGGAGCAGCAGCAGCAGCAGCAACAGCAGCAGCAGGGATGGATTGCAACACTGGCTGTACCAGAGCAGACAGAGTAGGAGGATCCAGATGAGCAGTTTGAATCAGGAGCGTTTGTAACCCTATGGCAAACTGATCCATGCAGCGGTCCTGCTCATACAATCTGGAGAAAATATTACAACTACAGTAGGTGGATTGCCTGCATCTTCTGAATTAATTGCCCTTGTGTAATGTCAGGAACCATAAACCAGGTGGAGGCAGAAGATGTAGTTAAAACCACACCTTTATTGAAATAACACAGTACAGGAACATAGTTAAAAACTGAAGCTAGGGTTTGGATGCCAGAGTGGGTAATCAGACAAGCTGATGTCAGAAAGCCAGCGGAGTAAGGAGCAAAAGCAAGAACAGGTATCAGAAGAGAGGTCAGCCAGGCCAAGTCATACGCAGAAACACGAGCAGGAACACACTGGAGATCATAAACCATTCAAGGGCCAGAAGGAAATGAGCAAAGCTGTTTAAATAGCCAAAAGGGGCTAGCTGTAGGCTTGGCTAATGAGGCAGGTAATGGTAACCAGTTGAGTCACTGTGGAAACAAGTGGCTGGCAATTAACCGATAGCTGAGCAGCTTCTGTGCACTGAAAGAAAAGAGCTGCTCGTAAATAGCAGGAGCCCAGCTCTGACAGAAACATACAGTTTAATATTTATTTTATTTTATTGTTTTTGGGAATAAAAAATAAAAATAAATGACTTTTCCTGTATTTTTCCCAGTACAATGTTTGTGTAATTGGTGCACCCCTGTATATTTATCCAAAACATATATTCAACAAAGTCTGCTGATTAAAATATCAAATTAGTGTGATTTTTATGTAACATATCGGAATGGTGAGGCTATAAAAGAATGTAAACAATTTATTTTAGGAGAGCTTTATTCCCCCTTTGACATTACATTGCAACTTCCACAGGGGAGGAGACTGTGTGTACTGGTTTCACTGTCAACAAGCACAAGTTATCCATGTGAAACTGGTCTACCAATGTTCCTGTAACGTCCTGTCTACGTCCTTTGGCACCTTGGCAATAAAGTAACTCTTCTACAGAAGTTTTTCCTTCAATGGTGAGCGACCAATTTTTTTTCTCTTCAATTCCTATTGACGGTGGTGAGTAGGGGCCAGCACCCACATGGAAATATTTATCCACAGTCTGAGCGGTGTTACACTCTTTCTGGACTATAGAATACATAGCATGAATTTACTATATAGCACCCTCCTAGCATTGTATGATAGGCAAATTTAGTTTTTGGCTCCTTCTGTAATCAAAGGAGGGTTGATTGTCTTTGCAAGTCTGTTCAGGGTTTCACAGGCTGGAAGTTCGATTGCTTCTCTCTATCTCTGAAAGAAGCGTCCATAATTTAGGGAAGGAGATTCAAATACTGTATATTTGTTATGCTCCAGCCAATCCCCTGGAGAGGAGTGTCCAGCAGGTGGCAGGGATGGGGGTAAAAAGTAGCCTGAAACCTTGAATAGATTGTTCCTTATCCCCAGCAGGGAGCCAGCGCCTGAGGTGCTGCTGCCCTTAGACAGTCCATGGACTGTGTAAGTGTTCTTGAGGCTTCCATTGTGTCAGGGCTGAAGGCCTGGGTAAATCTCCTGAGAAGCTGGCTGTAGGACTTCACCACAAGAAACCGGGTCTGGAGTAGGATTGTCTTCCTCACTGGAACAATTCCGGAGGAAACTGGACAGTGGCAGCTGTCTTGTGGACCTGTAATTAATGTCCCTAAATTGATTCCTGGTGACATGCAAGTGGGAATGTTGCAAGATCATTGGACTACTGACAAAAGGAACTGGGGTGAACTATTGTAGCGATGCCTAGGTAAAAAATAACTGCTGAGTAAGGAGTTTATACATCATTTATGCTTCTTAAGGTTTAAAGCCCAAATACAGTTACTGGACTAAATATTAAGCCAGAATTT
Source organism: Rana muscosa (assembly GCA_029206835.1). Taxonomy (NCBI): domain Eukaryota; kingdom Metazoa; phylum Chordata; class Amphibia; order Anura; family Ranidae; genus Rana; species Rana muscosa. The sequence goes on along the minus strand of CM055117.1, from coordinate 253,494,923 downwards.
TTTTTTCACTCACAACCTTCATTTTCTTTGGGATACTTGATAAATGATTGTGTAGACCAATAACCACACAGTTAGAATAACAGCATTCGTTAATTAGCCCTTACGTGGTCTGATGCACCCCCCTCTCTTTCTATACTATAAAAGATAATTTGTGTACACTTGTGGTAAGGGAAGTGGCCATTACTCAGCTCTGTTAGAACAAAACACTAAAATGTAGGAGGCATGAATCAGCATTTTCTTCCTGTGCCTGGGTGGGTTACCTCTGGTACCTCTGGTGGTTTCCTCCAACACGCCAAAGATTAATTGGCTCCTGTCTAAATTGGCTCTAGTTTATGTATTTATGAATGAATGTGCGTTAAGGACCTTAGATTGTAAGGTCCTTGAGGGCAGGGACTAATGTGAAAGTACAACATACTGTGCATGTAAGGTGCTGCATGAATTGAAAGCATTATAAAAGTACCTGTAATAAATAAATACATTTTCACTGAGGCATTTCCAAGCAAATATCTGTCACAAATCATAACATACAGACATATAGGACCATAAAGAGCTACAAACTATAATAGCGGAATGATTTTTAAATTCTTGGCTAGAACATGCCTTTAAAATAAGGTATAATTTTATATTAAAAAGCAGCAAAATGAATTTCAAGATTTCACCATGTCCTTTTTATGAATATGTTCCTGAGATTTAATATAACCTCCATTTTTAAATGAGGGGAAATTACTTTCAATCATTTTTTAACAGCTGTCCAGGATTAATTTTCAAGGAAAGAATATCAGTCTCATTCACTATATTGAAAAAAAAAAAGAAAAAAAAAAAAGAAATCTACAGCATTGAGGTAAGAACGTTTTGATGTCTCAAGTGTTCAATGTTCTACTTGTATAAAAATTGATGCCTTTGCAGTCTTCCTGCTGGTTTCCAAATAATGGGTTCCCTAATAACTGCAGCCACCACTGTAGTGCTGTGTTTTCTGTAATCGATCTCGAGTTGTTTAAGCTACACTTTCTTATATGTATTCAGGAAAACCTTGGCAGATATCCATTGCCTCCTGTAGTTTTCTAAACCAGTCCAATGATATATGTACTGTACTGTCTGATACATTCTGTAATGTTTGATATTTCAGCATTAATCCAATCATGTTCAGTCTTGTCAGTAAGTATTATATTCACCACAATACAACATCTTATATAATGTTCCCATAATTATGTTCTATTCTATGCTATTGCTTTTATCCTTTGTTTATTGTGGTTTCTCATTGTACACCAATTATCTGTCATGTGAAATGGATAAAATGTGCTTTTTTATATTCAGATGAAAAACAGCCTATCATGCAGCAACATTTAACATTTAAATATTGTCTTGGATCAGTTTCATCCTAAAGGGATTTTCTACTTTACCTTGATATATGTCAAATCTCTCTTTGAGCCTTTTGTTGTTTGAAAGATAACAGCGCAAACTTTGGCTCCCTTGGATAAAACATTATTTACCTCCGGATTTCAATGATGAGGTCCTTCTGCCATGGTAGCTGATTAATCGCTTCAATGCAAACCCCATATACCTAAGAAATGGTAATCATTACGCATCATACTGGTTCTTCTTGGATCGCCCTTGTGGACTTTCTCTCTCTCTCTCACTACTCTACTTTTCTTTTTATTACTCTCCCTATTTATTATAGATATATTGTTCTTCACTACAATAAGTTTAAGTTGTTAGGTCACAACTCTTGTAGTTAATATGATGGTAGTTTAATTATACTTTAAGGCACGGTAGTCAGGTATACAATGCTACTCACCGGCTATCTAGTTAGTGAAGATCGAATTAATTCTCTTTAAATATTCTATGTTATCCATTATCTATTTTTAAAAAAACCTTTATGTAAACGTCGTTATCTGTATCCTTGCATAAATAACCAATGTATGTACTTATTATTGTGTAATCAATAAATATTTTTGACAAGGAACGATAACAGTGCTGTTTTCTTCAGGTTTTCATGTAATCAGTCTTTTATATACAAGGTATTTTTTTTTTTTTTACACTACTCAGAATGGTTTGTCCTACACATCTTGTGGGTGCGCAGATATTGGCATGGTGCAGGAAGCATCTCTCAAGCCTCGTACACACGACCGAGTTTCTCATCCAAAACCGGCAAGAAATGTGGCGCGAGAGCTTTTTTGTCGAGAAAAACGTTCGTGTGTATGGTTTTACGACGAGAAATTTGCCGAGAATCTCGACGAGAAAATAGAGAACCTGCTCTCTATTTTCTCGTCAGGATTCCAGATTTCCTCGTCGTGTTTCTCGTCGGGCTGTTTTGTGACGAGTAAATGGTTCGTGTGTATGCTTTTACGACTCTTCCAAAAGCGCGCATGCTCACAAGCAACTATGAGACGGGAGCGCATCTTCTGGTAAAACAAGCCTTCGTAATGGAGAGAGCACATTCGTCACGCTCAAAAATATTGCATCGTTTAAATGTTCTGCCTTGAAATCTTCGTTAGAATGTTACATTAATCAAAACGAGTGACCTTCTTTTGCTGCTGATATTTACACAGAGTTATGACTTATTTTTTAACCTTTTTCATGCTGCTCTTAAGAAGATTTATGTGTATTATATCGTGCAAGTTTTTAGGAATAATTTAAATGGCAATATTTTTAAAAATTATGTTAATTATAATTTCGCAATGTTTTGGTAGTGATCTCCCATTTAATTTTGGACTCTATATTAGTTAAATTTCCCACCATGTTTTTTGGATAATCAGATTTAGTTATTCTTTTGGAGGGTTGTTATCTGTCCCTTTTTTTGTCAGTCAAATGTATCTGCTTACTCCAAAGCTAGATTTTTTATTTTTACAAATACACATAGTCAAGTATGAACGTAAACAAAAATCACATTTATTCATGTTTAAAAATAAAATAAAGAGAAGGCAGCGCTGGAGAACCTGCTGCCATTTGTGCATCCCAGGGACCCCAGAGCACACAGCAACCCTGTGTGGACACTAAAATTGGGAGCTTGAGGAGGCCAACATTTCTGAACACAATCTGATGCTGGCCTCCCAGAGGTCAGGAACAGCAGCAGGTGAGATATATGTCCCAAGTCTGTGGTACTACAACAGGCTGCCTTCTGTCCGACCACAATGAAGCAAGGCCATCACTTCCTCTTCTTCCTGGCAACCTTCCCTGCAATCTTCCCTGAAGCCTTCCCTGCAGCCTTCCTTCTTCGTTTGGCTGGAGGCTGGCCCACTGGAGGGGTACTCCTGTCAGGAGGAGGAGGAGGAGATGTAGCAGAAGGGGGTGGGGCAGAAGAAGAAGGTGGAGGTGTAGCAGAAGGGGGTGGGGCAGTAGAAGAAGGGGGAGGTGTAGCAGAAGGGGGTGGGGCAGAAGAAGAAGGTGGAGGTGTAGCAGAAGGGGGTGGGGCAGAAGAAGAAGGGGGAGGTGTAGCAGAAGGGGGTGGGGCAGAAGAAGAAGGTGGAGGTGTAGCAGAAGGGGGTGGGGCAGAAGAAGAAGGGGGAGGTGTAGCAGAAGGGGGTGGGGCAGAAGAAGAAGGGGGAGGTGGAGGTTGAGGTTGGGTCAGTTGTGCCACCTCACATATGGCGGTATTGGGGGTAATTTTCTCCATCACCCCCTTGTTGAGCAAGGTGATGAGCAGGGGCTCTCATAGGAGGCGTTGCTCCATGCTCATCACCTTGAACTTAGCCTCCACTAGGCCGGCAATGGCCTCTTCAGGGGATGTGGGCTCCTGGAGGGTGGCATGGGCCTCACGAATAAGGGCCATTGCTGCCTCACTCGTGCTCCTGTCCCTCCTGCCTCTTTTGTGAAGCCGGATGGGAGGCACCTGGGATCTGGTGCTTCTCCTTTGCCCTGCCACCTCCTGTCTGCCACTGGGCCCTGCCACCTCCTGGCTGCCACTGGGCCCTGCCACCTCCTGGCTGCCACTGGGCCCTTCCTCCTCCTGCCTGACAGTTTCCAGACCCTCCTCCTGGCTGATTTCATCCTGTGTATGAAAAAGGGACATAGTTTAATATGTTGTTTTAATCTTTGCATCAAACTTTATAAACATGATTGAAGCAATTAGAATGTAAATCCAGAAATCATTTTTTAGAATTTACACCTACATCAGATTGACTATTTAGCAGCCAATTAAGTGCAGACTAATGTCTCGAGATCTTGATTTCACTTGTGGAACCCAAAATATTGTATGTTTCTCATCTTGACATATTTGTCAAACATTAATTTTATCCCAATACATTTCCATTTAATACTATACCTGGCTCCAGATGGCCAAATCAGGTTCATCCAGGATGGCTGCCTCTTCTTGCTCCAGAGAAGGCTCAGGTTGGCTGCAGGGAAGTCTGGGGGGAAGAGTGGAGAGTGATGGCCTTGTGTCAATGTGGTCATCCAGGAAGGACATCCTGTTGTAGTACCACAAAATCGGGACATACACATCATCTGCTGCTGCTCCTGACCTCTGAGAAGCCAGCACCTTTGAGCGTTCAGTCCTGTAGGTACCTCTCAAGCTCCCAATTTTAGTGTCCACTTGTTTTGCTGTGGCTGTGGGCACCTTGGTATGCACAAATGGGAGCAGCTTCTCCAGCGCTGCTTTTCTCACCCCTCTTTTTTTGTGGATGGGGTTTTTCGTCTCCCACAGAGCGGGCAGCTCCCTTACCCGGTCAATAAATTCCGCCAGGAAATCCTTGTCGCTTATAAAGACATTCATATTGTATCTGCAAGTTAAATAAATTATATATAACTAATGTGAGGCAAACAGTCTAACCTCCTTAACATGCTAGTCACCATATATATCCTCCAACATTCTCAAGACAGTATAGGCCAACAATTTGTACAAGTCACAAAATCACATACCTTTGTTCGTACGTCCGTCACTTGAACTCCTCTCTCCGCACACCGAACGTACTATAGTCACATGTGTGTTTGCTATATACACACCACGAATGCGTCAAAATACGAACACGTCGCTCCGCACACGTCGCCCGCCCATGACGTTTTAACTAACATCTTTTCCCCGCCCCTTCTCTTTCGGCGCGCAGACAGATATGGCGGAGTTACAGCAGGTGTCTGATAATTCCGCAACTAACGAGGAGGAGACAAGCCCGGAGACCGAGGAAACGTCACGATCAAGGAGGAGATTCAAGGCATCGAATATGTCTTTGGCGGAGATGGCGGAGATGGTGGACATCTTGCTCAAGGCTGATTATGATGCCAAGCATGGGCCGTATAGCAAACCAAATAGAAGGAAGGCCAAAATCCTCACTAAAGTCATGAAGAGTCTGAAGGCGAATTTCGGGGTGAAATGCTCAAATGAGCAGCTCAGAAAGAGGTGGTCAGACCTCAAACTGAGGGAGCCAGAGCAGTTGAGGAGCATAAAGAGAATGCTCGCTAAAAGTAAGTAAAATGTAGACTTTTATGATATTAATCTTTTTCTAAACTGACATGTTGCTCTTTATTTTGGTTTCTCATATTGGACTCACTTCCAAAATGTAATATTTTGAACTTGGTTGGGCACAGTAATCGTTCGTTACGTTACCGACACTTCGTTCGGCCACTATCCGCGGTTTTGGCTTATTTTAGAGCCACAAAAGTAATTATACATCTGCCATTTTTGCTCCAAAATTGTGGCGTATTTTTTCATCTAGATGATGTGTTTGTAAAGAGAATGAAATGCAAACTTTTATCAGTGTAAAGGAGAGGACACTCAGCAGCTGCTTCCACATCTGTACTTTGGAGCACTATAGTGTGGGCCACCAGACCCGCCTTTTTTGGGTGTCCCACACAGGTGCATACGAGAATTTTTGTGGTGCCTCCATGTCAAATAAATTACATCCAAAGGTGAATACTAAGCATATTCTTGGTCATAAATAATGCATTCTTCTTTAAATTCCGCCCAAACACACACTTGTACCACACTTCCAATCAATTTAGCCTGTTTTTATTTTAACATTGAGATTTACAGTGTGATAAATTGACCTTTTGTTTGCTTCTCATAGGGGAGAGAAGACTGGGAGGAGGACACTCCAGGGAGCACATGCACCCCACAACTTCCAAGCAACCCCAAACTCCCAAAGACCCACAACCGAAAGATGTGCAGGAAGTTGAGGTGGAGGAAGGAGAAGTGCAGGAAGGAGAGGTGGATGACGTTGTGGATCTGGTCACCACAACAGGTCAGTATCTGTCACCACAGCTTCAGGTAAGAGATGTAGGCCTGCAGAGTTATAATACCTTTTGTTTTTTGTTTTTAGGGGATATAAATGTTGTGAAGGATAGTACACGGTTCTCTGCTGACAGTGCCCTCCGCCTCATCCAGCAAGTGATGGAATGTAGCACGGAACTGGACCTTATTAAACAAAGAATCCATGTGATGGAACAAACATTTAAAGACATTCTCGATGTTTTGGGGAGAATTCAATAAGCCATCCAAACACATTTGTTTTTACATGTTTGTTTTTGCAACTTTTCGATTTTTTTTGACAATCAAACCAGCCAAAAATTGAATCTGCACACAGTGTGTCAACATGTGCTATCTGCCATCAGGGGATATCCATGTACGTCTTTTGTGGGTGCAACCCCTTCCTCGTATCTAAAGTCGGTGAACTGAGGAAGGGGTTGCACCCCCAAAACACGTCCATTGATCACCCCTGATGGCAGATAGCACATGTTGACAATAGGGATCAGGATTGTAAACTTCATAGATGTAAAAAATCCCAAATGTGTGCATATTCAATTTTTGGCTGGGCAAGGGGTGGCAGGACCCCATATTAGGACGGGCACATAGAGACATAGTTTGTGTAAGTGAATGTCTCAGATTGCTCAGAGGTATCCAATGTTGTAATTTTTGGAATGCAACTGTTATTTTTGTATTTTCATAAGCAAAAAATTGCTGGGTTGGGGCCAGGCCAACCCAAAAAACTAAAAATGGTGAGAATGTGCAGAGTAAAATATTTGACCACAAACAACGTGTAGCTTCTTTTTATAATACCCTCTAAGCTTATTTGGTTATTTTGTAAGGTTACATAGTGAAATGGTTGATATTTACTAAAGTAAAATACACTTGGCACTACAAATGCACAAAGACAAACTAGGAGACAGGAAAGAACAAATAATTAAAGGTTTAAACAAGCTTTTTATTGGGATCCTTAGACATAGGCTGGCATAGGAATTGCCCCCCTACCCGTGAAATACTACATGTATTTGTCCCGAACCTCACGGGCATTTTGGGAGGGCAAGCCAGGACGGGCAGATTCCAGGCCCGGCAGGGGATTTGCAGGGGAAAGTCCAGCCTCTGGCAAAACTGAGGCCATATAGGAATTAGATTTTTGGCTCAGAAAGTTGTGTAGCACACAGCAGCATAATACGACATAGTTTATTTTGTAGTCCGCCAAGTGTATTGAAGTCATAAAAAGGCGGAACCGGCTGGCCATTATGCCAAAGGCATTTTCGACAACTGTTCGGCCCCTGGCCAGCCGGTAATTGAACACCCTCTTCTCTGGGGTCAGGGTCCTGTGTGGAAATGGCCTCATAAGATGCCGTCCGAGTCCGAAGGCTTCATCAGCCAAGAAAACAAAGGGGAGTCCTTCAATATTCCCTGCATCCGGTGGCAATGCAAGGTCGTCACTCTGGAGACGGAGGGCAAACTCCGTCTGGATGAAGGATCCCCCATCGGACATCCGGCCATTCTTCCCTACATCAACATAGAGGAATTCATACCGTGCTGACACCACCGCCATCAGCACAATGCTATGAAACCCCTTGTAATTGTAGTAGTAGGACCCAGAACGATGTGGCGGCACGATGCGGACGTGCTTCCCGTCTATGGCACCACCGCAGTTGGGGAAGTCCCACCGCGTGGCAAACTCCGATGCCACAGTCTGCCATTCCTGTGGCATGGAAGGAAGCTGTGGAGTGAAACAAGATGAAATAATATTAGAATACCAAAGTCAGACATTACAAGGAAATTTGATTAAAAAAATGTCAAGGCCAACGTCAATCAAATTCTACGTTTATTAAGGTGTTTAAAATAAGTATAAGGGAAGGCTCATTTATCAGATTCATCACCCCCTCTGATGGGCCATTACTAAATTATTTTGGGGGGGGGGAAATGTGTTTGGCCACAGGATAGCATTGTAGTGGCGGTGCGTCCAGAGTGGGCGCTGGAGCACTGCCCCCTCTCTCCTGTGCCCATCACTCAGAACAATACATAGGTTCATGCGTTGGTGTATAGTGACGTTCCTCTCTAGACTCCGAATACCGAAATGAGTTCTGACAAATGTGTTGATATTTCTGAAAATTAGGAAAAATGCAAGGCACTGGTAAATGTTGATAATTCTGACAATGAGGAAAGTATAAGGCATTGGTCAATGTTGATTTTGTTACCATGTGTGACAACAAAAATAATGGTGGACCTGAAGGTCAAGTTGACATTGTTGCTGCTAATCTTAAAGAATGTAATGAGATGCGTGATGACACAGCAGACACTACAGAGGAAAACCGTATAGTAGAAGTAGTTCTTTCACAATTTAAGAAGCACCAGAACGCATACTTGAATACAGAGGTGAAATTTCTAAAGGTGTCAAGCTCAGAGTGGCAAGAACGATGGTCTGTCTTTCGGAAAGAGAAGCGAAGTTTGGACAGTAAGAAGGTGCCCGTACGTAGAGTGCAGAGAGGGACCAATGTAACCCCAATAAAAGAGCCCACATTTAGTATGTTTAAAAGTGTGACCCCTTCAAAGTTAAAGAGAACAGGGTTGTAGAAAACTGAACAGGTGCTTTGTAACTTTAATTGTACCCAACACTTAAAGTTCAAGTGTCAACCTCATTCTCAAAAAGGTAACAAGATTTGTAAATTCCCTAATGGTAAGATGGCTAGTGTAATCTCAAGGAAAATGTGTCACTTTTGAAAGCGCACACGTAAAAAGGCATGGGGCTGTCTTTTTAGAGTCCAAGTGAGTGTAGCAAGGGGACACAGGGAAAGTCACCTGATATTAAAGGAATTCAAGTTTTCCTTGGATACAAGTGATGTAAGAGAGTGTTTGGCCCATGTGGGTGATAGCTGGCACAGAGGCGCCAAGTTGCAGAGTTTAGGTTCCTCCTAGGTCAAAACAAGGGGAGAGGGATATGTGGAAGTGCGGTGCCCTGCCAGGGTCTAAATAGAGATTGTAACTCAGGATTTTCAACCAGGCAGGTTTAGGAGTTTCAAGGGGTTTGCTTAGGGCAGAGGAAACTGGCTTTTCAGTTTTCTCATTGTGTTGTTAAATCAATTTTGGGACCTGGAGCCTGAAATTCTTAGAGATCTGGGTGGGATGAAATCTCCAACCCTGGGTCCAGGTTTTGTGGCTCCACCCCGGCAGACTGAGGAGGTCTCTGCCCAGGAGTACAGATGGAAGCCATAGCAGCACGGGGCTGCCAAGTGTATGGATCAAGGTACTGGGTGGTTATATGTAATGGGCTGTGGGGCCAGAGAAAGGGCCAGGAGGCTAAAGGTTTGTTCTTTGCTGATTACCTCTGTGAGGGGAACATTCTTTTGAATTTTCTATTTTGAGTCTGAGTATTTTGAATCTTGTATTCATCCCAAAGGTGTTCTATTGGGTTGAGGTCAGGACTCTGTGCAGGCCAATTAAGTTTCTCCAAGCCAAACTCGATCATCCATGTCTTATAGACCTTGCTTTGTGCACTGGTGCGCAGTCGTGTTAGAACAGGAAGGGGCCATCCCCAAACTGTTCCCACAAAGTTGGGAACATTAAATTGTCCAAAATGTCTTGGTATGCTGACGCCTTAAGAGTTCCCTTCACTGGAACTAAGGAGCCAAGCACAACCCCTGAAAAACAACCCTGCACCATAATCTCCCCTCCACCAAATGATTTGGATCAGTGCACAAAGCAAGGTCCATAAAGACATGGAGGGCGAGTTTGTGGTGTAGGAACTTGAGTGACCTGCACAAAGCCCTGACCTCAACCCAATAGAACACCTTTGGGATGAATTTGAGCGGAGACTGCGAGCCTGGCCTTCTCCTTCAACATCAGTGCATGACTTTGTAAATGCGCTTCTGGAAGAATGGTCAAACATTCCCATAGATACACTCCTAAACCTTGTGGACAGCCTTCCCAGAAGAGTTGAAGCTGTTACAGCTGCAAAGGGTGTGGCTGCACTACTGCTGATCTCCTGAGCTCCAGTGAGGCCTACTGATCCAGGGAGCTTGATTACTCCCTATACCCAGGGTGGATGCAGGAACCTGGGGTGGACCCAGGGGAGGATCCCCCAGATGGCCAGAGTACTGGTCCTCCCATACCAGTGTTTGAGGACCTGGGAAATGGCCCAGCTAAAGGCGAAAGCCTGGCAACCTACAGAAAGAAGGTTTGTGCTAGGATTGCGAGAGTCGCTAAGGAGGAAGAAGTACTGGCGAAGTTGAAGTTTGACTTCAAGCATAAAAAAATTGCAAGTGACCGGCTTCACAGTTCTAAGAGGAAACAGATGCGGCCTGAGTTAATGGCTTTGGAGGCCAAAGTGGAAAAGCAGAGTCTGCTGGTGGCCACATTGAAAGAAACCAGCGGTGCTTTCAAGGAGAAGTATGGCAACGATGATCGCTTCCGTGCAATGCGCAGAGGGGCCATAGAGGCCAGTGGAGGGCAGGCATCAACAGAGTGCGTGAAGCAAAGGTCAGTGCAAAGCAAAAAAGTTTCTGTGGGCTCGGATTGTGTTTCTGGCCAGCACGCTGGAAAATCTTTGCATCCCGAGCCAACTATCAGTATGCCTGCAGAAAGTGGAGAAAGCTCTGGCACACAGGCTGCGGGTGATCAGCAGTCAGGTGTTTTGACTGGCAGTATGTCATTGGGCCAAGGAAGTTCTGTGCCCTTACCACCGCAGCAGGAGGCCATGGAGCAAGATGATCCATCTGAGCCTGTGGAGGGAGCAGGTATGCTGAACTTTATATCAGAAATGGAATCACCTTTGCATGGTCGCAAGTTTGAAGTGTCTGGATCATCTGAGGATGAAGAAGAGGTTGATGATGTCCCCCCAAAACCTTTGAAACATCGGGTGACAGAAAAAGTAGGATTTTTAAAACAGCTTACCTGTAAAATCCTTTTCTTGGAGTACATCACGGGACACAGAGCAGCATAGTCATTACTATGTGGGTTATATAGAATTACCTTCAGGTGCTGGCACTGGCAACTTCCAAAACAGGAAGTACCCTCCCCTATATAAGCCCCTCCCATCTGGGAGTACCTCAGTTTTGTAGCAAAGCAATACGTGTCCCCAAAAGAGGGGTGGGAGCTCTGTGTCCCGTGATGTACTCCAAGAAAAGGATTTTACAGGTAAGCTGTTTTAAAAATCCTACTTTCTTGTTCATACATCACGGGACACAGAGCAGCATAGTCATTACTATGTGGGACGTCCCAAAGCAATGCCACATGAGGGGGGGGATACACCATACATAAGCTGGGCGCCATCAGGCATGAGGATCTTTTGCGGCCTGCAACACACTGCGCCCAAAGGCGACATCCTCCTGACTTCTAACGTCCACCTGGTAGAACCTAGTAAACGTGTGTACTGAAGACCATGTTGCGGCCTTACAAATTTGCGCCAGGGAGGCCTGGTGATGCACTGCCCATGAAGTTCCAACTGCTCTCGTGGAGTGCGCCCTAACTTTGAACGGAGGCGGTCTACTTCTCAAGCCATAGGCTTGTATTATGACCTGTCGAATCCACTTGGCTAAAGTAGATTTTGATGCTGCCTGACCCTTTCTGGGGCCTTCCGGCAGAACAAACAAAGAATCCGTTCTACGAATCTGAGCAGTGGCTTTTAGATAAGCTTTAACTTCTCTAACTACATCCAAAGAATGCAATAACTTTTCCTCTACCGAGCTTGGTTTGGGGAAAAAAGAAGGAAGAACCACATCCTGGTTCAAGTGAAACCTCGATACCACCTTAGGAAGAAAGGCTGGGTGAGGACGTAATACTACTCTGTCCTTATGGATAACCAGATATGGCTCTTTACAGGACATGGCGGCTAATTCCGACACTCTTCTAGCCGAGCATATGGCTACTAAAAATATCAATTTCCTGGTGAGTAGAACCAAGGAAATGTGCCGCAAAGGTTCAAATGGCTGCTTCTGCAGAACCGACAGAACCAAATTTAGATCCCATGGGCATATGGGAGCCTTAATCGGTGGAATAATACGAGTCACACCTTGCATAAAGGATTTGACAAGTGAATGCATAGCCAGGGGCCTTTGAAATAGTATTGACAAGGCCGAAACCTGGCCCTTGATAGTACTTAAGGCAAACTTCCTGTCTACAGCCCACTGCAGGAAGTCCAGAATTCTGCCTATAACGTACTTACGTGGATGCCATTTTCTGGCCTCGCACCAAGTGATGTACGCCTTCCAAACTCTATAGTAGATCTGCCTTGATACAGGCTTCCTGGCATTGATTATAGTTGATACCACAGAGTTAGAGAGACCTCTCTTCTTTAGGATGTGGGATTCAATAGCCAGGCCGTTAAACTTAGAGTTAGTAAGGAAGGGTGGTATATCGGTCCTTGCGAAAGCAGGTCCGGACGACGTGGAAGGGTCCAAGGACTCCCCACAGACATTTTGATGATCTCCGCGTACCAGGCCCTTCGGGGCCACGCTGGAGCCACCAGGATCACCGGCTTCTTCTCCAACCTGACTCTGCGAAGGAGTCGAGGCAACAATTGTAGCGGAGGGAATGCATATATCAGTCTGAACTGATCCCAAGGGAACACCAGAGCATCCGAGCCGCAAGCGAGGGGATCCCTTGTCCGGGAGACAAATCTGTCCACCTTTGCGTTGAATCTGGATGCTAGCAGATCTACATCCGGTGTTCCCCACCGCTGACATATTGCTCGGAAGACCTCGGGATGAAGGGACCATTCCCCTGGGCATAACTGTTGGCGACTCAGAAAGTCCGCCTTCCAATTCTCCACCCCTGGAATGAAGACAGCTGATATACATGGGACATGCTTTTCTGCCCATTCCAGGATGTGACTTACTTCCCTCTGGGCTGCACGACTCCTGGTGCCTCCCTGATGATTGATATATGCCACTGCTGTGGCATTGTCTGATTGAATTCTGACAGGGGACCCTTGGAGTCTGGATGTCCAGGCTACTAGGGCGTACCGGGCTGCTCGTATCTCTAAGAGATTGATGGGCAGGGTTTTTACTACATTTGACCATCTGCCCTGGAGAGACCATTGCTCCAGTACTGCCCCCCAGCCTATAAGGCTGGCATCTGTAGTGACCACCTTCCAAGATATCGGGCTGAAGGGTTTTCCCTTCTGGAGATTCTGGGGGATCAACCACCAGCAGAGACTCTTCCGAACGGAAGGGGACAAAGCCATCGGGAAGTCTAGAGCCTGAACTTTTCCGTTCCAGGCTGACAATATGGCCCTTTGTAAATTCCTTGAGTGGAATTGGGCGTATGGTACAGCTTCGAATGATGCTACCATCTTTCCTAGCAGCCTCATGCACAGGCGTATGGACGGCTGTCTTTTTGCACAAAGCAGACGGACCAAGGCCCTCAAAGAGGATACCTTGTCTAGAGGTAAGAAAATCTTCCTCTGGTCTGAATCCAGCCGTAGCCCTAGATATACCAGGTTTTTCACTGGCTGTAGGGCTGACTTGTCCAGGTTGATGACCCAACCGTGAGACTCTAGATACTTGATTGTATCGACAATTACCACTTCTAGCTTGGCAACTGAGTGGTCCATCAACAACAGGTCGTCTAGGTATGCCATTATCGTTACACCCCGTGTTCTTAGATCGGCCAACAGTGGGGCCAGAATTTTTGTGAACACTCGTGGTGCTGTGGCCAGACCGAATGGTAAGGCTCTGAACTGAAAATGGCGCCCTTCTACTGCAAAGCGTAGGAATTTTTGATGACCTGGAAAGATGGGAACATGCAAGTAAGCATCTTTGATGTCAATCGAGGCTAACCATTCCTCCCCTTGTAGGGCAGCGGTGACCGATCGGATCGACTCCATCCGGAAAGACCGGACGTTTAGAAATTTGTTTAGACTCTTTAGGTCCAATATGGGTCTTATGTCCCCGTTTGGCTTCGGGACTGTGAAAAGGTTTGAGTAGAAACCCAACCCCCACTCTTCCATAGGAACCTCCATAATTACTCCTTGGAGCAATAGTTGTTCTAACGCCAATAGGAGAGACCCTCTTTTCAGAGGGTCTCTTGGCATGCCTGACCACATAAAATGGGACGGAGGAGACTCTTTTAACTCCAACTTGTATCCCAGAGTTACTGCGGAGAGCACCCATCTGTCTTTGATCGTCTCCCGCCAGGTCTCTGCGAACAACTGAAGTCTTCCCCCCACCCGTTTGAGTGGGGGCAGCCCTTCATAGGCTTGACTTGGAGGCTGGTTTAGTACCTCTTCGGATCCAGGGCTTTTTATTACCCTATGGCTGTCCCTGATTTTTACCTCCTGAGTTTGACCGAGGAGGCCGTCGGAACTGCTTAGTAGCAGACGTCGCAGGGATAGGAGAGGTAGTCCTCTTAAAAGATGGACCCCTAGACCTCTTTTTACTCAGTAAGAGAGTACTTTTACCACTGGAAATCTTCTGGATATACTTATCCAGGTCTTCGCCAAAAAGGCGTTCCCCATGAAATGGGAAGCTAACTAAGAGCTTCTTACAGGGAGCTTCAGCAGACCAGTTTTTGAGCCACAGAAGCCTACGCATATGTACCAAAGACAGCGTGAGGCGGGAGGCCTGATGGATAGAATCCTTGATGGCGTCAACCGCAAAGCATAATGCTCTAGGCAGATCAGCCAGAGCCTGGGCCTGCTGGTCTGGCAAATCCCTCAGGACCATTTTCATTTGATCCTTTAAAGCTTGGCAGACCCCAATAGCTGCCACTGCTGGCTGTGTAACAGCCCCTGCTGTGGAAAAAGCAGATTTTAATAAAGATTCCAATTTTTTATCCACTGGATCTTTGAACATTATCTACTGGACATGTCAGTGATTTGTTCACAGAAGAGATGGCTGCATCCACCGTAGGAACATTCCATCTCTGGGTGAACTTTTCCTCCATGGGATAGATCACCGGAAACCTTTTAGGCGGAACAAATAGTTTATCAGGATGTTCCCAGTCCTGGTATATAAGTCCTTCCAATAATGGATGTATTGGAAAGGAGCAATTAACCTGGGGAGCTTTTAGCGACCCCAATGAGGAGACAGCAGTAGTTCATGGTTCAACAAGAGGCATTTTAAATGCAGATCGAACCATGTCAGTTAGGGTCTGGACCCACAATCTTTCAGTCTGTGATGCTGAAAATGGTTCATCTACTGTCGATTCCTCAAAAACAGAGCTAACCTCCTCCTGATCCCCTTCAGGTAGGTCGGTCCCTTCCTGGGACTGTTGCTCTGCCAACAGGCACTCTAATGGAGGTGATGGAGATCTGGCGCGCTTTCTTTCCTGTAGAGAAGAAGCGATCAATGCTGCCAATCTCTGCTCCAATCCCTCCAGAGTTGAGGAAAAAACCTCCTCTGTTATATATGCAGGAGCAGGTGGACTGAGGACAGCCGCAGTACCTGGCACTCCCAGGGGTTCCTTATGGGTATTAACCTCTGATTTCTCAGGGGAGGAGGGTGCAGATGACTGCTCCAGATCCTCAGAGCCCGATGGAGACCCCCTACACTTCCTGAGAGGTATATCTCGGAGTTTTTTAGGCGGCATATTCCTTAGTTCAAAGCTGAGGTATTCCAGCCGCAATACACCCCTTACTGAAATAGTCTAATGCAATTTGCTGCTATGTACATCAGTGGGTGTCTACTAATGCGTCTTTCTGGGGATGCCTGTATCAACCGCCCGCTGTAAGCCCCTATACCATGCTACCAGCTCCTTTTCATGCTCTGTGTCCATAGCAAGCAGCGTGGACTGAGTCCTTTTATCTTGCTGGGACACCCGCACATGCGCAGAAGCGCTGGGCGCACAGAGCGCGTCATCCGCCAGGCTCCGCCCCCTTTTTTGAAGCTAAACCTTATAAAAGGAAAGCATGTGTGCGCGCGCGCGCGTGCACGTGTGCGCTCTTGGCGCCATGTAGGGAGAGGAGCCAGGGTCCCTGTTTCACCAGGACTCGGGGATGGAAGGAAACTACTTGGCAGCATGACAGAGGAATGCAGCTTCCCTGATAGAGAGCTCACTCATCTGCCTGGACTTTCACCATGGAAGGAATAGTCCCAAGAAAAAAGACGTTCCACAGCGGCCTCTAGTGGACAAACACAGGTACCGCACCTTTGTCTTTTTTTTTTTTTTTTTTTTTTAAACCTCCTTTATGAAAAAACATTTCCAGGTTTACAGTTTTTTTAAAACTTCCCTTATGAAAAAACATTTCTAGGATTTCTTAGGCATATACAGCTATTAGCGGGAATACCCTTTAGGTAACAGGCAGAAAGACATATTAGGCTTGGGGGTCCCCTCAATAGAACCAAGTTCCTGAGGGGCCCCCACTTACCTTTTCCCCGCCGCAGGACTTTGTTTGGTCCACAGAAGCCCAAACTTCACCTCTCACGGCAGGCATTGTACTAGACCTTCAGGGACCGGGTTCCCAAGGATTCCACTCCCCTGGACCTGTATAGCACCCTGCACAGATAGCCTCTTGGTTTTGGGTATGACCAGAGCTCTGGATCCCAGGGTCCAGCCCTCCTAAGAGAGGCATTACAGGCAAAACTCTGCTCTTCTCTGCAAGGCCCGGGTACCGACCGTTTAGCTATGAAGCTTTTTTGGTCGGATCCGGAATAGCTTGCTAAGGCCCAGAGAACCTGTACACAAGCCCAGATGAATACATGTTAACCTTGGCCAACACCTTAGACACTGGCAAAAAACTGAGGTACTCCCGGATGGGAGGGGCTTATATAGGGGAGGGTACTTCCTGTTTTGGAAGTTGCCAGTGCCAGCACCTGAAGGTAATTCTATATAACCCACATAGTAATGACTATGCTGCTCTGTGTCCCGTGATGTATGAACAAGAAAGAAGTTTTTGGTCATGACTTGCCTGTACAATGTAATGGAGGTGTAGTTCCTATGGATGGTGCAGTAGAGGGCAGCGGAGAGCAAGCTCATCTCCTGGCTGAGACTTACACCTGTGTACAGCCAGCCAGTGCAGACTCTGCTGAGAAGAGTGCTGACAAAGACATCTCTACTGCTGGTAATGAAGTAAGAATTACCAAGGGTAATGTAAATGACATTTCTGTGTCAGAAGTCTCTGCTCCATCTGTTCCTGACAATAATGTTGTTACTACTTTATCTAAAGAAGGGTCTGTTACTAAAAGTGATGTGCCTGATGTTGCAAGGAGTGCGGTTATTTCCCATGCTGCAGCACTGGCTACACCTGTCCCCGGGGTGAGTAGGACCAGTTATTCTGCGGTCACTGGGAGTAATGTGAGTGAAGGTCAGGCCAATCTGTCACCATCTGGTAGCTCCTTTAAACGCCGCAATGTGGTCCAATTGAGGTGGACTGGAGAAGGCCCCCCCCCCCAAATAAGAGAGATGTGGTGGACCGTATTCTGGGGATGGGTTTTAAAGCAGAGGAGATTTTTGCCCTTATCAGCCCAGTTGGGTCATATGAATATGACCTCTCCTTTGTCAAGGCGGAAGGTTTAGATGTCTTTTGGGAGAGGTATGAGCAGAGGTGTAAGGAGTCCCCAAGATGGGCAGGTTTGTCACCTAAAGTAGTCTCCCGCCAGCCATTATACAAGAACGTCACCATTCTAGTGCGTAACGAGTCCATTCCTGCTGCGGATCTGGTGGTGTGGTTGAGGAGATATGCGGATGTCCAAGCCCCCTTGAGGAAAGTTGTAGATGACAGGGGGATATGGACAAGAGGATGGACAGTGTTATTAAAACTACATGTCACGGGTAATGTTGTTAAGCACATCCCTTCGTCTGCCTTTATAGGTCGTGACAGGATTATTACATTTTATGCAGGGCAACCAAAGCTTTGTCATCGCTGTGGTGAAAAGGGCCATTTTTCAAGCTCATGTTCTGCGCAGAAATGTTCCCTCTGTCAGGGCTCAGGGCATGTTGCAAAGGACTGCAATAGTATTCGTTGTAATCTTTGTAACAAGTTAGGTCACCCCTATAGCCTTTGCCCTGAAGCCCTCCATAATCAGCCAGAGGTGGTGGAAGAACTGCTGAGGATGGAGGAGGAGGAACGTGGGGGGCAGCAAGGGGTTGGTGGAGCTGTTTCAGCTAGTCCTGAGGGGCCCCCCCAGGTGTCAGTTTCCCAATCTGAAGGTGTGACCCCTCTTGTGTCTGCTCCCCAGTCTGTGCTCCCTACTGTATCAGTGTCTACTTCTGTTGTGTGTTCTTCCCCAGTGTTTCAGGTGCCCAGTGTTCCAGGTGTAAATAAGTCATCCAGATTGGCTGAGGCTGCCAAAGGGGCAGATTCATGCCGATCTGAGGTGGCAGCTTCACCTGGGCCTTCCCTGAGGCAACGTAAGACCTCTAGTGGAGGTTCTAAGGGGAAGAATGGGGAAGTTGCCACTGCTAATGATGTAGATGAGGCCTTTCAGGGTGATGTTTCAGGGGAGGAGGGAGAGTGGACCAAGGTGGGCAGAAGGAGGAATAAGGTAGTCCTGACCTCTGCCTCCTCGGTTTCATCTTTAGAGGTAGATGATCTACCTCTGGGAAACAAGTTTGGGTCCTTATCTGAGGGGGAGAAGGAGTCTTCTAATTCCGTATCTCAGATGGAGGAGGATGAGGTAGAGTGCTCCCTAAAGAGGTCAAGGTCTCCAGTAAAGGGGGAGGGAGCTCAGGCTAAGAAACGCCTACCTCAATCATCCTGATGGCAGTTCCCACTCCGATAAAGGTGGCAACCATTAATGTTGCCAGCATAAAATCTGTAGGGGCTCGTAACATGACCTTATTTTTGCTCAGCGAGATGGATGCTGATGTTTTATTTTTGCAAGAGACCCGGCTAAATAGCCTTGCCGATGTCCACCTGGCAAAGAGGGAGTGGAGGCGTGGGCCCTCCTTCTGGTCTCTTGCGGCCGAGCCTTACAGCGGAGTTGCAGTACTTTTTACTGGCATGGTAACGTGTCGGCGGGTTATCGAGGTAGAGATTGGAAGGTGTATGGTCTTGGACGTCTCTGTGAAGGGGCATGATCTACGTTTAGTAAATATTTATGGACCACAAACTAGATGGGAGAGGAAATGCCTCTTTACAAAGATTAAGCCTTTCCTTTTTACATCTCGGCAAGTTGTCTTTGGAGGTGATTTTAACACCGTTACTAGGCCCAAAGACAGGAAAGGCTCCACTGACAGCCTGAGATATGATAGCGTCTTTCTTAATTTGATAGCCAGGGAAGCAGGTCTGGAAGATGCGCATATTAAGCGTTGCCCAGACAGCACGGGGTACACATTTAAGCGAGGCAGTTGTGAGAGCAGGATAGACAGGTTTTTTTTTTTAAGGGGGACTCTGCCTTTTCGGCTCCTGAGTGTCGTATGGTGGAGTTCTCTGATCACCTTATGCTGTCTGTTATTCTCAATGCTTCAGATATGCCACCTAAAGGAAAGGGTATTTGGAGGATGAATTTGGCTCTGCTGGATGACGAGGAGGTAAGACAATCTTTTGAGGATTTTTTTCAGGCTCAGGTAACTATCCTGGATTTCTGCAGCAGTAAGTCGGAGTGGTGGGAGCTTGCCAAAAGCCGGATTAGTGGGTTTTTCAAGGCCATAGGAAAAAGGAAACAGCTTGGTAGGTACATTGCCTACCAGCAGCTGCGGAGAAAACTTGATCGCCTTGTCTCGAGTGGTGGAGATTCAGGGGCAATCTCTGAGGTAAAACTTCTCCTTAGGAAGTATCAGTATGATCGGCACGCTTCTTTGGTTCTGGAAAGGGACTACGGGAAATATCACTCGCCCGACCCTTATCAGAACTGCAAACAAAGCGCAGCAGTTAAGACGGTTGTTGGGCTAAGGGATAGTACGGGCTCTTTGACGAAATCCAGGTCAGGGATCCTGGAGGTCTCAAGGTCTTTTTATGTGGATCTTCTGGGGGAGAAGTACCTCGATCGGGCAAAGATGTCAAGTTTTCTGGATTCTACACCAGGTCTGGGAAATAACATTCCGCTGGCAAGTTTGACGGGGGAAATCACAGCAGAAGAGGTAGTCAAAGCTATAGACGGCCTGGCTATTAAGAAAACACCTGGGCCAGACGGATTGACAGCTGAATTTTATAAGACTTTCAAATCCAGCTTGGTACCTTATCTTGTGGAGGTATTTAATGGCTGCCTGCAAGAGGGTTCGCTCCCTCCCTCCATGAGACAATCTGCTGTGATTCTGTTGTCAAAAGGCAAGGATCCCTCGATGATTGAGAATTGGCGCCCCATTAGCCTTCTCAATGTCGATAGAAAAATTCTGGCGAAGATAATTTTCTGGCGCTTGTCGTCAGTAGCAGACAGATTGCTTTCTCGTCAGCAGCACTGTTCGGTCCGGGGCAGGAGCACTTTTTCAGCGGTGTTAGCTGTCCGGGAGGCTCTGTAACGTTGCAGGGCTGAAGGCTGGGGAAAGTATTTGCTGGCATTGGATCAGGCGAAGGCTTTTGATCGTGTCAACCATGAGTACCTCTGGCTTCTCCTTGACAAGTATGGCCTGGAGGGTGGGTTTATTGGATGGCTTAAGACTTTATACAGAGAGGCAGAGAGCTTCATGCTTGTTAACGGTTGGGTTGGACGACCCTTCAGGGTTGGATCCGGGGTGCACCAGGGGTGTCCGCTGAGCCCTTTGCTATATGTGTTCGCAATCGACCCCTTCATCAGAAGGCTAGAGAGCGGACCGTTGTGCGGGGTGCCGGTGGGCATTACTGGTGAGCCGCCCTTGAGGGTTGTAGCCTATGCTGATGACGTTTCTGTCTTTATCTCTGGGACAGAGGAGGCGCAGGAGGTGGTCTCAGTTATAGAGCAGTATTCCGAGGCATCGGGCTCCCAGGTCAACCGTGATAAAAGTGAAGTTTTTTGGATGAGCGAGGGAGGTGAGAGCTTTGCACTTCCGGACACCTTCCCGAGGCCTCAGCAGAAAGTCAAAATATTAGGCATCGAGTTTGGCCCTGATGATTACAGTAAGTCAAATTGGGAAGCCAGGCTGAATGATGCTGATGTCAAGGTGAAATGCTGGAAGGGGTGGCGGCTCTCCTTGAGGGAAAGGGTGGACTTGATTAAGACCTACCTGATTCCTACCTTTCTGTATGTCAGCTTTGTTTGCATCTTGCCAGAGTCCTTCTATACCAGGATTTATAGTTGTTTCTTCCAATTATTATGGGGGAACAGGCTGAATCTTGTGAAGCGGAATGTGACTTACCTATCAAGGCGGAAGGGTGGCCTAGGGATGGTCAACCCGGTTGTGTTCTTCTCTCTGATGTTTTTGAAACACAATTTTGGTAACATGCTAGCAGAGAGACCGCCTGGATGGGTAGGTATTTTCCAGATCTGGTTTAGACCTTTTCTGGGCTGTTGGGAGAGTGGCGGGCCAGTGAAAAGCCTAAGGATCAAGCATGGTAAGCTCCCGGCTTATGTTGCCCCGTGCCTGAAAATTCTTAAACGGTGGCATGTGACAGCGGAGGATATCAGGTCCCTCCCTAGGAGACTCCTGGGTGAGAAGATCGTGGGTACTGTCTTTCATGCGCCACTGGCCTTAAGGGATTGCCCAGGTCATATTATGAGGGAAGGTTTACGTTTAATAAATTCTGAGCGGATTCCCTTGAAATTTAGGGACCAGGCCTGGCTCGCTTTCCACGGTAGGCTCTATGTGAGGGGGAACGTGAAGTGCCGCTCTTTGGACAATCGTGGTTGTCCAAGAGCGGAGTGTCAGGGTGAAGTGGAAACCATGGACCACTTCTTGCTTCAGTGCCCTTTCAATATAGAAGTCTATAAAAAGGTGGGGAGGGCTCTAAATATTCCTTTCTTGCCTAGCATGTCTTATGCTGAGTGGGTGTATGGAGCATTGCAGAATCGCAAGGGATTTGATTTGGACACTCTTTTTTTAGTCAGCTTAGTAGTCCGATATTACACCTGGAATGCACGGTGTCAGGTATCCCTTCGGCAGAAAGTCCTTCCTGTTCCGGTGGTGGTGTGTGAGATTCTTGGTGAGGTAGGGAAAATTCGGGGTCTCGAGAAAGACAGATGGCGGCAAAGGGTCTGGATAAAGGCGTGGAGGAATATCAGGCCTGTAGCTGCTGTTTGTTGATCTCTGGGTGTTGGGTTCTTTCCCTGTTTTCTCTCTGGGCACTCCCTTAGATTTTCAAGGATACACATAATTTTTGAAGAAAGGCTACATACACATGATAATCTATGTTTCTTGGTCTGAGTGTTAATCAAGTTGAGTAATGTGTAGTATTTTTGAAGATGTCCGTGCTTGTAGTGATGTGTGTGTGTGTGTATATATAGTATAATTTAATGCAGTGATATTTCTCTTGGTGGAAAAAAACGTTTGTTCATATATTATAGGTTGAAGTATGCCTTTATTATTATTAGTCTTGTATACAATATGTTATGCATATATAAAAAAAATATATATATATATTTATTTTTTGTATTTTTGTATAAAACAAAAGTTGGAATGTGTTTCTTGTTTGCAAGATTCTCAAAATAAAAAATTGCCAACTCAATATTGAACCCTACAGACTAGAACTGGGATATCATTAAAGTTCATGTGCGTTTAATAGCAGGTGTCCCAATACTTTTGACAATATAGTGTATTTTTAAGGGCCTGGTAGCCCACTTTTATTAAAACAGCAGAAAGCAAAAGGACAGTTCAATATAAAGTTTCTCACACAGGGGATCTTCAGGTTGAGCAGAATACACACACTGGAAATTGCCGAGCACCTGGCTCATAAGCTCACTCAGCTTTAACAGCAGTACCACGCGGCACCTCTTACCAGTCTCTTTGGATACTTGGCTCTCTAGCCTTTAGTCACAGCACCCCAGTGTATGGCCCACCTCTGGCCTATGGATTGGAGTTCTCCTGCCACCCCGATATGAGCTGACCTGACTCCTGGAACTGAGACCCTTTGTCTCTTGGCTTCTGGCTGGGCCCCCTGACCCCACAATGAGACCTTCTGTCTCCTCCACTG
This sequence comes from Rana muscosa, assembly GCA_029206835.1. Taxonomy (NCBI): domain Eukaryota; kingdom Metazoa; phylum Chordata; class Amphibia; order Anura; family Ranidae; genus Rana; species Rana muscosa. The sequence goes on along the minus strand of CM055117.1, from coordinate 253,471,821 downwards.
GGAGCAGTCTCCAAACTGGGAGCTACCCTCAGACCTAGTATATAATGAACCTGCACACCTTTGTACTCAGACAGGTTGCAGGTGTCTACCAAAACCCGGACGCATGATTTTCTGTTCCAATCCAGAACTACCCTAAGGCCCCTTTCACCCTGGGGCAGTGGGTGCGGTGGCGGCGCTATACTGTCGGAATTGTGGCGGAATTGCGGCGGTATTCGGCCGCTAGCAGTGCAGTATTAACCCCCGCTAGCGGCCAAAAAGGGGTTAATACCGGCAGCAATGCGCCTCTGCAGAGGTGCATTGCCGGCGGTATTACCATGGTTTCCCATTACTTTCAATTTGAAGGAGCGGTAAAGGAGCGGTAAACACACCGCTCCTCTCACCGCTCCAAAGATGCTGCTAGCAGGACTTTTGGAGTTTTGGAGCGGTCCTGCTAGCGCACTGCCTCAGTGTGAAAGCCTTCAGGGAAGACAGTCATCATCAAGTGGAGAAAATATGGCACAACATTACCAAGAACTGGACGTCCCTCCGAAATGTATGAAAAGATGAGAAGAAAACTGGTCAGGGAAGCTGCAAAGAGGCCTACAGCACTATTAAAGGAGCTGCAGGAATATCTGGCAAGTACTGGCTGTGTGGTACATGTGACAACAATCTTCTGTATTCTTCTTTTTTTTTTTTAACATTTAATCTTTTATTTATTTGAAAGGAAGCAAGGAATACACATTACAGACATCATATATAATATATTATCCATAGCTATATACTAATCTAGTATACGTTTAAATTCATTTTCTTCTGGAACAAAAAACCCTGCACTCTAGATACCTCAAAATCATCCATCTCATTTTAATTTCACAAATTCATAAACATAAAGACAACCCCCTATCCAGAACCAGAATATATCTCGGGCTTTGCTCTGGGGGACCTTTCCTATATATTCATAGAGTGTCCAACCCTTTCTTACCTTCATATTTTATAAGCAAAACAAATCCCCCCCAACAACATCAACATAAAAAAAAAGGGAGCCAAAACCCTCCCATCTACTCCTCTCCCCCTCCTCCCTCATCCAGCCAACTCCCATTCCAGGGATCTAATAACAGCCTCTCTATTTTCAATTGTTAAAATTCACATCTGTAAGGGTTCTCCCCTCCTCTGTATTAAAAAAAAAATTGCAGAAAGACCATGTTTTCAGATATATCCCTCGTTTCTGTCGGGATGTCCAAACCAAATCATCCATAAGGTTCACTTGTTCTACCCTTTTAAGCCACATCCCTACTGTCGGTGGTTGTGTCTGCTTCCAGGTGAGTGGGATACATGATTTAGCTGTGTTCAATAGATGGCATAGAATGGATATCTTATATAATTTGGCCGAGATTTTAGTATTCTGTAATAGGAGAAAGGATGGGTCTTCGGGGATTCCCAAACTTCCTTCCAGAAGCCTTCTATTCTGGGGCAGGACCAAAAAATATGCACTAACGTCCCCTCTTTCTCCCTGCAACGCCAACAGTTATCTGATACCTCCAGGTAGCATCTATGTAGGAAAGCCGGATTGCGGTACCACCGCGATAAGATCTTATAATTTGTCTTTTGCATTCTTTTGCAGATTGAAGACTCAAATGTATTATATATTACAGGTATATTGGTACGCTGCTCCTCTGAAAAGAATTGATTCAGATCACGCTCCCATTCCCTAAAGAAGGGCAACCGGAAGTCCTCCGGAGGTGCGACCAGCAACGCATATGTAAGGGCTTACCTTGGTTGGAGTCCATAATGCAGAGTTGTATGCTCATCCTTGCAAATACACACAGCCCACGGTAACAAGGTAAGAAGCTACCTGGGCTGTGAGTCTGTGCACTGGGGCTTGATAGGATTTTTCCAAAGAATAGTCGAGGCAAGCCGTAGTCAGGGATTCCAGAAGTCAGGATAAACGAAGATCAAGCCAGGGTCAGAAGCCGGGGTCAGTCTTGGAATACTGCAACTAGGACACAGGAACACTTGGCAGAACTAGAGACAGAATAATGAACTGACAAATCCCTCAGAGTGAGGCAGTGTTTTATACCTTAGTTGATTAGGTAACCTTCCTCAGCTGAACCAGGAGAGACAGGTGCAGATAGCAAGGAGATCCAGAGATCCAGAGAAAGTATTCAGCAAACCATGCAGAACTAGGCTAGGCTGGAAAGCAGGCCGAATACCAAATTGAGGAGTGGCTCAGAGGCAAAGAACCGAAGCAGCAAGAGAGAGGTCCTGGGTTCAATATCACCCAGAGCCACTTGGGGCACGACCACGCCTGGCCGCCTGCACTGCACAGTAGGAACCGTGACAGTTCCCCCCTTATAAACAGTTGCGTTAGAAAACTTTTTTCTTTTTCTTTTTGGTCTTTGTTGCTTTTGAAGTTCTTGCAGGGGAGGCATTTGTCACTTGCAAAGCTTGTTCAAACCTTACCAAATCCTGCTTACGAACCATGGTGCCATTCGAGGCATACGTACAGTCAGGTGGTAGAACTTCAATTGGGGACAAAGGCAACCGAACCTCAATTTGGGACACAGGAACCGGAACTTCAGTTGGGGACACCGGCACCTCATTTGGGGACACAGGAATCGGATATTCTGTTGGGGACACAGGAATCGGAATTTCATTTTGGAAGGCAGGTACTTCGGACTGGACAGTAGTCACTGGAATGTCAAACTGGGGGGCAAAGGAACTTCAAGCTGGATATCAGGCAGAGATTCTGGGGTAGCAGGAAGGATCCCAATAGTATCCAATTGAAGAACCTTTGGTCGAGGAGGGCGAGTTTGGCAGAGAGAGATAAAGTGCCCTCTTATTTCACAGTAAAAACAAAGTCCAGGGCCTCTCCTCCGCTCTCTTTCAACTTTAGATAGCTTGGACCGGATGGCCCCAGTCTCCATGGGTTCCATTTCTTCCAGGGTTGGTGTGTGTATATCCACAGGAACGTCAAGGCTTTGTAGTGCTAGGGCTTCATGGCTTGGCACATACTGAGCTTCATAGCTTGGCACATACTGGGATGGCTTGGTGTCATATCTGTACTGGGAATTCCTGTCCCTGGATACCCGTAGGCCACGTGAACCGAGAGCAGACTTGGGAACACTGGTTTTCTTAGAAACAGGAATGTGAGAGTCCAGAGCAAATATAAATGCTTCCCAGCTGTCCAAGACTGGACTCCTTTTCTGTAACAGCTGATGACCCCATGATTTGATTTGCCCTGTGAGCAGGTTGATGGAAGCGCGAACCTTAATATAGTCTGTGGCATAGGTCCTAGGTTTAAGAGCAAACAACAGCTCACAATCCATCTTAAAACACGAGAAAGATGCACGGCTACCGTCAAACCTCTCTGGCATCACAACAAATGGCTCAGGACATGCTGGTTCTGGGGCTGGGCATACTGTCCCTTTAAGTAATTGAACTTCTTGCTGTAGTTCCAAAATGGTCTGGCCCAGGCTGGAGACTTGCAGAACCAGGGAGGTGAGCATTTTGTATATCTCTGCGGACTCCATGTTGGTCAGTTCATTATGTAAGGCAGGGGTCTCAAACTGGCAGCCCTCCAGCTGTTGCAAAACTACAAGTCCCATGAGGCGTTACAAGGCTGACAGTTACAAGCATGACTCCCACAGGCAGAGGCATGATGGGACTTGTAGTTTTGCAACAGCTGGAGGGCCGCCAGTTTGAGACCCCTGATGTAAGGGCTTACCTTGGTTGGAGTCCACAATGCAGAGTTGTATGCTCACCATTGCAAATACACACAGCCCACGGTAACAAGGAAAGAAGCTACCTGGGCTGTGAGTCTGTGCACTGGGGCTTGATAGGATTTTTCCAAAGAATAGTCGAGGCAAGCCGTAGTCAGGGATTCCAGAAGTCAGGATAAACGAAGATCAAGCCAGGGTCAGAAGTCGGGGTCAGACTTTGAATACTGCAACTAGGACACAGGAACACTTGGCAGAACTAGAGACAGAATAATTAACTGACAAATCCCTCAGAGTGATGCAGTGTTTTATACCCTAGTTGATTAGGTAACCTGCCTCAGCTGAACCAGGAGAGACAGGTGCAGATAGCAAGGAGATCCAGAGAAAGTATTCAGCAAACCATGCATAACTAGGCTAGGCTGGAAAGCAGGCAGAATACCAAACTGAGGAGTGGCTCAGAGGCAAATAACCGAAGCAGCAAGAGAGATGTCCTGGGTTCAATACCGTCCAGAGGCACTTGGGGCATGACCATGCCTGGCCACCTGCACAGCATGGTAGGAACTATGACAGCATACATATTAGAGAGGGTTTGATGGAATACACCACTCCCAGTATCCCTCAAATGATGTTAAAGTGCGTTCATAGTCACTTGGTGAACTTAAAGTATTTAGAAAATGTCTCAGCTGTACCGCACGCCAGAAATCCAATTGATATGTATTCTTCATATGTTTGGGCTATGGGGTAGAGTGGAAAGTGCCTTTTCTTACAAAGAAAAACATCCAAGCCTGGCTAAATTTTGCAAAAACACATTTGAAGTCTCCCAAAAGCATTTGGGAAAATGTGTTATGGTCTGATGATGAAACCAAAGTTGAACTTTTTGGCCATAATTCCAAAAGATATGTTTGGCGCACAAACAACACTGCACATCACCAAAAGAACACTGTACCCACAGTAAAGCATGGTGGTGGCAGCTTTGGGGCTGTTTTTCTTCAGCTGGAACAGGGGCCTTGGTCAAGGTAGAGGGAATTATGAACAGTTCCAAATACCAGTCAATATTGGCACAAAATCTTCAGGCTTGTGCTAGAAAGCTGAACACAGAAACTTGACATTTTAACAGGGGTGTGTAGACTTTTTATATCCACTGTGTGTATATATATATATATATATACATATATATATATATATATATACAGTGCCTTGCGAAAGAATTCACCCCCCTTGGCGTTTTACCTATTTTGTTACATTACAGCCTTTGGTTCAATGTTTTTTTAATCTGAATTGTATGTGATGGATCAGAACACAATAGTCTAAGTTGGTGAAGTAAAATTAGAAAAACATATACATAAAACTATTTTTCAGAAATAAAAAAATTATAATTGGTGGGGGCGTGGCCTGATTTAGCTGGAAGATGGCAGCTTAACTCTATCTCTCCCGCCGCTACAGACTATCATCACTCTTTTGAGGAGGTAAAGTCACTTCGAACTTCTGACTAAACATGGGAACTGCTTCCCGTAACTCATCGGCATCCCGATCCTGTTCCCCCCACGAACAGAATGGGGAGTTAAGCCAACATATTTCGGAAATGTTCTAGACCCAGAGGGGCAATATGGCGGCTTCCCGCTACGGACGCACACAGGCCGCATCCCCGCCACTTAATGGAACACCGCCCGCTCCCTCTCCGATGGGCACGTTAGAGACAGGGGCAAACAGTGTCCCTCCCCAGCAACACCTCAGCATACAGGACCTGAGGACCATAGCCGCTGACATCAAAGACACCCTATCTGCCACCATTTTCGAGCTCCGCCTGGACATACATGCGCTATCCGACAGTGTCCACGAGGTAGAAAGGGTCGTGGCGCAACAAGGCACGGTCCTCCGCCGGGCTACCCTGAAGGTCGACTCGCAAACCCTCCAGCTCAGGGACCTCCACGTCACATGGAGGACCTCAACATCAGGGGCAGACACGAGACTCTCTCCCTGTTACATGGATATACTTAGATGCATGGGGTTCATCCCCAGTAGTGCACCCCTTAAAAGTTCTCGAGCTGAACCTACAACCCACTGCCTCAAAGCTGAAAAACCCATTGCCTTGGTAAACTACCACTGAAGAGGCAACAGTTATCAATATTCATAGCCCCTCACCCAATCACAGTTAGTGCCCGACAGGGGTGTTTTGGTGCCAGGGGAGAATATGTAGTTTACCCACACTTACACTACTGATTGCTCTACACACCACTCCGCTCCTTTTATGATAAACCCCCAGTGGAGATGTCTATACACATTTGCAGAATAACTTTTATTACGTTTTGGTTTGAATTATCATCTCTGTTTGGTTTATTGTTGAAAACACGACTTATATTGTACTGACAATGTTTTGGAACCACTGAATCCTTGCTATTCATGTACCATGATAACATTGCACTGTTTGTTACTTTGTAAACCTGTAATCCTGAAGCTTTCAATAAAGACTTTGAAACAAACAAAAAAAAATATATATAATTGGCATGTGCGTATGTATTCATCCCCTTTGGTATGAAGCCCATAAAAATCTCTGGTGCAACCAATTACCTTCAGAAGTCACATAATTAGTGAAATGATGTCCACCGGTGTGCAATCTAAGTGTCACATGATCTGTCATTACATATACACACCTTTTTGAAAGGCCCCAGAGGCTGCAAGAGGCAATACTAACCAAACACTGCCATGAAGACCAAGGAACTTTCCAAACAAGTAAGGGACAATGTTGTTGAAAAGTACAAGTCAGAATTAGGTTATAAAAAAATATCCAAATCTTTGATGATCCCTAAGAGCACCACCAAATCTATCATAACCAAATAGAAAGAACATGGCACAACAGCAAACCTGCCAAGAGATGGCAGCACACCAAAACTCATGGACCGGGCAAAGAGGGCATTAATCAGAGAGGCAGCACAGAGACCTAAGGTAACTCTGGAGGAGCTGCAGAGTTCCAGAGCAGAGACTGGAGTATCTGTACATAGGACGACAATAAGCCGTACGCTCCATAGAGTTGGGCTTTATGGCAGAGTGGCCAGAAGAAAGCCATTACTTTCAGCAAAAAACAAAATGGCACGTTTTGAGTTTGCAAAAAAGCATGTGGGAGACTCCCAAAATGTATGGAGGAAGGTGCTCTGGTCTGAAGAGACTAAAATTTTACTTTTTGGCCATCAAAGAAAACACTATGCCTGGCGCAAACCCAACACATCACATCACCCAAAGAACACCATCCCCACAGTGAAACATGGTGGTGGCAGCATCATGATGTGGGCATGTTTTTCAGCAGTCAGGACTGGGAAACTGGTCAGAGTTGAGGGAAATATGGATAGTGCTAAATACAGGGATATTCTTGAGCAAAACCTGTACCACTCTGTGTGTGATTTGAGGCTAGGGCAGAGGTTCACCTTCCAGCAGGACAATGACCCCAAACACACTGCTAAAGCAACACTTGAGTGGTTTAAGGGGAAACATGTAAATGTGTTGGAATGGCCTTGTCAAAGCCCAGTCCTCAATCCAATAGAAAATCTGTGGTCAGACTTAAAGATTGCTGTTCACAAGCGCAAACCATCCAACTTGAAGGAGCTGGAACAGTTTTGCAAGGAGGAATGGGCAAAAATCCCAGTGGTAAGATGTAGCAAGCTCATAGAGACTTATTCAAAGCGACTTGGAGCTGTGATAGCCGCAAAAGGTGGCTCCACAAAGTATTGACTTTAGGGGGGGTAAATAGTTATGCACATTTACTTTTTCTGTTATTTTGTCCTATTTGTTGTTTGATTCACAATGAAAAAAAATATTCAAAGTTGTGGGCATGTTCTGTAAATTAAATGATGCAAATCCTCAAACAATTCATGTTAATTCCAGGTTGTGAGGCAACAAAACACGAAAAATGCCAAGGGGGTGAATACTTTTGCAAGTCACTGTGTGTGTATATATATATATATATATATATATATATATATATATGCATATATATATATATATATATATATATATATATATATATATATATATATGCATATATATATATATATATATATATATATATATATATATTTATATATATATATATATATATACGGCACCTACCCCACATTTCCGGAGGCCCGTGGTGACCCCCAGAGACAGGGAGGGCCGACATTCCTCCTCAGGGTGCAGGGTACTAGGCATAGTGGGTGATGTACAAGATAGAAAGATGGGCGCCAGTCACTTTTATGCTTGAACAAAGAGAAGTTAATTTCTCACAAACAGGAAAATGTGGGAGAGAGGGGATGGGGCACAGGACACACTTAGTCAACAATAGTAACAATCAGCAGACAGGCATACTCCTTGGACAAAAAGGTGAAATAAGGATTACAGCAGTACAGGAAAATAGCCTTTAAGCTGACCTAGCACATCCGTACTTTGTAGAATAGGCTGTAACTGAACTTTACTCATGGCACAATACGCAGATTGCTTTGGATGAGTTCTCTATTGAAGTCCTCACAGCCATTTCATATTCCCCAGCTCATGAAGAGTCCCCTCTGGTGCTTCTTTAGAACTCCATCCCTCTCAGCACTGCCTCCAGGTAGTGGGCAGGCTCTTCCTTGCAGAACCTTGAGCACATGGCTAGGCCTCAGGCTTCAGGCCTATGCAGCAGGAGCTGTTCCTCACCCACCCACCCAGGCCACAGCCTGGGCAGAGAAACCTAGGTCACCTGACTCTCTCTCCAAATAAATACCTTCCCCCAGCATGCATAGCGGCCAGTTTGATTGGCTGAGAAAAAGTATGTTTATCCATAACCTGAATTCACTGTAGCCCATCATACTAATGTCAAAGACAACAGGGCCACCTACTGACAAAAGGGAGAAGCCACAGCTGAAATAGGATTAGGAGAAACCCCATTTGATCCAAATCTACAAATTAGCCAGGCTAGCTACCACCCAGGATAGCTAAATTTACCTGTAGCCCTGTTTTAGGATGAGGGTGCTACATATGGAAAGTTGCTGCCTTCCTACTCCCCTCTCTATTCCTACTGTGTGAGGTGTGAAAAATAAAGCACTCTGCCTTGAGGTAAGATAGGTGTCCTAAGAATGCTCTGTGCAATGATTCTATTGGTCCCTGCATCCAGTTTTTTGGGGTGGCACACAGTACCACCACCAACCGCCCCCCTCCCTGGTAAGTCGGGTCTGGAGAACTTACCCCATATATGGTGGGCAGCGCTTCTCCCGGGCTTCACCGGTGGCTTACCCTGCTCGGCGGTGGCTTCCCCTTCCCCTGCTATCCATGGGCATCATGGCAGTTTCCGGTTCCTCTCTCCTCCTCATGGCCAATTGGGACTCTTCTCTTTTCGGCCAATCAGAAAACGGGTCTCAGACCCGCTTCTGATTGGCCGGATTGAGGATCAGTGTTTTAATAGCCTCTGACTCTAATCAGGTGCTTCAAAATAACACCCCCTGCTGCTGTAATTCATGGGCCCGGCATCCTAAAAGGGGCCAGACGCATGAATAGGGGTGGGGCGGATGTAGATAGAGCATGAAAAGGGGGTGGCGGCCGTGGATTGAGGGGGCGGAGCCCGTGCATCCCCAATGGACGGGCAACCACTGACTGCATCTCAGTAAGCACACTGAGGGACAAAGCCAGAAACCTTAGTATTGACAAACAAACACAAATCTAGGATATACCCTTTTTCCAAGAACGTCTGCTGTGCAGGGGAGGTCAAGTTGTTATGGCAGGCCCCAGAGTTACAAATTCATCAGCTGAGAGAAACTTACATAGAAGCAGAACAGATTACCATGCTTTAGCTCAAAAAAGTTTCTCACAAGTTATGCAACTTAAAGTGGATGTAAACCCTCACATATACCCAGTGAAGTGAACAGCCTCAGATGATACACAGGGATGAAACAAATCTCCCTACATTTGTTTTACATGTACTGTATATATGCTGTCTTCAGCTGTATATATCCTTTCGAATGTGCACATTGTGTTTCCAACTTTTCTCTTCCTGTTCAGCACTGGGAGTAGATTATTGGCATACAGTCAAGACAGCTGATTGGAGGAAAGGCACACACCCCCTCTCACATTGGCAAAGGAAGGAAGTAATGTGCAGAGCTCTGCTGTGAGAAGTCAAGCTCTGTGCTAATCTATTAATAGCAACCTCCCACGACACAAACTTCAGGCTGCTTTTATCTCCCGATTCAGAGAACTTGTCAGAAGTTATCAGGCTGATAACTGAGCTACTGAACAGAAGAAACACACCGGACTTAGGGCTTTGGAGAGAGAATAGAAAACACTAGATATATGTGCCCAGCTCAAATTTCATGAATCAGGTTTACATCCACTTTAAGTTATCCACTATCTGCAGCATGTCTGGCCACCAAAGGTGAGGCTACAGTGCACTCAAAAAGTAAAGATCATCAAAAAATGGTAATTGTGCCTAAGCAATAACATGAAAAATGTACATTCCTCCTTAAAAAAAGGCAGTACACTTTTTTACATGTGACAGTGTCAGGGCATTCATGTGCCTTGAGCCTCATAGCAGTATATCTTCACATGTAAGGCACTGTTAAAATATCAATTATTTCATCAGTCATAAAAATTCCAGTATCTATTCAATAATACATTAATGAATGTCGTTTTGTAAATGCACACAATAAAAGTACCTGAATATGAATTGTTATCAGCCTCTTGCAGTCCCTGTGCAGCATAGCTGAGACTGAGAGAAGTCAGTCAGGTATGCTGCAGTGCTCATATGCTAACAAGGAGCATGTAGATAGCATGTAGATAGACACAGCAGAGTGACAGATAGATACGCTTATCAATCTGCTGTATCTGATTTCACTGTCAAGTCACAGACTCGAGTTGGAACAACACCTGTAAGTGTTACCATTGTGGTAATGCTCTGTGCTGTACAATAACACATAGAGCTTTATTTGAAGACCAACAATAGGCGGTATTTTTAGTTTCCTGGCTCTGTTTAATTGCTTTAAAAGGAGGAACAGATTATGCGGGCAAAGTTAAAATGCTTCTTCTTCTGGTATAAGTTGTGACCAACAGTGGCTGTCAATCTACATTATAGTAATTACAGGACAAGGCACAACTACGTTGTAAAAAGTGTCATCTTGTTCTTCCTACCCGGCAACTCTGAATTAGTTAATCAATGCTTACAACTTTTTCCGGGATTGATTTACTAAAGGCAAATAGGCTGTTCACTTTCCAAGGGGATTTTCACTTTGCAAGGGAAGTGTTCCTTAATTTAGTGCATGTGATGAAAATGTGTAAATCATACCCATTCACTTTTAAGGAAGATAAAAGAAGCAGTATTTTTGTTTCCACATGATTGAATGATGGAAGTCACCAGAGATTTATGTCATTCACTTGAAAATTTTTAATTTAAGTGAAGAGCCTTTTTGCCTTTTAGTAAATCAATCACTTTGACTTACAAATACTCTTGTTGGATAACAATGGAGGGCGTGATACATATTTAGGATAACATAGATCACAAACCTGAATTAATGTTTTACTGCTATGATTTTTTTTTAATGAAGTTAATAAATACACATGTTCAACTAGGTCATTTAATTTTGTAAAATAAATTAACATTTAAACAATCTAGAGTATAGTATATTCTTGGGAGAAAAAAAAAAAAAAAAAAAATATATATATATATATATATATATATATATATATATGCATGTAACTTCAAAAATTGCTATATTATATTGTACTATGTGGTGTTAGAAAAATTAAGAGTATTATCTTGTGGTCAGAGAACCTCTTGATTTATATTTTATTTAATTCAAAAATGCTATTTAACATTCTATCAACATAATGTAATTTATCGGTATCATCAGTGAGTCCCTAGAAGGAGAGTAATGTTGCTTCTAGATGACTGGGATACAGCACTTTGCTGTCGTCAATATATGAGTAATTAGTTTGGCTCTGCTTGGGATATGCTCCAGAGGTTTAGCTAGCAATAGGGATGGGGGATTAAGATCAAGCTTAATGTCAATCACCTGTTCAATTATACTGACAACAGCCAGTAAGAAACAATAGTAGGGAAGGAAAAAAATATGAAATTGGATCCGCTGTTGGTTGCAATTTCTTCAACTTTGAAGAAGAACAGATCCAGAAGCATCTATTTTGTGACAGTGCAAATTGAGGTCTTAGCCTCTTTCTCCCATAAATCAAGCCATTCATCACTGGAACCAATCTCCCGCACTTTGGTTTAGATGGAGAGTGAAATTCTCCTACAAAGCTATATAACATAGACATTAAAATTGACAGTGTCAATTTAAATTTATTGATGTATGCAAATGTAGAGGAAAAGAACCAGGAAGAATCTCATGTAAATTCATTTAGAAAGAGGATTTTTTTTTTTTAAAAGTCTGAAAGTATATAAATTCATATTTTAAAACATGTAAAAAAAAAAATGCATTGTACAAATTATTGAAAATGTAATAATAAATAGTAAATTTTCTGCTAAAATCTATGGTTGGTCATTGTGATGGGATAAGAATCTTTAGAAATCATAAGCATATTAAAGCGGATCCTCACCCTCAGATATAAGTTCCTTCCTCTCCACCCCTCCTCTACACATAGAGCTCATATTTGTTTTGTTTTTGTTTACTTTTTTATTTAATTCAAAAGTTTTGTCCCACCCCTAATGCACATCCCTCGCCTAGGCAAATGAGGGACATTATGCCTGCTGTACCTCCTGGAATATTCATGTCACATATCCCAGGAGGCAAAGCCCTTGATTGAGAAAGGAGAAGGGTATGGGCCTGGTGGCACATCATCATATGGCCCAGTTCCTCAGGCGGTGGGCCTCCTGATGACATTATACAAGAAAATGGTGGCATGAGACTGAGCGAGGGCAGGATTCTGAGAGGATTATTCAGGACAACGCTGGATCCACTGGGTAGGTGAGCATCTGAAATTTTCAGAACCTGCAAAAAGGTTATGCAGGCGGAGAAAAAAAATGGGGTGGGGAGCGTGGAGATCCGCTTTAATATACTTGACCTGAGTACCTCTCTGAAATCTTCTTTGTCTGAATATTTGACCAAAAAAACTCTTCCTTTGTTGAACTCTTGGAGTGACTGTCCTGGGGCAAGAATACAGTTAGTAAAGTCATCTGAAAAACAGGGCTGATCTGTCTACTTGCTCAAAGTCAGTGATTCAGGAGCTTTTGAAGCCATTGAAATGGCATAACAGACAGGTAATTTTCATAAAGATAATTCAGCAATAGCTACATTTTCACAGTCACGTTTAAGATAAACATACATAAAAATGTGTATTTTTTACTTTAATAAATATTTATATGTAAAAAGTTGAGATTTTGCATTCTAATATTAGAAAATAAAAATATGAATAATTAGATATTATTTAATTTTTATTTTGGACTAGGAAAAACAAACCCAAAAACAAAAATGGAATACTGTATATTGCAGCTTACCAATCCTTGTGTCAGGGACTTGCCATATCGGGACGTAGGAACGCGCGTGCGCACAGGCGCACGCAGGTCATTGGTCATAATGGACAGCGGCGCACGCTGAGCACTGCTTGGCGCCAATGGGCCTTTAAAAGGACAGCAGCTGCACTTATGCAGTGCTGTTTGATCTGCAGCTTCTGTGCCTCATAACCTGTATCTGCTATCTGACTACCTGGACGACCCGGCGCTGCTGACTTACCTGCTATCTCCAACCCTGACCTCTGCTTGCCTTGACCCTGCTGCTATTACTTGATATCCTGTTGCCAGACCTCTGCCTGCTTATCTGACCCTGCTCCAGTCCACCACATTGCTCTGCCTGACCACCTGATCTGACCCGGCTCGCCTGACCCTGCACCTGCCTTCTACTTGCTCTGTGTGTTCCTGTGTTGACCTGGCTTATCTCTCCCTGCTTCAGCCTGCTACTGATCCTGCTGTCACCAGCTCACCAGGTCACTGACCTGCACCTGTCTATGCTGTCACCTGCAGTTCCAGTCACACCTGGAGGATCATCAACCAGCTACAGTGTCAACCACCACAGTCTCCACAGGCACTCCTACCCCGCTGTGTTCCCGAGACCACTGTCTCCACTCCAGTGGCTCCTGAACCAGAACTGTAGGAGAGGTCTTCTCCTACAAGTCAGACTCATCCTCGGAGGTACGTAACACCTTGTATATGGTGGCTGCATTTGTTTTCTTTCGTAGGCTTTTTTTTCCTTTATATTCTCCTGACCAGTGATCTAGCCTGTAACTTCACGTCTTAGGGTAGCTCTACAGTATTGAGGATCGACACAGCCACCCTTGGACAGCATCATTGGGGAGAGTGTAGTGTTAGATGCGCTGGCGTATTTAGATAGACTTCACTAACAAATAGAAGCCCGACTCCACCTACCACTTTTTAGACAGTTACAGCAACAGTTTATTTTCCTTTTGTGATAAAGGTTTTTGTTCAAGTGAATTAAATCTGACCATTTTAACCTCCCTGGCGGTATTCCCGACTGTGGCTCGGGGTGAGTTTTCATTACCAAAAGCGGTAACCCCCGAGCCACACTCGGGATTGCATTACAAGATCCAGGATGCCAAATTCAAAAAGTGAAAAACACATACAGTACACTGTAATCTTACATATTACATTACTGTATCAAATTATTTCCTTTTTTTTCATATTTCATTATATGCTTTGTCCAGTACCCTGCCTGTACTTTTATATTATACTGAGCACCAGAAAAATATTAGTACCCGTTCATCGCTTTGTATGCAAATAAATGCTTTTAAAACGATATAAGCACTATCAGTTTTCTTTCTCTACTATTTATCATTGGTAATCACTGGCCACCTGGGGGAAAGGAGTGGAGAGGAGCTCTGGAGTTGTCTTGTTAAAGCCCATGGTGAGGCTAGAAAGCTGTTTTTGACCCTACTTAGCTGTAGTGGTCACACTGATCCAGGTGTGAATATTCCTGCGGGGCGGGCGGGGGAAGCACCTGTGGTGATACACATCCTGGATCCTTTTTGAGCACAGAGGAGTGGATTCATTTTAAGCACTTTTTATAAAGCACTTACATTATGGGGACTTTATGGACTAATTTCTACTGTATTCTTCTATATTCAATTTTTATTATATGTTTGTATGTATTCAGTTTTTTATTGTTTTACTAAATTTAAGTGTTTATGCACTGCATGATCAGTATTGGTTTCGCATATGAAGTGATATTTGTGGTATCAGAATACTTACAGTATATATTTTCACTATATATGCACTTTAGCGTGTTTAGTTTTAAGCGCTGCACAGTTGATTGTTTAAATGTATTGATACACATGTAGGATTGTGATTAGTATCAGCAGCTTTTTAGGCTTCCCATTATCACGTTTTAGTAGTGGCACTTAGGATTTATTTTTGATTTAAGAAAAACTTTGTTTTTTATTTTTTATTTTATATAGCAAAAAAAAAAAAAAAAAACTGTGGTGATCCACAAAAAGAAAGTTGTCTGTGACATAAAAATGGTATACAGGTGTACCTCATGAAATTATAATGTCATCAAAAAGTACATTTATTTCAGGGAAAATTTGGTTTGTTACTCAAGAAAGAGTAAGACAAGGCAGGACTTTACAGGCAACACACACAATTGGAATACAAAAAAAGTTTATTGAATCGCAAAATTAACATAGATTAAAAAAGACCATACAATGTATATAGCAGTGGGGAGTCCCTTGAACGTCGACGCGTTTCGCCGTGAGGCTTCGTCAGGACGGACAAAGAAGGGGGGGGACGGTTTTTATACACACTTGGGACAAAAATCTCACTATCTGAAATGAGATACATAAAAATTAATATACAGTTTATACAATTAAAAATGAGAAATAAAAAGTGAATAAAAAAGTGTCTTTGAAGCTAGAAGGCTGCAACGCCTGTCCCCCATGCGCACCACGATCCAGATGGCAGAAGGCAGAGGGCAGAACAATAGAAAACAGAGAACAAAAAGCAAAAAAACAAAAAACGCATAGAAGAACCCCCAGAGTGTAAAAAGTACCTCAGAAGGACATCCGGATAGTAAAATGTTGTTCAATTACTACCGATTTGAATGTATAGCGTGATGGTAAATGTACGTGTGGTCTAATAAAAAAG
Source organism: Rana muscosa (assembly GCA_029206835.1). Classification (NCBI taxonomy): domain Eukaryota; kingdom Metazoa; phylum Chordata; class Amphibia; order Anura; family Ranidae; genus Rana; species Rana muscosa. The sequence goes on along the minus strand of CM055117.1, from coordinate 253,456,026 downwards.
ATAAGGGAAACATATGTATATGTATATGGCACATAACAACATATATATATATATATATATATATATATATATATATATATATAAGTATAAGGCAAGATCCTACCTGCTGGTCAAAAAATGATGATCAAGGACTGATATTCTCACAGGAATGAAGGAATCTGACGCTCAAAGCTAATATAAATAGCTGGGCAAGTCTATAAGTGCCAATAGGTACAGTCAGATAACATTCATAGAACAGTATAACAACTGTAATAGAACTAGTTTTAATCGTATTTATAATTACCAGCTATATCCACAAAGGTATATCCAAGAACGGGGATGGGGGGCGTTATTCGTATGAAAGAAAAAAGCTTTCTATTTATCACAAAATCTTCTCATAGATACTTTAAATAAGGATTTCAACCAAAACAGTGGTATGTATATCACTGTGTAGAGTCTGAAAGTAAAAAGCAACAAAAATAACTAAATGGACAGCTCGTGCCTATATAAGTCATCACGATATAGGAAGCGGCTTACCTAGTTGTTAACATCACACCATCATATCCCCGGGAGTCAGCTTCACGCTGAACACAGGGGACAGGCTGTACTCGCTGTAATATTTATACTGACAAACCGCGCCAAAAAGCCGCGCCAAAAAGCACGCTTGGCGTGCGGCGCATTGACGTCATACGTCCGCGTCATGCGTGGCGTGCTGACGTCACTTAAGTGCGCCCTAATGCTAGGTCATGGGCGGAAGTGTCAAGCACACCATATTGAAATAGGGAAAAGAACAGCGCAATAGAGCAAGAAGGTTAACAAAAGATGGATAATGAGTAAAGCACGCCATGTAGCAAACGGCACAGTAAAACAGAAAGGCAACATTTATTTCAGTACTGTATATACTGAGTATAAGCCGAGTTTTTCATCAATTTTTTTTGTGCTGAAAATGCCCCCCTCAGCTTATACTCGAGTCTGTGTCCATCTTCAACTTTGTGCGCCTGATACTGGCCAGCCGTAGGTCCCCGGGACCTCAAACTTGGCACACATGTAGCCCCACTCTTCCTCTACAAGTGTGCAAAGATTGTTGTCCGGGGGACCTACGGCCGATAGCACCGATTTTTCAAAGCCGGGCACCCCTTCCATAGACTCCAATGTTAAACGGTAATTTCTCCGGTGATTTTGGAGACCCGGTACCGACCGTCCCTAGGTCCCCTGGACCCCAAACTTGGCACACATGTAGGCCCACTCTTCCTCTACAAGTGTGCAAAGTTTGGGGGAGAACCGATTTTTCAAAGCCGGGCACCCCTTCCATAGACTCCCATGCTACCTCGGACTACCCCAATACCAGATTTCACGCCTACAAGTCGTCCAGAACTCGGCAGCCAGACTGATAACAGGAAAAAAAACATGGGAACCCATCACCCCTGCACTGAGGACCCTTCATTGGTTAACCGTAAAGGATCGGGTCACATTCAAGACCCTCTGTCTCACCCACAAGTGCACACAAGGAATCGCTCCGCAATATTTATGCGAGAAGATAAAGCACTACACCCCCAAAGGCAGTCTCCAATCAACAAACCAAAATCTCCTTCACATCCCCAAGTTTCGCTACAAATCAAAGGGAGAACAAAGATTTGCAGTCCAAGGACAACGGCTATGGAACGCGCTACCCACGGACATCCATATGGAAGAAAACCATCGGGCCTTTAGGAAAAAACTTAAGACCCACCTCTTCTGATGGATCATGAAGCTACTGGATGCAAAGCGCCTTGAGGCGATTTAGTTCGCATTTGTTAGCGCTATACAAGTTTTTCACTCACTCACTCACTTATGCTAAACGTCAGTCTAGTCACACAGTGCCGGAGATCAGGTTGGGAGATTGGGCACAGTGAGGCATGGACACAGTGACAGTGAGGCATGGGCACAGTGAGCCACAGTGAGGCATGGACACAGTGAGGCACAGTGAGGCACAGTGAGGCATGCAGATGGACACCCTAGGCTTATACTCGAGTCAATACGTTTTCCCAGTTTTTTGTGGTAAAATTAGGTGCCTCGGCTTATATTCGGGTCGGCTTATACTCGAGTATATACGGTAATTCAATTCAAAAAGTGAAATATATATTTTTTATAGATGCGTTACACACAGAGTGATATGTTTAAAGTGTTTCTTTCTTTTAATTTTAATGATTATGGCTTACAGCTAGGGATGAGCTTCGAGTTCGAGTCAAACTCATGTTCAACATTTTTAACATACATTACAATTATATTATGTTTAGTATCTAGTTGTATTAACTTTAGCAATTGGAACACATAGGCTTCTGTATATATAAATAATTATTATTATTATTATCGTCATTTATGATTCTAGATGTTTATACATATATTTATTTTTATTCTCATGAGTTTAATGCCAATATTAAGATTTATGTATACTTATTTCTTTTTGCTTCCGATTAGCTTTCACTTTTTCAACTCACACCACTCATGCACCTTGAGGTTTTGTTTTTGTCTTTGTTTTTGTTTTTTCGCTCTTGTTTTGCTTTATAATAGCATCCTTGTTTGGATGCACCACACATGCACGACATAGTTCGTTCATGCTATAGATAAAACAATTTGTTTAAAGCACCTGTTTTGCGTTAAGCAGACATACACATATATTTTTAATATACAAAAGTCTTTTAATATGGAGTTCTTTCTCCTTTTCACATACTTCATACACTTTATACACTTTAAATATATATGCAAGATTTCACCTGTTTATCCTTATCAATAGTTTTGGCATTCAACAGGTGCTTCACAAACTTGGAGTGTAATAGATCCAATTTAGTGTCTAATATCCTACCACTGTGCTCAACAGCTTTTATTGGTTGAGAGGTCTTTCAGGACACACTTATATACACAGTTTTGGTCACTTACACACTAGCTATGAGTAAGCATCACACCCTGATGTGAAACGCGTTAGCCTTTGCCCTGCATGTCCCTTCATGTTAAGATTGCTGTTTTGATGGATTTTGTTTATTTTTCCTTGGACTTTTTGGCATTTTAATAATTTATTTTTTGTTAATAAAGCGCTTAACCAGAGTGCGGCAGCCCAGATAATTTTCTCTCTTCATGCATTAAAGCACAGCCAGCACCTGGGAGTGGAGCAGGGCGGGAGCTAATTGAAGGAACCTGGAACCTTAGAGCGGTACACCTTTCTCTCATTACTACTTTCTGGACCTTGCACATACCAGTACCAGCTCAGAGTTACCACGTCCTGCACCGGAATTACTTCATTGTGAATTTTCCTTTTCACACTATGGATTACCCTGCTTCCACAGCGTCTATTGAACCTACATCCAACGCAGCAATCTCAGAAGTGGACGCAGGTTTCAGCCAAACCCTTACAGCTCCAGCTGACAACCCCCTCCGCTCCAGCCAACAGCATTCTTCTCAAGTCTCGGACATAGATGGTCTAACTTTAAGACGCACCTTCCGCAAGCTTGAAAGTCTTATGGCAAAAGAGATTAGAGCCTTTTGGGATGTCAACACTTTAACAGAATACATGTCGATTGAACAGATTCCACGGGGACTTTGCATCAAAAAGTTCCCTACCTTTGACTTTCCAAACAAGGACAGCAAATTAGAGTGGACCAACACTCTCTCTGCATGCTCCTTTAAATTGATGAAAATCATTATTGACTTCAAACAAAAGGAACTCGACAGAGTCCAAAGTGAGATGGCACTGGTTCAACGAGATCTTACAGAACAACAGGGACTGCCCGGATACAATGAGTTGGATCTACAATTGAATAAAAGACTGGATAAACTAGAAAGGAGCGTGATATCAACGAAGAAAGAAAAAAGGAATAGAGATCAATTAGACAATGACTCCAATAAAATCTATACGTGGAAAAAACCTATCTTCCATACTAATCGTACACGCAGGACTCCAAGCAAAAAACGAGTCAGTTTTTCAGACACAGAAGGAGAGATCTGCAATGATACACTTGCAGCCTCCACATCCGATTCCTCTCCGGACAACAGCTCCCGAAACGGGTCTACACGTAAAGAAAATATGGCACCTTTAAACCAGGGTGCTCAAAGTCACATAAGGAAGGGAAAGAAAAAGAGAACAAAACGAGGAGAGGAGGTAAGAAACACAGACAAACAAAATGGAAATCGCTACCCGCTACGGGGTCGGAAATAATCAATGGATCCAATGTCATGAACCTATCAGCGTATCCCCTTACCGATACAGACATTTCTCTATTGTCCAGAGGCCTCAATTTTTGCCCTTCCAATCATTTCAATTTGTTCAACACCATTCTGGATGTGAATAAATTTGCCCGGACCATTACGTTACAGAAACATTATTTCACCACTGAACAGGAACATGAATCATCTTCTTCATCTTCCTCTATAGACAACACGTCAATGGGTGAGTCCATTCCGTTTTCTTGTGCTTTTCCTGATGTATGTGCATTAATAGATTTAACAGATCTTGCTATCGAATCAGATGTTAACTGTGAAATTTTGCCAGGTGACAACACTGGTTGTCATTCTGTCTCTTTCAAAACTAGATCAGACTTTTACCCTATTAATTCTAGGGGTAAAGATATGGATTTATATCAGAAACTAGTTGAAAGAGACCTGTCATTTTTGGCCAAATGCACGTTAAACAAAAATAAAGAAAACTTGTCTGTAGAAGAAAAAACCTCACTCGAGAAACTACATAAAGACTCTTCTATAGTGATAAAGAACGCAGATAAAGGTGGAGTTGTGGTGGTCATGGACGCTAGTACATATAAACAAGAAGCCTTGAGACAGTTGTCAGACTCTAAGACCTACCTTAAACTTAAAAGTGACCCCACTGACTCCTTCAAGAAAGAACTCTCTTCCCTGTTAGATAGAGCTGTTGCCATAGGCATTTTCACGGACAAAGACAAAGAGACTCTAATACCCACGTTTCCCGTCATGCCCATTTTCCATCATCTTCCTAAATTACACAAGGGCCTTTCACCGTTGACGGGTAGACCTATTGTCGCAGGAATAGACTCTTTGAATGAACGTTTGGGACAATGGGTAGACGAACAGCTCCAACCACTGGTTTTGAACCTGCCGGGATACATCTGTGATACTAATCACTTACTCACCAATTTAAAGGATATAACATGGCAAGACAATTACCAGTGGATTTCTTGTGACGTCTCTAATCTATATTCTTCTATACCACATATTTTGAGGCTGCAAGCCGTATCTTTCTTTTTACAGCAATCAGGACGTTTTTCTCTTATACTGCAGGAATTTATCATTATGTGTTTGGAATATCTTTTAACTCACAATTTTTTTATGTTTGACGGGGAGTACTACCTCCAAAAATGCGGAGCCTCCATGGGTGCCAAATTCTCGCCGTCTCTAGCAAACCTTTATATGGGATGGTGGGAGAGGCTCCGCATTTTTGGACCGAGTAGTCCCCGCCGAGAGAATACCATATTTTTTTGCAGGTATATAGATGACCTCCTATTTATCGTCAATAACTCTTGTGTAGATCTCCAATCATGGTTAGCATACATGAACGATAATCCACTCAATCTACACTTTACAGGTACATTAAATGCAAAAACCATTGATTTTTTGGATGTAAGGCTTACGAGTGAAAACAATACAATTATTTCCAACCTGTACAGGAAGCCTAGTGCAGGCAACACCCTTTTAAGGGCGGATTCGAGCCACCCAGGACACACAGTACAAAATATTCCCGTCGGACAATTCCTTAGACTTAGGAGACTCTGCAGCAGAGACTCTGACTTTGAAATTGAAGCACAAGCCATGGCAGCCAGATTTGAGAATAGGGGTTATCCTAAATCGGTTATCAATAGAGGATTACAGATAGCAAGAGGTACCACGCGAGACGTTTTGCTCTCCAAAAAATCCAACAATACACACAAACGTAGTAGGGTTAATAATATGAGTGTAAACCAACGTAACAACAGAAACAACAGGGTAGATAATTTTATTCCCACTTTTTCAACCTCATACAGTATGGATTAACATAAAGTAAAACAGATTGTCACAAAGTACCTCCCGATTCTATTACACGATCCAATTTACGGCAAAATTCTTAAAAAAGGGATCCGTACAGTGTCCAGGAGGGCACCTTCGTTAGGCAGTCTTTTGTCACCCAGTCTTTTTTCCACCAAAAATACCCCTGCCAATTGGCTCTCGTTTAAGGGCACCTTTAAATGTGGCGGACATAATTGCATTTATTGCCCATTTATACAGAGGGGAGATACTGTCACTTCCAAGTCTACAGGAAAAGTTCATAAGCTGCATTCTTTTATTAATTGTAACACACGATATGTTGTTTATGCTATCACATGCAATTTATGTTCAATCCAATATGTAGGTAGGACCACCAGGAGACTAAAAGACCGCCTATACGATCATCTCTATGATATTGACAAAAACCACACAACGAATGTAGCGAGACACTGGAATGAAGTTCATGACAAGGACACTTCCAGTTTGGTCACACAAGGCATAGAGAAAATAATAAAACCCTTGAGAGGAGGAGACAAGTTTAACCTCCTGTGCAGGCAAGAAGTACGGTGGATTTTTATCTTAAATACTAGACGACCTTCTGGATTAAACTTTGAGTGGGATATTTCCCACTTTTATTAATTCAGTAATTTATCATGTTTGGTAATTTTCTTTCTATTTTTTTCCCTTTTGTTTCCCACCGTACCTCCTGCACATCATGGTTTTCCTTCCTCTCTCCCTGTTCCTGTTCATCATCCCCCTTACAGCACCTGACCTGTTGTACAAGACACATAGGTGCTGTGTGACAACATATAAAGAATAACATAAGAAATGTGTCCTCACATTTGAAGAATCGATAATCTCCCCTTTTCCCTTTACAGGACTCAAATATATACTTTTGCCAATTAAACTTCATAAATCCACGACATTATGTCTGTAGGCAGCTATGCAGGCCAAGGCATTGTCGTTTTGTCGTTTTGTGTCTCACCGCACCCCCCGGCTGGTGTGATGAAGCCTATATATGGATTTCTCTCTACACCTGAGTTCTATACCTGATCATATGTCCTGTTCAAAAACCAAAATTTAATCAAATCAAAAACTAAAATTAAAACAAATCAAAATCAAAATTAAAAATTAAAAATTAAATATTAAAAATTTGAATTGATTATTTGTTTTACGAACATAGGATACGGCCATTGCCCAGTTCTTTCCCGTCCTTGTTCTCTTCCACTTTTTGTTTAATCTCCATACGTAGTGGAATTTCTTGTTTCTTCTTTTTTCTTGTTTTTTCTGTTTTTTTTTTTTTTTTTTAACATGGCTCTGGTTGCCGTTGCACTCGAGCCATTAAACACACACGATATTATATATATGTTTTAGACATACTTGGCCATTGGAGAGGTATGTTAAAAACTAAAAAACTAGAAAACTAGAATATAAATATGTCAACATATATATATAGAGTAAAAATATACGAGTGTGTCAAAAAATGAAAAAATTTAAAAACTAAAAACCAAAATAGAAACGATAATATATAAAAGTAGAAACGACAACACATACATGTACATACAAAATACGTGTGTGTTTCTCGACCCGACCATTCACATTTATACACTGTAAATAGGGTTCGCCTTCATATTCATCCACTATTCTGGCATGTCTTTTTTTTTGGAGGTTAGGAAAATTTGTGTCTTATAACACAAATATTAGATACATATATTGATTAACACACTATAATCATTTTTCCCCTCCTTAAACAGACATGCAGAATAGCTATATAGGATGAATCAGTTTTATCTATAGTTATATAATAAATTACACATATTTTTAACATACATTACAATTATATTATCTCATTGTGGTTTTATGTTTAGTATCTAGTTGTATTAACTTTAGCAATTGGAACACATAGGTTTCTGTATATATAAATAATTATTATTATTATTATTATAGTCATTTATGATTCTAGATGTTTATACATATATTTATTTTTATTCTCATGAGTTTAATGCCAATATTAAGATTTATGTATACTTATTTCTTTTTGGTTCCGATTAGCTTTCACTTTTTCAACTCACACCACTCATGCACCTTGAGGTTTTGTTTTTGTCTTTGTTTTTGTTTTTTCGCTCTTGTTTTGCTTTATAAGAGCATCCTTGTTTGGATGCACCACACATGCACGACATAGTTCGTTCATGCTATAGATAAAACAATTTGTTTAAAGCACCTGTTTTGCGTTAAGCAGACATACACATATATTTTTAATATACAAAAGTCTTTTAATATGGAGTTCTTTCTCCTTTTCACATACTTCATACACTTTATACACTTTAAATATATATGTAAGATTTCACCTGTTTATCCTTATCAATAGTTTTGGCATTCAACAGGTGCTTCACAAACTTGGAGTGTAATAGATCCAATTTAGTGTCTAATATCCTACCACTGTGCTCAACAGCCTTTATTGGTTGAGAGGTCTTTCAGGACACACTTATATACACAGTTTTGGTCACTTACACACTAGCTATGAGTAAGCATCACGCCCTGATGTGAAACGCGTTAGCCTTTGCCCTGCATGTCCCTTCATGTTAAGATTGCTGTTTTGATGGATTTTGTTTATTTTTCCTTGGACTTTTTGGCATTTTAATAATTTCTTTTTTGTTAATAAAGCGCTTAACCAGAGTGCGGCAGTCCAGATAATTTTCTCTCTTCAAACTCATGTTCAACTCGAACATTGCCTGTTCGCCGAACAGCGAACAATTTGGGGTGTTCGCGGCAAATTCGAAAAGCCGTGGAACACCCTGTAAAAGTCTATGGGAGAAATCTAAAGTGCTAATTTTAAAGGCTTTTATGCAAGTTATTGTCATAAAAAGTGTTTGGGGACCCGGCTCCTGCTCCAGGGGACATGTATCAATGCAAAATAAAGTTTTAAAAACTTCCGTTTTTTTGGGATGATTTTAATAATGCTTAAAGTGAAACAATAAAAGTGAAATATTCCTTTAAATTTCGTACCTAGGGAGTGTGTATAGTATGCCTGTAAAGTAGCACTTGTTTACCGTGCTTAGAACTGTCCCTGCACAAAGTATCATTTCTGAAGGAAAAAAAGTAATTTAAAAGCACTCGCGGCTATAATGAATTGTTGGCTCCCGGCAATACAAAGAAAAGTCATTGATAAAAAAAAATGCGTGGGGGTCCCCCCCAAATTCAATTACCAGGCCCTTCAGGTCTGGTATGGATATTAAAGGGAACTCCACGCCAAATTTAAAAAAGAAATGGCATGGCGTCCCCCCAAAAATCCATACCAGACCCTTTATCTGAGAACGCAACCTGGCAGGCCGCAGGAAAAGAGGGGGGGACGAGAGAGTGCCCCCCCTCCTGAACCGTACTAGGCCACATGCCTTCAACATGGGGAGGATGCTTCAAAGTACCATGTCCCCATGTTGATGGGGACAAGGGCCTCATCCCCACAACCCTTGCCCGGTGGTTGTGGGAGTCTGCGGGCGGGGTGGCTTATTGGAATCTGGAAGACCCCTTTAACAAAGGGGACCCCAATATCCCACCCCCCTATGTGAATTGGTAAGGGGTACATTGTACCCCTACCATTTCACAAAGAAAGTGTAAAAAATTTTTAAAAAACACACAGCCACCGTTGGAAAAAGTCCTTTATTAAAAATAAAAATAAAAAAAAGATTCCAGCGGTGGTAATCCACTCTCGGTATCCTGTGATGGGTGATCCAGAGGCGGCTCTAGGCTTTGTGAGGCCTTAGGCAAATCTTAGACATGAGGCCCTACTAACTCCCATAATGGGGAAAAATAATTCAAGTTATAGACCCCTAGCAATTTTGCTCTCCACCCCAACATCCCAAAAAACAAACATGCACATAGACTTATCTAAAAAAAAACACTTTAATAATGTACACATAAAAGTCTGGTTCACACTCACTGATTTCTCCAAGCTCACTGATTGGTCGTTAGAGGTTAGTGCACATCATTACTGCTCACTGATTGGTTGCTAGAGGTTACTGCACATCATTACCGCACATTGATTGGTTGATAGAGGTTACTGCACATTACTGCTCACTGATTGGTTGCTATAGGTTACTCATTATCATTATCACTCACTGATTGGTTGCTAGAGGTTACTGCAGATTATTACTGCTCACTGATTGGTTGCTATAGATTACTGCTCATCATTATCACTCACTGATTGTTTGCCAGGGGTTACAGCACATCATTACCTCTCGCTGGGTGGCAGTATTGTGGTGTGTGATCCAACTGTTGGGGTAAAGTTGGTTGGATGACAGGATGCAGTTTGGGATGATGGCAGCATTGGGGTGAGAGGCTTAGATCATATCTTCCCTATAATGATAATGGATAGGGGGATAGAATGCCAGAGGTGGGGTACAGGAAGGATGAGGATGATAATGACAGGAGGCAGGGTAGTAGGATGCCAGAGGTGGGTTACAGGGGGATGATGGGAATAATAATGACAGGGGGTGGGGTGGTAGAATGCCAGAGGTGGGGTAGAGAGGGAAAATTGGGATGTTGATGAAAATGGGTGGGGTAATAGGAGGTCAGCAAATTGGCATAATGACAGTGGGTGGGTAGCAAGCTGGCAGTGGGATACAAGGGGGGATGATGGATGCTAGAGGTGGGGAACAGGGGGGATGATGATGAAGGGGGTAGGATGGTTGGATGCTAGAGGTAAGGTACATGGGGATGATGGGGATATTGATGACAGGGGGCAGGGTGGTAGGATGTCAGAAGTGGGGTATGGGGATGGTGATGATGATAGTGGGTGGGGTGGTAGGAAGCTAGCAGCAGGGCCAAGGGGGGATGAAGATTACAGGGGGTGGGGTGATAGGAAGCTGGCAGTGGGGTACAAGGGGGATGAAGATGACGGGGGGTGGGTGGTAGGAAGCTGGCAGTGGGGTACAGGGGGGATAAAGATTAAAGAGGGGTGAGGTGGTAGGAAACTGGCAATGGGGTACAAGGGGGATGAAGATGACAGGGGGTGGGGTGGTAGGAAGCTGGCAGTGGGGTACAGGGGGGATGAAGATTACAGCGGGTGGGGTGGTAGGACACCAGGCACAGGGAGGTATGATAAGGATGGAGATGATGATGGCAGGATATAGGTGGATAGTGAAGCAGGTGATATCGCCACCCAGGTGTACTTCAGGTAAATGCAAGATCATTTTCAGTGACCCCCGGATCCGTGAGAAATCAAAATGACACATGGAAACGGATTTGAGTGTGTTCATTAGATCTCTGGCCTTTATTGAATTTTGAGTGGTTTTTATGTAAAATAAAGATAGGAGGGGCAATGTCTTAACACATACGTTTCTAAAAATAATACAAACTCAGTATATTCTTATCTTGTATTAAACTAGATTCAGTAGTCTACAAGAGCTAAAAGATGACTTTGCTTATACAATCAGGCTGATCCATGAATATCAGTAGCAGGGTGTGACTATATGCAAACTGTCAGTTAAGCTAAGTATGTCAAAGTTCATTTCTACTTAAAATGGAGTTGATTATTTATACATTCTATTACAGATAGGAATCTGACAGTGTGGTAAGGGGGGGTGAAGATGAGGATGATGATAACGGGGTTAGGGTGATGGATGCTAGAGATGGGGTACATGGGGATGATGGGGATTTTGATGACAGGAGGCAGGGTGGTAGGATGTCAGAGGTGGGGTACGGGGGGGATGATGATGACAGGGGATGGGGTGGTAGGAAGCTGGCAGTGGAGTACCAGGAGGGATTAAGATGATGATGACAGGGGGTGGGGTGGTAGGATGCCAGAGGTGGGATACAGAGGGATGATGGGGATGCTGATCACAATGGATGAGGTGGTAGGGTACAGGGGGGATGAAGATGACAGAGGGGTGGTAGGAAGCTGGCAGTGGGGTACAGGGGGGATGAAGATTACAGCGGGTGGGGTGGTAGGACACCAGGCACAGGGAGGTATAATAAGGATGGAGATGATGATGGCAGGATATAGGTGGATAGGAATCTGACAGTGTGGTAAGGGGGGGTGAAGATGAGGATGATGATAACGGGGGTAGGGTGATGGATGCTAGAGATGGGGTACATGGGGATGATGGGGATTTTGATGACAGGAGGCAGGGTGGTAGGATGTCAGAGGTGGGGTACGGGGGGGATGATGATGACAGGGGGTGGGGTGGTAGGAAGCTGGCAGTGGAGTACCAGGAGGGATTAAGATGATGATGACAGGGGGTGGGGTGGTAGGATGCCAGAGGTGGGATACAGAGGGATGATGGGGATGCTGATCACAATGGATGAGGTGGTAGGGTACAGGGGGGATGAAGATGACAGAGGGGTGGTAGGAAGCTGGCAGAGGGGTACAGGTGGGATGAAGATGACGGGGGGTGGGGTGGTAGGAAGCTGGCCGTGGGGTACAGGGGGATAAAGATTAAAGAGGGGTGAGGTAGTAGGAAACTGGCAATGGGGTATAAGGGGGATGAAGATGACAGGGGGTGGGGTGGTAGGAAGCTGGCAGTGGGGTACAGGGGGGATGAAGATTACAGCGGGTGGGGTGGTAGGACACCAGGCACAGGGAGGTATGATAAGGATGGAGATGATGATGGCAGGATATAGGTGGATAGGAATCTGACAGTGTGGTAAGGGGGGGTGAAGATGAGGATGATGATAACGGGGGTAGGGTGATGGATGCTAGAGATGGGGTACATGGGGATGATGGGGATTTTGATGACAGGAGGCAGGGTGGTAGGATGTCAGAGGTGGGGTACGGGGGGGATGATGATGACAGGGGGTGGGGTGGTAGGAAGCTGGCAGTGGAGTACCAGGAGGGATTAAGATGATGATGACAGGGGGTGGGGTGGTAGGATGCCAGAGGTGGGATACAGAGGGATGATGGGGATGCTGATCACAATGGATGAGGTGGTAGGGTACAGGGGGGATGAAGATGACAGAGGGGTGGTAGGAAGCTGGCAGAGGGGTACAGGTGGGATGAAGATGACGGGGGGTGGGGTGGTAGGAAGCTGGCAGTGGGGTACAGGAGGGATGAAGATGACAGGGAGCGGGGTGGTAGGAAGCTGGTAGTGAGGTGCAGGGTGATGAAGATGACGGGGGTGGGGTGGTAGGAAGCTGGCAGTGGGGTGCAGGGGGATGAAGATGACGGGGGTGGTAGGAAGCTAGCAGTGGGCTACAGGGGGAATGAAGATGACAGGGGTGGTAGGAAGCTGGCAGTGGGGTACAGAGGGGATGAAGATGATGGAGTGGGGTGGTACGAAGCTGCAGTGGGGATGCAGGGGGATGAAGATGATGGGGTGGGGTGGTACGAAGCTGGCAGTGGGGTGCCGGGGAGATGGCGGGGTGGGGTGGTAGAAAGCTGGTAGTGGGGTGCAGGGACCATGATGGGGGTGGGGTGGTAGGGAACTGGAAGTGGGGTACAGGGGGAATGAAGATGACGGGGGTGGGGTGGTAGGAAGCTGGCAGTGGGGTGCAGGGGGATAATTGGGGGTGGGGCGGTATGAAGCTGGCAGTGGGGTACAGGGGGTGATAGGAAGATGGCAGTGGGGTACAGGGGGTGATGGGGGTGGAGTGGTAAGAAGCTGGCAGCGGGGTGCAGGGGGGGTGGTAGGGTTGGTAGGAAGTTGGCAGTTTGGTACAGGGGGGATGATAGGAAGCCGGCAGTGGGGTACAGGGGGGGGGTGATGGGGGTGGAGAGGTAAGAAGCTGGCAGTGGGGTGCAGGGGGGTTAATGGGGGTGGGGTGGTAGGAAGCTGACATTGGGGTACAGGGGGGGTGGTAGGAAGCTGGCAGTGGGGTGCAGGGGGATGACATGGGTGGGTTGGTAGGAAGCTGGCAGTGGGGTACAGAGGGGTGATGAGGGTGGAGTGGTAAGAAGCTGGCAGTGGGGTGCAGGGGGGATGATGGGGGTGGGGTGGTAGGAAGCTGGCAGTGGGGTACAGGGGGTCATGGGGGTGGGGTGGAAGGAAGCTGGCAGTGGAGTACAGGGGGGTGGTAGGAAGCTGGCAGGGGGGGTGAGATGGTAGGAAGCTGGCAGTGGGGTGCAGGGGGGATGGGGGTGGGGTGGATAAGAAGTTGGCAGTGGATATGACGGGGGAGTCGACGGGGGGTGGTAGGAAGCTGGCAGTGGGGTACAGGTGGGGGTTATGGGGTTGGGGTGGTAGGAAGCTGGCAGTGGGGTACAGGGGGGATGATGGGGGTGGGTTGGTAGGAAGCTGGCAGTGGGGTACAGGGGGGGATGATGGGGGTGGGGTGGTAGGAATCTGGCAGTGGGGTGCAGGGGGGATGAAGATGACACGGGGGTGGGGTAGTAGGATGCCAGGCACTGGGGGATTATGGTGAGGATAGAAATGATGACGGGGTAAATTGGTAGGAAGTATAATGACAGGAGATAGGGGATGCCAGGAACAGGGGGGATGATGAGGAGGATTATGATTATGACAGGGGATCCGGAGGTGGCACCGTGGCATCATATGCCAGATGGCATACATCACGTCACTTAGGGCTGTGAGGTCACGGGGGGCTGGAAGCCTTGATTTTCGGGGTGCCCTCGGTCAGGAGGCAACATCACGGGATCGGATGTCAGTGTCGGGTAGTACCTTAATGCTGTGGCAGACCACCTCCTCGATGATGCGGCAGCTCTGGCAAGTCCTCCATTCTGGAGAGTAGAGCAGGGAGCTGTTCAGCCGCTGCATGCAGGAGATTCGCAGAGCGCGGAAGAAGGGGGAGGAGTCGGGGGAGGGAAATGCATACAGCCATCCACTGACCTGGGGACCTCGAGCAATTCTCAAGTGGTCAGTCCGTCCACCTGCCCGCGGCTGGGAAAAGTAGTTTTGGACACCGCAGGCTTTTCCCCCCGCGTTAAAGAAGGTTCAGGGACACCGACCGGGGGACATTCCCTCCCATTTCCACACACAACTTAGGCAAATTAGGCAGTAGCCGCGAGGCCTTAGGCAGCCGCCTCCCTTGCCTAATTAGAGAGCCGCCTCTGGGGTGATCTCCTCTCTGGGGTCCAGCGATGGGTGATCTCTCCTCTCCGGGGTCCAGCGATGGATGATCTCTGCTCTCCGGGGTCCAGCGATGGATGATCTCTCCTCTGCAGGTCCAGGCTCAAACGATGATGTCCAGCACAGCGAGGAACAGCAAGCATCCTGTCTCCACCGGAGACACCCCGGGAATCCCGGCAGCCTGACAGGTCACTTATGTAGCTGAGGGCGGGGCCACCCATCACGTGACCCCGTCCCCCTCTGACGCAAGGGAAAACCCGGGCTTCCCCAGTGACGTGTGGGTGACCCCGTCCCCCTCTGATGCAACAGAAACTTGCGTTACATCAGAGGGGGGCAGGGTCACCCGCACGTCACTGGAGAAGCCCGGGTTTCCCCTTGCTTTTTTATTTTTAATAAAGGACTTTTTCCAACGGTGTCTGTGTGTTTTTTTACAATTTTTTACAATGTTTTACATTTTCATTGTGAAATGGTATGGGTACAATCTACCCCTTACCAATTCACATAGGGGGGGGGGCCGGGATCTGGGGGTCCCCTTTGTTAAAGGGGTCTTCCAGATTCCGATAAGCCTCCCGCCCGCAGACCCCCACAACCACAGGGCAAGGGTTGTGGGGATGAGGCCCTTGTCCCCATCAACATGGGGACATGGTGCTTTGAGGGGTCACAGACCCCCAAAGCATCCTCCCCATGTTGAGGGCATGTGGCCTGGTACGGTTCAGGAGGGGGAGCACTCTCTCGTCCCCCCTCTTTTCCTGTGGCCTGCCGTTTTGCGTGCTCAGATAAAGGGTCTGGTATGGATTTTTGGGGGGAACTCCACACCGTTTTTTTTTATGACGACGCAGGTTTCCCCTTAATATCCATACCAGACCTGAAGGGCCTGGTAATTGAATTTGATTTTTTTTTTTTTATCAATGACTTTTCTCTGTATTGCCGGGAGCCGACAATTCATTAAATGACTTTTCTTCCTTCAGAAATGACACTTTGTGCAGGGACAGTTCTAAGCACGGGAAACAAGCGCTACTTTACAGGCATACTATACACACCAAGCAACAAAAGTAATGAAATATATGTGCAGTGAATCATAAATAAAAGTCCATAAAACAATATTCATGAATAAAAAGTCCATAAAGCAAAGTACAAGTGATAAAGAAATCCAGGTGATGAAAACTCGAGTGCTTCCAACAAATATGCTTAATCTTGAAAATGTAATTATGCTCCTTCACCACACCACTTGTGTCTGTGAGTCCACTCCCAAACGAAAAAAACTCACCAGATAGATGTGCCTCACACTCTCATGTTCGGCATAAAAGCTTGATACCCCACCGGGGTTAATAGACAAATCCACCGGAACTTTTACAAGAGAATCCACTCCACATGTAAAAAATATATAAGTGCTTCCAATGGTGAAGTAAGTAAAAACAATTTATTTTAAAATTGCACACACATCTTCAACCATCGTACTCACATTGTTCAAAATTCAAACAGGCACTTCAAATAAAAAGCAACAGAAATGAATGAAGGAGGCTTGCAATGGCGTACTAGGAATTGCGGTCATGGCAGACCCAGAATAACCAGCAGATCTCACCCTCCAATTGCTCGCTCTCCTTCCCGGCCAGAGTTGTATCAGCCTCGGTGGTGGTGTCTACGTTCAGAGTTCACAAAAAGTTACTGTGCAGGCCACGCCCAGACATGTTTCGTCGTTAAAGACTTTATCAATCCCATTGTAAAAATTCTGGTGGATTTGTCTATTAACCCAAGTGGGGTATCAAGCTTTTATGCCGAACATGAGAGTGTGAGGCATATCTATCTGGTGAGTTTTTTTTCCTTTGGGAGTGGACTCACAGACACAAGTGGTGTGGTGAAGGAGCATAATTACATTTTCAAGATTAAGCATATTTGTTGGAAGCACTCAAGTTTTCATCACCTGGATTTCTTTATCACTTGTACTTTGCTTTATGGACTTTTTATTCATGAATATTGTTTTATGGACTTTTATTTATGATTCACTGCACATATATTTCATTACTTTTGTTGCTTGATTATACGTTTTGGATACATAGGACTTCTATATTTATCATTTGTCCACTTTCACTTGGTGGAATATTTATATACACTTTATAGTATTTTTGATCGATTAACACAGAACAGAAATGGTAATTCTTCAAAAAGTCTGTTTGGGACCTCACTGCAAAGTATATTTCCATGGGCAATAAGTTTAAAAGGCTAAAAATAAAACCTATGTGGCTCATGGTTAAAGTTAAAAAAGCTATAAACAATAAGAAAAGAGCTTTTAAAAAATATAAAAATGAAGGAACACTGGTGTCATTTAAATGTTACAAAGAATATAACAGGATATGTAAAAAGGAAATCAAGGATGCAAAAATTCAAAACTAACGACAGATTGCAAAAGATAGTAGGACAAACCCCAAAAAATTCTTCAAATATATTAATAGTAAAAAGGTGACTGGGGACAAAGAGAAGGCTAATTTATTAAATACTTCAGCTCTGTGTATACAATGGAGCATGGGGGAGATCATGTCCAAAATGGGGGTGGTAGTGACACAGCCCCAAATCCACAATGGCTCAAAAGTGATATGGTCCAGAAATATTTAGACAGAATAAAGGTGGATAAAGCACCTTGACCAGATGGCATCCACCCACGAATCCTAAAAGAATTGAGCTCTGTAATTTCAAAGCCATTGTATCTCATTTTTAGGGACTCATTAATGACAGGAATAGTACCACTGGATTGGCGCAGGGCCAATGTGGTGCCTATATTTAAAAAGGGAACAAAGTCTTTACCAAGTAACTATAGACCTGTTCGTTTAACTTCTATAGTTGGGAAGATACTGGAGAGATTAATAAAAGACCACATAGATGAGTTCTTGCTGGAAAAAAACGATTTAAGCAACAGACAGCATGGATTCATGAAAGACAGAAGTTGTCAGACAAACCCGATTTATTTTTATGAAGAGGTAAGTAAAACCTTGGACAGAGGCGTGGCTGTGGACGTGGTATACTTGGATTTTGCAAAAGCGTTCGATACAGTTCCGCACACACGGCTCATGTGTAAGGTAAAATCTACAGGATTGGAAATATCAGTTTGTGAATGGATAGAAAACTGGCTACAAGACAGAATTCAGAGAGTAGTGGTTAATGATTCTTACTCTGAATGGTCTAAGGTTATCAGTGGTGTACCCCAAGGTTCAGTGCTGGGACCCTTACTTTTAATATCTTTATAAATGATATTGGGTCTGGGATCAAAAGTAACATTTCTGTCTTTGCAGATGACACCAAGCTATGCAGTGGAATAACGTCCTTACATGATGTCAGCAATTTACAAACCAACCTCAATGCTCTGTCTAATTGGGCGACTATGTGGCAGATGAGGTTTAATGTTGATAAATGTAAAGTTATGCACTTGGGGGCTAAGAATAAGAATGCATTATACATACTAGGGGGAGTACAACTGCAGGATCCGTAGTGGAGGAGGATCTGGGGGTTTTGGTAGATCATAAGCTCAATAATGGCATGCAATGCCAAGCTGCGGTTTCCAAAGCGAGCAAAGTCCTTTCTTGTATTAAGAGAGGTATGGACTCCAGAGAGAGAGATATCATTTTGCCCCGTTCAAATCATTAGTAAGACCTCATCTGGAATATGCAGTTCAGTTTTGGGCACCAGTTCTCAAAAAGGATATCGGGGAACTGGAGAAAGTGCAGAGAAGGGCAACCAAACTGATAAGAGGCATGGAGGAGCTCAGCTATGAGGAAAGATTAGAGGAACTGAATTTATTCACTCTTGAGAAGAGGAGAATAAGGGGGGATATGATTAACATGTACAAATATATAAGGGGTCCATATAGTGAACTTGGTGTTGAGTTATTCACTTTACGGTCAACACAAAAGACAAGGGGGCACTCTTTACGTCTTGAGGAAAAAAGATTTAATCTCCAAATACGGAAAGGTTTCTTCACAGTAACAAAATAGCATGATAGAGAGCTGTGAAAATGTGGAACAGACTCCCTCCAGAGGTGGTTCTGGCCAGCTCAGTAGATTGCTTTAAGAAAGGCCTGGATACTTTCCTAAATGTACATAATATAACTGAGTACTAACATTTATAGGTAAAGTTGATCCAGGGTAAATCCGATTGCCTCTCGGGGGATCAGGAAGGAATTTTTTCCCCTGCTGTAGCAAATTGGATCATGCTCTGCTGTTTTTTTTGCCTTCCTCTGGATCAACTGTGGGTATAGAATTGGGTATATGGGATTGTACGATATATATTTTTTTTTTATGGTTGAACTGGATGGACTTTGTCTTTTTTCAACCTGACTAACTTTGTAACTATGTAACTATGATCCATTTGATTGCTTCTGCATATTGTAAAATCTTTTTTTTTTGGGTTGCCTTCATTTACAATCATTATTTGTCTTAAGAAAGTATCTGTAAAATGTCTATAATTTCAGCTAAGCATAATTTACCATAAATATTTATAAATATTTTATAGCAACATCAACATTAAAACTTTTTTTTTATTTTTCTGCATTGATAATATATGGTTTAATTAACAAAATGAATAGTTCATCATGCTATTTTGTGCTCAGCCAGGATCTTAAATGTGACAAGAGCATTCCAATTATGTCTTTCCTAAACCACACACGTATTAAAATAGTTGTCCAAAAAAAAGAAGAAAACTTTCTACAATGTACTTAGGAAAGGTGTGGTTTTGACAAAGCACTTCCATAGTGTGAAACGCCTCAACCTACCTGCATTTCCCCAGCCTGTACTCATCCAGTGTTTTTAATATTTATGTTTCAATAAAGGCTTTCAATTTATCATCCAATTTCCTCTGTGTAATAAGAGAGAACTGAACACGCAGCTTATGACACTGAATAGAATGCTACTAAAAACTATCAGACACTGCAGACATGCCACAATAGATAGTCAAAGGCTGCTGATATGCATAGATGTCTATGTTTTATTTTGATATGCTAAAATAAATGTAAAGTTTGGATCAAGAACAAGGTGTTTTCTGCCTTTCATCCACTCCTAAGATACTATAGCCTGCATCATCCCCGCACTTGAGCCTCTTACCTTTCTACTTCCTTTCTCTATTCTTCACTATATGACCCACAACTATGGGATACCCACTCCCTCCTCAACCCATTGCATACAGCTAGAGACTAACCCGCATCACTTTTTCTGATGATATGATCTTCACCTTTTTCTCTTTGAACTAACACACAAAGTAAACAAGAGTTGTAATATGAATAACATGACTCATTCGTACCTCCTAAAACATACCTCCAGTTCTAGACAAGGACAACCATTACCATATAAATGTGCCCCCACCCGTACACAGTTTGATCCCATGTGGGGCGAACGGGTGGTCTGGAGGCACAACTAACTGGGTTCAACGAATGTTGAAGGGCTCACGTTCCAGTTCTCTAAACCACTCTGTTATACAGATTGTCTTTAGACCATACTCCTGTTGTTTACGCCTAGACATGTATGTATGTTATGCCGCGTACACACGATCACTTTTCTCGTCTGGAAAAATTAAAATTTTTCTCTTGGACGAGAAAAACGTCCGTGTGTGGGCTTTCCACCATTTTTCCCGTCGAGAAAAACGACAAGAATCACGACGAGAAAAATTAGAACATGCTCTAATTTTTGTCGTCGCGAATCGCGGCATTTTTCCCATAGGGAAACACTGCTAGGGAGCCTACACACGGCCGGTTTTCTCGACCAAGAGAAAACATGTCGTGAAAAACGACCGTGTGTAGGGGACCAAGCCAGTCCTCGTTTTTCCCGTCGGGTTTCACAAAGGTGTTTTCACCGCCGTGAAACTCGATCGTGTGTACACGGCATCACTGTTTGCATTGAATGTATCCCATGTATAAGATTATACATTTTTCTGTCTTTCTTCTGTAAACCTCAATAAAAATATTGAACAAGAAGAACAAGGTATTTTCAATCTTTGAGCTACATGCACTTAGGCAGGAGTGCTGCAGTTCAGTGTTTGCTATGGTCTGAACTATTGATTGCACTGCCCGTTGAGCTGATTATTGTGTTTTAATGCTGAAAGAGATTGAAAGGGAATATTAACATGCTATAGGAGTTGTTGGAGACTGAGGGCATGCTTCAGGAGATTGGAGATACATTACATGAGCTTGCTAGAGATCACTGCTGTTACAGCCCCTTTACAAATTCATGCTTCCTTATTTGGGTTCTAGATATTACACTTCTGCCACAGCAAGGTCCATTACAAGAGTTAGGATGGAAGTAAAAATATACAAAGAGAAATGAGATGATCAGCACAAAAAAAAAGAGTCAAAATAAGAAATGGCTGCACCTCACATGGGCTCCAAGTAAAGTTTGTTGGAATATAAAAATATCCAAAAGGACAACAAAGGACACCAGCAGTGGTCAAGGTAGACGCGTTTCACATAACAGAAATGTGCTTAATCATTACAACAAAAAGAGTAAGATAGTGTGAAAAAAAAACCAAATCATTTAACTATTAAACTCCAGTCTAAGGAAAATGTTTCCTTCACTGGAGCAATCATCTTGGTAAGAGAAACACAGGTGACTTTCTGCAGGGGCTTCAAGAGCCATACGTGCAAACTGCCTGCATGTGGTCCCAGGCTAGACCCAAGGGATATAAATAGTCTTCATAAATGAATTTACAGACTTATTCGGTATGAGCGCAATGCTGACATGCATCTTATGGTATCTAAAGAAAAAAAAAAAGAATTTTAAAACAGCAAGCCATGAGTATGCTGCAGGCATGTAAAGGCATTTATTACCTGTCTTTTGTTCACTTCAAAATTGCTTCTCTCCCTATACTAATCTGTAGGAATTCTATAGCAGCTGAAACAGGTCAAATATAAGACAAAACAAGATCAGAACTACTGTACCTGCAATGAATTTTTAATGCATCTCAGAAGTGTCTAAAACTAATGTAAAAAGCAGGTTGCATTTGCCTGTCAACAAAGACCCTTATGGTGGTACTGACCAGGGGCAGCCCGTCCATACCCCGCTAATCCATGCGCTTGGCCCCGAATCTACATGCACTGGTACTAACCACATTTTACCAAACTAATTGCATTTCTGTGCAAAATTATATAATAAATAAAATATTCCCTGATAGAAAGATTCAGTGTATAAAGGGGTATTCCCAGTCTTGCTCAGTCAAGGTTAAGGCAGCAATTGTCTATATTGTTTACAGCGAACTTTAAAGCCAAAATAGATGATTTTTATCTTAAAAAAAAAAAGAAGCTAATGTTAATCTATAGGAAAAGAGATTGGAAGTAATGATGAGATGAATGTGTAGCCGAACAGAGAAAAGGTTAGAGAGATTAGTGTAGGGTAACATTTTGCAACCTCAGTCTCAGATTTTCCAGCTCATAAAATAATCTAAGCACAAGTAATAATCACAATCTAAGCACCAAGTAATCATCACTAGGGCAGGTTAGCTTTGCAGCTAATGCCTAGTACAGAATATCATATAGAACAATTAGCGGACCTCCAGCTGTTGCCAAACTACAAGTCCCATGAGGCATAGCGAGACTCTGACAGCAGCAAGCATGACACCCAGAGGCAGAGGCATGATGGGACTTGTAGTTTTGCAACAGCTGGAGGTCCGCTAATTGCATATCCATGATATAGAAGATCGTATGGAAAAAAATGCATTCAGAGCGATCTTCCAATAATCTATTCGCTAATACACAGCTTTCAAGAGCCAATCATCAGTTCATGCTAAAACAGCCGAAGGGACAAACACATTTTTTTTTCTTGTATGATAACAGAACAAACAAGTTTCTTGTACAGTAATTTGTATAGTATTTGCACACAAAAAAATTGAATGACCAAGACCACGCATGCTTGGAAATAAAAGAATACATTACAATACAATACAAAATATTACATCAATTGCAAAGTTGTGTAGCGGGGTCTCCTTTAAGGCCCCGGGACTACGTTACCCAGACCCCCGTTCGGCACCCAGAGTGCAATTGGCCACCGCAGAGACTCATGGGAGGGGCTATTTAAGAAGGAGGCGAGGCGGAGCTCGGCCTCTTTGGACACCGCGCTGAAAGCAACAGCTTCTTCCTGTGCGGATCACCATAATAGCTGCGCGCGGTGGATTACCGCGTGGGGCCATTGTTGTGTGTTACATTTAATTGCTGCAGGGCTCTGTGAGCAAGTTGCATGTGTTCCGTTCTGCCTATGCCTATTTGATGAAAGTAAAACTGTTATATTTAACCTCTCGCCTCAGTGTGTTGCCTTACTATAAGGAGATTGACCCGTGCAATACCATTGCTTATGATATGAGTTTAACCCTAGACTAACTGTGCCAGATTGGGTCGAGTAAGATTGCCGGGGGTTGGCGGTGCTGCACACAGGGCCCAAAATCAAACCAGCGGCTCTCTTAACTGGGGGTAGCGCTACAGTTGTATTCTGTCTTATGAGAATTTTCGGAACTTTAGTAGCCTATTTCTTTAGTAGTTTTTCATGTATTAAATAAGGTTTAATTTATGCACGATGCTTATTAATACCATAAACAATTCTATATCTTCATAGCTATCCAGCTGCTATGTTGTGCTTGTATTGTCAGACAAACTGTGCACAATTCTTTTTCATGGATAAATGCCTTTATTTTCAGTTTTCTCAACATGGAGGGAGAGTTGCAGTGTTTGTCTATGTGGGGTCTGGTTGGCTTGGCTCGGGCAAGGAGGCTGGCTCGGCTCGGGCGGGTCTGCTCAGCTCAGGTGGGTCGGGCCCACTCAGCTCGGACATTGAGGCGGACGGCTTGGCTCGGGCAGGAGGTGGGCCGGCTCGGGTTCACTCGGCTCGAGGGGGGGACTGGTCCGTTCTGCTCAAATGGGGAGGGGAGCTGTGCCAGAATGCCTCTCCGCCGGAGTCGAGTGGAACCGCCCCCAGCCCGAGGTGAGGCGGAACACTCGCCATCAGCTAATTTCCACTCGCCTAATGACATCAACATGCACTTAATGTAGTATTCTTTCTACATGATATTCATTTGTAAAATCACTAACAGTTGCCAGATAGACAGAAAAACATTAGACAAAGCAACATTTTTATATTAGGCAAGCTATGGCTTAGCTGACTTATGTTTGGATGCTGGGGCGTATAATATAAAGAAAAACACACTTCTTAGAAAATGTTTATTCTTACTTGTGTTTGTATCAGCATGCAATTCTGGCCACATTGTAAGTACCGTGATGATCCAATTTAGGTATCCTTGCATGACTGAAAAAAAAGCATATGCACACAAGCTTTAGTAAACCAAGGCCTTTATCCGTATAAAAAGAGATGTGGATTGTTGTCTCTCTCTCTCGTTAAGGGCAGCATGTGTTTTCTCTTTTAAAAATATTCAATTTTTACAATGTTTTTGTTTTCCAGTAGCACACAATCTCCCCATTCATTGTATGTTTAAAACTGTTTGTAAACTTTTCAACTTAGAGTCCATTTTAAGGCACACATCAGATAGACTTTGTACTATTGGCTTCAGTAGTAGTTGTTCAGGGTATTTGCATATGGCTGTGCAGATCCATTGGCACCAGCATTAAGCACAGTGTTCTCAGTAATCAGCTGTTAGTAACATACCTGGTCTGACACACCCCCTCTCTTTCCCTGCAATACAGTTCTGTGTAAGGATATGTGTACTGGGAGGTGTAGAAATTAGTCAGCTCTGTCAGTATTGAGCATTGCAACATGAGAAGTTATTTTAAAGCAGTTCTAAAGTATTTTTTTCCTAAAATAACAAACATGTTATACTCTCCCCAGCCCCGAACCTCCACTTCTGGGGTCTCCCGCTGGTGCTCTAGGCTCCTCCTCTC
Source organism: Rana muscosa (assembly GCA_029206835.1). Classification (NCBI taxonomy): domain Eukaryota; kingdom Metazoa; phylum Chordata; class Amphibia; order Anura; family Ranidae; genus Rana; species Rana muscosa. The sequence continues at coordinate 253,431,150 of CM055117.1, read as the reverse complement.
CTGTACATGCCCCAATAGAAAATGGCTTGCTATGGGGCACTCATGCTGGCTTGCTCCTGATCCAGGCTGTGTGCATCCATTTTTGTTTTGTTTTTTTGCGTGGGGCCCCCCTTCACATCAATACAAGACCCTGATCAAGTATAAGGGACAGGTATGTATTTTTAAAGAGAACCCCCTGCCATGATCTATCTTCAAAGACAGGTTATAGGCATACCCCCAGGCATGATACTTACACACATTTTGTATTTATGATGTTGCCTATAAAACATTATTAAAATTGCTGTTCTCTACATAACATATTTTATTTTTTTTGCTTTGGTACATGTGTCTCAAGGAAGTGCCTAACCCCATGTGCCATTTGTTTGACAATCTCTTTCCCTATAGCTTAGAGATGGCCATTACTGTTTTACTGTTTTTGTTAACATTCAGCTCCTTGACTTCAGTGGGGTTCAGATTTAGCACACAAACTTTACTCACATGGGAGCTGACATAATCACTGTGACAGTTATCACGAGAGGCACACTTTGAATGTACACACAAGAAGATAGAATCTCATTCACTGCCACAAATCTAAACTGAACGACCTGAGCTACTGCCAGCACCTAATGTAACATATACTGCACATGCTTTAGAACAGCATATTCTCATTTTTTTTTTTAAATGAAGGAACCATTGAAATAACTTTCCGGGCTCAGGGAACCAATGGCGCCCCCCCATCCGTGCATCCAGCCCCCTAATCTACGTTTGGGGAGCCAGATGCATGGATTCCAATGGGGGGGTGTTTTTTTGAAGCACGTGATTAGAGCCAGAGACTCTAATAGGCTTCACAATAGGGTGAGCACCCAGTTGTGTGACATAGCAAATTAATATTCGCTATTCTCACACTGATCCTCCTCCTGGCCAATCAGAAAGCGGTTGTGAGACCCGTCACCTGATTGGCTGAAAAGAACAGGCGATCCTCTTGAACGCTTTGGAGGAGGAGGGAGGAAACGCATGGTGGAAGCCCCTGCGATTCAGAGGAGGAGGAGATGCCCACCCGTCGCAGCGCTGCCCGCCCGGAACCTAGATGGGATAAGTGCTTGATGACCTAGCGCGAGACCCCCAGGAGGGGTGCAGGTGGCCCAACTGAGCGGGAGCGGGGGGTGCCACTGGCCAGGGGGTAGTTTTCCGCCCCCCCCAAAAAACACCAGCCACCACTATTTACAGCTCACTGTACATTAATTTAATGTGGGAAGAATGCTCAATACATTGGTGGTCACTATAAAGAATTCTAGCTAAAAAGATTGGTGTCAGTGGGAACATATCTGGGAGGCAGAAGGGGGCTCCTTGCTAGGAACCCCAAGCAAACTTTGGAGGAACCCTAGTTGAAAAAAGCTGCTCTAGAATGTAAATGAAATAGACATTGCAGAAAGAAATATTTGATCTAGGGTTTACTACCATTTATTGAACATTTTCAACTTGAGCTGTCTTTGTGAAAACAGTTTAAAGTGCTTGTAAACCCTGTAAAAATTTTTTTTTTTTAAAACCAACCTGCAAGACAAAGGCATAATGAGCTAGTATGACTAGCATACTAGCTCATTATGCATCACTTACCTTAGATCAGGGCCCCCGAAGCCGTCCTCGTCTCCCTCTCCAGCCGCAGCCATCGGCCATACTTCCGGGTATCGCCGCTCCAGCCAATCATAGTGCCGCTCCGGCGCTGTGATTGGCCGGAGCGGCGAAGACGTGACTCTGCGCATGCGCACGGGAGCCGTCAAATCCGGCTAAGCCGGATTTGTGAATGGGATTAACCCTATGAATGCGCCGTTGTCTACGGCGCGCTTGAGCCGTAGACACCGATGCATGTCATTTTTAGCAAATATCCCCTAAACCGTGTAGGTTTAGGCAATATTTCTTGCACCTACAGGTAAGCCTTAATCTAGGCTTACCTGTAGGTGCAAGTTGCATAAGTGGGTTTACAACCACTTTAATTGGTGGTATATATCTGCCTTAAATATCAGTGATTTTTTTTCCGTCTGAAATGGGGACGTTTTTGGAATTTTTGTTTCCTCAGACTACAGCAGCATCACCGTAATGTGACACCGTAATGTGACACCATGGAATTCACTCGCTTTCTTCCATTCTGAATAAACTGTGATGAGAAAATTTGTTATTTTCTGGGGAAATATTTTGTTATAGCTTGAAGCTGGAAGTAGGGACAGTGATGATAATGAGGTCTGGGCACCCTCAAAACTCAGAAATACTGTAGTACTTTTATTATAAATTTGGTAGTCTGTGTCATGAGTTAAATTATAATCTTTTGTCTGTAAAATCAGTATACACCCAGGCCACAAACATCTTGAATTCCATTTCAACAGACGTTTAAGTGGAATAAGCATTTCACTTTCACCTTTAGTTAAGCTCAGAAAATTCCAATTTCCAATGCTGCAATAACATTAATTAGAAGAATACTGATAAGAGATCTACTAATGAGACCTAGTGTATATCCCTTCACAGTATCTTTTACAGGTCTGGGTTTTAAAACCAGATGCCATTTTTAAAGGAATCGGGAAGGTTGTGTGGAAACCAATCTATAATTACATTAAACCAGTTGGTAATTACATTAATTACATCAATTTAGTCTGCTAGTCCAAGCTAACAACCTATTAGGCCAAGTTTTTTGCCCTACCATAAAATATTATAGCAGAAAACAGAATACACATTATTAGAGTCAAAACATAAAAGTGTTTCATAACTCCTGAACTGATAACATTACATCAAGAATAAGAACATATTCTCATGTATCAATTAACTACCAGAATGTTAAGATCAAACACACCTATATTAGGAGGTTGCGGAGGTGGGTTAGGCATATCGCATCTCCAAGTGATGTAGGCATCGGATACCTATCATATCTGTACTCATTTAAAAGGAGGTTGTGATTGATTTCAGGAGAAATTCTGTTGATCACACCCCACTGACCTTCGACAGCTTGATTGTGGAGGGAGTAAGCAGTATTAAATTCCTGCAAGTGCACATTTTAGAGGATCTTACCTGGACAACCAAAATCATGTCACTAACCAAGAAGGCACAACAGGGCCTATATTTTCTCCGCCGCCTTAAAAAAGCCAGTCTCCCTCCACCCATTCTTACTACATTCTATATGGGAACCATTGAAAGCGTGCTGACCAGCTGCATCATTGTCTGGTATGGGAACTGCAGTTCTGCTGACCACAAGACCCTGCAGCGGATAGTGAAGATGGCTGAAAAGATTATTGGTATCTCTCTCCCCTCCATCTTGGACATTTTCCATACACGATGCTCCAGCAAAGCTACCAGTATCGTGAGGGATCCTACCCATCCCTCTCACAGTCTCTTCCAGCTCTTGCCATCAGGTAGAAGGTACCGGAGTATCAAAACCAGAACTGTCAGACTGCTCAACAGTTTTTTCCCCCATCCTCTTTGAAACCTCTTCCACAACCCATAAATTGTGATCAGGAACGTCTCACTTCCCCTCTCTTTTACTCTTGAATATGCACTAGACACTTTTATAAACACTTGCTGCTACAAAGACTTTTGGAAATATACAGTTACGTAGTTCCCAGATGTGTATAGGTTTATAATATTTTTTTTTTATTCTTTGTATATTTATTTATAAATATGTTTAGCTTGTATGTAGCACCATGGCCCTGTGAGATACGACATTTTGTTCTACTGTATGTCTTTACGTGTAGTAGAATGACAATAAAGCTTGACTTGACTTGACTATGTACCTGGCTATTCAGGTTATCTGAATGTAACCTGTTGGAATCAGAAGATATTAGCGCATTTAGAAAACTGTATCTAAGGGTGGGGCAGCTGCAATGTTCGTTAACATTTTGACATCCCCTCATCCCCCTCATCCACTCCTCAGGCCTCTTGATTATTCAGGTTATTTCAATTTCCCCCTTAAGCACAAGTCTTTTTTTTTTATTACAGCCAACATTCATTTTTTGCCCAATGACCTTAACTGTGCCTCAACCCAAATAACTGAGAACATTGTTAAAGTGGAATTCCACCTAAAAGTGGAAGCTCCGCTTATCTGCCTCCTCCTTCCTCTCCTGTCACAGTCTGGAGTCAGGCTCAGAGGCCAGTAGCTATAGCAGCAGAGCAGGTATTCACACAGGTCACCCTGGCTGATGACACGGGTTCACCTGAGGTGCGGGGTCTAAGCACTGACCGGTATTCACCAGGGCTCCTAAAGGTGGAGATGGGCTTCGCTGCGTGTCAGTGCCAGGTCGCGGTCCTCAGATTAGCCCCACCAGGGGGTGAGCAAGCCGGGGTCCATAAACAGATAATACAGGTAGGGATCAAGCAGAGGCGTAGTCGGGGATGAGCCAAAAGTCGGTAACAGATAGTTGCAGGTTGGGATTCAGCAAAAGCGTAGTCGGGGACGAGCCAAAAGTCGGTAGTGAGTGGTAGCAAAGATGCGGTCGGCAGCAGTAGACAGGAGCAAGATATTGGCTGGTGAAGACACAATATTCTGGCAACCAGAAAGTGCAGGGACATGGCTTAAATCAGGAAGTTCCTGGGAGGAGCAAAGGGTTCAAGGTTCAAGGCAAACAAGATTCAAGACAAGAAAGATCATTCAAGGAATTGTCTAATGAACTATCCAAGGAGCTGTCCAGCATTCCAGGTGGCTCAGCAAGTAGAGTCACCACCAGACACACCAGAGGTCCCAAGTTTAAGCCCAGGTCCCAACAGTACTCCCCTCCTTCCAGGATGTCCCCTGGACGTCTTAGGGCCAGGTTTCTGAGGAAACCTCTGGTGGAATTCCCTTGTTAATCTAGGGGCATGAACATTCTTTTCAGGCTCCCAAGAATTTTCTTCTGGCCCATATCCTTCCCATTGAACCAAATATTGCAATTTGTTCCTAGAGATCCTGGAGTCAAGAATTTTTCCCATCACATATTCTTCTTCACCCTGTAACTCAACAGGTGGAGGAGGAGGATGAATTCTTCCATAAAAAGTATTTTCATGAAACTGCTTGAGTAGCGATATATGAAAAACAGGGTGAATCTTCATATTGTCAGGAAGTTTTAGGCGAAAAGTGACCGGGTTGATTTGAGCAGAAATCTCAAAAGGTCCCATAAACTTTTGACCCAAATTAGCACATGGAACCTGAACCTTTAAATTTTTGGTAGATAACCAAACTTTGTCACCTACCTGAAAGGTGGGAATAGACCTACGGTGTCTGTCAGCGGCCTTCTTGTAATATTCCTGCGCCTCCTTCAATGTATCAGTCAATCTCTCCTGGATCTCATGTAATGAAGTTAATCTGTTGGTAACAGCAGGAATTGAAGTTGAGATAGGGAGATCAGGAATAAAAACTGGATGATACCCGGTGTTTAAGAAAAATGGGCTTTGTGAAGTGGAGCTATGTTTAGAGTTATTATAAGCAAACTCTGCCGTAGGAAGGTAGTCCACCCAGTCATCCTGGAGATAACTCACAAAACATCGAAGGTATTGCTCCAGAGTTTGATTGGTCCTCTCGGTCTGACCATTAGACTGTGGATGAAAAGCTGAGGACAGATTAATTGTTACACCCAAAGCTGAGCAAAAACTTCTCCAAAATTTTGAGGTAAACTGTACCCCTCTGTCAGACACCACATCATCAGAAATTCCATGAAGTTTAAAAACCATTACCTCAGCAGTATGTTCGGCGGAGGGTACCCCCTTAACTGGAATAAAATGAGCCATCTTAGTGAGACGCTCAACGACTACCAGAATGGTTGTCATTCCTTTTGAAAGAGGAAGGTCGACCACAAAGTCCATAGAAATTGACCCCCATGGCCTAGATGGAACAGGCAGTGGTAGAAGTAACCCCAGAGGAGAAGATCGGGGTGTCTTATTGCGAGCACAGGTTAGACATGAAGCCACATATCTCTTTACATCTTTCTTGTACCCAGGCCACCAAAAGGAACGTGATAAGAGTTCTTCTGTCTTAGAAACCCCAAAATGACCAGCAAGTTTAGAGTCGTGTACCAACCTGAGGGCTTCTACCCGAACTGATTCAGGTACATAGAGGCAATACGCTTGAGTCCAAAAACCATTATTGTACTTGAGGTTTATGTCTTTAGGCGGGTTATTAAGAAGCGGGTCATTCTCATACCCCTCCTTGAGGAGATTAAGAAATGTCTTTGAACTCGTGGCCCCTAGAAAGTTCTTTGGAGACAGGATTGTACATTCAGAGTTGCTTTCCTGGAGAGGCCCAGGCAACATCCGTGATAGGGCATAAGCCTTACCATTCCTTGACCCAGGGCGGTATGAGATAACAAAATTGAACCTGGAGAAGAAAAGGGTCCAACGTGCTTGTCTAGATGACAACCTTTTAGCAGACCTAATAAATTCTAAATTTCTATGATCGGTGGGAACGGTTACAGGGTGCTTAGCCCCTTCCAGCAGATGCCTCCACTCAGAAAATGCTTCCTTAATTGCCAGCAGTTCCTTGTGTCCAATGTCATAATTCTTCTCGGCTGGAGACATCATTCGAGAGAAATAAGCGCAAGGATGAAGCTGCATTTTTTCTCCAATTCGCTGAGAAAGGATAGCTCCCACAGCAGAATTAGAAGCATCAACTTCTAGGATGAAAGGTAGTTCTGGATCTGGATGTACCAGTATTGGTGCAGAAGTGAAGAGTGTTTACTAAAGGCAGTCTGTGCCTCAGGTGACCACAAAAATGGTATCCCTTTCTTTGTCAGCTGTGTAATTGGAGCAATTACCTTGGAGAAATTCCTTATAAATCTTCTGTAAAAGTTGGCAAATCCAACAAATCGCTGTATCTCCTTAACATTCCTAGGGACAGGCCAATCCACCACTGCTTTGATCTTATCAGGATCCATGCTTACCCCTTCAGAAGAGATTATGTATCCCAAGAACTGGATCTGAGTTTGTTCAAACTCGCATTTCTCTAGTTTGATGTAAAGTTGATTCCGCCTTAGTCTCTCGAAAACAATACAGACATGTTTGCGGTGTTCTTCCAAAGTATCAGAGAAAATGAGAATGTCATCCAAATATGCTATTACAAACTGATCAAGCAAATCTCGAAAAACATCATTAATAAAATGTTGAAAAGTTGCAGGAGCATTGCAGAGCCCAAAGGGCATGACCAAAGACTCAAAATGTCCATATCTGGTTCTGAAAGCAGTTTTCCATTCATCTCCGGGACGAATGCGGACAAGGATGTATGCCCCCGTAAATCTAATTTAGTAAAGAGCTTGGCGGAGCGGAGTCTGTCAAGCATTTCTGGAATCAGTGGGAGTGGATAGCGATTCTTAATTGTGATCCTATTTAAATCTCTGTAGTCAATACACGGACGCAGGGTGGAGTCCTTTTTCACCACGAAGAATAAGGCTGCCCCAGCAGAAGAGGTTGAGTGTCTGATAAAACCCTTCTCTAGATTCTCATTAATCCACTCCCTGAGCACCTTCAGTTCAGGTTCTGATAAAGAATAAAGGCGCCCAAATGGTATTTCTGCCCCTGGAAGCAATTCAATGGGACAATCATAAGAGCGATGAGGAGGCAGCTGATCTGCGTTCTTTTTATCACAAACGTCACAAAACTCAAGATATTGTGGAGGTAGCTTGTCGTATGGCTTGGTAGTTGCCAAAACTGCTTGTAAATCTTGGGTTGGTGGAGGGCTTATTTGATAAGATTCTTTGCAATGTCTTTTGCAATGGTCAGATGTAAAGCTTAAAGAACGTGTTTCCCAGTTGATGGAGGGATTATGGATAGAGAACCAAGGGATGCCCAGGATAATAGGGAACTTGGGTGATGTGATCAGCTCAAAGCTGATAGTCTCCTGATGGTCAGTCTCGATTAGGAGTTTAAGCGGGATGGTCTCATGGGTAACTGGACCTGAAGACAAAGGTGAGCCATCCACAGTTTCCTTATCAATAGGGGCAAGCTTATTTCTTATTTGAAGGTTATTACTTTGGGCAAATTCGATGTCCATGAAGTTTCCCCCGGCCCCTGAGTCCAGCATAGCAGCGCAAGATATTTCATTGCTTTCCACAATAAGCCTTATTGGGATGACAAAGTGAGTTGATAAAGAATTAACTTTATTTGCTTCCTGAATCAAAGGAGAGACGGACTGAGAAATTGAGTTTATTTGTTCAGATACTGTAACATCCATTGCTGCAATTGTTCTTTTAAATTTATTGGGACAATTAACTGCATAATGTCCAGAGTCTCCACAATAAAGACACAAGTTCTCTGAACGTCGTCTTTCTTTCTCCTGAGTGGTAATAGATCTTTTAATAGCATCCACCTGCATAGGTTCAGGAGTGTCAAAATCAGGAAAAACTCTTGGACCCTTAGGAGGATACTGAGTAGTAGAAAAAACGCATGCCACCATTACTGCCTAGGATTCCCATTCTCTCCTTTCTCCTTTCAGTAAGTCTCTGATCAATTCGAATACATAATTTAATAAAAGCCTCGAGGTCGTCAGAACTTTCTACTCTGGCAAGCTCATCTTTTACTTGCTCTGAGAGTCCTTGACGGAACTGACTTTTTTGTGCTGCTGGATTCCAATTGGTATCTGAGATCCAACGTTGGAATTCAGTTGTGTACTCTGCAACAGAGCGTCTACCCTGCCGTAAATTGTGCAAATTTGCCTCAGCAGTAGCACAGCGGTTAGGATCATCGAAAACTTGGTTCATCGCAGCCACAAAAGAATCTAAATCATCCAGGACGACATCATCTTTCTCCACATAAGGGGAGGCCCAGGCTAAAGCTTCCTCAGTCAGGAGGTTGATAATAAACAGCACCTTTTTCCTGTCAGAAGTAAATGCAGCAGGTTGCATCTGAAAGTATATACGACATTGATTAAGGAACCCTCTATAATGGCGGCGGTCTCCATTAAACTTAAGTGGTAGGGGCATTCGTGCATTAGTATCTACGGCAGCGGTATCTCGGACATGAAAATCCCGCAATTGTTTATTCAGATCAAGGATTTCCTCTTGTAGTGCTTTTACTTCAATCTGTAACTCAGAAATTTTTTCCTGGTAGTTAACACCAAATGTCTGCAACTCAGCGATTTGCACCCTGAGAGGAGCTACAGCAGCTGCTACAACGGCCTCCATGTTTTGGGCCAGAATATTCTGTCACGGTCTGGAGTCAGGCTCAGAGGCCAGTAGCTATAGCAGCAGAGCAGGTATTCACACAGGTCACCCTGGCTGATGACACGGGTTCACCTGAGGTGCGGGGTCTAAGCACTGACCGGTATTCACCAGGGCTCCTAAAGGTGGAGCTGGGCTTCGCTGCATGTCAGTGCCAGGTCGCGGTCCTCAGATTAGCCCCACCAGGGGGTGAGCAAGCCGGGGTCCAGAAACAGATAATACAGGTAGGGATCAAGCAGAAGCGTAGTCGGGGACGAGCCAAAAGTCGGTAGTGAGTGGTAGCAAAGATGCGGTCGGCAGCAGTAGACAGGAGCAAGATATTGGCTGGTGAAGACACAATATTCTGCCAACCAGAAAGTGCAGGGACATGGCTTACATCAGGAAGTTCCTGGGAGGAGCAAAGGGTTCAAGGTTCAAGGCAAACAAGATTCAAGACAAGAAAGATCATTCAAGGAATTGTCTAATTAACTATCCAAGGAGCTGTCCAGCATTCCAGGTGGCTCAGCAAGTAGAGTCACCACCAGACACACCAGAAGTCCCAGGTTCAAGCCCAGGTCCTAACATCTCCTGTGCCACATTTGGCACCTTTCGGTGGGAACGGGTACCTGTTTTTGACAGGTACCCGTCCCCACTTTCGAGAGATCGCTCTGTGCGAAGATCACTTGGAGGTTCAGCCCCCTCCTCCTTTTGGGCCATTCAGAAATCACAGCGTGCTTTGCACATGTGCAGTAGTGAACCAGCTGTGAAGCCGAAAGGCTTCACTGCAGGTTTCCCTTACCCGAATGGCGGCGGCAGCACCCGAGAGCCGATAGAAACATTGACTGGGGTGCTGACATCGCTGGATTCCAGGACAGGTAAGTGTCCTAATATTAAAAGTCAGCAGCTACAGTATGTGTAGCTGCTGAATTTTAATTTGTTGTTGGGGGGAGGGGCCGGATTCCACTTTAAGTGTTTTTATTTTTAATCTCTTTTTTGTTTTTGTCTAATTGTCCCTCTTCTTTTGTAATAACTTTTTCTGTAAATATTTTGTCTGTACCGTTTTACCTTTTTTCTTATGAAATTATATTTTAAAATGGTAAAAATTGTCTTTAATGCGCTAAGCCAGAATTTACACAATCCCTGTCTCTTTGAAGAGTGTTACAATACTGTAAATCTCTACCTGTTGGTCTTGACAGTGTATTATAGGCATTTCTTAAAAGTCATGATTGTTATTGCAGATATTGTGAACAGTTGTGTTTCTGATAAAAAATGCATGGGGATTGATTTACTAAAACTGGAGAGTGCAAAAGTAGAAACCGCTCCCGGGTTTTTTGTCAAAGCTTAATTGAACAAGCTCAAGAAGCTGATTGGCTACCATGCACAGCTGCACTAGATTTTGCACTCTACGATTTTAGTAAATCAACCCCACAGTGTCAGCTGTTTGGTGTGTAACAGGTTAACTGCCTAGGTAACTAAACCAAGTGCTGATTGCTCTGTCTGCTGGCATCCAAATGTGGCTAGATTGATCTTTGTGCAGGGTGAGGCTGAGAACCATAGTGTATTGGTGGCAGCTTGGTGAGATCTGACATTGACCTTGGTGGCAGCAGCCCTTTTGTTGTATCTAATCAGGTTCCTGCCAATAAAGATTTCATAAATATCTAAATATACAGTGCTGTGCTGACAAATGATTCAATTGAAAAGTCTAAGTGGTACAAAAAATCATATGAAATTGTATAGACCCTCGGTGAAAAGAATAAACAACTCTTCCAATGTGTAAAGCACATTTTCAAAATACAGTTAAAGAGGACACAGCGTGCCCTTTCTAAAGTGGGCATGCGCCGAATACATTGGCGCATGCGCAGAAGACATCGGCGTACAGGGACTTTGTAAATTTCTCTTAAACCGTGTAGGTTTAGGAGATATTTCCAGCACCTACAGGTAAGCCTTAATATACACTTTACCTGTAGGTACAACCACTTTAAGGTAAGGGTGGAGATGCTGGGCTAGCACAGACAGTAATTAGACACTCCCAGAAGAGGTGACGGCTATGACATACAAGGAGGGAGCTGACTGTGCTAATTGACTCTTCTTGCCGTATTCAATTTTCTAGTGAGTTCAGAAGAAATTACACACTGAACACATCATTTACAGTATGGAAAGGAAAAACACTGCCAAAAAGCTTTTTAAAATACTTGATTTTCTTAATTTTTTTTTAGCTTCCCTTTTTAAGTTGGGACAAAGAAGTTGATTTACCAAAAGCGAACAGGTTGTTTACTTTGCAAGGGAAATTTGACTTAGCTTAGTGAATGTGGTGAGGATTCACTTTGCAAAGAATACCTTGTAAAAGTACAGTAGAAAGGAAGCCAGCATAGCTTCACCTCATTCACTAGGCTGAGGGAAAATTCCCTTTAATAAATCAACCCCAAAGTCTCTCCAGTGACCAATAATGAAAAGAACAATGTTCTAGGTGCAGTAACCTTGAGATTTTAGTTCAATAATAAGATTAATTAAATATTATTTCAGGCTAAAAATCTCTGTTTAAAAATAAATAAATAATTCAGGCTGATTTTACAAGATTATTGTACTTTAAGAGCCCATTCACACAGGGGCGTCTTTGGATCCGACTCCAAATCGCCCCAGGTCGCCCCTAGTCGCCTCAGGTCGCGCTGGCTGAAGAAATCAATGTAAGTTAATGGAGCCGTCCTTATGCACACTACTGCAGTCGCTCCGACTTCAAAAAAGGTCCCTGTACTACTTCAATCCGACTCCTAGGCGACCTGTAACCATCCATTTCAATGGGAGTCGCCTCTCACTGTCTTAATAGGAGCAACTCTCCAGGAAGAAAACATACAAATTCAGGCAAACCTCTCCCTCCCCCCTCCCTCCCTCCCACAGAGCTGATTCTTGTTTGATTGGCCACTGGAATGTCTCCTGTCCTGCAGGCAACTTGGAGTTGCCTTGTAAATAGCTCCAGGTCGCGCTGTGATTCATACTCAAATCGTGTCTGAGTTGCCTCATAAAATCGTGCTGGAAGTCGTGTTGCCCCTGTGTGAATGGGCTCTAAACATTATGTTTGTCTAATTGCATACAACCAAAAGTAGTTTATCCATTGCTGTTCAATCCCTAGTTGACTGTTCAAGTTTTACATTTGTAAAACCCTAGCCACGTTTAGACTTGCTACCATCCATGACCTTAAAAATGTTCCATGTTGCTAAGCACTGTAAGAGATGTGTTGTCCAGACTATATTTAATACACCCACACAGACTAGAAAAATAATCAAATCTAACCTTTACAGCTAAAATAAAGACACCATTAACTTAACTTTGACAGTAATTACTAACATATAGCTACATATGGAGATAAAAGTTGAGAATAATTGTTGGATATATATCGTGCATAAAAATTACTTGAGCAACAGAAAGGGAAGCCGCTCAGGTGTGGATGTCTTCAGGATAATCACTTCTTTTAGAGCCACGGGTACAAGCAATGCACATATGAGGCAAAACAAAAGAAAGAGTTCTTCTGGACAGCCGCACTCCAAATAAAAATTGCCTTTATTGTAAAATCCAAAATCCAAAACAGCACTACAAGTCACAGCACACCGGTCAAGCTGACGCGTTTCACACTGTACTAGTGTTTAATCATAGCTATGACTTGTAGTGCTGTTTTGGATTTTGGATTTTACAATAAAGGAAATTTTTGTTCGGAGTGCGGCTGTCCAGAAGAACGCTTTCTTTTGTTTTGCTTCATAAAAAATACTTAGCTGCCTTCCGGTAGTCCTTTACATGGGCTTTGACCACTTGCTGTCTGGCTACTTAAGATAAACAGCTGGATGGCTCACTGCTGAGGGCAGGAGGATGTATTAAAATGTCCTCCTGCTCTCACCGCTCATGTGGGACCTCTAGGGTGTGCAGCGGTGCATCCTGTGATCGCTTTGGTCACAGCAGATCACAGAGCGAGGTACAGGGCCAATGCATGCGGTCAGTGTTCTGTTACCTCTCCTGCTCATCACAGTAGAAAACTGTGTGTGTTTTTTTTTTAACACAGTGGGGTTGATTTAATTAGCCACTTCATCTCCAGAAGATTTACTCCCCTTCATGACCAGGCCATTTGTTTGAGATACGGCACTGCGTACTTTGACTGACAATTGCGCAGTTATATGATGATGTACCAAAATAAAATGTATGTCCTTTTTTCCCCATAAATAGAGCTTTCTTTTGGTGTTATTTGATCACCTCTGTGGTTTAAATTTTTTGCGCTATAAACAAAAAAAGACAGATAATTTTGAAAAAAAAGCATTTCTTCATAAATTCATGCAAAAATTCTGCTCCATATCTTAGGTAAAAAAAATGCCAATAAGCATATATTGATTGGTTTGTACAAAAGTTATAGCATCTACAAACTATGTGATATCTTATTTATTTATTTCTAATAATGGTGGCGATCAGGGACTTGTGATATTGCGGTGGACAGTCTGACACTAACTGACACTTTTGACACTTTTTGGGGACCAGCGACACTAATACAGTGATCAGTGCTAAAAATATGCACCATCACTGTACTAATTACACTGGCTGGGAAGGGGTTAACATCAGGGGCAATCAAAGGGTTAACTGTGTGCCTAGCTAGTGTGTTAGTGTAGTGTGGGAGGTATTTTTACTAGGGGGAGACATGGACACAGAATCCATGCCTTCCCTACTGACAGAGTGGTGGTCTGCCTTGTTTACATAGGCAGACTGCCGTTCTGCCTCTGTGCTGAATGATCAATGGGAGCCGGCAGACATCGAGTCCACAGTACCCGCAAGATCAGCTCCCGCTGTGTATAATCATAGCAGGAGTGGGGCGGCAGCGTGCATTCGCGCCCCAGACCCGGTAGTGTTGGATCACGTACTAGGTACGTGATCCAGCGCAGTAAGTTATACAGATGGCAAGCGATTTAATCAGAGCGCAAAATCTGGTGCAGCTGTGCATGGTAGCCAATCAGCTTCTAACTTCAGTTTGTTCAGTTAAGCTTTGACAAAAAAAAAACCTGGAAGCTGATTGGTTTCTGTGCAGAACTTCACCAGATTTTGCACTCTCCAGTTTTAGTAGTTCAACCCCAGAATCACTAGAGCAACCAGCCAATTTCCCTGATCATTAGACACCCCAGTACAGTGTCACTGTACCTGATTTGTGTTTTTTGTTTTACCAAAGAAATAAAGTGGCAGAATATGCTTTGTCTTAAATGTATAACTAAAAATTATTTATTTGCAATGTTTTATAGCCGCTGCTTAACCACTTCCCGCCCGGCCTATAGCAGAATGACAGCCTCTGAAGCTCTTTACCACATAATCAGATGTGTCCAATCACGGCTGATCACGATGTAAACAGGAAGAGCCGTTGATCGGCTCTTCCTCACTCGCGTCTGACAGACGCGAGTAGAGGAGAGCCGATCGGCTGCTCTCCTGACAGGGGGGGTCGGTGCTGATTGTTTATCAGCACAGCCCCCCCATCAGATACGCGCCCAGGACCACCAGATTCCCACCAGGACCACCAGGGATGGCCACCACACTGGACCACCAGGTATGCCACCCTAGACCACCAGGGATATGCCAATCAGTGCCCAGGCAGCTGCCAATCAGTGCCCAGGCAACTGCCAATCAATGCACATCAGCAAGTGCCATCAGTGATGCCTATCAGTGCCATCTATCAGTGCCGCATATCAGTGCCCATCAGTGCCCAGCATTGCCGTTTATCAGTGCCCAGCAGTGCCGCCTATCAGTACCCATCAGTGCAGCCTTTCAGTGCCCATCAGTGTCACCTCTCAGTGCCCATCAGTGCCCACCAGTGCCACCCATGAGTGTCCATCAGTGCCACCTATCAATGCCCATCAGTGCTGCATATCAGTGCCACTCATCAGTGCCGTCTACCAGTGCCCATTAGTGCCGCCTATCAGTGCCCATCGTCAGTGCCCATTCGTGCCACCTCATTGGTGCCGCCTTATCAGTGCCTGTCAGTGCCGCCTTATCAGTGCCCATCAGTGAAGGAGAAAACATACTTATTTACAAAATTTTATAACAGAAAAAAAGAAAAACGTTTTTTTTCAAAATTTTCGGCCTTTTTTTATTTGTTTAGCAAAAAATAAAAACCACAGAGGTGATCAAATACCACCAAAAGAAAGCTCCTTTTGTGGGAACAAAATGATAAAAATTCTGTTTGGGTACAATGTAGCATGACCGCGCAATTGTCATTTAAACAGGGACAGTGATGAAAGCTGAAAATTGGCTTGGGCAGGAAGGGGGTGTAAGTGCCTTATACTGAAGTGGTTAAAACTTATTTTTTTTCAACATTTTCAGTATTTTTTTTTATATACTGTAGTAAAAAAACAAAAAAAAGTGGTGATTAAATACCACTAAAATAAACCTGCGGTTTCCCGTGGCGTCAGATGGGGTGGGTGGCTCCGCCCTCAGCTATAAGAGCTGTCATGGCAGGAGTAGCGTCACTCGACTGGAACCTCCTATGAAGCCGCATTAGTAGCGGCTTTTATTTTATTTTTTTCGGTATGGTCTGAGCTACATCGCTGGACTTTTTCCTTTTTTCTTTTTTAATAAAGGACTTGTCCCGAGCTGGCTCTTGTTTTTTTTTCCATTTTTGACACTTTTTTTGGTGAAATGGTAGGGGTACAATGTACCCCGTTACCAATTCACATACGGGGGGCGGGATCTGGGGGTCCCTTTGTTAAAGGGGGCTTCCAGATTCCGATAAGCCCCCAGCCCGCATACCCCCACAACCACTGGGCAAGGGTTGTGGGGATGAGGCCCTTGTCCCCATTAACATTGGGACATGGTGCTTTGGGATCCAGACCCCAAAGCATCCTCCCTATGTTGAGGGCATGTGGCCTGGTACAGTTCAGGAGGGGGGGCACTCTCTCATCCCCCCCTCTTTTCCTGCGGCCTGCCAGGTTGCGTGCTCGGATAAGGGTCTGGTATGGATTTTTTGGGGACCCCTACGCCATTTTATTTTAAATTTTGGCGCGGGGTTCCCCTTAAAATCCATGCTAGACCTGTAGGGCCTGGTATGGAATTTGAGGGGGACCCCTACCCCATTTAAAAAAAAAAAATTGGTGCAGGATTCCCATTAATATCCATACCAGACCTGAAGGGCCTGGTATGGAATTTGGGGGGACCCCCTCGCAATTTTTTTTAATTTTGGTTTGGGGTTCCCCTTAATATTCATACCAGACCCAAAGGGCCTGGTCATGGACTGGGGGGAACCCATGCCGTTTTTTTCAATGAATTTTATCTGTATTGCCGGGACCCAACAATTCATTACAGCCGCAATCAGTTTTAATTGACTTTTTTTTCTTTAAGAAATATCATTTTGCTGCAGGGACTGTTCTAAACACGGGAAAAATGCGCCACTTTACAGGCATACTATAGACACCCCCTAGGTATGAAATTTAAAGGAATATTTCACTTTTATTGTTTCACTTTAAGCATTATTAAAATCTCGAAAAAACGTCAGTTTTTAAAACTTTTTTTGCATTGATACATGTCCCCTGGGGCAGGACCCGGGTCCCCCAACACTTTTTGTGACAATAACTTGCATATAAGCCTTAAAAATTTGCACTTTTAGTTTTTCATGTTAGTGTCCCATAGACGTTAACAGGATTCCGCGGCTTTCGAATTTTCCCCAAACTCAGCATATTGTTCGGTGTTCACCAGAACATCCGAACAACCACAGTTCGGCCCGAACTTATGCTCGGGCCGAACCGTTCACCCATCCCTACTGGTGACAGATCGCACTGCAGTGCGGCACGATCCGGGAGGACATCATATGACATCCACCCGAATCGAGAGAAACCCCACCTGGCCGTCATTTTGCTATATGCCTCAAATCAAGGCCCAACTCTCAAAAGCATCCTCTGGTGGGGGCTGCAATTATCAGCATCCTCTCTAATTTGTGTTATTTTTATAGGCTGCAGGAGAAGCAAAAATGTGTGTGAAAAGTGCAGCTATGATATAAAGCTGAACTCCAGTGAGGTAACAAAAGACAACAATTCAAGTCACTTATGCATTTATTTATTTAAAAATGATTATCTAAATCTTTATGGGTTGATTTACTTAAGACAAATAGGCTGTTTAATTTGCAGGAAATGTATCCCTTAGCTTAGTGAATGTGGTGAAAATTCACATTGCAAAGAATACAAATTATATGGAAGAAAAAAAAACCGGTATTTTTGCTTGCATGTGATTGCATATTGGAAGTCAGCAGAGCTGCATCTCATTCACTAAGCTAAAGTGAAAATTCCCTTGCAAAGTGTAAAGCCTATTTGCCTTTAGTAAATCAAGCCCTTTATGTTAGCGTCCTGCAAACCCCCTGCACAACAAGCTTCATACTAGGAAAGAAACTGAAATACGAGTTAGGCCTCGTACACACGGCCGAGATTCTCGTCGAAAAAAACATGTCGTTTTTTTCGACGAGATTCTTGGACAAGAAAATTGTCCCGGCCGAGTGTACACATGCTCGATTCAAAGAACCCGCGGTTCTTTGAATGGAGCGTACGCGGTGACGTTATCGATTACGACGAGCATGCGCTCGTCACATTCGATGCCGTCGCCGCCATCTTGGTATACCCTATCTATGCCTAGGAAGCTACCGCAAATGCGTCGAAGTCATTTCGAGCATGCGCGGGCTTCCCGGCGAAAAGGTAAGTGTACACACACACAATTTTCTCGTCGAGAAACAGGCTGACGAGAATCTCGACGAGAAAATAGAGAGCAGGATCTCTATTTTCTCGTCGAGATTCTTGTCGCTTTTCTTGACGAGAAACCATACACACGAACGAATTTCGTGTGTACGAGGCTTTAGTCCATCTAACTGTGAAATTGCTGCCACTGGAGAGAACAAGTTGATCAGAGTGATGACCCTGTCATTGTGCTGATTCTCCTTCTCCTTCTCCTTCTCCTTCTCCTGACCAAGTTGTGTGTCAGAGAAATCCTCTATCCAGTCGCGCCAGCCAGCGCCCTGCACGCACGTGCGGCGGAACGGCGCTTCGGCACATGCGCCTACGTGGGACAACGCTTCGGCGCATGCGCGTGCGCGAGCCGGTGGAACACGCGCACGCATGCACGCTTATGCGCCAATAGGAATACAGGGGGGCCTATATAAAGAGGCCTCTCTGCACTGACAGGTTGCTGGTTTGATGTCAGCTTTTCTGTGTACCTTGTTTCCTGAATCTACCTGAACTCATGTTGTGACCCGGATCGGCTTGACTCCTCTATCATCTCTCCTGGACCTGATCCCCGGCTTGTTATATGGACTTCTGCCTTCACCTGTGTTTGACCCTCGGCCTGTGACTCTGATCTGCTGCCTATCTCCAGCCCTTGACCTCCTGCCTGCCGTACCTCCAGCCCTGACCTGCTTCTGGCACTTGTCTGGACTTTTACCTGTCTGCTGTGTTAGACCCTCGGCCCGAACCTCCAACTTCAGCAGCCCCTATCCGGACTCAGTCTCCACCTGCCTCCACAGACCCTTTTGCTGCTTGGACTGTACCTGTCAGCCAGTTCCTGCTTAAGCCCGCTCTTGCTCGGTATTTGACCCTCAGCCTACTCTCGGTCTACTCAGCACTACCAGATCATCTAGCAAAACTCCTCCACCTGCTGGTAGCCAGTGCCTCTTTGCGCCATCCTCTCCCTGTCTCACCTCCAGGGGGCGAAGTGCATCAGGTCGCAAGGGTGAACCGCTCTCGGCATCTCAGCCTCGGTAAGTACTTACCTGACACTACAAACCAGCCAGATGTCTGAGGCCGACAGAGCGCATTCCCCATTTGACATCCTCTGTCAGCAGGTCACCGCACTAACCAACGCGGTTCAGAAATTGCAAGAGGGTTATACCCAAATGGATGGCCGCCTTCAGCAACTTACCGGATCGCTAGGACCAGCATCCCCAGCTGCAGCCTCGGCAAGTCCTACCGTAGTGATGGCTTCCCCTGAACCCAGGGTTCCCATGCCCGAACGATTCTCGGGCGTCCGCAAAAAATATCGGGCCTTCAAGAACGCTTGCTCCCTTTACCTCGCTCTTCAACCCAGGACTTTTTCTTCAGAAGTGGTAAAGGTGGGGTTCATCATTTCTCTCTTAACTGATGAACCGCAAGCCTGGGCCCATGGTCTGATGGAGCAAAGGAGCCCTGTACTGAATTCCGTGGATACCTTTTTTGAGAGCATGGCGCAATTATATGACGATCTCCAGCGCTCGGCCACAGCTGAGTCTGTTCTCCACAGCTTGTCCCAGGGGAGAAGGCCGGTGAAGAATTACACGGCAGAATTCAGGAAGTGGTCAGCCGATACTGGCTGGAATGAGGCGGCTCTCAAATACCAGTACCGCCAAGGACTGTCCAACGCCCTCAAGGATGAACTGGCCAGGATAGGAACTCCCGCTTCTTTGAAAGCTTTGATCCAGTCTGCCACCCAGCTTGACAGGCGCTTGCGTGAGCGACGCTCTGAGCGTTTCCAGACTGCCCGTCCTAGCTCGACTCCACCCAGATCAGCTCCTGCCTATCCATCTTTCCCGGCTCCTGCAGCATCATTTCTCCCCGAACCTGAACCTTTGCAGCTTGGATTGGTCCGGCCTCCCCTTACTCCTGAAGAGAAACAGGGCAGGCGTCAAGCCAACTTATGCCTTTACTGTGGGGGTACAGGTCATTTCCTCCATAGCTGCCCGGTGAGACCCAGTAAGTCTTTCTGGCATTCCACAGACTTACGTTGTTCTCTTTATCTCCCTACAGCTACCGGAAGGGGCAACCCGCCTAGCGGCAATTATTGATTCCAGAGCCTGCAGCTGTTTCCTGGACTCTTCGCTTGCTTCAAAATTCCACTTCCCTCTGCAAACCAAGGACCATTGCCTTCAGGTACATCTGGCGAATGGATCCCTGCCCCGCTCAGGGCTGATTACGCAAGAAACTAAACCCATCCTTGCCATCACTGATTCTGGCCACCGAGAGTTCCTCCGGTTAGACCTCATTCCCTCTATTTTTCCCCTATCTGAGACTGAGTTAAAGGCCCTCAAGGCCTACATAGATGAAAACCTGGAAAATAAATTAATTCGCCCCTCTTCTTCTCCAGCCGGTGCAGGGATCTTTTTTGTCGAAAAGAAAGATGGCTCCCTGAGGCCCTGCATCGACTACAGGGAGCTAAACAAAATTACCATCAAAAACAGATACCCGCTGCCTCTTATCCCGGAGTTGTTCCAACGGCTCCGATCTGCTCGGATCTTCTCCAAACTGGACCTTCGGGGGCCTATAACCTCATCCGGATCAGGGCTGGAGACGAATGGAAGACCGTTTTCAGATCTAGATTCGGACATTATGAATACCTGGTCATGCCATTCGGGCTTTGTAATGCTCCAGCCACTTTCCAGCACCTGGTCAATGACATCTTCCGAGAACACCTTGATGACTTCCTAGTGGTATATCTGGACGATATCTTAATTTTCTCTGCCTCTGTTGAACTACACCGGATTCATGTCACAAAGGTCCTCACTATCCTTAGGGAACACAGACTTTATCTCAAAGCTGAAAAATGCGACTTTGAGAAAACCACCGTGCAATGTCTCGGATTTATCGTCTCCACCGATGGGGTCGCAATGGACCCGCAGAAGGTCAAGGCAATCCAGGAATGGCCAGCTCCAATGGACAAAAAGGGGGTACAACGGTTCATAGGCTTTGCCAACTTTTATAGGAGGTTCATCGTTGGGTTCTCCTCTTTTGTGGCACCTATCACCCAACTGACACGTCAGGGCAACCGTTTCCATTGGTCGCAGGGAGCCCAGGAAGCTTTCATCAAATTGAAAGACGCATTCACTTCAGCACCTGTGTTGCAGCACCCAGATCCTTCACTACCATTTACACTGGAAGTAGACCCTTCCGAGACAGCCACTGGGGCCATCCTCTCCCAACGGCAGGGCCCCAAATCCCTTCTACACCGGTAGCCCTTGCCTCCCAGAAACTAACCCCTCCGGAACGGAACTATGACGTTGGAGACCGAGAACTACTGGCCATTAAATTCGCGCTGGAAGAATGGCGATACCTTCTGGAGGGTGCATCTCACCCTGTCATGATCTTCACGGACCATAAAAACCTGGAGTATCTGAGGACAGCAAAACGTCTATGACCCAGGCAAGCCCGTTGGGCCCTCTTCTTCACCAGGTTTAATTTCCATATTAAAATAGGTATCAAAATACAACCGCTCCTAATATCTTGTACCACCACTGCGCCAATACAAAAAAATGTGAAAAAATATATTTAACTAAAGCTGCCACTTAAAATGATAAATATGAAAACAGAATTTAAACCTAAAAACACGCAGGTGAAAATTAGGAGAAAATGTAGCGCTAATAAACGAAAATCACTAAACTAATATAATAACATTCACTAGTGAAACTGTGATAATCAAATTGTACTCCACGTGACATGTGATAAAATTCAAAAACAATAGTCCATAAAGTGAAATAATGTTCCAAAGAAGAAAGAAATATTCCAAAAAGAGATGTGTAGTCTTCTTAATAGAGAATATCTTCCACCCCACCGTGCACGTATCAGCTCCCCTTTGAAAATACACTCACCAGCTGTAAATGCCTCCCACTCTCGTGTTCGGCTCAAAGGCTTGCTAGTTAACCACTAGAAGGTGAACGACCATCAGCTGAAAGCTTGTGTGTCAACACAGGATGTTCCATACATGTAAAAATAAAAAGGTGCTCCAATAGTGTAAAATAGTAACGACCAAATTTATTCAAATACACAACCACACTTCAAATATTACACTCACATGATGTGAAAATAAAACCAGCCTTAAATCAATCACAGCAAGCAGAAAAAAGTGTAAGATGGCACTGCAGTGATTTGCGGTCACGGCGGACCCAAGGTGTACGCTCGGTACAGGTCTCTCACCCCCTCCTGAGCTCCGGGTCACAGCAGCCGTGTAGCGTTCTTAGCCTCAGCGTGTCACGATAATGTCAATAATAATGCAGCCATGCACCCGACGTTTCGTCACTAGGACTTATTCATGGGATTGGCTGCTCATTCCCTCACAACTTCCCTTTATGCTTTCCCACCTGCCTCTCACCAGAACTTCAATCCTGCACCTGCACACTTCCTGTGTCCCCATGACCGCAAAGTGCTAACATGCCGATGCCCGGTGACACACAGACATAACAGCTTGCGCTTGTTAGTGTGTAAAAAAATGCAAAACAATAGTTTAAATGGTTTAAAGCCTCACTGTTGAGAGTATGGTGTGCAGCAAACTAATAATAATACAAATAAAATGGAACACAAATCCATTTCAAATTTAAAATCATACCTGAAAAGAGAACCACTATAATTTGGTATAATAATTAATGGGGCTTAAGAAGCATCTATTTAGCAGGTCATAATGATTGCTAAAAACTAATTTAACTGTATCAAAAATACAGGAAAATAATTACATTTATTAAAATTATTAAAATTATTAAAATCTCCTCTAACAAAATAAGGAGGGCTGTCACATACATGATGTAACAATGGATGGTCTCATCAAAAGGGTCGTAAATGAGCCATCCACCGCAACACCCCAAATCCCAGAGCCATTCGGCACATGATGGCAACTGTGCTTCAAATTAACCCCGGATTCAGGTATATTTACAGGCACCAATGGTAAAGCCAAATAACTGCTGTCTGTAAGACCTCCCTCTTTTAAATAAAAACGTCACAATCGCAAAAGGCGAGGGGAAGACACTGTATAGAAACGTGCAAGTTACTGCACAATCCCAAACAGTGTCAACCCACATGGAACTAGATGCTCACTAATCAAATGAGCCTAATTATACGTAATATGAAGAATAATAAAAAAATGTGAAGAATAATAAAAAAACACCAAATCTTATTGGAACAGGCACAGTAGACAATTATTATAGAAAAAATCATTCTAAAAAAGTAGGAAAAAATAAAATGATCACTATAATTACTACAAAGCTGGTCAGAAATTATTAATAAAACAGTTTAAGTCAACTTCAATGTTTAACCCTCTAGGGCTAAGACACTTGAGCAGAAAAATCCAGCGGGTTTCCCTTTGGGACAGGTCTCTCACCCTGTTGGAACCCCTCCAGGCTGGATAGACAACATCTATCCCACAAAATTGTAATAAAGACGGATCCTGGTTGTGCTTTTCCTTAAAGTGTAATGACACACTATGGAAGCGGAACCCCTTTCTTATATTTGATAAATGTTCAGATATTCGTACCCTCAGAAGCCTTTTGGTCCTTCCTACATACAGTAATCCGCATGGACACCACATTAAGTACACCACATGTGTGGAATTACACGTGATGAATTCATTAATGTCAAAGGACTCCCCATCACTACTAGAGACTTCAGTTTTTCCTCTATTGCTTACCCTAACAGTCCTACAGCAAATGCATTTTCTACAGGCAAAAAAACCTTTTAAGTCAATCTTTAGAAATTGCTTATCTGGGGGGTCCAAAATCTTCCTTACTACTTGGTCACCGAAATTGGGGGCACGCCTGTATATAAATTTCGGTTGTTGAGTTATTATTTGCCCAAGATGTCTGTCCCTCCCAAGTATATGCCAGTGTTTTTTATAGATGTTTTCGATCTCTTTATACTGGCAATGGAAGTTAGAAATGAACCCCAGTTGGTGTTCAGTTTTTGGTATCTCCTCTGTAGATTTTTTTCTCAGGCATTGTTCTCTTGGTATCTCAGATACCTCCTGGATTATTTCATTTAAAGAGCCTTCTGTATATCCCTTCTGCAGAAATTTTGTCTTCAATAGTTGGGATTGTAGTTGGTAATCTGACAACTTCGTGCAGTTACTACGGACCCTCAACATTTGGCCTTTTGGAATGTTCCTAATCCATGATGGATGATGTCCACTTCCTATTGACAGATAACTATTCCGATCCGTCGGTTTAAAGAATACTTTAGTATTCAGTCTATTGTTATCCTTTTCAATGGTTAAATCCAGAAAATTCACAGTCTCATCACTTATCTGATATTCCAATTTAATGTTATTCACATTATGATTTAGACCCTCTAAGAAGTCCACAACAGATTCACGTGTTCCCTCCCAAATAAACAGGAGGTCATCAATGAACCTGCGGTAAAACTTCAACTGTGGGAGCTGTTTACTGAACACCTGCCTATCCTCCCATTCAGCCATGAACAGGTTGGCGAGGCTAGGAGCATATTTGGCTCCCATAGCCACGCCAACCTGCTGCGAATAGAATTGTCCCTGCCACCAAAAGTAATTGTGTGACATGCAATATTCTAATGCATGTCCCAAGAACCTTTTTTGTGTATACGGGATATCATCCCTTTTGCTCAAGGCCCAGTTAAGCGCTAATGCTGCATCTTCATGTTGGATGATGGTATACAAAGAGCACACATCAGCTGTCACCAAATAGGTTTCAGCAGTGGTGCTAAGTTGAATATCTTCCATCAGTTGCAGTAATTCTGAAGTGTCCTTCAAGTAGGCCTTGGTTGCCTTTACACTAGGCTGGAGGAACTTATCTAGATATTCACCCAATCTGGCTGTTACCGATCCTATTCCCTTAACTATAGGGCGGGCTGGAGGATTTTGACTGTTCTTGTGGATTTTAGGTAACGTGTAGATGATGGGAATTCTACATGCACTGGGTACCAAATATCGTCTCTCCTTGGAGTTTAGGGCATTAATGCCATAGCCCCACTCCACTAATAACTCCAACTGAGTAGAGAAAGAATCTGTTGGATCACTTCCAAGTTTTTTGTACGTCACGTTATCTTCCAATAATTCATTCAATTGTTGACTGTAAAAAGTTTTGTCCATCACCACCACCCCTCCCCCCCTTATCAGCGGGGCGCACAATGATGTCCTTCCTTTTTTCAAGTGATCTGATGCCCTCTTTAATATATTCAGGATTGACTCTTTTCTTAGGAGCCAGTTCTTCAATATCCTTCAGCACCAGGCTTTTGAAGACTTCAATGAAATGGTTACTTGGATTCTGGGGATTGAATATGGATTTATTTTTCAATCCGCTATCAATTCTCTCAGTAGTGTAAGTGACCTTTTGCGAAACTTCCGCTGTTTGGCTCAGAAAATATTTTTTCATGTTTAAAGTTCGAATAAATTTGTGCGTGTCTATATAGACATCAAACTTATTTAAACATTTTTTTGGGGCACATTTTAATCCCAATTGGAGTATGTTTAATTCATATGGGCCTAGATCCATTTTACTCAAATTATATATCCCCGCGTTCAATGGTTTCGCATCCGCTTTTTTGTGTTGTTTCCGTCGGCCTGATCTGCATCCCCTTCTTCTCTTAGAGTGGGTGCCAAATCTTTGTTCAAGTGGTATGGGGGTGCTCCTTTCTCGCCTCCCTTGTGTTTGTTGGGTTGGGGGTTCTTCCTTGGTGTTCCCCCACCCTTCCCCCCTCTCCCTCGATGTCCTAAAAAAGAGGAGGTTGGATACCGGTTAGGGTACTCTTCATAGTATTCACTATCAGCCAAGGCTTGATACCTATTATACATAGGTGGTTCATTCCTTGGATCCGGGTAGTGATACGGGGGAGGGTGTTGGTACCATTGTTGGTAATCCCGTGAGGGATAATAATTATTCTGTGGAGTATTCCCCCTACCTACTCTTGGTGATTGATAATAAAAGTGATTATTTGACCTATTCGGATGTGGGGAAGGATATTGTTGGTATTGATAACCATCCCTTTCTTGTAAATCAGATCTTATTGGTTGCTGATGTTGAATTGGTTGTCCAGTCCTACTTCCTTGTGGACCACCATTTTTTGCAACTGCACCAGCCGCCCTTTCATTTCTAAACACTCCTTACTTCCCAATAGGTTTTTTATTGTTATTATTGGTAGATTGAGCCTCGGTGGTGATGGGTTCACCGCCCTCTTTAATCACTTCTTCCTTGCCAATGCTAGATACTTGCCATGCGTATATACCATTGGTTTGGAAATCATTTGAGTCACGCAAATATTTTTTGACCTTTTTCTTCTGTATTTCCCTGTCCAATTTTTCCAATTTCTTCTTCATACTATTATTAAAATCTTTTACTTGATTAGTATCCTTTACAGATTCTAATTTAGCCTGTATTGTGTTTATTTTTTGATTCACAATTCCTAGTTTAATATGCTTCCTTCTTAAAACCAGAGCCTGGAGCTCTCTCCCCATTCTATTAAAAAATTCTAGCCATTCATCCATATACTTTTGTTCTGTTAGGCCATCCTGAGGGGAAACTTCCCACCTCAGGCTTCTAAAAATAAGGTTCTCTTTTTCATAGTGTTCAAAGGTAAATATATCCCACCATGTTTTAATTTGTTTCTCTAAGAGATTCTCTAGAGATTTCAAAGTCCCTGAAACATCTTCCTCACAATCAGTCATTACTTGATTGGTGGAAAAAATACTTTCAGGATTCATCTGCCTATTAGACAGAAAATTAATAGCATCCATGGCTGCAATAGGTTAAATGAGTGAACTGACAATAAAAATAGGTATCAAAATACAACTGCTCCTAATATCTTGTACCACCACTGCGCCAATACAAAAAAATGTGAAAAAATATATTTAACTAAAGCTGCCACTTAAAATGATAAATATGAAAACAGAATTTAAACCTAAAAACACGCAGGTGAAAATTAGGAGAAAATGTAGCGCTAATAAACGAAAATCACTAAACTAATATAATAACATTCACTAGTGAAACTGTGATAATCAAATTGTACTCCACGTGACATGTGATAAAATTCAAAAACAATAGTCCATAAAGTGAAATAATGTTCCAAAGAAGAAAGAAATATTCCAAAAAGAGATGTGTAGTCTTCTTAATAGAGAATATCTTCCACCCCACCGTGCACGTATCAGCTCCCCTTTGAAAATACACTCACCAGCTGTAAATGCCTCCCACTCTCATGTTCGGCTCAAAGGCTTGCTAGTTAACCACTAGAAGGTGGACGACCATCAGCTGAAAGCTTGTGTGTCAACACAGGATGTTCCATACATGTAAAAATAAAAAGGTGCTCCAATAGTGTAAAATAGTAACGACCAAATTTATTCAAATACACAACCACACTTCAAATATTACACTCACATGATGTGAAAATAAAACCAGCCTTAAATCAATCACAGCAAGCAGAAAAAAGTGTAAGATGGCACTGCAGTGATTTGCGGTCACGGCGGACCCAAGGTGTACGCTCGGTACAGGTCTCTCACCCCCTCCTGAGCTCCGGGTCACAGCAGCCGTGTAGCGTTCTTAGCCTCAGCGTGTCACGATAATGTCAATAATAATGCAGCCATGCACCCGACGTTTCGTCACTAGGACTTATTCATGGGATTGGCTGCTCATTCCCTCACAACTTCCCTTTATGCTTGACTGGGCCTTGAGCAAAAGGGATGATATCCCGTATACACAAAAAAGGTTCTTGGGACATGCATTAGAATATTGCATGTCACACAATTACTTTTGGTGGCAGGGACAATTCTATTCGCAGCAGGTTGGCGTGGCTATGGGAGCCAAATATGCTCCTAGCCTCGCCAACCTGTTCATGGCTGAATGGGAGGATAGGCAGGTGTTCAGTAAACAGCTCCCACAGTTGAAGTTTTACCGCAGGTTCATTGATGACCTCCTGTTTATTTGGGAGGGAACACGTGAATCTGTTGTGGACTTCTTAGAGGGTCTAAATCATAATGTGAATAACATTAAATTGGAATATCAGATAAGTGATGAGACTGTGAATTTTCTGGATTTAACCATTGAAAAGGATAACAATAGACTGAATACTAAAGTATTCTTTAAACCGACGGATCGGAATAGTTATCTGTCAATAGGAAGTGGACATCATCCATCATGGATTAGGAACATTCCAAAAGGCCAAATGTTGAGGGTCCGTCGTAACTGCACGAAGTTATCAGATTACCAACTACAATCCCAACTATTGAAGACAAAATTTCTGCAGAAGGGATATACAGAAGGCTCTTTAAATGAAATAATCCAGGAGGTATCTGAGATACCAAGAGAACAATGCCTGAGAAAAAAATCTACAGAGGAGATACCAAAAACTGAACACCAACTGGGGTTCATTTCTAACTTCCATTGCCAGTATAAAGAGATCGAAAACATCTATAAAAAACACTGGCATATACTTGGGAGGGACAGACATCTTGGGCAAATAATAACTCAACAACCGAAATTTATATACAGGCGTGCCCCCAATTTCGGTGACCAAGTAGTAAGGAAGATTTTGGACCCCCCAGATAAGCAATTTCTAAAGATTGACTTAAAAGGTTTTTTTGCCTGTAGAAAATGCATTTGCTGTAGGACTGTTAGGGTAAGCAATAGAGGAAAAACTGAAGTCTCTAGTAGTGATGGGGAGTCCTTTGACATTAATGAATTCATCACGTGTAATTCCACACATGTGGTGTACTTAATGTGGTGTCCATGCGGATTACTGTATGTAGGAAGGACCAAAAGGCTTCTGAGGGTACGAATATCTGAACATTTATCAAATATAAGAAAGGGGTTCCGCTTCCATAGTGTGTCATTACACTTTAAGGAAAAGCACAACCAGGATCCGTCTTTATTACAATTTTGTGGGATAGATGTTGTCTATCCAGCCTGGAGGGGTTCCAACAGGGTGAGAGACCTGTCCCAAAGGGAAACCCGCTGGATTTTTCTGCTCAAGTGTCTTAGCCCTAGAGGGTTAAACATTGAAGTTGACTTAAACTGTTTTATTAATAATTTCTGACCAGCTTTGTAGTAATTATAGTGATCATTTTATTTTTTCCTACTTTTTTAGAATGATTTTTTCTATAATAATTGTCTACTGTGCCTGTTCCAATAAGATTTGGTGTTTTTTTATTATTCTTCACATTTTTTTATTATTCTTCATATTACGTATAATTAGGCTCATTTGATTAGTGAGCATCTAGTTCCCTGTGGGTTGACACTGTTTGGGATTGTGCAGTAACTTGCACGTTTCTATACAGTGTCTTCCCCTCGCCTTTTGCGGTTGTGACGTTTTTATTTAAAAGAGAGAGGTCTTACAGACAGCAGTTATTTGGCTTTACCATTGGTGCCTGTAAATATACCTGAATCCGGGGTTAATTTGAAGCACAGTTGCCATCATGTGCCGAATGGCTCTGGGATTTGGGGTGTTGCGGTGGATGGCTCATTTACGACCCTTTTGATGAGACCATCCATTGTTACATCATGTATGTGACAGCCCTCCTTATTTTGTTAGAGGAGATTTTAATAATTTTAATAATTTTAATAAATGTAATTATTTTCCTGTATTTTTGATACAGTTAAATTAGTTTTTAGCAATCATTATGACCTGCTAAATAGATGCTTCTTAAGCCCCATTAATTATTATACCAAATTATAGTGGTTCTCTTTTCAGGTATGATTTTAAATTTGAAATGGATTTGTGTTCCATTTTATTTGTATTATTATTAGTTTGCTGCACACCATACTCTCAACAGTGAGGCTTTAAACCATTTAAACTATTGTTTTGCATTTTTTTACACACTAACAAGCGCAAGCTGTTATGTCTTTGTGTCACCGGGCATCGGCATGTTAGCACTTTGCGGTCATGGGGACACAGGAAGTGTGCAGGTGCAGGATTGAAGTTTTGGTGAGAGGCAGGTGGGAAAGCATAAAGGGAAGTTGTGAGGGAATGAGCAGCCAATCCCATGAATAAGTCCTAGTGACGAAACGTCGGGTGCATGGCTGCATTATTATTGACATTATCGTGACACGCTGAGGCTAAGAACGCTACACGGCTGCTGTGACCCGAAGCTCAGGAGGGGGTGAGAGACCTGTACCGAGCGTACACCTTGGGTCCGCCGTGACCGCAAATCACTGCAGTGCCATCTTACACTTTTTTCTGCTTGCTGTGATTGATTTAAGGCTGGTTTTATTTTCACATCATGTGAGTGTAATATTTGAAGTGTGGTTGTGTATTTGAATAAATTTGGTCGTTACTATTTTACACTATTGGAGAACCTTTTTATTTTTACATGTATGGAACATCCTGTGTTGACACACAAGCTTTCAGCTGATGGTCGTTCACCTTCTAGTGGTTAACTAGCAAGCCTTTGAGCCGAACACGAGAGTGGGAGGTATTTACAGCTGGTGAGTGTATTTTCAAAGGGGAGCTGATACGTGCACGGTGGGGTGGAAGATATTCTCTATTAAGAAGACTACACATCTCTTTTTGGAATATTTCTTTCTTCTTTGGAACATTATTTCACTTTATGGACTATTGTTTTTGAATTTTATCACATGTCACGTGGAGTACAATTTGATTATCACAGTTTCACTAGTGAATGTTATTATATTAGTTTAGTGATTTTCGTTTATTAGCGCTACATTTTCTCCTAATTTTCACCTGCGTGTTTTTAGGTTTAATTTCCATATTACCTACAGGCCCGGCTCCAAGAATGGGAAGGCAGATGCGCTCTCCAGGATGTTTCCTGAAACCTCCCAGGCAGTGGAACCAAGTACCATCTTTTCGGCACAGAACTTTCTACTGGTCCCTCAGGCCGACCTGCTAACCTCCATTGAAGCCGCTTCCAGGCACTGCTCTGACCAAGAAATCTCTTCCCTAGAGAAGCGTGATGACTTGCTCTGGTCCCGGGATAAAGTCTTTGTCCCTCTGGAAACAAGACAACTGGTCCTGAGAACTTTTCACGACCACAAATTAGCTGGCCACTTTGGAGCCTGAAAAACCACGGAACTAGTCTCCTGCTATTTCTGGTGGCCAGGCTGGAGGCAGGGTTGTAAAACCTACATCACTTCCGGCACCCGTTGCCAACGCAATAAGGGACCAAACACCAAAAGTTGGGGACTACTCAAACCCTTACCTATCCCTGAATGTCCATGGGCAGACGTGTCCATGGATTTCATTGTTGATCTACCTCCCTCTGGAGGATTTACCACGATTCTGGTCGTAATCGACCGCCTTTCCAAGATGGCACACTTTTTGCCCATGACAGGTACTCCCTCTGCTGCGGATACAGCCAAAGTCTTTTTTAAGGAGATAACCAGGCTCCATGGGGTACCTGAGAGCATCACCTCCGACAGAGGCGTCCAATTCATGTCCAAATTCTGGAAAGAACTTTGCAAGTCCTTGGAGAGATCTGTCTCTCATTGGCATACCACCCTCAGAGCAACGGCCAGACGTGTCCATGGATTTCATTGTTGATCTACCTCCCTTTGGAGGATTTACCATGATTCTGGTCGTAGTCGACCGCCTTTCCAAGATGGCACACTTTTTGCCCATGATCGGTACTCCCTCTGCTGCGGATACAGCCAAAGTCTTTTTTAAGGAAATAACCAGGCTCCATGGGGTACCTGAGAGCATCACCTCCGACAGAGGCGTCCAATTCATGTCCAAATTCTGGAAAGAACTTTGCAAGTCCTTGGAGAGATCTGTCTCTCATTGGCATACCACCCTCAGAGCAACGGCCAGACGTGTCCATGGATTTCATTGTTGATCTACCTCCCTTTGGAGGATTTACCATGATTCTGGTCGTAGTCGACCGCCTTTCCAAGATGGCACACTTTTTGCCCATGATCGGTACTCCCTCTGCTGCGGATACAGCCAAAGTCTTTTTTAAGGAGATAACCAGGCTCCATGGGGTACCTAAGAGCATCACCTCTGACAGATGCGTCCAATTCATGTCCAAATTCTGGAAAGAACTTTGCAAGTCCTTGGAGAGATCTGTCTCTCATCGGCATACCACCCTCAGAGCAACGGCCAGACAGAGAGAACAAATCAGACTTTGGAACAATACCTCCGTTGCTTCTGCTCTGCCTCCCAGGATGACTGGCCCTCCCTTTTATCCTATGCTGAATTCGCATATAACAATTCTATTCATTCCGCTACCAGTCAATCTCCCTTTTGGGCCAACTTTGGCTTCCACCCTTCCTTCCTCCCCGATGACATTCCGGAGAGTTCTGTCCCTGCTGTTCGGGATCGAATAGCCTCTGTCCAATTGAACTTTCAGAAGCTTCAGGAAATGATGCAGAACGCCCAGGAGTCTTACAAAAAATATTACGATAGAGGAAGAAAGGAAAATCCAGCCTTCAAAGTTGGGGAAGAAGTGTGGCTCTCCGCCAACAATAATAAGTTGCCTATTCCCTCACGGAAGTTGGGGCCAAGGTTCATCGGACCTTTTAAAATCAAATGGGCAATCAACCCTGTGGCCTTTGAATTAGCATTGCCCGACTCCCACAGGATTCACCCAGTTTACCACACGTCTCTGCTGAAGCCTGTTGTCCCCATCTCCTTCCCTGGAAGAGATGAGCCACCTCTTTCACTAGTTGAGGTAGATGGTGAGAACGAATACGAGGTAGAATCTATTCTGGGCTGCAGGAAAAGAGGCAGACAATTGCAGTATTTGATTAAGTGGAAGGGGTATCCCCCGGAAGACAATTCTTGAGAACCATCTAGGAACCTGCATGCTCCCCGTTTAATTTGAGCCTTTCACCAGGAACATCCCAAGTTGATGCCCAGTCTGGGCGTCCAGAGTCTGCCCCTCGGAGGGGGGCACTGTCAGAGAAATCCTCTATCCAGTTGCGCCAGCCAGTGCCCTGCGCGCACGTGCGGCGGAACGGCGCTTTGGCGCATGCACGTGACAATGCTTCGGCGCATGCGCGTGACAACGCTTCGGCGCATGCGCGTGCGCGAGCCGGTGGAGCGGCGCGCGTGCATGCGTGCTAATGCGCCAATAGGAATACAGGTGGGCCTATATAAAGAGACATAGCTGCAGTGACAGGTTGCTGGTTTGTTGTCAGCTTTCCTGTGTACCTAGTTTCCTGAATCTAACTGAACTCCTGTTGTGACCCGCTCTTGCTCTGTGTTTGACCCTCAGCCTACTCTCGGTCTACTCAGCACTGCCAGATCATCCAGAAAGACTCCTCCACCTGCTGGTAGCCAGTGCCTCTTCGTGCCATCCTCTCCCTGTCTCACCTCCAGGGGGCGGAGTGCGTCAAGTCGCAAGGGTGAACCTCTCTCGGCATCTCGGCCTCGGTAAGTACTTACCTGACATTGTGCTACTTAACTTCAGCATTAATAAAGGAGGCCATCTGCCTGGTGTTGCTATATGGTAAGAGAGTCTGGATCAGAAAACGGTCTGAACAGAATTACACATCTTTTGACTTGTAAATGATTTCCTATACCTGTTTATTTATGTATGTGTAGATATATGGTTATTTTATTAAATTCCTTTATTTTTGTGTGATCTGAAAGTAGCAGTGAGCTGTAGCCAGCCTAGCTGTTTCTTTTGGCAAGTGCTCTTAAACACAGAAGGGGACGTTTATCAATTCTATTGCAAGGAAAATTTATGAAGAACAGGAGTAATGAAACATTGTGAGACAGATTTATTACAATTGCACTTGCAACTCAATGAAATCTGAAGCAAAACAGCAACAAAAAAGAGAGGGTGCACCTACCTAGCGCATTACCACATTAAAATTTTTGAGGTTAGCTCTGATAAAGGGTATTCTCCCTTGAAACGCGTCATCCACTACAAACATTGTCTGGTCTTCCCATACTGGCTAATCGTAGTAGACAAGGAAACGACCCCCTTGCTTTTTATGACATGCCAGTTTATGTAATGTATTTTTGAGTATAACAATTGTTGCTATTTATTTCTCCATAAATTTTATTAAGGTGATGTACTAGGTCAGTGCACCCTCTTTTTTGTTGTTTTTTTGCAGTAATTTAAAAGGGAGTAAAATCAGCATCCTTGGAGGCATACATTGAGCACAACACTAACGGTATCTTTCTAATTCAACCATTAGGGACACTGCAAAGCTATTGCGGAATGACGTGCCGCGCCGCACTACATGCGGATGTCGATGCGTAACTTGACTTCAACGCGCGCCCACGTCTCTCATGCCGGCGCTCTCGAGTGACGTCATGTTCGAATGCCAGCGCTGCTGACTCCGTCTGACCGCACAGGCACTGACTAGTCTGTCCTGATTGGATGGACCATTCAGTCCAGGTGAGGTTAAATGGATTCATTGTATTGATGGTATTTATGGCGTGTTGGTTCCATCTTTCAGTCCCTCTCTGGTGACTGACGACAGCATTTTCTTCAAGCATAGTATTGGCCATTGTTTTATCTCTATACCGTTTTTTGTATACCCGTATCAGAGATGAGCACTCGCTGTTACACACTATTGGTGATTAGAATTTTTTCACGAATCGTATACCTGTATGTGGCTTATCTGCAGACCACACCCACCATACCTGCCAATAGAGGACAGATCCGTTCCCCCAGATCGCTTTGTTCTGGACTAATACTATACAGACCAGGACCTTTAGATCGTATTGGCATTAACAAACCACATATTTTATGGACAGCTTGACTCCTTAGGCTTTTGGAAATGCAAGTACGTTTTCTTACTAACGCTGCACATACACATCAATTTCCATCCATAACATATTCTTTGAACCAGTTATACAATGCCTCTAATTTATTTATATCTATATTCATCTAGATAGCCTCCATGACTGATCCAACGATGCTAGGATTTATAATATGCTCACTATAACGCCTTGGTAGCCCATATGGTCAATGGGGCCATGGTTTGCGCATGCATGTGGCTGATGAACTACCTCTTTCTTGGTTCTCCCTTTATTTGAATTATCGTCTAACAGTGAAACATAAATATAAATATATATAAATAATATAAATATGTATATCATTGTATTATACGTACATTGTTCTGATGACACATATCTTATCATCATAGATTCAAGTTACAGCTTTGAAAAATATTAAGCCCGGTTAAGTCCCTGAAGAAGATTCAAATCATGTGTTTTTTTAAATGCATTTTTCTATTTTCTACTATATGTGTTTGTTTTTTAGTACTTCTGTGCTTTCATCGTGTATTAGCTTTTTGTATATGTCAATAACATTTTAATCTTTTTCATACATCACTGTTTGTGGTCCATTTAAAATCCCCTCCTTTGAGGAAAATTGTTTTTACTGAAGAAAATATAAGGATATACATTGTCCTGAGGGGGCAGCAAGGCATATTGGCTCTGAAGAGTTGATACAAATTAGCCTCAAAGCATACCACTCGAGCGCAGGAAACCATTTTTTGGATTTTAATTAAATCTGACCCTGACCACATCTTATTAATGCTTCTATTTAGCATGGATATTACTTTTTATTTTCAGTTTTTAAAGTATAGGCAATTTTTTTTTTCTTTTTGGATTAAGTAAGGAAAGGCTATAACCCCTGTCAGGTATTTTTTTTACTCTCTGTGTCCCATTGGGGATATTTACCTTCACTTCCTGTCCCATAGCCAAAACAGAAAGTGAGAGGAAATTCATGTAAATTGAGGGAATTCCCTTGGGGCCCACCAGGTCATTAGAACTAGTGTCCTCCTTGGAATATTTCCCCTCTATTACTTTTTTGGGGACAACTCAAAGTTTGGGAATTTCGGGGTGGTGGGTGTGTCCAGCCGGCTGAGAAAATGGCCGCAAAACTGAGAGTTCCTCCAGCCTGACGCTCTCAGCAATGACTCAGCATGGCAGGGAAAGGTCCACTGAGCCCTACACCCGCTCAAACGGTTGGTGCTCTCCTCCGATAACTATGTCCAAAAGGAGGAAGGCAAACAAACCGCCCCAGCACCTCACAGACTTCTACCTGGTGGCGGCTCCACGAGGTAGGCAAAATGGCGCCAGATCCAGCAACCGTGGCACGTCCCGCTCCCAGCCTGGCCAACACAATGCTGGGAAACATAATGTAAATCCCCCTGAGGAGCTTGGTGAGTTCTCCCCAGCTTCCATCCCATTGCACGCAGCCCAGCAAAGATTAGGTAGCGCAGGGAGGATGTGCTCTCCCCTGGGCTGCAACCTGCCATCTCCTCCAGTATCATGCAGAACAGGCAATCAGAGCCCTCCATTGACATGTTCCCAGCCACAGACCAGTCACTATCTGAAAGCACTATGAATAATATGCTTAAATGACTCAGAAGCCCCCTATTCAATGATTTCTCAGACATGTTTGTTACCCTAAGTGTCACTATTCAAACCCACACTGACAAGATCAGTCCTTTAGAATTTAAAATGGCGGATCTGTACTCTGCACACAATGACCTTGTCGATGCCTATGCTGACCAAGTGTCAGGAAAGGTTTCACCTGCTGGTGGAACTATCAGAGACTTGGGCCGCAGTACTGATGTCCACCAACGGGTGTCTCCCATTAGTCTGGAGCCAACATCATCTCCTGCAATCAGGCGTCACCTGAGACAGATTGCAGGAGGTGTGTATAAATACCCAGAAGACGCTCAAGCATTTGCTTTGGTATCTCTTGGAGCTGAGACCTGTATACCTGAACCCGAACCTTGTGACCGGTTATCCTGTACCTTGTGTCCTGTGTTCCTGAACCCTGCTTCCATCCCTGGACCCCTGCCTCTGTACCTTGTGACTTTATTATCTGGTACCTTGTGTCCTGTGTTCCTGGAACCCTGCATCCATCCCTGGACCCCTGCCTCTGTACCTTGTGACTTTATTATCCGGTACCTTGTGTCCTGTGTTCCTGAACCCTGCATCTATCCCTGGACCCCGCCTCTGTACCTTGTGACTTATTATCCTGTACCTGGTATCCTGTGTTCCTGAACCCTGCATCCATCCCTGGACCCCTGTCTCTGTACCTTGTGACTTACTATCCTATACCTGGTGTCCTGTGTTCCTGAACCCTGCATCCATCTCTGGAACCCTGTCTTGCAGACTCACCCCTTCCTCCTGTTGTCCCCTCCTGCTCCCTGTTCAATCAGACTGATCTCTCGTGCATGACCCTGGCTTGATTACGTTTATTCTTAAATCTCATTCCTGTTTTCACGTTTGGTGTAGGGAGTTGGTTTTGTGTGTCACCGTGGTTGTTTGCTGATTGCTTTATTGATCATGAATTATCCTTCCAATAAATCCATATATATATATATATATATATATATATATATATATATATATATATATATATATATATATATATATATATATCTCTACTTACCTTGTGCCTAATTCCTTTAGTGCAGCCCATTGATCTGTGTAAAATTAAATACAAAAAAGGCGCATATTGCAATATAGTGACATACAACTGATTTTACCATAAAGTCCTTTAAGCTGCAATGAGCTTTTGGTGGGTTGACAGTCTTGTAATAAACTTGGCAGCCTCGCGGTGGGAGCTGAAGCCAAACTCCAAATATGTAACAAAAGGCAAAGAAAAAGGGCGCCACTTAGTTTAAAACTGTAACACTTTAATGACAAATTGCATCAAATAACTCACTTCTTAAGTAGCGGTGTAAGGCATAGATCAGGTCCATGAAACGAACAAACTCCGCTGGTAGGTGGTCTCAAATGCCAGACATCTGGTTGTGTGAAGCAGAGTCCAGTAATACATCCGTATAGGATGATTTCCGGATGATCGCTGTGTGGAGCCAGGGAGAGGGCTGGAACACAAGCTCAGAGTCCAGCTGGGACGCAACATTCGACGGAGTGACGTCAGGACCGGCATGCAACGCGTTTCGATGCTGGTTTACAGGGAGATGTGGAGAGTCCCTGCGCGCATCTTTTTCAAGCTGATGTGTAATCGGCTTAGTTCAGCCAATTTATATGCCTTAAGCAATACTGCCATCTTGTGGGGCTAGTTAAAAGTACACCCTGTTGATGGGAGTCTTTCACTAGTATTAGCAATTTTTAAAAAGGGTATAATATGCACTAAAAGCTGTAATACTACTACATGGGACATATACATAAAAAAAACACTGTGTGGATCCGATTCTTACTATATAGTTAAAATACTTTGGCTAAAAATACACATATATTACTCAATGACATAAAAATATTAGTTCACAACATTTAAAAAAACCTTTGATCATAATGGATTGCAATTAAAAATAAAAAATAAAAATAAAATAGGATGGAAATATATGTATATATAAATACAAATAATGGATGATGCAATAATGATAGACACATGAGCTCAACACTAGAATATGATAGATTAGGATCGAATATTTTTTTTTTTTAATTTAAGTTTATTGATTTTTCCATTAAACAGAGAGAAAAAATAAATAAAATACAGAACATATCAACATATACGCTTGCACAATATTTTCTTTGATTCAGTAGCAATTTACCGGTATTACACCGTGAAGCGGGAGCATAAACAATATAGTCTCGAAATAACATTCAAGCCTAATAAGGCTTACTGCTTGTGGCCGCATGGCCACATAGGTGTCCCAGTTCCTCAACGGAGGAAAAATTACAAAACAAAAAACAAAACCCTAATACCAAAGGTGTATCGAGAGTATTTAACTGTGATTTTCACAGGACTCATTCGGTTATCAATATCCAGTAATACTTAAGTGCTTGCATTCACTCACACAACACTCATACCCATTCACCCGTCACTTCCACCCATTTCCCCAGCCGATACTACAGCTGGGGGGGCACTCCTCCTACTCCCCCCCACATTTATGTGTGATATGTTTCATGTCCCTAGCTTCTTCATGTAGGATAGTAGGTAGTTCTTCACCCCCCCCCCCGTCAAAACAGAGGGGATGAATTAGGGCCCACTACTGCTGAGACAGAGGGGTATCCTTCCAAAAGAAGCTGTCTATATCCAGCCAAGGCTGCCAGATCTTGTAGAATTTCTTTATACAGGCCCTTCCTTTATAGATTAGTTTAAAGATTGGTACGACTTTGTTTATCATGCGATACAGCAGTTGGATATTGGGAGCAGATACACACTTCCATTGTAGTAATATCAGTTTTCTAGCATAAAAGAGTATCAAGCGGGCTAGGGTCCGTTTGTGGGTCCCGGGTATGTGGTCATTAAGGATGCCCAGGAGCCCCACTTCAACAGTGCGGGGGGTCACCAGGCGTAGGTTGTTTTCAAAAAAAGAAAATAGGTCCACCCAGAACCCCGAGAGGGCTGGGCAGGACCAAAACATGTGTACATAACCAGCATTGGTGCACTTACATCTAGGGCAGAGGGCCCCTGAATCATAACCCAGACGAGCCGGCGTGTAGTGTAGTTGATGAATAAATTTGAACTGTATATGTTGGTCGTTAGACCCAACAATATCCAAGAAACAGGCCCCAGAGGCCTCCTCCCACCCCTCCTCTGAAAGCCCAGGGATGTCGACCATCCACTTCCGCTGTGCAGCACGGAAGGGAGAACTCCCACCCGTCTGCAGTCGGGAGTAAACGGTCGTGACTAATTTCGTAATGCCAGAACACGACATCAATGCCTCAAGCGGGGATTCAGCGAGCTCAAGGGTCAGGCCATGAAACTGCGCACGGATAGCGTGTCGTATGAGAAGATATTTAAAATAGAATTTATTTGATAATCCACTGTTAGCTTTTAGGACTTCAAAAGAGATAAATTCATTATTGAGAAAAATGTGGGCAGCGTGGGTAATGCCCAGCCGTGTCCACCACAATGCATTGGGGTGACCCATGAGCTCCAGAAGATTGGGGTTATGCCATAGGGGGGTTTGCGGTGAGACCCCCCATTCCTGAAATCATCTTGTTCCCTTCATGCCAGGCCAACCAACTCACTTCTATCGGGGAACCGCGGGAGCATCGTCTTGGTAAAGATCTATGCATAATATCTACCAGTGGGGTCCCTAGGCCAGCAAGTGCCTGCAGTAGATAGGTAGAGCAGGATGTAGAGGCCCCCCGGAACCAGTCATAGACATAGGTTAGTTGAGCTGCTATAAAATAGTATCGCAAGTTCGAGCAGGCCAGTCCCCCATCCCCCTTAGGGGCCTGGAAGGAAGCCTTCGCTATTCTGGGATTAGACCCCTGCCATAGGAAGGAGGATAATAACGAGTCTATTCTTTTGAAGAGTTTTTTGTAGAGAAAAATAGGGGATGCCCGAAAGGCATATAAAAATTTAGGTAGGTATATCATTTTAAATATGTTCACCCGCCCTATCAAATTCAAAGGTAATGAGGCCCAAGTTTGCAACCTGGTCTCCATGTGTGCAACAATTGGGGTAATGTTAAGGGATTCAAAGAGGGAAAGATCTGCATTAATGTGAATGCCCAAATATTTAAATGTGGATCTGATTGACAGTTTAGAGTGAGATAAGTAGATATAATCCTGTTTGGGGCCTATGGGAAAGGCAACAGACTTGTCCCAGCCCACCTTTAGTCCCGAGACCCTTCCGAACTCCTCCACCACTTCCATTAAAGATTTAAAGGACTGTTCTGTGCCATCAAGGTATATTAGCGCGTCATCAGCATATAATGAAATCTTCTCTGTAAGATTACCATAACAGATGCCGCCCACCGACGCCGTCTGTCGCACCGCCAGAGCCAAAGGCTCTATCGCAAGTGCGAACAGGAGAGGCGAGAGTGGGCAGCCCTGCAGTGTCCCCCTGTGTAAAGAAAAAACATCCAACACATCTTTGTTAGTACATATTCTTGCCCTGGGATTGGTGTACAGCAGGCGAACCCATTTAATAAATTGGTGACTAAAACCCATTCGGTGCATGACCTCCCACAAAAAGGTCCAATTCACAGTATCAAAGGCCTTCATTACGTCCAGTGATAACACTAGGCCACTTTTATGCTCAGTGTCAGCTCTATGGATATGTATGAACAATCGTCTAATGTTCTCATATGTACTCTTTCCAGGCATGAATCCAGTTTGGTCCCTATGGACAAGGTGTAGGATAACCTTTGTAGTCTCACTGCCAGTACCTTGGCCAGTATCTTAACATCGCTATTGAGTAAGGAGATTGGACGGTATGAGCCGCATAGCATTGGATCCTTATCAGGCTTGGGGATCACCACACTCAGGGCCTCACACATGGAGGAGGGGAGAGCGCCCTCCTCCACTGCCTGCCCAAACTGAGAGTGTAACCTCTGTGCCAAGTCCCTAGCATAGTGTTTGTACCATTCAGTGGGCAAGCCGTCCAATCCAGGAGTTTTGTTCGGGGGGAGTGAGTATATGGCAGTGGTAATTTCGTCTACTGTCAAAGGTTCATTTAAAATAGATCTATGTGAGTCCTCCAGTACAGGGAACTGGAGAGACTCAAAGAAACCCATAGTTTCCCATTCAGGTGGAGAGGGCTGGGACGAATATAGGTCCTCATAGAAGGATTTGAAAGTTAGATTAATGGTCCTAGGGTCTGAGGCGATGGAGCCATCCGGCACCTGGATTTGCGGAATAGTCCTATCAACACAGTCCATGCGTGAGAGATATGCCAACATCTTGCCATTTTTCCCACTGTGTTCAAGCAGCCTGGCCGTCAGATATCTCTGTTGTTTCTGCGTTACATCCACCCTGTGGAGGTCCAGGGCCCTATGCGCCCCCACCAGGACCCCATGGGAGTCCGGGGTGGGGGACGCAGAGTATTGGGCCCTCACAACCTCCAAGGAGGACTCTAGGGCTAAAAGAGTGGCCTGGAGGTTTTTTTTATGTCTGGTAGTGTTAGAGATGTATGACCCCCTCACAGTCGCCTTAAAGGCGTCCCATGTGGGGCCAGGGGAGGCAGATCCTTCATTGTCCGCCCAAAAGTGGGACATGTCCTGTCCCACCGGGTCTTGTATTTCGGGGGTGGAGATCCAGCAAGGGCTGAGTCTCCACTGCCGAAAAGAGGGTCGATGGCCCACCACTAAATCTATCCTAAGGGCCGAATGTTTTGAGATTGTCTGTGAGAGGTATGCGACCGACTTAACAAAAGGGACCATATCAGAGGTTCCCAGGGCATAATCCAACCTGGAAAGAGTACCATACGATCTGGATTGACAAGAGTATTCTTTTTCCAGTGGATGGCCACGCCGCCAAAGGTCGACGTAACCAAAGGAGGCACACCATTGGCTAAATAGCTTGGATTCATATTGGAGGGGCCTCAATCTGTCCAGACCTGGGTCCAGGACAGAGTTGAAATCCCCCAACACAGGGGTAGGCAGACCCGGCAATTTAGAAAACTGTAAAAACTTAAGTCAGTAAAGATTGCAGCCGTGACAGGGGGGGCGTACACCACCACTAAGAGCAATGGGGTGGCGTGGATTTTACACAGTAAAAAAACGTACCGACCCTTTGGGTCAATAACTACCTGGTCACAGGAGAAAGGGAGCCCCTTCCTTATGAGGACAGAGACTCCCCTAGCATAATTAGAGTACGTGGAATGATACCCCTGTGACACCCAATGTTTTTTCAAAGCAAGTATTTTGGAGCCTAGGAGATGTGTCTCCTGCAGGCATAGTATCTGTGGCCTATGCGGTTTGAGAAATTCAAATAAGGATGCTCTTTTAAATTTAGAATTTAACCCCCGGACATTCCAGGAGATGCATGTGATTATAGACATGGCGGGGGGTTAAAAAGGGGCCCATATATGATAGCACAAATCAGACTCTTGTCACCGGCGTGGCTGCAATCCAACACTAGGGGGGAGCAGGAGAAAAAGAGTACCCATGAACACATCCACACAACCATCATCCATGCAAACACACAAGCCATTACACATACATTACCAGTTGAAATCCACATTGATTTCGTTACTACCCCTGCCGTGCCCCAAGAACAAGGGGCCGGCTTTGTCCCAAAACTTCTAGTAGACACTAGGAACATGGCCAATACAGGCAAGTCAGCAAACTATTTCGATCAGTCAACGATCAGGGAACAAAAAGGGGAAAAGAAAAAACAAAGGGGAAAAAAAAAAAGAGAAAAACTGCAGCAACCCGATCTTCCCAGTGAAGATCCGTAGCCTCTTGTCGAGCTGTGGAATAAGGTACCTGCCATAGGCACAAAGAGCCCCCGATTGGGGCGAGAAAAAGAAAATGAAGTGGCTTTGTAGCCAGTGCGGGGGGATACCCCGATCAGGTTGCAGGTGGTCGGTCAGATGCGCGGCCAGGTTTGTACAGGGATTCATACCAGGGAAGTGCAGTAGCAGGGTTCTGGAAAAAGTGCACTTGGTCCTGGTGGACGACTCTCAGCGTCGCAGGAAATTGCATGGAGTATTGTATGGTCTGTTCTCTCAACCTCTGTTTAACAAGTTGGTACTTGGCTCTCGCAGCACGAACTGCTGGGGAGTAATCAGGGAAAAGGGAGACCGATGCGTTGTTGATTTTCAGGCTTCCCTTTATGCGGGCAGCCCTCAGGGTGGCGTCTCTGTCCCTATAGTTTAGGAGACGGATAACCATGGTGCGCGGGGGGTTACCAGCAGGGAGCGGTCTCCCAGGGACCCTGTGGGCCCGTTCGATCACAAAGCATGGGGACAGGCAGTCTTTGCCAAATTCCTGGGCAAACCAGCATTCTAGGAAGGATACCGGGTCCGCGCTCTCGACCCGTTCTGGGAGGCCTACCAGGCGCAGGTTGTTCCTGCGTAGACGATTTTCCAAATCGTCGATCTTATCCGCCAACGATTGAATTCTGTTGCCATGGGTTTTCAGCACAGGCAGGGCCGGGCCTACAGTGTCTTCCAGATCACTAATGCGGCGTTCCGTCTCAGCGACCGGGTCCCTGACCTTATGCATGTCCTGGCGCATTATAGTAATGTCCAGCTTTAGTTCCTCCACCTTCCCCATAATATCAGAATGGTTTACCTTCAGGATTTTGAGAACATCCAGCAAGGTGGGCTCCGGTTCCGGCCCCTCCTCGAGACCGTCATCGCTAGGAGCGGGGTGGGCCAAGGGTATTGAAGGGGCTGAAGCCCCAGGGGATGGTGGTAATGAGGGGTCCAGATCGTCACCGAAGAGTTCCGGTGTAGAGGAGAGAGGCGCTTGTAGCATGGTGGAGCGGCGGCCATCTTGAGAGGAACGTGTGTTAATGTTCATCCTGACCGGGGGCTGTTTTCTCCCTTTTCTTCCTCCCATCCACCAAAATTCTTCCGTGGATGAGTAGCAGGGTCTCCCTTGGGTGTCCGGAGAAAGTTTTGGGCCGATTGGTTTGGCAGGTTAG
This sequence comes from Rana muscosa, assembly GCA_029206835.1. Taxonomy (NCBI): domain Eukaryota; kingdom Metazoa; phylum Chordata; class Amphibia; order Anura; family Ranidae; genus Rana; species Rana muscosa. The sequence continues at coordinate 253,387,070 of CM055117.1, read as the reverse complement.
CAGGATTGCGAAGGATTGTGCAGAGGATTCTCGGAGCTGCAGAGAGGAACGTCTGCTCACATGCTGCGTCAGGCCACGCCCCAGGATCGAATATTAATATATAGCAACTATTGGTAAAAAAAGGGGGGAGTGGTTTATAAAATGGTGGAAATTTCTATTTCATCATTGATCCCCCCAGGGGTGAGGGCATCCAAAGAATAGATCCAAAAAGTCTCCCTTTCGCAAAGATTCTTGAATCTTTCTGCCTCTGGTAGTGTGTTGGAAATTTGTTCAACAATCCACACTCTGAGACCATCTGTTGATTTACGATGACACTCAGCAAAGTGACAGGGAACACTATGTTTATCCTTTCCCCCTTCTATTTTTCTTCTGTGCTCGCCGAATCTTTGGCGGAGGGGTCTTATGGTGTGACCCACATATAGCAATTTGCAAGGACAGATTAATACATACACAACGAATTCTGAGCTGCAATTGAAGAAATTTCCCAGATGATACTGTATGTTTTACCCTTTGTGGTAAATTGTTTTTGCCCATGATCAATATAGGCACATGTTTTGCACAGATTCTTTTTGCATTGGAACATGCTTTTGAGAGAAAACATGCCAATTTGTTGTAATAAAGTTTTTTTTTTTGCATTTTAATTTACTTGGAGCTATTCTGTTTTTTAGATTAGAAGCTCTTCTGTAGGTAACTCTAGGAGTGTCAGTAAGTATGGGTTTTAGGTGTGGATCTTCTAATAGTATGGGCCAGTGTTTTTTTAAAATAGACTCCATTTTGTTGAACTCTGTGTGAAATCTTGTAGTAAAACGAGTTGATGGATCAAATTTATCTGTATGGCCCTCACTCTGTGTACTGGAAGGTACATTTGGCTCCAGATAATGATTGTATGCCTGGTCCACCAAAGACGTTGGATACTCTTTTTCATATAATTTATTTTTGAGGATTTTACTCTGCTCAATATAATCTGTACTTTTTGTGCAATTTCGCCGCAGTCGGCAAAATTGGCCCCTGGGGATATTGTTTGTCCACTTTTTGTAGTGGCAACTTTTAAAATGAAGCAAAGAGTTGCCTGCTGTGGGCTTGAAATGATTTTTTGCCTGGATATTAGGGATGAGCTCGGTGTTCGACTTGAACATCGGCTGTTCGGCGAACATCGAACGATTTGGGCCGTTCGCGCCAAATTCGAGTGACGCGAACGGCCCACAATACACTGCGCCATCGCAGTGCAATCCCGGCGCTGTGATTGGCCAAGCATGCACTGTGACCCCGCATGCTTGGCCAATCACAGCGCTGGCAGCTAGGAGAGCCATAATTGGCCACAGGCAGGTTGCCTGTGGCCAATTATAGCTCAGGGGGTTTAGCACATGCGCCAAACTATAAAAGGCCGCCAGCGCGGCGGCCTTGTGTAGTGTGTTCCGGCGCAGGGAAAGAGTTACATAGGCAGGGACAGTGTCAGTGCTATTTGTACCTCAAACTTGTGTGTAGGGAGAGAGAAGGATAGGCAGGGAGAGTGTCAGTGTCATATTCTTTGCTAAACCTTGTGTGCAGGGAGAGAGAAGGATAGGCAGGGGACAGTGTCAGTGTCACATTCTTTGCTAAACCTTGTGTGCAGGGAGAGAGAAGTATAGGCAGGGAGAGTGTCAGTGTCATATTCTTTGATAAACCTTGTGTGCAGGGAGAGAGAAGGATAGGCAGGGAACAGTGTCAGTGTCATATTCTTTGCTAAACCTTGTGTGCAGGGAGAGAGAAGGATAGGCAGGGAGAGTGTCAGTGTCATATACTTTGATAAACCTTGTGTGCAGGGAGAGAGAAGGATAGGCAGGGGACAGTGTCAGTGTCATTGTTGCTAAGCCTCCTGCACATTATACACCTGAAGTTAGCCCGTATTGCTGTGTTTTCTTGGTGTGTTACACCAACAGGCATTTGCAGCAATTACAGCGGGCGGAGTGTGCCTCCTGCACATTATACACCTGAAGTTAGCCCGTATTGCTGTGTTTTCCTGGTGTGTTACACCAACAGGCATTTGCAGCACTTACAGCGGGCGGAGTGTGCCTCCTGATCATATTACACCTGAAGTTAGCCTGTATTGCTGCGTTTTCCTGGTGTGTTACACCAACAGGCATTTGCAGCACTTACAGCGGGCGGAGTGTGCCTCCTGATCATATTACACCTGAAGTTAGCCCGTATTGCTGTGTTTTCCTGGTGTGTTACACCAACAGGCATTTGCAGCACTTACAGCGGGCGGAGTGTGCCTCCTGCACCTTATATACCTGAAGTTAGCCTGTATTGCTGCGTTTTCCTGGTGTGTTACACCAACACAGGAAAGGCAGGGGGAGATTAGAGAGCTGAATGCATGGCTAAAGACCTGGTGTAGGGAGGAGGGATTTGGGTTTCTAGAGCACTGGGCTGACTTTTCATTGGGGTGCAACCTATATGCTAAAGACGGTTTGCACTTGAATGGAAGGGGGTCTGCTGTGCTGGGGGAGAGGTTTATGGGAAGGCTGGAGGAGTATTTAAACTAGGTTTGAGGGGGGAGGGTGAACTAGAATTACATCGGGCACACAGGTCATTTAGTGGTCAGACATTAATGGAGAGTGGAATGGGGATAGATGGGGGGAGGGTTATGGCAGGTGACAAGAAAGTTCCCATGTTGCAAACAGCCATTGGAAACTATAGTGCCATTTGTACTACTAAAAATTATATGAAAAACACCAGAGAAAAATGTAATACATTAAAGTGTTTGTTCACCAATGCCAGAAGTCTGCCAAGCAAAATAGGGGAGTTGGAAGCTCTGGTGCATGAGGAGAGCTATGACGTAATCGGTATTGCTGAAACGTGGCTTCAATCCTCACATGACTGGATTATTAATATTCCTGGCTATGCACTCTTTCGGAGAGACAGGGCAAAAAGGAAAGGTGGTGGGGTCTGTCTCTATGTGAGAAGTGATCTCAAAGCGAGTGTGAAAGAGGACCTGGTTGATGGAGAGTGTGATGAGGCTGAAGCATTATGGGTGGAACTGCATACAGATGTGCGTAGTTCAAAGTTAATCATTGGAGTTTGTTATAGACCACCCAATGTTAATGAGGAGGTGGAGACTCAGCTCCTTGCACAGATGGAAAGGGCTGCAAGGGCTGGGACGGTGATAATAATGGGGGATTTTAACTACCCAGAAATTGACTGGAGTAATGGCACTGCTGGGACAGTTAAAGGGCAAAAATTTATAAGCCTATTGCAGGACAATTTTATGGTCCAGTTTATTGAGGCCCCAACTAGGAATGATGCTCTGTTGGACCTGGTAATCTCAAACCATGCAGAGCATATTACTAATGTTCAGATAAAGGAACACCTGGGTGGCAGTGACCATAACATGATTTCATTTGATGTTAGCTGTAAGCAAGAAATACATGCAGGAAGGATAAAAACACTTAATTTCAATAAAGCAAATTTTCCAAGGATGAGGGCTGCTCTCCAGGACTTAGACTGGGAGAGAATATTGGCATCAATGGGCACAGAACAGAAATGGGACTTCTTCAAAAAGACTGTTTGTGAACTCACTGCAAAGTATATTCCCATGGGCAATAAGTTTAAAAGGCTAAAAATAAAACCTATGTGGCTCACAGTTAAAGTTAAAAAAAGCTATAAACAATAAGAAAAGTGCTTTTAAAAAATATAAAAATGAAGGAACACTAGTGTCGTTTAAATGTTACAAAGAATATAACAAGATATGTAAAAAGGAAATCAAGGATGCAAAAATTCTAAACGAACGACAGATTGCAAAAGATAGTAGGACAAACCCCAAAAAATTCTTCAAATATATTAATAGTAAAAAGGTCAAGTCTGAGCATGTAGGCCCTTTACAAAATAATCTAGAGTGGGTGACTGGGGACAAAGAGAAGGCTAATTTATTAAATACTTTCTTCAGCTCTGTGTATACAATGGAGCATGGGGGAGTTCATGTCCATAATGGGGGTGGTAGTGACACAGCCCCAAATCCACAATGGCTCAAAAGTGATATGGTCCAGAAATATTTAGACAGAATAAAGGTGGATAAAGCACCTGGACCAGATGGCATACACCCACGGATCCTAAAAGAATTGAGCTCTGTAATTTCAAAGCCATTGTATCTAATTTTTAGGGACTCATTAATGACAGGAATAGTACCACTGGATTGGCGCAGGGCCAATGTGGTGCCTATATTTAAAAAGGGAACAAAGTCTTTACCAAGTAACTATAGACCTGTTAGTTTAACTTCCATAGTTGGGAAGATACTGGAGAGATTACTAAAAGACCACATAGATGAGTTCTTGCTGGAAAAAAACTATTTAAGCAACAGACAGCATGGATTCATGAAAGACAGAAGTTGTCAGACAAACCTGATTTCTTTTTATGAAGAGGTAAGTAAAACCTTGGACAGAGGCGTGGCTGTGTACGTGGTATACTTGGATTTTGCAAAAGCGTTTGATACAGTTCCCCACACACGGCTCATGTGTAAGGTAAAGTCTACAGGATTGGAAATATCAGTTTGTAAATGGATAGAAAACTGGCTAAAAGACAGAATTCAGAGAGTAGTAGTTAATGATTCTTACTCTGAATGGTCTAAGGTTATCAGTGGTGTACCCCAAGGTTCAGTGCTGGGACCCTTACTTTTTAATATCTTTATAAATGATATTGGGTCTGAGATCAAAAGTAACATTTCTGTCTTTGCAGATGACACCAAGCTATGCAGTGGAATAACGTCCTTACAAGATGTCTCCAATTTACAAGCCGACCTCGATGCCCTGTCTAATTGGGCGACTATGTGGCAGACGAGGTTTAATGTTGATAAATGTAAAGTTATGCACTTGGGGGCTAAGAATATGAATGCATCATACATACTAGGGGGAATACAACTGGGGGGATCCGTAGTGGAGAAGGAGCTGGGGGTTTTGGTAGATCATAAGCTCAATAATGGCATGCAATGCCAAGCTGTGGTTTCCAAAGCGAGCAAAGTCCTTTCTTGTATTAAGAGAGGTTTGGACTCCAGAGAGAGAGACATCATTTTGCCCCTGTACAAATCATTAGTAAGGCCTCATCTGGAATACGCAGTTCAGTTTTGGGCACCAGTTCTCAAAAAGCATATCGGGGAACTGGAGAAAGTGCAGAGAAGGGCAACCAAACTGATAAGAGGCATGGAGGAGCTCAGCTATGAAGAAAGATTAGAGGAACTGAATTTATTCACTCTTGAGAAGAGGAGAATAAGGGGGGATATGATTAACATGTACAAATATATAAGGGGTCCATATAGTGAACTTGGTGATGAGTTATTCACTTTACGGTCAACACAGAGAACAAGGGGGCACTCTTTACGTCTAGAAGAAAAAAGATTTCATCTCCAAAATGCGGAAAGGTTTCTTCACAGTAAGAGCTGTGAAAATGTGGAACAGACTCCCTGCAGAGGTGGTTCTGGCCAGCTCAGTAGATTGCTTTAAGAAAGGCCTGGATACTTTCCTAAATGTACATAATATAACTGAGTACTAACAGTTCTAGGTAAAGTTGATCCAGGGTAAATCCGATTGCCTCTCGGGGGATCAGGAAGGAATTTTTTCCCCTGCTGTAGCAAATTGGATCATGCTCTGCTGGGGTTTTTGCCTTCCTCTGGATCAACTGTGGGTATAGAATTGGGTATATGGGATTGCACGATATTTTTTTATTTTATTTTACTTATTTTTTTATGGTTGAACTGGATGGACTTTGTCTTTTTTCAACCTGACTAACTATGTAACAGGCATTTGCAGCACTTACAGCGGGCGGAGTGTGCCTCCTGATCATATTACACCTGAAGTTAGCCTGTATTGCTGCGTTTTCCTGGTGTGTTACACCAACAGGCATTTGCAGCACTTACAGCGGGCGGAGTGTGCCTCCTGCACCTTATACACCTGAAGTTAGCCTGTATTGCTGCGTTTTCCTGGTGTGTTACACCAATAGGCATTTGCAGCACTTACAGCGGGCGGAGTGTGCCTCCTGATCATATTACACCTGAAGTTAGCCCTTATTGCTGTGTTTTCCTGGTGTGTTACACCAACAGGCATTTGCAGCACTTACAGCGGGCAGAGTGTGCCTCCTGCACCTTATATACCTGAAGTTAGCCTGTATTGCTGCGTTTTCCTGGTGTGTTACACCAACAGGCATTTGCAGCACTTACAGCGGGCGGAGTGTGCCTCCTGATCATATTACACCTGAAGTTAGCCCGTATTGCTGTGTTTTCCTGGTGTGTTACACCAACAGGCATTTGCAGCACTTACAGCGGGCGGAGTGTGCCTCCTGCACCTTATACACCTGAAGTTAGCTTGTATTGCTGCGTTTTCCTGGTGTGTTACACCAACAGGCATTTGCAGCACTTACAGTGGGCGGAGTGTGCCTCCTGCACCTTATACACCTGAAGTTAGCCTGTATTGCTGCGTTTTCCTGGTGTGTTACACCAACAGGCATCTGCAGCACTTACAGCAGGCGTAGTGTTATTCCTGCAAAATATACTCCTGAAGCTAGGCCTTATTGCTGGTTTTCCCATTTCCCTGCAGGCCATTAGAATGTCTGGAAGGCAAACAAGGAGAGACAGACAGTCAAGAGCCAATAAAAGAGGGCAAGCAGGCTCTGTGTCTAGAGACAACAGTGCTGGTCGTGGACGCAGTGCATCGCCATCAGCATGTGGCCATGGGACACGCTTGTCCTTCTTTTCGGCAGCTGGACGTGTTGAGCCGCATCATGCCGAAGACTTGGTAGAGTGGATGACCAAGCCCTCCTCATCCTCCTCATCCTCATGTTTGAGCACAGTGTTGGGTACATGCTCCAGGAGGATGCCCAGCGTTTCTAAGGGTCTGAAAATGATACCCAGCTAGAGGAAGGCAGTAGCGTGAGAGCAGAGAGAGGGGATGCTCAAGAAGGACACCAATCTGGCAGTCATGTTCCAGCAGCTGCAGCATACTGCCATATTGGCTCCAGTGATGAGGAGGGAGAGGATGATGAGGTCACTGACTCCACAAGGGTGCCTAATAGGAGAGAGGAGGAGGAGGAGGAGGAGGAGGAGGAGGAGGAGGAGGATGAGGAGGAGGCACATCTCCAACGAGGTAGGATGCCCTCGGGGGGCCAGCGTAAGGGCAGCACACCGACGGAATCACACCGCAGAGCTCCGCCTGTGCAGGGCGCTGCCTCTGCCCATTATTCAAAAAGTTCTTTGGTGTGGGCCTTTTTTGACTCGAGTGCATCAGATCGCACAGCTGCTGTTTGCAACATATGTCTCAAGCGTATATCGCGTGGCCAAAACATCACCCGCTTGGGCACCCCATGCTTGACCAGACATATGTTGACCTGCCATGCAGCTCGTTGGCAAGCCTACCTTAAAGACCCACACCAAAGAACAAAGCGGACCTCTCCTTGCACCGCATCAGCTGGGATCTCCAACCCCACTATACCTTCAGTCCTCTCTGAAACCTGCACTGAGAGGAATGAAGGTGTAGAATTAGGTGTGTCACAGCCAAGTACTTGCGGGCACTCTGCTAGCAGTACACCGACGTCCGATTCTAGCAGGCAAATTTCCCTGCCTCAGCTGCTGGACCGTTGAAAGAAGTTCACTCCCAGCCATCCACATGCCCAGCGGTTGAATGCTAGCTTGGCTAAATTGCTAGCGCTTCAACTGCTGCCTTTTCAGTTGGTAGACTCGGCCCCCTTCCGTGAGTTTGTGCAATGTGCGGTTCCTCAGTGGCAGGTTCCCAAACGCCACTTTTTCTCACGGAAGGCGATTCCGGCTCTCTACATGCATGTGGAAGGCAATGTCTTGGCCTCGCTGGACAGGGCGGTCAGCGGTAAGGTGCATATTACCGCTGACTCATGGTCCAGCAGGCATGGACAGGGACGTTACCTTTCTTTCACGGCCCATTGGGTCACTCTTTTGGCAGCTGGGAAGGATGCAGGACAAGGTGCAGTAGTGTTGGAGGTTGTTCCGGCGCCACGCCTCCAAAATGCTACTACTGGTTGTGACACACCTCTCTCCTCCACCCCCTCCTCTTCTTCTTCCTCCATGGCCTTTTCCTGTGCTTTGTCCTCGGAACCAGCGGTGCTCCGTAGGCGTTCAAGGGGCTACGCAAGTACGCAGGCAAAAAGATGCCATGCCGTGCTTGCGCTGGTGTGTTTGGGGGACAGGAGCCACACTGGGGCAGAGGTTCTGTCTGCTCTGCAGGGGCAGGCCCAGAGGTGGTTGACACCACGCCAGCTTAAGCCAGGAATGGTGGTTTGCGACAATGGCACCAACCTCCTCTCCGCCCTCCGACAGGGACAACTGACCCATGTGCCCTGTGTGGCTCACGTCCTTAACCTGGTGGTGCAGCAGTTCTTGGGCAGTTACCCGGGCTTACAGGATGTCCTGAGGCAGGCCAGGAATGTCTGTGTGCATTTCCGCAGATCTTATAATGCCAGTGCTCGCCTGGCTGAGCTGCAAAAGGAGTTGAACCTGCCCAAGAACCGCCTTATATGTGACATGTCCACCAGGTGGAAATCAACCTTGACCATGCTGCAGCGGCTGCACACGCAGCAGAGGGCCATCAATGAGTACCTGTGCGACTAGGACAGGGTCAGGGGAGCTCTGTTTTTTTTCACCACGCCAGTGGGGCATAATCAGGGATGCATGCACTGTCCTGGCACCATTTGAGGAGGCCACGAGGATGGTGAGCAGTGACAGTGCACGCATCAGTGACACTGTACCTCTTGTCCACCTGTTGGAACATACGCTGCGTGGAATAATGGACAGGGCACTTGAGGCAGAACAGAGGCAGGAAGAGGAGGACTTCCTTGCCTCTCAAGGCCCCCTTTACCCAGACAGTGTTCCTTCTGTCCCACCCATCGCACAGGAAGAGGAGGAGGAGGAGGACGATTGTGTCAGCATGGAGGTGGAGCCTGGCACTCAGCATCATCAGCAGCAGTCTTTTAGGGATGATTTACAGTCCCAAGAAACCAGTGGACTTGTACATGGCTGCGGATCATGTCGTCCTTAGTGACCAAGAGGACTCCGGACCGAATGCCTCAGCTAACCTACGCTGCATGGCCTCCCTGATCCTGCAAAGTCTGCGGAAGGATCCTCGTATTCTTCGGATCAAGGAGAGGGACCATTACTGGCTGGCCACTCTCCTTGATCCACGGTACAAGGGTAAGGTTGCGGACCTTATCTTACCGTCGCAGAGGGAGCAGAGGATGAGACAACTCCAGGAGGCCTTGCAGAAAGGTCTGTGCAATGCGTTCCCAGAGACTGGGAGGTTACAAACTCCTGGTCCTGGATAACGAGTTGCTGAGGCTTCGGTCAGTCAAAGAAGGATCGTGGGGAAGGTGGCCGTCTGACCGATGCGTTCAGACAATTCTTTAGTCCGCAGCCCCAAGGTATGATCGGTTCCAGCAACCATTGCCAGCATCTGATATACATGGTGCAGGAATACCTAGGGGCAAGGTCAGACTTGGACACCTTCCCCACCGAAAATCCTCTGGCTTACTGGGTCTTGAGGATGGATCACTGGCCAGAGCTTGCACAGTATGCAATTGAGCTACTGGCCTGTCCTGCATGCAGCGTTCTTTCAGAACGCACATTCAGTGCTGCTGGAGGATTTGTCACGGATCACAGGGTGCGCCTGTCCACCGACTCGGTTGATCGACTGACCTTCATAAAGATGAACCAGTCTTGGATCACCACCAGCTACCAAACACCTGAAGCTGATATAACAGACTAATTTATTTTCAAATGACACATCCCTTCAAGACTGATGCTGATGCTGAGAGACTGTCCTGTTATGTTGACTGACTATCCTCCTCCTCCTCCTCAATGATCCGATTGATGATGATAGCTTGGAAGAACATTTTTGTTTCTGGGTGCCGCCACCAGTGGCTAAGGCCCAATTTTTCAGCCCCTGTTTAACAGGGGCATGTAATTACAATTTTTTATGCAATGCTTTGCAGCAGGGCTCATTCCTGCACTCCAACTAGAGTATCTGGGAGAGGTTGCAGTGTCGTGGCACCAGCACCAGTGGCTAAGGCCCAATTTTTCAGCCCCTGTTTAACAGGGGCGTGTAATTACAATTTTTGATGCAATACTTTGCAACAGGGCTCATTGCTGTGCTCCAAGTACAGTATCTGTGAGGGGTTGCAGTGTTGTGGCACCAGTGCCTAAGGCCCAATTTTTCAGCCCCTGTTCAACAGGGGCATGCAATTACAATTCTTGATCTAATAATTCACAGCAGGGCCCATTCATGCGCTCACCAAGAGTAACTGTGAGGGCTCACAGTGTTGTGGCAACACCAACACGTAAGGGACAAATTTCAGCTGAGTATATACGGCAGGCTCCTACTTTCAAACATCCAACTTACAAAGACTCCTCCTTGCAAACGGAAGGATACAACAGGAAGTGAGAGGAAATCTACCCCTAGGAAGGCAAATTCTCTCCTGTAAGTCCTCGTACACACGGCCGATTTTCTCGGCAAGAACCAGCAAGAAACTTGCTGGCAGAGAGGTCTTGCCGAGTAAATCGGCCGTGTGTACGCGGCTATCGGGTTTCTCGTCGAGAAAACCGACAAGAAACCTCGACGAGAAAATAGAGAACCTGCTCTCTATTTTCTCGTCGAGATTCTCCTCGGCATGTTTCTCGACGAGAAAAGTGAGTGTGTGTACACTTACCTGTCCTCCCGGAAGCCCGCGCATGTTCGAAATGAATTCGACGCATGCGCGGTAGCTTCCTAGGCATACGTAGGGTATACCAAGATGGCGGCGACGGCATCGAATGTGACGAGCGCATGCTCGTCGTAGTCGATGACGTCACCGCGTACGCTCCATTCAAAGAACCGCGGGTTCTTTGAAACGAGCGTGTGTACACTCGGCCGGGACAAGTTTCTTGTCCAAGAATCTCGTCAAAAAAAACGACATGTTTTTTTTAACGAGAATCTCGGCCGTGTGTACGAGGGCTGAGAGTTAATATGGGAAAAAAAGTGTCTCCTCTCCATTGATGCTTTATCACCAATTCTTGTTTCAATAAAAACCCCAAATTTTCAAAAAAACATTTGTCATTAGAACAGAAAGTGAGGTGAACTGTTCTGAACAGGTGCACACTGCACAGACAGCAAAACAAATGTTATAGGGGTGATAACCCTTCCCTATGTTTTCCAAAAAGCTTAAAAATAGATTTTTTGGCTGGAGCTACACTTAAACAATGTACCTGTTCAAAATTACAAACAGATTCTACATAAGAACAAACCTACAGTCCCTGTCTTGTATGCACCGCCTGTATACGGCTGTTCAGAGCATATAGGGCCTTTTTTATTTTGTGTGCGGGGTTCCTCTTAATATCCATACAAGACCCAAAGGGGCTGGTAATGGGCTGGGGTAGGGGGGGGGGCTGTGATGGGGTAGCTATGCCATTTTTCTTAAAGATTTTCATCCCTATTACCGGGACCAGACATTACATTAAAGCCGCAAGCAGTTTTAAATGGCTTTTTTTCCTTTAGAAATGTAATTTTGTGCAGGGACAGTTCTAAACACGGGAAACACGTGGCACTTCACAGGCATACTTTAGACACCCCCCAGGTACGATATTTAAAGGAATATTTGACTTTTTTTTTTCACTTTATGCATCATTAAAATGACTGCTCCCGAAAAACGGCCGTTTTTAAAACTTCTTTTTGCATTGATACATGTCCCCTGGTGCAGAACCCGGGTTCCCAAACCCTTTTTAGGACAATAACATGCATAATAGTCATTATAATTAGCACTTTAGATTTCGAACGTTCGCATCCATTGTATTTAATAGGGTTCTAAAGTTCGTGCAAACTTTCGGTCCGTTCGCGGGTTCTGGTGCGAACCGAACCCGGGGGTGTTCGGCTCATCACTACTGGATATCTTTACCTGAGTGATACAGATCCAGATCTAGGAAAGTCAGGTTATCCTTATCCCAAACATGGGTAAAAGATAGACCACAAGTATTATTGTTGCAATGGTTGACAAAACTATCGATGACATCACATCCACCATCCCAGACAATAATGATGTCATCGATATATCGGCCATAAAAAACCAAATGCTTTGAAAAGGGATTGTTGGACCACATATATCTATCTTCCCATAGGCCCATAGCCAGGTTGGCGTACGAGGGCGCAAATTTAGCACCCATTGCTGTACCCTTGGTTTGCAAAAAATATTGTTGGTCAAACTGAAAATAATTGTGTGTTAAACAGAAATTGGTACAATCCAATATAAACTTGCCCTGTTCACCTCCCATATATGGATTTTCAAAAAGGAAATGAGCTATAGTTGCCAGACCGAATTCGTGGGGTATGGAGGTATAGAGAGAGGCCACGTCCAGAGACATCCAGACGTAGTCATCTTCCCACCTATATGGCTTGAGCAAATCCAAAAGGTGAGTGCCATCTCGGATATAAGATCGCAACCCTTGAGCCAAAGGCTGCAGATGGTAATCAATGTATTTTGATAGACCAGAGGTGATGCTGTCCATGGCAGCTATAATTGGTTTACCCGGAGGATGATCAATGCTTTTATGGATCTTGAGGATATGATAAAAGTAAGGAGTGTGGTAGTACTTTCTAACTAAGAAAAAAGCCTAATTTTTACTGATGATGTTCTTGGACAATGCTGACTTAATTAACGTGTCGATCTCTGTTTTGAATCTCGGTAAAGGATCAGATCTTAACTTGGAATATGTTTGCTCATCATCTAATAGGCGTGTTGCCTCCAAAATTTACTTGTCACGATCTTGTATGACAATTCCACCACCTTTATCGGCGGTTTTTATTACTATATCCTCATTCTTAGTGAGAGAAGATAAAGCAATCTTTTCTTGATTCATTGATCTGTGTACCCTGTGCTGGATGCCTGTGTTGGTCATCCATGACACCAAGAAAGGGAGCTTCAGCGCCTCCAGAATAAAATAGTGGACCAAGAAGATTGTTTAAGAGGAACAACATAATGTTTAGGGGAATACCTGAATCTATATCTCCAAATGATCTTACAAAATTGGGGAATTTATTTTACTTTGACTTTTAATGATAATGGTAATCATAAGGGTGAATATCTCTAATGGGTGCACAGACAGCAGTAAAAACCTGACAGGGGTTCTAATCCCTTTCCACTCTTTCTACAACTAAAAATAAGTTTTGCCTTTAGTTAGAATTTAATCCTGTCTTAGACCTTTGGAAACTATCACGTGCCAGAAATAGACACATGAGTCTATAAACCCGTCACAGAGGTTTTGCTGAAGAAGACACAGCCTTCTTTTTACCTTAATTGTGTTACTAATTTGCTTGACACATGTCTCCAACAATTTCATTGCCAGATTCAGCTGAGCATGCTTCAAAAAAAGCTTAGGAATATTTGAAAATTCAGCCAATCACCTTTATTCTGGGCTTGGTGAGGTTAGGAGGGGGATTTACCTTAGGTCTGATCAAAGGGGAAAAAAGATACTGTAAGTGCACTTTGTCTTAAAGTGCCCTTTTCCTTTAACCCTTTTGCTGGCAGAGCAATTTTTGCATTTTTGCACACATGTTAAAATGTATATTTTAGGCATTTATGTATTTTCTGAAAGAAGAGACCCTGAGGAATAAAATGGGTACAATAGTCCCAAATGGTCAAATGGCGACAAACTACAGTCCCCAAAATTGTCCATAGTCACCACTTTAATAGCCACTACAGATAATCAGTTTAGAGTTTGTCATAAATGATGCTCTACCTAGCTAATGTGTGTAGCACAGTCATTGTTTTTGTACACAGGTGCATCCAATGTGCATGTTTAGAGTGTAAGTTCATATTTTACAGAAAAATCTGTATGGAGAACTTACACAGGACCCCCACCCCCCCCCCCGTCCCGCTGACCTGTATGGCGGTGATCGCCCGTTCTGAGCCCCGGTATAGCCGCCTCACAGCTCCGGTGCTTAGTAATGCTCTCAGCGCCGGAGGCGGCTAAACTGGGGCTCAGAACAGGCAATCACCGCCATGCAGATCAGCGGGACAGGAGGGGGTCCTGTATAAGTTCACCTTACAGATTTTCTGTAAAGGTGCTCTTACCCTTTAATGTCATATGTGCATGTACATAGGGGCGGGGGACTTAAAAATATATTTTTTATTTTATTTAAACTTTTATATTTTTAACAGTTTTTTTTTCACTTAACTTTATTGCTACCACACAGGGGCAAGAAACCCACAATATAATAGCATAACGAAAGTGACAGGTTATCTTTAAGAACATCAGGGGTTTATCTGACCCTTTAAAGTGGTTGTAAACCCACTCTTGCAACTTGCACCTACAGGTAAGCCTAAATTAAGGCTTACCTGTAGGTGTTTGCAATATCTCCTAAACCTACAAGGTTTAGGAGATATTTGCAAAAAAGAGTACACATAGACGCAGGCGCACTGTAAATGCCGGTTTTATGAATGATAACGCCGGCTTTTACGGCCAATCACAGCATGCGCTGAGTGACGTTATCGCCGCTCCGGGCCAATTACAGCGCCGGAGCCGCGATACCCGGAAGTAACCTCCAGGAGAGATGGCTGCAGCTCGAGGGGGAGACGAGGACGGATTCAGGGGCTTTGATCTAAGGTAACGCATAATGAGCTAGTATGCTAGCTCATTATGCCTTTCTCTTGCAGGTTGTTTTTTTGGGGGGTTTACAACCACTTTAATGTCACCTTTACACTCCACTGAAGCTGCTTTGTGAGGGCCAGTGTTGCTTTCTAAAATCCTCTACCGCATGGAAAAATATGTGGACAATGCAAATTCAAGGCAATACTGGCTCTTTGCCTTTGAAGCCTACAGACACGTTTCTAAAATAAACTCATCCCTGTTGGCCCCACAGCAATACAAAAATATATATATATTTGTAAAGACCAGATAAGTTGATACATTTGATATAATTAGTGACAGATATGTCGATAAATTGAAATGGGCAAGCGGCAACGGCAATACCAATGTTTACTGGCAGTTTTAACTAATATCACCATCCCAGCCAGTAGCAAAAGCTAAACAGAAAAAAAAAAAAAAATGTGCTCATTGTGATTGTTTATACCCAGAGCTGCACCAATTTCTATCTGAATACAAAGATGAAAAATATAAATTTACATAGAACAGGTGTGCTACCAGATAAATAATTTGATAAGTGCTGAAAAACAAATAAATATGAACAATACACAAATTTTACATAGATTGCATATAAAGGGCACTGTCAGCTAAATCATTTGATAAGTGCTCAGAATCAAATATATGTGAACAGTCAAAAAGTCCAATGTATATTGCATGTAAAGCAATCAAAATGTAAATACATTTTTTTTAAAAGACCCTCCATCTACCAAATAATAATGAAATGTGCAGATTCCTGGGTTCACACACAGCAGCGTGAATTATGGTGTAAGAAACACTCCAAAGCATCTCGTGCCCTCCACCAAAAATGAGCCTCTTACCTGATACTGTGGATCTCCAGTGACAGAAATGAATATAGCATGTGACATGACAGGCGCCTCTAGATACCCTGTGGTGGCCCTCATCCAACATCCAAGCTGAGCAGCTCAAAGTTGACAAACCCAGGCAGGCTGTTTACATCAACCACATTGGTAGAAGAAAGCCACATATAGTCTGAAAACTGCTAGGTATATATTTATTAAAGATGATAGAGATGATAAAAAATCCCTACCAACTGAAGTGAAAAAAGATGGTAAATGCACTCGTCACCGCTGTGTGAGAAAGGGCAATCCTGCTTACCAGAATGCGTTGATCCTCAAAGTTATAGAGGTCAAAAATGCATTTGTAGATGTATTTATTTCCGAATTGCACAATGCTGAGTCTGAGGGAAGCACAGTACCTGGTAACTGTGCTTCCCTTCACAGACGCAGCGTTGTGTATCCAGAAAGAAATACCCCAAAAGTCATCAGATTAGGGGGAAGCTCTGACAATTGGAAGTAAAGAACTCTTCACCTACCAAGATGGCTGCCTCCACACAGATAAACATTATGAAACATGGCATAGCAAGTCAGTAATGTGAAAAAAATCGGATCTGCTTCATAGATCCTAGAGGGAAATGGCCATTTTCTATGCACTTATCATTTGGAGTACGAGTTTCCTGCCTTGGGATTGCTGTTTACATCTGCCTAAGGAGCCACATTGAGGTTTACAGCGGGTGCCCAGAGGTCCATTCATCTTGCCCTGGTCTCTACAAATTCATTTTTGACCTCTTTATAACTTGAGAGTCAACGCATTCTGGTAAGCAGGATTGCCCTTTCTCACACAGCGGTGACGAGTGCATTTACCATTTTTTTTACTTCAGTTGATGCAGGGATTTTTTATTATTGCTATCATCTTTACCTTCCACAGTTGGTGGACTTTATATGAAGTGCCTTTCAGAACTCTTGTTAATATCTAGTTGGCGCTACACCCTTTGTATATTGTATTTGCTTATGGGTGTATGATCAAACCTACTGGTGCTCGCTGCCATCCTAATGTCTTTTTTTTAGCCAAGAGCAGATATAATTTTGGTTTCTTATATATTTATTAAAAACATGGTCAGATACTCACATGTTAGAAGCAAATCGTAAGCACAAAAACACAGATGTCTCAATGGCAGGCATCCTCGGCAGGCCCCTCCCAATGCATATTGCATCAGAGCGTATTGTCAGGCGAACAATGCGTTTCCCTCTCTGTGAATAGAGAGGAGAGATAAAGATAAGGAGAGGATAAAAACAGAAGCAAAATTAGCACTATTGTTTCTGGGCTGTACTACAAGTACATACAGCAACTAATATACACATATATGGCATCAGTGCAATTGACTGGAGCAGGAGAATTTATATTGGGTTGTTCTTTGGTGGTAGGTTATGGTAGTAACAAGAAATATACAGCTCAATTAAAATAGAAAATATTATTATTTTTTACTATTTTGGGTCAGGTTTCCTATGATAATAAAGAAAAAAATAAGGAGATATCCTTTGGCTTTTACCACAAAATGAAAGCCTGATTCGTCCTGAAAAAAAAACAAGGTATAATCCACCTGGATGCACATAGTAGTTGTGATTATATGTACAGTTTTACTAGCACATGTCCAAATTGCAAAATTGTGCTTAGGCATTAACATTTGTTTTACCCTTAGGCATGAAGGGTTTAATGCTATTTAGTTTGGTAAATCACAATCTCTTTTTTATTTACTGTCTTCACCTTTCTTTAACTCATTGTTACTCTTTTTACTGTTATCTCAGTGCTTCCTATCTACTGCAGCATCTTTGCAACCATATCCTGACAACATGGCTGCATATATGCCAACTGTGGACGAAGACTGTATGTTTAAAAAGGTGCTGCTGTCGCCACCGGGAGCCCAGGAAACATGGTGACAATTTAGAAGCACGAGGCGCATGCGCAAAGCTGACTAGGCAGGACATGGCTGCTTAACGCTCTGCATCTACCGGGACCCGACAGCCTCGCAACGTCTAGTCACAACCGCATCCCCAAGATGACCCACTTATTGCTGAGAGTCCTGGGAACGAATTGAAGGGATGTACAGCAGGAGAAACTCCAAACTGAAGCTGGTAAAGTGCCAATAAGCACTGACGAGAGCCGCATCTAAGATGGCAGTGGCGCCATCTTCCCGCTCTGCACTGCCACATATGCAGAAACACACCCGGACTTCTCCTTCTGCTCAGCGTGATGATTTTGGGATGACTCCCATAGTCCTGCAGAATACCCCCCCCCCCCCGGCTCTGACCTCCTTAGTCAGTTTAAACGGGTACTCCAAAAGGCCTTGCAAAACACCTCAGACACCATCAATGAAAAGCTCACGCGGAAGATTCGTGAGGTGGGCCGCCGCACGTCTGTCCTGGAGCAGAGGATGGATGAACTAGATGTCGTCACTAGAGTTGAGCGGACACCTGGATGTTCGGGTTCGACGGGTTCGGCCGAACTTCAGAAAAAAGTTCGGGTTCGGGACCGAACTTTAACCCGAACCCGGACCCGAACCCCATTGAAGTCAATGGGGACCCGGACTTCTAAAGACTAAAAAGGCTCTAAAAAAGTAATGGAAAGGGCTAGAGGGCTGCAAATGGCAGCAAAATGTTGTTAAGAGCATGGCAAGTGCTCTGCAAACAAAATGTGGATAGGGACATAAAAAAAAAAAAAAAAAATGCTGGAGGCCCCCTTTTCAGCAGAAGAGGTACGGGAAGTCATTAAGAACCTCAGAAACTCAACGGCACGATGCCACACATATGGTGGGAATGCCCCAGAATACACCCTTTCTGGAATAAATTATTCAATTTAATGGATAAGCTAGTGGGAAAATAAAATACTTTGAAATAAAAATGTAGCGGGGTGCTAAATTTAAGGGAAGTGTTTGAGTGGTAAATAGGCTCAAACACCCTAATTCTGTAGGATTCATGGACCATTTTGTCCTCGGGGGACAGTATTGGTGTGCAGTTCCCTGCGGCCTACAGGTGGCGCTGCCATGGTAGGCTAGGGTTGAACCGCCGATACAGTGCTGTGCCTTTTGTGTCCCCTCTTGGCAGTAGTACAGCGGGGCGGGGAACCTGCTGTGCATGCCGGGAGAGCATATAAAAGGGGCAGACCTTTGGCCTGGGGGCTGATGTCCAGTGGGGTCCACGCCCTGGTGCCTTCGGCCTGGGTGCATGTGTTCCTGTTCCATCTCGGGTACCTTTAGCCTGGGGTGAGGTACTATCCTGGAGTTCCTGCTGCCCTGGGTATGGAGGCCTAGGTGCGGGAGTATTCCCTGGAGTCCAGACCCTTCGTCTGGAGTCCGCTAAGGGTCGAGGAGTCTTAGGGTGCCGCCTCGTGTAGGGGACCATGTTCCAGGGAAGGGAGGATCATTCTGATGGACCGATGTGGGAGTCAGGGTGAAGGAAGGGTCTGTTGACTCCCTGGAGAGATGTCTTCCCCTTGATATGGGCTAGGTTCATAGAAGGAGAAGCTCAAGGTCATCTTGACTGTATCAGAGGCCTTATTCACCCGGCCCATGGCAGGGGCCTTATACACCCTGGTCTGTGGCAGAGACCAAAGTTCTCCAGGTCCGTGGCAGGGGCCTTGTACACCCGGTCTGTGGCAGAGACCAACCTCAAGGTCTGTGGCAGAGACCGTGCACCTAAAACTGTTTGAGAAACCTAAGCAGTGAAGTGAATGTGCTACGTTTGTGCCTGGACCTCCTCCACACCTTAAGCTGTCCTGTTTCTTTGCTCTAACCTTTTCTATCCGAGTAGAGTTTATTTTGCCATGAGAGAATAAGAGTTGTAATTTCAGCTGGTGTGGACATTGACTTTACTGGGAATTAAAGGACTTGCCTCTACCTACAGTAGAGGTGAGAATCATCCTCTGGAGGAGTTTTGACTCCGGCTGTGGACACGGCCCGTCAAGTACACCGCTCAACCTCTTTATATAGGAGGGTACGGGCTGGTAGTGCGGTGTGCCTTTATCCCTCCTGCGAGGAGCCAACAACATAAAGGCAGGTAAGGGGGAAAGGATCTGTGCGCTACAAAAAAATAAAATAAAAATTATAATCTTGACCTAGGAGGACGAGGTCCATATGGAGTAGGAGGTTGAGGTGGCGGTGGAGGAGGACGAGGTAGCCAACACTGGTTCAAAAATACAACAATGGCTGGGTAAGGCCGGTGATGTGTCGAATTCTGTCCCCCGTCAAATAGTGTCCACCCTGTACTGCGCTTGCTCAGTATGTAGGACAAGGGGATTTCAAAAATCTCCCAAGACGAACGGCGCCTGCGTGGTGAGTTCAGGTGAAGGCCACACCATCCGTGGTTCAAGCCAAGCCAAGTGAGGCCGTGCCCGAAGCGTGGCGATCGAACCGAGCCCGTGAGGGGCCTTGTTACTATGTGCTACCGTATGTCCACTTGGATGGTGGGGCTTGAACCTGCACTCACTGCGCAGGCGCCGTTCATCTTCGGAGATTTTGTGAATCTCCTTGTCCTCTGTACTGCGCAAGCGCTGCGCCTTCGCAGTATGGGCCGGACACAATGCGATGGCCGGACAGTTTTTTTCACAACACCGGTATACATGTCTATTCTGCACAAGGTACGGACAAGTCCTGTGGGATCCATCCCTGGTTCATTTTAATGAACGTGAGCTTGTCCACATTGGCTCTGGACAGGCGGCTGCGCTTGTCTGTGATAACGCCCCCTGCCGTGCTAAATACACGTTCAGATAATACACTGGCTGCAGGGCAGGCCAGCACCTCCAAGGCATAAAGGGCAAGCTCAGGCCATGTGCCCAATTTGGAGACCCAGAAGTTAAAGGGGGCAGACCCGTCATCCAGTACGTGTAGGCCTGTGGACACATACTGCTCAACCATGTTGGTGAAATGCTGCCTCCTGCTAAGACGTTCCATCTCAGCTGGTGGTGCTGGTTGTTGTGGCGTGCTGACAAAGCTTTTCCACATTTCAGCCATGCTAACCCTGCCTTCTGAGGTGCTGCCGGTGCCCCGGCTGCGTTGGCGACCTCTTCCTCCTCCTCTGCCTTCGCCTTGTGCTTCCACCGTACGCCCGCTGTCAGGTGGGAATGCCATCAGCAGCGCGTCTACCAGCGTGCGCTTGTACTCGCGCATCTTACGATCCCGCTCCAGTGAGGGAATTAAGGACGGTACGTTGTCCTTGTAACAGGGATCCAGCAGGGTGGCCACCCAGTAATCAGCACCAGTTAAAATGTGGGCAACTCGGCGGTCATTGCGGAAACACTGCAGCATGTAATTGCTCATGTGTGCCAGGCTGCCCAGAGGCAAAGAAAAGCTGTCCTCTGTGGGAGGTGTATCGTCTGTGTCCTCTGTATCCCCCCAGCCACACACCAGTGATGGCCACGAGCTGGTCTGGGTGCCACCCTGCTGTGAAAATGGCTCCTCCTCCTCCTCCATCACCTCCTCCACCTCATCATCCTCCAGAACTGTGCCCTTTCTGCCGGACAATTGTGTACCTGGCGTTTGTTGGTGCAGGAACCCACCCTCGTAGCCACTTGTGAAAGACTGCCCTGAAAGCCTTTGAAATGATCCCACTTCCTCCTCCTCCTCCTCATCCTCCTGTGCCACATCCTCTTCCATCATCGCCCAAAGCGTTTTTTCAAGGAGGCATAGAACTGGGATAGTAACGCTGAGAACAGCTTCATTGGCACTGGACATGTTGGTGGAGTACTCGAAATAGCGCAACAAGGCACACAGGTCTCGCATGGAGGCCCAGTTATTGGTGGTGAAGTGGTGCTGTTCCGCAGAGCGACTCACGCGTGATTGCTGCAGCTGAAACTCCACTATCGCCTGCTGCTGCTCGCACAGTCTGGCCAGCATGTGCAAGGTGGAGTTCCACCTTGTGGGCACGTCACATATGAGGCGGTGAGCGGGAAGGCCGAAGTTACGCTGCAGCGCTAACAGGCGAGCAGCAGCAGGGTGAGAACGCCGAAAGTGCGCACACACAGCCCGCACTTTCTGCAGCAGCTCTGGCATATTTAGGGAATTTTTAAGGAACCTCTGGACCACAAAGTTCAGCACATGCGCCAGGCAAGGGATGTGCGTCAAACCGGCTAGGCCCAGAGCTGCTACGAGATTTCACCCATTATTGCACACCACCAGGCCGGGCTTGAGGCTCACTGACAGCAACCACTCATTGGTCTGTTGTTCCATGTCCCTCCACAACTCCTGCGCGGTGTGGGTTTTTTCCCCCAAACAGGAAAGTTTTAAAACTGCCTGCTGTCGTTTACCCCTGGCTGTGCTGAAGTTGGTGGTGAAGGTGTTACGCTGACCAGATGAAGAGGCGCTAGAGGATGAGGAAGCGGAGTAGGAGGAGTTAGCAACAGGAGGCAAACTGAAGCGCCCTGCAATCCTCGGTGGTGGAAGGACATGCGCCAAACTGCTATCTGCCTCAGGCCCAGCCGCCACTGCATTTACCCAGTGTGCTGTTAGGGAGATATAATGTCCCTGACCGTGCTTACTGGTCCACGCATCCGTAGTTAGGTGGACCTTGCCACAGATGGCGTTGCACAGTGCACACCTTATTTTGTCCCCCACTTTGTTGTGCAGGGAAGGGATGGCTCGCCTGGAAAAGTAGTGGCGGCTGGGCACGACGTACTGTGGGACAGCCAATGCCATCAGGCTTTTAAAACTCTGCGTCTCCACCAGACGGAATGACAGCATTTCAAAGGCCAGGAGTTTTGAAATGCTGGCATTCAGGGCCAGGGATCGCGGGTGGCTAGGGGGGTACTTCCTCTTCCGCTCCAATGTTTGGGAGATAGAGAGCTAAACGCTAGGCTTGTGCACAACGGAAAAATTCGGTTAGTTTTGGTTCGTTTCTTTTCGGTCCTGTTGATTCGTAATCATTCGTAATTTTGCTAGACGGGATTTTTCGTGTTCGGACTAATTCGTATTTTCGCAAGCGACATTTTTCGTTGAATTTTTTGTTGATTTATAATTCGTACTTTCGGTAGAGTACATTGTTTTTCGTTGATTCTGGACACAACTCCTACTTTCGTAACTTTTTTTGGGTTCGTTGATTCGTAATTTTCTGTGTCTCTCTCACGACGACGCCGCCTATTATGCCTAATGTGCTTCGAATGGATTTGTACTTTTCTAAATACATAGCGGTTATTTGTAACGATTCGAAATCTCGTATTTTACTTTCGTTTTTTACATGCGGCTATAGCCTCCGCCCCTGTACACCATTTTGAGAGGGTTCAGCACGGTGAGGGAGAAGCAGAGAGCAGAGTGTTATTGTGCTTCGAATGGATTCGAAATCTCGTATTTTACTTTCGTTTTTTACATGCGGCTATAGCCTCCGCCCCTGTACACCATTTTGAGAGGGAGTTCAGCACGGTGTGGGAGAAGCAGAGAGCAGAGCAGAGTGAGTGTTATTGTGCTTCGTATGGATTCGTACATTCGTAACTTTTTCATAACAAATTATGCCGAAGACATTCGGGCATTCGCTATTTGCGGTATAATTTATTTCGGATTCGGTCTTATTCGTAATTGCTTTGTTCGGAAATTCGAATGCTTCCGAATATCCGAAAGTTGCTAAATTCGGACGAATTTCAATTCGTTACGAAACGAATTGCACAAGCCTACTAAACGCTTCCATGGGACATTGTGGAGATGGTTGGTGACCCAGGTGGTAGTGTTGCTGGCAGATCCTCTGTTTGCGGGGTGGCAGGTGCCACTGTCACTACAGAGGTGGATGAAGAGGCCGAGACTGCAGCAGAAGAGGAAGCAGGAGGAGCCAGAGACCTTTCTTGGTTTTTGAGGTGTCTACTCCACTGCAGCTCGTGCTTTGCACTTAGATGCCTGGTCATGCAGGTTGTGCTCAGGTTGAGAACGTTTATGCCTCGCTTCAGGCTCTGATTGCACAGCGTGCAAACCACTCGTGTCTTGTCATCAGCACATTGTGTAAAGAACTGCCACGCTAGGGAACTCCTTGGACTTGGCTTTGGTGTGCTCGGTCCCTTGCTGCGTTGGGCAGTAGCAGACATACTGTCTAGGGGACGGACGCTCCGCTTTTGCACCCTGCTCCCTCTTCTGCTGTGCTGGTGGCTCTGTGCGACCACCGCCTCTTCCTCCAAACTACACTGGTCACCTGCATAACGTTGATTCCATGTGGGGTCGAGGACCTCATCGTCCTCCACATCATCTTCCACCCAGTCTTCACCCCTGCCCTCCTTGTCTGTCTGCACAATTGCGAAAGCAGCAGCAGTTGGCACCTGTGTTTCGTCATCATCCGAGACGTACTGCGATGGTCCTCCCATGTACTCATCATGAAACATAAGTGGTTTGGCATCGGTGCACTCAATCTCTTCCACTTTTTGGGCAGGGCTAGGTGGATGGCCCTGGGAAACCCTGCTAACAGAGTCATCGAAAAGCAGAAGAGACTGCTGCATGATTTGGGGCTCAGACTGCTTGGCTGATTTGCAAGGGGGTGAGGTGAAAGACTGATGGACATGGGTTTCAGGTGCCAACTCTGATCTTTCATCAGAAGAGTGGGTGGGAGACAATGTGAAGGATCCCGAGGCACTGTCAGCAACCCAATCTACTATCGCTTGTACTTGTTCTGGCCTAAACATTCGTACAGCCTCATTAGGCGCGACAAAATACCGCCGCAGGCTCGGTCGCCTACTCGCACCTGAGGAAGGTGTTTCACTTGTGCGTGTATCTGGCACAGATCCACCACGTCCTCTCCCTGCAACAGGAGCTCCACCAGCAGCACCACGACCGGGGCCACCACGTCCCTTTGACCTTCTCCTCATATTTTCCAAATTTAGGATCTTGCCCTAAATGGGTGTTTTTGGAAGAGCAGAACACACCCACAGTACGTAACCGCTGAATCGCACAGCTACAGAAAATGCTATTCAAGAAAAAAGTTTTTTTTTTAGTATAGCACAGTAGGAGAAAACTATATAGAAATTGTTTATTTCACACACCTCCACATATGTATAACACACTGCAAACTATTTTTTGTGCCCCTAAATGGCGTTTTTTGCAAGCGTACATCAAAGTGCAAATTTTTTATTTATTTTTTGCCCTAAACGGGTCTTTTTTTGCACGAGCAAAATAAAATGCAAATTTTTTATTTTTTTTGCCCTATGGGTCTTTTGGAAAAGAGCACAATAAAGTGCCTTTTTTTTTCCCCTAAATGGATCTTTTTCAAAGAGCAGAATACACCCACAGTATGGAAACGGTGTATCTCTCAACGTAATATATGCAGTGCTGGTGCACTGAGCTTGCAGATAAAAGTTAGATTTTCTCTGACACTGGGCTCATGGCAGTGTAAAAAGACTGTGCACTGCAACACAAACAGGTAAACCTATGCAGATCGTTGATTTTAATCTCTGAATCTGGACTCCTATATCTCTCTCCCTGAAAGCACCAACAGGAACCTGGCCCTACACTACGCTATCTCTCTATCTTTTCCCTCAGATTGCAGAATCAGGACTACCTCATGTATTTTACAATCTCTCCCTATTAGCAACAGCAGCAGCCAAGATCCTCTCCCTATCTATTCTGAAGCAGAGTGACGTGTGTGCTGTGTGCCTCTAGCTTATATAGAAGCTGGGTCACATGTTGCACTGACCAATCACAGCCATGCCATTAGTAGGCATGGCTATGATGGCTTCTAAGGGCACACCAGCTAATCAAAAGGTGATTGGCTGGCCCCTGAAGCATTTCTAACTGCGTAATTAGATTGCCGAACCCGAACCCGGACTTTTGCGCAAAGTCCGGGTTCGGGTTCCGGAAAAAGCTAAAGTTCGGTACGGACCCGAAATTTACAGTTCGGGTTCGCTCAACACTAGTCGTCACCACTAACCACAACGATGAACTGAAAGTCCTTAGGGTGAAAAACTCTTCCCTCTATACTCGCCTTGAGAACATTGAGAATAGAGCTAGGATGTCTAACCTCCATCTCTGTGGCATACCTGAGGCCATAGAGGATCTCCAATCAACCATCACATCACTTTTCCAGGCACTCGACCCATCGATTCCCATAGAATGCCTAGAGATGGACAGGATCCACACAAAACTCTGGCCCCCCGAAAAGACGATGGCCCCCCCAGGGACATTGTTATAAAACTACACTATTTCCGCACCAAGGAGCAATTAATGGAAGCAGCCCGCAACAAGGACTTATTGACCTTCCAGAGACACTGCTACCAAATCTTCCAAGACCTCTCAAAGCAGACTCTCATCAAGCAAAAAGCGATGAAACCACACCTGCAGGTCCTCCAACACCATCACATTTCCTACCATTGGAGTTTCCCCTTTGCCATCCACTTTCCCCACAAAGGTTCCTCCTATACCTGCAAATGGTCAGATAACCTCCTCGCTGTGATCCACGATTTCTGCCTGTCAATGCCAGAAAATGCTGCTGAGGGATCCAAACGCTGAGCGACATCTTGCTCCCCCAAAAACCCACAGGACACTCCTGAACAAGTTCACTCCAGCATTTACAAGAGGAGCCGCTTTGCCTCACTACCACCAGCTTTAGAAGACCAGATAGACTGATGTATCTACTATGGGTGATATCATGCCTCAAGGGCTTGCATTTTTGTCACCACACACATTGAGACTTGATGGGTGCTACCCCCTGAGACAGACCTTACACTCTGTCTCATGCAGGGTTCTCCATCATAAGGTTGCCACCATCACAATATTCAAAATGGGATAATCTTTCTCAGCCAATAGGGGTATTATATCCCACCACCTTCCCTTGGGCCTATAGACTAGGGTACTGGTTCCCCTACTCAATCCGCACAGGGAAGGAGGGAACCACAGATATGTGCACCTGCTAACTCCACCCATAACCTGACTTAAGACCTCCTGCAGTGAGCTTGACTGCTCCTCCCTCTCACATAGCAATCCAGGTGAATCTTGCCCTCTGGCTGAGATCACCCACCGCCTGACTCACGCCATCAATTCACCTGCAGGACATCCGCTCCGCCACCCTAACTTGGCGATACCTGGTTCTTCACATTACCTCACACCTTACTGGTTTTTACTAACTATTGTTACGATAGTGACTCGTTTGTTTTATAGTTTATTACTTGTATAACTTTTGTAGTGGCTGTCGTAGTCCCGAAGACAGCCCATTGCACCTCTCATGTGATCTTTGAGTACCTGACATTGTTGATCGGACACTCTTTGGACCAACTGTACCCACCGGCTAATGACTTTCACCACCCCCTGGATACTCGCTCCACATAGGAGCCACCCTCCCTCTTCTTCAACTAGAGCTTCCTCACACTCCTTCTTACTATCAGGAACTACCTAAGCTGCCCAGTTCACACCTGATACCACCACCAGTCCTCTTTCCTCCCTTTGTTCCACCCTCCCTATCCCCCTTTTCTCCAGAGGACGATCCCAAAACGACTAGCCACAGGACCCCCTGATCCCATCTACACTATATAATGATGTCTTTAAATATACTGATATATATACTGACACTCAATGTACAGGGCCTCAACTCCCCTCCAAAACCAACAAAGGCTTTATGCTCCTTCTCCACACTTTCAGCACACATGGTTTGCCCACAGGAAACGCACTTCTCATCACAATCCTCACCTACATTTTTTAGCCGCCAATACCCCCAGGTTTATACGGCTTCGGCCTCCACTAAACAAAGAGGGGTTTTGATTGCATTTCACTACACTACACCATTCACCCACCATAACGAGATCAAAGGGGCGATATCTACTACTCACCGGTCTCTTGATAGACAGTGAAATTACCTTTTTTTTCGTTCTACGAAGTCCACACTGCAATAAAAACATTGAAACCACACAAACGCCCAGGCCCTGACGGCTTTTCAGCAACCTACTTTTAACGCTTTGCTACCGTACTGTACCCCCTCATGGTTGAAGCCTTCAATTCTCTCCTCCCAGGCTGCTCCTTTTCGCACAGGATCCCTCTTAGCATCCATCTCCATGATCCCTAAACCAAACACTGACGTCACTTCCTGGTCCAACTACAGACCGATTTCTATACTCAACCTAGACATCAAGATACTAACTAAGATTCTCTCTGCCCGACTTAACCCATCTATTGGAACCCTGATCCACAAAGATCAGACTAGGTTTATCCCTTCCAGACTAGCAGGTGACAACATCCATTGTGCTACCCTCCTAGCCCACACGGCACAAACCCGCCGCATCCCTGCCTACTTCCTCTCCATTGACATACAGAAGGCGTACAGAAGGCATTCGACTCGTTATCCTGGCCTTATCTTAACTCTATCCTATGTCAGTGGGGACATTTCCTACGATGGATCTCTTCTCTGCATCAAAATCCAAAAGCATATGTATCCTACACAGGATTCCGTTCTGACCCCTCCGTCATTGAAAGAGGGTGCCCCTATCCCCTCTTCTCTTTGACTTGGCAATCAAACCCCTTGCCCAGCTCATACTCTCCAATCCAAATATTAAAGGCCTAGAACTAGGTGATCTGCAGCATAAATTATGCATGTTTGCCGCAGACGACCTGATATTCCTCACTTCACACCTATTATCAGCTCCAAACCTCATTGACACCCTTTCCAAATTTGGACTAATATCTGGCCTCAAAATAAACCCTCATAAATCTATAGCCCTAAACATTTCACTACTGCCTGACCTACAGATACAACTACAGGACTCCCTCCCATTTACCTGGTCGACAACACATATCGCCTATCTAGAAATCACATTTACAGCGAATCCAGCAAATCTATACATGGCAAACTACCCACCTGTGCTGACTCAACTAACCACCCTAATGAAGAAATGGTCTTCCCTGCCATTAGCATAGATGGGCAGAATCACAGTGGTCAATGTCTATACTGCCTATGATCCTATATCTTTTTAG
Organism: Rana muscosa; assembly: GCA_029206835.1. Lineage (NCBI taxonomy): Eukaryota > Metazoa > Chordata > Amphibia > Anura > Ranidae > Rana > Rana muscosa. The sequence goes on along the minus strand of CM055117.1, from coordinate 253,358,709 downwards.
AGTGCTCACAATACAGATCCCAGCATACTTCTTATGAATCCTTCAGCGCAAAGCCTCCCAATTCATTTGGGGCAAACTTAAACCCCATCTACCACAACCTACTCTGTATACACCCCGAATCAGCAGAGGGTTAAATGTTCCCAATTACTACTACGCCGCCCCCACTAGTGCAACTACCCAAATATCACGCCACTAAGGAAATACCCCTTTGGGTCCTGATCGAATTGGTTGACTGTGACCCACTTTCCACAGCAAATCTCCTATGGCTCACACCTGCTCAATGCCGAACAATCACGGACCCTGTCACTAAACATAGCCTCTCAATTTGGGACAAGCTAAGAACTTGCTTCGGTCTCCAATCTCAACACAATCCCCTCCTCTCCTTCCTGAGGAACCCCTCCTTCTACCCAGCTTGGTCATCTCCATCCTCCTTCTCCACATGGTCAAATGCAGGACTAACATGGGCCCATCATTTCTACAAATCCTCTACTATCACACCTTTTCCTACACTTCGGGAAACACATGATCTACCACATAAGGAAACTTTTAGATACCTTCAAATAAAACATTTTATGTTCCAAAATGCTCCCCCAAACTCAACGACTCCGGACTTCACAACCTTTGCGCAAACTTGCAAATCCGACCCTCACAGACGTGGACTTATCTCAGACTTGTATGCCCAGCTACTCTCACACACAACCTCTCCCCCCCATCCTACACTACCAAGTGGGAAACTGACCTAAACCTTCAATCAGACGCATTGAATCGGCTGCACCAAACATAGCGGCCCTTAAAACTAATTACAAGGTAATTTCCAGATGGTACCCGGTCCCCGCCAGGATATCAAAATTCCTCCCCCAATGCCCCTTCTACTGCTTCCGAGGCTGTAGTGACCCAGGTATGCATCTACACATCTGGTGGTATTGTCCCATAGCCCACGCCTTTTGGTTGGAAGTGTTCAAAATTATTTCTACCATGTTCAAAACCACCTTGCCCCCTGACCCAATGGTAGCGCTCCTGAATAGCAAACCACAAGCCATAACACACCGTCAATTCAAACTCCTACTCTTTGTAACCACAGCAGCAAAACAAACCATTGTGAAAGCTTAGAAATCAACCACACTATGCAGTGTCAGTTAAACAACGTGTGACACAGGCAATGATCCACGCCAAAACAGAGGCAATCCTACTAGATAAACTATCCAAATTCGAATCGCTGTAGCTCCCATGGATCGAACACCACCTTTCATTTCTCATTTCTATTACCCTGAGGGTGCATGCCACCCTCCACTACTCATATACCATACCTGGTTTTCTGAATCACTGATATCCCCTGGAGATGCCTCCTTTCCTCCATCTTCCCTCCAACCTCACTCCTCCTCCCCCCCTTTTTTTATTTTCTTCCCACCCACCTGATATACCTTTTGTTCTCAAACTTCACACTACCTATGACCTATCGGTTCCCCTGTACATAAGAGTCCAAAACAGTAAAGGTCACCTACACATAGTTTAATGATAAACCTACAATGGGGACACTTGATATAGTTGGGACTATTGATCCTCTTCCCAAGATAAGCCAAGCCACATAGCCGGATCTTGGCCCTGGAAAGAGTACATACCTCCCTCAACTGTCCCACAGATAACCATCCTATCAACCCACAGGATAGCTTGTCCCCACTAGACCCATGTTTTAAGATTGTATTACACGGTTTTAGTTTTTCTCTGCTTGCAATTTGTGACTGCCATAGTCAAAGACGTATGTATACCTTAAGATACACACTGTACTGCATAACTTAATGGAAAAACGTAATGGAAAAATAACATATACCATTTGTTTTGTTTTGTTTAGTTATTGAGAAGCCTTGCTATCTGTACCTGTGCACCTCATTTTCTTTCAAACATTCTGTACTAATAACTTGTACTGTACTGTATTATCTCAATAAAATGTTTGAAACAGGACAATGGAGAAGCACATTTGGTGGATGGAGTAGAGCGTAGTTCCCCTTTACCAAGTGCCTACTTAAGGATCTTCATGGCAAGATCACTAGGTATTCTTTTAATAAAAGCTGTGGATTTAAAAATATTGAAAATTATGTTTAAACATAGGAGATTTTATTGTTTGGGTTTGAATATAAGTATAATATACCTTCACATTTCAACAATAAATAGCAAGAATCTGAAATATATTAAGTTTCTATACAGTTTGTGCTAAAATAAATAAATAAAGTCTTTATGCCTATACATCTTTTCTGTAACTCTTTTACTTGATATTCTGCCCTTGAACATATTGTACACCAATGACGCAGTATCACAGTAGCATTCCTAATAACCTTCTGTGTTTGTGAAGGTCCTTTGCTCAATGTGCTCAGTTGCTACTATTCATTAGCAGATTTGGACTGAATACAGACCTTTAACTGCTGTTATAGTTACTCTGATGAAGGCATTACTTCTAATGCTTGTCTAGCAAGGAATCAATGAGGTATGGCTGTCCTATTTATAATCATTGAAACTGTGAGCCTATTTATGTTGAAACATAATTGCTAAATAGGAATTGTACAGTGAAAGAAATGGATGGTGATCACTGCACCACCAGAAGCCATCAGCAGGTTTGAGTTTCCATTGCATTTTTTCCTAACTAAAATAAATCTACCTTGTGCTTGCTTTAATCGAAAAAATGACAAAGTCAACTTGACAACAAGGCATTACAAATGTGAGCTAATATTGACTTAGGACTATTAACGGAGTCTGAACCAGTAATGTTGGCTATCATAGTGTAAACATTTATTTTCAAACACATGACAAGTTTTCCAACATAGCACAACAAATAAAATATTAAATGCGGCTAAGTTTATTGCATATTTTTCAGGCAAGTACTATTGTATTATTTAACCACACTGATGTAGTCAAAAGGTTTAAAACTATATTTCTGGGGGAAAAGCATAAAACTTTAAAACTTGTTTTGTAAGAGAATAACTGGGAGCCATTTTATTTCAAAGAGGCTTTTTCATGATAGAACTGGAATTCAAATGAATGTTAAATTGTGTGTTGTTGAAAGGATTTAAATGTAATCTTACATTTCTGCAAAAAATAAAAAAAAGTTGAATATAAAACTGATTTGGGGCATTGGCATCAGTAAGCCTAGGAAACAGGACACATGCCAGGCTCTCCTGCTGGGTCTCAGGCATATGACCTTCCTGTTCCCTCTACCTAATATATATTGGCAGAATGCTTCTCCTGTGCCTCACATGTATCTTAGGTTATAGCTGACAAACTGAAGATAAGTAATCTCAGGCTGATCTTGACTTTACCAGCTATCAGTCAAATATCATAGGCTTGGTCACAGCTTTTTTACCAGCATGCCAGCCATAGAAATAGAGGCAACAGGTTGGGTGATTCCGATCTCTTATTTTAAAGGCCACAGCAGTATATCCTCCTTGTGTTCATAGGCTTTTGTCCATTTCAAAACTGTCACTGAAGTCAAGGACAATGTTAATGAATTTAAATATTATTTTGTTGCACCCCTCGTGTGATAGTAGCTGGTCCCTCTAAAAAATGTATTGTTGGTTGGTTGGTGTGTGTTCGCCCCCACACCATAATACTCACACATCCTTTCCTTTTTTGGAGCAGCATTTTGTGTGGTTTATGCAGGCAGGAGCCAGTGCTTTAAAATGGGCTGTGATGGGGCTGGTGGGAGGGTCTCATAATATTTCAGCACTGTGATTGGTTGCACAGTGCTGATATCATTGGAGGCCTCTTCTAAAGGGTCCTGATTGCTGGTACTTAACACACAGTTATGCGGGTACCAATGGAGCACACCCACAACAGGACAGTGATGCTTATATGTGGCTGCTGACTACTCTGTTGCAGCATATACAGTATGTGTATACTGTAGCTATTGTATAGGGGTAAATATGATTCTGCTTGCAATTCTATTACGAAGAAGCCAAATATTTAATATAAGGTCCACATTGTGAAAAAATAGGGCTGCTAGCATAAAGGTTGATCCAGAAAAGCCCTACGCAACCATAAAGATAATCACCTGCAGCGCCACACAATCAGAGTGCAACAATTACTTCAGGCTTACACTTCTGAGTTTCGTGCAGGCTGCATTTGCATAGGCATGGCAGTCCATTCAAATGAATGCGCTGTTGGGCCTGCCTTTCTGCACAAAAAAGGTGCATGCACATTTTCAAAAACACACCCGCAGGGAAATTGCATGGTCTTTTTGACCATGAGATTTGCCTGTGGTTCCTGCACATGCACTGCAATTTTACATGCCTGGGGCTGCCATTCAGAATTAATGGCAGCCCCACACATTTTCACAGAGCAGCACATTTTCACTGCGGGTGGTTGCGGGTGCGGGAATAGCTGTGATACCCGCAACCGCATGTAGAGGTGTGAACCAAGCCTTAATCACAGAGTGCAACAATTATATCTATATAAAGTGCAAAAAATCCATCTAGATATAAATACATCAATAATAAAGTACAGTATAATATCACAAAAAAATTAAGTATACAGTATGTTTATATGTGCATAAAGTGGCGATAAAGTGCAAAAAAAAGTTCTGTATAGTCCAAAACAACATATGTGTTGTAATTTCTTCACCAACAACTTGATGCCAGACTCTGCCCAGTGTAAAGACGTACCAGCCACCAAACTCACCAGAAAATGTGGTACAAAATGTGTAGCAAGCTTACCATATCATCAGAAGTAGGTGTCATCCAGGGTAGCCTATGCATCCGCCCACAGTGCTCTCCTCTTCAATTCCCAGCATGGATCTAAGCTACAACAAAGAAAGCTCACACCGGAGCCAGAAAAGATAGCAATAGTGTAGTATTTATTATGAGAATCACATACATAGCACGCCCAACTAACAGACCGATATATCAATGTAAAACCACTGTCAGGCCTCGTACACACGGCCGAGATTCTCGTTGAAAAAAACATGTTGTTTTTTTCGACGAGATTCTTGGACAAGAAACTTGTCCCGGCCGAGTGTACACACGCTCGTTTCAAAGAACCCGCGGTTCTTTGAATGGAGCGTACACGGTGACGTCATCGACTACGACGAGTATGCGCTCGTCACATTCGATGCCGTCGCCGCCATCTTGGTATACCCTACGTATGCCTAGGAAGCTACCGCGCATGCGTCGAATTCATTTCGAACATGCACGGGCTTCCGGGAGGACAGGTAAGTGTACACACACTCACTTTTCTCGTCGAGAAACATGCCGAGGAGAATCTCGACGAGAAAATAGAGAGCAGGTTCTCTATTTTCTCGTCGAGGTTTCTTGTCGGTTTTCTCGACGAGAAACCCGATAGCAGCGTACACATGACCGATTTACTCGGCAAGACCTCTCTGCCAGCAAGTTTCTTGCTGGTTCTTGCCGAGAAAATCGGTCGTGTGTACGAGGCCTCACTCCCATAAAAGCCGCTACTGACTCATGTCATGCAGCAGTGTGACGTCAGCACTAAAGTCTTTTTATCCTATTAGGAAAAATAAAAATGCAGTTTAGAAGGAGGTCCAATGCAAATCAGATGACTGTCAGATGACTGTCAGTTGCAGGTGAAATTCACCTTTGAATGAACTCAGACCAAACCCTGATGCCTCGTACACATGGCCGGGATTTCCGATGGGAAAAAGTCAGTCGGGAACTCCGACGGGAAAAAAGAGAGTTGGTTCTCTTTTTTTTGCCACCGTTTTTTGGCAGTTTTCCCGTCTGAAAAACTGTGAGGGAGCATATATACGGCCGGGATTCCCGGCCAAAAGCTCTCATCACAGTTTTCCCGTCGGAAAACCCGGTCGTGTGTACGAGCCATGAGAAGCATCTCAAATTGATCTCAAACAATAGCTGAATGCACCTAAAATAATGCCACATTTTCCTATGTACACAAGCTCTTAATCTAAGTAAAAAAATTAGATATCCAATATTCAAACATTTACTGCAACAGTAGCTGTATTAAAATGTCTATTTTTGTATTGCTTCATTATAGCAACTCAGTACCAGATTAGGATTAACTGTGTGTATGAGGAAAGGGGACGTATGGCTCTATATTGTCTTATTGTATCTCAAACATGGCACAAAATTCTCCTAGTCTGTTTCTTTCTTTCTCAGTTTATAGATCTGTTTTTATTTTCTGAACCTCCATCACTTTCATTTCTTTAATGTTCTGCTCTTACTCCATGTCTTGATTTTTTCCTCTTTTTTGCTCAGCTGCTTAATTGTATATTTTCCATGCTGTGATCTTTTCCACAGCCATTCTTTGCACATTCCCTATCCCTGTATTGTTAACATGGAAGTCATTATGTATACGGTGTATAATATCAGTGGCGGCTGGTGCTCAAAATTTTTGGGGGGGCGCAAACAAACTGAAAAAAATAAAAATAAATTGCCGCCACTGTGCCCATTAAACGCAGCCACTGTGCCCAAACGCCACCAGTTTGCCCCCTCAAATACATCCAGTTTGTTTCCATATACAGCCAGTTTGTCCCCATATACAGCCAGTGTGCCCACATATACAGCCAGTGTGCCCCCATATATATATAACCAGTGTGCCCCCATATATACAGCCAGTGTGCCCCCATATACAGCCAGTGTGCCCCCATATACAGCCAGTGTGCCCCCATATACTGCCAGTGTGCTCCCATATATATATAGCCAGTGTGCCCCCATATACAGCCAGTGTGCCCCCATATATATAGCCAGTGTGCCCCCATATACAGCCAGTGTGCCCCATATACAGTCAGTGTGCCCCCATATATATATATAGCCAGTGTGCCCCCATATATATAGCCAGTGTGCCCCCATATATATAGCCAGTGTGCCCCCACATACAGCCAGTGTGCCCCCCATATACAGCCAGTGTGCCCCCCATATACAGCCAGTGTGCCCCCCATATACAGCCAGTGTGCCCCCATATACAGCCAGTGTGTCCCCATATACAGCCAGTGTGTCCCCATATACAGCCAGTGTGTCCCCCATATACAGCCAGTGTGTCCCCCATATACAGACAGTTTGCCCCCATATACAGCCAGTGTGCCCCCATATACAGCCAGTGTGCCCCCATATACAGCCAGTGTGCCCCCATATACAGCCAGCGTGTCCCCCATATACAGCCAGTGTGTCCCCATATACAGCCAGTGTGCCCCCATATACAGCCAGTGTGTCCCCCATATACAAAACAAAAGGGAAGGTTACCTGATTCACAGTGAGACAATATACATATATGATACCAAACGATTGATTTGTTAAATCAAAAAACGGGATCCTCCTAACCAAATAGCACTGGAGAAAATAAAAAAGGGGGGGAAGGATGTTGGGACAAGGCCCAACTGAAGATTATAGGGTGAATCAACCACAAATCGATTGGTAATGTATCAAAAATAGAAAATACTTTATTGGTTGAATGCTACATAATAGAGAATACACATTTCATCCTATCTGATGTGAGTCATAGAGGAGAAAGGGGTTTCTCCCAAACCTTAACGAACTAGTAATAATAAAATCAGTAAACATGAATGAACATACACAGTGCACTGTTGAAGGGAAATAAAAAAGATGGCCAGAGTGGACCAGGACCACCCGCTCAACTAATCCCCGCATCCCTGCTAGTAAATGAACACAAAATAGCCGGACATTATTAATGTCAAAAAAATGAAAGAAACCTGCAGTGGGTTTTGTATCATGGGGAATTCAAAAAATTGTGTAGCTGGATGCTGATATTACACCTGAAGAAAGACACTGTCTGAGTCCTATATGGAAAATATGAGTAAACGTTCATCCAGTGGTTGCTGATCAAAACCAAGGAGGGATGATTGGAACAGCACTGATTGATGGATAGTGCTTGTTTCTAATTGGTTTACAGATATTTATTGATGCTCAATAAGCGTATCCCACGGTTACATATAGCCATAAATATGCTTAAAGTGAGTGGTGAGGCTATAGCATTTATGTAGACAGATTAGATGTAAGCTTGTTACATTACACAGGGAAATGTAACAAAAAGTTCCTGTGAAAGAGAGCCTATTCAAAGGAGCTGGAGATATTACATAATGCAAGCATTGTATGATGCGGTGAGATTGGTTGTGGAGGGTAACCATATAACAGTTTGCTGGCTTACCCATCCAAGAGATCAATCCCGTAGACCATCCGTCACCAAAAAGTCGTTTGTGCTGATGCTGCTTGACTTCTAAACATCCCCAGACTCAGTATCATTGACGACTGTTACTGCTCTCTTCCACGAGCTGACATCCGGCTTGTATGCATGTGTGAATGTTTACAGCGTTGGGAGCGTCTCTCCGTCCGGTCACATGTTACTGCTGCGTCATGCAGATTCGATTACACGGCATTGGGCTGTGAGGGTTTGGCTTCAACCAGCACGCTGTTTCACATCAGAGTTTTGAAGCCGATGTAGTTTCAGGCTTTAGCCTCTGGGGGCAAACAGTCTGTCTTTCTCAATCCCATGTAGGTTTTCAATGTGCTATAGCGGAAGTGCTCTCAGAGAGGAGAGGAGAGGAGCGAGGGGAACTAGTGCAAACTCAGAACCACTACGTCGGACATGACGCGTTTCGTGACATGCATGTCACTTCATCTTGATGTCCCCCATATACAGCCAGTGTGTCCCCATATACAGCCAGTGTGCCCCCATATACAGCCAGTGTGCCCCCATATACAGCCAGTGTGCCCCCATATACAGCCAGTTTGTCCCCATATATATATATAGCCAGTCCCCCCCCCAGCCCTGCACTTACCTTCCTCGGTCCGTGCCGTCCTCGATGTATTCTCCCGCCCTCGATGTCGCTTCAGCCAGTCAGGTTACCGGTAACCAGATCCGGTGAACCTGATTGGCTGAACCGCCTGTGACTGTACTCCAAGGAACGCACCCCCGTGCGTACCTAGGAGGAGTTTTTGGAAGCCGATTACAGCTTGAGAGCTGTATTCGGAAAGCCTATCAGAGCCGCTCTATGGACGCACCGCCACTGTATAACATACTGTCAGATTGTGTCTTCGTGCTTTCAGCTCAAAACTTGGCATAAAGGGTTAGTAGGTGTAACGTACCTTAGGTGTGAGCCTGACGTGCGGAGAGGGACCTCCCGTACAACCCCGGCTCGGAGACCACTGGAGTGGGGACAGTGGTGGTAAGAGCACGGTGAGGTAAGGGTGCCTGTCTGATCCTCACTGCTTGGAGTGGTGGAGCCGAGTGGAGACTGGAACGGCTGGTTCCAGAAGCAGCGGATGCAGGTCAGCAGGTTCAGCTTGCAGAGCAGAGGATGCAGGTCAGCAGGTGCCGGTTTGCAGAGCAGGGATGCAGGTCAGCAGGTGCAGGTTTGCAGAGCAGGGATGCAGGTCAGCAGAGCAGGGATGCAGGTCAGCAGGTGCAGGTTTGCATTGCAAAGGATGCAGGTTAGCGTGTGCAGCTTGCAGAGCAGAGGATGCAGGTAAGCTGGTGCAGGTTTGCAGAGTCAGACAAGCCGGGTCATACACATCAAGGTAAACATCACAAGTGGCAGGCAGAGAGTAGTCAAAGTCCAGGCTGAATCTTGGCAACAGGCAGACTGGCAGATAACTGAGCAGGGTCAAACGAGCCGAGGTCAGGACTGGGGACAGAAGCGTGGTCAGGAAGCCGGGTCAAACACAGGAACAGGATACAAGCACAGAATCAGGAACTCAGGGAACAGAAGCAGATCAAACCGCAAGGGGCAACATCTCTGGAATGTCTTTTATAGGAAGTACATGGAAGGAGCAAGGGGTTCAGAGTTCAACAGTAATCAGACACCAAGCAGAGTAGTCTAATGGATCAGATAGGTTATCCAGCAGATCAGGCAGGGAACTGTCCAGCATCTCAGATAGCTCCGCTGGTAGAGTCAATGCCAGACACAGAAGAGGTCCCAGGTTCAAGCCCAGCACGTCCCTGACAGTGCCCCCCCCCTTAAGGGCAACCTCCGGGTGCCCAATAGAGCTCTTTTCTGGGGGTGACTGCGAAAAAAAGCCTGGATTAACTCTCGGGCGTGAATGTTCTGTTGGGGTTCCCAGGAGTTCTCCTCCAGACCGTACCCCTTCCACTTGATCAGGAATTGAAGCTGGTTCCCTCTTCTTCAGCAGTCCAAGACGGCCTCCACCTCGAACTCCTCATCACCGTCAATGATTACAGGCTTTGGTGGTCCCGATCCCCTGTCTGGGAACGGGTCGGGCACTGCGGGTTTCAGCAAGGAAACGTGAAAGACTGGGTGAATCTTCAATGACTCCGGTAAGGCAAGTTCATAGGAGACCTCGTTTAATTTCCGTTTTACTGGGAAAGGACCGATGAACTTGGGTGCCAGTTTCCTCGCGGGGCAAGCCATCTTAAGGTTGGTGGTCGATAACCATACTTGGTCACCCTGTTGCAGGCATAATTCCCCTCTCCTTTTCCTGTCAAAGATCCTTTTATTGGCTGCTTGTGCCCTAGTCATGGCTTCCTGCAATATCCTGCTGTTACGGGTCAGGAAATCAACAATACTCTGGACCGCTGGGACTGTTGAATCAGGGATGAGATCAGGTAAGAAGGTCGGGTGAAACCCGTAGTTGGCAAAAAATGGCGATTGACCTGTAGCCGAATGACTGGCGTTGTTAAAGGCAAACTCTGCCAACAGTAGTAAAGCTACCCAGTCGTCTTGAACGAAGGTGGTGAAGCATCTGAGGTACTGTTCGAGCGTCTGATTCGTTCTTTCGGTTTGCCCGTTAGTTTGGGGGTGATAGGCCGAGGACATGGACAACTCAATCTTCAGGACCTTGCACAAAGCCTTCCAAAAGCGAGAGGTGAACTGCACCCCTCTATCCGAAACAATGTCCGCAGGGACCCCATGTAGCCTTACTACTTCCCTAATGAAGACCTGGGCAGTTTCCATGGCAGAGGGCGTGCCTTTGAGAGGCACGAAGTGGGCCATCTTGGATAGACGGTCAACCACTACAAAGATGGCTGTGCAACCTTCAGACGGGGGGAGTTCCACTATGAAGTCCATGGCAATCATTTTCCAGGGACGGTCAGGGACTGGTAAGGGTCTGAGCAGACCCCAGGCCTTGCTTCTAGTGGTCTTGCTACGGATACAGGTGGCACATGAACCTACATATTCCCTGCAGTCTTTTTCAAGATCCGGCCACCAAAACGTGCGTTGAATCAGTTCAAGGGTTTTATGCATTCCGAAATGGCCTGCCAGGGGATGATCATGACACAAGTTTAACACTGTGACTCGAACTTCTTCTGGCACAAAGATTTTGTCATTCTTCCAAAGTAACCCGTCCTTGGGTACCAGAGTGATTTCAGAGGGACCAGACACACCTGTAGAAGCTTGCTTCAAGACAGACATCAGGCTAGTTTGTAAAAGTAAGAAGTTGCCTTCCGATAGAATGGTATCTGGAGCTGACACCTCTTTTGGATCATCAAACATGCGGGAAAGAGCGTCTGGTTTGGTGTTCTTGGAGCCTGGCCGGTAAGTTATGTGGAACGAGAACCTAGAGAAAAATAGTGCCCAACGTGCCTGGCGTGGTCTCAGACATTTGGCAGCTCTCAGATACTCTAGGTTCTTGTGGTCTGTGTAAATGAGTATAGGATGCGCTGCTCCCTCCAACAAGTACCTCCACTCCTCAAGGGCAGATTTAATGGCCAGGAGCTCCCGGTCTCCAACATCATAATTCCTCTTGGATGGGGTAAGCTTACGGGAGAAGAAGGCTACCAGGTGTATCAAGTCCTTGAGACCTTGGCGCTGGGAGATAACAGCTCCAACCGCTGTCTCTGAGGCATCTACCTCAAGTAGATACGGTAGGGCAGGATCGGGATGACTTAGGATAGGAGCAGACGTAAAAAGTATTTTTAGGTTTGTGAAAGCAGCCTGTGCTTCAGATGTCCACTGGAATCGAGCATTTTGCTTCGTTAGCTGCGTAATCGGGGAAATAATAGCAGAGAATCCCTTGATAAACCTTCGATAAAAATTGGCAAAGCCAACGAAGCGCTGCACCCCCTTTTTATCTGAAGGTGCAGGCCAATCCAGAATGGCTGAAACCTTCTGTGGGTCCATCTTGAATCCCTCTGTAGAGATCACTAGGCCAAGGAACTGGATACTCTGTCGCTCGAATTCACACTTTTCTGGTTTTGCGTACAGTCCATGCTGGCGGAGACGACAGAGTACACTCTTGACGTGTTTCCGGTGCTGCTCAAGAGAGGAGGAAAAAATCAAAATATCATCAAGATAGACAACTACATAAATGTCCAGACAGTCTCTGAAAACATCATTGACTAGATGCTGAAAGGTGGCAGGGGCGTTACATAGGCCGAAGGGCATTACTAGGTATTCGTAATGGCCGAACCTGGTACGAAAGGCAGTCTTCCATTCATCCCCTGCTCGGATGCGTACCAGGTTGTACGCCCCCCGCAGGTCTAATTTGGTAAACACAGAGGAAGTCCTGAGTCTTTGAAAAAGTTCAGGTACCAGAGGCAGAGGGTACCGGTTCTTGACCGTGATTTTATTTAATTCCCGGTAATCTACACAGGGCCGAAGAGAATGGTCTTTTTTCTCCACAAAGAAGATTCCTGCCCCTGCTGGAGAAGTGGAAGGACGGATGAAACCCCTCTTAAGGTTCTCATCAACGTATTCTTTCAGTACCTCAAGCTCCCATTCAGATAGGGGGAAGATCCGTCCGAAAGGAATCTCAGCACCGGGAAGAAGCTCGATTGGACAATCGTAAGGACGATGAGGCGGGAGGACTTCGGCCCCTCGTTTGCTGAAGACGTCCAGGAACTCATGATATTGTTTGGGTACAGAAGCTTGTATCTCTGGATCTGAATCCAGGCATAACAGAGGCCCCAAGGTGCTGGGACATGGAAGCATGCAGTGGCATTGACAGTATGGTGACTGGAACTTAATACTTCCGGTTCCCCAATCAATCTGTGGATTGTGTGCCTGAAGCCAGGGTAGACCCAGGATAACTGGAAACATGGGAGATGCAATAGCATCCAAAGTCAATAGTTCCTTATGGTCCATGGAGGTGATCACAGGCAAAGGAGGGGTCTCCTGGGTCACTACTCCAGACTTGATGCGAGACCCATCTGCCAGGAAAATGGAAAGTCCCTGAGTCTTAGGTTGGAGTGGGATGTGTTGTTGTGCTGCAAAGTCTAGATCGACAAAACAACTACATGCCCCTGAGTCGATTATTGCAGTTACTGGTATTGTCCTCCCTGGTAGTTGGAAAGAGATAGGAAAAGCCAGGTGAGTAGCATTGGTAGATGGAGGTGAGTAGTTGGGAGAAGAGGTAGCCAGGACCTTGCGCAGCTTAGCAGGACAAGAAGAGACATAATGACCGGGTTCACCGCAATACAGGCATAGATAATTCTGCAGCCGACGAAGTCGTTCCTTGGCCGATAGGGAATGTTTCATTAGTCCAAGCTGCCCTGGCTTGATGGTCTGGTTGAGGGGTGAGGGTTCAGTTGGAACCGTACTGGCACTGGCAGGGTACACAGGGGCTCGTATCCGGGGTAGCATCCAAGCTGGGCGGAGCTGTTGGGTAGACCTTTCTGCTCTGTGCTCCCGGAGTCGTCGGTCTATCTGGATAGACAAATTAATTAAAGTTTCTAGAACATCAGGAACACCGACCCGTGCTAACTCATCCTTCAGGCTTTCAGAGAGACCAAGACGGAACTGATGCCGCAGAGCCGCCTCATTCCACTGGGTATCCGCGCTCCAGCGTCTGAAATCAGTCACATAGTCCTCGACCGCTCGGCGGCCTTGCTGGAGCGCATGGAGAGCAGCCTCGGCAGTAGAAGTCCGCTGTGGATCGTCATAAAGTCGGGCCATGGCATCAAGAAAAGAGGGCAGAGAGTCCAGAACTACATGGCGGACTTCAAGTAGGTGATGGGCCCAAGCTTGAGGTTCCCCCTGCAGCAAAGCGATAACGAAGCCCACCTTGGTGGCTTCAGATGAAAAAGTCAGAGGTAGCAACGAAAAGTAAAGTTCACATGCGTTGCGAAACGCACGGAATTTACTCCGATCCCCGAAAAACTTCTCAGGAACAGGGACCCTGGGCTCAGGAGATGGTAACATTCCAATAGAGGAAGTTGGGGTTGGAGGTGAATCTGCAGAGGTGGCTTGAGTTTGTGTCTGCTTATCCATTCGGACATGGCTGCCCTGCAGAGACTTCACGATCTGAGTGAGAGCTGTAAGGTGTTGATAGACATTGTCCATAGGCAAGGTATCTCCTGCAGGCTCAGGCATGGCGGTTTGATACTGTAACGTACCTTAGGTGTGAGCCTGACGTGCGGAGAGGGACCTCCCGTACAACCCCGGCTCGGAGACCACTGGAGTGGGGACAGTGGTGGTAAGAGCACGGTGAGGTAAGGGTGCCTGTCTGATCCTCACTGCTTGGAGTGGTGGAGCTGAGTGGAGACTGGAACGGCTGGTTCCGGAAGCAGCGGATGCAGGTCAGCAGGTTCAGCTTGCAGAGCAGAGGATGCAGGTCAGCAGGTGCCGGTTTGCAGAGCAGGGATGCAGGTCAGCAGGTGCAGGTTTGCAGAGCAGGGATGCAGGTCAGCAGGTGCAGGTTTGCAGAGCAGGGATGCAGGTCAGCAGGTGCAGGTTTGCAGAGCAGGGATGCAGGTCAGCAGGTGCAGGTTTGCATTGCAAAGGATGCAGGTCAGCGTGTGCAGCTTGCAGAGCAGAGGATGCAGGTAAGCTGGTGCAGGTTTGCAGAGTCAGACAAGCCAGGTCATACACATCAAGGTAAACATCACAAGTGGCAGGCAGAGAGTAGTCAAAGTCCAGGCCGAATCTTGGCAACAGGCAGACTGGCAGATAACTGAGCAGGGTCAAACGAGCCGAGGTCAGGACTGGGGACAGAAGCGTGGTCAGGAAGCCGGGTCAAACACAGGAACAGGAACAGGATACAAGCACAGAATCAGGAACTCAGGGAACAGAAGCAGATCAAACCGCAAGGGGCAACATCTCTGGAATGTCTTTTATAGGAAGTACATGGGAGGAGCAAGGGGTTCAGAGTTCAACAGTAATCAGACACCAAGCAGAGTAGTCTAATGGATCAGATAGGTTATCCAGAAGATCAGGCAGGGAACTGTCCAGCATCTCAGATAGCTCCGCTGGTAGAGTCAATGCCAGACACAGAAGAGGTCCCAGGTTCAAGCCCAGCACGTCCCTGACAGTAGGGGATCATTTCACCCTGTGTATGGACAGTAGACCAATATAGCCAGAGTGCCTTCGGAGGCGATATGCTGAGTGTAAAAATGACAAGCTGCAGCTTGACCAGCTCTTCTTATCACATCATCTGTGATTTGGCATTGTAATATTGACAGTTTCTGCTAATCGTAGTCTAAAGAAAATCATAGAGATTCTTCAGTGTCATATTTTTGCAGAAAGGGAACATTACAAATGGTTGAAATCTGTCATGTAATAGCTGTATTGTAATGTCCTATTATCTCCCTGTACTAAATATTTTGGTAAAATTGTCATAGCCCTGTCTTCATGCAATTGCATATCTTCCAACTTAGGCAGGCCATAGATGGTGAAAATCTTTTTCCCACAATTCCACCATCAACACAGACAGTGCTGACAGGGAAAACCACCCTGCTGAGCAATGGTCTGTTCCTCGTGTGGGGGCAGGTAGGGGAAGCCGTCCCCGCCAGGAAAAGATAGTGATTATTGCTAGAGGCTAGTGATGAGCCGAACACCCCCGGGTTCGGTTCGCACCAGAACCCGCGAACGGACCGAAAGTTCGAACGAACATTCGAATTCTAAAGTGCTAATTATAACGACTATTATGCATGTCATTGTCCTAAAAAGGGTTTGGGAACCCGGGTTCTGCACCAGGGGACATGTATCAATGCAAAAAGAAGTTTTAAAAACGGTCGTTTTTCGGGAGCAGTCATTTTAATGATGCATAAAGTGAAAAAAAAAAGTCAAATATTCCTTTAAATATCGTACCTGGGGGGTGTCTAAAGTATGCCTGTGCGGTGCCACGTGTTTCCCGTGTTTAGAACTGTCCCTGCACAAAATGACACTTCTAAATAGCTACCCCATGACCCCCCCCCCCTACCCCAGCCCATTACCAGCCCCTTTGGGTCTTGTATGGATATTAAGGGGAACACCGCACACAAAATAAAAAAGGCCCTATATACTCTAAACAGCCGTATACAGGCGGTGCATACAAGACAGGGACTGTAGGTTTGTTCTTATGTAGAATGTGTTTGTAATTTTGAACAGGTACATTGTTTAAGTGTAGCTCCAGCCCAAAAATCTATTTTTAAACTTTTTGGAAAACATAGGTAAGGGTTATCACCCCTGTAACATTTGTTTTGCTGTCTGTGCCCCTGTTCAGAACATTTCACCTCACTTTCCGTCCCAATGACAACTGTTTTTGAAATGTGGTGTTTTTCTTGAAACAAGGATTGGTGATAAAGCATCAGTACAGAGGAGACACCTTTCTCCCATATTAATTCTTACAGGAGAGAATTTTCCTTCCTAGGGGTAGATTTCCTCTCACTTCCTGTTGTCTTCTTGCGTTTGCAAGTAGGAGTCGTTTGTAAGTTGGATGTTTGAAAGTAGGGACCTGCCGTATATACTCTGCAGAAATAGGCCCCTTAGTTGTTGGTGTTGGCACAACACTGTAAGCACTCACAGTTACTCTTGGTTGGTGCTGGAACGCCCTGCTGTCAACTATTATATCAGGAATTGTAATTACATATAATTGTTGAACAGTGGTAGTAAAAATTGGGCCTTTGATGGTGGTGCTGGTGCCACAACACTGTAAGCCCTGACAGTTACTCTTGGTGGGTGCAGCAATGGGCCCTGCTGTGAATTATTAGATCAAGAATTGTAATTGCATGCCCCTGTTGAACAGGGGCTGAAAAATTGGGCCTTTCGTGGTGGTGGTGGTGGTGTTGCCACAACACTGTAAGCCCTCAGAGTTACTCTTGGTGGGTGCAGGAATGGGCCCTGCTGTGAATTATTAGATCAAGAATTGTAATTACATGCCCCTTTTGAACAGGGGCTGAAAAATTGGGCCTTTCGTGGTGGTGGTGGTGGTGGTGGCGTTGCCACAACACTGTAAGCCCTCAGAGTTACTCTTGGTGGGTGCAGCAATGGGCCCTGCTGTGAATTATTAGATCAAGAATTGTAATTACATGCCCCTGTTGAACAGGGGCTGAAAAATTGGGCCTTAGGCACTGGTGGCACAACACTGCAACCCCTCACAGATACTGTACTTGGAGCACAGCAATGAGCCCTGTTGCAAAGTATTGCTTCAAAAATTGTAATTACACGCCCCTGTTAAACAGGGGCTGAAAAATTGGGCCTTAGCCACTGGTGGCGGCACCCATAAACAAAAATGATCTTCCAAGCTATCATCATCAATCGTATCATTGAGGACTCGGAGGAGGAGGATAGCCAGTCAACATAACAGCACAGGCACTCAGCATCAGCATCAGTCTTGAAGGGATGTGACATGTTAAAATCAATTAGTCTGTTATATCAGCATCAGGTGTGTGGTAGCTGGTGGTGATCCAAGACTGGTTCATCTTGATGAAAGTCAGTCGATCAACCGAGTCGGTGGACAGGCGCACCCTGTGATCCGTGACAAATCCTCCAGCAGCACTGAATGTGCGTTCCGAAAGAACGCTGGATGCAGGACAGGCCAGTAGCTCAATTGCATACTGTGCAAGCTCTGGCCAGTAATCCATCCTCAAGACCCAGTAAGCCAGAGGATTTTCGGTGGGGAAGGTGTCCAAGTCTGACCTTGCCCCTAGATATTCCTGCACCATGTTTATCAGACGCTGGCGATGGTTGCTGGAACCGATCATACTTTGGGGCTGCGGACTAAAGAATTGTCTGAACGCATTGGTCAGACGGCCACCTTCCCCACCGCTCCTTCTTTGACTGGCCGAAGCCTCAGCAACTCGTTGTCCAGGACCAGGAGTTTGTAACCTCCCAGTCTCTGGGAACGCGTTGCACAGACCTTTCTGCAAGGCCTCCCGGAGTTGTCTCATCCTCTGCTCCCTCTGCGACGGTAACATAAGGTCCGCAACCTTACCCTTGTACCGTGGATCAAGGAGAGTGGCCAGCCAGTAATGGTCCCTCTCCTTGATCCGAAGAATACGAGGATCCTTCCGCAGACTTTGCAGGATCAGGGAGGCCATGCAGCGTAGGTTAGCTGAGGCATTCGGTCCGGAGTCCTCTGGGTCACTAAGGACGACATGATCCGCAGCCACCTCCTCCCAGCCACGTACAAGTCCACTGGTTTCTTGGGACTGTAAATCATCCCTAAAAGACTGCTGCTGATGATGCTGAGTGCCAGCCTCCACCTCCATGCTGACACAATCCTCCTCCTCCTCCTCCTCTTCCTGTGCGATGGGTGGGACAGAAGGAACACTGTCTGGGTAAAGGGGGCCTTGAGAGGCAAGGAAGTCCTCCTCTTCCTGCCTCTGTTCTGCCTCAAGTGCCCTGTCCATTATTCCACGCAGCGTGTGCTCCAACAGGTGGACAAGAGGTACAGTGTCACTGATGCATGCACTGTCACTGCTCACCATCCTCGTGGCCTCCTCAAATGGTGCCAGGACAGTGCATGCATCCCTGATCATGCCCTACTGGCGTGGAGAAAAAAAACCAAGCTCCCCTGACCCTGTCCTGGTGCCGTAGTCGCACAGGTACTCATTGATGGCCCTCTGCTGCATGTGCAGCCGCTGCAGCATGGCCAACGTTGAGTTCCACCTGGTGGGCATGTCACATATAAGGCGGTTCTTGGGCAGGTTCAACTCCTTTTGCAGCTCAGCCAGGCGAGCACTGGCATTATAAGATCTGCGGAAATGCACACAGACTTTCCTGGCCTGCCTCAGGACATCCTGTAAGCCCGGGTACCTGCCCAAGAACCGCTGCACCACCAGGTTAAGGACGTGAGCCACACAGGGCACATGGGTCAGTTGTCCCTGTCGGAGGGCGGAGAGGAGGTTGGTGCCATTGTCGCAAACCACCATTCCTGGCTTAAGCTGGCGTGGCGTCAACCACCTCTCGGCCTGGCCCTGCAGAGCAGACAGGACCTCTGCCCCAGTGTGGCTTCTGTCCCCCAAACACACCAGCGCAAGCACGGCATGGCATCTTTTTGCCTGCGTACTTGCGTAGCCCCTTGAACGGCTACGGAGCACCGCTGGTTCAGAGGACAAAGCACAGGAAGAGGCCATGGAGGAAGAAGAAGAGGAGGGGGTGGAGGAGAGAGGTGTGTCACAACCAGTAGTAGCATTTTGGAGGCGTGGCAGTGGAACAACCTCCAACACTACTGCACCTTGTCCTGCATCCTTCCCAGCTGCCAAAAGAGTGACCCAATGGGCCGTGAAAGAAAGGTAACGTCCCTGTCCATGCCTGCTGGACCATGAGTCAGCGGTAATATGCACCTTACCGCTGACCGCCCTGTCCAGCGAGGCCAAGACATTGCCTTCCACATGCCGGTAGAGAGCCGGAATAGCCTTCCGTGAGAAAAAGTGGCGTTTGGGAACCTGCCACTGAGGAACCGCACATTGCACAAACTCACAGAAGGGGGCCGAGTCTACCAACTGAAAAGGCAGCAGTTGAAGCGCTAGCAATTTAGCCAAGCTAGCATTCAACCGCTGGGCATGTGGATGGCTGGGAGTGAACTTCTTTCGACGGTCCAGCAGCTGGGGCAGGGAAATTTGCCTGCTAGAATCGGACGTCGGTGTACTGCTAGCAGAGTGGCCGCAAGTACTTGGCTGTGACACACCTAATTCTACACCTTCATTCCTCTCAGTGCATGTTTCAGAGAGGACTGAAGTTATAGTGGGGTTGGAGATCCCAGCTGATGCGGTGCAAGGAGAGGTCCGCTTTGTTCTTTGGTGTGGGTCTTTGAGGTAGGCTTGCCAACGAGCTGCATGGCAGGTCAACATATGTCTGGTCAGGCATGTGGTACCCAAGCGGCTGATGTTTTGGCCACGCGATATACGCTTGAGACATATGTTGCAAACAGCAGCTGTGCGATCTGATGCACTAGCCTCAAAAAAGGCCCACACCAAAGAACTTTTTGAATGACGGGCAGAGGCAGCGCCCTGCACAGGCGGAGCTCTGCGGTGTGATTCCGTCGGTGTACTGCCCTTACGCTGGCCACCAAAGGGCATCCTGCCTCGTTGGAGATGTGCCTCCTCCTCATCCTCCTCCTCCTCCTCTCTCCTATTAGGCACCCACGTGGAGTCAGTGACCTCATCATCCCCTCCCTCCTCATCACTGGAGCCAATCTGGCAGTATGCTGCAGCTGCTGGAACATGACTGCCAGATTGGTGTCCTTCTTGAGCATCCCCTCTGTCTGCTCTCACGCTACTGCCTTCCTGTAGCTGGGTTTCATCATCAGACCCTTCGAAACGCTGGGCATCCTCCTGGAGCATGTACCCAACACTGTGCTCAAACAGTTCGGGGGACTCCTCAGGAGGAGGACATGGTGGGTCTAGGGAAGGAGTGACTGATGATGAGTCTGACATTGATACCAGGGAAGAGGACGCTTTGGCAGCTGCTTTGCCAGTACCCTGAGCCTGGGTGAGAGAGGATGAGGAGGAGGAGGAGGGCTTGGTCATCCACTCTACCAAGTCTTCGGCATGATGTGGCTCAACATGTCCAGCTGCCGAAAAGAAGGACAAGCGTGTCCCATGGCCATGTGCTGATGACAATGCACCGCGTCCACGACCAGCACTGTTGCCCCCAGACACAGAGCCTGCTTGCCCTCTTTTATTGCCTCCTGACTGTCTGCCTCTCCTTGTTTGCCTTCCAGACATTCTAATGGATGGCCTGCAGGGAGATGGGAAAAAAGCAATAAGGGCTACCTTCAGGTGTCCTTCTCTGTCCCTTTACTTAAGGATTTCTAAATATGGTTGAGGATGATTGCTTTCGCACAGGATAGCACAATGACAATTTCCCTGACTGTCCAAAAAACAAGGATTTCAAAGATGGTTGATGAGTAGGGATGAGCTTCGAGTTCGAGTCGAACTCATGTTCGACTCGAACATTGCCTGTTCGCCCGTTCGCCGAACAACGAACAAATTGGGGTGTTCGCGGCAAATTCGAAAAATCTATGGGAGAAATCTAAAGTGCTAATTATAAAGGCTTATATGCAAGTTATTGTCCTAAAAAGTGTTTGGGGACCCGGGTCCTGCCCCAGGGGACATGTATCAATGCAAAAAGAAGTTTTAAAAACGGCAGTTTTTTCGGGAGCAGTGATTTTAATAATGCTTAAAATGAAAAAATAAAAGTGAAATATTCCTTTAAATTTCGTACCTGGGGGGTGTGTATGATGTGCATGTAAAGTGGCGCATGTTTCCCGTGCTTAGAACTGTCCCTGCAAAAAGTGTCATTTTTGAAAGAAAAAAATGCATTTAAAACTGACTCGCGGCTATTAATGAATTGTCGGCTCCCGGCAATACATACAAAAGTCATTGAGAAAAAAAAAAAAAAAAAAGCGTGGGGGTTCCCCAGAATTCAATTACCAGGCCCTTCAGGTCTGGAATGGATATTAAGGGGAACCCCGCCGCAAATAAAAAAAAAATTGACGTGGGGTTCCCCCAAATATCCATTCCAGGCCCTTCAGATCTGGCATGGATTTTAAGGGGAACTCCACCCCAAATTAAAAAAAAAATGGCGTGGAGTCCCCCTAAAAATCCATACCAGACCCCTTATCCGAGCATGCAACCTGGCCGGCTGCAGGGGAAAAGGGGGGGACGAGAGAGCGGCCCCCCCTCCCTCCTGAACCGTACCAAGCCACATGCCCTCAACATGGGGAGGATGTCCCCATGTTGATGGGGACAAGGGCCTCATCCCCACAACCCTTGCCCGGTGGTTGTGGGGGTCTGCGGGCGGGGGGCTTATCGGAATCTGGAAGACCCCTTTAACAAAGAGGACCCCCAGATCCCGGCCCCCCCCCTATGTGAATTGGTAAGGGGTACATTGTACCCCTACCATTTCACGAAGAAAGCGTAAAAAAATGTTTAAAAAAACACACAAACACCTTGAAAAAGTCCTTTATTTAAAAAAAAAAAAAAAAAAAAAAAAAAAAACATTCCAGCGGTGAAATCCAGTGTCCCGCGGCGATCCCGATGTCCAGCGCTGTCCGTCATTGGTTGTGCCTGAGCGGACCTGATGGGGAACTCCCTCTCAGTATTTTAAATGTATAGACCCGCCCCTTCTAAAGTTCCCCATCAGGTCCGCTCAGCGGACCAGATGCGGAACATGAGAAGGGGCGGGTCTATACATGTATTACCAAAGTGAGAGCAGTTCCCCATCAGGTCCGCCTCCTCGGTATGTCGGACCGCCTACGTCATTGGCTTGAGCGGGGAACTTCCTTCACTATGTAAATTTAAATTTACATAGTGAAGGAAGTTCCCCGCTCAAGCCAATGACGTAGGCGGGTCCGACATACCGAGGGGGCGGACCTGATGGGGAACTGCTCTCACTTTGGTAATACATGTATAGACCCGCCCCTTCTCATGTTCCGCATCTCGTCCGCTGAGCGGACCTGATGGGGAACTTTAGAAGGGGCGGGTCTATACATTTAAAATACTGAGAGGGAGTTCCCCATCAGGTCCGCTCAGGCACAACCAATGAAGGACAGCGCTGGACATCGGGATCGCCGCGGGACACTGGATTTCACCGCTGGAATGTTTATTTATTTATTTTTTTAAATAAAAGGACTTTTTCAAGGTGTTTGTGTGTTTTTTTAAACATTTTTTTTACGCTTTCTTCGTGAAATGGTAGGGGTACAATGTACCCCTTACCAATTCACATAGGGGGGGGGCGGGATCTGGGGGTCCCCTTTGTTAAAGGGGTCTTCCAGATTCCGATAAGCCCCCCGCCCGCAAACCCCCACAACCACCGGGCAAGGGTTGTGGGGATGAGGCCCTTGTCCCCATCAACATGGGGACATCCTCCCCATGTTGAGGGCATGTGGCTTGGTACGGTTCAGGAGGGAGGGGGGCCGCTCTCTCGTCCCCCCCTTTTCCCCTGCGGCCGGCCAGGTTGCGTGCTCGGATAAGGGGTCTGGTATGGATTTTTAGGGGGACTCCACGCCATTTTTTTTTTAAACTTGGGGTGGAGTTCCCCTTAAAATCCATGCCAGATCTGAAGGGCCTGGTAATTGAATTCTGGGGAACCCCCACGCTTTTTTTTTTTTTTTTCTCAATGACTTTTGTATGTATTGCCGGGAGCCGACAATTCATTAATAGCCGCGAGTCAGTTTTAAATGCATTTTTTTTCTTTCAAAAATGACATTTTTTGCAGGGACAGTTCTAAGCACGGGAAACATGCGCCACTTTACATGCATATCATACACACCCCCCAGGTACGAAATTTAAAGGAATATTTCACTTTTATTTTTTCATTTTAAGCATTATTAAAATCACTGCTCCCGAAAAAACGGCCGTTTTTAAAACTTCTTTTTGCATTGATACATGTCCCCTGGGGCAGGACCCAGGTCCCCAAACACTTTTTAGGACAATAACTTGCATATTAGCCTTTATAATTAACACTTTAGATTTCGAACGTTCGAGTCCATTGTATTTAATAGGGTTCTAAAGTTTACACGAACATTTTGTCTGTTCGCAGGTTCTGGTGCGAACCGAACAGGGGGGTGTTCGGCTCATCCCTGTTGATGAGGAATGCTTTAGCACAGTATAGCACAATGAGAATTTCCCTCACTGTCCTTCCCTGTCCCTACAAACAAGGATTAGCACAGTAAAACACACTGACACTCTCCCTACCTATAGTTTTCTGTCCCTATAAAAAATGTTTTTTTAAAGATGGTTGATGATGAATGCTTTAGCACAGTATAGCACAAGGAGAATTTCCCTCACTGTCCTTCCCTGTCCCTACAAACAAGGATTAGCACAGTAAAACACACTGACACTCTCCCTACCTATAGTTTTCTGTCCCTATAAAAAATGTTTTTTTAAAGATGGTTGATGATCAATGCTTTAGCACAGTATAGCACAAGGAGAATTTCCCTCACTGTCCTTCCCTGTCCCTACAAACAAGGATTAGCACAGTAAAACACACTGACACTCTCCCTACCTATAGTTTTCTGTCCCTATAAAAAATGTTTTTTTAAAGATGGTTGATGATCAATGCTTTAGCACAGTATAGCACAAGGAGAATTTCCCTCACTGTCCTTCCCTGTCCCTACAAACAAGGATTAGCACAGTAAAACACACTGACACTCTCCCTACCTATAGTTTTCTGTCCCTATAAAAAATGTTTTTTTAAAGATGGTTGATGATCAATGCTTTAGCACAGTATAGCACAAGCAGAATTTACCTCACTGTCCTTCCCTGTCCCTACAAACAAGGATTAGCACAGTAAAACACACTGACACTCTCCCTACCTATAGTTTTCTGTCCCTATAAAAAATGTTTTTTTAAAGATGGTTGATGATCAATGCTTTAGCACAGTATAGCACAAGGAGAATTTCCCTCACTGTCCTTCCCTGTCCCTACAAACAAGGATTAGCACAGTAAAACACACTGACACTCTCCCTACCTATAGTTTTCTGTCCCTATAAAAAATGTTTTTTTAAAGATGGTTGATGATCAATGCTTTAGCACAGTATAGCACAAGGAGAATTTCCCTCACTGTCCTTCCCTGTCCCTACAAACAAGGATTAGCACAGTAATACACACTGACACTCTCCCTACCTATAGTTTTCTGTCCCTATAAAAAATGTTTTTTTAAAGATGGTTGATGATCAATGCTTTAGCACAGTATAGCACAAGGAGAATTTCCCTCACTGTCCTTCCCTGTCCCTACAAACAAGGATTAGCACAGTAAAACACACTGACACTCTCCCTACCTATAGTTTTCTGTCCCTATAAAAAATGTTTTTTTATTTTTTTTTTTTGTTTACAAACGTTTTTTATTTGGGTTAAAAGGTGGTACAAAACCGACATGACAAAAGTAAAAAAATCAATTCCATAGCGTCAGATATACATATGGACTGTATAAAGTAGAAACGTAGAAATACGATTTGCATCATATATATACATGTAAGAAGGAAGAGTGGCTCTATAAACGAAGTTACAGTGATGTGCATATATGTTTGAACCAAAAATTAAGGAGAGGCATGTTGATCTGGGTTAAGGAAATGTTTTTTTAAAGATGGTTGATGATCAATGCTTTAGCACAGTATAGCACAAGGAGAATTTCCCTCACTGTCCTTCCCTGTCCCTACAAACAAGGATTAGCACAGTAAAACACACTGACACTCTCCCTACCTATAGTTTTCTGTCCCTATAAAAAATGTTTTTTTAAAGATGGTTGATGATCAATGCTTTAGCACAGTATAGCACAAGGAAAATTTCCCTCACTGTCCTTCCCTGTCCCTACAAACAAGGATTAGCACAGTAAAACACACTGACACTCTCCCTACCTATAGTTTTCTGTCCCTATAAAAAATGTTTTTTTAAAGATGGTTGATGATCAATGCTTTAGCACAGTATAGCACAAGGAGAATTTCCCTCACTGTCCTTCCCTGTCCCTACAAACAAGGATTAGCACAGTAAAACACACTGACACTCTCCCTACCTATAGTTTTCTGTCCCTATAAAAAATTTTTTTTTAAAGATGGTTGATGATCAATGCTTTAGCACAGTATAGCACAAGGAGAATTTCCCTCACTGTCCTTCCCTGTCCCTACAAACAAGGATTAGCACAGTAAAACACACTGACACTCTCCCTACCTATAGTTTTCTGTCCCTATAAAAAATGTTTTTTTAAAGATGGTTGATGATCAATGCTTTAGCACAGTATAGCACAAGGAGAATTTCCCTCACTGTCCTTCCCTGTCCCTACAAACAAGGATTAGCACAGTAAAACACACTGACACTCTCCCTACCTATAGTTTTCTGTCCCTATAAAAAATGTTTTTTTAAAGATGGTTGATGATCAATGCTTTAGCACAGTATAGCACAAGGAGAATTTCCCTCACTGTCCTTCCCTGTCCCTACAAACAAGGATTAGCACAGTAAAACACACTGACACTCTCCCTACCTATAGTTTTCTGTCCCTATAAAAAATGTTTTTTTAAAGATGGTTGATGATCAATGCTTTAGCACAGTATAGCACAAGGAGAATTTCCCTCACTGTCCTTCCCTGTCCCTACAAACAAGGATTAGCACAGTAAAACACACTGACACTCTCCCTACCTATAGTTTTCTGTCCCTATAAAAAATGTTTTTTTAAAGATGGTTGATGATCAATGCTTTAGCACAGTATAGCACAAGGAGAATTTCCCTCACTGTCCTTCCCTGTCCCTACAAACAAGGATTAGCACAGTAAAACACACTGACACTCTCCCTACCTATAGTTTTCTGTCCCTATAAAAAATGTTTTTTTAAAGATGGTTGATGATCAATGCTTTAGCACAGTATAGCACAAGGAGAATTTCCCTCACTGTCCTTCCCTGTCCCTACAAACAAGGATTAGCACAGTAAAACACACTGACACTCTCCCTACCTATAGTTTTCTGTCCCTATAAAAAATGTTTTTTTAAAGATGGTTGATGATGAATGCTTTAGCACAGTATAGCACAAGGAGAATTTCCCTCACTGTCCTTCCCTGTCCCTACAAACAAGGATTAGCACAGTAAAACACACTGACACTCTCCCTACCTATAGTTTTCTGTCCCTATAAAAAATGTTTTTTTAAAGATGGTTGATGATCAATGCTTTAGCACAGTATAGCACAAGGAGAATTTCCCTCACTGTCCTTCCCTGTCCCTACAAACAAGGATTAGCACAGTAAAACACACTGACACTCTCCCTACCTATCCTTCTCTTTCCCTAAACTAAAGGAATCCAGGTTAAGCAAGAAAAAAAATGTCACTGTCCCTGCCTATGCTTCTCTTTCCCTGCTCCGGAACACACTACACTAGGCCGCCGTGCTGGCGGCCTTTTATAGTGTGGGGCGTGTACTAAACACCCTCAGCAATAATTGGCCACAGGCATCCTGCCTGTGGCCAATCATTGCTCTCCTCGCTGCCGGCGCTGTGATTGGCCAAGCATGCGGGGTCACAGTGCATGCTTGGCCAATCACAGTGCCTGGATGACACTGCGATGGCGTAGTGCATTGTGGGCCGCGAATTAGGCGCGAACGGCCCAAATCGTTCGTTGTTCGGCGAACGATCGAACAGCCGATGTTCGAGTCGAACGTATGTTCGACTCGAACACCAAGCTCATCCCTACTAGAGGCTATAGCAGTGATAATCGCAAGTCAATCCAGGACGCTGGTTGTACCCAAGTTGATCGATCAGTCAACTTGGTATATTTAGCCTGCCCACACATGGTTTGAACCAACTATGGCCAGCCTTACTGAGATGGGAAAGAAAGGCACAAATTATGCAGACAAAGAACACACCCCTACTCCCTAATTATTCAGGCAATAAAGAATTTATGAGCAAAAAACAAAAGTGCTAGTATGACAATTTTGCAGTTTTGGTAGTTCAAAAGTAAGTGCAAATTTAAACACATTCTTTTCATTATACAGCCCCCTTCCCCCTCCACTGAACTAACAAAGCCCTCTTTCTGTGTTTGTTGGCATCCAGCTCTGCAAGACCTCTGAGTGCCTGCACATCAGAGCCCCATTACCATTAACTTCATTGGTTTTTTTTGTTTTTGTTTTTACCAAAGACATGTAGCAGAATACATTCAGGCCTAAATTTATGAAGAAATTTGATTTTTTTTTTACTTTTTTTATTGTATGTTTTATAACAGGAAGTATAACTTTTTTTTCAAAATGTTTGGCCTTTTTTTTTTTATATAATAAAGCTTAAAAAACCCAGTGGTGATGAAATACCACCAAAAGAAAGCTCTATTTGTATGAAAAAAATACAAAATTTATATAAATTTCGATGGTGTACAGTGTTGCATGACCGCCCAATTGCTAGTTAAAGTAGCGCAGTGCTGAATAGCAAAAAATGCCCTGGTTATAAAGGGGGCAAAACCTTCCAGAGATGAAATAGTTAAGACCATGTATTGTTTTTTAGAAGCTAGGCTTCCCTATTTATAAGCGAATGAACTTGTTGGACTGGTTCATTAGCTCAGGACAGGAAGTGATGCTACAGGAAGTAGGGGGAGGGGAAAGAAGACTTGAAACACAACGATGTGCTGAGAACAAAGCAGATGTTTTCCTGAAACCCAAGAAGCAAGGAACATTCTGGAGAGATCCTGAATGGGAAGAAGACTCCATCACCAGAAAAAAACAAGTTAAGTAACTGTTTGGTGTATGCCTATCACATACATTGTGCATGCCTATTTGCTATTGCTAAGAAGAATAAATAGCTTGTGCATATTCTGTAATACTTTGTATGTTTTGAATAGAGATTGCCGAGATGAATTAGATGAAAGGAAGGAAAGTTGCATGGTCTCCATCAGGCCAATGTGGACTGACTTAATTAAGGAGGGGGTCCCTAGAGAGGAAATTGATTCTTATACCAGCTTTGCTTACAAGGTGGGAACAAGTCGCTGGAAACATTAAATTCAGCCACATTAGGGGTTAGGTGGCAGACAGAAAAATGTGAGCCATGAGCTATGTGTTTTGCCACAATTGGAAGGAACATATAATCTGGTTTGTCTTTTACACTTTTACAGTAACATACATCAAGAGGTGGAGCAGATGAGATAAGGCAGACCAGTTGAAGAGATAAGAGCATGAGGAAGAGGCAGATAATTTCCTGATAATGGCTGAATTAGAGTGGACTATCATTTGAGCGTTTCCTTATGATAGGAGGAAAATTGACCTTTTGGAATTTTTCCTTGCATCTATTTTACACTTAACAAGGGTTACCAGAGAGATTTTCTTGTTGATACTCTGGATATTGTAAAGGTCACTAAAAGGGAGGATCTCTTAATTGAGAAGGGTCCTCGTGTCAACGATGGTGCAGTGAGTGTCCCTTTCATTACGACGTATTCTTTACAGCATAAGAATATTAAAAAGCTAATTGACAAGCATTGGCATTTCTTGCTACCAATGATATTGTCCTCAAAGATGTTTTACCAGAGAGGCCTAGAGTAATTTTAGGCCCCCAATATTCTTAATCCACCTACTAATACTAGGGGTTTCTTTGACCAACTCACCGGGTATTATAAGTGTAAGAGGTGTAGGGTCTGTTCACTCAATTCTTGTACGGGGAGACGTGTTACTAATTTTTCATCTACTGCCACACAGAAGCAATTCAGTATCAAGCCTTGTATCACTTGTGATACTACAGGTGTGGTCTACATGTTGCAGTGCCCTTGTGGCCTACAATATGTGGGGCGGACCAAACGATCCTTGAAAGTCCGCCTTAATGAACACGTAACCAACATTATAACAGGTTTCAAAAACCATTCGGTGTCTAATCATTATCATTTGGTGCACAATAGAGACCCGTCTAAAACTTTATATTTGGGGATTGCAAATTCAAACCACATTGGAGGGGGAGTCTACTAGTTAGGGAGATCTCTAAAATGTAGATGGTATGGATCCATAGACTTAGGACCTATGCCCCCTATGGGCTGAATATAGAGACTGACGTCAATGCCTTTATAAACAATGCTTGATGTGTAGTTTGCATAGTTTTTTTTATGTAAACGTGCTGTGGGATGCGAGGATTGGCTTTTCCGTTTTTGTTTTGTTTTTAATTTAAAAAATGTTTTATTTATTTTAACATTTTTTTAATTTTAAAGAATAATTTTAGTAAAATCAAAATTTATCATTTATTACTCAATCACTTAATACATTATTTAATTATATATATAATTTTTCACATATTATTGTATCACCATTTTCTTACAAATTATTATATTCCCATTTTTAGGATTTTCTCTTATAGAGTTTCCTGATGTATGTCCCTTTAAATGGTTCATTTGTTTTTCACAGTTATTAATTTTACTGTGTCACTCACTTAATGTACACAATTACTACCCAACTAATTGGGGTTTATTATTACTTATAATATTCACTTAGTTGCACTGGTGTTTATCTCAGTCACTGGTATCTGTAATGAGATTTGATTAATTTTATTGCACATATTTAAATTATATTTTTTCTATCTGTGGTTTATCCTTATCCACATGGAATTATTGAATGAAGACTTACGGTGCTGGTGCCGTTAGCCTGGTTCTTAATTTTAATTCTTGATTAAATTAATATGTGTATCGCTATAGGGTTGCTCTGCCCAATCTATCAATATCTTATAATTTGTTTGGTATTATTATTAAAGTAAATATTTCTTAATTGAATGCCGCTATTTGTTGTAAAGAACGATACTGACATTGTTGCCCATAGTTAAAATGGCGCTCTGTGAACCAATAGCTTGCATCTCACAGCGAGGCTTGGCAATGTCTATATATTGTGGTGAGTCAGTGCATGCCCTATCCCATTGAGAACGTCATATGTGACGAAATGCGTCTGGGGGACTTGCAGTGACGTCACGACGCAGCTCGTTCTAGGAAGGGCTCTCTGTTCATGCCGGCCGGCAATTTTCTTATGCTTTTAAAAGTCTACTTTGTTGTAAGTACGCTACCTTTTATAAATAAATGCTCTTTTTAGACGATATCACCCTAAGGTCTCCTCCCTTTTTTCTGGTATCCTATACGGAGTTATCTACAGTGTCCCATTATATTGGAGGAGTGCCCTGGGTGTTTGTGATCGGGTCCACTAGATGCAAGTCAGAGTCCGCGTCTAGGCTATCGCCGACTGCGTGCTCTTACTTGCTTCTGGTAAGCAGCCATTGTTACTAGGGTGGTGGTCACTAAAAATTTTTTTTGACAAGCACGATGGTGGTGTTTCATTGTTGCCTTTGTCCTGTCATTGATATCACCCTATGGTCTTCTCTTCTATTTGTTACAACGGAGTCTTAATGAGGTTCATTCTGTAAACCGGAGGAGTGTCTGGGGTTGCTTCGATCTGGTTGATCCCCTCCTACCCACGACTTACAAGCTAAAGGTCATGGCTGGGTTATAGCCAATTGCGCACTTTTGCTTGCGTCTGGTAAGCAGCCATTTTTATTACGGTGGTGGTTATTCCGGTGGCAAGCACGGTGGTACTTTACTGTGATTTTTGGAATTTTTCCAGCCTTTGGGATCCCTCCCTTCAGATTTCAAAAACATCTGTGGACTATTTCCAGCCTCCCTTCAGACTTTAATATATCTGTGGGCTATATCTTTGGACTATATTTTTTTGCTATCTTGTCATCATTTGACACCTAGGATTGCTTTATTTACATATTGGCGCCGTTTTTTCCTTTTTATATGATTGTTTGTGTTTATCCCATTATTGCTGCTGCCTTTTTTTCCTATTTAATTTGTATATGCTAGTCCTAGCGCAGTTTTTTTATTTTTATTATTCCTTTTTTACACTGTCTGCCAAGGACATTGCTAACCCTGCTGAAAGTAACATTGCAGTCTGTCCAGGGATAAGGTCTGATTACCCAGAACATACAGGGTCAAAGGGATTTTTTTCTCCTATTTACAATATAGGAGCTATTTTGCATTTTTCTGGCCAAAGATTTTTAGGGTTATTTATAAATGCCAAGTTTCAGTATTTGCCACATATAGGAGCTATTTTGCATTTTTCTGGCCAAAGGTTTTTAGGGTTTTTTATAAATGTCAAGTTTCAGTATTTGCCACATTATGCTAAAAAAATCAAATAGTGGAGTGTGTTGCTATGGCTATTTTAGTAATTTTTAAGCATATATATGTAATACCATTTTTAAGACCATATATTCTTTTAGATGCTGGGCTTCCCCTATTCATATGCTAATGAACTTGTTGGACTTGTTTATGAGCTCAAGACAGTCAGTGATGCTACAGAAAGTAGGGGGAGGGTAAAGAGAACTGGAAACATAGCCATGTGCTGAGTAGGGATGAGCTTCGTGTTCGAGTCGAACATACGTTCGACTCGAACATCGGCTGTTCGATCGTTCGACGAAGATCGAACGATTTGGGCCGTTCGCGCCAAATTCGAGTGACGCGAACGGCCCACAATGCACTACGCCATCGCAGTGTCATCCAGGCGCTGTGATTGGCCAAGCATGCACTGTGACCCCGCATGCTTGGCCAATCACAGCGCCGGCAGCGAGGAGAGCAATGATTGGCCACAGGCAGGATGCCTGTGGCCAATTATTGCTGAGGGGGTTTAGTACACGCCCCACACTATAAAAGGCCGCCAGCACGGCGGCCTAGTGTAGTGTGTTCCGGAGCAGGGATAGAGCAGCATAGGCAGGGACAGTGACTTTTATTTCTTTCTTGCTTAACCTGGATTCCTTTAGTTTAGGGAAAGAGAAGGATAGGTAGGGAGAGTGTCAGTGTGTTTTGTGCTTGTGCTATATTGTGCTTAAAAAAAACATTTTTTCTAGGGACAGAAAACTGTAGGTAGGGAGAGTGTGTCAGTTTCTTTCACTGTCAAAGTCCTTGTTTCCAGGGACCTGGAAGGACAGTGAGTGAATTCTCCTTGTGCTATATTGTGCTTAAAAAAAACATTTTTTCTAGGGACAGAAAACTGTAGGTAGGGAGAGTGTGTCAGTTTCTTTCACTGTCAAAGTCCTTGTTTCCAGGGACCTGGAAGGACAGTGAGGTAATTCTCCTTGTGCTAAATTGTGCTTAAAAAAAACATTTTTTCTAGGGACAGAAAACTGTAGGTAGGGAGAGTGTGTCAGTTTCTTTCACTGTCAAAGTCCTTGTTTCCAGGGACCTGGAAGGACAGTGAGGTAATTCTCCTTGTGCTAAATTGTGCTTAAAAAAAACATTTTTTCTAGGGACAGAAAACTGTAGGTAGGGAGAGTGTGTCAGTTTCTTTCACTGTCAAAGTCCTTGTTTCCAGGGACCTGGAAGGACAGTGAGGTAATTCTCCTTGTGCTAAATTGTGCTTAAAAAAAAACATTTTTTCTAGGGACAGAAAACTGTAGGTAGGGAGAGTGTGTCAGTTTCTTTCACTGTCAAAGTCCTTGTTTCCAGGGACCTGGAAGGACAGTGAGGTAATTCTCCTTGTGCTAAATTGTGCTTAAAAAAAACATTTTTTCTAGGGACAGAAAACTGTAGGTAGGGAGAGTGTGTCAGTTTCTTTCACTGTCAAAGTCCTTGTTTCCAGGGACCTGGAAGGACAGTGAGGTAATTCTCCTTGTGCTAAATTGTGCTTAAAAAAAACATTTTTTCTAGGGACAGAAAACTGTAGGTAGGGAGAGTGTGTCAGTTTCTTTCACTGTCAAAGTCCTTGTTTCCAGGGACCTGGAAGGACAGTGAGGTAATTCTCCTTGTGCTAAATTGTGCTTAAAAAAAACATTTTTTCTAGGGACAGAAAACTGTAGGTAGGGAGAGTGTGTCAGTTTCTTTCACTGTCAAAGTCCTTGTTTCCAGGGACCTGGAAGGACAGTGAGGTAATTCTCCTTGTGCTAAATTGTGCTTAAAAAAAACATTTTTTCTAGGGACAGAAAACTGTAGGTAGGGAGAGTGTGTCAGTTTCTTTCACTGTCAAAGTCCTTGTTTCCAGGGACCTGGAAGGACAGTGAGGTAATTCTCCTTGTGCTAAATTGTGCTTAAAAAAAACATTTTTTCTAGGGACAGAAAACTGTAGGTAGGGAGAGTGTGTCAGTTTCTTTCACTGTCAAAGTCCTTGTTTCCAGGGACCTGGAAGGACAGTGAGGTAATTCTCCTTGTGCTAAATTGTGCTTAAAAAAAACATTTTTTCTAGGGACAGAAAACTGTAGGTAGGGAGAGTGTGTCAGTTTCTTTCACTGTCAAAGTCCTTGTTTCCAGGGACCTGGAAGGACAGTGAGGTAATTCTCCTTGTGCTAAATTGTGCTTAAAAAAAACATTTTTTCTAGGGACAGAAAACTGTAGGTAGGGAGAGTGTGTCAGTTTCTTTCACTGTCAAAGTCCTTGTTTCCAGGGACCTGGAAGGACAGTGAGGTAATTCTCCTTGTGCTAAATTGTGCTTAAAAAAAACTTTTTTTCTAGGGACAGAAAACTGTAGGTAGGGAGAGTGTGTCAGTTTCTTTCACTGTCAAAGTCCTTGTTTCCAGGGACCTGGAAGGACAGTGAGGTGATTCTCCTTGTGCTAAATTGTGCTTAAAAAAAACATTTTTTCTAGGGACAGAAAACTGTAGGTAGGGAGAGTGTGTCAGTTTCTTTCACTGTCAAAGTCCTTGTTTCCAGGGACCTGGAAGGACAGTGAGGTAATTCTCCTTGTGCTAAATTGTGCTTAAAAAAAACATTTTTTCTAGGGACAGAAAACTGTAGGTAGGGAGAGTGTGTCAGTTTCTTTCACTGTCAAAGTCCTTGTTTCCAGGGACCTGGAAGGACAGTGAGGTAATTCTCCTTGTGCTAAATTGTGCTTAAAAAAAACATTTTGTCTAGGGACAGAAAACTGTAGGTAGGGAGAGTGTGTCAGTTTCTTTCACTGTCAAAGTCCTTGTTTCCAGGGACCTGGAAGGACAGTGAGGTAATTCTCCTTGTGCTAAATTGTGCTTAAAAAAAACATTTTTTCTAGGGACAGAAAACTGTAGGTAGGGAGAGTGTGTCAGTTTCTTTCACTGTCAAAGTCCTTGTTTCCAGGGACCTGGAAGGACAGTGAGGTAATTCTCCTTGTGCTAAATTGTGCTTAAAAAAAACATTTTTTCTAGGGACAGAAAACTGTAGGTAGGGAGAGTGTGTCAGTTTCTTTCACTGTCAAAGTCCTTGTTTCCAGGGACCTGGAAGGACAGTGAGGTAATTCTCCTTGTGCTAAATTGTGCTTAAAAAAAACTTTTTTTCTAGGGACAGAAAACTGTAGGTAGGGAGAGTGTGTCAGTTTCTTTCACTGTCAAAGTCCTTGTTTCCAGGGACCTGGAAGGACAGTGAGGTAATTCTCCTTGTGCTAAATTGTGCTTAAAAAAAACATTTTTTCTAGGGACAGAAAACTGTAGGTAGGGAGAGTGTGTCAGTTTCTTTCACTGTCAAAGTCCTTGTTTCCAGGGACCTGGAAGGACAGTGAGGTAATTCTCCTTGTGCTAAATTGTGCTTCAAAAAAACATTTTTTCTAGGGACAGAAAACTGTAGGTAGGGAGAGTGTGTCAGTTTCTTTCACTGTCAAAGTCCTTGTTTCCAGGGACCTGGAAGGACAGTGAGGTAATTCTCCTTGTGCTAAATTGTGCTTAAAAAAACATTTTTTCTAGGGACAGAAAACTGTAGGTAGGGAGAGTGTGTCAGTTTCTTTCACTGTCAAAGTCCTTGTTTCCAGGGACCTGGAAGGACAGTGAGTGAATTCTCCTTGTGCTATATTGTGCTTAAAAAAAACATTTTTTCTAGGGACAGAAAACTGTAGGTAGGGAGAGTGTGTCAGTTTCTTTCACTGTCAAAGTCCTTGTTTCCAGGGACCTGGAAGGACAGTGAGGTAATTCTCCTTGTGCTAAATTGTGCTTAAAAAAAACATTTTTTCTAGGGACAGAAAACTGTAGGTAGGGAGAGTGTGTCAGTTTCTTTCACTGTCAAAGTCCTTGTTTCCAGGGACCTGGAAGGACAGTGAGTGAATTCTCCTTGTGCTATATTGTGCTTAAAAAAAACATTTTTTCTAGGGACAGAAAACTGTAGGTAGGGAGAGTGTGTCAGTTTCTTTCACTGTCAAAGTCCTTGTTTCCAGGGACCTGGAAGGACAGTGAGGTAATTCTCCTTGTGCTAAATTGTGCTTAAAAAAAACATTTTTTCTAGGGACAGAAAACTGTAGGTAGGGAGAGTGTGTCAGTTTCTTTCACTGTCAAAGTCCTTGTTTCCAGGGACCTGGAAGGACAGTGAGGTAATTCTCCTTGTGCTAAATTGTGCTTAAAAAAAACATTTTTTCTAGGGACAGAAAACTGTAGGTAGGGAGAGTGTGTCAGTTTCTTTCACTGTCAAAGTCCTTGTTTCCAGGGACCTGGAAGGACAGTGAGGTAATTCTCCTTGTGCTAAATTGTGCTTAAAAAAAAACATTTTTTCTAGGGACAGAAAACTGTAGGTAGGGAGAGTGTGTCAGTTTCTTTCACTGTCAAAGTCCTTGTTTCCAGGGACCTGGAAGGACAGTGAGGTAATTCTCCTTGTGCTAAATTGTGCTTAAAAAAAATTTTTTTCTAGGGACAGAAAACTGTAGGTAGGGAGAGTGTGTCAGTTTCTTTCACTGTCAAAGTCCTTGTTTCCAGGGACCTGGAAGGACAGTGAGGTAATTCTCCTTGTGCTAAATTGTGCTTAAAAAAAACATTTTTTCTAGGGACAGAAAACTGTAGGTAGGGAGAGTGTGTCAGTTTCTTTCACTGTCAAAGTCCTTGTTTCCAGGGACCTGGAAGGACAGTGAGGTAATTCTCCTTGTGCTAAATTGTGCTTAAAAAAAACATTTTTTCTAGGGACAGAAAACTGTAGGTAGGGAGAGTGTGTCAGTTTCTTTCACTGTCAAAGTCCTTGTTTCCAGGGACCTGGAAGGACAGTGAGGTAATTCTCCTTGTGCTAAATTGTGCTTAAAAAAAACATTTTTTCTAGGGACAGAAAACTGTAGGTAGGGAGAGTGTGTCAGTTTCTTTCACTGTCAAAGTCCTTGTTTCCAGGGACCTGGAAGGACAGTGAGGTAATTCTCCTTGTGCTAAATTGTGCTTAAAAAAAACATTATTTCTAGTGACAGAAAACTGTAGGTAGGGAGAGTGTGTCAGTTTCTTTCACTGTCAAAGTCCTTGTTTCCAGGGACCTGGAAGGACAGTGAGGTAATTCTCCTTGTGCTAAATTGTGCTTAAAAAAAACATTTTTTCTAGGGACAGAAAACTGTAGGTAGGGAGAGTGTGTCAGTTTCTTTCACTGTCAAAGTCCTTGTTTCCAGGGACCTGGAAGGACAGTGAGGTAATTCTCCTTGTGCTAAATTGTGCTTAAAAAAAACATTTTTTCTAGGGACAGAAAACTGTAGGTAGGGAGAGTGTGTCAGTGTCTTTCACTGTCAAAGTCCTTGTTTCCAGGGACCTGGAAGGACAGTGAGTGAATTCTCCTTGTGCTATATTGTGCTTAAAAAAAACATTTTTTCTAGGGACAGAAAACTGTAGGTAGGGAGAGTGTGTCAGTTTCTTTCACTGTCAAAGTCCTTGTTTCCAGGGACCTGGAAGGACAGTGAGGTAATTCTCCTTGTGCTAAATTGTGCTTAAAAAAAACATTTTTTCTAGGGACAGAAAACTGTAGGTAGGGAGAGTGTGTCAGTTTCTTTCACTGTCAAAGTCCTTGTTTCCAGGGACCTGGAAGGACAGTGAGGTAATTCTCCTTGTGCTAAATTGTGCTTAAAAAAAACATTTTTTCTAGGGACAGAAAACTGTAGGTAGGGAGAGTGTGTCAGTTTCTTTCACTGTCAAAGTCCTTGTTTCCAGGGACCTGGAAGGACAGTGAGGTAATTCCCCTTGTGCTAAATTGTGCTTAAAAAAAAACATTTTTTCTAGGGACAGAAAACTGTAGGTAGGGAGAGTGTGTCAGTTTCTTTCACTGTCAAAGTCCTTGTTTCCAGGGACCTGGAAGGACAGTGAGGTAATTCTCCTTGTGCTAAATTGTGCTTAAAAAAAACATTTTTTCTAGGGACAGAAAACTGTAGGTAGGGAGAGTGTGTCAGTTTCTTTCACTGTCAAAGTCCTTGTTTCCAGGGACCTGGAAGGACAGTGAGGTAATTCTCCTTGTGCTAAATTGTGCTTAAAAAAAACATTTTTTCTAGGGACAGAAAACTGTAGGTAGGGAGAGTGTGTCAGTTTCTTTCACTGTCAAAGTCCTTGTTTCCAGGGACCTGGAAGGACAGTGAGGTAATTCTCCTTGTGCTAAATTGTGCTTCAAAAAAACATTTTTTCTAGGGACAGAAAACTGTAGGTAGGGAGAGTGTGTCAGTTTCTTTCACTGTCAAAGTCCTTTTTTCCAGGGACCTGGAAGGACAGTGAGGTAATTCTCCTTGTGCTAAATTGTGCTTCAAAAAAACATTTTTTCTAGGGACAGAAAACTGTAGGTAGGGAGAGTGTGTCAGTTTCTTTCACTGTCAAAGTCCTTGTTTCCAGGGACCTGGAAGGACAGTGAGGTAATTCTCCTTGTGCTAAATTGTGCTTAAAAAAAACATTTTTTCTAGGAACAGAAAACTGTAGGTAGGGAGAGTGTGTCAGTTTCTTTCACTGTCAAAGTCCTTGTTTCCAGGGACCTGGAAGGACAGTGAGGTAATTCTCCTTGTGCTAAATTGTGCTTAAAAAAAACATTTTTTCTAGGGACAGAAAACTGTAGGTAGGGAGAGTGTGTCAGTTTCTTTCACTGTCAAAGTCCTTGTTTCCAGGGACCTGGAAGGACAGTGAGGTAATTCTCCTTGTGCTAAATTGTGCTTAAAAAAAACATTTTTTCTAGGGACAGAAAACTGTAGGTAGGGAGAGTGTGTCAGTTTCTTTCACTGTCAAAGTCCTTGTTTCCAGGGACCTGGAAGGACAGTGAGTGAATTCTCCTTGTGCTAAATTGTGCTTTAAAAAAAAAAAATTTCTAGGGACAGAAAACTGTAGGTAGGGAGAGTGTGTCAGTTTCTTTCACTGTCAAAGTCCTTGTTTCAAGGGACAGAGAAGGACACCTGAAGGTAGCCCTTATTGCTTTTTTCCCATCTCCCTGCAGGCCATCTATTAGAATGTCTGGAAGGCAAACAAGGAGAGGCAGACAGTCAGGAGGCAATAAAAGAGGGCAAGCAGGCTCTGTGTCTGGGGGCAACAGTGCTGGTCGTGGACGCGGTGCATTGTCATCAGCACATGGCCATGGGACACGCTTGTCCTTCTTTTCGGCAGCTGGACATGTTGAGCCACATCATGCCGAAGACTTGGTAGAGTGGATGACCAAGCCCTCCTCCTCCTCCTCATCCTCTCTCACCCAGGCTCAGGGTACTGGAAAAGCAGCTGCCAAAGCGTCCTCTTCCCTGGTATCAATGTCAGACTCATCATCAGTCACTCCTTCCCTAGACCCACCATGTCCTCCTCCTGAGGAGTCCCCCGAACTGTTTCAGCACAGTGTTGGGTACATGCTCCAGGAGGATGCCCAGCGTTTCGAAGGGTCTGATGATGAAACCCAGCTAGAGGAAGGCAGTAGCGTGAGAGCAGACAGAGGGGATGCTCAAGAAGGACACCAATCTGGCAGTCATGTTCCAGCAGCTGCAGCATACTGCCAGATTGCCTCCAGTGATGAGGAGGGAGGTGATGATGAGGTCACTGACTCCACGTGGGTGCCTAATAGGAGAGAGGAGGAGGAGGAGGATGAGGAGGAGGCACATCTCCAACGAGGCAGGATGCCCTTTGGTGGCCAGCGTAAGGGCAGTACACCGACGGAATCACACCGCAGAGCTCCGCCTGTGCAGGGCGCTGCCTCTGCCCGTCATTCAAAAAGTTCTTTGGTGTGGGCCTTTTTTGAGGCTAGTACATCAGATCGCACAGCTGCTGTTTGCAACATATGTCTCAAGCGTATATCGCGTGGCCAAAACATCAGCCGCTTGGGTACCACATGCCTGACCAGACATATGTTGACCTGCCATGCAGCTCGTTGGCAAGCCTACCTCAAAGACCCACACCAAAGAACAAAGCGGACCTCTCCTTGCACCGCATCAGCTGGGATCTCCAACCCCACTATAACTTCAGTCCTCTCTGAAACATGCACTGAGAGGAATGAAGGTGTAGAATTAGGTGTGTCACAGCCAAGTACTTGCGGCCACTCTGCTAGCAGTACACCGACGTCCGATTCTAGCAGGCAAATTTCCCTGCCCCAGCTGCTGGACCGTCGAAAGAAGTTCACTCCCAGCCATCCACATGCCCAGCGGTTGAATGCTAGCTTGGCTAAATTGCTAGCGCTTCAACTGCTGCCTTTTCAGTTGGTAGACTCGGCCCCCTTCCGTGAGTTTGTGCAATGTGCGGTTCCTCAGTGGCAGGTTCCCAAACGCCACTTTTTCTCACGGAAGGCTATTCCGGCTCTCTACCGGCATGTGGAAGGCAATGTCTTGGCCTCGCTGGACAGGGCGGTCAGCGGTAAGGTGCATATTACCGCTGACTCATGGTCCAGCAGGCATGGACAGGGACGTTACCTTTCTTTCACGGCCCATTGGGTCACTCTTTTGGCAGCTGGGAAGGATGCAGGACAAGGTGCAGTAGTGTTGGAGGTTGTCCCACCGCCACGCCTCCAAAATGCTACTACTGGTTGTGACACACCTCTCTCCTCCACCCCCTCCTCTTCTTCTTCCTCCATGGCCTCTTCCTGTGGTTTGTCCTATGAACCAGCGGTGCTCCGTAGCCGTTCACGGGGCTACGCAAGTACGCAGGCAAAAAGATGCCATGCCGTGCTTGCGCTGGTGTGTTTGGGGGACAGAAGCCACACTGGGGCAGAGGTCCTGTCTGCTCTGCAGGGCCAGGCCGAGAGGTGGTTGACGCCACGCCAGCTTAAGCCAGGAATGGTGGTTTGCGACAATGGCACCAACCTCCTCTCCGCCCTCCGACAGGGACAACTGACCCATGTGCCCTGTGTGGCTCACGTCCTTAACCTGGTGGTGCAGCGGTTCTTGGGCAGGTACCCGGGCTTACAGGATGTCCTGAGGCAGGCCAGGAAAGTCTGTGTGCATTTCCGCAGATCTTATAATGCCAGTGCTCGCCTGGCTGAGCTGCAAAAGGAGTTGAACCTGCCCAAGAACCGCCTTATATGTGACATGCCCACCAGGTGGAACTCAACGTTGGCCATGCTGCAGCGGCTGCACACGCAGCAGAGGGCCATCAATGAGTACCTGTGCGACTACGGCACCAGGACAGGGTCAGGGGAGCTTGGTTTTTTTTCTCCACGCCAGTGGGGCATGATCAGGGATGCATGCACTGTCCTGGCACCATTTGAGGAGGCCACGAGGATGGTGAGCAGTGACAGTGCATGCATCAGTGACACTGTACCTCTTGTCCACCTGTTGGAGCACACGCTGCGTGGAATAATGGACAGGGCACTTGAGGCAGAACAGAGGCAGGAAGAGGAGGACTTCCTTGCCTCTCAAGGCCCCCTTTACCCAGACAGTGTTCCTTCTGTCCCACCCATCGCACAGGAAGAGGAGGAGGAGGAGGAGGAGGAGGAGGATTGTGTCAGCATGGAGGTGGAGGCTGGCACTCAGCATCATCAGCAGCAGTCTTTTAGGGATGATTTACAGTCCCAAGAAACCAGTGGACTTGTACGTGGCTGGGAGGAGGTGGCTGCGGATCATGTCGTCCTTAGTGACCCAGAGGACTCCGGAGCGAATGCCTCAGCAAACCTACGCTGCATGGCCTCCCTGATCCTGCAAAGTCTGCGGAAGGATCCTCGTATTCTTCGGATCAAGGAGAGGGACCATTACTGGCTGGCCACTCTCCTTGATCCACGGTACAAGGGTAAGGTTGCGGACCTTATGTTACCGTCGCAGAGGGAGCAGAGGATGAGACAACTCCGGGAGGCCTTGCAGAAAGGTCTGTGCAACGCGTTCCCAGAGACTGGGAGGTTACAAACTCCTGGTCCTGGACAACGAGTTGCTGAGGCTTCGGCCAGTCAAAGAAGGAGCGGTGGGGAAGGTGGCCGTCTGACCGATGCGTTCAGACAATTCTTTAGTCCGCAGCCCCAAAGTATGATCGGTTCCAGCAACCATCGCCAGCGTCTGATAAACATGGTGCAGGAATATCTAGGGGCAAGGTCAGACTTGGACACCTTCCCCACCGAAAATCCTCTGGCTTACTGGGTCTTGAGGATGGATCACTGGCCAGAGCTTGCACAGTATGCAATTGAGCTACTGGCCTGTCCTGCATCCAGCGTTCTTTCGGAACGCACATTCAGTGCTGCTGGAGGATTTGTCACGGATCACAGGGTGCGCCTGTCCACCGACTCGGTTGATCGACTGACTTTCATCAAGATGAACCAGTCTTGGATCACCACCAGCTACCACACACCTGATGCTGATATAACAGACTAATTGATTTTAACATGTCACATCCCTTCAAGACTGATGCTGATGCTGAGTGCCTGTGCTGTTATGTTGACTGGCTATCCTCCTCCTCCGAGTCCTCAATGATACGATTGATGATGATAGCTTGGAAGATCATTTTTGTTTATGGGTACCGCCACCAGTGGCTAAGGCCCAATTTTTCAGCCCCTGTTTTACAGGGGCGTGTAATTACAATTTTTTTAGCAATAATTTGCCATAGGGCTCATTGCTGTGCTCCAAGTACAGTATCTGTGAGGGGTTGGAGTGTTGTGGCACCAGTGCCTAAGGCCCAATTTTTCAGCCCCTGTTTAACAGGGGCGTGTCATTACAATTTTTGAAGCAATACTTTGCAACAGGGCTCATTGCTGTGCTCCAAGTACAGTATCTGTGAGGGGTTGTAGTGTTGTGCCACCAGTGCCTAAGGCCCAATTTTTCAGCCCCTGTTCAACAGGGGCATGCAATTACAATTCTTGATCTAATAATTCACAGCAGGGTCCATTGCTGCACCCACCAAGAGTAACTCTGAGGGCTTACAGTCTTGTGGCAACGTCACCACCACCACCACCACGAAAGGCCCAATTTTTCAGCCCCTGTTCAAAAGGGGCATGTAATTACAATTCTTGATCTAATAATTCACAGCAGGGCCCATTGCTGCACCCACCAAGAGTAACTGTCAGGGCTTACAGTGTTGTGGCACCAGCACCACCATCAAAGCCCCAATTTTTACTACCACTGTTCAACAATTATATGTAATTAAAATTCCTGATATAATAGTTGACAGCAGGGCGTTCCAGCACCAACCAAGAGTAACTGAGTGCTTACAGTGTTGTGCCAACACCAACAACTAAGGGGCCTATTTCTGCAGAGTATATACGGCAGGTCCCTACTTTCAAACATCCAACTTACAAACGACTCCTACTTGCAAACGAAAGAAGACAACAGGAAGTGAGAGGAAATCTACCCCTAGAAAGGAAAATTCTCTCCTGTAAGAATAAATATGGGAGAAAGGGGTCTCATCTGTACTGATGCTTTATCAGCAATCCTTGTTTCAAGAAAAACACCACATTTCAAAAACAGTTGTCATTGGGACGGAAAGTGAGGTGAAATGTTCTGAACAGGGGCACAGACAGCAAAACAAATGTTACAGGGGTGATAACCCTTACCTATGTTTCCCAAAAAGTTTAAAAATAGATTTTTGGGCTGGAGCTACACTTCAACAATGTACCTGTTCAAAATTACAAACAGATTCTACATAAGAACAAACCTACAGTCCCTGTCTTGTATGCACCGCCTGTATACGGCTGTTCAGAGTATATAGGGCCTTTTTTATTTTATGTGCGGGGTTCCCCTTAATATCCATACAAGACCCAAAGGGGCTGGTAATGGGCTGGGGTGGGGGGGGGGTCATGGGGTAGCTATGCCATTTTTCTTAAAGAATTTCATCCATATTACCGGGACCAGACATTACATTAAAGCCGCAAGCAGTTTTAAATGGCTTTTTTTTCCTTTAGAAGTGTCATTTTGTGCAGGGACAGTTCTAAACACGGGAAACACGTGGCACTTCACAGGCATACTTTAGACACCCCCCAGGTACGATATTTAAAGGAATATTTGACTTTTTTTTTTTTCACTTTATGCATCATTAAAATGACTGCTCCCGAAAAACGACCGTTTTTAAAACTTCTTTTTGCATTGATACATGTCCCCTGGTGCACAACCCGGGTTCCCAAACCCTATTTATGACAATAACATGCATAATAGTTGTTATAATTAGCACTTTAGAATTCGAACGTTCGCATCCATTGTATTTAATAGGGTTCTAATGTTCGTTCGAACTTTCGGTCCGTTCGCGGGTTCTGGTGCGAACCGAACCCGGGGGTGTTCGGCTCATCACTAGTGCTGAGTACAAAGCAGAATTTCAGGAAGCAAGAAGCAGTCTGAAGAGATCCTTGATAAAAGGAATGTATGTCATGAATTTATTTTCCTACAATTGTATGTATAGCATTTCTGTTTAGTAAAACATTCTAATACACTACAGAGGTTTTTATGCTTCCTTGCTTTTAACTTAACCTTAAAAAGTAATCTTAAAAAGACATAGAGAAAACAATTGCATAAGTCTGCTACTTCACAGGTTATACATTTTATGTTTCACTTTAGGCTCTTTTTAAAGTGCCAATTCCTATAAAACAATAGTTTTAAAAAAACATTTCTTGCATTGTGTCCTGGCTGCACAGACCAGGTGTCAGTCAGAGAATAGAGAAGTTGCCTGCATCGTAAATCAGAACATTTTCAGAGCTTTGAAAAGCAGGACTAAATATGGTGGAAAGGAACTTTGTAAATTAAATACCTACACGCTCTCTGGATATGATTT
The DNA here is from genome assembly GCA_029206835.1 of Rana muscosa. Taxonomy (NCBI): domain Eukaryota; kingdom Metazoa; phylum Chordata; class Amphibia; order Anura; family Ranidae; genus Rana; species Rana muscosa. Next base: position 253,314,352 of record CM055117.1, on the reverse strand, counting down.
TTCCTACTTGGCAGTGGTACCCTGTACAGAATGTTTGCCTTTCCATCTCATTTTTTTCTTGCCCTGTTTTCAAAAGCTTAAAAGATTAACACTTCATGCACACCAAGGTGATCCCTTGCAGTGCATTTAACACATGCACGTTATTGTGCGATATCTTGCAATATGTTGCACTTAAACACGGGTTGCTTTAAAGCAGCTCATTCGCTTGATTGGGCTGTCAATTCAGCAAAACAGACAAAAAATTAGACCTGCATTGTTTTGGCAATGAAGATCCACTACAGCATGCATGGTGATTTATGTGCTTTGCGGTAGCTTATGCTTTACTACTAATGTTACCACAACACATAGGTGTGAGCATGCCCTCAAGCCTACAAGGAAGGAATGCTTGCTACCCCATGCCCAAGAAAATTGCACTCTTTTCCTCTTCTCCCTCTCCCCTCTCTCTCCTCCATTTTCCCCCATACTATGTAATACTTGTATACCCTTCAGTTTGCTGTGGCAAACTAAGCATGCTACAACTATTGTCTCTGTTTTGTCATAACACATGCACACATTTTATCATGCGCACGCCACTTTTTTTACTTACCCAGTCTGCAGTTTCAGGTTTACTGACTTTAGAAAGTCCCCAAGTTTAAAATCTGTGCAACAAGAAGAAAAAAAATAGCTGACTCGACACCAGCTATCCATCTTGAGTTCAAAACACCAAAATTACCATTTAGTCATTCTATATTTTGTGACACTACCTACCTGACATTTTAATTACTTTTCCTGGTTAATAGATATACAGGTCCTTCTCAAAAAATTAGCATATTGTGATAAAGTTCATTATTTTCTGTAATGTACTGATAAACATTAGACTTTCATATATTTTAGATTCATTACACACAACTGAAGTAGTTCAAGCCTTTTCTTGTTTTAATATTGATGATTTTGGCATACAGCTCATGAAAACCCAAAATTCCTATCTCAAAAAATTAGCATATCATGAAAAGGTTCTCTAAACGAGCTATTAACCTAATCATCTGAATCAACTAATTAACTCTAAACACCTGCAAAAGATTCCTGAGGCTTTTAAAAACTCCCAGCCTGGTTCATTACTCAAAACCGCAATCATGGGTAAGACTGCCGACCTGACTGCTGTCCAGAAGGCCATCATTGACACCCTCAAGCAAGAGGGTAAGACACAGAAATAAATTTCTGAACGAATAGGCTGTTCCCAGAGTGCTGTATCAAGGCACCTCAGTGGGAAGTCTGTGGGAAGGAAAAAGTGTGGCAGAAAACGCTGCACAACGAGAAGAGGTGACCGGACCCTGAAGAAGATTGTGGAGAAGGACCGATTCCAGACCTTGGAGGACCTGCGGAAACATCCAGAGCCACCGTGAACAGGCGTGTGCAGGAAATGGGCTACAGGTGCCGCATTCCCCAGGTCAAGCCACTTTTGAACCAGAAACAGCGGCAGAAGCGCCTGACCTGGGCTACAGAGAAGCAGCACTGGACTGTTGCTCAGTGGTCCAAAGTACTTTTTTCGGATGAAAGCAAATTTTGCATGTCATTCGGAAATCAAGGTGCCGGAGTCTGGAGGAAGACTGGGGAGAGGGAAATGCCAAAATACCTGAAGTCCAGTGTCAAGTACCCACAGTCAGTGATGGTCTGGGGTGCCATGTCAGCTGCTGGTGTTGGTCCACTGTGTTTTATCAAGGGCAGGGTCAATGCAGCTAGCTATCAGGAGATTTTGGAGCACTTCATGCTTCCATCTGCTGAAAAGCTTTATGGAGATGAATATTTCATTTTTCAGCACGACCTGGCACCTGCTCACAGTGCCAAAACCACTGGTAAATGGTTTACTGACCATGGTATTACTGTGCTCAATTGGCCTGCCAACTCTCCTGACCTGAACCCCATAGAGAATCTGTGGGATATTGGGAAGAGAAAGTTGAGAGACGCAAGACCCAACACTCTGGATGAGCTTAAGGCCGCTATCGAAGCATCCTGGGCCTCCATAACACCTCAGCAGTGCCACAGGCTGGTTGCCTCCATGCCACGCCGCATTGAAGCAGTCATTTCTGCAAAAGGATTCCCGACCAAGTATTGAGTGCATAACTGAACATAATTATTTGAAGGTTGACTTTTTTTGTATTAAAAACACTTTTCGCTTATTGGTCGGATGAAATATGCTAATTTTTTGAGATAGGATTTTTGGGTTTTCATGAGCTGTATGCCAAAATCATCAATATTAAAACAAGAAAAGGCTTGAACTACTTCAGTTGTGTGTAATGAATCTAAAATATATGAAAGTCTAATGTTTATCAGTACATTACAGAAAATAATGAACTTTATCACAATATGCTAATTTTTTGAGAAGGACCTGTATGTTTACACTGTTAAGTCAGTTTTGTCATATTTGAGGTTATGATTAAATACATTTGCCTATCAGTAAATGTTAAGTTTTTTGTCAGAAAAAAAAAAGTTGAGACACACAGTAGACATGTGTCTTTTTTTTAAATTGTTTGTTTATTAAATTTTAAAGCAAACAAAAGAATCATACAGACCAGACATTCGAAAATTATATGAGAAGCAAACAGAAATGATACCAACATGAGACATAGATGTCTGGGCGTAAACAAAGTATTCATATCACAAAACAAAGAATTAGTGAAGAGTCAAATATTTTTAACATATGATGGTTCAGCTGGCTAGGATACTGTATAAACAATCAGTTACGAGCTAAAGGAGAGTCAATGAATACAATACTATAAGAACAGGGACACCGGGTTATCACCGGGTTATCAATCATGATGGGATGGGATGAGACTCAATGTTATAGTCAGAAGAGTCCCATTTCTCCCAGATACCTTCAAATTTGGGAAGTGAGTTGCCTATGACTGCTGTAAGGCGTTCCATCCTTCGAATGTCAGCAATTGTTGATAAAAATTGCGCAAAGGTGGGAGGAGAAGTAGATCTCCAACACTGAGGTATAACACGTTTGGCTGCTAATAAAATAACGGCCATCACCTTAGAAAGATTTTTAGAAATTTTCGGGAGAGGTAGGCCTAGTAAAGGATATAAGGGTTGAAAGGGGACGGAAATCTCCAGGGTTTTCTCCAGGAGGTCATGTACCTGTGACCAAAAGGGCATTAATACAGGACAATCCCAAAATATGTGGAAGTGAGTACCAATGGAGGAGCCACATCAACAACAATGGTTATGTGGGGTAAATTTTCGTGCTGCTAAAAATTCAGGGGTTCGATACCAGAACATAAGTATTTTATACGTGGTCTCTCTCTGAGCTACACACCTGGTGACCTTGGAGGCGGCATCCCAAATCCGTCCCCAATCGCCCAATGAGATAGACCTATGTAGTATGCAGGACCATTTTCTCATATATAAATGGGTATTTTCAGTGAGGGGGAAGGCTGCGTGTAGAATTTTGTAGATAGAGGAAATCTTACACGGTTCATATGATCCTCTGGAGCACAACAATTCAAAGTCAGTAGGGGTATTCAGGGTCAATTGGGGGGATTTAGAAGCGAAGAAGTGCTTAATCTGAAGGAAGGAATAAAAAATAGTTTTCAGAATATGGTATTTTGATTGCAAATCAGTAAAAGGGAGTATTTTACGCGTCACTGGATGCACTAAATGACGTAGTTGGAATATTCCCGCTTGGGTCCATGGGAGCATAGAATCATAGGATAGGCTGTCAGGAATTTCCGGATTGAAGAGAACATTTACTAGGGGAGAGCATGAGGATGACAAAGAAAATTTACCAGCGTTTCCAAATTAAAAGTGTAAATAACATTCAGACAGACTTTACGTAGTTGAGGAGTAAATTTATCGGACGAGGGCCACAACATAGAACAAAGGTGAGCAGGGACTGTAATTCCCATCTCTATTTCTGACCATTTGTTTGGAGCACATCTGGACGTCCAAGAGATTATAGCTCCTAAATGGGTAGCATAGTAATATTTAAGTATATATGGAGCCCCTAGGTCGCCCTGTGAGCGAGGGGCCATAAGAACCGAGCTGGCTATCCTGTGGGATGCGCTGTTCCATATAAAGTTTAAGTAGTTCCTGTGAATTGTTTTCAGTTGTGTCATTGGGAACAGTACCGGGAGAGTTTCAAAGAGATATAATAGTATGGACATTTTAAGAACGTTTATCCTCCCAAAGAGAGACAAAGTAAGCTTTGTCCATGATTTCAGTAATCTATTTATTTCTACAAATAATGGGGGAAAATTAACCTGATATAGTGTAGAGTATAGAGGAGACAAATGGACACCTAAAAATTTGAGGGAATGAGTGCACCAACGATATTTGAAATTGCCTTGCAAAGAGGAAAGTGCATCTGTCGGAATATTTATAGGAAGGGCTTCTGTTTTGGTTGGGTTAATTTTAAAGCCTGAAAGGCTGCCAAATAGGTTAAGAGTTGTATGGAGGGAGGGGAGCGAGATATGTGGGTGTGTGATCGTTAAAAATATATCTGCAAAGAGGGACAACTTGTACTCAACGCCACCCCCTGTATATCTGGATGTAATCTGATGGCTGCGGCTAGAGGTTCAAGACTTAAAAAAAATAGCAGAGGAGATAAGGGACAACCCTGCCTGGTGCCATTACTGAGGGGAAATGGCGAAGAGACATTGGAGGCCAGCTGGACCTGGGAAGTGGGAGTAGAATATGCAAGAAAATTGGGGAAACTCCCACGCTGCCCTAACGTGTGATGGATGCTGCCAAACACCTGTGAATCCAATTCAAGAAAACTCAGAACAATTTAAAACAGTGATGGTGTTAGCGCTGTGTTTAAACAAAGAGAAAGTGCGAGAACTGGGAACAGTGTGACTGATAGCACACTAAACCTAAATATTATTGTGACCTTTAGTGAAAAATAAATTAATTAATTAAGCTCAAATGTGATCAACGTGATCATGTAACCACATATATCCAAATGGTCCAATCGTGATCAAATCGAACAGGTTTACTAATATATACAAATATATACAATTGCAAAAGGAATATTATTGAAAAGTCCAAATAAGTCCAAAACCGTGCAATCCAAAGGTATATATAAGAATGAATCCCGTCACCAAAAATGAAAAAATAAAACACACATTAGTTCAGTGCTTAAAGCTTGATATGTCTTCAGTGCTTCACCTCTGTGCCTGTGAGCAGCTTACCTTATTGCTAATTAAGCTTAACAAAACCAGGTCACAGGGTTATTCAGAGCGGGTGGGCAGTAATTTGAATGATGCCAGTCTCCTTCCTGTTGCTGCAATCCTCCCAAGTATCATATATAAAACCAAAGAAGATGGATCATGGTGTAGTACCGCCAATGTCCAGAGACACACACACACGCCAGAAATGTACTCGATTGGACCATTTGGATATATGTGGTTACATGATCACGTTGATCACATTTGAGCTTAATTTATTTATTTTTCACTAAAGGTCACAATAATATTTAGGTTTAGTGTGCTATCAGTCACACTGTTCCCAGTTCTCACACTTTCTATTTGTTTAAACACAGCGCTAACACCATCACTGTTTTAAATTGTTGGGAGTAGAATATAACGCTCTCAGAGCCTGTACAAATGAGCCAGAGAAACCATAATTTGTCAAAGTGGCAAACATAAAGGACCAATTTGGACGGTCAAAAGCTTTCTGCGCGTCTAAGCTTAACAAAATAGCAGGTCTCTTGGTCTTGGTCAGAAGGTCAATAAGGTCAATGGTCCGTCTGGTGTTGTCACCGGCGTGTCTAGTAGGGACAAATTCAACTTGGTCTCTATTTATTAGGGACGGGAGAAGGAGGAATAATCTATTTGCTAATATTTTAGTGAAAAATTTATAATCGGAATTTAGCAGGGCTATGGGGCGGTAATTGTCAGGTATTGATGAGTCCTTGTCGGGTTTCGGGATGACCGTTATGTACGCGTGTAAAAATTGAGTATGAGGGATCTTCCCATTCATCAGGGATGTAAACAGAGCTACCATATGGGGCAGGGAGATTTGTTTTATAGTAGGAGTAAGGGAGTCCGTCAGGGCCTGGAGATTTATGGGACGGGAGTCGTTTAATGACCATGGAGATCTCTTCAGCTGTGATTTGTGCATTAAGTCCAGAACGATCATCTGGGGATAGCTTAGGTAAGTTTAGAGAATCGACAAAGGCATCAAATTTCTCCTGGGTAAACTGAGACTCTGAATCTGTCGAGAGGCAATTATACAATTTTTGATAGAAATTTTCAAAAACTTTAGTCATAACCCGAGGACAATAGGTGGGGTTGCCGTTAGGCTGTAGTAAAAAGTCAGGCAGAGAGACATGGGGACGTGGTTTTAGTCTGTTGACCAGAATTCTGTGGGGCTTATTGGCAAACTCATAGAATTTTTGCTTTGACCAAAGCATGGATTTAGCAATCCCGTTCAGGGCCAAAGATTTAATACGGTTTCTCAAGGAGGTCCCAATGCGGAGGCGGTCCACTGTGGGAGAACTAAGGAGTTTCTTCTCAGCTTTAGCTAAGCTAACCAACAGAGTTGAGCGCTGAAGGGCGCGATCCTTTTTAAGACGAGATACAGAGGCGATATATTCACCTCTGAAGAAGGCTTTGTGAGCTTCACATAGGGTGGAGGCCTCGGACACTGAACCCTCATTGAGTTGAAAAAACTTGGTTAGTTGGTGTTCTAGATGTAGTTGAACTGCAGGGGCATTAAGAAGGGACTTGTTGAGGCGCCAATGACATGTCCTAGGTGTTGGTGCAGATAGGAGGAGATCTAGGGAAATGGGTGCGTGATCAGACCACGTAATTGGATGAATATTCGAGTCAGTTAAGTAAGGTAGTAGAGGTGTTGAAATGAAAAAGTGATCCAATCTCATGTATAATTTATACGGGGTGTGAGGGGGTTAGCTTGGCAGCGGGTGTGTGTGACCCCCGGGATGGGCTCCCCACACAAAAACAGGCCCAGCAAACGGAGGTTGTGGTTTTCAAAATCAAAAAAAAGGTGCGGTTTATTTTCTATTTACAGTGACAAAACACAGCAAAGCCAAAAGAAACATAAACAAATTAAATCCTGGTCAACTTGACCTCTGACTAAACATACAGGTTTCCTAACTAACAACTGGGATCAGCCTAGTGCTGTCCTAGTCCCTAAGTCCCTGGTTTTAAATGTCCAAGCAAATAGCCACACAGGCTTTGTCTCACCGGACAGGGGTTCACTCTCTCCAGGAAGTCCACACAGGTCTGCTTCCAGGCATGAGCTAACATCTAATGAAGCTGGGAGTTCTTATAGAGGCCTAAATGAGCTGACAAGTTTCAGCTGGTCTCATCAACTCCCTGTCTGTACGACGCCCCACACTCTCCCTAGAGGTATGAGTCATCCATGAGCCCACTAGCCTTAGCTGGGCTTATACAACTCTCCACCTAGTTGTATAAGTCGGCGTAAAGCCTGAATCTGGGCGAAATATATCTACCCCCCTGGATGCAACCAGGTGACTTTACCTTCCTGCTGTCACATACCCCCCCCTCTTGTTTTAACCTCGGGGTTGGAACACCAGCAATCAGGCATTCATGTACTCGAGACAAAGCATCCACATTCCCCATTTGAACGCCAGGGCGATGCTTTACTGTGAAGTTGAATTCCTGGAGGGCCAGGAACCACCTATTCACTCTTCTATTTGTTTCCTTGTTTTGAGCCATCCACTTTAACGGAGCGTGATCCGTAACCATGTCAAAGTGCCTACCTAGCAGGTAGTACCGAAGGTAATCTAGAGCCCACTTCACCGCTAAACACTCCTTTTCAACGGTGGCGTAATTTACCTCATGGGACTTCAACTTCCTGCTGAGGTAAATGACTGGGTGCTCTTCCCCGTTCCAGACCTGGGACAATACTGCTCCTAACCCCACATCTGACGCATCACTTTGTACGACAAAGTCTTTAGAGAAGTCGGGTGAGTACAACACTGGCTGGCTACATAAGGCTTGTTTCAAGAATTGGAATGCTGCCTCAGCCTCGGGGGTCCATTTAATCATGATCGACCCTTTCCCCTTCGTTAGGTTGGTTAGGGGCACAGCCTTAGAGGCAAAGTGGGGAATGAATCGCCGATAATACCCAGCGATTCCCAGAAAGGCTCGTACCTGCTTCTTGCTGTTGGGACGTGGCCAACTCTGGATGGCCTCGACTTTGTTGAGTTGGGGTTTTATTACTCCCCTCCCAATGGTGTACCCAAGATATTTGGCCTCCTCCTGCCCAATGGTACACTTCTTGGGGTTAGCCGTAAACCCCGCTTCCCGAACAGAGTCCAGGACTGCTTGCACTTTTGGCAGATGTGAGGCCCAATCTGTGCTATGGACAATTACGTCATCCAGGTAAGCCGCAGCATACTTCCGATGGGGCCTCAGCATCTGGTCCATTTTCCGCTGGAATGTGGCCGGCGCATTCTGTAACCCGAACGGCATTCTTTTATATTGGAACGCCCCGTCTGGGGTTACAAATGCGGTTTTCTCTTTGGCCAATTTGGCCAGGGGGATTTGCCAATACCCTTTTGTGAGGTCAAGAGTCGTCATGTATCGGGCTGTTCCCAGCCGGTCGATCAACTCATCTATACGTGGCATGGGGTAGGTGTCAAATTTTGTAACTTTGTTCAACTGACGAAAATCGTTACAAAATCGCCAGCTCCCATCCGGTTTAGGCACCAACACAATGGGACTAGACCAATCACTTTGGGACTCCTCTATCACCCCTAAGTTCAGCATTTTCTGTACTTCCTCCCGTATTGCCTCCCGTCGGGCCTCTGGGATCCGATAGGGTTTTAACTTCACCCTTTCACCGGGCGGGGTAATGATGTCATGCTCTACCCCAGATGTTTGTCCCGGCAGCTCAGAGAATACCTCCTTGTTGCGAAGCACAAACTCCTTAACCTCCTGTTGTTGGGGTTGTGACAAGGTGGCTGCTATTCCAACCTCAGGAATCACGCAACCAGTTTGAGCTGGTGACCAAGTGTCTGCGACTAGGGACTCTCTATCCCTCCAGGCTTTCAACAGATTAACGTGATAGATCTGTTCGGGCTTTCGCCTTCCTGGTTGTCTGACCTTGTAATTCACTTCGCTCACTTTTTCCATTATCTCGTAGGGGCCTTGCCATTTGGCAAGGAATTTACTTTCAACCGTAGGGACAAGTACCAGTATCCTATCCCCCGGGGAAAAGGTACGGGTCTTGGCTCCACGGTTGTACACTCTCTGCTGTGCTAACTGCGCTTGGGCCAAATGTTCCTTCACGATGGGCATTACCTGTGCAATTCGGTCTTGCATCAGGGCGACATGCTCAATCACACTCCTGTGGGGAGAACTCTCACTTTCCCAAGTTTCCTTGGCAATATCCAACAGCCCTCTTGGGTGTCTCCCATACAGTAACTCAAAGGGGGAGAATCCCGTAGAGGATTGGGGCACCTCCCTAATAGCAAACATCAGATAAGGAAGTAGACAGTCCCAATCCTTTCCATCTCTATCCACCACTTTCTTCAACATTTGCTTTAGGGTTTTGTTGAATCTTTCAACCAGCCCATCGGTTTGGGGGTGATACACAGATGTACGTAATTGCGTCACTTTGAACAATTTACACAGCTCCTTCATAACCCGGGACATAAAGGGTGTACCTTGGTCCGTAAGCAGTTCTCTACAAATACCCACCCGGCTAAACACAAGAGATAGCTCTTCGGCTATGGTTTTGGCCGAGGTATTTCGGAGAGGGATCGCTTCTGGATAACGGGTGGCATAGTCCATTATAACTAATATGTACTGGTGCCCCCTAGCGGACTTGATTATAGGACCTACCAAATCCATGGCGATCCTCTCAAACGGGACCTCAATGATGGGTAGAGGGACCAGCGGGCTACGGAAATGTGGCATCGGGGCCGACCTCTGACACACAGGGCAGGAGGAACAATAATTTTCTATGTCCTTTATCACCCCCGGCCAATAGAATCTCTGTAATACCCTCTCTCGGGTTTTCTCTGTCCCCAGATGACCTCCAAGAATGTGCCCATGGGCCAACTCCAACACCAACTTCCTGTAAGGTTTGGGCACCACAAGCTGCTCAACGGTTTCTTCTGCCCTTTTTGCCACCCGATACAGTAGGTCCTTCTCTACGCTGAAGTATGGGTAAGTGCAGGTATTATCTGGGTTCACTAACTCGCCATCTATTTTCACTACGTTTTCCCGTGCCTTTATTAGGGCGGGGTCTTTCAACTGTTCTGTGGCAAAGTTTTCCCTGTGAACCTCAAGATCAGAAAACTCCACAGACGGTAGGTTTTCGTCTGAGGAGGTGGGCTCCTCTCCAGTTTCTTGAGTCTCCCCTGCCAATACTGATAAGGGAAATTCCGGAGAGTCCTCACCACTCTCAGGGGAGTTCTGGCTATCCCATTCCTGGTACATAGGGGCACCAGTGGGGGGCTCAGGATCATCCCACAGTTCCCAGAACTTCGGAAAATCCCTTCCCTCAATGGCGTCATGCGGTAACTGAGATACTAAGCCCACTGGATGAGAGAGGGTACCTTTGGGGGTCTCGAAACACACTGTAGTCACTGGATACTCTCGGGTGTCCCCATGCACACAAATAACAGCTACCTTGCTATTCCCAGAGACCTCTGTTTTAACTAACTCAGCCTTTATCAGGGTCACAAGGCTACCTGAATCCAGCAATACCACAACATTTCTACCATTAACACACATTTTGCATAAATGTTTCTCAGTTCCTCGAATGGCAGTGCATGCGACTGTCGCACACAGCGACTGACGTCTGCCCATCAGAAAGTCACACTGCATGGGTTCCTCCACAACCGGGCAATTGGCTGCAATATGTCCCGCTTGCCGGCAGCGGTAGCAAACGATCCTTCTTGCCGCCTCTTGAGCCGCTGATTTCCCAGGCTGTTCTCGCCAAACTTGGGGTAGAGCTCCCACCCTCTCACTCTCTCCACCCTCACCCCTTGGAATCCTCTTATCCGCCCCTGGGGATGGTCTGGTCTTAGGGTGGAAAGTCCGAGTGTCTCTGGAAGAGGCCGTCAGGTTCTCTGTAGCCAAGTATTTCTCCACACAATCCACAAGACCATCGGCCGTCTCTGGGTCTCCATGGCTTACCCACTTTTGGATGGCAGTAGGAAGAGCTCTCAAAAACCGATCCATTACAACACGTTCCACAATCTTTGGTGCGGACAAAGTCTCTGGCTGTAGCCACTTTCTGCTCAGGTGAATGAGATCATACATTTGAGACCTGGGGGGTTTTCCAAGCTGGAAAGTCCAGTTATGCACACGCTGAGCCCGGACAGCCTGGGTGACACCCAGCCTTGCCAATATTTCAGCTTTTAGCATCACATAGTCTTTTGCTTGGTCAGGCTCTAGGTCATAGTAAGCCTTCTGCGATTCACCAGTTAACAGAGGAGCCACCAGTCCAGCCCACTGCTCCTCAGGCCACTTTTCTCTTTCAGCAGTCCTTTCAAATGTGGTCAAAAATACCTCTGGATCATCCTCTCCAGTCATTTTTGTCAATAAACGACTCACCCCAAAGGACGCGGTATTAGTGGGACGGCTTTCCTCACTGGTCTGCGGACGTTGCTGCATTACTGCTTCCATTTGTTGTAATCTCTGCTCTTGCTTCTGTAACAGGTCTATGAAGCGGGCCTCAGATTGCTGCTGGGCTTGTTGCTGAGCTTCCAGACTCTGTTGGTGAGCTTGCTGCTGGGCTGCAAGGCTCTGTTGATGAGCTTGCTGCTGGGCTGCGAAGTTCTGTTGTTGAGCTGCAAGGCTCTTTTGCAAACCTGCATTTGTCTGCTGTTGATTGGCATTTGCTAGAGCCAGCTGCTTCAGTATCTCCTCCATGCTGGCTTAAAAAAAAACTGCCACTGGTTCTCCACCAACTGTGAGGGGGTTAGCTTGGCAGCGGGTGTGTGTGACCCCCGGGATGGGCTCCCCACACAAAAACAGGCCCAGCAAACGGAGGTTGTGGTTTTCAAAATCAAAAAAAAGGTGCGGTTTATTTTCTATTTACAGTGACAAAACACAGCAAAGCCAAAAGAAACATAAACAAATTAAATCCTGGTCAACTTGACCTCTGACTAAACATACAGGTTTCCTAACTAACAACTGGGATCAGCCTAGTGCTGTCCTAGTCCCTAAGTCCCTGGTTTTAAATGTCCAAGCAAATAGCCACACAGGCTTTGTCTCACCGGACAGGGGTTCACTCTCTCCAGGAAGTCCACACAGGTCTGCTTCCAGGCATGAGCTAACATCTAATGAAGCTGGGAGTTCTTATAGAGGCCTAAATGAGCTGACAAGTTTCAGCTGGTCTCCTCAACTCCCTGTCTGTACGACGCCCCACACTCTCCCTAGAGGTATGAGTCATCCATGAGCCCACTAGCCTTAGCTGGGCTTATACAACTCTCCACCTAGTTGTATAAGTCGGCGTAAAGCCTGAATCTGGGCGAAATATATCTACCCCCCTGGATGCAACCAGGTGACTTTACCTTCCTGCTGTCACAGGGGGTAGGAAAAAAGTGAATTGTTTGGCAGTTGGGTGTTTCACCCTCCAAGTGTCAAACAAGTTGTGAGCCCTAATCACTCTACGGAACGAGGAAGAAGACTTTTGTACCTTGATAGGGGGATTATTCTGAAACAAAGAAAACCTGTCCCTAGATGGGGACATACATGAATTGAAATCCCCTCCGATAATCATAATGGGTTGGGAGAAGAGTTGGAGCTTCTCAAAGAAATCCTCGAGGAAGCCAATCTGTCCCGAGTTGGGAGCATATATATTTGCAAGAGTAAAAGAGGTGTTCATGTGATCACAGATCAGGAGAACAAAACGGCCGTGAGGATCTAGAAATGAGGATTTGACACGTATAGTAGAAGATCGTTTGAAAAGGATAGCCACCCCAGCTTTACCGGAGGGATCGGAGGCTACAAATGCGGTGGGAAAGTGTTTAGATGCAAATTTGAATGAGCCATCAGCCTTGAAGTGTGTCTCCTGGACCATGATCATGTCTGCATTAGAGGACCTGAACACCTTCAACGCTAGCCAGCATTTACGGATGGAGCCCAAGCCCTTAACATTGTAAGAGAGCATACTAATAGCCACTTCTAAACATTGTGAGCATAGCACGCATTACCTTCAGAAACCATAAATTCAGCAGAGACCATGATGCACAAAAACTAAGAATTAAAGTGACATATATAAACATGTAAAATTGGTATAGAGTAGTGGAAACACATCTGTGTTTCTGAAATGGATCAAAAAAGGATCCCAAAAATAAAGAAAAAAACAAAAATAAAAAAGGAAGCAGTACATAAAAGTTCCAATAACATTTGAGAAATAGGTCAAGGGTCATAAAAGAAGCCAGGGTCAACCGTACATGCAAAAAAAAGTCTGTAAGGAAAATAAAAAATAAACAAAACAGCAAAAAAAATACCATTCAGGTAATGAGCCTGAGGGAAGTAAGCTCCTCAGGGAGTCACGGTCACAATCCAGGACCATGTTGAGGGGGCATGGCAGCCCGCAGGATCCAACTTACTGGCCTCAGTCCATTCCGGATAACTGTAATAAAGAATATCCAAGTAATACTCAGCAAGAATATGTTTAGGGGATGATGTTCCAATGGGATTAAACATGGACGAGATTCAGGCTCAGAGTCTAGAGTATTCAAACACAGAAGTGGGGATCAGGATTCCTGTATATAAAGTCAGGTGGGGCCCTTGGATGATGCAGCCCTTTGAGGGGTGAAAGTGTCATTCTGAGATCTCTGGCGAGCTGGGGTCCAGATCTTCCCTGGAGTAGATAGAGGTCTAGGTATTAAAGGTTGTGCTTGCAAATCTTCATCAGGGATAGGGGGAAGACCCAGATTCTGAATGAAAGAGTCACATTCGTGGAGGTCTCTCATAGAGTGTTGCGAGCCATCTTTAGTTACTGTTAGACGAAATGGGAAGCCCCAACGATACGGGGTCTGGTGGCGTAGCAGGTGGGTTGTGACAGGCCTCAGCGTGCGACGTTTGGCTAATGTAATGGGGGATAAATCACTAAAGAGTTGAATATTTGCACCTTTAAATTCAATTCTCGATCTGATGCGAGTGACGATGGTCAGAGCTTATTTACTTTCGTAAAAATGCAAGCAAACAATGATATCTCTGGGATTGGTGCCCTGAGGAGGTTTGGGGGCCAATGACCTGTGTGCCCTGTCGAGACGCCAGTCTGTCAGGGATGTCAGGTGCTAAGGAAATGAAAAGAGCGAGCAAATAGGGTTGAATTTCTTTGTCAGTGATCGATTCAGGGATCCCGCGTATCCATAGATTCTGTCTACGTTCTCTGTTCTCGAGATCTTCCTGCTGCATTTGCAGCTGCGACACTGCATTTTTAAGGGTAGCATTTTCATCTTCCAAAACATGAACATATTGGACCATATCGTCAAATTTAGTCTCTAGGTTGTCAGTACATCCCCCTAGTTGATCTATTTCCCCTCTGAGTTCATGTGCTAATTTGCTTACCTCTTTAGCAATATTGCTAGTGAGACTTTGGAACAGGGCCTGTAGCCTTAAGTCAAGCACCTCCGCTGTTACCAGCGCCGCCATCACCGGTTGTTCAGAAGCTTGTGGCTGGTGTGGGGTCTTTTCAATGAAGAGAGAAGGATCTACCAGCGGGAGTGCGTCGGGCGGGTCCGCGGAATCAGCCGGAGTACCTGAGGCCGGGGATTGAGGCCTACGGACAAAACGATCCATGAGGAGAGAGGGCTGGGATGCGGCCTGCGGCGTGGGCTTCTTGTAAATGTGCCGTTGGTCTCCGATTTTACCCATAAAAATGTCCGTGAGGTAGCCGGGCAGTTCCTGGAGCTAATGAGGTGGCTCCCGAGGCTGCAGGTGCAGTCGTTGCGGAGCGGGAGTCTCGGAAGGACAAGGTGAGGCCGGAGCTCTGGTCCGAAGCGTCCGCCATCTTCACGAGCCGTGCATGCGCCTCAGACATGTGCAGAAGAGGTGTTTTTTCACTGTATAGATATTGGTAACAGTTTTTTTCCTCACTTTTATTAGAAATACAGTCATCTTACACAATTTAAAAATATTCTAAGCCAGGTAGGGACCAGTGAAACAAGGGAATATTCTGGGTAAAAGATGATCTTAAAATATGATCTTCACTTCCAGCACTTTTCCAGAGCCCTCCCCATCTTTTGAAACTCCTTTCCCCAATCTATCTGACTATCTCCAACTCTATCTACGTTTAGGTGATCCCTGAAAACCCATCTTCTTAGAGAAGCCTATTGTGCCTCCACATAACAACTAAACTTGTATTTTCTCAATCAGTCATCCCCCACAGTCATTACCTTCTGTGCAGTGGCGGCTGGTGCTCAAAATTTTTGGGGGGGCGCAAACAAACTGAAAAAAAAAAAATCAATTGCCTCCACTGTGCCCATTAAACGCAGCCACTGTGCCCAAACGCCACCAGTTTGCCCCCTCAAATACAGCCAGTTTGTTTCCATATACAGCCAGTTTGTCCCCATATATATATAACCAGTGTTCCCCCATATATACAGCCAGTGTGCCCCCCATATACAGCCAGTGTGCCCCATATACAGCTAGTGTGCTCCCATATACAGCCAGTTTGTCCCCATATATAGCCAGTGTGCCCGCATATATATAGCCAGTGTGCCCCCATATATATAGCCAGTGTGCCCCCATATACAGCCAGTGTGCCCCCATATAAAGCCAGTGTGCCCCCATATATATATAGCCAGTGTGCCCCCATATACAGCCAGTTTGTCCCCATATATATAGCCAGTGTGCCCCCATATACAGCCAGTGTGCCCCCATATACAGCCAGTTTGTCCCCCATATACAGCCAGTTCCCCCCAAATGCAGCCAGTTTGTCCCCCATATACAGCCAGTTCACCCCATATTCAGCCAGTTCCCCCCATATTCAGCCAGTTTGTCCCCCATATACAGCCAGTTCCCCCATATTCAGCCAGTTTGTCCCCCATATACAGCCAGTTCCCCCCAAATGCAGCCAGTTTGTCCCCCATATACAGCCAGTTACCCCCAAATGCAGCCAGTTTGTCCCCCATATACAGCCAGTTCACCCCAAATGCAGCCAGTGTGCCCCCATATTCAGCCAGTTCCCCCCAAATGCAGCCAGTGTGCCCCCATATACAGCCAGTTCCCCCCAAATGCAGCCAGCGTGTCCCCCATATACAGCCAATTCCCCCCATATTCAGCCAGTTTGTCCCCCATATACAGCCAGTTCCCCCCAAATGCAGCCAGTGTGCCTCCATATTCAGCCAGTTCCCCCCAAATGCAGCCAGTGTGCCCCCATATTCAGCCAGTTCCCCCCAAATGCAGCCAGTGTGCCCACATATTCAGCCAGTTCCCCCCAAATGCAGCCAGTGTGCCCCCATATACAGCCAGTTCCCCCCATATTCAGCCAGTTTGTACCCTATATACAGCCAGTTTGTCCCCCAAATGCAGCCAGCGTGTCCCCCATATACAGCCAGTTCCCCCCATATTCAGCCAGTCTGTCCCCCATATACAGCCAGTTCCCCCCAAATGCAGCCAGTTTGTCCCCCAAATGCAGCCTGTTCCACCCCCCCCCCAGCCCTGCACTTACCTTCCTCGGTCCGCGCCGTCCTCGATGTGTTCTCCCGCCCTCGATGTCGCTTCAGCCAATCAGGTCACCGGTAACCAGATCCGGTGAACCTGATTGGCTGAAACCTCCACAGTCTTCTCCAAGGAACGCACCCCCGTGCGTACCTGGGAGGAGTTTTTGGAAGCCGAATACAGCGTGAGAGCTGTATTCGGAAAGCCGCTGGCTCTGATAGACACTTCCTAGTCACACCCACCGCCGGCCGCCGCTCTAATTCATATGGCCGGCGCTCACCAGGAGGCCGGCCATATGAATAGTGGGCAGCGCGGCAGCGGTGACAATACACAGATTCATGCAATGCATGAATCTGTGTATTGTCTTTCAGTGGCGGTGCGGGAGCGAGAGGGGGCGGCGTTCCGGCGCCCTCTATGGACGCACCGCCACTGCTTCTGTGCAACTTTACCCTCCCTTTTAGATTGTAAGCTCTAATGAGCAGGGCCCTCTGAATCCTCTTGTATTGAATTCTATTCTAACTGCACTTTTTTCCTTCATTCTGTAAAGCACTGCACACACTGTTAGCACTGAATAAAGCCTGCATAATAATATAGAAAAAGAGGGAATTGCTAAGGGCTCCAGTGATGAAAATCTAACCACAGGTTAGTTTTGTGTGTCTGCACCTGCCCATACTCAACCATTTATGCTCACTAATTAAGATTCTGTGGTGCTTAAGTCATATATTTACTTTTAGTTTGTATGAAACGTTGTGTGTAATGGGATTTATATAGCAGGGTGGGTCTTTTAATCCTTGTGCAGTCACAGCTAAATTTACTTAATATATATTTATTTTTTCATCAAGTGCAAATCAAAAGCCAGAAAGGTATTTCAATATAATTCCAACTAAAAGACAAAGGAAAAAATACAATGCTCCCACCATGTAATAAACCATTAATTATGATTATAAAGGATGAAGTAGTAACAAATCTAATTATGCAGGAGAGAATATAGATTATACTGTCATTACTCTGCTTGTGTCATGTATTTGTATGCTAACTGGAAAACGCAAAAATAACCTGACACCAAATTTAAAACAGAATGTAATGATTAATGTATTTTCTCCATGAGTGTACAGAATAAAAATAAGCTGGCACGTGACCAGCACATACATGCAACAAGGGCACTGGCTATGTGATTTCAAGGTTGAATAGTATTTTCACAAATTTTACTGACCCATCTCTAGAGCTCAGCATGATATCATGGTAATGGTAAGAAAGTCATATTTTGCTGCATCTGCTACACGGTTTGAGATAATTGCAATTCAGTATATGGATCTTATAAATAAATCGTATAGTGTACCTGGAAATATAATCAATAAATAGCACAAGGCTTTTTACCTAGTTTAAAAAAGAAACATAAAATGGTAGCAGGAGAAATTCATTAATTGTAAGAAGATGGGGAAATCAAATTAGGCATTCAAGCATAAAAGACTGGAAAGTGCTCCAAATGCATGTTTTGTTTTGCTAGAGGAAAATCTCACTCACTGCGGACTGATAACTGCATACAATGTCTTAGGCCTTTTAGAAGTGCAGCATTGGCTTGACTCCAAAAGCCTCATATTTTTATTAGAAAACAGGAAATTTGATTAAGTCAAAATAAATTTTCCCAACAACAGGGACTTGTAGCTTGTTCTGTTATTGATTATAACATTCAACATTGTTTGTCTTGTCATCCCTACACTGAACATGGCTGTACTGAGCACTATTAGCAATGAGTATTTGAAAGCATTCCATACATATTTATTTTAGAATATTGGACGTGAGTCCTACAGATAGATATATTAGATGTATTTTTAAAGGAAAATGTTTTTAAGAGGGGAACAAAGGGACCTAATATACAGTTTTTTTGTCCTTTTAACCACTAGCTGCCCGCTGTACGACTATATATGGCCACAAGGTGGCTCTACAATGCCGGGAGGCCGTCTTTATACGGCCTCCGCTCCTCCGGCCACTGGGGGGCGCGCGATCACGGTCGCCGGCGCATCACTGAGATGCCGCGATGTCCGCCAGGTACACGCGATCGGCCGTTACAGAGACAAGGACTTGGATCTCTGTGTGTAAACACAGAGATCCACATCCTGTCAGGGAGAGGAGACCGATGCTGTGTCCCTTGTACATAGGGGCACAGATCTGTCACCTCCCCCAGTCAGTCCCCTCCCCCACAGTAGGAATCACTCCCAGGGCACACATTTAGTCCCTTCCTCGCCCCCTAGTGTTAACCCCTTCCCTGCCAGTCACATTTATACAGTAATCAGTGCATATTTATAGCACTGTTCGCTGTATAAATGTGAATGGTCCCAAAAATGTGTCAAAAGTGTCTGATGTGTCCGCCATAATGTCGCATTTTACCAAAAAAATCACTGATCGCCGACATTACTAGTAAAAATTTTTTTTTTTATAAAAATGCCATAAAACTACCCCCTATTTGTAAACGCTATAACTTTTGCGCAAACCAATCAATAAATGCCGATTGCAATTTTTTTTTTACCAAAAATATGTAGAAGTATACGTATTGGCCTAAACTGAGGAAAAAAAAAATTGGGATTTTTATTATAGCAAAAATCAAAAAATATTGTGTTTTTTTCAAAATTGTCGCTCTTTCTTTGTTTATAGCACAAAAAATAAAAAAACGCAGAGGTGATCAAATACCACCAAAAGAAAGCTCTATTTGTGGGAAAAAAAGGACATCAATTTTGTTTGGGAGCCACGTCGCAGGACCGCACAACTGTCATTCAAAGCGTGACAGTGCCGAAAGCTGAAATTTTGCCTGGGCAGGAAGGGGGCAGTGGCGGCTGGTGCTCAAAATTTTTTGGGGGGGGCAAACAAACTGAAAAAAAAAATCAATTGCCGCCACTGTGCCCATTAAATTCAGCCACTGTGCCCAAACGCCACCAGTTTGCCCCCTCAAATACAGCCAGTTTGTTTCCATATACAGCCAGTTTGTCCCCATATATATATAACCAGTGTGCCCCCATATATACAGCCAGTGTGCCCCCCATATACAGCCAGTGTGCCCCCATATACAGCCAGTGTGCTCCCATATACAGCCAGTTTGTCCCCATATATAGCCAGTGTGCCCCCATATATATAGCCAGTGTGCCCCCATATACAGCCAGTGTGCCCCCATATACAGCCAGTTTGTCCCCATATATATAGCCAGTGTGCCCGCATATACAGACAGTGTGCCCCCATATACAGCCAGTTTGTCCCCCATATACAGCCAGTTTGTCCCCCATATACAGCCAGTTCCCCCCATATTCAGCCAGTTTGTCCCCCATATACAGCCAGTTCCCCCCATATTCAGCTAGTTTGTCCCCCATATACAGCCAGTTCCCCCCATATTCAGCCAGTTTGTCCCCCATATACAGCCAGTTCCCCCCATATTCAGCCAGTTTGTCCCCCATATACAGCCAGTTCCCCCCAAATGCAGCCAGTGTGCCCCCATATTCAGCCAGTTCCCCCTAAATGCAGCCAGTGTGCCCCCATATTCAGCCAGTTCCCCCCAAATGCAGCCAGTGTGCCCCCATATTCAGCCAGTTCCCCCCAAATGCAGCCAGTGTGCCCCCATATACAGCCAGTTCCCCCCATATTCAGCCAGTTTGACCCCCATATACAGCCAGTTTGTCCCCCAAATGCAGCCAGCGTGTCCCCCATATACAGCCAGTTCCCCCCATATTCAGCCAGTGTGTCCCCCATATACAGCCAGTTCCCCCCAAATGCAGCCAATTTGTCCCCCAAATGCAGCCTGTTCCCCCCCCAGCCCTGCACTTACCTTCCTTGGTCCGCGCCGTCCTCGATGTGTTCTCCCGCCCTCGATGTCATTTCAGCCAATCAGGTCACCGGTAACCAGATCCGGTGAACCTGATTGGCTGAAACCTCCACAGTCTTCTCCAAGGAATGCACCCCCGTGCGTACCTGGGAGGAGTTTTTGGAAGCCGAATACAGCGTGAGAGCTGTATTCGGAAAGCCTATCAGAGCCGCTGGCTCTGATACACACTTCCTAGTCACACCCACGGCCGGCTGCCGCTCTAATTCATATGGCCGGCGCTCACCAGGAGGCCGGCCATATGAATAGTGGGCAGCGCGGCAGCGGTGACAATACACAGATTCATGCAATGCATGAATCTGTGTATTGTCTTTCAGTGGCGGTGCGGGAGCGAGAGGGGGCGGCGCTCCGGCGCCCTCTATGGACGCACCGCCACTGGAAGGGGGTATATGTGCCCAGTAAGCAAGTGGTTAAAGTACATTACAGGAAAGAAGTAATACTATATGGGTCTTTCTATGTTGCCTTTATTTTCTCACATGTTAACCTTACACTTAAAATGGCTGTACTGAGTGTTACTATTATAAGTATTTGAAAGCATTTTTGACATTATTTTAGAATATTGGACGTAAGTCCTACAGATATATATATATATATATATATATATATATATATATATATATATGTATAAATAATTTTTTTAAGGAAAATGTTTTTAAGAGGGGTAAATAAGGACCTACTTTACAGTTTGTTGTCCTTTTTAGAGTGCAGTACAGGAAATAACTCATACTAAGAACTAGTATGGATTGTACTGTCTCCTTCATTCTTTGACTTGTTAACCTTACATTGAACATGGCTTTACTGAGTACTATAAGTATTTGAAAGCATTCCATACATACTTATCTAGAAATGTGACTCCTACAGTTAGATGTATTTTTAGAGGAAAATGTTTTTAAGATATTAAAATAAGAACCTAATGTGCTTTGCTTAGTCTTTAGAGTACATTACAAGGATGAACTGATGTGGTATTGATTCTACATTATTTATCAACCCTGCTAAAGCCATTCATATTTTTTCTACCCCAGGAGTAGGGATGAGCCGAACACCCCCCTGTTCGGTTCGCACCAGAACCTGCGAACAGACCCAGCGCTTGTTTCCCGTGCTTAGAACTGTCCCTGCACAAAATGTAATTTCTGAAGAAAAAAAAGTCATTTAAAAGCACTCGTGGCTATAATGAATTGTCAGCTCCCGACAATATAGAGAAAAGTCATTGATAAATAAAAATAAAAAATGCGTGGGGGTCCCCCCAAATTCAATTACCAGGCCCTTCAGGTCTGGTATGGATATTAAGGGGAACCCTGCGTCAAATTAAAAAAAAATGACGTGGGGTTCCCCCCAAATATTCATACTAGACCCTTCAGGTCTGGTATGGATTTTAAGGGGAACTCCACCCCAATTTTTTTTAAAAAATGCCGTAGAGTTCCCCCAAAAATCCATACCAGACCCTTTATCCAAGCACGCAACCTGGCAGGCTGCAGGAAAAGAGGGGGGGACGAGAGAGCGCCCCCCCTCCTGAACCGTACCAGGCCGCATGCCCTCAACATGGGGAGGATGCTTTGGGGGTCTGTGACCCCTCAAAGCACCATGTCCCCATGTTAATGGGGACAAGGGCCTCATCCCCACAACCATTGCCCGGTGATTGTGGGGGTCTGCGAGCAGGGGGCTTATCGGAATCTGAAAGACCCCTTTAACAAAGGGGACCCCCAGATCCCGCCCCCATCCGAATTGGTAAGGGGTACATTGTACCCCTACCATTTCACAAAGAAAGTATAATTTTTTTTTTAAAAAACACACAGACACCGTTGGGAAAAGTCCTTTATTAAAAATAAAAAACCCATTCCAGCGATGTAATCCAGTGTCCCGCCGTGATCCAATGTCCAGCGCTGCAGTCTCCACTCCACACGAAACGTCATTGGCTAAGTGGACCTGATGGGGAACTTCCTCCGCAGTGTAATAAATGAATAGGCCCGCCCCTTCTCACATTCCCCATCAGGTCCGCTCAACCAATGAAGTAGGTGTAAGGCTGAGCGGACCTGATGGGGAACGTGAGAAGGGGCGGGTCTATTATTTTATTACACTGCGGAGGAAGTTCCCCATCAGATCCGCTCAGCCAATGACGTACCTCAGACGCCCCCAGGTACGAAATTTAAAGGAATATTTCACTTTTATTGTTTCACTTTAAGCATTATTAAAATCACTGCTCCCGAAAAAACTGCCTTTTTTAAAACTTTTTTTTCATTGATACATGTCCCCTGGGGCAGGACCCGGGTCCCCAAACACTTTTTTTGACAATAACTTGCATATAAGCCTTTAAAATTAGCACTTTAGATTTCTCCCATAGACTTTTACAGGGTGTTCCGCGGCTTTTCAAATTTGCCGCAAACACCCCAAATTGTTCGCTGTTTGGCTAACTTGCGAACAGGAACTCAAAGCTCATCCCTACCCAGGAGACCCAGCATACCTTAAAGTTCCCTAAAACCAAATATTTTCTGTAAGCAAGGAATAAAGTATGTTATTTTTTTTTTGGGTACACCTACAAATCATTGTCAAGGCTACTTTATTATAATAAAGATGATTTGAACATTTGCACACACAAAGTTAACATTAGATTTTTTGTTTGGCCTGGATGGAAAGTGAAATAGGTAGAGCTTCATTCAGGTGTTTATTATCACCTGTGCCCCTATGTGGGAAAAGCCATATTTCCTCACTTCCTGTCAGGCAGGAAGCGATGGGAAATGTATACAAGGATGACAAAGTTGAAAACAAAACACATTTTTAGTAGAGTTTGGAAGGATTAGAATTCATGATATATTTTATGCTGTCTGTACTTTCCTGTCACCATTTCTTCTAAGGGTGTCACAGGCAGGTCCAGAACTAGATCTAGAACTGGAACTAGAACTAGAACTGATCTGCAGTAAAAAAGCCAGAGGGAATAATGCCCACACTGTATGTGATTCACTGACAGTCTGTCACAGATGCAGGGAGCCAGTATTCTCTGTTTACTTGGCACACTTCTGTACCAAGAGTCCCAACTCGGAAGTATCATAGTGCAGAGACAATGCAGCAATGAATAGGGAACCCCAGTATATATTGGGCTGTCAATAAATTGGGATGAATAAACAGAACATGTGCTCCCTTTTATCAGGTGTCCCTATCAGAGCCCCTTTTTAGATCAGGGTCCCCATCAGAGTCCTCCTTATATTATGTTTCACATCAGAGTGCCCCACTTACTTCAACGTCCCCCATCAAAGTACCACCTTACATTAAATATCTCCATCAAAGTGCCCCCTTATATCAACTGTCTCCTTCACCCCATCAGAGTGCCACCTTACATCAACTGTCACCATCAGACAAGCTCATGGATCAGTGGATGCACTCTCAGGGACCTGGAGGGGGAAGGGGAAAGCAAATAAAATATGGCTGAGCACAGCAAACCCCAGGCATATCCTAATGAAGTTCTGGGGAGGAACGAAACATATGTAGACAGACCAGACACAGTAATGGACCCCCCACCCCTGATGCGCTGCATGCCTAATTACTCTCTACTCAGGAACCCGTGGGAGTCCCCAATCACGGGATTGACTGGAAATTGGATGGTCTGTAGCTGACTTTGCTGTTGATGCTTAGCTGGATTGCTTGGACTGTCTCTCCCTGCCTCTACCTGCATATGGGAAAATGGCTCAACATGGGAACTGCATGTCTGCAGCATTCACACAAGACAATCACCTGTACTGAATTATCTGTCTGACACACAGCATCGTGGATCTGACCACACTCATTGAGAAGTAATCAAGACCTGGAATTACAGAGTATCATAACCAACACCAAACGTTTACAAGAGGTAGCAGGACAGTGAGTACTATTATACATTGTAGACCGATCATATCGGCAGTTACATCAGGGTACCCAGAAGGTTGGGACCCAGTCATAGACTGGCCAGATCGGATACAATCCTATGACTGTATTTCATGTGTAAATTGCTTGCTGTAAACACTGTGTGTGGGCTGGAACCTCTTCATGACACCCTACTGACATGGCACAGGTGTGGAATGATCAACAGGGTAATTTGCTCTGAATGTGGGTCCTTATACAATATCCAGCTTCCTGTCGGCTATATGAACTTCCTTGTTGCTTTTTCCTGAGTTTGACTTCAAGTAATTGTCAATACCCAAACAGGTGGCATTAGACTTTGTGATCTGCCATAAGAGGAATGGTAACAGAGGTGGCCACCGACCAATGGGATTGTTTCCCCGCTTTACCTGTGATGGAAGTGGCTACTGCATTCGCCCATTGTGGCTGTAAGGTGTAGAGCTCTTCATTCAGGTTTCTGGGAGGACAACCCACTTGCATCATCTTTTGTAGTGGTTCCTTGGCTGCAGGTTCATTCATTAGGGGTACTATCTTGGAGGGTAGCTTACACAGTCTCCTGGTTTCAGCTCTGAGGGGGAGGTTTCCCGCCGCCACATCACCATACATAGAAGGGAGGGAGGGTTAGGTGTGGCAAACCTACCACAGGGGGGCACTGGTCATTGGGAGAAATATGGATGGGGGGCTATTTCTGGAGTGCTATATTATGTGATGCTGCTCTTTATATCAATAAACTAGCTATGAGGTGATAACCCTTGGGTGTGCATAATATCATTTCTATTTTCTTTTTTGTGAAACCCCAGTACCCCCCTATATCTGAACCTGCATCTGAAGCTGGAAAAATGGCTGATGGCCTGGGGGAAAATAGAATATCAGAACTTTGAAAATTAAATTTCTATAGACACGAAAAAAAAAAAAAAAATTTATACTAAACACTGTATAGTACAGTTATGTATTTGCTGCTGAAATCATGTTTTATATATATATATATATATATATATATATATATATATATATACTGTATGTTGCAGAGCAGTACACTGAAATAAAGAACAGCAGTATTATATCTTATTACTTACAGAAAAGGAGAGAAGAGGGACAGGCCCATCATAAATGTGGTTCTACTTCTTTTTTCTTCTAAAATCAACCTAGGTGGACTAGAGCAGTATTACTTAAAGTGGATGTAAACCCAATTCATGAAATTTGAGCTGCGCACATATATCTGCAGTATTTTGTTATGTCTCTTCAAAGAGCTAAGTCCCACAGTTCTCTCCTGAACCGTTCCCCTGTTATCAGCCTGATAACTCCTGACAAATTCTCTGACACATCAGATAAAAGCAGCCTGACATTTCTGTCAGGGGAGGTTGCTAAAATAGATTAGCAGGGAGCTGGTCCTGTTACAAAACACCTCTGAGAGTCTCTGCCTATGATGAGAGGGGGTGTGTGCCTTTCCTGCAATCAGCAATTTTAGCTATCTTGGCTGTATGCCCAGACATCACACTCTGTGTTAAACAGGAAGAGAAAATTTCCTAACACGTCCTGAACTTTCTAAACAGTATATAAATGTGAAGACAGCAGATATGCATGCAAAACTTATGTAGGAGGATTTGGTTCATCCCTGTGTATCATCTGAGACTGTTCACTTCACTGGGTGTATTGGTTTACATCCACTTTAACTAATGGAAATGAGGGCCACAGCTCTAGCTTGGAGCTGCTTGGGGTGCTTGGATCAGAAATGTGGTGACAGGTAAGACAATGTATGTGTATGTATTTCAACTGTGCAATATATTTAGCTGTTTCTTTAGATGACATTGCAAAACTAACTAGAAAATATTTATAAGTAAAAAACAAATGTCTTTTCTTATATTATGCAGATTCACTTTCTGGGCTGGTTTACAACTAGTGATGAGCCGAACACCCCCGGGTTCGGTTCGCACCAGAACCCGCGAACGGACCGAAAGTTTGCACGAACTTTAGAACCCTATTAAATACAATGGATGCGAACGTTCGAAATCTAAAGTGCTAATTATAACGACTATTATGAATGTTATTGTCCTAAAAAGGGTTTGGGAACCCGGGTTCTGCACCAGGGGACATGTATCAATCCAAAAAAAAGTTTTAAAAACGTCCGTTTTTCGGGAGCAGTCATTTTAATGATGCATAAAGTGAAAAAAAAAAGTCAAATATTCCCTTAAATATCGTACCTGGGGGGTGTCTAAAGTATGCCTGTGAAGTGCCACGTGTTTCCCGTGATTAGAACTGTCTCTGCACAAAATTAAATTTCTAAAGGAAAAAAAGCCATTTAAAACTGCTTGTGGCTTTAATGTAATGTCTGGTCCCGGTAATATGGATGAAAATCTTTAAGAAAAATGGCATAGCTACCCCATCACAGCCCCCCCCCCCCCCTACCCCAGCCCATTACCAGCCCCTTTGGGTCTTGTATGGATATTAAGGGGAACCCCGCACACAAAATAAAAAAGGCCCTATATACTCTGAACAGCCGTATACAGGCGGTGCATACAAGACAGGGACTGTAGGTTTGTTCTTATGTAGAATCTGTTTGTAATTTTGAACAGGTACATCGTTTAAGTGTAGCTCCAGCCAAAAAATCTATTTTTAAGCTTTTTGGAAAACATAGGGAAGGGTTATCACCCCTGTAACATTTGTTTTGCTGTCTGTGCAGTGTGCACCTGTTCAGAACAGTTCACCTCACTTTCCGTCCTAATGACAAATGTTTTTTGAAAATTTGGGGTTTTTATTGAAACAAGAATTGGTGATAAAGCATCAGTGGAGAGGAGACTTTTTTCCATATTAACTCTTACAGGAGAGAATTTGCCTTCCTAGGGGTAGATTTCCTCTCACTTCCTGTTGTATCCTTCCGTTTGCAAGGAGGAGTCGTTTGTAAGTTGGATGTTTGAAAGTAGGGGCCTGCCGTATATACTCAGCTGAAATTTGCCCCTTACATGTTGGTATTGCCACAACACTGTGAGCCCTCAGAGTTACTCTTGGTGGGCGCATGAATGGGCCCTGCTGTGAATTATTAGATCAAGAATTGTAATTGCATGCCCCTGTTGAACAGGGGCTGAAAAATTGGGCCTTTGGTGGTGGTGGTGGTGGTGTTGACACAACACTGTAAGGCCTCACAGTTACTCTTGGTAGGCGCAGGAATGGGCCCTGCTGTGAATTATTAGATCAAGAATTGTAATTGCATGCCCCTGTTGAACAGGGGCTGAAAAATTGGGCCTTTGGTGGTGGTGGTGATGGTGTTGACACAACACTGTAAGGCCTCACAGTTACTCTTGGTGGGCGCAGGAATGGGCCCTGCTGTGAATTATTAGATCAAGAATTGTAATTACATGCCCCTGTTAAACAGGGGCAGAAAAATTGGGCCTTAGGCACTGGTGCCACAACACTGCAACCCCTTACAGATACTGTACTTGGAGCACAGCAATGAGCCCTGTTGCAAAGTATTGCATCAAAAATTGTAATTACACTCCCCTGTTAAACAGGGGCTAAAAAATTGGGCCTTAGCCACTGGTGCTGGTGCCACGACACTGCAACCTCTCCCAGATACTCTAGTTGGAGTGCAGGAATGAGCCCTGCTGCAAAGCATTGCATAAAAAATTGTAATTACATGCCCCTGTTAAACAGGGGCTGAAAAATTGGGCCTTAGCCACTGGTGGCGGCACCCAGAAACAAAAATGTTCTTCCAAGCTATCATCATCAATCGGATCATTGAGGAGGAGGAGGATAGTCAGTCAACATAACAGGACAGTCTCTCAGCATCAGCATCAGTCTTGAAGGGATGTGACATTTGAAAATAAATTAGTCTGTTATATGAGCTTCAGGTGTTTGGTAGCTGGTGGTGATCCAAGACTGGTTCATCTTTATGAAGGTCAGTCGATCAACAGAGTCGGTGGACAGGCGCACCCTGTGATCCATGACAAATCCTCCAGCAGCACTGAATGTGCGTTCTGAAAGAACGCTGGATGCAGGACAGGCCAGTAGCTCAATTGCATACTGTGCAAGCTCTGGCCAGTGATCCATCCTCAAGACCCAGTAAGCCAGAGGATTTTCGGTGGGGAAGGTGTCCAAGTCTGACCTTGCCCCTAGGTATTCCTGCACCATGTATATCAGACGCTGGCGATGGTTGCTGGAACCGATCATACCTTGGGGCTGCAGACTAAAGAATTGTCTGAACGCATCGGTCAGACGGCCACCTTCCTCACCGCTCCTTCTTTGACTGACCGAAGCCTCAGCAACTCGTTGTCCAGGACCAGGAGTTTGTAACCTCCCAGTCTCTGGGAACGCGTTGCACAGACCTTTCTGCAAGGCCTCTCGGAGTTGTCTCATCCTCTGCTCCCTCTGCGACGGTAAGATAAGGTCCGCAACCTTACCCTTGTACCGTGGATCAAGGAGAGGGGCCAGCCAGTAATGGTCCCTCTCCTTGATCCGAAGAATACGAGGATCCTTCCGCAGACTTTGCAGGATCAGGGAGGCCATGCAGCGTAATTTAGCTGAGGCATTCGGTCCGGAGTCCTCTGGGTCACTATGGACGACATGATCCGCAGCCACCTCCTCCCAGCCACGTACAAGTCCACTGGTTTCTTGGGACTGTAAATCATCCCTAAAAGACTGCTGCTGATGATGCTGAGTGCCAGGCTCCACCTCCATGCTGACACAATCCTCCTCCTCCTCCTCCTCTTCCTGTGCGATGGGTGGGACAGAAGGAACACTGTCTGGGTAAAGGGGGCCTTGAGAGGCAAGGAAGTCCTCCTCTTCCTGCCTCTGTTCTGCCTCAAGTGCCCTGTCCATTATTCCACGCAGCGTATGTTCCAACAGGTGGACAAGAGGTACAGTGTCACTGATGCATGCACTGTCACTGCTCACCATCCTCGTGGCCTCCTCAAATGGTGCCAGGACAGTGCATGCATCCCTGATCATGCCCCACTGGCGTGGTGAAAAAAACCCGAGCTCCCCTGACCCTGTCCTGGTGCCGTAGTCGCACAGGTACTCATTGATGGCCCTCTGCTGTGTGTGCAGCCGCTGCAGCATGGCCAATGTTGAGTTCCACCTGGTGGGCATGTCACATATAAGGCGGTTCTTGGGCAGGTTCAACTCCTTTTGCAGCTCAGCCAGGCGAGTACTGGCATTATAAGATCTGTGGAAATGCACACAGACTTTCCTGGCCTGCCTCAGGACATCCTGTAAGCCCGGGTACCTGCCCAAGAACCGCTGCACCACCAGGTTAAGGACTTGAGCCACACAGGGCACATGGGTCAGTTGTCCCTGTCGGAGAGCGGAGAGGAGGTTGGTGCCATTGTTGCAAACTACCATTCCTGGCTTAAGCTGGCGTGGCGTCAACCACCTCTCGGCCTGCCCCTGCAGAGCAGACAGAACCTCTGCCCCAGTGTGGCTCCTGTCCCCCAAACACACCAGCGCAAGCACGGCATGGCATCTTTTTGTCTGCGTACTTGCGTAGCCCCTTGAACGCCTACGGAGCACCGCTGGTTCCGAGGAAAAAGCACAGGAAGAGGCCATGGAGGAAGAAGAAGAGGAGGGGGTGGAGGAGAGAGGTGTGTCACAACCAGTAGTAGCATTTTGGAGGCGTGGCGGTGGAACAACCTCCAATACTACTGCACCTTGCCCTGCATCCTTCCCAGCTGCCAAAAGAGTGACCCAATGGGCCGTGAAAGAAAGGTAACGTCCCTGTCCATGCCTGCTGGACCATGAGTCAGCCGTAATATGCACCTTACCGCTGACCGCCCTGTCCAGCGAGGCCAAGACATTGCCTTCCACATGCCGGTAGAGAGCCGGAATCGCCTTCTGTGAGAAAAAGTGGCGTTTGGGAACCTGCCACTGAGGAACCGCACATTGCACAAACTCACGGAAGGGGGCCAAGTCTACCAACTGAAAAGGCAGCAGTTGAAGCGCTAGCAATTTAGCCAAGCTAGCATTCAACCGCTGGGCATGTGGATGGCTGGGAGTGAACTTCTTTCGACGGTCCAGCAGCTGGGGCAGGGAAATTTGCCTGCTAGAATCGGATGTCGGTGTACTGCTAGCAGAGTGCCTGCAAGTACTTGGCTGTGACACACCTAATTCTACACCTTCATTCCTCTCAGTGCAGGTTTCAGAGAGGACTGAAGGTATAGAGGGGTTGGAGATCCCAGCTGATGTGGTGCAAGGAGAGGTCCGCTTTGTTCTTTGGTGTGGGTCTTTAAGGTAGGCTTGCCAACGAGCTGCATGGCAGGTCAACATATGTCTGGTCAAGCATGTGGTGCCCAAGCGGGTGATGTTTTGGCCACACGATATACGCTTGAGACATATGTTGCAAACAGCAGCTGTGCGATCTGATGCACTCGACTCAAAAAAGGGCCACACCAAAGAACTTTTTGAATAACGGGCAGAGGCAGTGCCCTGCACAGGCGGAGCTCTGCGGTGTGATTCTGTCGGTGTGCTGCCCTTACGCTGGCCCCCCGAGGGCATCCTGCCTCGTTGGAGATGTGCCTCCTCCTCATCCTCCTCCTCCTCCTCTCTCCTATTAGGCACCCACGTGGAGTCAGTGACCTCATCATCCCCTCCCTCCTCATCACTGGAGCCAATCTGGCAGTATGCTGCAGCTGCTGGAACATGACTGCCAGATTGGTGTCCTTCTTGAGCATCCCCTATCTCTGCTCTCACGCTACTGCCTTCCTCTAGCTGGGTATCATCATCAGACCCTTCGAAACGCTGGGCATCCTCCTGGAGCATGTACCCAACACTGTGCTCAAACAGTTCGGGGGACTCCTCAGGAGGACATGGTTGGTCTAGGGAAGGAGTGACTGATGATGACATTGATACCAGGGAAGAGGACGCTTTGGCAGCTGCTTTGCCAGTACCCTGAGCCTGGGTGAGAGAGGATGAGGAGGATGAGGAGGGCTTGGTCATCCACTCTACCAAGTCTTCGGCATGATGCGGCTCAACACGTCCAGCTGCCGAAAAGAAGGACAAGGGTGTCCCATGGCCAGGTGCTGATGGCGATGCACCGCGTCCACGACCAGCACTGTTGTCTCTAGACACAGAGCCTGCTTGCCCTCTTTTATTGGCTCCTGACTGTCTGCCTCTCCTTGTTTGCCTTCCAGACATTCTAATGGCCTGCAGGGAAATGGGAAAACCAGCAATAAGGCCTAGCTTCAGGAGTATATTTTGCAGGAATCACACTACGCCTACTATAGGTGCTGCAAATGCCTGTTGGTGTAACACACCAGGAAAACGCAGCAATACAGGCTAACTTCAGGTGTAATATGATCAGGAGGCACACTCCGCCCGCTGTAAGTGCTGCAAATGCCTGTTGGTGTAACACACCAGGAAAAAGCAGCAATACAGGCTAACTTCAGGTGTAATATGATCAGGAGGCACACTCCGCCCGCTGTAAGTGCTGAAAATGCCTGTTGGTGTAACACACCAGGAAAAAGCAGCAGTACAGGCTAACTTCAGGTGTAATATGATCAGGAGGCACACTCCGCCCGCTGTAAGTGCTGCAAATGCCTGTTGGTGTAACACACCAGGAAAAAGCAGCAATACAGGCTAACTTCAGATGTAATATGATTAGGAGGCACACTCCGCCCGCTGTAAGTGCTGCAAATGCCTGTTGGTGTAACACACCAGGAAAAAGCAGCAATACAGGCTAACTTCAGGTGTAATATGATCAGGAGGCACACTCCGCCCGCTGCAAGTGCTGCAAATGCTTGTTGGTGTAACACAGCAGGAAAAAGCAGCAATACAGGCTAACTTCAGGTGTAATATGATCAGGAGGCACATTCCGCCCACTGTAAGTGCTGCAAATGCCTGTTGGTGTAACACACCAGGAAAAAGCAGCAATACAGGCTAACTTCAGGTGTAATATGATCAGGAGGCACACTTCGCCCGCTGTAAGTGCTGCAAATGCCTGTTGGTGTAACACACCAGGAAAAAGCAGCAATACAGGCTAACTTCAGGTGTAATATGATCAGGAGGCACACTCCGCCCGCTGTAAGTGCTGCAAATGCCTGTTGGTGTAACACACCAGGAAAAAGCAGCAATACAGGCTAACTTCAGGTGTAATATGGTCAGGAGGCACACTCCGCCCGCTGTAAGTGCTGCAAATGCCTGTTGGTGTAACACACCTGGAAAAAGCAGCAATACAGGCTAACTTCAGGTGTAATATGATCAGGAGGCACACTCCGCCCGCTGTAAGTGCTGCAAATGCCTGTTGGTGTAACACACCAGGAAAAAGCAGCAATACAGGCTAACTTCAGGTGTAATATGATCAGGAGGCACACTCCGCCCGCTGTAAGTGCTGCAAATGCCTGTTGGTGTAACACACCAGGATAAAGCAGCAATACAGGCTAACTTCAGGTGTAATATGATCAGGAGGCACACTCCGCCCGCTGTAAGTGCTGCAAATGCCTGTTGGTGTAACACACCAGGAAAACGCAGCAATACAGGCTAACTTCAGGTGTAATATGATCAGGAGGCACACTCCGCCCGCTGTAAGTGCTGCAAATGCCTGTTGGTGTAACACACCAGGAAAACACAGCAATACGGGCTAACTTCAGGTGTATAATGTGCAGGAGGCACACTCCGCCCGCTGTAAGTGCTGCAAATGCCTGTTGGTGTAACACACCAGGAAAACACAGCAATACGGGCTAACTTCAGGTGTATAATGTGCAGGAGGCACACTCCGCTCGCTGTAAGTGCTGCAAATGCCTGTTGGTGTAACACACCAGGAAAACGCAGGAATACAGGCTAACTTCAGGTGTATAAGGTGCAGGAGGCTTAGCAACAATGACACTGACACTGTCCCCTGCCTATCCTTCTCTCTCCCTGCACACAAGGTTTATCAAAGTATATGACACTGACACTCTCCCTGCCTATCCTTCTCTCTCCCTGAACACAAGGTTTAGCAAAGAATATGACACTGACACTGTCCCCTGCCTATCCTTCTCTCTCCCTGCACACAAGGTTTATCAAAGTATATGACACTGACACTCTCCCTGCCTATCCTTCTCTCTCCCTGCACACAAGGTTTAGCAAAGAATATGACACTGACATTGTTCCCTGCCTATCCTTCTCTCTCCCTGCACACAAGGTTTATCAAAGAATATGACACTGACACTCTCCCTGCCTATCCTTCTCTCTCCCTGCACACAAGGTTTAGCAAAGAATGTGACACTGACACTGTCCCCTGCCTATCCTTCTCTCTCCCTGCACACAAGGTTTAGCAAAGAATATGACACTGACACTCTCCCTGCCTATCCTTCTCTCTCCCTACACACAAGTTTGAGGTACAAATAGCACTGACACTGTCCCTGCCTATGTAACTCTTTCCCTGCGCCGGAACACACTACACAAGGCCGCCGCGCTGGCGGCCTTTTATAGTGTGGGGCATGTGCTAAACCCCCTGAGCTATAATTGGCCACAGGCAACCTGCCTGTGGCCAATTATGGCTCTCCTAGCTGCCGGCGCTGTGATTGGCCAAGCATGCGGGGTCACAGTGCACTGCGATGGCGCAGTGTATTGTGGGCCGTTCGCGTCACTCGAATTTGGCGCGAACGGCCCAAATCATTCGATGTTCGCCGAACGGTCGAACAGCCGATGTTCGAGTCGAACTTATGTTCGACTCGAACACCGAGCTCATCCCTATTTACAACAGATGCAGTCCAGTGCATTTTTAATCTGCATAAAAAGACATGCACAGTGTTTTCCATGTATTCCAAAGGCCCATGTTCACACCAGTGTAGCGCATTCCAGTGCAGTCAACAAAAGTAGAACATGTTGCAGTTTTAAGTTACCAAATCTGGGTTTGTTGTGGATATTGGGAGATAGGATGGTGACATCATCCACTCAATTGCTTCTGTAGCTGCATGAATGCACATGTGTATGGTCTATCATTGTCATGGTACAGGATGCATTTCCTTTAATTTCCTGGTAATTGAATTTGGGGGAACCCCCACGCATTTTTTTTTTTTTTTCTCAATGACTTTTCTATGTATTACTGGGAGCCGACAATTCATTATAGTCGTGAGTGAGTTTTAAATTACTTTTTTTCCTTCAGAAATGACACTGTGGGGCTGACTTACCAAACGTTTGCGCCATGAGTATTGGCGCATCTGCGTGCGCAATGGCTGTTTTGGTATTTACAAAACATTAGCGCCTGTAGCGCAGCCCTATTTGCCATTTACTATAGTGTTGCCGGCGGACGGGAGGAGGCGCTCAGTGCGCCACTATGGACCTGGCGCACGGCATGTTAAACTCTAAATATAAAGAAGTTGGAAGTGAGAATATAATGGGGGTGATGTGGGGTGATGTGAGGAAGTGTAGTGACACCTGCCCAAATAACAAACATGGCCAAAATTGAGTGATAAAGTAACTTTTTCAAAACCAGCCCGCTGCGCCGGCAAGTACGATTCGAGCTGCGGGAGGTTTTTTTGAGCTCAGCGCGGGAATTTCAATGGTTCAAATGCGCCGGGACACTGCGCCGGCAAAATCTTAGTAAATGTCAAGTCACGCAAATCTATTTGCATAAGTTGAACAGGCGCAGCTCTGAACTTTCCAGTGCGCCGGCAAAATGAAATTTCTAAAGGAAAAAAAAGGCATTTAAAAGCACCCGCGGCTATAATGAATTGTCGGCTCCCGGCAATATAGAGAAAAGTCATTGAAAGTCTTTGCTAACCAAAAAAAAAAAGCGTGGGGGTCCCCCCAAATTCCATAACCAGGCCCTTCAGGTCTGGAATGGATATTAAGGGGAACCCTGCTGAAATTTTTTTAAAAAAATACGTGCGGGTTCCCCCAAATATCCAAACCAGGCCCTTCAGATCTGGCATGGATTTTAAGGGGAACTCCACCCCAAATTTAAAAAAAATGGCGTGGAGTCCCCCCAAAAATCCACACCAGATCATTATCCGAGCACACAACCTGGCCGGCTGCAGTGGAAAAGGGGGGACAAGAGCGGCCCCCCTCCCTCCTGAACCGTACCAGGCCACATGGATGTCCCCATGTTGATGGGGACAAGGGCCTCATCCCCACAACCCTTGCCCGGTGGTTGTGGGGGTCTGCGGGCGGGGGGCTTATCAGAATCTGGAAGACCCCTTTAACAAAGGGGACCCCCAGATCCCGGCCCCCCCTATGTGAAATGGTAAGGGGTACAAATGTACCCCTAGCATTTCACAAGGAAAGTGTCAAAAATGTAAAAAATAACAAGAGCCGGTTTTAGACAATTCCTTTATTAATGTCTTCTCTTTTCTTCCATCTTCTTCTTCTTCCTTCTTCTTCTTTTCTCCATTCGGGTTTCTTCCTCTTCATCTTTATCTTCATCTTCATCTTCCTCTTCATCTTCAGCTTCCTTCTTCTTTCGGTCTTCTCGTCCGCATCTTGCTCCGGCGTCTTTCCTTCTTCTTTCTTCTCCGGCCGCTCCGTTTGAATTGGAGGTTCCCGCTGAGCGACGCCTCAGTTCCCCACTTGGTCCGCTGCCCCCCGGTGGCTCCGCCCCCCTCTGACACCACGGGGAAAGTCCCCGTGAAATGCATGTGCGTCAGAGGGGGGCGGGGTCACCGGGTGTAAGCGGACCCGACGGGGAACTGAAGAACTGAAGCGTCGCACAGCGGGAACCTCCAATTCAAACGGAGCGGCCGGAGAAGAAAGAAGAAGGGAAGACGCCGGAGCAAGATGCGGATGAGAAGACCGAAGGAAGAAGGAAGATGAAGATGAAGATAAAGATGAAGATGAGGATGAAGATAAAGATGAAGAAGAAGATGAAGATGGAGGAAGAAACCCGAATGGAGAAAAGAAGAAGATGGAAGAAGAAGATGGAAGAAGAAGATGGAAGAAAGGAAAACACATTAATAAAGGAATTGTCACAAACCGGCTCTTGTCATTTTTTACATTTTGACACTTTCTTCGTGAAATGGTAGGAGTACATTTGTACCCCATTACCATTTCACACAGGGGGGGCGGGATCTGGGGGTCCCCTTTGTTAAAGGGGTCTTCCAGATTCCGATAAGCCCCCTGCCCGCAGACCCCCACAACCACCGGGCAAGGGTTGTGGGGATGAGGCCCTTGTCCCCATCAACATGGGGACATCCTCCCCATGTTGAGGGCATGTGGCCTGGTACGGTTCAGGAGGGAGGGGGGGCTGCTCTCGTCCCCCCCTTTTCCCCTGCGGCCGGCCAGGTTATGTGCTCGGATAAGGGTCTGGTGTGGATTTTTGGGGGGACTCCACGCCATATTTTTTTTACATTTGGGGTGGAGTTCCCCTTAAAATCCATGCCCGATCTGAAGGGCCTGGTATGGATATTTGGGGGGAACCCCACGTAATTTTTTTTGTGTAATCAAAGACTTTCAATGACTTTTATCTGTATTGATAGGAACCAGCAATTCATTACAGCCGCAAGGACTTTTAAATGACTATTATTTTACTTTAGAAATGTCATTTTGCTCTCCAACTGTTATAAACATGGAAAGCATGTGCTACTTTACAGGAATACTATAGACACCCCCGGTATGATATTTAGGGCCAGTTCACACCGGATGCAGTGCAGTGCGTTTTTTTGATGCCTGAAAAACGCAAAGAAAGTTGATCACATTAATGCCAATGGCATAGTTCACACCACTGCAGTCCGTTCCAGTGCGTTTCAGAAAGCAAAAAAAAAATTGGTCATGCTGCATTTTTTAGGAACAGAACTGTACTGGACCGCAGTAAAACACATCAAAAATGCAACGAAACGTACCAAAAATGCACTGGAATGCACCGGAACGCACCTAAATGCACCCAAGACGCATTGCAACACACTTGTCCTAAGTGAAAAGAGGGGGAAAAAAACACTGGACTGCATCAAAAACGCCTCAAAAATGCACTGGAATGTGTCAAAAACACGCATGCAGAAAAGCACCTGGAACGCACCCAGACTGCGTTTCTATAGTGTGAACTAGGGCCAGTTCACACCATAGAAACACAATCCGGATACATTCCAGGTGCTTTTCTGCATGCACGTTTTTCATGCGTTCCAGTGCATTTTTGTTATGTTTTTGATGCAGTCCAGTGCTTTTTTTTCACCCCTCTTTTTTATTAACCATAGATAAGGACAAGTGTGTTCCAGTGCGTTTTTGGTGCATTTAGGTGTGTTCCTGTGCGTTCCAGTGCGTTTATGATGCGTTTTGATGCGTTCCAGTACAGTCCAGTGCAGGTAAAATGCAGCATGTTCTACTTTTTTGGTGGAACTGGAACGCACTGGAACAAACACTGCCATTTAGAACCATATAACCAACTTTCCATGCATTTTGGATGCATAAAAAACGCAATGCACTGCATGTGGTGTGAAATGGCCCTTAACCACTTGTCCCCCGCCCACTGTCAATTGACGGCGGGCGGAGGATACTATCGTTCTGGGAGGACGTCATATGACGTCCTCCCTTTAAAACGAGCTAGGAGGCGCGCGCGCGCGCCCGCCGCGTTCACAAGGCCCCGGTGCGCGTGCCTGGCGGCCGCGATTGCCGCCGGGCACCCGCGATTGCCCGGGAAACGAGCAGGAAAGTGGATCTCTGTGTGTAAACACAGAGATCCACGTCCTGTGAGGGAGAGGGGACCGATGGTGTGTCCCTTGTACATAGGGACAACCATCGGTCACCTCCCCCAGTCAGTCACCTCCCCCCACAGTAAGAACACATTGAGGGAACATATTTAACCCCTTCCCGCCCCCTAATGGTTAACCCCTTCCCTGCCAATCACATTTATACAGTAATCAATGCATTTTTATAGCAGGGATCGCTGTATAAACGTGAATGGTCCCAAGAATGTGTCAAAAGTGTCCGATGTGTCCGCCGCAATATCGCAGTCACAATAAAAAATCGCAGATCGCCGCCATTACTAATAAAAAAATAAAAAAATAAAAATGCTATAAATCTATCCCCTATTTTGTACACGCTATAACTTTTGCGCAAACCAATCAATACGCGCTTATTACGTTTTTTTTTTTTACCAAAAATATCTAGAAGAATACGTATCGGCCTAAACTGAGGAAAATTTTATTAAAAAAAAAAAAATGGGTATTTATTATAGCAAAAAGTAAAAAATAGTGTTTTTTTTTCAAACTGGACGCTCTTCTTTTGTTTATAGCGCAAAAAATAAAAACCGCAGAGGTGATCAAATACCACCAAAAGAAAGCTCTATTTGTGGGAAAAAAAGGACACAAATTTCGTTTGGGAGCCACGTCGCACGACCGCGCAATTGTCATTCAAAGTGTGACAGCGCTGAAAGCTGAAAAATGGCTTGGGCAGGAAGGGGGTTTTCGTGCACAGTAGAGAAGTGGTTAAGCAATTTGGCATATTTAAAAACACTTCTCCTTGTTTTGTTTTTGGTGTTTTCCAAATTGGTGACATTGATATATGTCCCTTAGGGTGGGACCTGGGCCCCCATTTTAAGGCCAATAACTAGAAGATAAGCCAGCCAAGTGGGGACTAGCAAAATTAACAAGTCAGTTCCCATAGACTGCAATGGTATTTGTTGGTGGGGGGGGGGGGGGGGGTGATTGTCTCATCTCTAATTTTGTAGCATGCTGGATGATGTGCTTAATTTTGGACGGGGGGACGGGGGGGTTATTTTTTGCTAGCTGCATTGGTGTTGTTCTGCACATGCCCAGCCAGTTCGTTTTTTTTGCGTGCTTTTTGTATGTGAACAGCACCTGGGTATTTCTGGGCATGCTCAGAGTGTTTTGATGGGTTAGTAATTGAAGGACATCCTTAACAGGTGTGCCCACTTTGAATTTCAGTCTCTACATTGAGTGAACTTGCATTTTGGGTGTTTCATGGACTGTGTATGTGTTTTCAATTGCCTCATTAGCACACAAACCTATGTTATATAAAGCTCACAGAGCATTCGTTCGCTTGCCCTGAGAAGAGGCAAGTGTGTGTGTGTGGGGGGGGCAAAATGTACATGTTGGTGTCCTTATCGAGTTTGTAACACATGTATTTTATTTTTTATGTCTTTGCAAAACAAGTGATTGGTTAACTTTTGTTGATTGTATTTTTTTGGTGTGGGGGAGATATGTTCCCCTGAAATAATTCTGATGTTGTTAATGTGTGTTGTTTGTTCACTTTGATTTAATTGTCTGTGCTGCATATTTTTGGCCAAAAATTGCTCAAGATGTTGAGTCTGTAACTGTTTCAAATTGACCATGTTTTTTATTTTGCCTTCCCTTTTGTTTTGTTGAACAATAAAATTTGATGCAAAGTTTTGATGTTTGTTTTGTGTTTTCTTTGCAACAAATGTGACAGCTGATTGGCATGTCAAAACAAATCAGGTGTGATTTGTCTAATCTGGTGCCTTCATGCTAGCATATGCATTGATTGTATTGTGTGCTGCCATGGAGCGTCACCAGGAAATGAAAAATACAGAGCGGTAAGTATTCAATTTTCCTTTTTTTACTGCAGTGGTTCTCAGCCTCAGTCCTCAAGTACCCCCAACAGGACATGTTTTGTGAATTTATCTTATCGAGAATTGCTGTCCAAAAATCAAAACCATTGACTGTGATTTAAAGCACATGTGCAAGATGAAGAAAAAACTGCAAACATGGCCTGGTGGGGGTACTTGAGAAGCACTGATTTAGAGCACTGAACTTAAAAATAGCTCAAGGCCATACAATTC
The DNA here is from genome assembly GCA_029206835.1 of Rana muscosa. NCBI lineage: Eukaryota > Metazoa > Chordata > Amphibia > Anura > Ranidae > Rana > Rana muscosa. The sequence continues at coordinate 253,274,364 of CM055117.1, read as the reverse complement.
TAATTGTGGGCATTTTGAGGGAAACGCAGTAAGTGTTAGAACCCCTGCGTGTGTTGTTTTTTTTAGATTTATTTTTTGTAGTTTGGCTTTTGTGTCTCCTTTTCTTAACATTGGCTTCACTTCCTGTCACACAGCTAAACAGGAAGTGAAGGTAAAACCCTACCAATGTCTTTTCTTGGGGACACACAGATCAATCTAACTAGTGTCCCCATTAAGCAAATTGCACTCTAGCACTTTGTTGTGTACACCCCAAATCATTGGGTAGTTTGGGGTTTAGTAAAGACAAATCCACTCTACAGTAAAAGTGTAGCTGCTGAAAATCTGAGGGAAAGTACTGGTGATTGGATGTTACAATCATGTAAAAGCAAAGATGTTTTTTTTTTTTGGCTTGCATGTCCCCCTCAGATATACAGCAAGTGCACTTGTAGTGCAAAGTAGATTTGCCTTTAGTAAATAAACCCCACAGTCCAAACTACCTAATAAATTGTGGTGTACCCCGCAATATGCTCGAGTGCAATGTGCATAATGGGGAAAGTATTTAGACTGACCTGTGTGTCCCCAAGGAAAGACATTGTTAGGGATTTTCCCCTCACTTCCTGTGTGGCTATGTGACAGGAAGTGAATTATTTGGAAGGATAAAGTGGCCAAATTATTTAGTTTAACTTTTCAAAGACTCATTCCTAAGTTGAATTGTGATGCATGTCAATGGCCCATTTAGACCCTCTTTAATCACTTGAGATCAGCGCTATAACTGATCGACGGCCACAGCATGGTCCTCAATTGCCGGGAGTCCGTCAATAAACGTCCTCCCCTTTGCGCGCGCTGTGGTCACAGAGTCACTGAGACTCGGGTGATGACAGATTTTACCATGTGATCAGCTGTCAGCAAATGACAGCTGATCACGTGATGTAAACAAAAGCTGGGTAATGGTTTTTGTTTTCTCCTTGTGCCGACAGCGTGAGCATAAAAAAGGCAATCACCGGCTTATGTGCAAGGGACATGGGGCCCGAAGAGGAAGAGGCAATTCTGCATCATCTGTGACAATTAGTAGCCCCTGCCAGTGCCACCTATCAATGCCCACCACTGGTGCCAATCAGTGGCACATAGCAGTGCTGCCTATCAGTGCCCATCACTGCCAACTATCATTGCCACCTAGCAGTGCCACTTCTCACTGCCCACCAGTGCCAAATAGCAATGCCACCTCTCAGTGCCCACCCTTGCCACCTTATCGGTGCCCATCAGTGCAGTCTCATCAGTGTACATCAATGAAGAAGAAAAATTTCCTTTTTTTAAAATATTAACCAGTTTCCTACCGCCCACCGTCAAATGACATCCTTGGCTTTGTGCGGTGACATCTGAATGTTGGGTGCAGTTGCAGGCATCATTCAGATATCATTCTTTTCAGCCGGCGATTCTGTGCACAATAAAAACGATCATAGTGGCAGTTCCACCGCTTGATCGTTCTTATAGGCGGGGGAGGGGACGTTCCCCCCCCCTCTTGCCGCCATCCGGTGCTTCTCCGGGCTCTCCCGTGCCATCTGGGGCTCGGAGAACGATTTGGAGATGACTGGTGACCAGATGGTCATCAGTCATCTCTATGACCGTCGGAGGCGCGGGCACGACGTTATGACATCACGCCGTGTTCCCGTATGGTAACCAAGCCGTGATCTCAGCTGTCAGCATGAGATTGGTGTTTTTTTGGACCAATATCATGCTTTCCAGCCTGGAGGAGAGATGTGGGGTCTTATTGACCCCGCATCTCTCCATAAAGAGGACCTGTCACACACATTCCTATTACAAGGGATGTTTACATTCCTTGTAATAGGAATAAAAGTGATCCAAAAAAATAAAAAAAAATAAAAAAAGAGTAAGAAATACAAAAAAGTAAAAAAACTAAATAAAAAAAATAAGCAAAAATAAGAAAAAACGCCCATGTCCCCGTTAGCTCGCGCTCAGAAGCGAACACACACGTAAGTCCCGCCCACATATGTAAACGCCGTTCAAACCACACATGTGAGTTATTGCTGCGAGCATTAGAACGAGTGCAACAATTCTAGCACTAGACCGCCTCTGTAATGCCAAAATGGTAACCTGTAAAAAAAATTAAAGCATCGCCTAGGGAGATTTTTAATTACTGAAGTTTGGTGTCATGCCATGTGTGTGCGCAATTTTAAAGCGTGACGTGTTAGGTATCTATTTACTCAGCATAACAACATCTTTCACATTATACCAAAAAATTGGCCGTAACTTTACTGTTTTGTAATATTTTTAGCAAACAAAAGGCGTTTGAAAATTTATTGCGCAAATACCGAGCGAGATAAAAATTTGCAATGACCGCCATCTTATTGCCTAGGGTGTCTGCTCCAAAAACATATATAATGTTTGGTGTTTTGAAGTAATTTTATAGCCATAAATTTATGATTTTTACATGAAGAAGAGAAGTGCCAGAATAGGCCCAGTGCTGAAGTGGGTAAAATATCCATTTTTTTTTTTTTAAACTCGGTCTTTTGTATTTATCGAAAAAAAATAAAAATAAAACACAAAGGTGATCAAATAGCACCAAAAGCAAGCTCTATTTGTGTGCCAACAAATAAAACATTTTCATTGGGTTACAGTGTTGTATGAGCGCGCAATTGTCATTAAAAGTGCATCAGCGCTGAAATGTGAAACTTGGTCTGGGCAGTGCGCAAGTGGTTAATATAAGGCTACGTGCACACGGACGTTTTTCAAGCCGCTTGTTTGAGCGTTTTTTGCAGCTTAAAAACATCTCTCTATGTTAGCCTATGGCCTCATGGCCACCATGGCGTTTTTGAGCTGTAAATGGCATAGGCGTTTTTAGGCCCCATGTAGACGGGACACTGGTGCAAAGTGTTCAGAACTAAGGTTGAAAGTGGCGTTTAGAAAGGCGCGCTTTGTGGCGTTTGCATGCCGTGTTTTACCACATTTGCGTGTATATGATAAGGAGCCGCCCTAAGCAATGGAAGCAATTTATTTTTTTTATATATATATATATATATATATATATTGTGAGGGGGTTAACTCGGTAGCGGGTGTGTGTGACCCCCTGGATGGGCTCCCCACACAAAAACAGGCCCAGCAGACGGAGGTTGTGGTTTTCAAGATCAAAAGGTGCGGTTTATTTCTCTATTTACAGTGACAAAAACACAGCAAAGCAAAAAGAAACATAAACAAAATAAATCCTGGTCAGCTTGACCTCTGACTAAACATGCAGGTTTCCCTAACTAACAACTGGGATCAGCCTGGTGCTGTCCTAGTCCCTAAGTCCCTGGTTTAGTAAATGTCCAAACAAATAGCCACACAGGCTTTCTCTCACCGCACAGGGGTTCACTCTCCCTAGACAGTCCACACAGGTCTGGTTCCAGGCATGAGCAAACACCTAATGAAGCTGGGAGTTTTTATAGAGGCCTTAAACGAGCTGACAAGCTTCAGCTGGTCTCATCAACTCCCTGCCGGCACGACGCCCAGCACTCTCCCTAGAGGTATGAATCATCCATGAGCCCACTAGCCTCAGCTGGGCTTCATCAACTCTCTCCCTAGTTGTATAAGTCGGCATAAAGCCTGAATCTGGGAGAAATATACCTACCCCCCTGGATGCAACCAGGTGACTTTACCTTCCTGCTGTCACATACCCCCCCCCTCTTGTTTTAACCTTGGGGTTGGAACACCAGCAATCAGGCATTCATGTACTCGAGACAAAGCATCCACATTCCCCATTTGAACGCCGGGGCGATGCTTTACTGTGAAGTTGAATTCCTGTAGGGCCAGGAACCACCTATTTACTCTTCTATTTGTCTCCTTGTTTTGAGCCATCCACTTTAACGGAGCGTGATCCGTAACCATGTCAAAGTGCCTACCTAGCAGATAGTACCGAAGGGAATCTAGAGCCCACTTCACCGCTAAACACTCCTTTTCAACCGTGGCGTAATTTACCTCATGGGACTTCAACTTCCTGCTGAGGTAAATGACTGGGTGCTCTTCCCCGTTCCAGACCTGGGACAATACTGCTCCTAACCCCACATCTGACGCATCACTTTGTACGACAAAGTCTTTAGAGAAGTCGGGTGAGTACAACACTGGCTGGCTACATAAGGCTTGTTTCAAGAATTGGAATGCTGCCTCAGCCTCGGGGGTCCATTTAATCATGACCGACCCTTTCCCTTTCGTCAGGTTGGTTAGGGGCACAGCCTTAGAAGCAAAGTGGGGAATGAAGCGCCGATAATAACCCGCGATTCCCAGAAAGGCTCGTACCTGCTTCTTGCTGTTGGGACGTGGCCAACTCTGGATGGCCTCGACTTTGTTGAGTTGGGGTTTTATTACTCCCCTGCCAATGGTGTACCCAAGATATTTGGCCTCCTCCTGCCCAATGGTACACTTCTTGGGGTTAGCCGTAAACCCCGCTTCCCGGATAGAGTCTAGGACTGCTTGCACTTTTGGCAGATGTGAGGCCCAATCTGTGCTATGGACAATTACGTCATCCAGGTAAGCCGCAGCATACTTCCGATGGGGCCTCAGTATCTGGTCCATTTTCCGCTGGAATGTGGCCAGCGCATTCTGTAACCCGAACAGCATTCTCTTATATTGGAACGCCCCGTCTGGGGTTACAAATGCGGTTTTCTCTTTGGCCGACTTGGCCAGGGGAATTTGCCAATACCCTTTTGTGAGGTCAAGAGTCGTCATGTATCGGGCTGTTCCCAGCCGGTCGATCAACTCATCTATACGTGGCATGGGGTAGGTGTCAAATTTTGTAACTTTGTTCAACTGACGAAAATCGTTACAAAATCGCCAGCTCCCATCCGGTTTAGGCACCAACACAATGGGACTAGACCAATCACTTTGGGACTCCTCTATCACCCCTAAGTTCAGCATTTTCTGTACTTCCTCCCGTATTGCCTCCCGTCGGGCCTCTGGGATCCGATAGGGTTTTAACTTCACCCTTTCACCGGGCGGGGTAATAATATCATGCTCTACCCCAGATGTTTGTCCCGGCAGCTCAGAGAACACCTCCTTGTTGCGAAGCACAAACTCCATGGGGTAGAGCATGATATTATTACCCCGCCCGGTGAAAGGGTGAAGTTAAAACCCTATCGGATTCCATAGGCCCGACGGGAGGCAATACGGGAGGAAGTACAGAAAATGCTGAACTTAGGGGTGATAGAGGAGTCCCAAAGTGATTGGTCTAGTCCCATTGTGTGGTGCCTAAACCGGATGGGAGCTGGCGATTTTGTAACGATTTTCGTCAGTTGAACAAAGTTACAAAATTTGACACCTACCCCATGCCACGTATAGATGAGTTGATCGACCGGCTGGGAACAGCCCGATACATGACGACTCTTGACCTCACAAAAGGGTATTGGCAAATTCCCCTGGCCAAGTCGGCCAAAGAGAAAACCGCATTTGTAACCCCAGACGGGGCGTTCCAATATAAGAGAATGCCGTTCGGGTTACAGAATGCGCCGGCCACATTCCAGCGGAAAATGGACCAGATACTGAGGCCCCATCGGAAGTATGCTGCGGCTTACCTGGATGACGTAATTGTCCATAGCACAGATTGGGCCTCACATCCGCCAAAAGTGCAAGCAGTCCTAGACTCTATCCGGGAAGCGGGGTTTACGGCTAACCCCAAGAAGTGTACCATTGGGCAGGAGGAGGCCAAATATCTTGGGTACACCATTGGCAGGGGAGTAATAAAACCCCAACTCAACAAAGTCGAGGCCATCCAGAGTTGGCCACGTCCCAACAGCAAGAAGCAGGTACGAGCCTTTCTGGGAATCGCGGGTTATTATCGGCGCTTCATTCCCCACTTTGCTTCTAAGGCTGTGCCCCTAACCAACCTGACGAAAGGGAAAGGGTCGGTCATGATTAAATGGACCCCCGAGGCTGAGGCAGCATTCCAATTCTTGAAACAAGCCTTATGTAGCCAGCCAGTGTTGTACTCACCCGACTTCTCTAAAGACTTTGTCGTACAAAGTGATGCGTCAGATGTGGGGTTAGGAGCAGTATTGTCCCAGGTCTGGAACGGGGAAGAGCACCCAGTCATTTACCTCAGCAGGAAGTTGAAGTCCCATGAGGTAAATTACGCCACGGTTGAAAAGGAGTGTTTAGCGGTGAAGTGGGCTCTAGATTCCCTTCGGTACTATCTGCTAGGTAGGCACTTTGACATGGTTACGGATCACGCTCCGTTAAAGTGGATGGCTCAAAACAAGGAGACAAATAGAAGAGTAAATAGGTGGTTCCTGGCCCTACAGGAATTCAACTTCACAGTAAAGCATCGCCCTGGCGTTCAAATGGGGAATGTGGATGCTTTGTCTCGAGTACATGAATGCCTGATTGCTGGTGTTCCAACCCCAAGGTTAAAACAAGAGGGGGGGTATGTGACAGCAGGAAGGTAAAGTCACCTGGTTGCATCCAGGGGGGTAGGTATATTTCTCCAGTCATTTTTGTCAATAAACGACTCACCCCAAAGGACGCGGTATTAGTGGGACGGCTTTCCTCACTGGTCTGCGGACGTTGCTGCATTACTGCTTCCATCTGTTGTTGTAGTCTCTGCTCTTGCTTCAGCAACAGGTCTATGAAGCGGGCCTCAGATTGCTGCTGGGCTTGTTGCTGGGCTGCGAAGCTCTTTTGCAAACCTGCATTTGTCTGCTGTTGATTGGCATTTGCTAGAGCCAGCTGTTTCAGTATCTCCTCCATGCTGGCTTAAAAAAAAACTGCCTGCATTCTCCACCAACTGTGAGGGGGTTAACTCGGTAGCGGGTGTGTGTGACCCCCTGGATGGGCTCCCCACACAAAAACAGGCCCAGCAGACGGAGGTTGTGGTTTTCAAGATCAAAAGGTGCGGTTTATTTCTCTATTTACAGTGACAAAAACACAGCAAAGCAAAAAGAAACATAAACAAAATAAATCCTGGTCAGCTTGACCTCTGACTAAACATGCAGGTTTCCCTAACTAACAACTGGGATCAGCCTGGTGCTGTCCTAGTCCCTAAGTCCCTGGTTTAGTAAATGTCCAAACAAATAGCCACACAGGCTTTCTCTCACCGCACAGGGGTTCACTCTCCCTAGACAGTCCACACAGGTCTGGTTCCAGGCATGAGCAAACACCTAATGAAGCTGGGAGTTTTTATAGAGGCCTTAAACGAGCTGACAAGCTTCAGCTGGTCTCATCAACTCCCTGCCTGCACGACGCCCAGCACTCTCCCTAGAGGTATGAATCATCCATGAGCCCACTAGCCTCAGCTGGGCTTCATCTACTCTCTCCCTAGTTGTATAAGTCGGCATAAAGCCTGAATCTGGGAGAAATATACCTACCCCCCTGGATGCAACCAGGTGACTTTACCTTCCTGCTGTCACAATATATATTTATAGTTTATGGTTTTTCCTCATTTGCCATAAATTTGGAGTTTATCAATGTAAAAAAATAGGTCACCTTTAAAAATGCTTCTAAACTAAAATGCGGCTAAACGCCGGTACCGCGTCTGAAACATGGAAATCTTTGGCGTCTGAAGGCATTTTGAGGGTTTGGTTTGTGAAAAACGATTTTAAACGCAACTGCAGATTTTTTTTGCCAGGCCAAAAACAGTGTTTTGGATGTAATAGAATTCAATGGACCCGCATCCAAAACGCAAGTACCGCAATTTTGCGGTGTTTTTTTGTTTTACCTGTTTATAGCTGGTTGTTAAAGGAAATGTAAAAAAAAAGGTTAAAAAAATAAAATAATAAAATAAAAAAACAGCGTGGGGACCCCCCCAAAAATTTTTTTGCGTGGGGGTCCCCTAAAAATACACACCAGACCCTTTATCCGAGCACTCAACCTGGCAGGCCGCAGGGGAAAAGGGGGGGACGAGAGAGCGGCCCCCCTCCCTCCTGAACCGTACCAGGCCGCGTGCCCTCAACATGGGGGGTTTGGTGCTTCGGGGCAGGGGGGCGACCTGCGGCCCTCCCTGCCCCCATGTTGATGGGGACAAGGGCCTCTTCCCGACAACCCTGGCCGTTGGTTGTCAGGGTCTGCGGGTGGGGGGCTTATCGGAATCCGGGAGCCCCCTTTAATAAGGGGGACCCCAGATACCTGCCCCCCACCCTATGTGAATGAGTATGGGGTACATCGTACCCCTACCCATTCACCTGGTGGCAAAATAAGTCAATAAAAATAGACAACACAGGTTTGAAAAGTAATTTATTGGGCAGCTCCGGGGGTCTTTCTGCCGGGCCCCCGCTATTTTCTGCTAGCTCTTTTGCTAGCGGGGGTCCCGGGCTTCCTCGCCGTCTTCTGGGGTCTTTCTGCCGGATCCCCGCTATCTTCTGCTAGCTCTTTTGCTAGCGGGGGTCCCGGGCTTCCTCGCCGTCTTCTTCCGACTTTGGGGGTCTCTTGTTCTGTTCTCCGGTTCTTCTCCCGTTTTCCGACGTCTTCTCCACGATCTCCGGTTCTTTCTGCCTTCTGCCGGGCCCCCGCTATCTTCTTCCAGCTCTTTTGCTAGTGGGGGCCGGTCTTTTACGTCGCCTTCTTCCCTCTTCTCTTCGCCCGATGTTGCCTCGTCGCTATCCACCGCCGCAATGATCTGTCCGAGCAGCAGTGCCACTTTTATTGGCATGGGGCGTGGTCACCGGATGATGCCACCGCTGACCCCGCCCCATATGATGTCACAGTCCCGGGGAATGATGGGACTGTGACGTGAAACCGGGGCAGATCATTGCGGCGGCGGTGCCCCGAAGCACCAAACCCCCCATGCTCTCTCATCCCCCCTTTTCCCCTGCGGCCTGCCAGGTTGCGTGCTTGGATAAGGGTCTGGTTTGGATTTTGGGGGGACCCCCACGCCGTTTTTCGGCTTAGGGGGTTCACCTTAAAATCCACACCAGACCTAATGGCCTGGTATGCTCCTGGAGGGGAACCCATGCCGTTTTTTTCATTAAAATTTGGCCTGGAGTTCCCCTTCATGATTCATACAAAACATAGGACAGCGAGGCTGCCGAGGACCAGCGCGACATTCTCGGCCGGCTAGTCGCCTCTAGGACAGGACTTGAGCGGCTGCTTCACACTCAGGTCGTGTCCAGGTCGCCTCGCAGAGTCGCGCTGTCCCTGTGTCAGCCGGCACACGAGTCGCCCGCAAGTCGGATCCGACTTCCCGGGCGACCTCTATTCAAATCAATGGGCTCCCATAGGGAACCATTCATTTTCAATAAAGCGCCGCTGACATTTCTATTTACTATAACAGTTCGCCACTGCTTCCTGCGCCCAGTGAAGGAGTTATCCGGCGCACCAATTAAGGTTAGAAGCAGCGCAGCGCACTGTTATTAGTAAATCAGCCCCTTTTGTGCAGGGACAGTTCTAAGCACGGGAAACAAGCGCTGCTTTACAGGCATACTATACACACACCCTAGGTACGAAATTTAAAGGAATATTTCACTTTTATTGTTTCACTTTAATCATTATTAAGATCACTGCTCCCGAAAAAACTTTAGTTTTTAAAACTTTTTTTATTGTTGCACTTTAAGTATTAATAAAATCACTGCTCCTGAAAAAACAATATTTAAAAAAAATATTTCTTGCGATGATGCATGTCCCTCAGGGCAGTACTCAGGCCCCCAAACCCCTTTTATGGCCAATTACTTGCATACAAGTCTTCAAAATGGGGACTTTTGATTTTTCAAGTTCAGATCCCATAGACTTCAATGGGGTTTGTCATTCGGGTCAGAAATGTTTCTCTGTTTAGTGTGAACCGAACAGGGGAGTGTATGGCCCATTTCTAGTGGACAGGTGTTTAGATATATGAACAATTTGCTACATTTTCAAGTCAAGGTTGAAACTGAAACCTCAAAATGCATATATTGAGTACAGATTACCGGTATGTGCTTTATTTCTTATCCACTGTAGTTCATCAATTTACTCCCTTTTGTGTGTAACCTAGTAATTCGAGTGGAATTTCCACACCCGGAACATGGTCTTACAGTAAAAAAAATGAATAGAAAAAAATGTCAGTACCAAGAATTTTGCCATAGCCACCAATCGGATTCTACCCTGCCTTGAAAACTGAAATATAGTGGGTACTGAAGCAAAGGAAGAGGATGTTTCACAGCACAGAATTTAGGAATTAAACCTCCAGTACTATATGTAGTCATTAGGTGCAAACTAAATGCGGTGAAGGCTATTTTTTAATAGAAAGAATGCATACTTTTGACAGATATCTAGGTGATTGCTCCAGCTGCAGATTCCGTTTGTGCCTAATTACTAATTGACTATTTTAAACACAAACATACAACATCCTTACCCCTTACCTTTCAATTTAACTGGGCCTTACACCTACACGTAATAGAAAATGCATAATGGTTATGTAAAAAAATAAAATAAGTTAGTGCAAAATATATTTGATAAAAAAAATAAAAAAATAGCAAAACATAGATTATACAGTATATATTTCTATATGTAATTGGGCTCTATCATATGTCACCGGTGGTTTAGGTGGAAAGGGTAGGGGTACATAGCTGAGAAAGAGCCTTCTCTACAGAAGAGCAGTAATTCTTCTCCTGATGCTTCTCCACAAGCATCTTACACTGTAGCTCTTCCTATGGGCCATGCCCCCCCCCCACAGTGTTCTTCACTATATGTGTTTGACTTACTTAAGGCAAATAGGATGTTCACTTTGCAAGAGAAGTTGCACTTTGCAAGGCAATTTGCCCCATGCAAGGAAAATAAATAAAATAGTATTAAAACTTCCCTTACAAACTGAACAGCCTATTTGCCTTTAGTAAATCAACCCCAGTATGTTTACCTTTGCCATGGATGGAACCTCACTAGGCCTTCTACTTGTGATACTCTAGTTTGCCATGGACATCACATCTTTCAGTGATCTACTAGCACTTTTTGCATATAAGCCACAAATAATACCTTTCTTTCTCTCTCTGGGTTTCCCTAGTGAAAACCTCCCCATTTCAATATGAGGGCTTCCAAGATGGCCAATAACACACAGTTTCTCTGGCCCCTGCCACTTCTCCAGGAACCCAACTAATTCTGCATTCTCAACTAGGGATGATGTTCCAAATTGGGTTCTACCAAAGATTTGGGGGAACCCTGCTAATTTTAAGGCTTCCTGATTTTGGCAAAATAATGCAGGAACTCACCAGACCAAATTCTTTGTATCCATAATGCAATACCTGGCCTTTGAATTTAGGTCAGTTAGCTTAGAAAGGCCAACAAGGGCCTTTTGATAAACCAGCCTCCTCATTATGAAACAGTGAGGTCACAGCAGCCATATTGACAATGTGCTTTATTTTCTGTTTAATAAATATTTGTTGAAAGAGTTTTCAAATAAAGAGAACCAAGTGTGCACCACCAGTCAGAAATTGGTTGTACATAGAGGAAATAATAACATTAAAGCGTAACTCCACTTTTGTTGAGAAAAATAATATAACAACGTTTGTTGTTGATTTCTACCTTGTTATTCTGAAGAAATCCCTGTTTGTTCCTCTATGCCTACTCTATGAGTAGGTCTAATGGCCTGCATCCCTTTAGACATGTTCCTATTGAAAGTATCTCACCAAAAATTACATTTTTGTTGCAGGGAATGTCTGAAATCTGATTTTTTCTTAGTGTAGACTTCTGGGTAAATTGGTGAACCAATCACACAAGCAGAAAATTATGTTTCTGGGGGTAGTCAGTACACACTCTGTGTATAGAACAACTTCAGGTAGCCATATTGCATTGAATTTACAGAAAATTAGCTGCTCAGCAAAGGTAGTAAGATCATTGCCCTCTGCCAGCTCATGAAACCCCATCATCCTAATATTGTTGCGTCTCATCCTATTTTCTAGGTTTTTAGCTGTAATCACCTCTGCCCTAAGGAGAGCTACTTTAGCATCAGATTTTAGGGGGGCTGTTGTGTCCTCTAGATCAGAGGTCCCCAACCATGCATCTGGTGGCAGGCGACGTGGCAAGTGACAATTTGCATCTAATGGCAGGCAACATGGCAAGTGACAATCCACATCTGGTGGCAGGGGATGTAGCAAGTGACAAGCTGCATCTGGTGGCAGGCAACATGGCAAGTGACATTCCACACATGGTGGCAGGCGACAAGCTGCATCCGGTGGCAGGTGACGTGGCAAGTGACGAGCTGCATCTGAAGGCAGGCGATGTGGCAAGTGACAATCCACATCTGGTGGCAGGCGACATGGCAAGTGACAAGCTGCATCTGGTGGCAAGCGATGGTGGCAAGTGACAATCCGCATCTGGTGACAGGCGACATGGGAAGTGGCAAGCTGCATCTGGTGGCAAGCAATGGTGGCAAGTGACACGCTCAGGGCTCCCACTGATTCTGCATTTGGTGAGTTGAACTATTTCATTTTATATTACAATGTAATAATAGACATAATGCACTTCAATCACCCTGACACCATATCAACTATGGTGCAGTGATGATTGAAGTGCCAACACCAGCCATTGCCCCGACAAATTGCGCGCAAAAAAAACGCTTATCCCCCGTGCGCCCCCACCTTTGGGCCTTGGCACAATTTTCTTCCACGCAGCCAGTCCCCTGTGCCAAAAAGGTTGGGAACCACTGCTCTACATCACCAACATATGTTTCTAGTGCAGATGTGTGTTCACGGATGTGCTGTAGGTAATGACATAATAAAGAGATATCCTCCCACATGCTATGGACTTGAATAGTCAGGCCACCCAGTGACGTAGTGCAATTTTGAACTGCAGTCTCCTCATTGATGTTGGTGGTGTTACTTGTATGTACCTGGGTGTGTATAGGCGCATTACTCAGGTGGCAGCGCCAATCCCACTACCTCCTGCAGGTTGTGATGTCGGTTCCATATGTCGCCCTTGGCTCCTGAACAGAGTCGCATGCTCCACTGTCAGCTGTTTTAGAAGGATCTGCTTGTCTAGTGAAGTGCTGCAGCCTGGCCGCTGCAAGAACCAAGCATTCCCACTGTGGTTTGGCTGTCTGCATGTTGGAGGGCTCCAAACTGCTACTTGGCCCCAGAGACCTTATGCACCTGCTCCTCGTTATTTCCTCCTTGTCATGGCTTCCGGGGACCCTGTGTGCAGGATGGGAGTGATCCGGGTAATGCTGCCTGGCATGTAAAGCTGCAGGGGGTGCTGTTTCAAAAGTGCAGAGGGTAGTAAGGATGAACTGTATGAATAATACCTAGGAGCTCACTTGGTACACGACCTCTTACATCAGACTGAAGGCCATTAATGTGCTTTATATGTGACAGGGAAAACATAGGTTAGATGGCAGAGGTTAGTGTAGGGCTTGTAGGCGCTAAAAGGTCTGTTAAATAGATGTAAATCCCTACTAAATGTCATGTAGGTAGCAATGCTGAGAATTGGGGCGTATGGGGAAAGGGTGTTTAACTTTTTTTATGCTTGTCATTACAATGCTGTTTATGTCCTGCAGCCTATTTAAAGCCTGTCTCTGCCCACATGAACCACAGTGAATTCAGTCTGTAACAGTGAATGCAGTCCCTGTAACCTACAATCAAGGCCCAAGAGTGCATCCTGGTTTTGTGTGTAGTTACAGAGGTGCAGTATTAGGTTTGCTCTTCTGCTTTCATTCCTAGCTTGAGCACATATGGCGGACAAATGATGATTTCAACATGACAGTTTCAGATGACGTTATTTCTGGTGACAGAGTTCGGCCCAGCAGTCACAACATTTCCAGCGTTTTCTAAGATGGGTGGTGCTGGTATTTTGTCTATACTCAGCCCGCCACATGTAGGGAGGGGACCTCCTTCCTCACCTTTAGGGTCCTTTTTGTGACATATTTTGGTGGGAGTGGCCTGTCATGACAGTGAATTAGGGGTGGTCCTTGGGAAACACAAAGGGGTATATAGAATGGGGGGTGGCCATACACAGACCCTTGGCTGAATCGTGAGTTTCAAGCAAGCCTCATACTGATAAGAAATAAACTCTTTACCATTGTAGTCTAAATTTGTTCTTATGGGCATTGCATGAATTTGGGGTTTATACCTATTTATAATTTTTCATTCATAGCTGTACAAGACTACTTGAGAGGTAGTCCACTCCTTGATGTGCTTTGGGAGCCCTGGGTGCGTGTAGAGCTTTGTACTTTTACTATTCCAAGTGAGTAATGATCTTAGTTTGGGTCTTTTTAATTTTTTTCTTTTTCTGGCCTGATATTGTTTTGGACAAGTTGTTTTATATATATATATATATATATATATATATATATATATATATATATATATATTGGATTAGTGGTTTTCATTTGTTATTGTTTATTTACCTCTGTAGAAGAATTGATGTAATTTTGAGGATTTGTATGAAAGCACGTCCTTTGTCCAGAAGGAGCAGGATATCCATGAAATATGTAGACTACCAAACAGCATATTTTTGGGGATGTTTTTACCTTTCAGACATATACATTGCATACATGTACATGGAGGAATACAGAGCATATTCCTCTAAAACGTTAAAGTACAAGCGGTGCAGTTACATGTAAGACAGACCTTTCCCATAGTTACCCTTTTCAACCATCCTTCAGGCGGCCCGTCCAAAAAAGAGAGCTCCCTCTCCCATCTGCTTCTGAGTATATCCCTCTATCCTGATACCCCATAGGTTGGCCTAGCTTGGAACATGATTAGAGGGCTTACTACCTAAGTCAGCCCCCTTTCAAGCAAATCTTGGTGACTATATCTGGGCAGGAGATTTAATTGAAATTTCCCAGGAAGTTAGGTATTGATTAGAGGTGGGGCTCCCTTCATTGCATATCCCAGCATGGGATCCATTGAAGGGAGCAGGTGTAAAACAATGGAATTGTCTCTCCAAGGTTGGGCTCCGCAATGTCTGCTTTTTAACAAAAGGCTTATGTGAAGCCTTTTTGCCCAGCTTTCATAGATGCAAGCTAATTGAAATATATTCATAAATACAATATTTTACAGCTATTGGAGATTTCACATGAACCCATAAGGCAACAGATGGCCCCTTGTGGCCAGTTGAGAATATGAGACTCGGCCACACCTATAATAATGGTTTATGTGCAATCTCCTTTAATTTTTGGAACTTTTGGCTTTGCCCTCTGAAATGAAATAAAACTCTTTGAGAAGAAAAAAAAACCGTTTAAACTCTCCGTCTCTACAGTTCATATTTCTGGATCCCAGTATTGGTAGTCATCACTTGTTCTGGATGTAATAAGTCCATAATAAAAAATCATAAGATACAAAACCCACAAAAAAGGGGGCGTGGCCTGGCACCGGAGCGAGATGGCAGCTTAGAAGGAGAGCTCCGCTGTTCAGAACTGCAGACAAGCTTCTCATTAGCGAAACCCCTCGGGTCTAAGCCTTACAGATGACCGGGAGAAGTCAGCCTACTGCCCGGTCACAGCTGACTCCTCCACGCAGCTCAGCAAAACTATTCCGGGGATGTTCCGCACACAACCGGCGGACACGCAGGCCGCATCTCAGGCCTCGGACTCGAGTATGACACTGCCCACGGCCTCCTCCGCTGCCTCCTCGGGACTCCCGCAAGGAATGAATGCAAGATACCCCTCGCCCCCTCTGTGTATGGCGGATCTGCAGCAGGTTGCCCTGGATATAAAAAATGCCATGTTTGCCACAATCTCTGATCTGAAGGGAGAGATCAGAGCAGTTGCCACCCGGATGGAGTGCGTGGAGTCGGCCGCCATGACACATGGGGCAGCCATCCAACAAGTACTGAGGGCCTCCACCTCTTATGTACAGAACCTTGTAGACATGCACAGGCACATGGAAGACCTGGACAATAGGGGGCGCAGGCGCAATCTACGTGTAAGGGGGATACCGGAGTCGGTGGAGGGACCAAAGCTACAACAGGCTGTCTGGGCAATCTTTAATACGCTACTTGGCCGACCGCCAGATGCCCCAGTGGAGATGGAAAGATGTCACAGAGCGCTGCGGCCCAGGGGCAGAGAAACAGATCCACCTAGAGACACCGTATGCTGCCTAGTTAATTTCTTGCAGAAGGAGGAGATACTGTGGTTAGCATGCAATCACGCTAATCTGGAATATGAGGGGGCGCGCATACAGCTGTTCCAGGACCTGTCGGCCATTACTTTACAACACAGGCGAGACTTACGGCCGCTTCTACAAGTCTTGAGAGACAGATGTATCCTTTACCGCTGGAAGTTCCCCTTCTGTCTCCAGGCAACAGCTGGTAACCGAACGGCTTCGCTGAGGACTCCGACAGACCTGCAGCAGTTCTGCGACACCCTTGGCATCCCTGCGGTCGACGTTCCTGATTGGTACGGTGCAGTCTTTCAACCTGATCCTTGGATCCCCACCCAGTCGAATGACACCCCACGATCTCGGAGGAATCAGCAAAGACGCTGCAGACATTCTGATGTCACCCCACCAAGATTTCGAGGAGACATGGAGACGGAAGAGAGCCCGAGGGCTTCACTGTCGTCTGTTCGATGACGGACGGAGCATCTTTGATGACGCTAAGCATGGCCCGGTAAGCTGATCTCTATCTCTTCACTAAACTCACGCTCTCATACTTCCATGCGCACATGACTGGTCACTATGGTGTGCATGGTCAACCTCACCCTGATCCATAGCAGGTTTCTATACTCTCTTTGCCCTGACTAGATCTCAGTAGTGGAATGGGCGTCAGTCTGTGCTATATGACACTATCCCCGGTGGTTGCATTGCAAGCTTATCCCACGCTTGGGACTACATGATGGCAATACCAGACTATGATAACACTGTGACAGATCTGACTTCCACAACCCTAGGCCTTGGAGCACTAAGATGGGGAGGTGAGCTTTTACCTCCCAGGCTTACACTCTCTTCCTGCTGTTGCGTGTGACTATCTTCGTGGGCTAGGCACTTGCTCCTTAGGGGGTCACAGCCTGGATCTTAAACTGTTAGCCTTTACAGTTCTGGTATGCCGATCAGATGTCACAAATTTGGATGGACCTCACATACCTGTCACTAATGCAACCACGTGAGATAAAGATCTTAAATGCTTTACTGCTATAACAGACTCCTTGATCTATGATATATGTGATGTTTCCATCCCCCTCCCTTCAGGCTTTCCCTTGCCCCTCATCCTTTACCCTCCCCGACTGCACTCCCCTTCCTTCCCCTCCCTTCCCCTTCCCCCCTCTCCACTCCCCTACCTTTCCCCTTCCGCCCCCCCTTTTTTTTCTTCCCCAATTCCCCCTTCCCCCCCCTTTTTTTTTTTTGCTTTTATTCTTATTTATTTTTTAATGTGACCATGCAACCTTAGTGCGACTGTGCCTCCTGATTCTAGGCTCAATGTTGATGGAGATGTGAGGAATAGGGATTGGTTCATGACTGCTGTACGCCATGCTTGGTCTCTTGATGTTGCTGGGCTGTGCCTCCCGAGGCCCTCAGGGCACGGTTCCCGGTCTCTGACTTGGGCGGGGCCGGGGGGCCTTGGGAGATACACCCTCTGATAACCATGCCAACACACTACCTTTGGGCCACCAGAGACTTGGTCAATCACACTTGGACTCAGAGACTGAGACTCCCTCTAATGAAGTTTGATTGTAGATCTGGGGAATGGGGATCCTTTCTTTAGAATAGTCCTTTCCAGGTTAACGTGGAGGTAAAAAGGTTTTTCACATAGTTCTCTTTCCTTTATTTGTACTTTTAAAGTTGTTATTGTTTACCAATGTTTTGCACTATAGTTGATATCTGGTGCTCCTGGGCCTTGATGGCCTCTTTAAGGGGTCTATTCGAGTTGGGGGTTGGGCCACAGGGGCCCCCGCACCTGGGACGCCCGACTGGGTTGGGTATCCGGAGGTGTCGAGGCCACTGTGGTATGCCAAAATTTCTGTTAAAGTTAATGAAAATGTGAGGAGAAGAAGCACTGTGACATTTATGTTATTCCCAGGCTGTATTCCTGGGAAATGGCTCTGAGGGCGAGGGGTGATGTCGTCGAAGACCCGTCGCCTTTTAATGCACAGGCTTTGGCGATGTAGCCCCTTACCCTACCCTTTACCCAAGGGGAGTTTTTCTTTTCTCATGTTTCATTTTTCATTTTACGTTGAAATAGATATATATTAAGTCTGTAGTATCTGGATAGTGGAGTAGGCAGGAACGTTCGTGTGCTAGTTTTTGTCCCTACCTCAAGAGAGGCAGGTTCCCCTCTTGTACTTGCCGGCATAGCATCAGTCTATCCTAGCATCAGCTTGCCGACTATCCTCTCTAGGTAGTTCAGCGGGACTTTGACTACCTCCGGTATTTTGTCCACAACCCCTTATTGAGGGTTCCTTCCCTGCTGGGGAAGACTTTCCGGTTTGACTCCGGATACCATTAATACGGTTTAAAGACAAGCATTGTATTTACTCTCTGTCTCTCTCTCTGTCTGTCTTCCTTTCTTGCTTCCCCCCTTTTTTTTTTTCTTTCTCTCCCCCCTTTCTCTTTCTCTCCCCCTTCCCTCTCCCAGTTACTCTCTCCGTCTGTAGTTGGAAGAAGTAGGTGACACCGTATCTGGTTCGCCCATATAGCCTCTTCTATGCAGTCTTCAGCTCCTCTGTCGCTCAAGATTTTTTCTGTTAATGCCAAGGGCCTCAATGTTCCTGAGAAGCGTAGTAGCCTTATGGCAGAAGCCCACAGACACATGGCTCAAATCATATTTTTTCAGGAAACTCACTTTAAATCAAGCGCCATCCAACGTCTCACTAACAAAAGATACCCAGATGCTTATCATGCGACCTGTGCTGGCTCTAAGATGAAAGGGGACCAGATAGTTGACCCAGAAGGTAGATTCATTTTTCTTAAAGGGCGCTGGAAGGACAGACCAGTGACACTTGCAAATATATATTGCCCAAACTCTAAGCAAGTCCCTTTTTTGAAAGATACGCTCCTGAAACTCACATCTTTTCAGTCCGGTCTCCTAATCTTGGGTGGAGACTTTAACATGGCCATGGACCCGATTCTTGACACATCCACGGGAACCTCGTCCCTCCCTTTCTCAGCTTTAAGACAAGCAAAATTGGGGTTAGCATCTCTGGCTCATGATACATGGCGTACCTTAAACCCTCGGGGAAGAGACTATACCTTTTTCTCATCCCCACACCAGCGCTACTCAAGGCTGGATTACATCTTCATTTCCCAGAGAGATCTGTCTTATCTACATGAGGCGACGATTGAAAATATGGTCTTATCAGACCACCACCTTGTTACCTTGACCCTGCAATTCCCGCAGAGGGAGATGTCCGCTAAGATTTGGAGATTGGATGCTTCCCTTCTCACAGATCTGGCAGATGTAGCCACTCTTAAAACAGGCCATTAGTGAATACTTCCAACATAACAACACACCAGATGTGTCCCCCATGACCCAATGGGAGGCACATAAGTGTGTTGTGAGGGGACACTTGCTCTCCATGGCAGCTAAGAGAAAGAGGGAGCACATAGCTCTTATTCAGACCCTAGCAGAAAAGATCTCCAGGTTGGAAGCGCAACACAAAGGTGCACGGGCGCTTGGAGTAGCGACCGAACTGGCAGATACGAGAGCACTCTTACGCGAGGAATTATACAGAAGAGCCCGAAAGTGACACATGCTGTCGCAGAAACTGTTCTATGAGCAAGGGAATAAACCCGGGAGGTTATTAGCGAAATTTACGCAGAAACGCGTGCTCGCCTCCACAATCCATCATGTGAGGGAGAAGCATGGAGGGATCCATACTAAAAATTAGGATATTGCTCGACAGTTCAAGACCTTTTATAGCAAACTATATAATATTAAGGCAAATGAGGAAAGTAGTATCTCGGCGGACACGCGGAAAGACTTGATAAGGGACTTTCTGCATAGTTATTGCCCGCAGGCACTATCCCTGGAAGATAGGCAATCCCTGGATTCCCCGTTGTCGTCTGAAGAATGGGTAGAAGCCTTGAAAACCACAAAACCCTGCAAAAGCCCGGGACCTGATCGATTCACGGCACAATATTACAAATGTTTCACGGATCTTCTAGCGCCAGGTTTCCTTCGAGCCTTCAACTCCCTATCAGATGCCACATGCAACTCTAATACCCTGTTGGAAGCCTATATTTCAGTAATACGCAAGGAGACTAAAGATCCGGCGGATGTAGCGAATTATAGGCCGATCTCGCTCCTAGATGTTGATGTTAAAATCTTTACCAAAATACTCAAGGAGACTAAAGATCCGGCGGATGTAGCGAATTATAGGCCGATCTCGCTCCTAGATGTTGATGTTAAAATCTTTTCCAAAATTCTTGCGAATCGGTTAGCTTATCATATGCCTGTAAGTAACTCTGCCCCGCCTTCTTCTGAATACCCCTGTGTGTCCTTTCCAGTGTCCAGGGGGATCTTGTTGCCATGGCAACTCAATACAAACCCCTTTTACTGAAGCTGTGTTCAGTTATACCAACCCTGATAGGTTAAAGCCTTGTTTGGTGCCCAACTTTTGTGCATGTAGCTCCGTCCTTGGCTACCGTGTGTAGCTACTGTATGGGCAGAGGTCATAACTTTAAGAGGTCTCTGTGCAGATTTAGGCAGTGTCATCTAAGCCGACAAAAATAACTTGATTTCAGAATGCGGACATGTGTGATGTCACCAGTTACTTGTGGCTTCAGGAATGATTAGACTAAATTACTACTTAAGTACAATTGTACTATACTTTCTGCTATTTGCCAATCACTATGAGTCTCACCAGTAGGGATGAGCCGAACACCCCCCAGTTCGGTTCGCACCAGAACTTGCGAACAGGCAATAAATTTGTTCGAACATCCGAACACCGTTAAAGTCTATGGGACTCGAACATGAAAAATCTAAAGTGCTAATTTTAAAGGCTTATATACAAGTTTTTGTCATAAAAAGTGTTTGGGGACCCGGGTCCTGCTCCAGGGGACATGTATCAATGCCAAAAAAAGTTTTCTGAAGGAAAAAAGGTAATTTAAAAGCACTCGCGGCTATAATAAATTGTCGGCTCCCGGCAATACAGAGAAAAGTCATTAATAAAAAAAAAAATGACCCTTCAGGTCTGGTATGGATTTTAAGGGGAACTCCACGCCAAATTTAAAAAAAAATGGCGTGGAGTTCCCCCCAAAAAACCATACCAGACCCTTTATCCGAGCACGCAACCTGGCAGGCTGCAGGAAAAGAGGGGGGGACGAGAGAGCGCCACCCCCCCCTCCTGAACCGTACCAGGCCACATGCCCTCAACATGGGGAGGATGCTTTGGGGGTCTGTGACCCCTCAAAGCACCATATCCCCATGTTGATGGGGACAAGGGCCTCATCCCCACAACCCTTGCCCGGTGGTTGTGGGGGTCTGCGGGTGGCTTATCGGAATCTGGAAGACTCCTTTAACAAAGGGGACCCCCAGATCCCGCCCCCGCCTATGTGAATTGGTAAGGGGTACATTGTACCCCTACCATTTCACAAAGAAAGTATAAAAAAATTGTAAAAAAACACACAGACACCGTTTGGGAAACGCAGGTTTCCGTTGCATCAGAGGGGGGCGGGGTTACCCGCACGTCACTGGGGAAGCCCGGTTTTACCCTTGCGTCAGAGGGGGATGGGGTCACGTGGCGGGTGGCCCCGTCCTCAGCTACATAAGAGACCTGTCAGGCTGCCGGGATTCCCGGGGTGTCTCCGGAGGAGACAGGATGCTTGCTGTTCCTCGCTGCGCTGGACATCATCGTTGGAGCCTGGACCTGGAGAGGAGAGATCATCCATCGCTGGACCCCGGAGAGGAGAGGTCATCCATCGCTGGACCCCAGAGAGGATATCACTCATCGCAGGATACCGAGAGTGGATTACCACCGCTGGAATCTTTTTTTAATTTTTTTTATTTTTAATAAAGGACTTTTCCCAACGGTGTCTGTGTGTTTTTTTACAATTTTTTACACTTTCTTTGTAAAATGGTAGGGGTAAAATGTACCCCTTACCAATTCACATAGGGGGGCCGGGATCTGGGGGTCACCTTTGTTAAAGGGGTCTTCCAGATTCCGATAAGCCCCCCGCCTGCAGACCCCCACAACCACCGGGCAAGGGTTGTGGGGATGAGGCCCTTGTCCCCGTCAGCATGGGGACATGGTGCTTTGAGGGGTCACAGACCCCCAAAGCATCCTCCCCATGTTGAGGGCATGTGGCCTGGTATGGTTCAGGAGGGGGGGCGCTCTCTCGTCCCCCCTCTTTTCCTGTGGCCTGCCAGGTTGCATGCTCGGATAAAGGGTCTGGTATGGATATTTGGGGGGAACCCCACGTAATTTTTTTTTAAATTTGACACAGGGTTCCCCTTAATATCCATACCAGACCTGAAGGGCCTGGTAATTGTATTTGGGGGGACCCACACACACTTTTTTTTTTTTTATCAATGACTTTTCTCTGTATTGCCGGGAGCCGACAATTCATTATAGCCGCAAGTGCTTTTAAATTACTTTTTTCCTTCAAAAATGACACTTTGTGCAGGGACAGTTCTAAGTACGGGAAACAAGCGCTACTTTACAGGCATACTATACACACTACCTAGGTACAAAATTTAAAGGAATATTTCACTTTTATTGTTTCAATTCAAGAATTATTAAAATCACTGCTCCTGAAAAAACTGCTGTTTTGAAAACTTTTTTTTGCATTGATACATGTCCCCTGGGGCAGGACCCGGGTCCCCAAACACTTTTTATGACAATGACTTGCATATAAGCCTTTAAAATTAGCACTTTAGATTTCTCCCATAGACTTTTACAGGGTGTTCCGCGGCTTTTCGAATTTGCCGCGAACACCCCAAATTGTTCTCTGTTCGGCGAACTGGCGAACAGGCAATCGTTCAGTCTAACATGAGTTCGACTCAAACTCGAAGCTCATCCCTAAACATAAACAGTACAAAGCACGCGCATTAATGTGATCACACTTCTTGATGGCCATAAAACAAAAAAAAAATCTTGTTTACACATGGACCCTGCATACACATCCATTCCATCACTCAGACACACCCACATTCATTTAGATTGAATCCCCTAGATTTTGGATAGATCTTTGGTAATTTGCAAAGGAATTGCTAGGCGTTTCTGGCCACTGGGAGAATACAAAGGGAAGCATAAGGAAAAAAAATCAAAAACCTTGGAATACTATACTTTACCTTTTGTTAGGCGCGTATTTATGCATATGTACAGCTTTATATGTACATATACTTTCAGGAACTCACTTACCCTGAAAAAGATAACTTGTAGAAAAACAGTTATTACTCTATCCCCCTTTTTTTTCTTTAACTTATTTTAAGCAAACAATACAACATTCTTACGTGTCAATGACCGTCCCACTTTGATCTAGTGAGACTAAATGCTCTAGACCTCTAAAACATAATTTATATATTGTATGTCATCCCCGGTTTTAGTGTACTGGTTTAATTCCCGATGGACAAATTACTCCCTCCATTTTTCAAATTCAAGGAGTCAATAACGTTTCTTTTAAAAGATTGGAATTCTTTCACAAACTCATCCAGTTCCTGTTTAATTTGCCTAATCTCATACTGTAAAGCCTAATTTTCGGCCTTAATAGTTGAGGAAGGGATGTATGAATTTGTATTTTCATATTTCCTAGGCTTTTCACCCCAGCGAGGTGAGTACACTTCCACGTCCCGCCTCTTTGTTGTATACTGATTTGGTTTTAATATCTTTTCACCAGAAAACAAACAAAACTGGGAAATGTGGCCGAATAAACCACACGTGAAGCATTTTATCTTTTGTAAAGTATTAAAGCGTCTCTTAACAACTGGCGTGGTTTTAGGCTGAGAATATTCAATGGCTAAAACCTGATTAACAACTTTTGCTGTACGAGAAATAGGGGTCCTTTCAAAAGAGCTCCCACCTTTCAAGGA
Source organism: Rana muscosa (assembly GCA_029206835.1). Lineage (NCBI taxonomy): Eukaryota > Metazoa > Chordata > Amphibia > Anura > Ranidae > Rana > Rana muscosa. The sequence continues at coordinate 253,250,541 of CM055117.1, read as the reverse complement.
GTTGTTGGAACCAACACATACTCCAGACAGAGATAATTTCCTGTTGCATCTAGAAATACTCAAACTGGTTGCATTACAATCTATGGTATGTGTAGATTGCACCCACTGTCCTGGGCTGGAAGATGCAGACAATTGTTCACATTTACTGTCTGCAGCCTTCAGCCCTTGATGAAGTCACGTGGCAGTGAGGCAACGCGTCGGGAGGAGCTTAGGTGACGCTGTTTTTACCTGTATGGCGTTTTTTTGCCTTTTTATTTGTCAACTACCGATATTAATAAATGGACCTATGTGACTTTTAACTTACTACACTATGGAGATCCTTTTTTCTGTCTTTTAAATCCTTGGATCCGGAGATACATTTCCCAGGAAATCTGTGGCGAGGTTGGAGGCAGTATTGCAGTGGTGTCCTGTTCAAAACACACCGAGGAGGAAGACGTATTGTCAGGTCACCTACGGCCAGGTGACAGATGCACACCGTAGGGGGACAGGAGTGCACCGCAAGGTAGTGAACCCTATGGCTGACTGCTGCGGATAGGAAACTGGGTGGTTGTGGAAAGCGGGACCAGAGGAGCACAACCGGGATCCTATAGGAAGCTAGAGCCAAGATTCCCCAGGGCGCGGAGTCTAAGACCCAGCAGGTCTTCTCCAGAGCCTCTAGTGGTGAGGATGTTATGCTGCAGGCTGAGTCCAGGTCGCGGCCCCTAGAGTCTCCTAGCTCATGCCCCGTAGGATAAGGGGACAAGAGGGGAAGCAGCAGCACAAGATATAAGAGTAACGAATAACAAGCTGAAAGTCAAGGGCCACAAGCAGACAAGGATAACGAAAGACAAGCCGAAGGTCAAGGGTCACGAGCAGACAGGGATAGTCGGGGACAAGCCAATAACGTAACAGAGAGACAGACGTAGCACACGGCAGGCAGGAACCCAAAAACACAATGCCTAACAAACACGTTGATCAGCAAAGCAGGCTTGCAGTGCACAGGTTAATATAGTGTTCTGTGATAGGGCCTGGGTGGAGTCTGGCTGGGAGGAGATTATAAAGGAAGCCAGGTGAATGGGGTCTGGTCTGTAAGATGAACACAAGAGGAGGAAAGGTAAGATGGCAGACAGACATTAATGCATATCCATGACACGTATTCACCGTTGGTTGGCCATTAGCATTCAATGCACCATTAGACCCAGTGGGGTCTATTTATAAGGTAAGCGGCCATCACCACAGGGGGAGGATATGAGGAATCTGACGTTTTTATCTACATATTTTCCAGACTTGGACTCCCTTGACCGTCCCTTTCCTCCGCTCTGTTATTTTGCTCATCCATGAAATTATCCTGTTGTGACAAAGACTGAGTTGCTCCCTGGATGCTCAGAGATTTTTGTTTTTTCTGTGGATGCACAAAATATAGCACTTTCTCACTTGGACTTGGTTTTAGTTTAGTATACATTTTACCTGAATAGACTTTATATTATTAACTATACACTGTTGTGATGCACGTTATCATTATTATTAATATGAGATTCATTTGCACTAACTTTATTCACATAGCACTTTGTTAAATAGTAATTAGCGCTACTTCATTATATTTAAAACATTTTCTGGGTGCTGGATACATTACAGAAGTCAGCTGCTGTTTATGCCCTCATTATACCATTTTATTTTTAGTATTATATATTTTGTTTGAACACTTTTGGTAGCGCATTAGTACTTTTGTTTACACACAATTGTTCACATTTACTGTCTGCAGCCTTCAGCCCCTGTATCAGCTGATCAACCTCTCCCTGCTCGTTTTGGTTGTGCATTGTTGGCTGCTGGTGGCTAGCATTCATATTTGTCATAGGAACTCTTAAGCCCTGTACACATGATCGGTTTTACCGATGAAAACAGTCCGATGGACTTTTTTCATCGGACAAACCGATCGTGTATGGGCCCCATCTGTCTTTTTTCCATCGGTGTTAAAAAATAGAACATGTTTTAAATTTATCCGATGGAAAAAAAAACGATAGAGAATTACTATCATCTGTGGGGAACTCCATTGGATAAAAAACCCACGCATGCTCAGAATCAAGTTGACGCATGCTCAGAGGCATAGAACTTCACTTTTCTTGGCTCGACTGAGTGTTTTACATCACGGTGTTTGGGACGATCGGTTTTTGGACCGATGGTGTGTAGGCAAGACTGATGGAAGTCAGCTTCATCGGATTTCCGATGGAAAAATCCATCGGTTTAAAATCCATAGGAAATCCGATCGTGTGTACAGGGCTTTAGAGTACTGATATTCCATTTGGCTATTTCTAGATCTTCCTTGAGAGAAATGGTCTGCAATAATAACGACCTATAATTGTTAGCTAACCAAAAGGCCGCAAAAATTAGTGAAGTCTTACCCTCACGTTTGCTGTATTTTTTCTTGGGCATGGTGCCATGGGCTTTTGGATTCCTCCATTGCTCTTATTATCTCAGCGCTATTTTTAACTTTAGCAATCCTTGCCATCAATTTTTACATGATGTACAAGTTCAGTGATGATACAATAATACACCACAGAACAGACTTGACACAGTAGTCTAGCACTTAGAATATGCACCAGAGTGGAGATACAAGCCTTAAAATAACACTACTATCTTCACAGAATGAAGTCTAAACCCAAAAACAAAAGTGCCGAGATCCGCACACAAGGAACCATAGATATTCCTCTAGGTAGACCATTAGAAATGTAAACACAGCTCTGATTACACCAATATTTGTAACACTCAATTCAGTAAAAAAAACTGAACTAAGAAAAAAAAAATTCAAGGTATAATGTACTATGTTCAATGCACCTTATTTTACACTAATAATAATCTTTCTCAGATATTAGCTTCAGTAGTAAAACTTCCACAGTTTTGTACTTTAACTGACACCAATGAGAATATTACTGCTTGTAAATTCCCACAGTTAAAAACAAAACAAAAAAAAAATCTTTTATAGGTTATTTTTAATGTCCTAAAATATTTTCGATGTTAGTGGACATACAATTTAAATAACAACCAGAACCCTATTAAACCTGTTTCAACCTACACACAACAGAAAACACGCATTTTTCTGTGTTTTAAAAATAAAGCATAAAACTAAGCCAGGGACCAAAAAAAATATTAAAAAAATTAATAATTAAAAAAAAAAATTCCACAAAACCAAGGACCACCCTATTTCATTGTCCTTTCCAATAAAACAACAACAAAAAATCAAAACAAAAATTTTCCCGCTTTGTAAAAAATGTTTTTTTTCCCCACAAAACCAAGGACCACTATTTCAGTGTCCTTTCCAATAAAACAACAACAACAAAAATCAAAACAAAAATGTTCCCGCGCTGTACCTCCTCCCCATTACATTTACCGATTATAATGGTATATCCAAAGTACTTTTTTCAACTATATTTACGGGATATAAAAAAAATGTGGTGTATCCTCCCTCCTATTTAGAGTTAATCTAATAACCACTAATAAAACGAAAACATTTACCTATATTTTTCCCTAGATAGATTTGCTGTGACCTCCAAACTACTGGACAAACTGACTCAGTTTAAATTCCCCCTAATAACCTTAATCTCTAATACACAAATTGTGTTATTATATTAAATACTTTCAGTCCTGTACTTATTTTTGTGGTCGCCACTGTTGCCCTTTAAAATCTATATTTAAGATTTAATATCTCATAGATATGATATGTGTTAAACAAGAGTTCTTTTGACCAGAAGTGAAAGCTTCAACATAAAAAACATTTATTAGAGAATTGTTAAAGTCTAATCTAATACACATAAACTATCTATAGTCTTAAACAAGCAGGAACTAGTAGGTTAAAATACAAACATTTACATGGAGGAATACAGAGCATATTCCTCTAAAACATTAAAGTACATGTAAGACAGACCTTTCCCATAGTTACCCTTTTAACCATCCTTCAGGCGGCCCTTCCAAAAAAGAGAGCTCCCTCTCCCATCTGCTTCTGAGTATATCCCTCTATCCTGATGGATCATGATTGGAGGGCTTGCTACCTAAGTCAGCCCCCTTTCATGCAAATCCTGGTAACTATATCTGGGCAGGAGATTTAATTGAATTTTCCCAGGAAGTTAGGTATTGATTACAGGTGGGGCTCCCTTCATTGCATATCCCAGCATGATATTCATTGAAGGGAGCAGGTGTAAAACAATGGAATTGTCTCTCCAAGCTTGGGCTCCACAATGTCTGCTTTTTAACAAAAGGCTTCTGTGAAGCCTTTTTGCCTGGCTTTTATAGATGCAAGCTAATTGAAATATATTCATAAATACAATATTTTACAGCTATTAATGGAGATTTTACATGAACCCATAAGGCAACAATGGTAAAAAACATTGAGACTTTACAATTACTTTAATTACAATCACATAATTAAATGTACTTTATTAGTACTCCCATAATGTTCTACAATACACAGATAAAATATACTCCCATCTATTAGACCTCAAGTACTGTACTCCCCTATGCAGATTTAAACATTCTTAAGTCAGCAATACTTCTTCTTTTCAGAATACTGATGATGCTCTTACAGGTTGTGGGGGAACAGTACTTTTCCGTGCAGTGTTTCTCAGAGTAAATATTTTTTCTTTAGAAGTACAGGGAATATCTTTGAATAGGTATAGTGCCATATTAATATACAGTACCATATTATCATGACATTTTCCAACATAAACTTCATACATTTATGCAATTGCAATGAATCATAAAGACCACACTTAAATAGCTCTATTTTGGTATGATCTCATACCCAGGCATGTAAGTGTGGTCTTTATGATTAACTGCAGTTGTATAGATGTATGAGGTTTATGTCTGAAATTGTCATGGCAATAGTGTATTTATGTATTAATATGATACTATACTTATTCATAGATGTTCCCTTTACTTCTGAGGAATCAGATTTATTCCAGAGAAACATGTCAAGAATAAGTACCGTCCCCCACTATCCTTGTGATCATCAGCAGTATATTGGAAGTAAGAAGCAATGCTGTCCTCAGAACATATTAATCCTCACAGAGGAGTGGTTGAGGGTACTAATAGATAAGAGTATTTTTTATCTGTATATTGTATAACATGATAGGATTACTGTTATATTATATGTTATTATGTGATTGTAATAAATACATGTAAACATTTTCATTAAGTGACACCTTTAAAGTCCCATATTGTACTGGAGTGTATTTGAATCCTAAACATAGTAACTTCCTTCAAATAAAGTCATAAATATGGATCCTTCCCAAGCCAGTGCCACTAATATAAAAATAAACGGTTTGTTTCTAAATCCCTTTGTACAGAGTTAAACTCATACTTCTCAACATTCAGCTGTTTTAACACCAAGTGTAAGCAAACACATGATACCTTGCAGAGACCTAAATAAGAAGGCATGGCCATACCAGATATATATCTCTAATCCTTAGCATGCCAGTCAAAGCATCTAAATAACTGGTGTTCACCCATAACCCCACAATCAGAATACTTAATGATGATACTACACATAGATCCACATCTCATACTGTATACTTTGAGGCTCTCAACAGCCCCTACGCTGTGTTCATATACCCATTTTGAGATTTGCTACATTGTTATGAAGGGAGGGTTAAGAAGTTTTCCTTATATTCAAATCTGGCAATGGCCTTGTGGAATGACTTTATCCTTCCACAATTCAAAAAGATTCATTAACGCGGTAGCTTAGGGGTGTGGAGATCCCTGATGTCTACTATAATGGAACATGCTTCTTATATGGGTATCTACAACTGAGGCATGTTTTAAATACCTAGTACAGGAATCAGGATGTTTGTACAGTGGAACCTCGGATTGCGAGTAACGCGGTTAATGAGCGTTTCACAATACTAACACTGTATTGTAAAAAATCCTAACTCGGATTGCGAGTGTTGTCTGGCAAAATGAGCAGGATTCAAGCCAAAGCGGTCTGCAGTACCGCATTTGGCCTGAGGTGGGGGGGCACCGGAGCCAAACAGAGCCAAACAGCGCCGATCGGAGCCATTCGGAGCCATTTGAAAATGCTCGGAAAGATTGGAAAATACTCCGTTCCCGAGCCTTTCCGAGGTTTGCCGAGGCCTGCCGAGCTGTCCTCAGGCCTTTCCGTGTATTTCCGAGTCTCTCCAGTGCCCCCCCACCTCTGGCCACATGCGGTATTGTCTGCCATTGAAGTCAATGCGGAACAAATTATTTTTGTTTCCATTGACTTCAATGGGAAAACTCGCTTTGATATGTGAGTACTTTGGATTACGAGCATTCTCCTGGAACGGATTATGCTCGTAATCCGAGGTTCCACTGCATCTCAAATTATCTCCTGATTGAAATAATTAATCCTCAGGGCTCTAAATGCTTGATACCCACACTGTATTCTTATTTGCTACATACAAAGTAGGATAAGACACCCCTAGTGGTGAGATCAAAATGGTTGATATTCAGTGACGTTTAGATGGACATTTGTTTCTCACATTTGTCGGTATCACCAACTGTCAATAACAAACTCATCCAACTATGGGATTGATTTACTTAGACTCGAGAGTGCAAAATCTGGTTCAGCTGTGCATGGTAGCCAATCAGTTTCTAACTTCAGCTTATTTAATTAAGCTTTGACAAAAAAAAAAACTGCAAGATTGATTTCTATGCAGTGCTGTACCAGATTTTGCCCTCTCCATTTTTGTAAATCAACTCCTATATGTTATCTATCATACCTACTTTACTCCAATGAGACAGCAAAAGATTGGTTGTTTACCCTATACAGACTGAATTTAGGCCTGTCCCTGCTAAACATTTCTGTTTTTATCCATCTATGGCCAGCTTAAAGTGGTTTTAAAGGCTTTTTATGCATAAAGGTAAAAAACCTTCTGGGTGCATCTCCCCCCTCAGCCCCCTTATACTTACCTGAGCCCTATCCAATTCAACATTGTGCATGAGAGTTTCTGCTCTCACTGGATTCTCTCTCCTCTTTGGCTCACACATCAGCGGGAGCCATTGGCTCTTGCTGCTGTCAATCACAGCCAATGAGGAGAGAGTGGGGGGCAGAGCGGAACCACACTCTGTGTTTGAATGGACAATGTCCATTCACAGGAGCATAACTAGGGAGCCCTTATAGCAAGAGGCAGGATCACTGGCAGGGGACCCAAAAAGGATCAGGGCTTCTCTGTGTAAAACGATTGCACAGAGCAGGTAAGTGTAACATGTTTTTTTTTTTATTATTTAATTTAGCCTTTAGAATCACTTTAAGCCTTCAAAACTCATTGTAAGATTTCCCTCTCTGTCATTAAAGGGTGCAGATGTGACAATTGCATCCGGAAAATGTTGTGTGTGTGTGTGTGTGCAGTGGGGGTGGGGTGGGATGCAGAGCATAATATATGAGGAAGAAGAGGATCTCAGGCCTTTTGCTGGTGACTTGTCTCATTAAGATGCTGCTTCCATGGTGGAGTCATGTGTTTTCTCATGCATGTTGTATTGAAAGGACTGGTAATTTTACCATGGCCGATACACTGAAGACAGAGGCTGCAGTCCACAATGATGCTGTCAGCAGCAGAAGATATGGTAAAACAGGGCAATACTGTAGAGCTCTATGGACAGCATTATCTGTCATGGACCTCAGGCTGCATGTGGTGATAATATATCATTTTTTTCCGACCGTATTTACATGTTTATTTCACATGCAGCCTAAGAGCCCATTCACACAGGGACAACTTTGGATCCGACTTCAAGTCGCCCCAAGTCGCCCCAAGTCGCCTCAAGTCACGCTGCATGAGAAAATCAATGTAAGTGAATGGAGCGTCTTAATGCACACTACTGCAGTCTCTCCGACTTCAGAAAAGGTTCCTGTACTACTTCAATCCGACTTCTAGGTGACTTGTAGGCAACTTGTACCCATTGATTTCAATGGAAGTCACCTCAGAAGTCGGATCACTGTGTTAACAGAAGCAACAATACAAGAAGAGAACATACATTTCTCAGGCACACCCCTCCCCCAGAGCTGATTCTTGTTTGATTGGCCACTGGAAAGCCTCCTGTCCTGGAGGCAACTTGAAGTTACCTTGTAAGTTGCCTCATGTCACGCTGTGATTCATACTCAAGTCATGTCCAAGTTGCCTCCCAAAGTCACGCTGGAAGTCCTGTTGCCCCTGGGTGAATGGAGTCTTATGTCTTTGGTCTTTTTGTTTCGGTTGTGCTATATATTCCCTCCTCTTTTTTCTTTTGATCATGGAGAACATTATACCTTGGATGATTTCCCTATGGTTACTTACTATATATATATTGATGAATGATTTTATTATGGGGAAACATAATGTCCATATTTATGCGCATATATCAAGGTATAATGGAATTTAGGAAACACGGATCAATTTTAATCAATGATAGTGATTATAATGTTTTTATGGTTAGTGTTCTTTAGTTTAACATGTTATCTCTCTACAGCACACAGTTTTTCATTGTTTTGTCTATATATTCATATATGCGATGTGTGTATGTATACTTTCTATATGGGTTTCTCTTCTTATGTTTCTTAAGTGAATCACATGCAACAGGAAGTCTGCAAATTAATGATCTGTGTCACCTGCCATAGAATTAGGTGAGGCTATATAAGGATGATCATGCCGATATTTCTGTGTAATGATTAAGCGCACCTGAAGCGTGTGAAACGTGTCTACCAGCTCTCTGTTTTTGTCAACACTTGGGATGTTCTAATAAAGAATTGAGATCGATTACGGAGTGCAGACATTTCTTCTACTTTGACAGCATGGCCTGTACTTGTGGGGCAGTGCCACCAGTTGGATTATGACGCCTGCTCCCTTCAGTGTTCTGCGAGCTGCCTATGCCCCTGTATAAAATCCTCCATCACTGCTGTTCTGTCCAATCAGTGGCTTACTCATATGGTCTGCCACCTCATCTTTGACCACCTCTTAATTCCTGAAGCCCACTGTTATACGCTAGTGGGATTGTGGACCCTGTGGGCTATCTGCACCATTGGTGGATGTGTTAGCTCTTAAAAGGGCTGAGGTGAGAAATCTAAGGAGCTTCCTGGTATTCACCAGTGCACCCTGCAAGGAGTGATGTAAATAAAAAGTTTAATTGCACTAGGGTTGTGTGCTCTCTCCTTTTGTTTATGTTTAGTAGTTAAAACATGGCAAGGGTTCTAACCCTTTCCCACTTTCTCCTAAAAAATTTAGGGAGATTAACATCATCTCCCTTAAGCTTTAAACTTATCAACAGAACTGGCACAAGGTAAAATGTGTTGTTTATACTGTAATACACGTGGCAGTTATATAATCTCTAATAGATCCAGAATTTTTTTAATGTAGAAAGTCTTCACTTTAAGCAGATTTACAGTAAATATTAATTTGCAAAATTTAAGTGGTTGTAACCCTAAATAAAACAAAATAAAAAAACCCTGATCCTTTAAAGCAGTATACACAGCATAGTGTTTGTGCTGTGTCATTTGTCCCTCTCTATGTTCTAAAAAATCTGGTTGATCCTGCCTGTCCCTGTGTCCCCCTATGTAGACTTACATAGGTAATCATGGCTGCTTATCCATTATACTGTCAGAAACATTGACGTATCTCAGCATAGTGCCTACAAATATGTCAGAATGTTTATACTGAAATATTAAAATATTATTGTATTTATGGAAATAGGCAAATCTTAATTTTGGACGATTTCCAAATCCTACAATATCAAACAAGAAATTCTAAGTTCTTTATATCCGTGCTAGTTTGAAGACAAGTAACACAAATGAATATTGCTTAAAATATTATATATATTTATTAACTAAAGTACAGTGCAAATTAAAATCAGGTATAAGTCGTGATAAAACAAATGAATGGATATACTTCTACAATCAGAGATAAATGATTAATGTTCAGATAATATTTACATACATTTCTATGCAAGCTCTATATGACCAGGTATATTCAGAGTTCAATACTTAAATGATACTTGTACATTTAAAACTTGGTAACTCTTGTGAAATGTCTTCCGTGACTTCACGGCTTTAGGTAAACACTGTTGTTTACATTGACACTATGTTATCTTTCACTAAACAAACAGATCTCCTGATTACACTTCTTAAACGTGTCCAGACCAAGTGTCATATAAGGAACACAGCTTGACAATACAATCAAGGCTTATGTTAAATTTAGAAAGAATCTATTTTTACACATACTTCACACCAAAACCATTGTACTACTTAGCTCTAGCTTTATAAAGACAACCAAATTAGGGCATGTGTCTTAATATTTGGAATATAGTTACTTTATACTGCAGTCAAAAATAACCATATCTTCAACACTAGGCTATATATATTTAAATGGTTTTAGTTATGTGTATGCAAAAACAATTCCATTACCAAAACAGGTAAAAAAATAAATAAATACGTTACCAGGTTAAAGTTCTATCTGTTTGAGAAGCTTCCCGTAAGGTAATGATGAGTCCCATTAGGACTCCTCTTCTAACCCCTACATGTTTGCGTGAAAGCTCTCCTCCTTCCAGCTTCCTTCAGAGATCCTTTCAGCGAGAGAGTTCTCCCAAGCTTCCCTATATGTAGAGCGACCTGTTCCCTCAGAGAGATCTCTTCAGCGAGCGTCTTCCTTAGAGAGATCCACCCTCCTCCTCACTAAACTCTTCCTACTTTTATCTTACCCGAAAAAGTGTGTGTGTGTGTTACATTACTACGTAATTGACGAGTCAAATGACAATGTTTTTGGAAGGTTGTCTTAGCAACCAAGTATGCGGCCATCTTGAACAATGTCATTTTTAACCTGTAGGGGCAGTGGTGTATAAGGAATAATTCCTAATGTTAGGGTCACCAAGGCCTAATACAATTTATGACCCCCTTTGACCAAGGCTTAGAAAAACACATTTAATTGTCTAAGGGTGTCAAACACATGTCAAGTATCCCAGCCATCTCGGCGAATGGCTCAGAGTAATATCTTGGAAAAATCTACCCACAACTCAGCTAATGGATTGTTAACATTCCTCGAAGCTAAAGTCATTCAAAACACAACCCTTAACTTACATTTTACAAATACAGCTCCTAATGTCCTTCACAGTTAGGATCTCACCTCATAAGATATTATATGTGTAACTTCCTAATATATAAACCCATTTATGCATATATATGGATTACTAGAACAGATACTTTGTGAAGATACTTAAAAGAAATATATATTTAAGATATACAATACCACAGGAATTGTGAATAAGCCCTATGATCTCGTTATACAGAGACGATACTACACAGTTTGTGTTAGCCCGTACCAACACCCCCCTTATCTCTAAGTGTCAAACCTTTGAGTTACAACCTGGGGAAACTGGTACAGCCAGACCCCTTAGTGAGACATAGGAACAAGGCCTATTCATGCCTATGAATCTAATTTAAACTTTTAAAGATAGTGAATTTGGGTTTAACCTCTTAGAGAGAAAATAGGAACCAACGTGGCTTTAGTATTGTTCATAGCAAATCATTCGTTATGAATAGGGTTGAGCGAACCCGAACTGTAAAGTTCGGGTCCGTACCGAACTTTAGCTTTTTCCCGAACCCGAACTTGGACTTTGCGCGAAAGTCCGGGTTCGGGTTCGGCACTCTAATGGCGCAGTTAGAAATGCTTCAGGGGCCAGCCAATCACCTTTTGATTAGCTGGCGTGCCCTTAGAAGCCATCATAGCCATGCCTACTAATGGCATGGCTGTGATTGGTCAGTGCAACATGTGACCCAGCTTCTATATAAGCTAGAGGCACACAGCACACACGTCACTCTGCTTCAGAATAGATAGGGAGAGGATCTTGTCTGCTGCTGCTGCTTTTAGGGAGAGATTGAAAAATACATGAGTTAGTCCTGATTCTGGAATCTGAGGGAAAAGATAGAGAGACAGTGTAGTGTAGGGCCAGGTTCCTGTTGGTGCTTTCAGGGAGAGAGATATATTATATAGGAATAGGAGTCCAGATTCAGAGATATAACTCAGCGATCTGCATAGGTTTACCTGTTTGTGTTGCAGTGCAGTCTTTTTACACTGCTATGAGCCCAGTGTCAGAGAAAATCTACCTTTTATCTGCAAGCTCAGTGCACCAGCACTGCATATATTACGTTGAGATATACACCGTTTCCATACTGTGGGTGTATTCTGCTCTTGGAAAAAGATCCATTTAGGGCAACAAAAAAAAAAGGCACTTTATTGTGCTCTTTTCCAAACGACCCATTAAGGGCAAAAAAAAATAAATTGCATTTTATTTTGCTCGTGCAAAAAAAGACCCGTTTAGGGCAAAAAATAAAATAAAAAAATTTGCACTTTAATGTACGCTTGCAAAAAGACCCATTTAGGGCCACAAAAAATATTTTGCAGTGTGTTATACATATGTGGAGGCGTGTGAAATAAACCATTTCTATATATTTGTCTTCTACTGTGCTATACTAAAAAAACAACATTTTTTTTGAATAGCATTTTCTGCAGTTCTGTAGCTGTGCGATTCAGCGGTTACGTACTGTGGGTGTGTTGTGGTCTTCCAAAAAACGCCATTTAGGGCCACTAAAAATATTTTGCAGTGTGTTATACATATGTGGAGGCGTGTGAAATAAACCATTTCTATATATTTGTCTTCTACTGTGCTATACTAAAAAAACAACATTTTTTTTGAATAGCATTTTCTGCAGTTCTGTAGCTGTGCGATTCAGCAGTTACGTACTGTGGGTGTGTTGTGGTCTTCCAAAAAACGCCATTTTGGGCCACAAAAAATATTTTGCAGTGTGTTATACATATGTGGAGGCGTGTGAAATAAACCATTTCTATATAGTTTTCTTCTACTGTGCTATACTAAAAAAACAACATTTTTTTTGAATAGCATTTTCTGCACTTCTGTAGCTGTGCGATTCAGCGGTTACGTACTGTGGGTGTGTTCTGCTCTTCCAAAAACACCCATTTAGGGCAAGATCCTAAATTTGGAAAATATGAGGAGAAGGTCAAAGGGACGTGGTGGCCCCGGTCGTGGTGCTGCTGGTGGAGCTCCTGTTGCAGGGAGAGGACATGATGGATCTGTGCCAGATACACGCACAAGTGAAACACCTTCCTCAGGTGCGAGTAGGCGACCGAGCCTGCGGCGGTATTTTGTCGCCTTCCTAATGAGGCTGTAAGAATGTTTAGGCCAGGACAAGTACAGGCGATAGTAGATTGGGTTGCTGACAGTGCCTCGGGTTCCTTCACATTGTCTCCCACCCACTCTTCTGATGAAAGATCAGAGTTGGCACCTGAAACCCATGTCCATCAGTCTTTCACCTCACCCCCTTGCAAATCAGCCAAGCAGTCTGAGCCCCAAATCATGCAGCAGTCTCTTCTGCTTTTCGATGACTCTGTTAGCAGGGTTTCCCAGGGCCATCCACCTAGCCCTGCCCCAGAAGTGGAAGAGATTGAGTGCACCGATGCCCAACCACTTATGTTTCATGATGAGTACATGGGAGGACCATCGCAGCACGTCTCGGATGATGACGAAACACAGGTGCCAACTGCTGCTGCTTTCGCAATTGTGCAGACAGACAAGGAGGGCAGGGGTGAAGACTGGGTGGAAGATGATGTGGAGGACGATGAGGTCCTCGACCCCACATGGAATCAACGTTATGCAGGTGACCAGTGTAGTTTGGAGGAAGAGGCGGTGGTCGCACAGAGCCACCAGCACAGCAGAAGAGGGAGCAGGGTGCAAAAGCGGAGCGTCCGTCCCCTAGACAGTATGTCTGCTACTGCCCAACGCAGCAAGGGACCGAGCACACCAAAGCCAGGTCCAAGGAGTTCCCTAGCGTGGCAGTTCTTCACACAATGTGCTGATGACAAGACACGAGTGGTTTGCACGCTGTGCAATCAGAGCCTGAAGCGAGGCATAAACGTTCTCAACCTGAGCACAACCTGCATGACCAGGCATCTAAGTGCAAAGCACGAGCTGCAGTGGAGTAGACACCTCAAAAACCAAGAAAGGTCTCTGGCTCCTCCTGCTTCCTCTTCTGCTGCAGTCTCGGCCTCTTCATCCACCTCTGTAGTGACAGTGGCACCTGCCACCCCGCAAACAGAGGATCTGCCAGCAACACTACCACCTGGGTCACCAACCATCTCCACAATGTCCCATGGAAGCGTTCAGCTCTCTATCTCCCAAACATTGGAGCGGAAGAGGAAGTATCCCCCTAGCCACCCGCGATCCCTGGCCCTGAATGCCAGCATTTCAAAACTCCTGGCCTTTGAAATGCTGTCATTCCGTCTGGTGGAGACGCAGAGTTTTAAAAGCCTGATGGCATTGGCTGTCCCACAGTACGTCGTACCCAGCCACCACTACTTTTCCAGGCGAGCCATCCCTTCCCTGCACAACCAAGTGGGGGACAAAATCAGGTGTGCACTGCGCAACGCCATCTGTGGCAAGGTCCACCTAACTACGGATGCATGGACCAGTAAGCACGGGCAGGGACGTTATATCTCCCTAACAGCACACTGGGTAAATGCAGTGGCGGCTGGGCCTGAGGCAGATAGCAGTTTGGCGCATGTCCTTCCACCACCGAGGATTGCAGGGCGCTTCAGTTTGCCTCCTGTTGCTAACTCCTCCTACTCCGCTTCCTCATCCTCTACCGCCTCCTCATCCGGTCAGTGTAACACCTTCACCACCAACTTCAGCACAGTCAGGGGTAAACGACAGCAGGCAGTTTTAAAACTTTCCTGTTTGGGGGAAAAACCCCACACCGCGCAGGAGTTGTGGAGGGACATGGAACAACAGACCAATGAGTGGTTGCTGTCAGTGAGCCTCAAGCCCAGCCTGGTGGTGTGTGATAATGGGCGAAATCTCATAGCAGCTCTGGGCCTAGCCGGTTTGACACACATCCCTTGCCTGGTGCATGTGCTGAACTTGGTGGTCCAGAGGTTCCTTAAAAATTACCCCAATATGCCAGAGCTGCTGCAGAAAGTGCGGGCTGTGTGTGCGCACTTTCGGCGTTCTCACCCTGCTGCTGCTCACCTGTCAGCGCTGCAGCGTAACTTCGGCCTTCCCGCTCACCGCCTCATATGTGACGTGCCCACAAGGTGGAACTGCACCTTGCACATGCTGGTCAGACTGTGCGAGCAGCAGCAGGCGATAGTGGAGTTTCAGCTGCAGCAATCACGCGTGAGTCGCTCTGCGGAACAGTACCACTTCACCACCAATAACTGGGCCTCCATGCGAGACCTGTGTGCCTTGTTGCGCTGTTTCGAGTACTCCACCAACATGTCCAGTGCCAATGACGCCGTTCTCAGCGTTACTATCCCAGTTCTATGCCTCCTTGAAAAAACGCTTCGGGCGATGATGGAAGAGGATGTGGCACAGGAGGATGAGGAGGAGGAGGAAGCGGGATCATTTCAAAGGCTTTCAGGGCAGTCTTTCACAAGTGGCTACGAGGGTGGGTTCCTGCACCAACAAACGCCAGGTACACAATTGTCCGGCAGAAAGGGCACAGTTCTGGAGGATGACGAGGTGGAGGAGGAGATGGAGGAGGAGGAGGAGAAGGAGGAGGAGGAGCCATTTTCACAGCAGGGTGGCACCCAGACCAGCTCGTGGCCATCACTGGTGCGTGGCTGGGGGGATACAGAGGACACAGACGATACACCTCCTACAGAGGACAGCTTTTCTTTGCCTCTGGGCAGCCTGGCACACATGAGCGATTACATGCTGCAGTGTTTCCGCAATGACCGCCGAGTTGCCCACATTTTAACTGGTGCTGATTACTGGGTGGCCACCCTGCTGGATCCCCGTTACAAGGACAACGTACCGTCCTTAATTCCCTCACTGGAGCGGGATCGTAAGATGCACGAGTACAAGCGCACGCTGGTAGATGGCTGCTGGTGGCATTCCCACCTGACAGCGGGCATACGGTGGAAGCACAAGGCGAAGGCAGAGGAGGAGGAAGAGGTCGCCAACGCAGCCGGGGCACCGGCAGCACCTCAGAAGGCAGGGTTAGCATGGCTGAAATGTGGAAAAGCTTTGTCAGCACGCCACAACAACCAGCACCACCAGCTGAGATGGAACGTCTTAGCAGGAGGCAGCATTTCACCAACATGGTTGAGCAGTATGTGTCCACAGGCCTACACGTACTGGATGACGGGTCTGCCCCCTTTAACTTCTGGGTCTCCAAATTGGGCACATGGCCTGAGCTTGCCCTTTATGCCTTGGAGGTGCTGGCCTGCCCTGCAGCCAGTGTATTATCTGAACGTGTATTTAGCACGGCAGGGGGCGTTATCACAGACAAGCGCAGCCGCCTGTCCAGAGCCAATGTGGACAAGCTCACGTTCATTAAAATGAACCAGGCATGGATCCCACAGGACTTGTCAGTACCTTCTGCAGAATAGACATGTATACCGGTGTTGTGACAAAAACTGTCCGGCCATCGGATTGTGTCCAGCCCATACTGCGAAGGCGCAGCGCTTGCGCAGTACAGGGGACAAGGAGATTCACAAAATCTCCGAAGATGAACGGCGCCTGCGCTGTGAGTGCAGGTTCAAGCCCCACCATCCAAGTGGACATACGGTAGCACATAGTAACAGGGCCCCTCACGGGCTCGGTTCGATCGCCACGCTTCGGGCACGGCCTCACTTGGCTCGGCTTGAACCACGGATGGTGTGGCCTTCACCTGAACTCACCACGCAGGCGTCGTTCGTCTTGGGAGATTTTCGAAATCCCCTTGTCCTACATACTGAGCAAGCGCAGTACAGGGTGGACACTATTTGACGGGGGGACAGAATTCGACACATCACCGGCCTTACCCAGCCATTGTTGTATTTTTGAACCAGTGTTGGCTACCTCGTCCTCCTCCACCGCCGCTTCCACCTACACAGCCACATCAACCGCCACCTCAACCTCCTACTCCATATGGACCTCATCCTCCTAGGTCAAGATTATAATTTTTATTTTATTTTTTTGTAGCGCACAGATCCTTTCCCCCTTACCTGCCTTTATGTTGTTGGCTCCTCGCAGGAGGGAGAAAGGCACACCGCACTAACAGCCCGTACCCTCCTATATAAAGAGGTTGAGCGGTGTCCACAGCCGGAGTCAAAACTCCTCCAGAGGATGATTCTCACCTCTACTGTAGGTAGAGGCAAGTCCTTTAATTCCCAGTAAAATCAATGTCCACACCAGCTGAAATTACAACTCTTATTCTCTCATTGGTAAATAAACTCTACTCGGATAGAAAAGGTTAGAGCAAAGAAACAGGACAGCTTAAGGTGTGGAGGAGGTCCAGGCACAAACGTAGCACATTCACTTCACTGCTTAGGTTTCTCAAACAGTTTTAGGCACACGGTCTCTGCCACAGACCTTGAGGTTGGTCTCTGCCACAGACCGGGTGTACAAGGCCCCTGCCACGGACCTGGAGAACTTTGGTCTCTGCCACAGACCAGGGTGTATAAGGCCCCTGCCACGGGCCGGGTGAATAAGGCCTCTGATACAGTCAAGATGACCTTGAGCTTCTCCTTCTACGAACCTAGCCCATATCAAGGGGAAGACATCTCTCCAGCGAGTCAACAGACCCTTCCTTCATCGGTCCATCAGAATGATCCTCCCTTCCCTGGAACATGGTCCCCTACACAAGGCGGCACCCTAAGACTCCTCGACCCTTAGCGGACTCCAGACGAAGGCTCTGGACTCCAGGCTTTACTCCCGCACCTAGGCCTCCATACCCAGGGCAGCAGGAACTCCAGGATAGTACCTCACCCCTGGCTAAAGGTACCCGAGATGGAACAGGAACACATGCACCCAGGCCGAAGGCACCTGGGCGTGGACCCCACTGGACATCAGCCCCCAGGCCAAAGGTCTGCCCCTTTTATATGCTCTCCCGGCATGCACAGCAGGTTTCCCGCCCCGCTGTACTACTGCCAAGAGAGGACACAAAAGGCACAGCACTGTATCGGCGGTTCAACCCTAGCCTACCATGGCAGCGCCACCTGTAGGCCGCAGGGAACTGCACACCAATACTGTCCCCCGAGGACAAAATGGTCCATGAATCCTACAGAATTAGGGTGTTTGAGCCTATTTACCACTCAAACACTTCCCTTAAATTTAGCACCCCGCTACATTTTTATTTCAAAGTATTTTATTTTCCCACTAGCTTATCCATTAAATTGAATAATTTATTCCAGAAAGGGCATAATCTGGGTCATTCCCACCATATGTGTGGCATCGTGCCGTTGAGTTTCTGAGGTTCTTAATGACTTCCCGTACCTCTTCTGCTGAAAAGTGGGCCTCCAGCATATTTTTTTTATGTTATTTTAAGTTATTTCCCTATCCACATTTGTTTGCAGAGCACTTGCCATGCTCTTAACAACATTTTGCTGCCATTTGCAGCCCCCTAGCCCTTTCCATTACTTTTTTAGAGCCTTTTTAGTCCTTAGTAGTCCGGGTCCCCATTGACTTCAATGGGGTTCGGGTTCGGGTTCGGGTTAAAGTTCGGTCCCGAACCCGAACTTTTTTCCGAAGTTCGGCCGAACCCGTCGAACCCGAACATCCAGGTGTCCGCTCAACTCTAGTTATGAACTTAAACTTTAGAGACAAAATGGCTGTCCTTTCGTTCATAATATACATGAATATAAACAATATGAAAGATACATAATATGCATAATATAAAGGACTATATGTAATTCTTTTAACCCCAAATGTTCTGACAATACCGTGGTCAGTTTACCTGCCTGTCAGCTCAGTCTGCGTGTCTGCCGTCTCCTCCCCACCCCTCCCCTCTCGCCACTATAACTGTAATATTACTAGCGATAAAACATGTAATCCTCTCTCTTACATTAAGATTTAAGGTGGAGTATCTGTAGTTTTCTAAAAATGATTCCCCAAAATACCTTCTTTACTGGGCACTCATGTGACCTCCTGCCGCTCTCTTCCTCTTCTCCCAGGTGACGTCAGCGGGGGAAACACAGCCCCTCCCACTGTAGTGCTCAGATTGGGAAGGAGGACACTGACAGGTAATGTGAGCACCCAACGGCGCTGTAAAATAAGGTATTTTGAAAAATCATTTTTAAAAACTACAGATACTGAACATTAAAGCCCCGTACACACGATCGGTTTAACCGATGAAAACCGTCCGATGGATTGTTTTCATCAGACAAACCGATCGTGTATGGGACCCATCGGTCTTTTTTCCATCGGTTTTAAAAAATAGAACATGTTTTAAATTTTTCCGATGGATCAAAAACTGATAGAAAACACAGATCGTCTGTGGGGAACTCCATCGGATAAAAAACCCATGCATGCTCAGAATCACGTCGACGCATGCTCGGAAGCATTGAACTTCATTTTTCTCGGCCCATCGGAGTGTTTTACGTCACCGCGTTTGGAACGGTCGGTTTTTTGACTGATGGCGTGTAGGCAAGACTGATGGAGATCAGCTTCATCGGATTTCTGATGGACAAAACCATCGGATTAGAATCCATAGGATATCCGATCGTGTGTACAGGGCTTAAGTCTTCAAGGATTACATGTTTTATCATGAGTGACTTTACAACCACTTTAAGGTTAAAAGTAAATTATTTACTGAAATATTCTTGCTCATTGAGCTACTGTGTATCTTGCTGAACAATGCAGACATTTTCCAGGATGCACTGCAGACTTATGATGGCTTTGAGTGGTTAAGATAATAGTTAACTGTCTATTTCTTACACAAAATATGATATTGAGAATTCTATTGCTGGAAATGTAAGTGCTGTGAAAAAGTAGTTGCCACCTTCATGATTTTTTCTTTTTTTGCATATTTCTCACGCTTAAATTATTCAGATCATCAAACTAATTTTAATATTACACAAAGATAACCTGAGTAAATCCAAGATGCAGTTTTTAAATTATTTCATTGGCCCTATGTGAAAAAGTAATTGCCCCCTCCCATGCTGATTCATGAATGAACTGTGATTAACCACAATTTTTTGGAAAGCTGAGTTAAATTTCACTTGCCACACCCAGGCCTGATTACTGCCAGACCTGTTGAATCAAGAAATCACATAAATAGAAGCTGTCTGACCAAGTGAAGCATGCTAACAGATTACAAAATGACACACATCATGCCACAATCTAAAAAAATTGTACATGTATCGGTTTACAAGGGGTTTCAAAGCCATTTCTAATGCCGCGTACACAGGATCACTTTTTTCGTCGGGAAAAATTACATTTTTTCTCTTGGACGAGAAAAACGGCCGTGTGTAGGCTTTCCAGCATTTTTCCCGACAAGAAAAACGACAAGAATCACGACGAGAAAAATTAGAACATGCTCTAATTTTTCTCGTTGCGAATTGCGGCATTTTTTTCCGCGGCAGTTTTCCCATAGGGAAACACTGCTAGGGAGCCTACACATGGCCGGTTTTCTCGACCAAGAGAAAACCTGTCATGAAAACCGACCGTGTGTAGGGGACCAAGCCGGTCCTCGTTTTTCCCGTCGGGTTTCACGGCGGTGTTTTCACCGCCGTGAAACTCGATCGTGTGTACAAGGCATTAGGCTTTGGAACTCCAGTGAACCACGGGGAGAGCCATTATCCACAAATGGAGATAACTTGGAACAGTGGTGAACCTTCCCAGGAGTGGCTGGCCTACTAAAATTACTCCAAGAGCATGACGATGACTCATCCAGGAGGTCATAAAAGAACCAAGAACAACATCTAAAGAACTACAGGCCTCACTTGCCTCAGGTAAGATCAGTGTTCATGATTCAACAACAAGAAAGAGACTGGGCAAAAATGGCATCCATGGGAGATTTCCAAGGCCACTGCTGACCAAAAAGAACACAAAGGCTCATCTCACATTTACCAATAAACATCTTGATTATCCCCAAGACTTTTAGGCAAATATTCTGTGGACTGATGAGACAAAAATTTAACTTTTTGGAAGCTGTGTGTCCCGTTACATCTGGCATAAAATGAATACAGCATTTCATAACAAGAACATCATACCAACCGTCAGACATGATGGTGGTAGCGTGATGGTCTGGGGCTGCTTTACAGCTTCAGGACCTGGACGACTTACCATAATTGATGGAACCATGAATTCTGAGCTCTACCAGAAAATCCTAAAGGAGAATGTCTGGCCATCTGCTTGTGACCTCAAGCTCAAGTGCACTTGGGTTATGCAGCAGGACAATGATCCGAAACACATCAGCAAGTCCACCTCCAAATGGTTCAAACAAAGCAAAATTTAGATTTTGGAGTGGCCTAGTCAAAACCCGGACTTAAATCCAATTGAGATGCTGTATCATGACCTTACACAGGCCGATCATGCTGGAAAACCCTCCAATGTGGCTGAATTAAAACAATTCTGCAAAGAAGAGTGGGCCAAAATTTTTCCATAGCAATGTGAAAAACTCATTGCCAGTTATCACAAACACTTGATTGCTGTTGTTGCCACCAAGGGTGGCACAACCAGTTATTAGGTTAAGGGGGCAATTAGTTTTTCACATAAAGCCAGGCAGGTTTGGACAGCTTTTTCGCCTTAATAAATGAAACCATAATTTAAAAACTGCATTTTGTTTTTACCCGGGTTATCTTTGTGTAATAATAAAATTTGTTTGATGATCTGAATCATTTAAGTGTGACAAATATGCAAAAAAATAAAAAAAAAGTCAGAAAGGGGGCAAATACTTTTTTACAGCATTGTGTGTGTTCTAGTAACTACAATTCACATTTCGATCAATTTACTAAACATTGAGGGTTCGTATTTTAAGCCAGCTTTAATGTTTAGTTCATCAAGTATGTAGATAGGATGAGCACAATCCGAATGTGTACAATCACTTACGTTGGAAGAAATGCTGCTCACAAATTTTTGAACATTTTCCAAAAAAAAAATAACATAGAACAATTTCATCAGTGTCCTTCTGAATGGTTCTGTCTTGTCCTTGGCTTTGCTTGCTGTCTTTATAAAAACAGCTAGGTCAGCAGCACTATTCACCAAATGGTTTTAGTCTTTTAATGATAAACATTACGTTGATCATCTAAATTGCATTGTATTTTAAAAGCAGTAATTGGAACATTCATATTTTCTAATTTGGTGAACAGACAACAATTCAATAATTCAACACACCATCGTAACTGTACAATTTAATTTTGGTGAGCTCTTATTCTATTTTTACATAGTTATCAATTTCACTAATAGCACAGTATAATATGCAGCCTCATTTCATAGAGCGACAGTACAGCTATTTGACAAATTGAGCAGGGAGAATGATGAAAGGCCTGCCAAATGATATGACAGCTTCAGCAGTGAAGGCATCTTATCATCATTTTAGAAAGCAGTTTTGGGACAATGGTATATGATAGGACCTCTGTTTTAAAGTTTCAGCATGACTTAATTGGACTTTTTTGTTCTAACAAGGCACATTAGCTCACTTGATCAGTATATATATATATATATATATATACTTATATGTATATATATTTATTTATTTATATGTGTAGCCCCCTGTTCCTAAAGAACTGGGGCTATAATGTAAATTTAGTTTTTGGCTAAGCTGTAAACAGCTCAGATTGATTGTATATAGTTTATTTGATTTCTGCCTTGAAATTGGCTAGTTGTGCATTTCTCACTGTTGCCAATAGGTGTCACTGGTACCACAGGCCAGTATGAGAATTACAACAAGCTGAGCTTTAATTAATATTCTCTTTTTCCAGAAACAGCCCAGTAGGAGGTTCCTGGCTGCTGTGCATTCTGGGAGAGGGTATTTATGGGACAGAGGCCATGTGCTCAAGCCAGTTCTTGCCTCTTGGCCCTTCTGCCCTGAGGCTACGTTGCTGCAAGCTCTGCAAATAGGCCCAGAAGCCTGTCGGGGGCCTACTAATCCTGAGGTGGTCCCAGGCTGTCTTGCCTGCGTGGAAGAAGCCGAGCCAAGCTGAGGAGCTCCAGGGGAGGACCCTTGCTGGAGAGAACCAGGATGAAGGCTGGTCTCTCAGGAGGGCCTGGGGACTTGGTTGGAGGACGAACCTAAGCTAAACTATCCTCACAGTACTGCCGGGTCAGCTTAAAGCTTCTGGTACTGTGAAGCTGTTCTAAAATTCTAATTCAAGGTAACTAACTCCTGGCTGCTAAGTCTGTGAGAGAGACTTATCCGTGAGTGCTACTGGCTGCTAAGTCTGTGAGAGAGGCTTGTCCAGGAGTTCTACTGGCTTCTAAGTCCTGTGAGAGAGGCTTATGCAGAAAACCATACTGGTTGCTAGGTGTGTGTGAGAGACCTGTCCAGGTATTCAAGATCTTCTAAAGAAAGCTGTTTTTGTTCTTTGGATTTAAGGAGTCCGTAAGTGATCTGCTAAAGGTATCTGAAACCTCCCCTAACCCTCTATCCTACTACTACTTCCAAGTTCTTCATTAAAGCATTGAAAAATACTAAAGTGACTGGCGCCCACATTTATTCTAACTTCCCATTATAGCCATGGACTCAGCCCTGGGGTGAATGTAAGCTCGCTCCCTGTCTCTGGAGGTACCACTTTGCTCCCAGTATACCCAGGGGGGCGCTATATATATATATATATATATATATATATATATATATATATATATATATTGTAACCTGGGGGACAGGTAGCAGGTACAAAAGCTCCCTGGGATGAGCAGGCACAGATACCAAGTCCATTGGATCAGTGAAAACACAGTGCTGTTTATTGGTGCGATATACAAAGTCAATGACAGGTGCTGTACAGTGTGCAAAAACAAACAGAAGAAAAAATAGCTAAACAAAAGCCTAGCCGTGTCTCGGCTCTAACTATACGGTATTTACAAGCCCTCACTACCAGGCTGAACAAGCCTACCGCTTGCTAGCTTCCACATCAACTGACTGATAAGTTTTACCAACCTTCTTGCTCTCACAGACCAGCGTTGTCTGTGTTTCCCAGGCAGAGCCAAGGCTGTCTGCTCAGGTGAACTTTTATTTAACCTGGGGGGAGAGAACCAACACCTGAAGTGGATCCTGGCTCAGAGATCCCTGAATGTATATGAGAGGAGCCTGGGAGATGTATAAACCCCGAACAGGACTTTCCCAGGCTCTCTCTGGGACGCTCTGCAGCACATCCTCCCCCCTTGTTTCAACCCCAGGGTTGGAACACCTGTAGCCCAACAGGAGTGAACACGGGACAGGGCATCTACATTTCCCATCTCCACATCTGGCCTTTGTTTTACCGTAAAGGCGTAATCTTGTAGGGCCAAAAACCACTGGTTCACCCGCCTATTAGTCTCCTTCTTTTGGGCCATACATTTCAGGGGAGCATGGTCAGTTATCAACTCAAACTGGCGCCCCAACAAGTAGTACCTGAGCATGTCCACGGCCCACTTTATGGCGAGACATTCCTTTTCAATGACTGCAAACTTTTTTTCATGGTCATTGAGCTTTCTGCTTAAGTACACCACAGGGTGTTCTTCCCCATTGTGTACCTGTGATAGTACTGCCCCGATACCAACATCAGACGCATCCGTCTGGACCAAAACGTTTTTTGGAGAAATCGGGGGAGTATAGGATTGGCTGTGCACAAAGAGCCTTCTTCAGGACTTGAAAAGACTCTTCTGCTACTGGAGACCATTTCACCATTACGGAGTCTTTCCCTTTCGTAAGGTCTGTCAGTGGGGCAGCTATAGTTGCAAAATTTGGGATAAAACTTCTATAGTACCCCGCAATGCCAAGAAAGGCCCTGACCTGCTTCTTGTTTGCAGGACGTGGGCACTCCTGGATGGCTTCTATCTTATTCACCTGGGGCTTTATGACACCCCGGCCAATAGTGTAGCCCAAATACTTGGCTTCCTCTAGCCCAATGGCACATTTTTTTGGATTTGCCGTAAACCCTTCTTTGAAGAGGGAATCCAGGACAGCCTGGACATGGGGCAAGTGAGACTCCCAGTCAGTGCTATGCACCACTATGTCGTCCAGATAGGCTGCAGCATACTGTCGGTGAGGTCTTAGAGTCCTGTCCATAGCCCTCTGAAATGTTGCAGGGGCATTTTGCAACCCAAAAGGCATTTTCTTATACTGAAACGACCCCTCCGGGGTCACAAACACAGTCTTTTCTTTGGCACTACCAGTCAGGGGTATTTGCCAATATCCTTTGTTCAAGTCCAAAGTGGTCAGATAACGGGCCTTGCCAAGTCGGTCTATAAGCTCGTCTACCCTGGGCATTGGGTATGTGTCAAATTTTGTTACCGCATTAAGCTTTCTGAAGTCGTTACAAAACCTCCAAGTGCCATCTGGTTTTGGGACCAATACAATGGGGCTAGACCAGTCACTATTGGATTCCTCAATGACATCTAGCTCCAACATCCTTTTAACTTCCTCACCGATGTCCTTTCTTCTAGCTTTGGGAATTCGGTATGGTTTGAGCTTGACACGGACCCCAGGTTCAGTAACAATATCATGCTGAACTGCTGAAGTCGTGCCAGGCAGCTCTGAAAACTTCTCTTTATTCCTTATCAGGAACTCTCTAGCTTCCTGTTTCTGGGAACATGACAGGGTGTCTGGAATCATGACCTCAGGGATCAGAGGGGATTCAGTACCCTTAAGAGTTACCGGGAGAGACCTCACAGTTAATGCCAGTCTATCCTTCCAGGGCTTTAACAGGTTTATGTGGTAAATCTGTTCGGGCTTCCTTTTACCTGGTTGATACACCTTGTAATTGACCTCCCCAACTCTTTCAATTACTTCAAAGGGTCCCTTCCAGGAATTTGCTCTCAACAGTGGGAACTAACACGAGGACCCTGTCACCAGGTGAGAAAACACGAAGTTGTATATCCTCTGTTGGGCTGCTTGGGCCTGCAGTAAATGTTCTTTTACCACCGGCATGATTGCTGCAATACTATCCTGCATTTGAGCGATATGCTCAATGACACTTTTGTGAGGTGTCTGCTCCCCCTCCCAAGTTTCCTTGGCTATGTCTAAGAGTCCCCGAGGGTGTCTCCCATAAAGCAGCTCAAATGGAGAGTACCCCGTAGAGGACTGGGGAACTTCCCTGATGGCGAACATTAAGTAGGGTATCAGGAAGTCCCAGTTTTCCCATCCTTGTCAACAACCTTTTTTAACATACTCTTTAATGTCTTATTGAAGCGTTCCACCAAGATATCCGTTTGAGGATGGTACAGTAGGTGCCGCCGATATTGTGTCAATCTCGCCGCTTCTGGCGGCGAGATTGACACCCTATGAGCACCGTCGCGAGAGCCAGCGCCGAGCTGTCTCGTCATCGGGAAAGGAAAAATGTTTCTTTCACGATGAGCGACACGCATTGCCGATAGACGGAGATCCGACGTGGATTCCCGCCAATACCAGGCACTGCGTTTGGTATGAATCCTGAGCGGGAACTGCACGCCAATTTTTAAAGAAAAAAACGGCGTGGGTTCCCCCTCCAGGAGCATACCAGGCCCTTGGGTCTGGTCTGGATTTGAAGGGGAACCCTACGCCGAAAAAACGGCGTGGGGGTCCCCCTCAAAATCCAAACCAGACCCTTATCCGAGCACGCAACCTGGCAGGCCGCAGGGGAAGAGGGGGGGACGAGAGAGCGCCCCCCCTCCTGAACCATACCAGGCCGCATGCCCTCAACATGGGGGGTTTGGTGCTCTGGGGCAGGGGGGCGACCTGCGGCCCCCCACCCCAGAGCACCTTGCCCCCATGTTGATGAGGACAGGGCCTCTTCCCGACAACCCTGGCCGTTGGTTGTCGGGGTCTGCGGGCGGGGGGCTTATCGGAATCCAGGAGCCCCCTTTAATAAGGGGGCCCCCAGATCCCGGCCCCCCACCCTATGTGAATGAGTATGGGGTACATCGTACCCCTACCCATTCACCTGGTGGAAAAAAATGGCAATAAAAACACAACACAGTTTTTTAAAGTATTTTATTGCACAGCTCCGGGGGTCTCTTCCATCTTCGGGGGTCGGTGGTGTCGTCGCAGCGCTCTCCGGTTCTTTCTTCTGCCGGGCCACTGCTATCATCTTGCAGCTCTTTTGCTAGCGGGGCCCGGTCTTCTCCGTCGCCTTCTTCTTCTCACGCTCTCCGGTTCTTCTCCCGCTCTCCGGTTCTTTCTTCCGCTGGGCTTCCGCTATCTTCTTGCAGCTCTTTTGCTAGCGGAGGCCCGGTCTTCCCCGTCGTCTCGTCCGGTTCTCCGTTGTCCTTCTGCCGGCCCCTCCACTATCTTCTTGCAGCTCTTTTGCTAGTGGAGGGGCCGGTCTTCCCGTCGTCGCCATCGGTGTCTTCTTCCCTCTTCTCCTCCTCGATGTTGACTCGTCGCTTCCTCTCGCAGTAATGCTAAATCTTCGGTCCGCAGAGATTTATATAGGCTTCTCATGACGTCACAGTCACATGTTCCCATGACGTCACAGTCACATGCTCCGGGGCCACCCGGAGCATGTGACTGTGACGTCATGAGAAGCCTATATAAATCTCTGCGGACCGAACATTTAGCATTACGAGAGGAAGCGACGAGTCAACATTGAGGAGGAGAAGAGGGAAGAAGACGGCGACGACGGAGAAGACCGGCCCCTCCACTAGCAAAAGAGCTCCAAGAAGATAGTGGAGGAGCCGGCAGAACGACAACGGAGAGCCGGACGAGACGACGGGGAAGACCGGGCCTCCGCTAGCAAAAGAGCTGCAAGAAGATAGCGGAGGCCCGGCGGAAGAAAGAACCAGAGAGCGGGAGAAGAACCGGAGAGCGTGGAAGAAGAAGGCGACGGAGAAGACCAGGCCCCGCTAGCAAAAGAGCTTCAAGAAGATAGCGGTGGCCCGGCAGAAGAAAGAACCGGAGAGCGCGGCGACGACACCGGAGACCCCCGAAGACGGAAGAGACCCCCGGAGCTGTGCAATAAAATACTTTAAAAAACTGTGTTGTGTTTTTATTGCCATTTTTTTTCCACCAGGTGAATGGGTAGGGGTACGATGCACCCCATACTCATTCACATAGGGTGGGGGGGCCGGGATCTGGGGGCCCCCTTATTAAAGGGGGCTCCTGGATTCTGATAAGCCCCCCGCCCGCAGACCCCGACAACCAACGGCCAGGGTTGTCGGGAAGAGGCCCTGTCCTCATCAACATGGGGGCAGGGTGCTCTGGGGTGGGGGGGCCGCATGTCGCCCCCCTGCCCCAGAGCACCAAACCCCCCATGTTGAGGGCATGCGGCCTGGTACAGTTCAGGAGGGAGGGGGGCAGCTCTCTCGTCCCCCCCTCTTCCCCTGTGGCCTGCCAGGTTGCGTGCTCGGATAAGGGTCTGGTTTGGATTCTGAGGGGGACCCCCACGCCGTTTTTTCGGCGTAGGGTTCCCCTTCAAATCCAGACCAGACCCAAGGGCCTGGTATGCTCCTGGAGGGGGAACCCATGCCGTTTTTTTCTTTAAAAATTGGCGTGGAGTTCCCGCTCAGGATTCATACCAAACGCAGTGCCTGGTTTTGGCGGGAATCCACGTCGGATCCCCGTTCAATACAGTGCCGCGTCTCCTCGCTATTGCAGCGAGCGCGACATGTGTCGCCACCCTGTCGCCGAGATGTCGGCACCCCTGTCGCCGAGAATCTCTGCGATAGGTTCGCGATGAATATACAATGTCGGCGGCACCTACTGTACACTGAGGTTCGCAACTGCGTCACCTTAAATAACTTGCACAGCTCCCTAGTTATTCATGACATGAATGGGGTACCCTGGTCTGTAAGGACTTCTTTCGGGACGCCAACCCGACTGAACACCATAAACAGCTCTTTGGCAATGTTTTTAGCAGACGCAGTGCGTAAGGGAACAGCCTCGGGGTAATGGGTAGCGTAATCCATGATCACGAGGATATGTTGATGACCGCGGGCAGATTTGGGGAGTGGACCCACAAGGTCCATGGCAATCCTCTCAAAAGGCACTTCAATAATGGGCAAGGGCACTAACGGACTTCGGAAGTGGGGTTGGGGGGCTGACATCTGACACACCGGACAGGATTGACAATAATTCTCGATATTTTTCCGTATCCCAGGCCAGTAAAACTTGTGCAACACCCTTTCAGTGGTTTTCCCAACCCTAAATGGCCTTCTAGCAAGTGCCCATGGGCAAGTTCCAACACCACCCGCCTGTATAGCTTAGGGACTACCAACTGTTCAACCACTTCATCATTAGTTTTACATACACAATACAGTAAATTTTCATTGCTGCAGAAATATGGAAAACAGGGCCTGTCCCCTGGTTCGACAGGTACCTCATTAATCACCATTACATTTTCCCAGGCCCTGGCAAGGGTAGGGTCTTTTCTCTGCTCCGTACCAAAATTTTCCTTATGCACATTAAGATCGACAAACTCTGATGTAGGCTCGGATTCAGCAGACGGCTGTCCAGCTCTACTGTTTGTGGGGACTTCTTCAGGCTCCCCCAGCTCTCCTGCCATAACTGAGAAAGGATCACCCGGAGGGCCCTGAGAGGAGTCCCCTGAACTCACAATGTCAGTAATGGCCATGAGTTCTGGCTCTGCGACTAAGTCAGGTACTGCGACTGGGTCAGGACAATCCCATAGTTCCCAAAACTTAGGGAAGTCCCTACCAATGATAGCCTCATGCACCAAGTGGGGCACCAGTCCGACCGAATGGGTCACCGTACCTAAGCCAGTTTTAAACTGAACAGTGGCTATTGGATACTCGTGGGTATCCCCATGTACACAGATCACAGCAACTTTTTTTGCATGAAAATTCACAGTTTCAACCATCTCAGATGTAACCAAAGTAACTAGACTTCCAGAGTCCAGCAAGGCCGTAATAGGCTTATTATTAATAGTCACTTGACACATGTGTTTTCCCACATTTGGCACTGCAGCGCATGAAACAGCAGCAAACATAGACTGCCTTCTAAAAGATAGATCACACTGCATTGGTTCATCTGTCAATGGACAGTTTGCTGCAACATCTCCCAGTTCTTGGCAACGAAAACACCTGATGTTTCCCCAATTTGGTTTGCTGACAGGCAGTGGCTTCCCTTGTTTGAGCCGCCAAACTTCAGTCCTGGCACCAAAAATCCTCCCCCCTATTTCCTTGCCATGCTTACCACCTACTTCCCCTGGAACAGTCTTACCGGTTGCCTGGGGAGACCGTGGCTTTGGGTGGAAAGTCTGTGCGGCTGTAGGGGTGGTGACCAGGTTCTCTGCAGCAAAGTACCTCTCAACGAGCTCCAACAGGTTGTCTGCCGACTTGGGATCTCTTTGACTCACCCACCTTTGCAGGGGAATTGGTAGTGACCTCAGGAATTGGTCCATGACCACACGCTCCACTCTTTGTGGCGCAGACAGAGACTCCGGCTGTAGCCATTTCCGCACCTGGTGGATCAGATCAAACATCTGCGATCTTGGGGGCCTCTTATCTTGGAAGAACCAGCTGTGGACCCGCTGAGCTCGAACAGCCAAGGTGACACTGAGTCGTGCCAGGATTTCCCGCTTGACCTTCTCATAATCTCCCGCTTCTGCTGACTCCAGATCATAGTAGGCCTTCTGCGCTTCTCCAGAAAGTAAGGGGGCGATCAGTCCTGCCCACTGGGTTTGGGGCCAACCTTCCCTCTCAGTGGTCCGTTCAAATGTTAGTAGGAAGGTCTCTGGATCATCTGCCGTCATCTTTGAAAGAAAGCGTCCCACATGGATGGCTGAGGGCTTGTCTCCAATATCCTTCATTATCGCAGGTGACCACTGTGCTAGAGTCTCCACAAACTCAGTCAGGATTTTCCTATCCGCTTTTGCAGCAGTGGCAAGCTGTTCAAACAGCCTCTGCGATTGCTCCTGTGCGATAGCGTTTGCTTGCTGCAAGGCAGCGTTAGTTTGCTGTTTTGCAGCGTTGGATAACAGCATTTGTTTGAGGATTTCCTCCATGTTGTCACTTTAGGTACTGGCCTTTTAAATAGTACTTTCTACAGCTGCCCACATTCTCCACCATATGTAACCTGGGGGACAGGTAGCAGGTACAAAAGCTCCCTGGGATGAGCAGGCACAGATACCAAGTCCATTGGATCAGTGAAAACACAGTGCTGTTTATTGGTGCTATATACAAAGTCAATGACAGGTGCTGTACAGTGTGCAAAAACAAACAGAAGAAAAAATAGCTAAACAAAAGCCTAGCTGTGTCTCGGCTCTAACTATATGGTATTTACAAGCCCTCACTACCAGGCTGAACAAGCCTACCGCATGCTAGCTTCCACATCAACTGACTGATAAGTTTTACCAACCTTCTTGCTCTCACAGACCAGCATTGTCTGTGTTTCCCAGGCAGAGCCAAGGCTGTCTGCTCAGGTGAGCTTTTAATTAACCTGCAGGGAGAGAACCAACACCTGAAGTAGATCCTGGCTCAGAGATCCCTGAATGTATATGAGAGGAGCCTGGGAGATGTATAAACCCCGAACAGGACTTTCCCAGGCTCTCTCTGGGACGCTCTGCCACACAATATATATATATATATATATGAATTTACTGTACATATATACAAAAATGTACAACACCCCCATTTTTTCAGTTGTCCAGTGAATAACCTGAAATGGTACAAAGGTAAGTGGTAAACTGGAAAAGGTGAAAAACATAAATTTAGGTTAACTAAAACTGGAAAATATACTACATATCAGAGTTATACAAAAAGGCATTTTTCCGGACAAAAGAAATGTATTAAAACTCACTGTTCTGCAGCAATGTAAGTGAATTAAGACTTGATCGTTTATGCTAACAATTCCTTCAGGTGTCCCAACCTTTGTTGATTACTTACAAGCTCTCTGTCTGTATAAAAATAGTGTTGTAAAAGACTGTGTTACTACATCCTCTTTAGCAATATTTGGACAGTATTGTACTGCAGCAAGTATTACATTGCTCCTAAAATGATGAGAAAAGGCAATTAACCACTTCAGCCCCGGAAGAATTTAACCCTTCCTGACCAGAGCATTTTTTGCGATTCGGCACTGCGTCACTTTAACTGACAATTGCGCGGTCATTGGACGTTGCACCCAAACAAAATTGACGTCCTTTTTTCCCACAAATAGAGCTTTCTTTTGGTGGTATTTGATCACCTCTGTGGTTTTTATTTTTTGCGCTATAAACAATATATAATAAATATCCCCCAAAATATATAAAAAAAAGAATTTCTTTCTTATTTTAGGCCAATATGTATTCTTCTACATATTTTTGTCAAAAAAAAATCGCAATAAGCGTATATTGATTGGTTTGGGCAAAAGTTATAGCGTCTACAAAATAGGGGATAGTTTTATGGCATTTCTATTATTATTATTTTTTTATTAGTAATGGCGGCGATCTGCGATTTTTATCATGACTGCGACATTATGGCAGACACATCGGACACTTTTGACACTATTTTGGGACCATTGTCATTTATACAGCGATCAGTGCTATTAAAATGCACTGATTAATGTGTAAATGACACTGGCAGGGAAGGGGTTAAACACTAGGGGTGATCAAGGGGTTAAGTGTGTCCTAGGGAGTGATTCTAACTATGGGGGGGCTGGTCTCACAAGCACTAGCGATAAAAGGGAGCAGTAGATCTCTGTCATGTTGCTAGGCAGAACAGGGAAATGCCTTGTTTACATAGGTATCTCCCCGTTCTGCCACTCTGTGACACGACCGCGGGCACCCGGTGGACATCCAGTCCGTGGGACCCGCGGTCACATCCATGGAAATCACGGCGGGCATGCACCGCCGGTGGCGGGCGGCGCGCACCGCCGGTGGTGCACACGCCCACTATGCCGCGATTTACAGGAGACGTACAGGTACGTCCCTTTGCGCAGCCGTGCCATTCTGCCGACGTAAATAGTCATGCGGCGGTCGGCAAGCGGTTAATAAGAGGAGACAGATAGACCATTATAACTGTTAAGAAGTCTTTCCTTCAGAGAATTTGCAAAGAAAGCTAAGGTGTCAGTGAGTACACAATCAAAAGGCACTTGGAAACTGGGAGAAACTCTCACAGGAGGAGGTCTGGCAGTCCCAAAGCCACAACAGAATAAGAAGACAGGCAGCTCACAGGACAACAGCTTCAAGCACAGCTTAACACTGATCAAAGTACGCAAATCTCAGTTTCAACTGTGAAGAGAAGACTTCAAGCTGTGGAGTTGATGGGTCGAGTGGCTGTAAGAAAACCATTGATAAGATGGCAAAGCAAGAAAAAAAAGGCTTGCCTGGGCCATGACGCACCACCGGTGGACTACTGAAGACTGATTTAGAAAAAAAAACACATAGAAAAGCACTTCTGAGTACAGTGTTTAATGTATAATAAAGTAAATTTATCCAACACTTACATGTACTGTAAGTAAGTACAGATGTGCTCGTGTGAGATCAGTGTCTCATGGTGGTTAATCCAGTGTCTTTAGCATGTCCAGAACCGTCCCATGTCCAGGCTATGAGAGCCGCAATAAATATATAATAATATATAATAAATATCCCCCAAAAAAGGCAGAGGCATGATGGGACTTGTAGTTTTGAACAGCTGGAGGTCCGCTAATTGCATATCCCTGCTCTAGACTAGGGATGAGCCGAACACCCCGCAGTTCGGTTCGCACCAGAACATGCGAACAGGCAATACATTCCTTCAAACCCCGTTAAAGTCTATGGGGACACAAACATGAAAAATCAAAAGTGCTAATTTTAAAGGCTTATATGCAAGTTATTGTCATAAAAAATGTTTGGGGACCCGGGTCCTGCCCCAGGGGACATGTATCAATGCAAAAAAAGTTTTTTCAGGAGCAGTGATTTTGATAATGCTTAAAGTGAAATATTCCTTTAAATTTCGTACCTGGGGGGTGTATATAGTATGCCTGTAAAGCAGCATTTGTTTCCCGTGCTTAGAACAAAATGTAATTTCTGAAGGAAAAAAAGTCATTTAAAATTATTCGCGGCTGTAATGAATTGCCGGTCACGGCAATACAGAGAAAAGTCATTAAAAGTCATTGATACAAAAAAAAAAATGCGTGGGGGTCCCCCCAAATTCAATTACCAGGCCCTTCAGGTCTGGTATGGATATTAAGGAGAACCCTGCGCCAAATTTTAAAAAAAATGGCGTGCGGTTCCCCCCAATTATCCATACCAGACCCTTATCTGAGTATGCAACCTGGCAGGCCGCAGGAAAAGAGGGGGGGACAAGAGAGCGCACCCCCTCCTGATCCGTACCAGGCCACATGCCCTCAACATGGGGAGGATGTCCCCATGTTGATGGGGACAAGGGCCTCATCCCCACAACCCTTGCCCGGTGGTTGTGGGGGTCTGCGGGCGGGGAGCTTATCAGAATCTGAAAGCTCCCTTTAACAAAGGGGACCCCCAGATTCCTCCCCCCCTATGTGAATTGGTAACGGGTACATTGTACCTCAACCATTTCACAAAGAAAGTTGTAAAAAAACACACAGACACAGTTGGGATAAGTCCTTAACCACTTGACAACTGGGCACTTAAACCCCCTTCGTACCCAGACCAATTTTTAGCTTTCAGCGCTGACGCACTTTGAATGACAATTGCGCGGTCATACAATGCTGTACCCAAATGATATTGTTATCATTTTTTTCCCACAAATAGAGCTTTCTTTTGGTGGTATTTGATCACCTCTGCGGTTTTTATTTTTTGCGCTATAAACAAAAAAGACAGAAAATTTTGAAAAAAAAACACAATCTTTTTTTACTTTTTGCTATAATAATATCCCAATTTTTTTTTAAAAACTATTTTTTTCTCAGTTTAGGCTGATACGTATTCTTCTATATATTTTTGGTAAAAAAAATTGCAATAAGCGTATAGTGATTGGTTTGCGAAAAAGTTATAGCGCCTACAAAATAGGGGATAGAATTATGACATTTTTATTATATATATTTTTTTTACTTGTAATGGCGGTGATATGCGATTTTTGTCAGGCCTGCAATATTGCGGTGGACATATCGGACACTTTTGACACTATTTTGGGACCATTCACATTTATACAGCGAACAGTGCTATAAATATGCACTGAATACTGTATAAATGTGACTGGCAGGGAAGGGGTTAACACTAGGGGGCGATCAAGGGGTTAAATATGTTCCCTATTATGTTCCGTATTAGTGATTCTTACTGTGTGGGGGAGGGGACTGACTGGGGGAGGAGACCGATCTGTGTCCCTATGTACAAGGGACACAGCATCGGTCTCCTCTCTCCCTGACAGGACATGGATCTCTGTTTACACACAGAGATCCACGTCCTGCCTCTGTAACAGCCGATCGCGTGTACCTGGCGGACATCGCGGCTGCCAGGCTCGCGCATCGGCAACACGTGACCACGGCGGGCACAGCTGTTCCCCGCGGTGCGCCCTCGGCAGCGCGCAGGGGGAGTGAAAAAGGCAGGACGTCCATGGACGTCCACTCAGCAACTGAGAGCCACGCTGCAGACGTCTTTTGTCTATAGCGCGGGTCTCAAGTGGTTAATAAAAATAAAAAAAAGACTCCAGCGGTGGTAATCCACACTCGATCTCCACTCTAGCTAGGTCAGTATCCTGTGATGGATGATCTCTCCAGGCTCCAGCGATGAGGAATCGCACACGATCCTCTCTTCACCGGAGCGGAGACGTGACCCCGTCCCCCTTTGACGCAAGGGGAAAACCGGGCTTTTCCAGTGACGTGCGGGTCACCCGCCCCCCTCTGATGCAATGGAAACCTGCGTTATATCAGAGGGGGGCTGGGTCACCCGCACGTCACTGGTGAAGCCCGGGTTTCCCCTTGTGTCAGAGGGGGACGGGGTCACGTGACGGATGGCCCCGCCCTCAGCTACATAAGAGCTGAAACTGGCTGAAGCTGTGACATTCCCAGGGTGTCTCCGCTCCGGTGAAGAGAGGATCGTGTGCTGTTACTCGTCGCTGGAGCCTGGAGAGATCATCCATCGCAGGATACCGACATCGCTGGAGTGGAGATCGAGAGTGGATTACCACCGCTGGAGTTTTTTCTTTCATTCTTTTTTTTTACGTTTAATAAAGGACTTATCCCAACTGTGTCTGTGTGTTTTTTTTTTTTTTTAATTACACTTTCTTTGTGAAATGGTAGGGGTACAATGTACCAATTCACATAGGGGGGTGGGATATGGGGGTCCCCTTTGTTAAAGGGGTCTTCCAGATTCCGATAAGCCCCCCGCCCGCAGACCCCCACAACCACCGGACAAGGGTTGTGGGGATGAGGCCCTTGTCCCCATCAACATGTGGCCTTGTACAGTTCAGGAGGGGGTGCGCTCTCTCGTCCCCCCCTTTTTTCCTGTGGCCTGTCAGGTTGCGTGCTCGGATAAGGGTCTGGTATTTTTTTTATATTTGGCGCGGAGTTCCCCTTAAAATCCATACCAGACCTGAAGGGTCTAGTATGGATATTTGGGGGGAACTCCACGCCATTTTTTTTATTTGCCGGAGGGTTCCCCTTAATATCCATACCAGACCTGAAGGGCTTGGTAATTGAATTTGGGGGGACCCCCACGCATTTTTTTTTTTTTATCAATGTCTTTCAATGACTTTTCTCTGTATTGCTGGGAACGGCAATTCATTACAGCCGTGAATATACAAATAAATGATGCGCTAATCACCAACCAACTAATATGTGCACACTTAAAGATATTCAGATCCTCCATGCTGAATAAAATAGTGATATGCCTTACTACCACAAAAAATCTAAATTCCCCTATCCACAAGTAGCATAGATAGTATTGTGGAGTAATTTCTTGACCCTTAATAAGCAAAAATCCCCAGGTCCATATGCAAATGTATCACTGAACAATACAAATCTTCATAAAAAGAACCATAAACACTATAGTTTATGCAAAATTATTCCTGTGAATGGCCTTCTCCTTCTTATAAACACTCCGGTTTTCAAGGTGTTGCCATTTACATGTGAATAGAAGAAAGGAAACAGATCATTGCGCAATATGCTTAACACAGGCTCAACCTTTCACAGCTGCAGCCCGTACTCACATAACCTGCAAAGATAATCAGCATTGATCAGCTCAGTTTTCAGTGTGCTCCTCACTCAGACTGCTGCTGCAAGCGTCACTTACGCTCCTCCCCCTACGCGTTACATCACTGACACGTGACTTACTCATGGGTAGCATGTGATCCTACAGCATGCCCTTATGTAGAGGACAGCAGATCGCTTTGCTAATTGCCATGGTGATGGTCTGAATTTACAACACATCATTGCTGTCAG
The DNA here is from genome assembly GCA_029206835.1 of Rana muscosa. Taxonomy (NCBI): domain Eukaryota; kingdom Metazoa; phylum Chordata; class Amphibia; order Anura; family Ranidae; genus Rana; species Rana muscosa. The sequence goes on along the minus strand of CM055117.1, from coordinate 253,213,412 downwards.
TGCTGATATCTCATCATTCAAATGAACAAACTTTTAATAGTACATGATCAGTACAAATACATGTATAAAGCCGCACCTCATTAATACAGGTTTGCGACATATACAAACAACTTTAAAAACCTTATGGTAAAACTGATTTAAAACAAATGGATTTTAGAAAATGCAACACCAGGCCCTCATGTGGTGCAAAAGGGAACTGCTGGCATCATATGCATATACAACAATAAATGACATTAAAAACATTAACAATTACAACATTTGGGTTAACTCACTCCCCTCCATGTCATACCATGGTGATCCGTATCCACAAATTGGAAGTTGTAGTGTATAATGTCAGTTAAAAAGTTTAAAAATGTATTATTAAAACCATAAATACCGATAAAATGTGTATAGCATCAGATCCCATGTGACTCTACTCATTATCTCATAACTGTAAATCTAGCCTATAGTAAGAGGGACCTATCCATACCCTATTACTCTAATGTGATGTGGTAATGGATATCCATCCAAGGATCCAAAAGGGATATTTTCCATATATGTGTTTGATTGACACAAATAATTAATAATCTGAAATAAAACAATTTAGATCGAAATCTATATTCAAACCATTCGGCGCCAAACTGCAGATTTCATAAATCCACCGTGATTCACTTTTACTAATTTCCCTTACCTTGTGGCTGCCCCTCCAGTGTGGTTTGAATTTCTGGATAGCCCAGAATTTTAGGTCTCCAGGATTTCTCTTGTGGCACAAATCAAAATGTTTAGAAACATTATGCTTTGGAAAGCCTGCCTTGATATTTTGCACATGTTCTCTTATTCTTTTCCATAGAGGTCTCTTTGTTCTACCTATGTACTGTAGTGAGCAGGTACATTCCAACATATATACCACCCCTTCTGTTCTACACGTAATAAAATCTCTGATATTATAATCCTTTCTAGTGGTATTGGACTTAAAATTAGAACATTTGACCCCATTTAAACCTGTTTCTCTACATGCATAACAACGTTTACATGGATAGAATCCCTTTCCTTGAAAAAAGGTAAGTACATTTGTTTTTGTTGGTGGGTCAGGGATATTTTTTACCACTAGATCCCTCAAAGTTGGTGCTCTTCTATATATCACCCTGGGGATATCTGGTAGAACACTTTGTAGCTGTTTATCTGCTTTCAATATGGGCCCATTTTTTCTGAAGATTTTTTCCAACTGTTTGTGCTGAATATTATAATCCATAATCAATACTACCTCCTGAGATTTGTTGTTAATTTTTTCCTTATCCTTTATGAGCTGATTTCTCGGGGTTTCATATACCTCTCTTATTTTGTCCTGGATAAAGTCTTCATTATATCCTTTGGAGATAAATTTGTTACCAATAGTGTTCGCCTGTTCCAAAAATATATTTGTATCCGAACAATTCCGTCGGAGCCTGACCAACTGGCCCTTAGGTATGTTGATCAACCAAGGGTCATAATGAAAACTATCTGTCGGTATATAGCTGTTTCTTTCTACCGGTTTGAAATGCGTTTTTGTTTTTATTTTGTTGTTCTCTATCAATATATCTAAATCCAGAAATTGTATAGCTTTATCACTTATTATATATGTTAATTTGATATTTCTCTGGTTTACATTGAGTTTATGAAAGAAATCAATTAGAGTCCTTTCATCACCACTCCATATCACAATGCAGTCATCAATTAACCGTTTATATAGGATCAGATGTTCCGATTTCTCAAAATATATAGCCTCTTCCTCCCATTCGGACATGAAAATGTTTGCAACACTAGGGGCATACTTTGCCCCCATCCCTATTCCATTTAATTGTCTGTAGTACTCAGATCCGTACCAGAAATAGTGGGTTGTAATCCGAAAGCCAGGCTTCTTAGAATAAATCTTTTTTGTTTGGATGCTATACTACTGAAGGCATCCAGAGCCCATCTGGAGGCTTTTATGGCTTGCTCATGCTCTATGTTCGTATAGAGCTAAGCAACATCCGCCGTGGCCAATATATATTTCTGTTGTGGATTTAGTTCAACCTTCTCCAACAATTGTAAGAGATGTTTCGTGTCTCTTAAATACGCACGTGTTTTTGGCACCAAGGGCCGCATAAAACGATCCACATACTCCCCCAATCTTGAGTTAAGAGATTGTATGCCATTGATGATGGGCCTTCCTGGTGGGTTATTTAAATCTTTATGTACCTTCGGTACTGTGTATATGACTGGAACTCTACACATATCCGGTACTAAGTATTTCTGCTCTTTCTTGGTTAATATATTTTTCTCACAGCCTCTTCCAATTAATTCTGACAGTTCCTCTTTATATTCACTAGTTGGATTACTTCTCAATTTGATATATGTATTAGTGTCATTCAATTGCCCCATAAGTTCTCTGTGATAATACTCCTTTGAAAGTACCACAATAGCTCCCCCTTTGTCCGCAGGTCTAATTACTACTTGCTTATTCTTTTCTAGTTCTTTTATCCCTCTATTTATAGCCTGAGGGCCAGGTATTCTTTTGATTTTTAGTTTCTCCAAATCTTGTAGCACCATTTTGTTGAATACCTCCACATGCTGATTATTTGATACCTGTGAATTGAACAATGATTTATTGCGTAAATCACTGTGTTGTACTTTTCCTGGTATATATACTTTCTTGTTCTGCTGCATTTGGGTATTCAATAAATACTTTTTTATATTCAGCTTCCTCGTGTACTTCAAAATATCCACATATGCTTCAAATGTATTTAAATTCCTCATTGGTGCATATTTTAAACCCTTATCTAGAGTAAGGAGTTCAGTTTTGGTCAAATCAACCCCACTAATATTATGTATCCCTTCACCTATTTCCACTTTCTTCTTTTGGATTTTGTATCCTCCTCGGGTTCCCCTCTTGCATTTGGGCTTCTGGTGTAAGTCATGTGCTCGTACCTGGGGGGCGTCCTTTTGCTCCTGCGATTCCCTAAAAAAGAAGAGGTATTTGGTTCCTCCTCATCTCCATACCTTCTCAGCGGTTCATATTTATTCTGGGTTTTTTATAGGACTTCTCCTATTTTCATAATGGTGCCGATCATTCTCTAGGTGCCCCCTTGTGGTGGGTAACGGTAATTTTGACCTCCTTAATGGGAATAATACTGAACTGGATATGTATTATTTTCCCTTTCATTCCTTCTCTCTGAATTATACGAACCTTGATAGCCTTGCTGTCCATGAGCATAAGCTCCCTGTTGTTCATACGGACGATCATGGTAACTATTCGGTTTATGATTTTTGTTATTTTTCCAGAAAGGTTTTTTTGGGGATTTTGACCCACCTTTGTGATTATTCTTATTTCTCCACCACGGTTTGGGGGTTCTTGGTCCATTTGCTCCATCCCTATTTTGTCTTTCATAATTATTTTCATTATCTCTCGATGGCCTCTCATATTCATCATTATGATCTCTGGGATATCTAAATCTTTCCGGCGATCTCATTCTGGCACTACGCTCTGGAGATATAATCCTAACCCCTCTGCCTGGCGAGGATGTGGTGGACCCTATTTTCCCACTTTTTAAATTAAGTTGCCATTTGTATGCTTGTTCTTGCTTGTAATCATTGGTGTCCCTTAGATATTTTCTTTTCTTTCCTTGTTTTATATCAATATCTTTCTGTTCTAGGACTTTACTGAGTTGGTTAGTAAGGGTTAAAAATGATTCTGATTACTTGTATCCGTCTAGGATTACCTTGCTATCTGCAATTTATTTATTGATAGCTGTCAGTTTCTTCTGTTTCCGTTTTAGGAGGAATTGTAATACTTCCAGTCCCTTTTTATTAAAAAATTGGAACCATTCCTCCACTGACTCTTTATCCAGTAATCCATCATTAATGGGTACGTCCCACCTAAGCCTCCTTGGGACTAAGCCCTCTATTATGTATTGTTCATGTGAAATCAGATCCCACCAAAGGCTCACCTTCTTCTCCATAAGATGGCCAAATTTTCTGAAAATGGTGTCCAAATCACCTGTTTCAGTGATGGGATCAATTGAAAACACATCTTTCAAATCAAATGTGCGATTTTCCACATATTTAAATAACCATTTATGCTGCTATAGTGAGTGCTCAGATATATAGTGAAATGAAAATATTGTGTACTAAAGCGCTAATGAAATAAATAGTGAAAAAAACAAATAAATTGATAACCAAATAGTGAAAGCTGCAATCAAACAAAGGATTCCTGTGTCCGTGCAAAAGTGAATATACAAATAAATGATGCGCTAATCACCAACCAGCTAATATGTGCACACTTAAAGATATATATATTCAGATCCTCTGTGCTTTTAACTGACATTATACACTACAACTTCCAATTTGTGGATACGGATCACCATGGTATGACATGGAGGGGAGTGAGTTAACCCAAATGTTGTAATTGTTAATATTTTTAATGTCATTTATTGTTGTATATGCATATGATGCCAGCAGTTCCCTTTTGCACCACATGAGGGCCTGGTGTTGCATTTTCTAAAATCCATTTGTTTTAAATCAGTTTTACCATAAGGTTTTTAAAGTTGTTTGTATATGTCGCAAACCTGTATTAATGAGGTGCGGCTTTATACATGTATTTGTACTGATCATGTACTATTAAAAGTTTGTTCATTTGAATGATGAGATATCAGCGCTGACAGCAATGATGTGTTGTAAATTCAGACCATCACCATGGCAATTAGCAAAGCGATCTGCTGTCCTCTACATAAGGGCACGCTGTAGGATCACATGCTACCCATGAGTAAGTCACGTGTCAGTGATGTAACGCGTAGGGGGAGGAGCCTAAGTGACGCTTGCAGCAGCAGTCTGAGTGAGGAGCACACTGAAAACTGAGCTGATCAATGCTGATTATCTTTGGAGGTTATGTGAGTACGGCTGCAGCTGTGAAAGGTTGAGCCTGTGTTAAGCATATTGCGCAATGATCTGTTTCCTTTCTTCTATTCACATGTATATGGAAACACCTTGAAAACCGGAGTGTTTATAAGAAGGAGAAGGCCGTTCACAGGAATAATTTTGCATAAACTATAGTGTTTATGGTTCTTTTTATGAAGATTTGTATTGTTCAGTGATACATTTGTATATGGACCTGGGGATTTTTGCTTATTAAGGGTCAAGAAATTACTCCACAATACTATCTATGCTACTTGTGGATAGGGGAATTTTGATTTTTTGTGGTAGTAAGGCATATCACTATTTTATTCAGCACGGAGGATCTGAATATCTTTAAGTGTGCACATATTAGTTGGTTGGTGATTAGCGCATCATTTATTTGTATATTCACTTTTGCACGGACACAGGAATCCTTGTTTGATTGCAGCTTTCACTATTTGGTTATCAATTTATTTGTTTTTTTCACTATTTATTTCATTAGCGCTTTAGTACACAATATTTTCATTTCACTATATATCTGAGCACTCACTATAGCAGCATAAATGGATATATTTAAATATGTGGAAAATCGCACATTTGATTTGAAAGATGTGTTTTCAATTGATCCCATCACTGAAACAGGTGATTTGGACACCATTTTCAGAAAATTTGGCCATCTTATGGAGAAGAAGGTGAGCCTTTGGTGGGATCTGATTTCACATGAACAATACATAAAAGAGGGCTTAGTCCCAAGGAGGCTTAGGTGGGACGTACCCATTAATGATGGATTACTGGATAAAGAGTCAGTGGAGGAATGGTTCCAATTTTTTAATAAAAAGGGACTGGAAGTATTACAATTCCTCCTAAAACGGAAACAGAAGAAACTGACAGCTATCAATAAAGAAATTGCAGATAGCAACGTAATCCTAGATGGATACAAGGAATCAGAATCATTTTTAACCCTTACTAACCAACTCAGTAAAGTCCTAGAACAGAAAGATATTGATATAAAACAAAGAAAGAAAAGAAAATATCTAAGGGACACCAATGATTACAAGCAAGAACAAGCATACAAATGGCAACTTAATTTAAAAAGTGGGAAAATAGGGTCCACCACATCCTCGCCAGGCAGAGGGGTTAGGATTATATCTCCAGAGCGTAGTGCCAGAATGAGATCGCCGGAAAGATTTAGATATCCCTGTCAGGGTCACCTGTGGCCAGGTGACAGATGCACACCGTAGGGGGACAGGAGTGCACCGCGAGGTAGTGAACCCTATGGCTGGCTTCTGTGGATAGGAAACTGGGTGGTTGTGGAAAGCGGGACCAGAGGAGCACAACCGGGATCCCAACGGAAGCGAGAGCCAAGATTCCCCAGGGCGCGGAGTCTAAGACCCAGCTGGTCTTCTCCAGGGCCTCTAGTGGTGAGGATGTTACGCTGCAGGCTGGGACCAGGTCGCGGCCCCTGGAGTTTCCTAGCTCACGCCCCGTAGGATAAGGGGAAGCAGCAGCACACGATAGAGAGAACCGAATAACAAGCCGAAGGTCAGGGGCCACAAGCAGACAAGGATAACGAAGAACGAGCCGAAGGTCAAGGGTCACGAGCAGACAGGGATGGTCGGGGACAAGCCAATAACGTAACAGAGAGACAGACGTAGCACACGGCAGGCAGGAACCCAAACACACAATGCCTAACAAACACGTTGATCAGCAAAGCAGGCTTGCAGTGCACAGGTTAATATAGTGTTCAGTGATAGGGCCTGGGGTGGAGTCAGGCTGGGAGGAGATTATAAAGGAAGCCAGGTGAAGGAGGTCTGGTCTCTAGATGAACACATGAGGAGGAAGGTAAGATGGCAGACAGACATTAATGCATATCCATGACAGTACCCTCCCTCTTACGAGGCCTCCCCCTTCCCCGCCTGGGCCCAGGTTTAGAGGGAAACTTCAGATGAAACTCCTTTAACAGACGAGGTGCAAAGACCTCAGATGCAGTGATCCAAGACCTCTCCTCAGGACCAAACCCTTTCCAATGAACGAGGTACTGAAGAACGTCTTTACAGAGTCGGGAGTCCAGAATTTGACTGATCTCGTACTCCTGATTATCCTCCGAGACAGGCGCCACGGTAGGAAGAGGACGAGAGAATTTATTGAGGACTAAAGGCTTTAGAAGAGCAACATGAAAGGAGTTAGTGATTTTAAGGCTCTTAGGAATCTGGAGTTTGAAACAAACCGGATTCAGTTTAGCAGTTACCGTGTATGGACCGATGAATCGTGGAGCAAACTTCAGAGAAGGAACTCGGAGCTTGATGTTCCTGGTAGAGAGCCAGACTTTGTCCCCTGGCTGAAGAGAAGGCGGTTTACGCCTGCGGCGGTCGGCAAAGCCTTTGAATTTTTCAGCAGCTGCCCGGAGGGAATCATGAACGTGACCCCAAACGGAATTGAGAGACTCCTGAACCGAAGCCAAAGCTGGAATGTCTGGAGAACAGATCATAGGAAGAGGAAGTTGAGGGTGTTTTCCATAAACTGTGAAAAAGGGTGTCTTCTGCGAACTGGTATTCACATGATTGTTATGGGAGAATTCTGCCCACGGGAGTAGAGAGGACCAATCGTCATGGTGAGAAGACACAAAGGTGCGAAGAAAGACCTCTAACTCCTGATTAACCCTCTCAGTCTGTCCATTGGATTGGGGATGGTAAGAAGAAGAAAAATCCAAGACAATATTGAGGGATTTGCAAAAGGCTCTCCAAAAACGAGACGTGAATTGGACTCCCCTGTCGGAAACAATATGAGAAGGGACCCCATGTAGGCGGAGAATTTCTCGAATGAAAATGGGAACCAAGGCAGGGGCAGAAGGAAGACCAGGAAGAGGAACAAAATGAGCCATCTTGGAGAATCGATCGATTACCACCCAAATGACTGTAAATTCTTGTGATCGGTAAAGATCGTTATGGAGTGAGGGGAACCCTCCAAGAGATGACGCCACTCCTCTAACGCCAATTTAATTGCGAGAAGTTCCCGATCACCGATGGCATAATTCCTCTCTGCCTGAGAATTTTTTTTGGAGAAGAACGCACATGGTTGGCGTCTCTTCTCAAAGATTTGAAGAAGCACAGCTCCCACCCCCATTGAGGAAGCGTCCACTTCAATAAAAAATGCATTCCCAGGATTTGGTCTCCTCAAGAGGGGGCCAGAAACAAAGGCCTGTTTCAGGTTGTGAAATGCAGAGACAGCTTCGGGAGGCCAGTCTCTGGCATTCACACCCTTCTTGGTCAAAGCGATAATAGGCGCGGCAATGGAAGAGTAATTCCTTATGAACTGCCTATAATAATTAGTGAAGCCAAGAAAGCGCTGTGTGGCCTTGAGGCTAGCAGGAAGAGGCCAGTTGGTGATAGCCAAGACCTTCCCAGGGTCCATACGAAGCCCCGAACATGAGACAAAGCACCCCAAAAACAGGACCTCAGAACATTCAAAGGAACATTTCTCCAGCTTGGCATAGAGATTGTTCTCTCTAAGACGTTGAAGTACAGTGCGGACATGGTTTCTGTGGACGAGCAGATTTTCAGAAAAGATCAGAATGTCATCCAGATAGATGACAACAAACTGGTACAGCAGATCTCTGAAGATTTCATTGACAAAGTTTTGAAACACGGCTGGAGCATTACACAGACCAAAAGGCATCACCAGATATTCGTAATGCCCGTCTCTAGTGTTAAATGCAGTCTTCCATTCGTCACCCTCCCGTATTCGAATGAGATTGTACGCGCCTCTGAGATCCAACTTGGTGAAAATGGAGGCACCCTTCAACCAATCGAATAGCTCAGATATTAAGGGTAAGGGGTATCGATTTTTAATAGTAACCGCATTTAAACCCCGATAATCGATGCAGGGTCTTAAGGTACCATCCTTTTTGGCAACAAAAAAGAACCCTGCCCCTGCAGGCGATGAGGATTTCCGGATGAACCCTCTCTCCAGATTCTCTGCTACATACTCCGACATGGCCTGGGTCTCTGGGATGGACAGAGGGTAGGTACGACCCCTGGGTAGAGTTGCTCCGGGGACAAGATCAATAGCACAGTCAAAAGACCTGTGGGGAGGAAGCACCTCAGCTGATTTTTTACAGAACACATCCCGGTAATCGCTGTATGTGGCGGGAAGATCAGAAGAAACAGAAGTGGCAGCAACCGGAAGACTCTCCTTGGGGGTCACCTTGAGAAGACACGACGAGAAACATGAGGAACCCCAGGCCAGGATCTGCCCAGAGACCCAGTCCACATGTGGAGAGTGGAGCTGTAGCCAAGGGAGGCCCAATACAACTGGGGTAGAGGCCTTGGGTAGAATAAGAAAGGATATCCACTCCTGGTGGAGAATCCCTACCGACATCCTAATGGGTAGCGTCTGGAAGCGAATAGGGCCCCCTGGGAGAACAGTGCCATCAATTGCCGAGACTACCAATGGGGTAGTGAGAGGTGAAAGGGTAAGCTTCATAGAAGAAGCAGTTCTCCAATCCATGAAATTGCCGGCAGCCCCGGAATCCAGGTATGCAAGGGTTGACTGAGGAGAAGTGCCTACATGAAGGGACACCGGCAAGAGCAGGCGAGAAGGTGATGTTTCTGGGTCCAATACTCCACCTTCCAAATGTATTAGACCCGAGCGTTTCCCGGACGAAGCGAGCAGGAGTCACGAAAATGACCCTTGCCCCCACAATAGAGGCACAAGCCCAGAGTTCTGCGCCTAGCACGTTCTTCGGGGGTTAGTCTGGTCCGGCCCAGCTGCATAGGTTCTTCAGCAGGTAGAGGATGCTCCACGGAATGAAGGGAGGGGAGCTCAGACTGGCTAGGACCCAGAGAGTGCTGGCGTCTTTTTTCTAAGGACCTCTCTTGAAAACGAATGTCGATCTGGTTGCATAATGAAATTACATCGTCCAGACCGACGGGAATGGCTCTTCCCGCTAATTCGTCTTTCACTCGGTCAGAGAGGCCATGTAAAAAGGTAGCGACCAGGGCCTCATTATTCCAGCTCAATTCAGCTGTGTGGATACGGAACTGAAGAGCATATTGCCCCACTGAACTAGATTCTTGGCGAAGACGTAAGACAGCACTAGCCGCTGAAGAAGCCCGAGCCGGCTCTTCGAAGATATTACGAAAGAGCTTCAAGAATTCGGACAGACTGGAAACCACCGGATCGTTCCTCTCCCACAGGGGGGCAGCCCAGGCCAAAGCTTCACCGGAGAGGAGGGAAATGATATAGGCTACCTTAGCCCGGTCAGATAGGAAGCTTTGAGGCTGAAGCTCAAAATGAATAGTGCATTGGCTGAGAAACCCCCTGCAGGCCTTGGAGTCCCCAGAGAAACGGAACGGAGCTGGCAATCTTAGTGAGTGTGAGGCTGCGACTGGTGCGATAGGTACAGCCGCTGGTTGTACTTGGGGTTGCGGATTCGGGGTTCCCAAGGAGACCTGAAGCTGCTCGAATCGAGAAGCCAGATCCTGGAGGAATCGCATCACCTGGGTCTGATTTGATTCCTGGGTCTCAAGTCTGCGAACTATGCCCTGCAATGGATCATCCGCGGGAAGCGGGATGTCAGCCGGGTTCATGGCTGATCAAACTGTCAGGGTCACCTGTGGCCAGGTGACAGATGCACACCGTAGGGGGACAGGAGTGCACCGCGAGGTAGTGAACCCTATGGCTGGCTTCTGTGGATAGGAAACTGGGTGGTTGTGGAAAGCGGGACCAGAGGAGCACAACCGGGATCCCAACGGAAGCGAGAGCCAAGATTCCCCAGGGCGCGGAGTCTAAGACCCAGCTGGTCTTCTCCAGGGCCTCTAGTGGTGAGGATGTTACGCTGCAGGCTGGGACCAGGTCGCGGCCCCTGGAGTTTCCTAGCTCACGCCCCGTAGGATAAGGGGAAGCAGCAGCACACGATAGAGAGAACCGAATAACAAGCCGAAGGTCAGGGGCCACAAGCAGACAAGGATAACGAAGAACGAGCCGAAGGTCAAGGGTCACGAGCAGACAGGGATGGTCGGGGACAAGCCAATAACGTAACAGAGAGACAGACGTAGCACACGGCAGGCAGGAACCCAAACACACAATGCCTAACAAACACGTTGATCAGCAAAGCAGGCTTGCAGTGCACAGGTTAATATAGTGTTCAGTGATAGGGCCTGGGGTGGAGTCAGGCTGGGAGGAGATTATAAAGGAAGCCAGGTGAAGGAGGTCTGGTCTCTAGATGAACACATGAGGAGGAAGGTAAGATGGCAGACAGACATTAATGCATATCCATGACAATCCCAGAGATCATAATGATGAATATGAGAGGCCATCGAGAGATAATGAAAGTAATTATGAAAGACAAAATAGGGATGGAGCAAATGGACCAAGAACCCCCAAACCGTGGTGGAGAAATAAGAATAATCACAAAGGTTAGTCAAAATCCCCAAAAAAACCTTTCTGGAAAAATAACAAAAATCATAAACCGAATAGTTACCATGATCGTCCGTATTAACAACAGGGAGCTTATGCTCATGGACAGCAAGGCTACCAAGGTTCGTATAATTCAGAGAGAAGGGATGAAAGGGAAAATAATACATATCCAGTTCAGTATTATTCCCATCAAGGAGGTCAAAATTCCCGTTACCCACCACAAAGGGGGCACCTAGAGAATGATCGGCACCATTATGAAAATAGGAGAAGTCCTATAAAAACCCAGAATAAATATGAACCGCTGAGAAGGTATGGAGATGAGGAGGAACCAAATACCTCTTCTTTTTTAGGGAATCGCAGGAGCAAAAGGACGCCCCCCAGGTACGAGCACATGACTTACACCAGAAGCCAAAATGCAAGAGGAGAACCTGAGGAGGATACAAAATCCAAAAAAAGAAAGTGGAAATAGGTGAAGGGATACATAATATTAGTGGGGTTGATTTGACCAAAACTGAACTCCTTACTCTAGATAAGGGTTTAAAATATGCACCAATGAGGAATTTAAATAAATTTGAAGCATATGTGGATATTTTGAAGTACACGAGGAAGCTGAATATAAAAAAGTATTTATTGAATACCCAAATGCAGCAGAACAAGAAAGTATATATACCAGGAAAAGTACAACACAGTGATTTACGCAATAAATCATTGTTCAATCCACAGGTATCAAATAATCAGCATGTGGAGGTATTCAACAAAATGGTGCTACAAGATTTGGAGAAACTAAAAATCAAAAAAATACCTGGCCCTCAGGCTATAAATAGAGGGATACAAGAACTAGAAAAGAATAAGCAAGTAGTAATTAGACCTGCGGACAAAGGGGGAGCTATTGTGGTACTTTCAAAGGAATATTATCACAGAGAACTTATGGGGCAATTGAATGACACTAATACATATATCAAATTGAGAAGTAATCCAACTAATGAATATAAAGAGGAACTGTCGGAATTAATTGGAAGAGGCTGTGAGAAAAATATATTAACCAAGAAAGAGCAGAAATACTTAGTACCGGATATGTGTAGAGTTCCAGTCATATACACAGTACCGAAGGTACATAAAGATTTAAATAACCCACCGGGAAGGCCCATCATCAATGGCATACAATCTCTTAACTCAAGATTGGGGGAGTATGTGGATCGTTTTATGCAGCCCTTGGTGCCAAAAACACGTGCGTATTTAAGAGACACGAAACATCTCTTACAATTGTTGGAGAAGGTTGAACTAAATCCACAACAGAAATATATATTGGCCACGGCGGATGTTGCTTCGCTCTATACGAACATAGAGCATGAGCAAGCCATAAAAGCCTTCAGATGGGCTCTGGATGCCTTCAGCAGTATAGCATCCAAACAAAAAAGATTTATTCTAAGAAGCCTGGCTTTCGGATTACAACACAACTATTTCTGGTACGGATCTGAGTACTACAGACAATTAAATGGAATAGGGATGGGGGCAAAGTATGCCCCTAGTGTTGCAAACATTTTCATGTCTGAATGGGAGGAAGAGGCTATATATTTTGAGAAATCGGAACATCTGATCCTATATAAACGGTTCATTGATGACTGCATTGTGATATGGAGTGGTGATGAAAGGACTCTAATTGATTTCTTTCATAAACTCAATGTAAACCAGAGAAATATCAAATTAACATATATAATAAGTGATAAAGCTATACAATTTCTGGATTTAGATATATCGATAGAAAACAACAAAATAAAAACGCATTTCAAACCGGTAGAAAGAAACAGCTATATACCGACAGATAGTTTTCATTATGACCCTTGGTTGATCAACATACCTAAGGGCCAGTTGGTCAGGCTCCGACGGAATTGTTCGGATACAAATATATTTTTGGAACAGGCGAACACCATCTAATTTTAAGTCCAATACCACTAGAAAGGATTATAATATCAGAGATTTTATTACGTGTAGAACAGAAGGGGTGGTATATATGTTGGAATGTACCTGCTCACTACAGTACATAGGTAGAACAAAGAGACCTCTATGGAAAAGAATAAGAGAACATGTGCAAAATATCAAGGCAGGCTTTCCAAAGCATAATGTTTCTAGACATTTTGATTTGTGCCACAAGAGAAATCCTGGAGACCTAAAATTCTGGGCTATCCAGAAATTCAAACCACACTGGAGGGGCAGCCACAAGGTAAGGGAAATTAGTAAAAGTGAATCCCAGTGGATTTATGAAATCTGCACTTTGGCGCCGAATGGTTTGAATATAGATTTCGATCTAAATTGTTTTATTTCAGATTATTAATTATTTGTGTCAATCAAACACATATATGGAAAATATCCCTTTTGGATCCTTGGATGGATATCCATTACCACATCACATTAGAGTAATAGGGTATGGATAGGTCCCTCTTACTATAGGCTAGATTTACAATTATGAGATAATGAGTAGAGTCACATGGGATCTGATGCTATACACATTTTATCGGTATTTATGGTTTTAATAATACATTTTTAAACTTTTTAACTGACATTATACACTACAACTTCCAATCTGTGGATACGGATCACCATGGTATGACATGGAGGGGAGTGAGTTAACCCAAATGTTGTAATTGTTAATGTTTTTAATGTAATTTATTGTTGTATATGCATATGATGCCAGCAGTTCCCTTTTGCACCACATGAGGGCCTGGTGTTGCATTTTCTAAAATCCATTTGTTTTAAATCAGTTTTACCATAAGGTTTTTAAAGTTGTTTCTTTGTATATGTCGCAAACCTGTATTAATGAGGTGCGGCTTTATACATGTATTTGTACTGATCACGTACTATTAAAAGTTTGTTCATTTGAATGATGAGATATCAGCGCTGACAGCAATGATGTGTTATAAATTCAGACCATCACCATGGCAATTAGCAAAGCGATCTGCTGTCCTCTACATAAGGGCACGCTGTAGGATCACATGCTACCCATGAGTAAGTCACGTGTCAGTGATGTAACACGTAGGGGGAGGAGCCTAAGTGACGCTTGCAGCAGCAGTCTGAGTGAGGAGCACACTGAAAACTGAGCTGATCAATGCTGATTATCTTTGGAGGTTATGTGAGTACGGGCTGCAGCTGTGAAAGGTTGAGCCTGTGTTAAGCATATTGCGCAATGATCTGTTTCCTTTCTTCTATTCACATGTATATGGAAACACCTTGAAAACCGGAGTGTTTATAAGAAGGAGAAGGCCGTTCACAGGAATAATTTTGCATAAACTATAGTGTTTATGGTTCTTTTTATGAAGATTTGTATTGTTCAGTGATTCATTTGCATATGGACCTGGGGATTTTTGCATATTAAGGGTCAAGAAATTACTCCACAATACTATCTATGCTACTTGTGGATAGGGGAATTTTGATTTTTTGTGGTAGTAAGGCATATCACTATTTTATTCAGCACGAAGGATCTGAATATCTTTAAGTGTGCACATATTAGTTGGTTGGTGATTAGCGCATTATTTATTTGTATATTCACTTTTGCACGGACACAGGAATCCTTTGTTTGATTGCAGCTTTCACTATTTGGTTATCAATTTATTAGTTTTTTTCACTATTTATTTCATTAGCGCTTTAGTACACAATATTTTCATTTCATTACAGCCGTGAGTACTTTTAAATTACTTTTTTTCCTTCAGAAATGACATTTTGTGCAGAGTCTGTTCTAAGCACGGGAAACATGCGCTGCTTTACAGGCATACTATATACACCCCCCCAGGTACAAAATTTAAAGGAATATTTTACTTTTATTGTTTCACTTTAAGCATTATTAAAATCACTGCTCCCGAAAAAACTGCAATTTTTAAAACTTTTTTTTGCATTGATACATGTCCCCTGGGGCAGGACCCGGGTCCCCAAACACTTTTTATGACAATAACTTGCATATTAGCCTTTAAAATTAGCACTTTAGATTTCTCCCATAGACTTCTACAGGATGTTTCATGGCTTTTCTAATTTGCCGCGAACACCCCAAATTGTTCGCTGTTCGTCGAACGGGCGAACAGGCAATGTTCGAGTCGAACATGAGTTTGACTCAAACTCGAAGCTCATCCCTACTCTAGACCATATCCCTCCACACGAGAGAGGAGGAGATATTGACAAAAAATTACTACAAAGTGAGGCCAAATGGATTTATCAACTGTCTGCTACTAAATACTAGGGATGAGCCAAACACCCCCCAGTTCGGTTCGCAACAGAACTTGCGAACAGGCAATACATTTTTTCCAACATCCGAACACCGTTAAAGTCTATGGGACTCGAACATGAAAAATCAAAAGTGCTAATTTTAAAGGCTGATATGCAAGTTATTGTCATAAAAAGTGTTTGGGGACCCGGGTCCTGCCCCAGGGGACATGTATCAATGCAAAAAAACGTTTTAAAAACTGATGTTTTTTCGGGAGCAGTGATTTTAATAATGCTTAAAGTGAAACAATAAAAGTGAAATATTCCTTTAAATATCGTACCTGGGGGATGTGTATAGTATGCCTGTAAAGCAGCGCTTGTTTCCCGTGCTTAGAACTGTCCCTGCACAAAGTGTCATTTCTGAAGGAAAAAAAGTCATTTAAAAGCACTCATGGCTATAATGAATTGTCGGCTCCCGGCAATACAGAGAAAAGTCATTGATAAAAAATAAAAAAAATCCATGGGGGTCCCCCCAAATTCAAATACCAGGCCCTTCAAGTCTGGTATGGATATTAAGGGGAACCCTGCGTCAAATAAAAAAAAAAATGATGCGTCATTCCCGGGGTGTCTCCGCTCCGATGAAGAGAGGACCGTGTGCTGTTCCTCACTGCGCTGGACATCTTCGTTGGAGCCTGGACCTGGAGAGGAGAGATCATCCATCGCTGGATCTCGGAGAGGAGATCACCCATCGCAGGATACCAAGAGTGGATTACCACCGCTGGAATCTTTTTAAAAAATTTTTTTAAATTTTTAATAAAGGACTTTTCCCAACGGTGTCTGTGTGTTTTTTTTACAATTGCTTACACTTTTTTTGTGAAATGGTAGGGGTACAATGTACCCCTTACCAATTCACATAGGGGGGTGGGATCTGGGGGTCCCCTTTGTTAAAGGGGTCTTCCAGATTCCGATAAGCCCCCGCCCACAGACCCCCACAACCCCTGGGCAAGGGTTGTGGGGATGAGGCTCTTGTCCCCATCAACATGGGGACATGGTGCTTTGAGGGGTCACAGACCCCCAAAGCATCCTCCTCATGTTGAGGGCATGTGGCCTGGTACGGTTCAGGAGGGAGGGGGGCGCTCTCTCGTCCTCCCTCTTTTTCCTGCAGCCTGCCAGGTTGCGTGCTCAGATAAAGGGTCTGGTATGGATTTTTGGGGGAACTGAACTGCCATTTTTTTTTTCAATTTGACGCAGGGTTCATCTTAACCACTTCCCTACTGTGCATGAAAACCCCCTTCCTGCCCAAGCCATTTTTCAGCTTTCAGTGCTGTCACACTTTGAATGACAATGGCGCGGTCGTGCAATGTGGCTCCCAAACGAAATTTGCGTCCTTTTTTTCCCACAAATAGAGCTTTCTTTTGGTGGTATTTGATCACCTGTGCGGTTTTTATTTTTTGCGCTATAAACAAAAGAAGAGCGTCCAGTTTGGAAAAAAAACACTATTTTTTACTTTTTGCTATAATAAATACCCATTTTTTTTTTTTATAAAATTTTTCTCAGTTTAGGCCAATACGTATTCTTCTACATATTTTTGGTAAAAAAAAAATCGCAATAAGCGTGTATTGATTGGTTTGCGCAAAAGTTATAGCGTCTACAAAATAGGGGATAGATTTATAGCATTTTTATTTTTTTTTATTTTTTATTAGTAATGGCGGCGATCTGCGATTTTTATTGTGACTGCAATATTGCGGCGGACACATCGGACACTTTTGACACATTTTTGGGACCATTCACATTTATACAGCGATCCCTGCTATAAAAATGCATTGATTACTGTATAAATGTGATTGGCAGGGAAGGGGTTAACCACTAGGGGGCGGGAAGGGGTTAAATATGTTCCCTCAATGTGTTCTTACTGTGGGGGGAGGGGACTGACTGGGGGAGGTGACCGATGGTTGTCCCTATGTACAAGGGACACACCATCGGTCCCCTCTCCCTCACAGGACGTGGATCTCTGTGTTTATGACGTCCTCCCAGAACGAGAGTGTCCTCCGCCCGCCGTCAATTGACAGTGGGCGGGGGACAAGTGGTTAATATCATACCATACCTGAAGGGCCTGGTAATTGAATTTGGGGGGACCCCCACACATTTTTTTTTTTTTTTTATCTATGACTTTTCTCTGTATTGCCGGGAGCCGACAATTCATTATAGCCGCGAGTGCTTTTAAATTACTTTTTTTCCTTCAGAAATGACACTTTATGGAGGGACAGTTCTAAACACGGGAAACAAGCGCTGCTTTACAGGCATACTATACACACCCCCTAGGTACGAAATTTAAAGGAATATTTCACTTTTATTGTTTCACTTTAAGCATTATTAAAATCACTGCTCCCGAAAAAACTGACGTTTTTAAAACTTTTTTTTGCATTGATATATGTCCCCTGGGGCAAGATCCGGGTCCCCAAACACTTTTTATGACAATAACTTGCATATAAGCCTTTGAAATTAGCACTTTAGATTTCTCCCATAGACTTATACAGGGTGTCCCGCGGCTTTTCGGATTTGCCGCGAAAACCCCAAATTGTTCGCTGTTCGGCGGACGGGCTAACAGGCAATGTTCGAGTCGAACATGAGTTGGACTCGAACTCAAAGCTCATCCCTACTAAATACCCTGGCCTAAATGAAGCTCTTAGCTTCAAGCCATTTTTATAAAAGAAATCCTTTATTTATATCTACATCCAATTTTCTTCTCCTTAGCAGCCTCTTTCTGCTCTTGGCCGTTTTTTCGGTAACATTCCTATTCACTCTGACATTTAGTTTATGTCTAAATAATATTTTTTTAAATGTTACACTTTTAATGTTGCATGTTAATATGTCATTGATTCTCACTATGATTTGTATTGTGCATACTTATTTTGGAAATGTAATAGTCTTATTGTTTTGGAATTTGTAGAGTAGTTAGTGTGTCAGCATCTTAGTCCGCTTCTCATGGGATCGCACAAATGTGTGTGGTGTTCCCCTCGCAGGTGGGCCTTCGTTCATTCATGTACTGACCTGTCCTGCCTCAGGTCAGCACCAATACATACCCCTGTTTAGGTCCTCCATCTCATTTCCCCTCCCTATCTGGTTGTGGTAGGTGCTCCCTCCCCTCCTAGGGGTTTCGTCCCTGGTCCCCAATTGTGTGATCGCCACTACGGAGCCAGATGAAGCTGCCCCGGCCACTTTAGACTCCTTTGGGATCTTCTGGCCTGTGGCCTACCGGTATTGGCATTGTGGGTTTGCCCATTTTCTTGGATCTCTGTCCCTCAGGACGGATTATCCAAGATGGCGGCATGGGACTCGACACGCATGCATCTGACATCACGACGTTGTGTCGTTCGCGCATTCGCAATGCGGCCGTTGCGTCCGCGTTGTGTCGGGGTGAGCACATTTAAACAGGCTGAAGATGGAAACACCACAACACCTGTTTGGAGCAGAGGGACATCTTGTGGAGATACCAATTGTCAGATTCCTATGTACCGTATATACTCGAGTATACAGTAAACCCCCGTTATATCGCGGTTCGGTTTTCGCGGTCCCGGTATATTGCGTTTTTTTTGTAAGACCTATTAACATTATTTTATTGATTAAATCATTGTTAATTAAATATTTTTGTGTTTTCCATTGCTCTTCCTATGTCTCTCAGTATCTTTTATGTGTTTAAATGTGTTTCTATTGTTTTAAAAGTGTGTTTAAAGACCTTAAAATGCTTTTAAAGTACAGTGAAAGTTATAAAAACATGCCTAGTGTGTATTTAAATAGGGTATTTCTATTTGGCAGATTTTCACTTATTGCGGGTGGGTCTGGAACGTAACCCCCGCGATGGAGGGGGGTTTACTGTAAGCCGAGTTTTTCAGCACATTTTTTTGCGCTGAAAATGCCCCCTCGGCTTATACTCGAGTCACCTTTTTGCGCCTGATCTCCCGGTGTTTGGGGACCCGGTACCAGCCGCACATGTAGCCCCACTCTTCCTCTACAAGTGTGCAAAGTTTGTTGTCCGGGGGACCTACAGCCGGGGAGCACCGATTTTTCAAAGCCGGGCACCCCTTCCATAGACTCCCATGTTAAACGGTCATTTCTCTGGTGAATTTGTAGGTCCCCTGGACCCTAAACTTGGCACACATGTAGCCCCATTGCTCCTCTATAAGTGTGTGAAGTTTGTTGTCTGGGGGCCCTACAGCCTGGGAGCACCACATTTTCAAACCCGGGCACCCCTTCCATAGAATCCCATGTTAAACGTCAGTCTAGTCATGGACACAGTGAGGCATGGGCACAGTGAGGCATGGGCACAGTGAGGCATGGGAACAGTGAGGCACAGTGAGGCATGCAGATGGACACCCTAGGCTTATACTCGAGTCAATAATTTTTCCCTTTTTTGTGGTAAAATTAGGTGCCTTGGCTTATATTCGGGTCGGCTTATACTCGAGTATATACGGTAAGTGACATTAGAGATTTTTCTTATATGGTACCACAGCTGGGCTCTTGGTTTTGTTCTGGTAACATGTAATACCTGATTGATCACCATTCTAATTAGACATCTTTTGCTTTTCAGATGGGGCTTTACATGTCTTGCCAGTCTGAACCTTTCTAGGCTACTGCATTCGGAGTTATGTGTTCTCTTTTCTGCTTGGAAGCTTAGTTGTGATGTATATGCAAGGGAATCAATATCCTTCCTTTTTGCCATTGTCTATTCAACCTTCACTCCACTTTTAGAACTTTCCTCTGCCCTACTCTATCATATGTTTTTTCTTTAAGGTATTTCAGCAAGGTATTTTTGGGAGGATTATTCCTCATTGCTGTATTGTTATACCTATCATAAGAGTGACTACGCTTTTTTCTTTGGTGCCCACCCTGCGATCTCATTGCTGGACTGGATTTAACCTCGCTGCTGTCTTTTTCCTGAACTATGGTAGGTGAGTCTCACCATCATTGTACACCAATACATGGGAGTTTCATCAATGTCATATACTTATTGATTTGGATGCTGTATGTATCCTCAATTTAGAATATGTAAAGTCACCAAATAAATGTTTTTCTAATTTCTTTATTATGATGTATGGATATATATTATATTTGTGTATGTTATTATTGCTCATATTTCCTTTTTGTATCTGTTTATAGCCAATATATGCCTTACCACTTCCAAACAGGTTGAACCTATAGGCATTTATATAGCTTTATATATTTTTATGCATTATTGTTCTTCATCATGCTGTGACTTTTTTTGTATATATTCATGTTTGTCTATAAGAACAAACTTTGGATTTATTTTAATTGACCTTCTTTAAAATATAATATACCTTTTATATAAATTGTTGTTTTCTATGTGGCATATCATTCCTATACGGGATGAGGGCGCCTTTGATCCTTTGAATTAGTGTAAATATACCAAAACACTGATGCCCTGTACACACATTCGGTTTTACCAATGAAAACAGTCCGATGGACTTTTTTCATCGGACAAACCGATCGTGTATGGGCCCCATCGGTCTTTTTTCCATCGGTGAGAAAAAATAGAACATGTTTTAAATTTATCCGATGGAAAAAAAAACGATAGCAAATCATCTGTGTGGAACTCCATCGGAGAAAACACCCACGTATGCTCAGAATCAAGTCGACGCATGCTGAGAAGCATTGAACTTCAATTTTCTTGGCTCATCGGAGTTTGTTACGTCACAGCGTTTAGGACGGTCGGATTTTTGACTGATGGTGTGTAGGCAAGACTGATGGAAGTCAGCTTCATCGGAATTCCGATGGAAAAATCCATCGGATTTGAATCCATAGGAAATCTGATCGTGTGTACAGGGCTTAAGTTGGTAACGGTTTCATCCTACAGCAAGATAATAAATCAAAACATACCTCCAGGCTTTGTCTGAACTACCTTAGAAGAAAAGAGCAAGACAGTAGGCTTCAAATCATGGAATGGCCAGACTTAAACCCCATTGTGTTGGTTTGGGATAAACTAGTCAGAAGGGTGAAAACAAAGCAACCTACAAGTGCAACACATTTGTGGGAACTTTTGCAACAGTGTTGGGAAGAACTTTCCGAATAATGTTCAATTTCCGCTGTAGAAAGAATGCAGGGTTGCCAACCTCCTGCAGCATTTTTTACTGACACAACATGGAAAATTTACTGGCGGAGCACATTGTTTACTGGCAACCTGAGAAATTACAGAACTCCTATTGAGAACTAACACAGTGAATATTTGAACAGTATAAACATGATATGGAAACACTGACTATACCTATAACAAAGTAACTTTCTGATTTAAACTTAAAAAGTCAACACAGCATGAAATTATCAGCCCCTGATATTTAGTGTGGGTTTCGGTTATTATATCTCTGAAAGGTGGCTACTTTTAAGAGTCAAAAACTCAGATTACATTTTGTTAAGGAAAACAAATCTATTACTTTTTTTTATGTACAATTGTTTATTTGTTCTATGCTT
This sequence comes from Rana muscosa, assembly GCA_029206835.1. Taxonomy (NCBI): domain Eukaryota; kingdom Metazoa; phylum Chordata; class Amphibia; order Anura; family Ranidae; genus Rana; species Rana muscosa. Next base: position 253,191,437 of record CM055117.1, on the reverse strand, counting down.
TACATTGAGACATTAAACTGTGTACATTTTAAATAAAACCAGGAAAAATAGGGGTGTTATAAAACTTTTGTGAGAGAGAGAGATAGGAAGGTACATTCTACCATATTGTCTCATATTATGTGTCAATGTATCATTGTGACGGTTACTGTTACTGGTATTTATGGCAAAAGATATAGATGTGGTCTTGACTCGTTAAGGGCTTCTGTACACAGTAATTCAGTTTCTGAATTGCTTTTCTTTCTCACTACAATGTGATTTCAAAAGCAGCTCAAAGCATCTTAGAAGCAACTGAAATCAGCTCAAACGGAACCTGAAACAAGTTGTAAGCCAATCTTAAGAACCTTATAAATGGGTCTAAAGCAGATCAGGAGTTAATTTTTTGCCCATGGTTTATATATTTAATCACTAGTCTGAATCACCCTGTCACAAACTCACAAAAATTTCCAATGGGGACCAAAAGCCTCTGAAGTGAAGACCAACTAACTTTCTATTTTTAGTTGTGTGCCCATTCCGTCTCCTTTCTGATATCTGGTGCTGTGGTGAGGGCACCCTGCAGAAAATGTGTGATGTCATCCAGTGATGGTTTTAAGTGTAACTCAATTCACTGATATACTACCTGAATCTGAGCAAACCTATGTTAGTCTTTGTAAGCACCATATTATTCCGTGAATTTCCTGATCTGCTAATCTGGTTACAACTTAAAGTAATAATAAACTCTGGTCCTCAGCTTCCTCCAAATCTCCAAATTCCTTCTTTTTTTTTGCTGCTGCATTTTTACTTCCTGTAATGCCTTGTACACACGATCGAAATTTCCAATGGAAAAAGTCGACGGAATTTTTTCTTTTGGATATTCCGACGGTGTGTATGCCCCATCAGACTTTTTCCATCGGAAATTCCGAGGAATTTCGTCGGAGTTTAGATAGAGAACATGTTCTCTTTTACTCCAATGGAATTCCGTTGAAATTCCGATGCTATTTTGGCCGGTCAAAAGTCTGACCGTGTGTACGGGGCATAAGGGTTCATTTTCATGTAAGAATATAGCCACCCTTTGCTCATAATTCCTTATATGGACTAGTGACTATGGTATTTGTAATGTGCATAAAGTTGTGTACATGACTGAAACTAAAATGCGCTGCTGGTTGCAAACAAATGGAAGTGTGAGGGAAAAGGAGAGGTAACATTCTTACAGAGAATGTTACAAGAAGGTAGGAAACACAGTAATAAGCTATTTAATGGAAAATATATTACAGGGCCATTAGGTAGTGAATGTATTTTGGAGAAGAAGAATATTGTTTAGTGTTGCTTTAATTTGTTCCCTGGTATGTAATGCCAATCTCCGGATGCTCCTAGCAACAGCATTGCTTTTGGTTGTGTCTTGGGTGTATTGCTTACTTTGAAATTTCTGTGGTCAATTTTGCCAGCCTTTAATTATATGGTGCCTCATATACTGGTTACTGTTTTTGGTCTACTGCTTGCCTTAACCTTCCTCCTAGTCTTTTTATTTTTCCAGCATTTGATGATATCTCCACTTTACAATTACCGGTAACTGTTTAATTTGGTTCACTGTCAAACTATAAGCAGTTCTCCAGTAGGCCAATACCAAGTACCTCAACCAGGGAGCTTCCACAAAATCAATTCCATCCCTTTTGCAGGGGATGAAGACTGGGAAATCCATATACTATGTTCAAAACTGTGCTTTAAAGTAGCCCCACCAATATCTGTGATAGCTAACAGTCTAAATTTAAAACGAATAAATGTCCCAGATTTTTCTAAAGCAATTAAAGCCTAACTCTGTGCTCCATTCCTCTCCCCCCCATCCTTCCAGAGAATTCCCTTCTCCCCGAGTAGCAGTATGCTATGCTTTTTTAATGTTATGTCTGTAGCTCCTGACTTTCAATAAACATGCACTTACCAGTCCAGGGATCCAGTGCTGTCCTCACCTGGGCCAGTTCTTTGGTGGTCTTTGTGTCTCCGGGGGCACAATCTTGGATCTGGGAAGCCAGCTGTGATTTCCAGGGGCTTCACAGCCAGTTCTTTACTGCGAGTCACACTGCACTTTGTGAATAGACCTGCAGCCTCCTGGGATCTGTGACATGTCCCAGAAGGGTGGGGGGAGGGAGTGGAGTGAGTACCAGTTAGAGACAGGTACCCACGCTAAAGAAAAGAACTCTGAAAGTGTGAGGCCTCGTACACACGACCGGTTTTCTCGGCAAGAACCAGCAAGAAAATTGCTGGCAGAGCTTTCTTGCAGAGTAAACCGAGCGTGTGTACAAGGCTTTCAGGTTTCTCGTCAAGAAAACTGGCCAGAATCTTGACGAGAAAAATAGAGAACCTGCTCTCTATTTTCTTGTCGGGATTCCCGACGAGAAACCTGAGAGTGTGTACACTTACCTGTCGCCGTGGAAACCTGCACATGCTCGAAATGACTTTGACGCATACGCGGTAGCTTCCTAGGCATAGGTAGGGTGTAGCAAGATGGTGGCGATGGCATTGAATGTGACAAGCGCATGCTCGTCGTAGTCGATGACATCACCGCGTTCGTGCCATTCAAAAGAACGGCGGTTCTTTAGAATCGTACATGTGTACACTCGGTCAGGACAAGATTATTGTCAAGAATCTCGTCAGGAAAAACAACGGGTTTTTTCCTGACGAGATTCTCGGTCGTGTGTACTAGGCTTTAGAGGAGGGGGAGGAGAAACAAAGGCAGAACTTTTTAGATGAAGTAGTGCTTTAACTTATTCTAATGTCACATTTTTTTTTTTTTTCATTCTGATGATATTGGCAATGGGCAGTTGTGCATGATGCAAAGAGTTAAACTGATTTGATGACACCAGTTTCTGCATTAACACACGGAATGCACAGACAGGGCCGCTGTTAGAAATCATGGGGCCCCGTACAGCCTATCTGACAGGGCCCCCTTTGACCCCGCCCTTGACCCCACCCCTGGCCCCTCCCGAAAGTTATGGGGGGGGATATGATGCAACAGTTGTGGAAGTAAAAGGTGACTTCAGAACTGCTCGTATCACTTCCACATGAAACTTGACAGTTGCTTTAACAAATATACACACTCCTGGCTGCTGACCCCAGCTGGAAATGTGTGTATGTGTTTAAAAAGACAAGCTTGCAGCAGGGCCCCAGCTCTGATATGAAATGCTGTGGTTAAAGGGAATTGGTTGGGGGCTGTAAAAATGCAGCTCAGCTGTGCATTTTTACTGCTCCAAAAACACAAGTCTACGGTAGCATCTTACAATGCTTTGTGATCTTTAGGCCTCATGCACACATTTTTTTACTGCTTCCAAACACCCCTTCATATTATACTAGGTGTCCATGCACACATAGAATTTTTGAATTTTTAGTGGCAGGGGCGTTTACAAGCAGGGAAAAAAAAACATGGCCAGTGCGTCCAGGAGCAGCAGTTTTTTGACCAGAAAAATACTTGACGCATGCAAATGCTCCTAAACGCATGTTAACGTTAGACACGTTTACTGCTTGAGCGATAATTCATTTCAGTGACCAGAATAACTTATTATTCTTGCCAATCAAATGAACGTCCAAGTGCTTGATGCCTGTAAATTAGCCTAAACGCTTGTAAAATGTTAGACACTTTTACAAGTGTCAGGCAATTTTTCTGGTAAAAGGCTGCTGCCAAGAGGAGGATCTTTTTTAAAGCATAAGGTGTGCATGTGGCCTTATAGCATTAGGATAATCATTTACACAGCACAGCAGGTGCTCTATGGCACTGTCAAAGTGTGTTGCATGCTGTTGGATGCTGACTTTGCTATGGCTGTACAGTGGTACAATCTGTAACACACAGTACAGCCATAAAGTAACACAGTCAGCACACAACAGCATGTGACACACTTTGACAGAGCCATAGAGCACCTCCTGTGCCAATGATTATCCTATGCTGAGAATCATAAGGCATGTAAGGATGTGGATAATTCTATTACAATGGGTGTTGTAACACCCTAACTCACTGTGTGCCGCTCAGTGCTGCCCAGTGCCTGCCATGCTACACGATACCTGCCACCGCCGTCAGGATTAGCATTACCGCTCCCTCCCTGTCGGTCGAGTCACATCAGTCTCTGAGACAGCGGCATGGGTAAAGCACTGTACAGATCACTCCGCCGAGCATCAGCGAAGGAGAGCAGTGATCCGAACACTAGAGAATGCGACTGGGCGCAGGTATGTATACCTCCGCCCGAAAATGAAAAAATAGTCCCTACTCAGATTTCACCTCATGAGCCCCTGATAGGGACTGGGAAAATATATTTATGCACCCCTAAGCAAGTAAGAGCGGGGGTGTAATTTAGTGAGCCCTATTTTTTTTTTAAAGAAGAAATGCACTATAAAGCTGTCGGGGCCCCCCTGATGAGCTGATGTGCCCGGGCCCAGTACAACAGGGCTGGCTGTACTGCCCTATCAGTGGCCCTGTGTACAGAACACCATAGTGCCACCCCTCAGGGGCAGGACCACCACACCCTGCGCTCTCAGTCTGTTCTTGTTTTTCTGGGATAAAGTGTTTTTAAAGGAAAGATTAAAAGTTATACACAGTGGACGTGGCTTGGCGGGCGACGGAGATGGCAACACACTAGAGGAGCTCCTCAGCACACATGGCCGTTTGAAGCTCTACACCCGACCACAGGCTCCCAGATGCTGGGCAGGAGGCTGTACTCGACTCCCCGTTCTCACCTGCGCCGCAACACCGGACCGATGAAAAAAATAGTGGACATCTTCAAAGCCCAGCCATCAGGTCGCAGCGGGACTACAAGGCCCAAGATGACGCCGCCGCAACACGAGGAGGATGGCAGCGACGACTCTCAGTCAGCACCTGAAGAATCTAACAGGGGTAAGCCTATATCAGATCACCCCTTAACGTTCGCTGATATGTCTGTGATAGCCGCGGACATCAAAGCAACTTTCTCAGCGGCTATCACGGACTTAAAGACGAGCATGATAGTGATTAACGAAAAGATGGCGGCGGTGGAGCACGCGGGCAAACATACGGACAAGGCCATACACAGGCTAGAATTAACCACTCAGGCTCAAACGCAGCATTTCATAAATATGAATCGGCACATAGAAGATCTGGACAATAGGGGCAGGAGGTGCAACATTAGGGTACGGGGGATCCCCGAATCTGTTGATCATGAGCAAATTGTCCCAGCACTCAGGAGAGTTTTCAACAGTTTGTTAGAACGCCAAGAGTGACTTTGTGCAGGCGCATAGAGCTCTCAGGCCCAGAGGCTCTGTTTCAGCACCCCCCAGAGACATTATATGTTGCCTGCAAAGCTTTGGCCCTAAGGAAGATATCATGCGTAAAGCCCGGAGAAATGACTGGATCATTTTTAATGGTGCAACAATAGTGCTGTTCCAAGACCTATCGCAGATAACTCTGAGAAACAGACGTGCTTTGCGTCCCTTACTAGAACGGCTGAGGGAAAGAGACCTGAAGTATTCATGGCGTTTTCCTTTTGCCCTGACTGTATCTTACAATGGCCACCAACATGTGCTATGCTCTCCAGCAGACCTCCCTGAGTTCTGCGAATCGCTGGACATGGAGCATGTAGCCCTCCCAGAATGGTATGCTGAATTTCTCCACACCCCACTGGAAAGGAGCCCCCCCGCTTCTCCTTTCATGTCGCCTGACACTAGACTGTCTAAAAAAGCTAAACATGGGCGCAGTGGGAGCCTCAGGCCGGACATGCCGGGGAGACAAGCTGGGTCCTCCAGGGACCGGATTGCTGAGTGACGCTTTGCAGTACTGTTTTCCCTTCCCCCTGTTCCCTGTATCTGCAATCTCCCTTAAAGTACCTCACCCCTCCCCCCGCGGGGAGACCTTTGCTTATGTTTTGATGCCCTACCCTTACCTCTCCATCTACACTAAGTCCTGTCGGTTATTAATGTCTTCTACGGCACCTCCGAGGTGTAAGATACCTTCCCCGCTCGCTTGAAACCCAGTTTAAACCCTTTTCAAGAAGCCCAGGACAGCATAGACAACCCGGGCCTGACCGCACCTTCCTTCACTCAGATTCACAATATGGACGTCTTCACTGAGAATGGTGACGTGGCTCACTGCTAGTTTCTCCCCAAGGGTCGCATGAGTAGACATACACTGTCAGTTTCAGAGCCTACTTCCACACTCTCGGAGTTGTCCGTTCTCTTCATGGGTTGTTCTGCCCTGCTGGGTCCTGTTCCTGCAGACTTTACCAAGTACTTCATTCTCCTTGCAGACTGCCTATAGTTAACATTAAGTGTACTTGGATTTCATTTCCTGCTAGAAGAGATTTATATATAGAATTTGTGTATACTTGCACTCCCGTGTCATTTGGGCAAAAAGAAGGTTATACTTACTACCCACTTTTTCATTTTTAGTATCTTGTTTTTTTTTTGTTTTGTTTTTTTGAGCTTCTGTTTATCTTTGCCTAGAAGTATAGTTTACACCATGGTCGGGTGTATAATACAATAATATGTTTACCATGTTTTAACATAGTTGGTCATGTGTGCGATGACTGGGAGGATCCTTTCATTTGGTCGGGTCTTCCTTGGCATTGCTCTAATAGGTGGGCTGTCGCCTGGTCGTTATCACCTCCCGGCGACCCCACAGCGGGCTCCTTGCTCGCCTTTTGAGAGGCAGGGAACTCTACTGAACGTTGAAGAGTGCCCCTTCCTGGGAAGGCGTTTGATCGCCCAGGAAGAGGGACGGTTTATACGCCACTCTCTTGCTATATTATTCTATTTCATCCTCTATCTCTCCGTTTACTTCTGTTTCTTCTCTCTTTCTCCTCCCCTTTATCCCCACTTATTTTTTCCCAAAAAGTACTTATTAGAAGTGTTATTGGATTGTTGTCTTAGCTTCCAGATACAGATACTAAACTACATAGTATAGTTTCATTTTTTTGCAGAGTGGTCCTGGGAGCACTCCCTCCAGGTCCTCCCCCATGGCTTATTCTTCCCTGGGGCGACACCCCACAGTGATCTCGCACAATATCAGGGGCTTAAATATTCCGGAGTGGCGCTCCACCCTCCTGAGGGAACTCAAGAAAGGTAGGCCTCATTTTGTATTTCTCCAGGAGACCCATTTCAAGACGCATCATATACCGAGACTTACAGATTCCTATTTCACCAGAGCGTTTCACGCCACGACTGATGATTCTAAAACTAAAGGGGTATCTATATTGATCAGCAGGGATGCTCCTTTTGAACTATCTGAACAGCTTTGTGATACACAGGGCAGATTTGTGTTCCTGAAGGGGACATATGGGGGTACACCTGTGACCCTGGTGAATGTATACTTTCCAAATAGAGCTCATGTGAGGTTCTGTCAGAGCATTGTCAGGGAACTCCAAGGGTTTGCGGCAGGCTGTATGATTCTTGGGGGGGATTTCAACGTACCTCTAAATCCCCTCCTGGATACGTCCAATGGGAAGACATGTATCAAAAAGATCAAATCACTACTGCAATCTTTGCAATTGGTAGACACGTGGCGCTTTCTTGATCCAGATGGTCGAGATTACACCCATTTTTCTGTACCCCATTCAAGGTATGCTAGACTGGACTATCTGTTCATGATGCAGAGGGACCTTCCTAGGGTTTCTGGGGCACAAATAGACCTTCAGACGATCTCAGATCACTCCCCCATATCCCTTTCATTAGACTTGTCGTACATGAGCAAGCAACAACCCACATGGAGGCTGAATGCCTCGTTATTGACTGACCCAGACCTATTACCCAAAATTACCACTGAACGGACAGAATTTTTCAGAACTAACATCACCCCAGGGGTTGATCCTCTAGTCGTTTGGGAGGCCCATAAATGTACCGTTAGAGGGCTGTTGATTGCAATGGGCTCCAGACGCAAAAAAGAGAGGGAGGCCACCATTCGGAATCTGATCGCGAAGATTAAATCTTTCGAAACGCTACACAAGCAATCTCTTTCGATAGACTCCGCTACTCAACTGTTAGAGACTAGGAAGGAATTACAACAGCTACTTGACTCTAGGGCGAAGCGAATGCTGTTCTTCAAAAATAAAGTTTATTACGAATCTGGAAATAAGACGGGTAGAGTGCTGGCCAGAGCCTTGAAGGAACATGCCTCGTCCAGCAATATTGCTAGTATTAGGAAGAGGCGAGGTAGCTCGCTGCTTGGTATGGACGGCCATCACCCGGTACCAGCACACCTCTATGGATCTCTATGGATCTCTAGGTAAGAGCGGTGTTTACCGCAATCTCACTCTATATAATGGACCCTTTACCTCAGCGTCTAGACGACTGGTGTGGCCCTGTCTCATTCACCTAACAGTTCTGAGAGCGGGGGCCCACTGCTTATAGATCACCAGTTTCATTCAGCAGTTTAAATCCTTTGCTTACCTAAACTACCCACAGATCTGCACCTGACTTCTAACCATCGCAAGATCTGCCTGTGACAAGTATTGCCTCTAGAGTGGTATCGCTCACTCATCAAGAGTTCACCAGGCTATTTGGGCTATCCATATATCTTACTCAACAGCAGTGGTATACTAGTATTGCATCCGGGTACTGGTTTATATCTTCACATCATTGGGTTGGTTTCTTACACTATTAGATGTCTTTCCCTGAGCACTTCACTGTTTGTTACAATCCCCCCACACCCACTCATTATTGTTTTTTTTCTTTCACTCCCCTTTTCTCCCCTTTTTTTCCCTTTATTCCCCCCCCCCTTTTCTTTTTTACCTGTTTTCCTTTCCCCCGCCCCCCCTTTTTCCCCTTCCCCCCATTCTTCTTTTCTTCCGGAGAAGGCCTTCGATCGGGTAGCTTGGGACTTCATGCTGGCGGTTTGTGGTCGGGTGGGTATGGGACCACACATGTTGTCATGGATATCCACACTCTATAGGAACCCTTCTGCACAGTTGAAAATAAATGGCACGTTGTCAAAAAAGGTATCCATTTCCAATGGAACCATGCAGGGTTGCCCATTATCCCCCTTGTTGTTTATTCTCTCATTAGAACCCTTTATCAGAACGATTCAGAACAACCCTGCGATACACGGTTTTCAGATACAAGACAGAGAGTTTAAGACGGCGGCCTATGCTGATGATCTTTTATTTTTTCTGACCAACCCAATCTTGACCATCCCTAACCTCTTAAAGGAATTCACCCATTTTGGCTATTTAGCAAATTTAAAGATAAACTACTCGAAATCTGAAGGACTCAATATTTCACTTCCAGACGCAACGCTCGCCTTGACTAAGGCCAACTCGTTTCGATGGGACCCCACCACGCTTAGGTACTTGGGAACATGGCTGACCCCACAATTGCAGTCTATGTATGAGAAAAATTACCCCCCCTTGCTTAAAACCTGCGAAAAATACCTCAAAGAGTGGCATTTAGGCACCTTTTCATGGTTTGGCCAGGCAGCCATCATCAAGATGGTAGTCCTTCCTAAGTTCCTTTACATGATGCGCACGATACCTATCAGGATCCCCCTGAAGATCTTTAAAGCTTTAAACTCCATCATCCTGAAATTCCTGTGGCAACACAAAAAACCTAGGTTAAAATTGTCTACTCTGATGAAGCCTAAAGATCTGGGTGGGATTAATTTGCCAAACTTTAAAAATTACTACCACACGTCGCATATCGCCAGGGTCACAGATTGGCATTGCCATGATGGCATGAAGGATTGGGTTAAGCTGGAAGCGACCCTTTGCCCGATCCCACTTAAGCTCTCACGTGGATCCCACGGTTGGGCCTTCCCTCTTGCATGCAAGGTTGCCCGATTACGAGTACTACATTAGACATCCTGAGAACACTAGTTAAGAAGACAGATATCACCACGATCCCCAGCCCTCTGACCCCGCTAAAAGACAACCCTGACTTTACTCCAGGTGTTCGTAACTCCACGCTCCACCCAATGATGAAGGGCACTTCCCTGCGGGCAGGTGACTGCTTTCTGGGATCTAAGGTCAGGGACTGGACATCTCTCAAGACAGACTATGACTTACCTCATCTAAGACAGTGGACATACTTCCAGATTCGGAGCTACCTAGGCAAATTTGGAAACCCTTAAGACCTTTGCAGACCTCTGACTGCCCTGGAAGCGACCTGTCACAGTAAAGCTCCTGTAGATAGGGCCACATCATTAGCATACTCATGGTTGCAATGCTCCGGAGACACGGGGATGAGTGAACATAGTTGGGAGTGGTCGCAGGACTTAAACATAGAGATAACAGACAAACAATGGCGGTATGCTTGCATTCTGGCACACAAATGTTCCATTAGTACTAAACTGCAGGAAACAAGCTATAAGTTGTTGACACTCTGGTACCACACACCTGTAAGTCTCCACAGGTGGGACAACCAAAAATCTGAGATGTGTTGGAGATGTCAATCTGAACGGGGCACGTTAGCTCACATCTGGTGGCACTGTGCTCTGATCACAAGTTTCTGGTCTGAGGTTCGGAAACTGATTAAAAAGATCACTGAAACCAAGCTCACCCTCATTGCTGCATGTTGCCTGCTATATGTATCGAGTTTTTCACTTAAAAGATATAAGCACTCCCTGACAAAGCACCTTCTAAATGCGGCCAAATCTTTAATTCCTTTATACTGGAACTCGTCCCGAGTCCCGTCCATCTCTGAATAGCTGAATAAGGTAGGAGAAATAGGCTCCATGGAAGACACCCTGGCCCAGGATGGCGGGGACGTAAAGAAATTTCACGACACCTGGCAGCCATGGTTTGCTTTTAAATATTCTCAGGACTATATATGTGCGGGTGTGAACCCTCCCTATTAAGATTGTTAAGATTGTTCCGTTAGCTGCTTTCTCTCACGATTAGCCCTCAGAGGCTGATCGCCCTTTATGACCAATCCAGCTGTACACTTGAATAAGATAAGTACCTTCCCCTCTTTTCTACTCCTTTTCTCCTCTTCGATTTCTCACTTCTTTCTTCTTTTATCTACTTCTATTTATGGCTATAATTGGGATAGCGGATGTTGGTAATAATGTTGATCAGAAAGTACTGACCAGTAGTACTCATCTATGCCTTCTACTTAGATGTCATTGTTTATGTCTTAACTTTTTGACTCTCTTTGGATTTGCATCACTTTTTTTTCGACAGAGCCGACCAAGCAATGACATTCTACCCAGCAATGAGGAAACAGCAAAACAAGTACTACAAGAAGATCTTCAGGCATCTTCTTGAGCAATGCTTGTGGAATGCCTACATTCTGCAAAAAAAAAAAGAGTGACAAGTCTGCGATTCATTCTGACTTAATTTGGAAAGTTGCCGAATGTATCTTTGGGAACCACCAAACATCATCAATGGCTGTGAATAGAGCTGGACGTCATGCTGTTGGTGTTGTCAATCTGGAACGCTTGACTGATTTTCATTTAATGGACTACATCTCACCATCACATTCCATCAGCTTCAATAGAGGATACGTGAGACATTGTGGAACTTTTTAGACCCCTGATGCCTTATTAACGTTTTTGGCGGTCTGATTATGTTAGTATATTTGAATCTCAAAGCGGTACTTTGTTTTGCATGGAAATTTGTTGTTTTATATTGTAGGCCTGTCACATCCCATCAGCCTATTCCCCAGCCAGTATGACATGGGGACCTGGAAATTAAGTTTTACATGTTGCTTTTGGGTCAGTAAGAGGAAGGGGAGACCAGCAAAGAATGTTTGCTGGTCTCCTTTCCCTCTCCCTGGCAGCATCCACATGCCCGTCCTGGGTTTGATCATGCATGGAGCCCAGCAAATATGGTGGGGAAATGCGCAAGGGTGCACAGTAACGGGGATGTGCCGCCATATAAATTTAAATTGGCAGCTGTAAGTTGGCTTGTCAGATTTACACACACTGCTGGTGGATGTAGCATGTGTAACCCCCCTCCCCCGCCCAATACCACCTCTGTATAATATACGCCAATGGCAGTGAAAGGACTAAAGGGGTTGTAAACCCTCATGGTTTTTCACCTTAATGCATTCTATGCATTAAGGTGAAAAGCCTCCTGTGGTGCTGCAGCCCCCAGCCCCTCCATTTTACTTACCTGAACACTGTCATTCTTAGGCTGAGAACGAGCATACCAGCTCTAGCTGGTGTCTCATGTCCTGGTTGGATAAATTGATAGCAGCACCGTCATTGGCTCCCACTGCTATCAATCAAATACAATGACGCAGTGCCATCCCCTGCATTCTGTGTGAATGGACACAGATGCCGGACTCGGGAGCGCGCCCGCAAGGGTGTCAAAACAAACTGCACAGTGTAGGTAAGTATGTTTGTTATTTAAAAAACTCAAAAAACAAAGCTTTACAATCCCTTTAAACTGACAGCCAATGCATGCACCCCCATTTAGATCTGTGTTTATTATTACCGAAGCAGACAGTTGCTTTTAAAAAAACATGACTGAGATTTGCTGAAAGATTTGCAAATGCTTTGGGAAAGCTTGCTGTACACACAAGAGAAAACTATGTTATTTCTAATAATACATATACCATATCTTTTAAATCTCAGAATATAATACAGTGTTGCATGAAATGGGAATCTAAAATAATATAGGATAGAGAAAGAACAGAAAAAAGACACAATCATAAAAAAGAAAGTCCAACACAATGCACTAATAACATTACCACAATTCCATTCCTTCAAAGTAAAGCCATTTTAAATCCTGATTTATATTGTTGTAAGAACAAACTCCATAATCTCGGATGGGAAAAGATGAAAAGGTTCGAGCAGGCGAAGACATTAATAGAGACAAAGAAAACTTCAGAAAATCTGATTTTCATGGTTGAAATCTCCAGCGCTTTTAAATGTCTTTTTCATCATATAGATTGCTCCCTCTCTTTGAAATTTATCTCCTTGCACCCACTAAACTGGATCTTGTATGCACTTGCACAGATAAGTATATCAAATGATGTTTGACATGCTATAAGCATCAGATGTAGTAGTTAAGTACAGTTAGGGGTATTTTTTAACATACACTTACAAGAAGGGACATGAATTTTAATTCAATATAATAATGCTAAAAGATACTGAAAATAAGACCCAGGGAGAAATAACATAAGCCCTATTCATATGGTCTATATGGTTTTAGATGAAAAAAAGCAGACAGGGGAAGATCAAAATCCAGCAATGAGCATCACAGGGTGAGCACCAAAGAAATTGCACAATGATTCCTAAAGGATACATATGATAATACGGTAATAAGTGAACGAGAAAAACCCTCCTGTATCATTACAGAAAATTTAAAAATGAATAGTAAAGTAGGAGCCAACAACAGATTTGACAAGGAGAAAAAGGAACACAGGAAGAGAAGTAAGGGGAGGGGGGGAGGGGAAGAGAGAAATAGCATGTGTAAAGGGGGGGATGTGTGGTGGGGTGTTAAGGGGAAGGGGAGGGAAAAGAAAGGGGAAAGAAGGGAATGAGAGAAGAAAGTAAAAAACATAGGAAGCAAGTGTGGGTTACCTTAGATCAGTGGTTCTCAACTCCTGTCCTCAGGACCCACTAACAGGCCAGGTTTAAGTATTACCTTGGGGAGATACAGACTAGAATACTGCAATCACTGAGCAGCAAATTATATCACCTGGGATGTATTTCCATTATCTTGCAAACCTGGCCTGTTAGTGGGTCCTGAGGACAGGAGTTGAGAACCACTGCCTTAGATTGATAGCTGCGGACATGCCCAAGATATAAATAATAGCATCATATTTCATATATATATGATGATGAAGAAAAGAAAGCGGTTCCCAACATCTGGCTATCAAATCTAAGAAAAGTAAGGTATTCAGATGATGCTGCCAGGATATATACAGGCTCACAAAAATGAAAGACCTGATCTGCAATTAGAACAACACATATTTAATATAGGAATCAATTAAGGAAAACAAGACAATCAAAGGCAAAAGAGTGGAGACTCGCAAGTAACTCACCACAAAGCCACCAAGGGGATAGTGACAGCGTCCCTCCTGTGAATAACAGGATCTCTGGTGATTCCACCAACAGCCCTCTTTATGAGGGTTCAGCCGGCGTCTGATGTCACCAGCAGATCGCGGACGCGAAAAAGATCATGCGACAAAGCCACAAGCGTTGTGATGTCAGACACAGGTGCGTGGAGTCCCGGGTAACCATCTTGGAAAATCTGTCCAAATGACAGATAACCCAAGGAAGGGAAGCTGCTTCCCACATCAGACACTGGATGAAAAAATGTGAGATAGGTGTGCCTAGGCCGGCGCTATATGACTTGAATCAGGCCAGGACAGGCCAAGCAACGCCATCTATTAAAACAGGAAGGGGTACCTAGAAAAAAAAACCCAGGGATGGGGAAAAAACTCAAATTCCATGGTGATAAAAAAGGATGAGCTCCGGCGTGTTCGCATAGAAGTCGCCACTGCGCTGCGCTAATCACAGACAGGGAGACATTGTCCCGATGCTCGGCTGCAGAGTTTGGGAAATGAACACGCCGGAGCTCATCCTTAGTGATAAATAGGAGATAGGGATGGGACAGAGGAAAATTGCCCCGCCCAAACTCGCATGGAAAAAAGGGAGAAGGGGGAAAAACACATAAATGGTCCAAAGAGGTGGTGTCCACCATATGCGGGACATAAACACCCGTGATAACCGAGTCGATCAACCGAGTCGGCGGACAGGCGCACCCTGTGATCCGTGACAAAGCCTCCAGCAGCACTGAATGTGCGTTCCGAAAGAACGCTGGATGCAGGGCAGGCCAGTAGCTCAATTGCATACTGTGCAAGCTCTGGCCAGTGTTCCATCCTCAAGACCCAGTAAGCCAGAGGATTTTCGGTGGGAAAGGTGTCCAAGTCTGACCTTGCCCCTAGTTATTCCTGCACCATGTATATCAGACGCTGGCGATGGTTGCTGGAACCGATCATACCTTGGGGCTGCAGACTAAAAAATTGTCTGAACGCATCGGTCAGACGGCCACCTTCCCCACCGCTCCTTCTTTGACTGACCGAAGCCTCAGCAACTCGTTGTCCAGGACCAGGCATTTGTAACCTCCCAGTCTCTGGGAACGCTTTGCACAGACCTTTCTGCCTGGCCTCCCGGAGATGTCTCATCCTCTGCTCCCTCTGCGACGGTAAGATAAGGTCCGCAACCTTACCCTTGTGCCGTGGATCAAGGAGAGTGGCCAGCCAGTAATGGTCCCTCTCCTTGATCCGAAGAATATGAGGATCCTTCCGCAGACTTTGCAGGATCAGGGAGGCCATGCAGCGTAGGTTAGCTGAGGCATTCGGTCTAGGTCACTAAGGACGACATGATCCGCAGCCACCTCCTCTTAGCCACGTACAAGTCCACTGGTTTCTTGGGACTGTAAATCATCCCTAAAAGACTGCTGCTGTTGATGCTGAGTGCCAGGCTCCACCTCCATGCTGACACAATCCTCCTCCTCCTCCTCGCCATCTTCCTGTGCGATGGGTGGGACAGAAGGAACACTGTCTGGGTAAAGGGGGCCTTGAGAGGCAAGGAAGTCCTCCTCTTCCTGCCTCTGTTCTTCCTCAAGTGCCCTGTCCATTATTCCACGCAGCGTATGCTCCAACAGGTGGACAAGAGGTACAGTGTCACTGATGCATGCACTGTCACTGCTCACCATCCTCGTGGCCTCCTCAAATGGTGCCAGGACAGTGCATGCATCCCTGATCATGCCCCACTGGCGTGGTGAAAAAAACCTGAGCTCCCCTGACCCTGTCCTGGTGCCGTAGTCGCACAGGTACTCATTGATGGCCCTCTGCTGCGTGTGCAGCCGGTGCAGCATGGCCAACGTTGAGTTCCACCTGGTGGGCATGTCACATATAAGGCGGTTCTTGGGCAGGTTCAACTCCTTTTGCAGCTCAGCCAGTTTAGCACTGGCATTATATGATCTGCGGAAATGCACACAGACTTTCCTGGCCTGCCTCAGGACATCCTGTAAGCCTGGGTACTTGCCCAAGAACCGCTGCACCACCAGGTTAAGGATGTGAGCCACACAGGGCACATGGGTCAGTTGTCCCTGTCGGAGAGGAGGTTGGTGCCATTGTCGCAAACCACCATTCCTGGCTTAAGCTGGCGTGGCGTCAACCACCTCTCGGCCTGCCCCCGCAGAGCTGACAGAACCTCTGCCCCAGTGTGGCTCCTGTCCCCCAAACACTCCAGTGCAAGCACGGCATGGCATCTTTTTGCCTGCGTACTTGCGTAGCCCCTTGAACGCCTACGGAGCACCGCTGGTTACGAGGACAAAGCACAGGAAGAGGCCATGGAGGAAGAAGAAGAGGAGGGGGTGGAGGAGAGAGGTGTGTCACAACCAGTAGTAGCATTTTGGAGGCGTCGCTGGGGAACAACCTCCAACACTACTGCACCCTGTCCTGCAGCCCAGCTGCCAAAAGAGTGACCCAATGACCCGTGAAAGAAAGGTAACGTCCCTGTCCATGCCTGCTGGACCATGAGTCAGCGGTAATATGCACCTTACCGCTGACCGCCCTGTCCAGCGAGGCATGGACATTGCCTTCCACATGCCGGTAGAGAGACGGAATCGCCTTCCGTGAGAAAAAGTGGCGTTTGGGAACCTGCCACAGAGGAACCGCACATTGCACAAACTCACGGAAGGGGGCCGAGTCTGCCAACTGAAAAGGCAGCAGTTGAAGTGCTAGCAATTTAGCCAAGCTAGCATTCAACCGCTGGGCATGTGGATGGCTGGGAGTGAACTTCTTTCGACGGTCCAGCAGCTGGGGCAGGGAAATTTGCCTGCTACAATCGGACGTCGGTGTACTGCTAGCAGAGTGCCCGCAAGTACTTGGCTGTGACACACCTAATTCTACACCTTCATTCCTCTCAGTGCAGGTTTCAGAGAGGACTGAAGGTATAGTGGGGTTGGAGATCCCAGCTGATGAGGAGCAAGGAGAGGTCCACTTTGTTCTTTGGTGTGGGTCTTTAAGGTACGCTTGCCAACGAGCTGCATGGCAGGTCAACATATGTCTGGTCAAGCATGTGGTGCCCAAGCGGTTGATGTTTTGGCCACGCGAGATACGCTTGAGACATATGTTTCAAATAGCAGCGGTGCGATCTGATGCACTCGACTCAAAAAGGCCCACACCAAAGAACTTTTGGAATAACGAGCAGAGGCAGCGCCCTGCACAGGCGGAGCTCTACGGTGTGATTCAGTCGTGTGCTGCACTTACGCTGGCCCCCGGAGGGCATCCTGTCTCGTTGGAGATGTGCCTCCTCCTCATCCTCCTCCCCCTCCTCTCTCCTATCAGGCACCCACGTGGAGTCAGTGACCTCATCATCCCCTCCCTCCTGGAGCCAATCTGGCAGTATGCTGCAGCTGCTGGAACATGACTACCAGATTGCTGTCCTTCTTGAGCATCCCCTCTCTCTGCGCTCACGCTACTGCCTTCCTATAGCTGGGTATCATCATCCGACCCTTCAAAACGTTGGGCATCCTCCTGAAGCATGTACCAAACACTGTGCTGAAACAGTTCGGGGGACTCCTCAGGAGGACATGGTGGGTCTAGGGAAGGAGTGACTGATGATGACATTGATACGAGGGAAGAGGACGCTTTGGCAGCTGCTTTGCCAGTACCCTGAGCCTGGGTGAGAGAGGATAAGGAGGATGAGGAGGGCTTGGTCATCCACTCTACCAAGTCTTCGGCATGATGCGGCTCAACACGTCCAGCTGCCGAAAATAAGGACAAGCGTGTCCCATGCCCACGTGCTGATGATGATGCACCGCGTCCACGACCAGCACTGTTGTCTCTAGACACAGAGCCTGCTTGCCCTCTTTTATTGGCTTTTATGTTGTAGTGCTAGTTCTTCTGTGTTTGCATACCAAATTTGGGGTTTCTATCACTAAGTGACCCCGAGATACGTGGACCCAAAGTCGGGTCGCAAAATGTCAAGCACTTTACTGGAGCAGAGAATGACATTTTGCGACCCGATTTTGGGGCCACATATCTCGGGGCCACTTGTAGCTAGAAACCCCAAATTTGGTATGCAAACACAGTAGAACTAGCACTACAAGATCTCCAAATTTTGGGTTTCTATCACCAAGTAACCCCAAAATACATGGACCCAAAGTCGGGTCGCAAAATATTTTCGAATCCGGTTGAAATAGTATCAACATGATTTGAAATTATTTCAACTGCATTTGAAACTATTTCAACCGGATTCGAAAATATTTTGTGACCCGAATTTGGGTCCATGTATCTCGGGGTTACTTGGTGATAGAAACCCCAAATTTGGGGTTATTGTTTTTCTAGTCTATTTTCTATTTTATTATAATCTTTTCTATCCAAAGTTAAAATTAATTAATTAATTAAAAAATTTGAATTCATACTATTCGAAATTCAAATTTATTCTATTCGAAATTCGAATTTCAGAAGATGGTTGTATATTCTTTCTATTTTATTCTTCTAAATTATATATTTTTTTTTCTATTCTGTTCTAATCTTTTCTATTTGAATTATAAATTTTGGAAGAAGATTATTTACTTACTTATATACATCTGTCACATAAAAAAAAAAGATGTGAAATGGCTGTCACGGATGTCGATCGCAAGGCAAGTACATATGCTGTATGTCATTGTCCACTTACCACAACACCTACCACGAGTGCCACGACACCGGCCACGAGTGCCACGACACCGGCCACGAGTGCCACGTGACCTGCCATGAGTGCCACGTGAACGGCCACGAGTGCCACGTGACCTGCCACGTGACCTAGTTGTGGATTGTCTACTTGCCACGTCACCTGCCACAAGTTATGGGGCTCCTAGCACCAAGTGACCCCCAGATATGGGCGATATTTCAAGTACTTTTCTGCAGCAGATAATGACATTTTGTGACCCGACTTTGGGGCCACGTATCTCGGGGGCACTTATAGCTAGAAACCCCAAATTTGGTATGCAAACACAGTAGAACTAGCATTACAACGGGGTTACTTGGTGATAGAAACCCCAAATTTGGGGTTATTGTAGTGCCAGTTGTAATGTGTTTACATACCAAATATTTTGGGATTTCTAGCTATAAGTGGCCCCGAGATACGTGGCCTCAAAGTCGGGTCGCAAAATTTAATTCTCTGCTGCAGAAAAGCACTTGACATATCGCCCATATCTGGGGGTCACTTGGTGCTAGGAACCCCATAACTTGTGGCAAGTGGACAATCCACAACTTGGTCACGTGGCCGGTCACGTGGCACTCGGACAATGACATACAGCATATGTACTTGCCTTGCGATCGACATCCATGACAGCCATTTCACATCTTTTTTTTATGTGACAGATGTAAGTAACTAACCATCTTTCAAAATTTATAATTCAAATAGAAAAGATTAGAACAGAATAGAAGAAAAATATAATTTAATAGAATAAAATAGAAAGAATATGCAACCATCTTATGAAAATCGAATTTCGAATAGAATAAATTTGAATTTCGAATAGTAGGAATTAAAAAAAATGTAATTAATTAATTTTAACTTTGGATAGAATAGATTAGAATAGAAATAGAGAATACACTAGAAAAACAATAGAATAGAATAGAATATAGATACTATCTATTTCATGTTTAATTTTTTTTTGCAGATTACTATTTTTTACATAAGATCTCCTGCAGACTATTAGCATTTATTTTATTTTTTTTGCAGATCTCCTGCAGACTATTAGTATCTATTTAGTTTTCTCACCAGGTCTCCTGCAGACTATTAGCATCTATTTCTTTTTTAGCAGATCTCCTGTAGACTATTAACAGCCATTTCACTTCTTTTTTTTTTGCAGATCTCCTGCAGACTGTTAGAATCAATTTCATTTTTTTTTTCAAAGTCGGGTCGCAAAATATTTTCGAATCCGCTTTAAATAGTATCAACATGATTCGAAATTATTTCAACCGCATTTAAAACTATTTCAACCGCATTTGAAACTATTTCAACCGGATTCAAAAATATTTTGCGACCCGACTTTGGGTCCACATATCTCGGGGTTAGTTGGCGATAGAAACCCCAAATTTGGGGATGTTTTAGTGCTAGTTCTCCTGTGTTTGCACACAAAATTTGGGGTTTCTATCACTAAGTGACCCCGAGATACGTGGACCCAAAATCGGGTCGCAAAATGTCAAACACTTTTCTGCAGCAGAGAATGACATTTTGCGACCCGAATTTGGGGCCACATATCTCGGGGCCACTTGTAGCTAGAAACCCCAAATTTGGTATGCAAACACAGTAGAACTAGCACTATAACATCTCCAAATTTGGGGTTTCTATTACTAAGTGACCCTGAGATACGTGGACCCAAAGTCGGGTCGCAAAATATTTTCGAATCCGGTTGAAATAGTTTCAAATGCGGTTGAAATAATTTCGAATCATGTTGAAATAATTTCGAATCCGGTAGAAATATTTTCGAATTCGGTTGAAATATTTTCGAATGCGACCGATTTTCGAATTCAGTCGAAAACAAAACGAAATCCGAAAACGAATTTAACAAATCTAACTAAACGAAATTAATTAATTAACGAATTAAAACGAAACGAAACAAAACAAATTTTTTCCTTTTGCACATGTCTAGTAGATACAGGTGTATACTGTGCTGGGGCACACAACACCCACTAACTCCTGCAGATGCCTGAGAAAAGAACACACTGTCCCTGCCTGCCTATCTAGCTTAGAGAACAGCAATAAAGGGTAGATACAGGTGTATACTGCGCTGGAGGCACACAACACCCACTAACTCCTGCAGATGCCTGAGAAAATAACACACTGTCCCTGCCTGCCTATCTAGCATAGAGAACAACAATAAAGTGTAGATACAGGTGTATACTGCGCTGGAGGCACACAACACCCACTAACTCCTGCAGATGCCTGAGAAAAGAACACACTGTCCCTGCCTCTCTATCTAGCTTAGAGAGCAGCAATAAAGGGTAGATACAGGTGTATACTGCGCTGGAGGCACACAACACCCACTAACTCCTGCAGATGCCTGAGAAAAGATTACACTGTAAAACACACTGTCCCTGCCTATGTAGCTCTTTCCCTGCACGCCAGAACACACTACACAAGGCTGCCGCGCTGACGGCCTTTTATAGTGTGGGGCGTGTACTAAACCCCCCTGAGCTATGATTGGCCACAGGCATCCTGCCTGTGGCCAATTATGGCTCTCCTCGCTGCCGGCGCTGTGATTGGCCAAGCATGCGGGGTCACAGTGCATGCTTGGCCAATCACAGCGCCGGCAATGCAGTGTGATGGCGCAGTGCATTGTGGGCCGTTTGCGTCACACGAATTTGGCGCGAACGGCCCACAAAGTTCTGGTTTCGCCGAACAGGCGATGTCATGCATTCGACTCGAACACCGAGCTCATCCCTAATCCTGAAATTACATTTCAAAGGTCACGTTCTTTAACCGCTTCCCTACCGCACATAGACATAGACATATGACGGCGGCAGGAACCCTTTGTCCCTCAGGGCCGCCGTCATATGACGTCTTTTACTTTCGGAGCCTCTAGGGGCGCGTGCGCCACAGGTGGCACGCGCGCACCCGCCGCGTGTGCCCGGTGGCCGCGATGTCCGCCAGGCACCTGCGATTGCCCGTGATCACAGCAGGAACGTGGATCCGTGTGTGTAAACACACAGATCCACATCCTGTCAGAGGAGAAGAGACTGATGTGTGTTCCCAGTACAGAGGAACACCAATCGGTCTCCTCCCCTTGTGAGTCCCCTACCCCTACAGTTAGAATCACTCCCTAGGATACACATTTAACCCCTTGATCGCCCCCTAGTGTTAACCCCTTCCCTGCCAGTCACATTTACACAGTAACCAGTGCATTTTTATAGCTCTGATCACTGTATAAATGTAAATGGTCCCAAAATAGTGTTAAAAGTGTCCGATGTGTCCGCCGCAATATCGCAGTCATGATGAAAATTTGCAGATCACCGTCATTACTAGTAAAAGAAAAGTAACAAAAAAAATGCCATAAATTTATCGCTATAACTTTTGCGCAAACCAATCAATATACGCTTATTGCGATTTTTTACCAAAAATATGTAGAAGAATACATATTGGCCTAAACTGAGGATTTTTTTTTTTAATGGGATATTTATTATAGCAAAAAGTAAAAAATATTGTGTTTTTTTTTTTTAAATTATAGCTCTTTTTTAGTTTAAAGCACAAAAATAAAAACCGCAGAGGAGATCAAATACCACCAAATGAAATCTCTATTTGTGGGAAAAAAAAAATATCAAAATTTAATTTGGGTACAGTGTTGCATGACCGCGCAATTGTCATTCAAAGTGTAACAGTGATGAAAGCTGAAAATTGGTCTGGGCAGGAAGGGGGTGAAAATTCCCTGCATTGAAGTGGTTAAAAGACCAATTGGTACATAGTCATCACATCAGCAAAATTCCCTGGAAGAGCAGTAAAATAGCTACTGCCCCATGTGGTAGATGCAACTATTGCACATATGTCATGAATGATCGTCAGATTGTGCTACCTAATGGCAGAAACTTTTTTGAGAATTGTCAGACTACTGGTATTATCTACATTACGCAATGTGATTTTGGTGCCTACCATGTAGGAAAGACAAAATTACAGTTTTTCCATAGAATCAGGGACCATGTGTCCCTGATCGGTAAGAAAAGAATGGAATCTCTGATTAGCAGACATATGGGGGTTATTTCTGAAAGGAAAATCCACTTTGCACTACAAGTGCACTTGAAATTGCACTGAAAGTGCACTTGGAAGTGCAGTTGCTGTCAATCTGAGGGGTAGATCTGAAATGTGGGGAAGCTCTGCTGATTTTATTATCCAATCATGTGCAAGCTAAAATGCTGTTTTTTATTTTCCTTGAATGTCCCCCATGGATCTACAGCGACTGCACTTCCAAGTGCACTTTCAGTGCAATTTCAAGTGTACTTTGCACTTGTAGTTTGCACTTGTGGTGAAAAGTGGATTTGCCTTTAGTAAATAACCCCCATAGTAGATTACACCATGGATTCAATTCATCAAAAGTAAATTTTTTTGCTCTAGATCATATCCCTCCACACGAGAGAGGTGGAGATATAGACAAAAAGCTATTACAAATTGAGGCTAGATGTATTTATCAGTTATCTGCTACCAAATATCCGGGCCTTAATGAAGCTATCAGCTTCAAACCTTTCTTATAACTACCTGTCATGGTTTATTTTATTTATTCTTTGTCTCCAACATCTCCTCCTCTATCCTTGGAATACTATATGGTTTTACTTGTTATTGTTGTTCCCCTCTAAATTGTCATTATTCATTAGACTTATGTATTTAATTTGTTCTTTGTTCCTAATATATTCACAGTTATTTGCTACCTCTCACCGAAGGTATTAGTGTTTTGGTTCTTTAGTCATTATATATATTTTTTATTCTTGCAGTCATGAAGGGATGATCTTGTCTGCACATCTGGGCATCGTATGGATGTGTGGGGTGTCCCCCCCCCCGCCTCGTGGAAATTCCTCTGTTTATCACGGGTGTTTATGTCCCGCATATGGTGGGCACCACCTCTTTGGACCATTTATGTGTTTTTTTTCCCCCCTTCTCACTTTTTTCCAAGTGAGTTTGGGCGGGACAATTTTCCTCTGTCCCATCCCTATCTCCTTGTTATCACCTTGGAATTAGAGGTTTTTTTCCCCATCCCTGGGTTTCCTTTTCTAGGTACCCCTTCCTGTTTTGCTAGATAGTGTTGCTTGGCCTTTCCTGGCCTGATTCAGGTCATATAGCACCAGCCTAGGCACACATATCTCACATTTTTTTATGCAGTGTCTGATGTGGGAAGCAGCTTTCCTTCCTTGGGATATCTGTCATTTGGACAGATTTTCCAAGATGGCGACCAGTGACTCCACGCACTTGCGTCTGACGTCACGACGCTCATGGCATTGGTGCATGTGCAGTGGTCTTTTTCACGTCCGTGGTCCGCCGGTGATGTCAGATGTTGGCTGATCGGGGTGAGCCCTCATAAACAGGGCTGTTGGTGGAATCACCACAGCTACTGTTATTCACAGCAGGGATGCTGTCACTATCCCCTTAGTGGCTTTGTGGTAAGTTACTTGCGAGTAGGGATGAGCCGAACACCCCCCAGTTCGGTTCACATCAGAACATGCGAACAGGCAATAAATTTGTTTGAACATCCGAACATTAAAGTCTATGGGACTTGAACATGAAAAATCTAAAGTGCTAATTTTAAAGGCTTATATGCAAGTTATTGTCATAAAAAGTGTTTGGTGACCCGGGTCCTGCCCCAGGGGACATGTATCAATGCAAAAAAAAGTTTTAAAAATGGTTGTTTTTTCGGGAGCAGTGATTTTAACAATGCTTAAAGTGAAACAATAAAAGTGAAATATTCCTTTAAATATCATACCTAGGGGGTGTGTATAGTATGCCTGTAAAGTAGCGCTTGTTTCTCGTGCTTAGAACTGGCCCTGCACAAAGTGTAATTTCTGAAGGAAAAAAAGTAATTTAAAAGTACTCACGGCTGTAATGAATTGTCGGCTCCCGGCAATACAGAGAAAAGTAATTGAAAGTCATTGATAAAAAAAAAAAATGCGTGGGGGTCCCCCCAAATTCAATTACCAGGCCCTTCAGGTCTGGAATGGATTTTAAGGGGAACTCCACCCCAAATAAAAAAAAATGGTGTGGAGTGCCCCCCAAAAATCCATACCAGACCCTTTATCCGAGCATGCAACCTGGCAGGCCGCAGGAAAAGAGGGGGGACGAGAGACCACCCCCCCTCCTGAACCTTACCAGGCCACATGCCCTCATGACCTCAACATGGGGAGGATGCTTTGGGGGTCTCTGACCCCTCAAAGCACCATGTCTCCATGTTGATGCGGACAAGGGCCTCATCCCCACAACCCTTGCCCGGTGGTTGTGGGGGTCTGCGGGCGGGGGGGGCTTTATCGGAATCTGGAAGACCCCTTTAACAAAGGGGACCCCCAGATCCCAGCCCCCCTATGTGAATTGGTAACGGGGTACATTGTACCCCAACCATTTCACAAAGAAAGTGTAAAAAAAAAAAAAAAAAACACACAGGCACCGTTTGATTAAGTCCTATTAAAAATAAAAAAATAAAATAAAAAAAAGATTCCAGTGGTGGTAATCCACTCTCGGTCTTCACTCCAACGCTGTCGGTATCCTGCGATGGATGCTCTCCTCTCCGGGGTCCAGGGGTGGATGCTCTCCTATCCATCCAGGTCCAGGCTCCAGCGATGAGATGTCCAGCGCAGCGCATCCTGTCTCCACCGGAGACACCCCAGGAATATTGTCGTCACAGCCTGACAGGTCTTATGTAGCTGAGGACGGGGCCACCTGTCATGTGACCCCGTCACCCTCTGATGCAAGGGGAAACCCGAGCTTACCCAGTGACGTGCGGGTGTCCCCGCCCCCCTCTGACGCAAGGGAAACCTGGAGGGGTGTCCCCTTTGTTAAAGGGGTCTTCCAGATTTCAATAAGCCCCCACCCGAAGACCCCCACAACCACCGGGCAAGGGTTGTGAGGATGAGGCCCTTTCCCCATCAACATGGGGACATGGTGCTTTGAGGGGTCACAGACCCCAAAGCATCCTCCCCATGTTGAAGGCATGTGGCCTGGTACAGTTCAGGAGGGGGGGCGCTCTGTCGTCCCCCCTCTTTTACTGTGGTCTCGCAGGTTGCATGCTCGGATAAAGGGTCTGGTATGGATTTTTGGGGGGAACTCCACGCCATTTTTTTTTATTTGGGGTGGAGTTCCCCTGAAGGGTCTGGTATGGATATCTAGGGGAAACCTCACGTCATTTTTTTTTTAAATTTGATGCAGGGTTCCCCTTAATATCCATACCAGACCTGAAGGGCCTGGTAATTGAATTTGGGGGGACCCCCACGCATTTTTTTTTTTTATCAATGACTTTCAATGACTTTTCTCTGTATTGCCGGGAGCCGACAATTCATTATAGCCATGATTGCTTTTAAATGACTTTTTTTCCTTCAGAAATTACACTTTGTGCAGGGACAGTTCTAAGCATGGGAAACAAGCGCTACTTTACAGGCATACTATACACACCCCCTAGGTACGAAATTTTTTAAAAAATATTTCACTTTTAATGTTTCACTTTAAGCATTATTAAAATCACTGCTCCCGAAAAAACGGCCATTTTTAAAACTTTTTTTTGCATTGATACATGTCCCCTGGGGCAGGACCCGGGTCCCCAAACACTTTTTATGACAATAACTTGCATATAAGCCTTTAAAATTAGCACTTTAGATTTCTCCCATAGACTTTTACAGGGTGTTCCGCGGCTTTTCGAATTTGCAGCGAACACCCCAAATTGTTTGTTGTTTGGCGAACGGGCGAATAGGCAATGTTCGAGTCAAACATGAGTTCGAGTCGAACTCGAAGCTAATCCCTACTTGCGAGTCTCCACTCTTTTGCATTTGATTGTCTTGTTTTCTCTAATTAAGCTTGATTCCTATACTGAATATGTTTTGTTACAATTGCAGATCAGGTCTTTCATTTTTGGGAGCCTGTATATATCCTGGCAGCATCATCTGAATTCCTTATTTTACCTTAGATTTGCTAGCCAGATGTTGGGAACCGCTTTCTTTTCTTCATCATCATATATATATGAAATATGATGCTATTATTTATATCTTGGGCATGTCCGCAGCTATCAATCTAAGGTAACCCACACTTGCTTCTTATTTTTTTCCTTTCTTCTCTCTTTCTCATCTCTTCCCCCCTTTCTTTTCCCTCTTGTTCCCCTTAACACCCCACCGCACATTCCCCCTTTTACATCCCCTGTTTCCTTCTTCCTTTCCCCTCCCCCTCCCCCTCTAGTCTCTTCCTGTGTTTTTTTTCTCCCATCTGTTGTTGGCTCCTACTTTATTATTAATGTTTTGATTTTCTGAAATCATACAGGAGGGTTATTCTCTTTCCCTTATTACTGTATTATCATATGTATCCTTTAGGAACCATTTTGCAATTTCTTTGGTGCTTACCCTGCGATGTTTATTGCTGGATTTTGATGTTCCCCTGTCTGCCTTTTTCATCTAAAACAACAGGATGTCATGATCACTTAAGTGCTCCTGCTCCCTATTCCGGCAGCCGGTGTTTGCTGTTGCATCCTCCCTGTCTGTGCTCACCTGTTAGGTGATTAATCTTCTCAGTCACCTGATATAAGCAAACTGAACACTCTATCCCTTGCTTGTGATAGGGACATATCTACCTGTATTGTTCTAGACCAAGCCCCTGTTAGTCTGCCTTGTTTGTTGTTGGATCCCCTGTGTTTGACCCAGATTGGACTGGATTATCCCCTGAACGCAGCCTGCCCTTCTACCTGCAATGCATACTGGATTATCCCCTAAAACTCAGCCTGCCTCTACCTGGACTGTCTTTGAACCACGCTGTCTGCTAACTGAAAGTAACCTGTTGTTTTCTCTGTTCGCGTCTGCCTGGCTGGGCAGGCAAGACACTATAGCATTGTGTTTAAGTCCTGGGGGCTACCAAGTACCGGTAGGCCTGCTTGCCTTAAGGGAAAGGGGGCTGCTATAGGTGAAGTGCACAGTATCCAGCTATAGTGTCTGACCACCTACGTTGGGGTAGACGAGACATTCGTGACACAGGAGTCTAACAAACTCTTTGTTACTACGTATATACTGGGTAAGTTCCCTATTTCCATTACACCCTTCCCTCTTTGAGAATTATTAAGCCAGAGACCATATGAATAGGGCTTATATAATTTCGCCCTGGGTCTTATTTTCGGTATCTTTTAGCATTAGCATATTGAATAAAAATGTATGTCCCTACTTTATATTGTTTATTTGTATTAAATGGTACTGTACTTTATGATTTTGTACTTGACTGCCATATATTTGTATGTCTTATGTATTATTTTTTTTATTTTTTGTAGCTAATATTTGCCTTATTGCTCCTGAAGAAGCATTATAACGAAACATATACAGTCATAACAGGCATTTATATAGCAACATTTAGCTGTATTTTCTGATTATTGTAATATTGTGATCATTTTATGTGTAAATTTATATCCC
This sequence comes from Rana muscosa, assembly GCA_029206835.1. Taxonomy (NCBI): domain Eukaryota; kingdom Metazoa; phylum Chordata; class Amphibia; order Anura; family Ranidae; genus Rana; species Rana muscosa. The sequence continues at coordinate 253,163,444 of CM055117.1, read as the reverse complement.
AAGTGTTAACTTTGTTTACTCTTTTTTTTATATTTTGATATCAAATAAAAAATATTTGTATTGAATATTTTTTATTCTCTGTATCTGTATGTGGCATCATAAAAATCCCCCTTATTCCCTTCTATATGTTTTCTGTGATCCACACTATCTTAAAGTGGTTGTAAACCCTCTGGGGGAAGTTACACCTACAGGTAAGCCTAGATTAAAGTGGAGTTCCACCCTGAAAAAAAACAAAAATACACCAAAATGCAGCAAAAAAATGGAAAAAAAAACAATTGGAAAATTTTTTTTTTACTCACCCGAAATAGCGGTTGCTATGCGGAAGTCCCTAATCTGCCTCTTCCTTATCCGCGGTGGGTCTCCTTCCACACCCTCTTCTAGTGAATGGGGCGCGCTGCCTTCTGGGAACTGTGTGTAATCCCAGAGAGCAGCCGCCCATTCACAAATCGGAGCGAGACTTGCGCATGCGCAGTAGGAAACGGGCTTCAATGCCTGTTACCCTTAGTGAGGATGGCGGCGCGGGACCTGCAGTGATCGAGGGATCGGCATTGGGGGGGCATCATTGCGGGTGAGTAGGACAGGTAAGTGTCCTTATTAAAAGTAAGCAGCTACAGTGTTGCGGGCAAAAAAATTGCGGGTGGAATGTAGGTGCTTGCAATATCTCCGAGACCTACACGGTCTCAGAGATATTTGAAATTTCTCAGAGCGACGCCTTCTTCTGCGCATGCGCCGTCTTGAAAGGGCACGCTGTGCCGTTTCAAGCCAGGGTCATGCCGTTAAAGGCGGCTCCCGCGCGCATGCGTGGGAGTGACGTCACATGACTCCGGCCAGTCACAGAGCCAGAGTTCGCGGCCCCCGGAAGAAGAGGGGTGAAGATGGATGCTCGCTGCCATGGAGGAAGACAGCGACATCGCGGGCTTCTACTTCAAGTAAGTTACACATAATGGGCTACTATGCGATGCATAGTAGCCCATTATGCTTTACCTTTGCAGGGAGACATAGAGGAAGTAAACTCCATCAGGGTTTACTTCCTCTTTAAACACACACTGAAACTCACCAAATGTTAGGACCCAGTTTGCTGTAGGTCAGCTTGCTCTTACTCAGATAGTAGCTCTCTCCAGACCTCCACTCCTCACCTGATAATTAGCTCAGAAACAAAAGGCAGACTTGTTATATTATATATTTAAATATATAAATATATACTATATAATTTTTTTTTTTTTTCTGTGATGCCCCGTACACACGATCGGTTTTCCTGTTGGAAAAAGTCTGATGAGAGCTTTTGGTTGGGAATCCCGACCGTGTGTATGCTCCATCAGACTTTTTCCAACAGAAAAACTGCTGGAAAAAGATAGAGAGCAGGTTCTCTATTTTCCCGTCAGGAAAGAAACTGATCGGAATTTCCGATCGTGTGTACAAATCCCGACGCGCTAAATTCCCAAGCATGCTCACAAACAAATCGACGCATGCTCGGAAACATAGAACTTCATTTTCTAGGCTCGTTGTAGTCTTTTACGTCACCGCGTTCTTGGCAGTCAAAAGTTCAACGAACTTTTGTGTGACCGTGTGTATGCAAGGCAGGCTTAAGGAGAATTCCGTTGGAAAAAACATTCAACTTTTTTCCGACGGGAAAGCCGATCATGTGTACGGGGCATTCGTGTCAGTTCACACTTGAATCGCACAGGAACAATGCAATGCTATTTTCAACCCCTTTGAATAGGCAAAAATTGCACTGGATATCATGAAATCCGGTACAGGCAAACACACTGCGTTTTTGATCTGTGTTTGGGGTGTTGTTAGGATTACATTGACACCTGCAGAAGGTCACAGACCCAATGCATTTTGAACATGATGCGGAAAACGCTCACGAAACGGGGCTTTTCTGCACTGCGTCCTGGTGTGAATGGGCCCTTATGGTTGCTTGCTACATGGGTACCTGCTATTACATTAATATCTTCTGCTTTATTCTGATTCGATATCATTGATTATTATTTCTGTTTTGCAAATGCTTTTCCTGAAGTTTCTATAGGGTTAACTATTGGATTCTGTAATAGTAGCATGTTTTGTAACACATCCTAGAAATATGTTTACCCTAATACCTATTATACAGTCTCCTTGGTTACATGGGAATAAGTATTATTGGCTTCACATTCTTTTGATCACCCATATTTATCTTTGTGTTATTATTTTGCTTTTATTCTCTTCTCAGATTTGAGATTCTTTTATGCCTGGCCATAACAACAATAGCATGCAGTGTTTTAATCATTGTACTATATTATGTATGACAAATCCCTATACTGCGGTCCTTACCATACACTATAACCATAAAATAATCTTGTTTTTAGAAAAACATAGAGACTGCCATTGATAAGTCTTTCTGAAAATACTAGTTAGGGGAACAAGACAGGAAGCGCCACCTAAGTGCAATATTTTAGTCACAATTTATTAAAGACAGAGGAGATGCACTTACAGACATATGTAAAAAACGGGCTCATCTGTGTGTGTAGTTCACGGTGTGATCTGGTCTCAGGTGCATCCAGGCTCATAGGTAAGCAGAGCAGTGTGTAGTTTTCATCCTGTGGCCACCATGAAGCCAGCCAGAACCAGCAGGGAACGAGGATGATGACGTCACCAGAAGCCGAACAAGAGAGATCACCGGAAGGAAGGACAGGTGTTCAGCACACCACTGAGAAACAGGCTACGCGCTCGGAGCTATCTGCTTCTTCAAGAGGCCTAACACGGTACTGCAGCTATGGTACTATTTATGTGCTGTGACCATTAGCGGGACAGCAAGTCCCAGCACACAAAACAAAAGCAGTATGGAAAGAAATGCTAAAAAACTACAACCCAAGTAGGTAAGAAGAGGAAGAGAAGGGGAATACTAAAAATACATAAGGTGGAAAAAGATTACTATTTACAAGCGGAACAACCGCAGAAATATAAAAATACTTTGGGGAAATAAGATTGTGTCCTTACTAGAACATCCATATACATATATATATATATATGTAGAAAAAAATATATATATGAAAAAAGGGGGGGGGGAGAAGGAGAGGGAGAATAAATAGCCCTCATTTAACATATAAAATACAAATAATACTAAAAATAAGCTGATCACATATCCCCATTAAAAAACACACGATATTCCACATATACCCAGAGACCCTACTGGTATATGCGCACAAGCATGCATATAATAACATGATGTATAAAATACACATATAGGTGGGCGTACAATAGAAATTGGCAATGTGGGTATGACAAAGGCGTCCTATATACAGAGAAATATGCATATATGGGTAAACACAATATCTTATTCACAGAAGGGTATGGACTTCGATTTCTTCATTAAGCCCACCAGGCACTAAAGCCCCCAAGGAATAAATCCAAAAGGATTCTTGCTGACAGAGCCGTTTAAAACGTTCGGCTCCAGGTAATGTGCCTGGAATTGATTCCAGTACCCACAATTTCAAACCTGAGGTGGATTTCTTATGGTGATAGAGAAAGTGTTTAGGGACACTGTGGTGGTACCTTCCTTTCTCAATGTATGTTCTATGCTCGCCGAAACGTGCCCTCAAAGCCCTGATAGTCCTTCCTACATAAAAAAGCCCACAGGGGCAGGTAAGGCAGTATATGACGTACTCTGTGGAACAATTATAAAAGTCCTTAAACGTGTATGTCTTCCCTTTAATAACAAATGATTTTTGGCCATGTTGGCATGTCTTACAAAGGGATTTCTTACACTGGAACATACCATTAAGGGGGATCATGATAAGTGTGGTAGCTACTGCAGTGGAACGGATCTTACTGGGGGCAATTTTGCTCTTGATGTTATGAGCCTTCCGATATGCTACTTTAGGAACAGTTGCTAAGTTCGACTTGAGGTGGGGATCCTCAAGAAGTATGGACCAATTATTGGCTAAAATCTTTTCCATTCTTTTATGTCTGGCATGGAACTGGGTAATGAATCGCGTTGGAGGTTTGGTCTCTGGTATAGCCTTAATACTAGAAATGTTGTTACTATGTTGATAGTATCTACATGCTTCCTCTACTAAAGGTGCTGGATATCCTTTGTCAAGGAATTTTTTGGTGAGCAAGGCACCATGGTGATCATAATCAATATCCCTATTACAATTTCTCCTCAAACGACAGAATTGGCTCAGAGGGATATTGTTTACCCATCTCGGGTGGTGGCAGCTGTCAAAGTGGATAAAAGAATTACCCGCTGTAGGTTTGACATAATTGCAGGAAAAGATCGTCCCTTGGTCGTGGCATAACTCGAGATCCAGGAATGCCAATGATACCTGATCAAAGACATGGGTGAAGGACAATCCTAAATGATTGTTATTACAAAAATGGACAAATGTCTCAATGTCCTCAGACGTCCCATCCCATATTATGACCACGTCATCAATATATCGGCCATAGTACACAATATGGGAGGCAAAAGGATGGTCATGGGAGAGGAATAAGTATTCCCAATATCCCATCGTTAAGTTGGCATAGCTCGGTGCAAAATTTGCCCCCATAGCTGTCCCATTTATTTGCAAATAGTGAGTATTGTTGAACTCAAAATGATTGTGCTTAAGGCAGAATGTTAAAGCTTCCAAAATAAAAGAGACTTGCCTAAAATTAAGAAGTGGATCTTTGGATAAAAAATGTTCGGCTGCTAGGAGGCCAACGTCATGAGGGATGGACGTGTATAGGGATGACACGTCTAGGGACAGCCACCAGTATGTGGGTTCCCAGGTGTATGGTTTTAACATGTCTAAAAGATGGGGACCATCACGAATATATGATGGCAAATTTTCGGCCAAAGGCTGCAAAAATTGATCTATGTAGACTGAGAAGCCACTAGTGACACTGTCCATAGATGCAACTATAGGACTGGCGGGAGGTTTTGTAAGGCTTTTGTGCACTTTGGGCAAATGATAGAAATATGGGGTGCTATAAAAGTTTTTCTTTATAAAATGGGCCTCATGTTTGCTAATTAAATTATCTTCTCTCGCCCTCTGAATAATATCAGCGGCCTCAACAGAATATAGGTGGGTGGGGTCATGGAGAAGTACTTTGTATGTACTGGTGTCTGACAAAAGTCTCAATGATTCGTCTAAATATTCAGTTTTATCTTGGATAACTATGCTGCCACCTTTATCTGCCCATTGGATAATGATACTATCATTCCTCATTAGTTGTTCTAAAGACTGACGCTCCATACTACTGAGATTGGATCTGGGGTGGGCATGGGAGGGGTCATGTTTACACATTTGGGTTAGCTCTGTATAAACCACTTGATAGAAGGACTGTAGGTAGGGCCCTTTACACTGGGTGGGATTAAAAATAACCTTCGGACGTAGCGAAGTGTGTATGATAGGGGGAGATGTGGGGGCATGTTGAGTTAGCCACTCTAAATCTTCTTCATGAAAATTTTCTTCATAAAGCTCCTGTAGGGCAACAAGGTCTGGATCATCAGGGGGGATGACAGTGAATACTGGGCTGGCGGGTTCTGGTATACATATAGGTTTTGGATTTTTAGTAGCTTGTATGCTATAGAACCTTTGGACAGTCAGATCTCTGATAAATTTGTTCAAATCTTTGAACAAAGTGAAAGGATTTGGCTGGACGGTGGGGGCGAAAGTAAGCCCTTTGCTGAGTAGGGAAATATCAGGAGGGGAAAGTTCCATACCAGACAAATTGTAAATTTTTATAGTTTTCTCATTCAGGTAAATTTTAATTGGGACTTTGATTGTGATTACAGGTAAAAAAAACGTATTTGTGCGTAACATTCTGTTTCACCTTTATATAAATAAACAGCAGTGCTGGTATATGGTGCCAGTATGGTCTGCCATATCTATGAGGGAGATTTACTAAAACTGGAGCACTCAGAATCTGGTGCAACTTTTTATGGTAGTCAATTAGCTTCTAACTTCAGCTTGTTCAATTAACCACTTAAGCCCCGGACCATTTGGTAGCTAAAGGACCAGAGGTGAATTCAGAATTTTGCACTGTGCTGCTTTAACTGTAAATTGTGCGGACATGCAATGTTGTACCCAAACGAAATTTGCATCCTTTTCTTCCCACAAATAGAGCTTTCTTTTAATGGTATTTGATTGCCTCTGCAATTTTTATTTTTTGCGATATAAACGGAAAAAGACCGAAAATTTTGAAAAAAAATGATATTTTCTACTTTTTGTTATAAGAAAAATCGAATAAACTCAATTTTAGTCATACATTTAGGCCAAAATGTATTCAGCCACATGTTTTTAGTAAAAAAAATGTCAATAAGCGTATATTTATTGGTTTGCGCAAAAGTTATAGAGTTTACAAACTAGGGTACATTTTCTGAAATTTACACAGCTTTAAATTTATGACTGCCTATCTCAATTCTTGAGGTGCTAAAATGACAGGGCAGTACAAAACCCCCCCAAATGACCCCATTTTGGAAAGTAGACACCCCAAGGAAATTGCTGAGAGGCATGTTGAGCCCATTGAATTATTTTTTTTTGTCTTAAGTAATTGAATAATGACTAAAAAAAAAAAATTATTTTTTTTTAAAAAAAAGTTGTCACTAAATGATATATTGCTCACACATGCCATGGTTATATGTGGAATTGCACCCCAAAATACATTTTGCTGCTTCTCCTGAGTACGGGGATACCACATGTGTGGGACTTTTTGGGAGCCTAGCCGCGTACGGGACCCCGGAAACCAAGCACCGCCTTCAGAATTTCTAAGGGCGCAAATTTTTGATTTCACTCCTCACTACCTATCACAGTTTCGAAGGCCATAAAATGCCAAAATAGCACAAAACCCCCCCAAATGACCCCATTTTAGAAAGTAGACACCCCAAGGAAATTGCTGAGAGGCCTGTTGAGCCCATTGAATATATATATTTTTTTGTCCCAAGTGATTGAATAATGACAAAAAATAAAATAAAAATTACAAAAAGTTGTCACTAAATGATATATTGCTCACACATGCCATGGTTATATGTGGAATTACACCCCAAAATAAATTTTTCTGCTTCTCCTGAGTACAGGGATACCACATGTGTGGGACTTTTTAGGAGCCTAGCCGCGTACGGGACCCCGAAAACCAAGCACCACCTTCAGGATTTCTAGGCACAAATTTTTGATTTCACTCCTCACTACCTATCACAGTTTCGAAGGCCATAAAATGCCAAAATAGCACAAAACCCCCCCAAATGACCCCATTTTGGAATATAGACACCCCAAGCTATTTGCTGAGAGGCATGGCGAGTATTTTACAGCTCTCATTTGTTTTTGAAAATGAAGAAAGAAAATATATATATATATATATATATATTTTTTTTTCAATTTCAAAACTTTGTGACAAAAAGCGAGATCTGCAAAATACTCACAATACCTCTCAGCAAATAGCTTCTACTTTCCAAAATGGGGTCATTTGGGGGGGGTTTTGTGCCATCTGGGCATTCCATGGCCTCCGAAACTGTGATAGGCAGTGAGAAGTGAAATCAAAAATTTACACCCTTAGAAAGCCTGAAGGCGGTGCTTGGATTTTGGGGTCCCGTACGCGGCTAGGCTCCCAAAAAGTCTCACACATGTGGTATCCCCGTACTCAGGAGAAGCAACAGAATGTATTTTGGGGTGTAATTCCACATATGCCCATGGCATGTTTGAGCAATATATCATTTAGTGACAACTTTGTGCAAAAAAAAAAAAATTGTCGTTTTTCCGCAACTTGTGTCAACATATAAAATATTCCATGGACTCGACATGCCTCTCAGTATATAGCTTGGGGTGTCTACTTTCCAAAATGGGGTCATTTGGGGGGGGTTTTGAACTGTTCTGGCATTTTATACACAACATTAGGAAGCTTACATCCACTCTTCTAACCACTTGAAGACAAAGCCCTTTTTGACACTTTTTGTTTACATGAAAACATTTTTTTTTTTGCAAGAAAATTATGTTGAACCCCCAAACATTATATATATTTTTAAAGCAAAGGCCCTACAGATTAAAATGGTGGGTGTTGCATTTTTTTTTCTACACAGTATTTGCGCAGCGATTTTTCAAACGCTTTTTTCGGGTTGAAAAATACACTTTTTTCATTTTTTTTTATCAATAACTGTTTTATTTGAAGCCACATCAGTTACAATTATAATGCATTGGTCTTACAACAAACAGAGTAATTGCTTTTTCTTCTTGGTTACATGTTTGTAATAGTTCCTGAGCGTGCCAGCACCGCACATCTAGCATCTATGCAGATTACTGATCTCATCAGATTATCTTAACATTTACGTACCGTGCTGTCAACCAAACCTTTAAACCGATAAGGCTATTAGATATTCAAGTATATGGGTCCCCTAGGGACTCCCAGATAAACGGAAAGAGTAGAGAGGAAAAAGAAGAGAGAAGAGAAAAAAAAAAGGGAAAAATGCAAGGGTAAGAAGAGAGGGAAGCGGGAGAGAGAAGATGCGGGAGAGAGGGGGGGAATGTCATCAAAGTATACCTGGCTCTGAGTCACCGTGGTCCTCCCGGCGGCGCCACAGCTCCCAGACGATGTTGTGTGCGTCAAGGTGATCATGAATCCTCACCGTCATCCTCTCCATTGATTCTACATCCCTAATCCTGGCGTACAGCTCTCCCTCTGAAGGGGGGGAGCTGCGCTTCCAGTTCAGTGCCACCAAGCAACGAGCCGCCGTAAGGACATGTCTGGCTAGTTTCTTGTATGGGCGAGGGGCCTTCAGAGACATCAGTCCCAGCAGGAAAAATTTGGGGGTGAATGGTACTTCCGTTTCTAGGAGGTGAGTTAGAAGTTGGTGAACTGAGTTCCAATAGGGGGTTATCAGCGGGCACTCCCAATAGATATGATATAGTGTTCCCTTTGCTCCCTGGCATCTCCAGCAGCGGTCTGAACTGGCCGGGTGGATGGCATGGAGGACATCAGGAGTCAAGTACCAGAAGTACAGTATCTTGTATATATTCTCCTTGTATAGCGTGCATATCGATGTTTTGGACGCTTGGTTCCATATGGCCCTCCATTGTTCCAGGGGTATCTCCTCTCCCAGTGCCTTTTCCCACTTGATCATGTAATTGTGTTTGCCCATTGAGTCAAAGGGCCTCTCATTCAATATTTTGTAAATATTTGAGATCAGACCTCTCTGTGCAAAGCCTACCAGAATGAGGTTCTCAAAAGGGGTAGGGGGGGAAAATTGCAGAGCTGGTGCGAAGGACATGGCATAGTGGCGGATTTGGAGATACCCGTAGAAAGCCTGCTTAGGGAGGCCATATTGGGACTGCAGATCGGCGAAGGGACGCAGTGTACGGGTGCGAGGATCCACCAAATTTCCAAAGTGGAAGAGGTTTCTCATAGTCCAGGGGGAGGACATTAGGGAGGTTAAGCTATCTGGCATTTTGGGGTTACAAGCAAATGAGGTCAGGAGCGAGCTGTCAGAGACCAGTCTATGTTGTTGTGTCAGTTTGCGCCACATCTTTCTAAGCTGCGCCATCGGGCCTAGCAATCGTGCTGGCTCTACCTCTGCGTTTGCATTCCACAGAAGGTTGTTTGGGTGTATCGGAGCTAACCACAGTTTCTCTATCTCGGTCCATTTGTTATAGGAACGGAGTGTGAACCAAGAAGTTATTGCCCTCAGTTGTGCCGCCTGGTAGTATTTAGTGAGGGTGGGGAAAGCCAGGCCCCCATCCGACCTGGCCGCCTGCAATACCGACCGTGGGATTCTATGCCTCCCGTAGTTCCAGGTGAATTGTAGTAGGTCGGCTTGTAAGTGTTTCAGTTGGCCATAGGGGACGGGGATGGGCAAGGTCTGAAAGAGATACAACAGTTTCGGGAGGATCGTCATCTTCACCGATGCGATCCTTCCGAGTAGGGAGATGTGGTGCTTTTTCCATTGCTGGAGGAGGGTCCTGATGTTGTGGAAGAGAGGGGGGAAGTTTGCTTGGTAAAGAGTAGAGTATTGCGGGGTAATATTGATTCCCAAGTATTTTAGGGCGGTATTTTTCCAGCTATAGGGGAAATTGGCTTTCAAATGTTCTACCTCACCTACTGGTATATTGATTGGGAGTGCCTCCGACTTTGATGCATTGATTTTGTATCCCGATAGAGCCCCATAGCGGTCTAGTTCCACGTGAAGGATTGGAAGGGAAGTCCTGGGTTGAACTAAGGAGAGAATGATGTCGTCTGCGAACAGGGAGATTTTAAACTCCCTGCCTCGAACCCCTATGCCCTTAATGTCCGGGTTGCCACGGATTGTCGCTGCTAGGGGTTCGACACATAGTGCAAAGAGCAGGGGTGAGAGTGGACACCCCTGTCTGGTGCCATTCTGTATTGGCAACGGGGCGGACATGGCGAAGGGGGTCCTAACTTGGGAAGATGGGTTTGAATATAGGTGTTGAATGGCTTTATAGAAGGGTCCCCTAAATCCCACATGGCGGAGCGTGGCGAACAGGAAGGGCCACCCGAGGCGGTCAAACGCTTTTTCTGCGTCCAAGCTCAACAACAGGGCCTCTGCGCCCTCCCTGTTCACCACCTCAACCAGGTCTATTATCTTCCTAGTATTGTCACCCGCCTGGCGGAAAGGGACGAATCCCACCTGATCTTTATGGATCAGGGAGGGTAAGACCATATTCAGGCGCATAGATAGGAGTTTAGTGAATATTTTAAGGTCCGAATTCAGCAGGGCAATTGGTCTGTAGTTAGCGCAGAGGGAAGGATCCTTCCCGGGTTTGGGGATCACTGTGATAAAGGAGCTTTGCATATCTCTCGGGATCGGGGTGTCATGGAGGAAGGCATTGAAGAGCCTGCACATGTAGGGGAGGAGGGGAGGGAGAAATTCCTTGTAGTACTCGTAAGGAAAGCCGTCCGGGCCTGGGGCTTTGCGATTGGGTAGGGATTTGATGGTCTGCTCTATTTCCTCTTGCGTGATCGGAGCATTCAAAGCTTCCAGATCCGTGGACTGGAGCCGTGATACACCGCTAAGATCTAGGTACTGCTGAATACGGTTAGTCAGGTCAGGCGTGGGGGGGTTTGCGGGGATATCAGGGTTATTATACAGGGCCTTGTAGAATACTTCAAAGGAATGGGCTACGTCAGTGGGGTGGGAGACCAGGCGGCCTGAGCTATTTTGGATCTGATGCGGGGTCGACACTTGAGCGTTGTCCCGGAGCTTCCGAGCTAGAAGCGTATGGGCCTTATTCCCTTTGTCATAGAACATCTGTTTCAGTTTGGGTAAGGCTTTTTCTACCCTGCCCAGGGCTAGGTCTCCTAACGTTGCCCTGAGGGCCGTAATTTTTTTCAGGAGAACCAGAGTGGGGTTGGACTGAAGCTGGTTTTCTAGATTTCTAAGCTCCTGTTCTGTGTGCTTCTGGAGGGCCTGTGAGTCCCTTTTCATAGTTGAGGAGAGGGCTATGCATCTGCCCCTCATCACCGCCTTATGGGCTTCCCAAAATGTGGATATAGATACATCCCCGTGTCATTGTCTGCCATATAGTGTTGTAGCGTAGTATTTAGTTCAGTTTTTGAGGGGAGGTGTTGCAGTAGGAACGTATTTAAACGCCAGGTGCACGGTCTACGTGTTGGGGCATCTAAGTCCAGGGTTATCTCTACCGGAGCGTGGTCCGACCACGAGATCGGCAGGATCCTCGCAGTTCGAGTCATACGTAGGGTTGCATTGTTAACAAAGATGTAATCTATGCGGGAGTGCGTGCGGTGGGGGGCCGAATAAAAGGTGTACTGTCGGTCTCCAGGATGGAGATTCCGCCAGGCATCAAAGAGGGCATACCTTCTGGTAATTTGGCGGAAAAGCTGCGACTCTCTAAGTGCCCTCGGCGTGGGCGCCCTGGGGCCCACCCCCTGGCGATCCGCCATCTCCGATTGGGTTAGGTTAAAGTCCCCCCCCCACCACCAACACCCCATGGTCTGAGCAGAATAGGCGAGCTAGCATTTTATTTAGGAATCCTGTCTGCCTGACATTGGGGACATAGACCACACAAAATGTGATCTCCTTGTCCAGCCACAGGCCTCTGAGTATGAGAAAGTGGCCTTGGGGATCGCTGTAGTGGGACGAGTATGTGAAGGGGGACCCCTGTTTGATTAGGATAGCCACCCCCGCCCTCTTGTGGGATCCTGATGACAGGTAGATCTGTGAGTAGTACCTGGAGGCGAATTTAAAGGTGCCCTCTTTGTCAAAGTGAGTTTCCTGTACCAGTATGACATTCGCTCCTGACTGTCTAAACTCCCTCAGTGCCAGATGCCTTTTACGATTAGAATTCAGGCCATGAACATTTAAGGAGAAAATCTTAGCCATGGGAGCTAGGATGGGGGGCATAAATACTCATCTGGTGTTGTTGAAGGTGGTCCAGGCAGTCACGGCCAGGGATGGGCGCCACACGGGAGGAGATCCGAGAGGATTGGTGACTTCGCATAGTGAGCCAGGCGATGACAAAGGAAGAGAGGGGATTAGGAAAAGCTAGGAGAAAGAGAAAAGTAATTAGTATAGCAATATTATGTATAAACTTAGAAAACAACATCCACAGACCCGATGGGACCAGCCGGCCCAGGTCCAGAAGGCCTCCCGTGAGCCTCCCCGCCCCCACCCAGATAGGGTGGGCCAGGGAGACCCAGGGGAGCCCAGATTCAAACATGCAAGACGGTGATAACCCGCCTGCTCTAGAAGTCTAGTGATCTAAGAGGGGGGGAAGGCAGGGGGTGCCCGAACAGTCTCTCTCCAAGGTCTTTTTCAAGACTCGCCCGTGATGTTGGTCAGTTCTGTAGCAAGGGCGCCTAAGATGGAGCATTGCGTGGCCTAGTGCCAGGGTGGCTGTATCGTGGGGTGAAAAATAGAGAGAAAAATTAAAACTTATGAAAAAAGGTAGCAAAAAACAGCGAGCCATAAAGCGTAAACAGGGACAGGGATGGTCCTTCAGATATGTAGCAAGTCAGATAGTGCAAGATTCAATCAGGGTCTCCTCTGCTGCGAGCTCCGACCCCTTGGGGATCTCTCCGGGCCTCTGGATCGCTTGGGTGGGGGGACCTTCTGCCACACTGTGGGCGGCGGTGGTGGGGTCGCCACAAGATCCCAATCAGGAAGCTGGGGTGCTCTAATCTCCAGGGTGTCACAGAAAGGTTCTAGGTCCTCCAGGTACCTCATGGTCGCCGATTTGCCTTGATGCTTGGCCGTGAGGCTGAAGGGGAATCCCCAGCGGTATGGTATATTCTCTTCTTGAAGAATGCGCAGCAGTGGTTGGAGCAGTCTTCTCTTTTGCAGGGTGATCCAGGACAAGTCCGGGAACAGTTGAACGTGATGATCACCCAGGGTCACCTTGCGGGCTAGGCGGGCCTGCTTCATGATATTCTCTTTCAAAGGGTATGATGTCAGCCTGCAAATGATATCTCGGGGTCTGGTAGAGGTGCCTTTAGGCCGCAGCGCGCGATGGGCTCTGTCCATTTCAATAGCATGGGTCGGGTCCGCCCTCAGAAGGTCGTTAAAAAGCGATTGTAGTGTGTTCTGGACATCTTCTGGGCCCTCTGCTTCTGGGACCCCCCGAACTTGGATGTTGTTCCTGCGCCCCCTGTTGTCCAGGTCTTCTACGTGGCGTTGCATGTCCCTAAGGAGGGTGTGGTGTTCTGACCCTTGAACTTGGGTTCTGTGTACTGCTAATTTTGTTTCTTGGATTTCTTCTTCTGCCATCTCCACCCTGTCTGCTAGATGTTTGAGGCCCGATTGTAGGGCTTGGATCTCTGACCTGCAGGTGGATTTCACGTCCTCGATAAGCTGCCTGAAGTCGTCCTTTGTCAGGATCGCTTGGAGGTAAGCGTGCCACTGCGGGGGCATTGGGGGGGGTTGTCCCTGTGCCCCTCGACCGCCGTCAGGAGCATCGTGGGGGTAGTGGGGGAAAAGAGTGGCTCCCCAGGAGGGGTTTGGAGAGGCCTGGTATTCCCAGGGCTCACTCCAGTCCTGGGTGTGTGTCGGCCCGTGGTCCCTGTCAGGCGACCTCGGGGAGTGGGGAGGAGCTGAGGTGCTGGCCACCTGGGCACATGGGGGCGCCAGTGGTGCAGGGAGGGCTTGTGGGTGAGGGTCTCCCGGTCTGGAGGGCCTCTGTGCCCTGGGGGAGAGGGGGTCCGGCAGGGTGGTCTCATGGGGGGTAAAAGTGCCCGGTGTCCTGCCATCCGGAGGTGAATGTGGAGATGGACAATCCCCCGCTCCCCCTGTGCTGGGCAGCGAGCTGGCAGCTGTCCCTGTGAGGCCCGGGTCTGAGGCGGTGCGGAGAAGCTGCGGGAAGGCCTCAGAGCATTGGGTGCAAGGCTGCTGCCTCGTGTGGAGTCCCAAGATGGCCGCCGGGGACGCGGGGAGGAAGGTTGCAGGGAGGACCGCAGGCCCGAACGGAGGACTCACCACTCCCTGGTTCCGGATCGCCTCTCCGGGTGAGTGCCGAGATGGTTCTGGGCCCGAGGGGTCCTGATTGCGCTCTTGAGCTTGAATGGGGGTGGGATGGAGCACTGCGTCCTGTTCTGTGACGCCGGCCGGCGACATTTTAGTCGGTCCGCCCGGTGGGAGTTCTGGCTGGGTGAAGTAGTCCCTGAGGTCGGAGGATGTGCCCGGGGGGGGGTTGTGAGGACCCCCGGGGCTTTGTGGATCTGGTCGTCCTGGAGCCACCCATTAAAGCGGGGTGTGATCAGCTTTACTGGCTTCTATAGCTGTGGGCTGGGAGAGAGCTCTCGGTCTATGCTGCCATTCAGGTCGAGTTCCGGCCACGCCCCCCCACTTTTTTTCATTTTAATGCACTAAAACACACTATATTGCCCAAATGTTTGATGAAATAAAAAAGATGATCTTAGGCCGAGTACATAGATACAAAACACGACATGCTTTAAAATTTCGCACAAACGCGCATTGGCGACAAACTACATACATTTTTAAAAGCCTTTAAAAGCCTTTACAGGTTACCCCAGTAGATTTACAGAGGAGGTCTACTGCTAAAATGACTGCCCTCGATCTGACCTTCGCGGTGATACCTCACATGCATGGTGCAATTGCTGTTTACATATGACGCCAGACCGACGCTTGCGTTCGCCATTGGGCAAGAGCAGGGCAGGACAGGGGTGCTTTTTTTTATTATTAATTTTGCTTTTTTATATTATTTTTAAATTGTTCCTTCCAAGTATTTTTTTTTTATCATTTTTATTGTTATCTCAGGGAATGTAAATATCCCCTATGATAGCAATAGGTAGTGACAGGTACTCTTTTTTTGAAAAAACTGGGGTCTTCTAGACCCTAGATTTTTCCTCTGCCCTCAAAGCATCTGACCACACCAAGATCGGTGTGATAAAATGCTTTCCCAATTTCCCAATGGCGCTTTTTATATCCGGGGGGGGGCATTCCCTCCCACTGCTTGTAAAAGCAGTTCAGAGGCTAATTAGCCGCTAGGATTGCTTTTACATGAAAGCCAGCCGCAGGCTGAAAAGAATGATACCAAGATGATACCTAAACCCGCAGGCATCATTCTGGTATAAACATTCAAAGTCCAGCATCATACCAGTACGTTGCTGGTCCTTGTTGGACATGTATTGTAATCTTTTTTTTTCATGCAGCCAGTTGGCTGAACGAAAAAAGAGATTGATCGGTGGGTATGCCCACCATTAGAATACCGCCCTTCATCCACCCACTTCCAATGATGGGCATACACGCACCATTTATATATGCCGAAGCATGGGGGCATCCTCCCGCAAAAAAGTTATGCCGCACACACATGGTCGGACTTTTCCACGGGCAAGCCTCCGTCGGAATTTCGACCGTATGTACGCGGCATTAGGAGCAAAATCGCTCCTCCGCTCCTGCTGCCCCAATGCTTCGGCATATATGCTTTTTTTATTTAACTGTGGTGGTGAAATCACCTCCTACAGCACTGGCGTCGCAGGGATCAGGCCTGTCTCTGCGAACGCTGCAGTTATGTGTGTTTTTGTTTTGTAAGTGACAGTGATCGATTGATACTGCACTTGGGTGGCCTGGGCTGGACGGAGGAGCAAAACGCAGGTGCCAGCAGGTATCTGGGCTGATCCCGCTAACACTGCGTTTTTGGGAACCCTAAACTGCTGGGGACGCTAGTATAGATCTGATCAGATCAGATATTGATCTGTTCAGATACTATACCACTAAGGGGGGTGTATGCTTCACGCGTGGGTGTTAGCGTTACTGGCACTAACCTGACGCTGCCTGGGGTGTGACGCAGACCCTCTCTGACGCTAAAACCTAATTGATATCACCCGCCGGGCGATCAGGGGGTTAAACCTTTATTGGGTTATATACGGCGGGTGCCCTGACACTATAAAAAGCAAACAAACTAACCAGCGTCACCCGTAACACTTATATGGTGATCACTGGTGAAAGGGTTAACTAGGGGCAATCAGGGGGTTAAAACCTTTATTAGATAATATATAGGGGTACCTGACGCTATAAAAACCTGCGGCGAACCTAAAAAAAAATTACCGGCTACCGATCTGCATCACCGACACTAAGGCAGCGTTTAGAAAAACGATCGCTTAGCGACAGTGGTGATAGGGGTGAAAGGGTTACCTGGGGGGCGATCAAGGGGGTTAAACCTTTACTAGATAATATATTGGGGTACCTGACGCTATAAAAACCTGCGGCGAACCTAAAAAAAATTACTGGCTACCGATCTGCATCACCGACACTAAGACAGCGTTTAGAAAAACGATCGCTTAGCGACAGTGGTGATAGGGGGTGAAAGGGTTACCTGGGGGGCGATCAAGGGGGTTAAACCTTTATTAGATAATATATTGGGGTACTTGACGCTATAAAAACCTGCGGCGAACCTAAAAAAATTACCAGCTACCGATCTGCATCACCGACACTAAGACAGCGTTTAGAAAAACGATCGCTTAGCGACAGTGGTGATAGGGGGTGAAAGGGTTACCTGGGGGGCGATCAAGGGGGTTAAACCTTTATTAGATAATATATTGGGGTACCTGACGCTATAAAAACATGCGACAAACCTACAAAAAATTACTGGCTACCGACTTGCATCACCGACACTAAGACAGCGTTTAGAAAAACGATCGCTTAGCAACAGTGGTGATAGGGGTGAAAGGGTTACCTGGGGGGCGTACAAGGGGGTTAAACCTTTATTAGATAATATATTGGGGTACCTGACGCTATAAAAACCTGCGGCGAACCTAAAAAAAATTACCGGCTACCGATCTGCATCACCGACACTAAGACAGCGTTTAGAAAAACGATCGCTTAGCGACAGTGGTGATAGGGGGTGAAAGGGTTACCTGGGGGGCGATCAAGGGGGTTAAACCTTTATTAGATAATATATTGGGGTACCTGACGCTATAAAAACATGCGGCGAACCTAAAAAAAAATACTGGCTGCCGATCGGCATCACTGACGCTAAGACAGCGATCAGAAAAATGATCGCTTAGCGACAGTGGTGATAGGGGGTGAAAGGGTTATCTGGGGGGTGATCAGGGGGTTAAACTTTTATTAGGGGGGTTAGTGGCTACACTGGACCTAAAACTGAATGTACTGACACTTTTACAGTCACAAATGTCACTGATTGCAGTGATCAGTAAATAAATGGTCACTGCAATCAGTGACACTGTGACTGGGGGCTAGGGGGGTGATCTGGGGGGTGATCTGGGGGTGTCTGGGGGGGCCTGGGGGGGCGATTTATGTCCCTATGTGTCCTGGTGTCAGTGTAGTGTTCTGTGCACTGACCTGATGTCTTCTCTTGTACGGCGCTCGGTATATGTGAGCGCCGCACCAGAGATGACATCACTTCCTCCTGCTTCCTCTGCCTGACACAGACAGAGGGGGCATTTCCATTCGCCGGGAGCGATCGCGAGGGGGTGGCCGGAAATGAATGGCTGCCCCCTCATCCCAGAATGCTCCCGGACACTTAGCCACTGCTCACTGTATAGGAGGGGGGTCCGATTGGACCCCCCAACTATACAAAGGCAATCACGTACACTGTACGTGATTGTGCCTGTCGGTGCCATTCTGCCGACGTATATATACAGTGAGCGGTCGTTAAGTGGTTAAACTTTGACAATAAAACTTGGAAGTTGGTTGGTTTCCATGCAGAACTGCACCCAATTTTGCATGCTCCATTTTTAGTAAACCTCCCCCTATAATACAAGTGTTAGATCTCATTCACACCTGCGCATTGTGCTTATGCAAATCTCTTTCATGTGGTTTTTTTTTGTTCGTTTATCTCTTGAATATGCTGCCCAACTCACAAGAAACACACCAAAGTAGCCCCTGTACCTCTTTTGGGCTGTGAGCCTCGCATGTTTTGTAGCGCGGACTCGTTGTCCGTCGGTGTCCCGCGATCATGTCAGGGTCCCTAGGACACACTTAACCCCTTCCTCGCCCCCTAGTGGTTAACCCCTTCCCTGCCAGTGTCATTTACACAGTAATCAGTGCATTTTTATAGCACTGATCGCTGTATAAATGACAATGATCCCAAAATAGCATCAAAAGTGTCCGATGTTTCCGCAATAATGTCGCAGTCACGATAAAAATCGCAGATTGCCGCCATTACTAGTAAAAAAACTATTAATAAAAATGCTATAAATCTATCCCCTATTTTGTAGACGCTATAACTTTTGCACAAACCAATCAATATACGCTTATTGCAATTTTTTTTACCAAAAATATGTAGAAGAATACATATCGGCCTAAACTGAGAAAGACATTTTTTTATATATATTTTGGGAATATTTATTATAGCAAAAAGTTAAAAAT
The DNA here is from genome assembly GCA_029206835.1 of Rana muscosa. NCBI lineage: Eukaryota > Metazoa > Chordata > Amphibia > Anura > Ranidae > Rana > Rana muscosa. Next base: position 253,144,675 of record CM055117.1, on the reverse strand, counting down.
ATTGTTTTTTTTTTTCAAAATTGTCGCTCTTTTTTTGTTTATAGCGCAAAAAATAAAAACCGCAGAGGTGATCAAATACCACCAAAAGAAATCTCTATTTCTGGGAAAAAAAGGATGTCAATTTTGTTTGGGAGCCACGTCGCACGACCGCGCAATTGTCAGTTAAAGCGACTCAGTGCCGAATCGCAAAAAATGGCCTGGTCATTGGGCAGCCAAATCCTCCGGGGCTGAAGTGGTTAAAAAAAATGCCATTGTTCACTTTATTTCCTGTAAGCCTTTCAGTAGTGTTCATATATTTTTATATAAGAGTAATATCAAGCTGAAATAAAATCTTTCACTTGTTTCATTAGACATGACAATAAATCCCAAGGTATTTTTATTCCTATGAATATATAATTAATATAACCTTATCAATAAGAAGTATATAAATTCATAATTGAATGTTGTTTATTTGTCAATCCCTGACATCTAGCTGACCTGCATATGTGTATCTTTATTCAGACATGGTTATTTTTGTGTGAGGAAAAAGATTGGAAAAACTTCTTCAACTGGTAATTTTATCCAGGAAGGTATATATTTCATAATATTTTAGCTTAATAAAAGACTGATTTAAAAAAAAAAAAAAATACATTTCAGAGTAATCGTCTAAGTCCCATGTACAGTAGCTCAAGTGATTACATCTACTTCCATCTTTTTGCAGATATTTTGAAAGTAATCATCCTACAGTATTCAAAATGTTAGGCATGGTGTTCTGACTTAAAGAATTAAATGATTCACATAGCCACACATGTATATTGCCACCATCCCTTGAATAGTATATAGCAGGGATATGCAATTAGCGGACCTCCAGCTGTTGCAAAAATGTCCCATCATGCCTCTGCCTCTGGGTGTCATGCTTGCTGCTGTCAGAGTCTCGCTATGCCTCATGGGACTTGTAGTTTGGCAACAGCTAGAGGTCCGCTAATTGCATATCCCTGGTATATAGAATAGACCTCAAGTATTATGGGATTTTGTAGGCAATTAAAGAAAAATACGATATATACATTTTATAAAATTTTATTTTTATTAAAGCAAATTACAATAACAATTCCCACATGGGAAATTAAAAATATTGCAGCAATATAGTATCAATTATACAAGAATCTCTGTTAGACATAAAGTGGTAATCCCCATTAGGGATGAGCTCAACACCCCCCGGTTCGGTTCGCATCAGAACAGGCGAACAGGCTAAAAATTTGTTCGAACACCGTTAAAGTCTATGGGACACGAACATGAAAAATCAAAAGTGCTTATTTTAAAGGCTGATATGCAAGTTATTGTCATAAAAAGTGTTTGGGGACCCGGGTCCCGCCCCAAGGGACATGTATCAATGCAAAAAAAAGTTTTAAAAACTGACGTTTTTTCGGGAGCAGTGATTTTAATAATGCTTAAAGAGAAACAAAAAAAGTGAAATATTCCTTTAAATTTCGTACCTGGGGGTGTGTAAAGTATGCCTGTAAAGCAGCGCGTGTTTCCCGTGTTTAGGATTGTTCCTGCACAAAATGTCATTTCTGAAGGAAAAAAAGTAATTTAAAACCACTCGCGGCTATAATGAATTCCCGGGTCCCCGTCAATACAGAGAAAAGTCATTGAAAAAAATGGCAGGGGTCCCCCCCCTTTGGGTCTGGTATGAATATTAAGGGGAACCCCTGCCATTTTTTTTTATGATTTTTATCTGTATTGCCGACCCTACAAGTCATTAATAGATGCAGTAGTTTTAAATTACTTTTTTTCCCTTCAAAAATGACATTTTGCACAGGGAACCAAAATTAAAAAAAAAATGCGTGGGGGTCCCCCCCAAATTCCATATCAGGCCCTTCAGGTCTGGTATGGATTTTAAGGGGAACCCCGCACCAAAATGAAAAAAAAATGGCATGGGGTCCCTCAAAAATCCATATCAGATCCTTATCCAAGCACTCAACCTGGCAGGCTGCAGTAAAAGAGGGGGGACGAGAGAGCGGCCCCCCTCCTGAACATACCAGGCCACATGACCTCAACATGGGGAGGATATCCCCATGTTGATGGAGACAAAGGCCTCATACCCGCAACCCTTGCCCGGTGGTTGTGGGGGTCTGCGGGCAGGGGGCTTATCGGAATCTGGAAGCCCCCTTTAACAAAGGGGACCCCCAGATTCCGCCCCCCCTCTATGTGAATTGGTAATGGGTACATTGTACCCCTACCATTTCACAAAGAAAGTGTAAAAAATTGTAAAAAAACACACAGACACAGTTGGGAAAGTCCTTTATTAAAAAAAAAAAAAAAAAGAAAAGAAAAACATTTCAGCGATGTAATCCAGTCTGTCCAGCGTTGTTCTCTATGTCCCGCGGTGATCCGATGTCCAGCGCTGCAGTCTCCTCCAGTCTCCACTCCACACGAAACCCCCATGACGTACGAGGGGGCGGGGTCACCCGTCACATCATAGGGTAAGCCCCAGCTTTCCCTGCTTGCCGGGCAATAGCCAATGACGTAGGCGGGACCCCTATGATCTGACGGGGGACCCAGCCCCCTCGTACGTCAGACCCCGCCTATGTCATTGGCTATTCCCCGGCAAGCGGGGAAACCAGAGCTTTCCCAGTGACGTGCGGGTGACCCTGCCCCCCTCTGATGTAACGCAGGTTTCCCGTTGCATCAGAGGGGGGCGGGTTCACCGGCACGTCAGTGGGAAATCTCGGGTTTCCCCGCTTGCCGGGGAATAGCCAATGACGTAGGCAGGGTCTGACGTACGAGGGGGCGGAGTCACCCGTCAGATCATAGGGTAAGCCCCAGCTTTCCCCGCTTGCCGGGGAATAGCCAATGACGTATATTAACTGTAGTTGTGCTCCTTGGCTATATGTCGGCCAAGTGGTAAATATAGATTACCAATACTCATGCTGTGCATGTGCTTGGTAACCAGTTGACTCAGTTCTTGTTTAGTTTTGCCCACATAGAAAGACCCACATTGGCACTGCATAAGATACACGACACCTCACGTCTTGCAATTATCAAAATGCTTTACCCAAAAAAGATCACCATTGGGCAATGTGAATTAGGTTCTCCTTCCAATTACAGGGCATTAAGAGCATGACCCACAAGGGAAAGACCAAAATCCAATTGAAAATCTGTGGCAAGACTTGAAAATTGAAATACTGTAGATGATCTAATCTGACAGAGCTTGAGCTTTTTTTCAAAGGATGATTATTATTATTATTATTATACATGATTTATATAGCGCCAACAGTTTAATGTCACTCTCTAGATGTGCAAAGCTGGTGGAGACATACCCAAAAAGACTTACAGCTGTAATTGCAGAGAAAGGTGGTTCTACAAAGAATATACTCAGGGGGGCTGAATACAAATGCACACCACACTTTTCAGATATTTATTTGTAAAAAATGTTGAAAACCATTTATAATTTTTCTTCCACTTCACAATTATGTGTCACTTTGTGTTGGTCTATAACAAAGGTCTCCAAACATTCTAAACAAAGGGCCGTATTGACTGTTTTTCAGGCTTTAGGGGGGCCAGACTGTGGCCATCAGGAGTAGAAAAGACCCCCAACATCAATGGGAAACAACAATGCCCCATCTTAGGTGTCAGTGCGAGAAATTGTGCCCCACCGTTGGTGTCATTGGGAGGAATCGTGTCCCATTGTGTGATTGGGCCCCATTATTGATGTCATTGGGAGAAAATGTGCCCCATCCTTGGAGTCATTGGGCCCAATTTTTGGTGTCATTGGGAGAAAATGTTCCCTGTCACTGGTGCCATTGGGAGAAATTGTGCCCATCATTGGTGTCATTGGGTTCAATTGTTGGTGTCACTGAGAGGAATTGTGCCCCATCATTGGTGTTATTGGGCCCCATTGTTGGTGTTATTGGGAGAAAATGTGCTCCAACATTGGTGTCAGTGTGAGAAATTGGGCCCCATCTTTTGTGCCAGTGGGAGGAATTGTGCCCCATCGTTGGCGTCAGTGGAGAGAATTATGCCCCTTAATTGTTGTTACTAGGGGGAATTATGCCCCATTGCTGGTATCAGTGGATGAAATAGAGCTTCAAGGGCAGGATAAAAGCAAGCCCCCGGACCACAGTTTGGAGACCACTGGTCTATAACATAAAATCCCAATAAGATAAATTTAAGTTTTTAGTTGTAACATGACACAATGTGGAAAATGTCAAGGGGTATGAATACTTTTTCAAGGCACTGTATATATGTGGTAGTATATGACATAACAGTTTCACTGGTCTCCATTGAATGTTTATGCCTTCCAATATTGCATTGCAAGGCAAAGTTCTAAATCATTTTCACCCTTTATCCACTTGCCGACCGCACTACGTGTATATACGTTGCAAGTGGTTTATCGGGGTTATGAAGCTATCAGCCGGCCACTTGGCTTTCTCATGAAAGTAGTCCGAGTGGCACTGACTAATTAGCCACTGTATCACTTTCAGAAGCAGCAGGAGGGGACGTCCCCCCCTGCCTGCCACTCGCCAGTGTTTTCCCAGGCTTACTGTTTTTACCTGTGTACCTGAGAAATTATCCGATGGGTCACGCAACTGGCTATAGAGGTTATCAGAGACCAAACCATCTCTGATCTTCCCTATGGTCTTGGAGGACCAGGGTGACATCCTGACGTCACTTCCAGGCCAGAAGTAAACATTTTTTTTTAAAGCCAAAGCCAATTTTATTTATTTTTTATTGACCCCAGATTTCTCCATAAAGACAATGGATGTTTACATTCCTTGTAATAGGTATAAAAGTGATTAAAAAAATTAAGGGACAGTATAAAAATTATAAAAAAACAAACATTTTAAAGTGCCCCCATCCCTCCGTGCTCGCATGCAGAAGCGAATGCATACATAAGTCACGCACACATATGTAAACAGTGTTTGTACCACACATGTGAAATATTACTGCGAGAGCAATAATTCTAAAGCCCCGTACACACGATCGGATAACCTATGGATTTTCGTCCGGTGGATTTGTCCATCGGAAATCCGATGAAACTGTTTTTCATCAGTCTTGGCCACACACCATCAGTCAAAAAACCGACTGTTCCAAACGCGGTGACGTAAAACACTCAGATGAGCCGAGAAAAATGAAGTTTAATGCTTCTGAGCATGCGTCGACTTGATTCTGAGCATACGTGGGTTTTTTAACCGATGGACTTGCCCATAGACGATCGGAAATTCCCATCGGTTTTTTATCCATCGGAAAATTTTAAAACAAGTTCTATTTTTTACAACCGATGGAAAAAAGACCGATGGGTACCATACACGATCGGTTGGTCTGATGAAAACCATCCATCGCACGTTTTTCATCAGTCAAGCCGATCGTGTGTACGGGGCTTAACACTAGAAAAATGTTAAAGCATCACCTATGGAGATTTTTAAGTATCATAGTTTGTCGCTGTTACACGAGCGTGCACAGTTTTAAAGCATGACATGTTAGATATCTATTTACTTGGCGTAACATCATCTTTATATTTATATTTTAGGAAAAAAATGGGCCATATATTGTGTTTTTGCAGTAAAATTTGTTCAATTGTATTATTTCCAACAAAAAAGCATTTAAAAAACTGTTGCAGCAATACCATGGGGCTGATTTACTAATAACAGTGCGCTGCGCTGGTTGATCCCTTAATTGGTGCGCTGGATAACTCCTTCATTGGGCGCAGGAACCAGCGGCGCACTGTTATAGTAAATACAAATGTCAGCGGCGCCCTATTGAAAATGAATGGTTCCCTATGGGAGCCCATTGATTTGAATAGAGGTCGCCCGGGAAGTCGGATGAAGCCGATCCGACTCGTGGGGCGACTCGTGTGCCGGCTGACACAGGGACAGCATGCCTTTGCGAAGCAACTTGGACACAACCTGAGCGTGAAGCAGCCACTCAAGTCGTGTCCTAGAGGAGACTAGCTGGCCGAGAATGGGATGGGATCACGCTGGTTCTCGGCAGCTTCGCTGTCCCGTGTTTGGTATGAATCATGAAGGGGAACTCCAGGCCAAATTTTTATGAAAAAAACAGCATGGGTTCCCCTCCAGGAGCATACCAGGCCCTTAGATCTGGTATGGATTTTAAGGGGAACCCCCTAAGCCGAAAAAACGGCGTGGGGGTTCCCCCAAAATCCATACCAGACCCTTATCCGAGCACGCAACCTGGCAGGCCGCAGGGGAAGAGGGGGGCATCACCCAGTGACCACGCCCCATGCCAATATAAGTGGGTGCGCTCGACGGCCAGAGCATTGTAACGGCGGACAGCGATGAGGCAACATTGGGCGGAGAGAAGAGGGAAGAAGACGACGCTGAAGCCCGGGACCCCGCTAGCAAAAGAGCTGGAAGAAGATAGCGGGGTGCCCGGCAGAAGGCAGAAAGAACCGGAGAGCGCGGAGACGACACCGGAGAACAGAACAAGGGACCCCCAAAGTCGGAAGAAGAAAACGAGGAAGCCCGGGACCCCGCTAGCAAAAGAGCTGGAAGAAGATAGCGGGGCGCCCGGCAGGAAGACCCCCGAAGTCAGAAGAAGACGACGAGGAAGCCCGGGATCCCGCTAGCAAAAGAGCTGGAAGAAGATAGCGGGGCGCCCGGCAGGAAGACCCCCGGAGCTGCCTAATAAATTACTTTAAAAACCTGTGTTGTGTTTTTTATTAACTTTTTTTTGCCACCAGGTGAATGGGTAGGGGTACGATGTACCCCATACTCATTCACATAGGGTGGGGGCCGGTATCTGGTGGCCCCCTTATTAAAGGGGGCTCCCGGATTCCGATAAGCCCCCCGCCCGCAGACCCCAACAACCAACGGCCAGGGTTGTCAGGAAGAGGCCCTTGTCCCCATCAACATGGGGACATCCTCCCCATGTTGAGGGCATGTGGCCTGGTACGGTTCAGGAGGGAGGTGGGGCCGCTCTCTCATCCCCCCCTCTTCCCCTGCGGCCTGCCAGGTTGCGTGCTCAGATAAAGGGTCTGGTGTGGATTTTTAGGGAACCCCACGTTTTTTTTTTTTTCGTTTGGCGCGGGGTTCCCCTAAAATCCATACCAGACCTGAAGGGCCTGGTATGGATTTTGGGGGGCCCCACACCATTTTTTTTCCATTTTGGTGGGGGGGGTCCCCTTTGAATCGATACTAGACCCAAGGGCCTGGTATGGACCTGGGGGGGACCCCACGCTGTTTTTTTTCTCTTTTTTTTTTTTAGAGCCGGCAATGTTTATTTTTTTTACATTTCCTTTAACAACCACCTATAAACAGGTTAAAAAAAAAATTGCCACAAATTCGCGGTACTTGCGTTTTGGATGCGGGTCCATTGAATTCTCTTACATCCAAAACACTGTTTTTGGCCTGGCAAAAAAAATCTGCAGTTGCGTTTAAACTCGTTTTTCACAAAGCCTAAAAATGCCTTCAGACGTCAAAGATTTCCACTTTTCAGACGCGGTCCCGGCGTTTAGCCGCATTTTAGTTTAGAAGCGTTTTTAAAGGTGACCTATTTTTTTACATTGATAAACTCCAAAATTATGGCAATTTAGGAAAAACCATTAAAAATATATATATATCTATCAAAAAATAAATGAAATTCCTTCCATTGCATTGTGGACAATCCACAACTTGGGGCAGCTGACGTGGCAAGTGAACAATCCACAACTTGGGGCAGCTGACGTGGTAAGTGGACAATCCACAACTTGGGGCAGCTGACATGGCAAGTGAACAATCCACAACTTGGGGCAGCTGACGTGGCAAGTGGACAATCGACAACTTGGGGCAAGTGATGTGGCAAGTGACACGCTAAATGCAACTACACTGCTGCTCTCTCAGCTGCTGATACTCACTCTGGTCTCACAAAATAGCTGAAATCGTTAATAATACTGTTTTTGGAGCTTAGGGAGGCTCCTTATCATGTTTCCTAACTAAACGCATATAGATGCAAATGTGGTAAAACGCGGCATGCAAACGCGACAAAACGCGCCTTTTTAAACGCCGCTTTCAACCTTAGTTCTAAAGACTTTGCACCAGCGTCCCGTGTACATGGGGCCTAAAAACGGCTATGCCATTTACAGCTCAAAAACGCCATGGTGGGCATGAGGCCATAGGCTAACATGGAGAGGCGTTTTTAAGCTGCAAAAAATGCTCAAACAAGCGGCTGGAAAAACGTCCGTGTGCATGTAGCCTTATATTAACCACTTGCGCACTGGCCACTTAAACCCCCTTCCTGCCCAGACCAATTTTCACATTTCAGCGCTGATGCACTTTGAATGACAATTGCGCGCTCATACAATATTGTAACCCAATGAAAATGTATTATTTTTTGGCTCACAAATAGAGCTTTCTTTTGGTGCTATTTGACCACCTCTGCGGTTTTTTGTTTTCTATAAATACAAAAGACCGAGTTAAAAAAAAAGAAAAAATGGCAGCGGACCAAGAGGAGAACTGAATCGTCACACAGCGGGAACCTCCAATTTAAACAGAGCGGCCGAAGAAGAAAGAAGAAGCCGGAGCAAGATGCGGACGAGAAGACCGAAGGAAGAAGGAAGATGAAGATGAAGAACAAGATGGAGGAAGAAACCCGAATGGAGAAAAGAAGAAGATGGAAGAAGAAGATGGAAGAAGATGGAAGAAAAGAGAAGACATTAATAAAGGAATTGTCAAAAACCGGCTCTTGTCATTTTTAACATTTTTGACACTTTCTTTGTGAAATGGTAGGGGTACATTTGTACCCCTTACCAATTCACACAGGGGGGGGGGCGGGATCTGGGGGTCCCCTTTGTTAACCACTTAAGCCCCGGACCATTTGGTAGCTAAAGGACCAGAGGTGAATTCAGAATTTTGCACTGTGCTGCTTTAACTGTAAATTGTGCGGACTTGCAATGTTGTACCCAAACGAAATTTGCGTCCTTTTCTTCCCACAAATAGAGCTTTCTTTTAATGGTATTTGATTGCCTCTGCGATTTTTATTTTTTGCGATATAAACGGAAAAAGAGCGAAAATTTTGAAAAAAAATGATATTTTCTACTTTTTGTTATAAGAAAAATCGAATAAACTCAATTGTAGTCATACATTTAGGCCAAAATGTATTCAGCCACATGTTTTTAGTAAAAAAAATGTCAATAAGCGTATATTTATTGGTTTGCGCAAAAGTTATAGAGTTTACAAACTAGGGTACATTTTCTGAAATTTACACAGCTTTAAATTTATGACTGCCTATCTCATTTCTTGAGGTGCTAAAATGACAGGGCAGTACAAAACCCCCCCAAATGACCCCATTTTGGAAAGTAGACACCCCAAGGAAATTGCTGAGAGGCATGTTGAGCCCATTGAATTTTTTATTTTTTTGTCCCAAGTGATTGAATAATGACTAAAAAAAAAAAAAAAAAAAAAAATTACAAAAAGTTGGCACTAAATGATATATTGCTCACACATGCCATGGTTATATGTGGAATTTCACCCCAAAATACATTTTGCTGCTTCTCCTGAGTACGGGGATACCACATGTGTGGGACTTTTTGGGAGCCTAGCCGCGTACGGGACCCCGAAAACCAAGCACCGCCTTCAGGATTTCTAGGCGCAAATTTTTGATTTCACTCCTCACTACCTATCACAGTTTCGAAGGCCATAAAATGCCAAAATAGCACAAAACCCCCCCAAATGACCCCATTTTGGAATATAGACACCCCAAGCTATTTGCTGAGAGGAATGGCGAGTATTTTACAGCTCTCATTTGTTTTTGAAAATGAAGAAAGAAAATATATATATATATTTTTATTTTTTTTCAATTTTCAAAACTTTGTGACAAAAAGTGAGATCTGCAAAATACTCACAATACCTCTCAGCAAATAGCTTGGGGTGTCTACTTTCCAAAATGGGGTCATTTGGGGGGGGGTTTTGTGCTATCTGGGCATTCCATGGCCTCCGAAACTGTGATAGGCAGTGAGAAGTGAAATCAAAAATTTACACCCTTAGAAAGCCTGAAGGCGGTGCTTGGTTTTTGGGGTCCCGTACGTGGCTAGGCTCCCAAAAAGTCTCACACATGTGGTATCCCCATACTCAGGAGAAGCAACAGAATGTATTTTGGGGTGTAATTCCACATATGCCCATGGCATGTTTGAGCAATATATCATTTAGTGACAACTTTGTGCAAAAAAAAAAAAAATTGTCGTTTTTCCGCAACTTGTGTCAACATATAAAATATTCCATGGACTCGACATGCCTCTCAGTATATGGCTTGGGGTGTCTACTTTCCAAAATGGGGTCATTTGGGGGGGTTTTGAACTGTTCTGGCATTTTATACACAACATTAGGAAGCTTACATCCACTCTTCTAACCACTTGAAGACAAAGCCCTTTTTGACACTTTTTGTTTACATGAAAACATTTTTTTTTTTGCAAGAAAATTATGTTGAACCCCCAAACATTATATATATTTTTAAAGCAAAGGCCCTACAGATTAAAATGGTGGGTGTTGCATTTTTTTTTCTACACAGTATTTGTGCAGCGATTTTTCAAACGCATTTTTTGGGTTAAAAAATACACTTTTTAATTTTAATGCACTAAAACACACTATATTGCCCAAATGTTTGATGAAATAAAAAAGATGATCTTAGGCCGAGTACATAGATACCAAACACGACATGCTTTAAAATTTCGCACAAACGCGCATTGGCGACAAACTACATACATTTTTAAAAGCCTTTAAAAGCCTTTACAGGTTACCCCAGTAGATTTACAGAGGAGGTCTACTGCTAAAATGATTGCCCTCGATCTGACCTTCGCGGTGATACCGCACATGCATGGTGCAATTGCTGTTTACATATGACGCCAGACCGACGCTTGCGTTCGCCATTGGGCAAGAGCAGGGCAGGACAGGGGTGCTTTTTTTTTTTCTTTTTTTTTTATTATTAATTTTGCTTTTTTATTTTATTTTTAAATTGTTCCTTCCAAGTATTTTTTTTTTTTTTATCATTTTTATTGTTATCTCAGGGAATGTAAATATCCCCTATGATAGCAATAGGTAATGACAGGTACTCTTTTTTGAAAAAACTGGGGTCTATTGGACCCTAGATCTTTCCTCTGCCCTCAAAGCATCTGACCACACCAAGATCGGTGTGATAAAATGCTTTCCCAATTTCCCAATTGCGCTTTTTATATCCGGGGGGGGACATTCCCTCCCACTGCTTGTAAAAGCAGTCCAGAGGCTAATTAGCCACTAGGATTGCTTTTACATGAAAGCCGGCCGCTGGCTGAAAAGAATGATACCAAGATGATACCTAAACCCGCAGGCATCATTCTGGTATAAACATTCAAAGTCCAGCAACATACCAGTACGTTGCTGGTCCTTGTTGGACATGCATTGTAATCTTTTTATTTCATGCAGCCAGTTGGCTGACCGAAAAAAGAGATTGATCGGTGGGTATGCCCACCATTAGAATACCGCCCTCTATCCACCCACTTCCAATGATGGGCATACACGCACCATTTATATATGCCGAAGCATGGGGGCATCCTCCCGCAAAAAAGTTATGCCGCACACACATGGTCGGACTTTTCCACGGGCAAGCCTCCTTCGGAATTTCGACCGTATGTACGCGGCATTAGGAGCAAAATCGCTCCTCCGCCCCTGCTGCCCCAATGCTTCGGCATATTTGCTTTTTTTTTTAACTGTGGTGGTGAAATCACCTCCTACAGCACTGGAGTCGCAGGGATCAGGCCTGTCTCTGCGAACGCTGCAGTTATGTGTGTTTTTGGTTTGTAAGTGACAGTGATCGATCGATACTGCACTTGGGTGGCCTGGGCTGGACGGAGGGGCAAAACGCAGGTGCCAGCAGGTATCTGGGCTGATCCCGCTAACACTGCGTTTTTGGGAACCCTAAACTGCTGGGGACGCTAGTATAGATCTGATCAGATCAGATATTGATCTGTTCAGATACTATACCACTAAGGGGGGTGTATGCTTCACGCGTGGGTGTTAGCTTTACTGGCACTAACCTGACGCTGCCTGGGGATTGACTCAGACCCTCTCTGACGCTAAAACCTAATTGATATCACCCGCCGGGCGATCAGGGGGTTAAACCTTTATTGGGTTATATACACGGCGGGTGCCCTGACACTATAAAAAGCAAACTAACTAACCAGCGTCACCCGTAACACTTATATGGTGATCACTGGTGAAAGGGTTAACTAGGGGCAATCAGGGGGTTAAAACCTTTATTAGATAATATATGGGGGTACCTGACGCTATAAAAACCTGCGGCGAACCTAAAAAAAATTACCAGCTACCGATCTGCATCACCGACACTAAGACAGCGTTTAGAAAAATGATCGCTTAGCGACAGTGGTGATGGGGGTGAAAGGGTTACCTGGGGGGCGATCAAGGGGGTTAAACCTTTATTAGATAATATATTGGGGTACCTGACGCTATAAAAACATGCGGCGAACCTAAAAAAAAATTACTGGCTACGATCTGCATCACCGACACTAAGACAGCGTTTAGAAAAACAATTGCTTAGCGACAGTGGTGATAGGGGGTGAAAGGGTTACCTGGGGGGCGATCAAGGGGGTTAAACCTTTATTAGATAATATATTGGGGTACCTGACGCTATAAAAACCTGCGGCGAACCTAAAAAAAATTACCGGCTACCGATCTGCATCACAGACACTAAGACAGCGTTTAGAAAAACGATCGCTTAGTGACAGTGGTGATAGGGGGTGAAAGGGTTACCTGGGGGGCGATCAAGGGGGTTAAACCTTTATTAGATAATATATTGGGGTACCTGACGCTATAAAAACATGCGGCGAACCTAAAAAAAATTACTGGCTACCGATCTGCATCACCGACACTAAGACAGCGTTTAGAAAAACAATTGCTTAGCGACAGTGGTGATAGGGGGTGAAAGGGTTACCTGGGGGGCGATCAAGGGGGTTAAACCTTTATTAGATAATATATTGGGGTACCGGACGCTATAAAAACCTGCGGCGAACCTAAAAAAAATTACCGGCTACCGATCTGCATCACAGACACTAAGACAGCGTTTAGAAAAACGATCGCTTAGTGACAGTGGTGATAGGGGGTGAAAGGGTTACCTGGGGGGCGATCAAGGGGGTTAAACCTTTATTAGATAATATATTGGGGTACCTGACGCTATAAAAACCTGCGGCGAACCTAAAAAAAATTACTGGCTGCCGATCGGCATCACTGACGCTAAGACAGCGATCAGAAAAATGATCGCTAAGCGACAGTGGTGATAGGCGGTGAAAGGGTTATCTGGGGGGTGATCAGGGGGTTAAACCTTTATTAGGGGGGGTTAGGGGGCTACACTGGACCTAAGACTAAACTTTGGTGACACTTTTACAGTCACAAATGTCACTGATTGCAGTGATCACTCAATAAATGGTCACTGCAATCAGTGACACTGTGACTGGGGGCTGGGGGGGTGATCTGGGGGGTGATCTGGGGTGTCTGGGGGGGCTGGGGGGGCGATTTATGTCCCTATGTGTCCTGGTGTCAGTGTAGTGTTGTGTGCACTGACCTGATGTCTTCTCTTGTACGGCGCTCGGTATATGTGAGCGCCGCACCAGAGATGACATCACTTCCTCCTGCTCCCTCTGTCTGACATAGACAGAGGGGGCATTTCCATTCGCCGGGAGCGAACGCGAGGGGGTGGCCAGAAACGAATGGCTACCCCCTCATCCCGGAACGCTCCCGGACACTTAGCCACCGCTCACTGTACAGAAGGGGGGTCCGATTGGACCCCCCAACTATACAAAGGCAATCACGTATGCTCTACGTGATTGTGCCTGTCGGTGCCATTCTGCCGACGTATATATACAGTGAGCGGTCGTTAAGTGGTTAAAGGGGTCTTCCAGATTCTGATAAGCCCCCTGCTCACAGACCCCCACAACCACCGGGCATGGGTTGTGGGGATGAGGCCCTTGTCCCCATCAACATGGGGACATCCTCCCCATGTTGAGGGCATGTGGCCTGGTATGGTTCAGGAGGGAGGGGGGGCCACTCTCTCATCCCCCCTCTTTTCCTGCGGCCTGCCAGGTTGCGTGCTCGGATAAGGGTCTGGTGTGGATTTTTGGGGGGACTCCACGCCATTTTTTTTTTATTTGGGGTGGAGTTCCCCTTAAAATACACACCAGATCTGAATGGCCTGGTATGGATATTTGGGGGAACCGCACGCATTTTTTTTTAATTGGCGGCGGAGTTCCCCTTAATATCCATTCCAGACCTGAAGGGCCTGGTAATGGAATTTGGGGGGACCCCACGCTTTTTTTTTTTTGTTATCAAAGACTTTCAATGACTTTTCTCTATATTGCTGGGAGCCGACAATTCATTATAGCCGCGGGTGCTTTTAAATGCCTTTTTTTTCCTTTAGAAATGTAATTTTGCAGGCGCACTGGTAAGTTCAGAGCTGCGCCTGTTCAACTTATGAAAAAAAAAAAAAAGAAAAACATTTCAGCGATGTAATCCAGTCTGTCCAGCGTTGTTCTCTATGTCCCGCGGTGATCCGATGTCCAGCGCTTCAGTCTCCTCCAGTCTCCACTCCACACGAAACCCCCATGACGTACGAGGGGGCGGGGTCACCCGTCACATCATAGGGTAAGCCCCAGCTTTCCCTGCTTGCCGGGCAATAGCCAATGATGTAGGCGGGACCCCTATGATCTGACGGGGGACCCAGCCCCCTCGTACGTCAGACCCCGCCTATGTCATTGGCTATTCCCCGGCAAGCGGGGAAACCAGAGCTTTCCCAGTGACGTGCGGGTGACCCTGCCCCCCTCTGATGTAACGCAGGTTTCCCGTTGCATCAGAGGGGGGCGGGTTCACCGGCACGTCAGTGGGAAATCTCGGGTTTCCCCGCTTGCCGGGGAATAGCCAATGACGTAGGCAGGGTCTGACGTACGAGGGGGCGGAGTCACCCGTCAGATCATAGGGTAAGCCCCAGCTTTCCCCGCTTGCCGGGGAATAGCCAATGACGTATATTAACTGTAGTTGTGCTCCTTGGCTATATGTCGGCCAAGTGGTAAATATAGATTACCAATACTCATGCTGTGCATGTGCTTGGTAACCAGTTGACTCAGTTCTTGTTTAGTTTTGCCCACATAGAAAGACCCACATTGGCACTGCATAAGATACACGACACCTCACGTCTTGCAATTATCAAAATGCTTTACCCAAAAAAGATCACCATTGGGCAATGTGAATTAGGTTCTCCTTCCAATTACAGGGCATTAAGAGCATGACCCACAAGGGAAAGACCAAAATCCAATTGAAAATCTGTGGCAAGACTTGAAAATTGAAATACTGTAGATGATCTAATCTGACAGAGCTTGAGCTTTTTTTCAAAGGATGATTATTATTATTATTATTATACATGATTTATATAGCGCCAACAGTTTAATGTCACTCTCTAGATGTGCAAAGCTGGTGGAGACATACCCAAAAAGACTTACAGCTGTAATTGCAGAGAAAGGTGGTTCTACAAAGAATATACTCAGGGGGGCTGAATACAAATGCACACCACACTTTTCAGATATTTATTTGTAAAAAATGTTGAAAACCATTTATAATTTTTCTTCCACTTCACAATTATGTGTCACTTTGTGTTGGTCTATAACAAAGGTCTCCAAACATTCTAAACAAAGGGCCGTATTGACTGTTTTTCAGGCTTTAGGGGGGCCAGACTGTGGCCATCAGGAGTAGAAAAGACCCCCAACATCAATGGGAAACAACAATGCCCCATCTTAGGTGTCAGTGCGAGAAATTGTGCCCCACCGTTGGTGTCATTGGGAGGAATCGTGTCCCATTGTGTGATTGGGCCCCATTATTGATGTCATTGGGAGAAAATGTGCCCCATCCTTGGAGTCATTGGGCCCAATTTTTGGTGTCATTGGGAGAAAATGTTCCCTGTCACTGGTGCCATTGGGAGAAATTGTGCCCATCATTGGTGTCATTGGGTTCAATTGTTGGTGTCACTGAGAGGAATTGTGCCCCATCATTGGTGTTATTGGGCCCCATTGTTGGTGTCATTGGGAGAAAATGTGCTCCAACATTGGTGTCAGTGTGAGAAATTGGGCCCCATCTTTTGTGCCAGTGGGAGGAATTGTGCCCCATCGTTGGCGTCAGTGGAGAGAATTATGCCCCTTAATTGTTGTTACTAGGGGGAATTATGCCCCATTGCTGGTATCAGTGGATGAAATAGAGCTTCAAGGGCAGGATAAAAGCAAGCCCCCGGACCACAGTTTGGAGACCACTGGTCTATAACATAAAATCCCAATAAGATAAATTTAAGTTTTTAGTTGTAACATGACACAATGTGGAAAATGTCAAGGGGTATGAATACTTTTTCAAGGCACTGTATATATGTTGTAGTATATGACATAACAGTTTCACTGGTCTCCATTGAATGTTTATGCCTTCCAATATTGCATTGCAAGGCAAAGTTCTAAATCATTTTCACCCTTTATCCACTTGCCGACCGCACTACGTGTATATACGTTGCAAGTGGTTTATCGGGGTTATGAAGCTATCAGCCGGCCACTTGGCTTTCTCATGAAAGTAGTCCGAGTGGCACTGACTAATTAGCCACTGTATCACTTTCAGAAGCAGCAGGAGGGGACGTCCCCCCCTGCCTGCCACTCGCCAGTGTTTTCCCAGGCTTACTGTTTTTACCTGTGTACCTGAGAAATTATCCGATGGGTCACGCAACTGGCTATAGAGGTTATCAGAGACCAAACCATCTCTGATCTTCCCTATGGTCTTGGAGGACCAGGGTGACATCCTGACGTCACTTCCAGGCCAGAAGTAAACATTTTTTTTTAAAGCCAAAGCCAATTTTATTTATTTTTTATTGACCCCAGATTTCTCCATAAAGACAATGGATGTTTACATTCCTTGTAATAGGTATAAAAGTGATTAAAAAAATTAAGGGACAGTATAAAAATTATAAAAAAACAAACATTTTAAAGTGCCCCCATCCCTCCGTGCTCGCGTGCAGAAGCGAATGCATACATAAGTCACGCACACATATGTAAACAGTGTTTGTACCACACATGTGAAATATTACTGCGAGAGCAATAATTCTAAAGCCCCGTACACACGATCGGATAACCTATGGATTTTCGTCCGGTGGATTTGTCCATCGGAAATCCGATGAAACTGTTTTTCATCAGTCTTGGCCACACACCATCAGTCAAAAAACCGACTGTTCCAAACGCGGTGACGTAAAACACTCAGATGAGCCGAGAAAAATGAAGTTTAATGCTTCTGAGCATGCGTCGACTTGATTCTGAGCATGCGTGGGTTTTTTAACCGATGGACTTGCCCATAGACGATCGGAAATTCCCATCGGTTTTTTATCCATCGGAAAATTTTAAAACAAGTTCTATTTTTTACAACCGATGGAAAAAAGACCGATGGGTACCATACACGATCGGTTGGTCTGATGAAAACCATCCATCGCACGTTTTTCATCAGTCAAGCCGATCGTGTGTACGGGGCTTAACACTAGAAAAATGTTAAAGCATCACCTATGGAGATTTTTAAGTATCATAGTTTGTCGCTGTTACACGAGCGTGCACAGTTTTAAAGCATGACATGTTAGATATCTATTTACTTGGCGTAACATCATCTTTATATTTATATTTTAGGAAAAAAATGGGCCATATATTGTGTTTTTGCAGTAAAATGTGTTCAATTGTATTATTTCCAACAAAAAAGCATTTAAAAAACTGTTGCAGCAATACCATGGGGCTGATTTACTAATAACAGTGCGCTGCGCTGGTTGATCCCTTAATTGGTGCGCTGGATAACTCCTTCATTGGGCGCAGGAACCAGCGGCGCACTGTTATAGTAAATACAAATGTCAGCGGCGCCCTATTGAAAATGAATGGTTCCCTATGGGAGCCCATTGATTTGAATAGAGGTCGCCCGGGAAGTCGGATGAAGCCGATCCGACTCGTGGGGCGACTCGTGTGCCGGCTGACACAGGGACAGCATGCCTTTGCGAAGCAACTTGGACACAACCTGAGCGTGAAGCAGCCACTCAAGTCGTGTCCTAGAGGAGACTAGCTGGCCGAGAATGGGATGGGATCACGCTGGTTCTCGGCAGCTTCGCTGTCCCGTGTTTGGTATGAACCATGAAGGGGAACTCCAGGCCAAATTTTTATGAAAAAAACGACATGGGTTCCCCTCCAGGAGCATACCAGGCCCTTAGATCTGGTATGGATTTTAAGGGGAACCCCCTAAGCCGAAAAAACGACGTGGGGGTTCCCCCAAAATCCATACCAGACCCTTATCCGAGCACGCAACCTGGCAGGCCGCAGGGGAAGAGGGGGGCATCACCCAGTGACCACGCCCCATGCCAATATAAGTGGGTGCGCTCGACGGCCAGAGCATTGTAACGGCGGACAGCGATGAGGCAACATCGGGCGGAGAGAAGAGGGAAGAAGACGACGCTGAAGCCCGGGACCCCGCTAGCAAAAGAGCTGGAAGAAGATAGCGGGGTGCCCGGCAGAAGGCAGAAAGAACCGGAGAGCGCGGAGACGACACCGGAGAACAGAAAAAGGGACCCCCAAAGTCGGAAGAAGAAAACGAGGAAGCCCGGGACCCCGCTAGCAAAAGAGCTGGAAGAAGATAGCGGGGCGCCCGGCAGGAAGACCCCCGAAGTCAGAAGAAGACGACGAGGAAGCCCGGGATCCCGCTAGCAAAAGAGCTGGAAGAAGATAGCGGGGCGCCCGGCAGGAAGACCCCCGGAGCTGCCTAATAAATTACTTTAAAAACCTGTGTTGTGTTTTTTATTAACTTTTTTTTGCCACCAGGTGAATGGGTAGGGGTACGATGTACCCCATACTCATTCACATAGGGTGGGGGCCGGTATCTGGTGGCCCCCTTATTAAAGGGGGCTCCCGGATTCCGATAAGCCCCCCGCCCGCAGACCCCAACAACCAACGGCCAGGGTTGTCGGGAAGAGGCCCTTGTCCCCATCAACATGGGGACATCCTCCCCATGTTGAGGGCATGTGGCCTGGTACGGTTCAGGAGGGAGGTGGGGCCGCTCTCTCATCCCCCCCTCTTCCCCTGCGGCCTGCCAGGTTGCGTGCTCAGATAAAGGGTCTGGTGTGGATTTTTAGGGAACCCCACGTTTTTTTTTTTTTTTCGTTTGGCGCGGGGTTCCCCTAAAATCCATACCAGACCTGAAGGGCCTGGTATGGATTTTGGGGGGCCCCACGCCATTTTTTTTCCATTTTGGTGGGGGGGGTCCCCTTTGAATCCATACTAGACCCAAGGGCCTGGTATGGACCTGGGGGGGACCCCACGCTGTTTTTTTTCTCTTTTTTTTTTTTAGAGCCGGCAATGTTTATTTTTTTTACATTTCCTTTAACAACCACCTATAAACAGGTTAAAAAAAAAAATTGCCACAAATTCGCGGTACTTGCGTTTTGGATGCGGGTCCATTGAATTCTCTTACATCCAAAACACTGTTTTTGGCCTGGCAAAAAAAATCTGCAGTTGCGTTTAAACTCGTTTTTCACAAAGCCTAAAAATGCCTTCAGACGTCAAAGATTTCCACGTTTCAGACGCGGTCCCGGCGTTTAGCCGCATTTTAGTTTAGAAGCGTTTTTAAAGGTGACCTATTTTTTTACATTGATAAACTCCAAAATTATGGTAATTTAGGAAAAACCATTAAAAATATATATATATCTATCAAAAAATAAATGAAATTCCTTCCATTGCATTGTGGACAATCCACAACTTGGGGCAGCTGACGTGGCAAGTGAACAATCCACAACTTGGGGCAGCTGACGTGGTAAGTGGACAATCCACAACTTGGGGCAGCTGACATGGCAAGTGAACAATCCACAACTTGGGGCAGCTGACGTGGCAAGTGGACAATCGACAACTTGGGGCAAGTGATGTGGCAAGTGACACGCTAAATGCAACTACACTGCTGCTCTCTCAGCTGCTGATACTCACTCTGGTCTCACAAAATAGCTGAAATCGTTAATAATACTGTTTTTGGAGCTTAGGGAGGCTCCTTATCATGTTTCCTAACTAAACGCATATAGATGCAAATGTGGTAAAACGCGGCATGCAAACGCGACAAAACGCGCCTTTTTAAACGCCGCTTTCAACCTTAGTTCTAAAGACTTTGCACCAGCGTCCCGTGTACATGGGGCCTAAAAACGGCTATGCCATTTACAGCTCAAAAACGCCATGGTGGGCATGAGGCCATAGGCTAACATGGAGAGGCGTTTTTAAGCTGCAAAAAATGCTCAAACAAGCGGCTGGAAAAACGTCCGTGTGCATGTAGCCTTATATTAACCACTTGCGCACTGGCCACTTAAACCCCCTTCCTGCCCAGACCAATTTTCACATTTCAGCGCTGATGCACTTTGAATGACAATTGCGCGCTCATACAATATTGTAACCCAATGAAAATGTATTATTTTTTGGCTCACAAATAGAGCTTTCTTTTGGTGCTATTTGACCACCTCTGCGGTTTTTTGTTTTCTATAAATACAAAAGACCGAGTTAAAAAAAAAGAAAAAATGGCAGCGGACCAAGAGGAGAACTGAATCGTCACACAGCGGGAACCTCCAATTTTAGCGGCCGAAGAAGAAAGAAGAAGCCGGAGCAAGATGCGGACGAGAAGACCGAAGGAAGAAGGAAGATGAAGATGAAGAACAAGATGGAGGAAGAAACCCGAATGGAGAAAAGAAGAAGATGGAAGAAGAAGATGGAAGAAGATGGAAGAAAAGAGAAGACATTAATAAAGGAATTGTCAAAAACCGGCTCTTGTCATTTTTAACATTTTTGACACTTTCTTTGTGAAATGGTAGGGGTACATTTGTACCCCTTACCAATTCACACAGGGGGGGGGCGGGATCTGGGGGTCCCCTTTGTTAACCACTTAAGCCCCAGACCATTTGGTAGCTAAAGGACCAGAGGTGAATTCAGAATTTTGCACTGTGCTGCTTTAACTGTAAATTGTGCGGACTTGCAATGTTGTACCCAAACGAAATTTGCGTCCTTTTCTTCCCACAAATAGAGCTTTCTTTTAATGGTATTTGATTGCCTCTGCGATTTTTATTTTTTGCGATATAAACGGAAAAAGAGCGAAAATTTTGAAAAAAAATGATATTTTCTACTTTTTGTTATAAGAAAAATCGAATAAACTCAATTGTAGTCATACATTTAGGCCAAAATGTATTCAGCCACATGTTTTTAGTAAAAAAAATGTCAATAAGCGTATATTTATTGGTTTGCGCAAAAGTTATAGAGTTTACAAACTAGGGTACATTTTCTGAAATTTACACAGCTTTAAATTTATGACTGCCTATCTCATTTCTTGAGGTGCTAAAATGACAGGGCAGTACAAAACCCCCCCAAATGACCCCATTTTGGAAAGTAGACACCCCAAGGAAATTGCTGAGAGGCATGTTGAGCCCATTGAATTTTTTATTTTTTTGTCCCAAGTGATTGAATAATGACTAAAAAAAAAAAAAAAAAAAAAAAATTACAAAAAGTTGGCACTAAATGATATATTGCTCACACATGCCATGGTTATATGTGGAATTTCACCCCAAAATACATTTTGCTGCTTCTCCTGAGTACGGGGATACCACATGTGTGGGACTTTTTGGGAGCCTAGCCGCGTACGGGACCCCGAAAACCAAGCACCGCCTTCAGGATTTCTAGGCGCAAATTTTTGATTTCACTCCTCACTACCTATCACAGTTTCGAAGGCCATAAAATGCCAAAATAGCACAAAACCCCCCCCAAATGACCCCATTTTGGAATATAGACACCCCAAGCTATTTGCTGAGAGGAATGGCGAGTATTTTACAGCTCTCATTTGTTTTTGAAAATGAAGAAAGAAAATATATATATATATTTTTATTTTTTTTCAATTTTCAAAACTTTGTGACAAAAAGTGAGATCTGCAAAATACTCACAATACCTCTCAGCAAATAGCTTGGGGTGTCTACTTTCCAAAATGGGGTCATTTGGGGGGGGGTTTTATGCTATCTGGGCATTCCATGGCCTCCGAAACTGTGATAGGCAGTGAGAAGTGAAATCAAAAATTTACACCCTTAGAAAGCCTGAAGGCGGTGCTTGGTTTTTGGGGTCCCGTACGTGGCTAGGCTCCCAAAAAGTCTCACACATGTGGTATCCCCATACTCAGGAGAAGCAACAGAATGTATTTTGGGGTGTAATTCCACATATGCCCATGGCATGTTTGAGCAATATATCATTTAGTGACAACTTTGTGCAAAAAAAAAAAAAATTGTCGTTTTTCCGCAACTTGTGTCAACATATAAAATATTCCATGGACTCGACATGCCTCTCAGTATATGGCTTGGGGTGTCTACTTTCCAAAATGGGGTCATTTGGGGGGGTTTTGAACTGTTCTGGCATTTTATACACAACATTAGGAAGCTTACATCCACTCTTCTAACCACTTGAAGACAAAGCCCTTTTTGACACTTTTTGTTTACATGAAAACATTTTTTTTTTTGCAAGAAAATTATGTTGAACCCCCAAACATTATATATATTTTTAAAGCAAAGGCCCTACAGATTAAAATGGTGGGTGTTGCATTTTTTTTTCTACACAGTATTTGTGCAGCGATTTTTCAAACGCATTTTTTGGGTTAAAAAATACACTTTTTAATTTTAATGCACTAAAACACACTATATTGCCCAAATGTTTGATGAAATAAAAAAGATGATCTTAGGCCGAGTACATAGATACCAAACACGACATGCTTTAAAATTTCGCACAAACGCGCATTGGCGACAAACTACATACATTTTTAAAAGCCTTTAAAAGCCTTTACAGGTTACCCCAGTAGATTTACAGAGGAGGTCTACTGCTAAAATGATTGCCCTCGATCTGACCTTCGCGGTGATACCGCACATGCATGGTGCAATTGCTGTTTACATATGACGCCAGACCGACGCTTGCGTTCGCCATTGGGCAAGAGCAGGGCAGGACAGGGGTGCTTTTTTTTTTATTATTAATTTTGCTTTTTTATTTTATTTTTAAATTGTTCCTTCCAAGTATTTTTTTTTTTTTATCATTTTTATTGTTATCTCAGGGAATGTAAATATCCCCTATGATAGCAATAGGTAATGACAGGTACTCTTTTTTGAAAAAACTGGGGTCTATTGGACCCTAGATCTTTCCTCTGCCCTCAAAGCATCTGACCACACCAAGATCAGTGTGATAAAATGCTTTCCCAATTTCCCAATTGCGCTTTTTATATCCGGGGGGGGGACATTCCCTCCCACTGCTTGTAAAAGCAGTCCAGAGGCTAATTAGCCACTAGGATTGCTTTTACATGAAAGCCGGCCGCTGGCTGAAAAGAATGATACCAAGATGATACCTAAACCCGCAGGCATCATTCTGGTATAAACATTCAAAGTCCAGCAACATACCAGTACGTTGCTGGTCCTTGTTGGACATGCATTGTAATCTTTTTATTTCATGCAGCCAGTTGGCTGACCGAAAAAAGAGATTGATCGGTGGGTATGCCCACCATTAGAATACCGCCCTCTATCCACCCACTTCCAATGATGGGCATACACGCACCATTTATATATGCCGAAGCATGGGGGCATCCTCCCGCAAAAAAGTTATGCCGCACACACATGGTCGGACTTTTCCACGGGCAAGCCTCCGTCGGAATTTCGACCGTATGTACGCGGCATTAGGAGCAAAATCGCTCCTCCGCCCCTGCTGCCCCAATGCTTCGGCATATTTGCTTTTTTTTTTAACTGTGGTGGTGAAATCACCTCCTACAGCACTGGAGTCGCAGGGATCAGGCCTGTCTCTGCGAACGCTGCAGTTATGTGTGTTTTTGGTTTGTAAGTGACAGTGATCGATCGATACTGCACTTGGGTGGCCTGGGCTGGACGGAGGGGCAAAACGCAGGTGCCAGCAGGTATCTGGGCTGATCCCGCTAACACTGCGTTTTTGGGAACCCTAAACTGCTGGGGACGCTAGTATAGATCTGATCAGATCAGATATTGATCTGTTCAGATACTATACCACTAAGGGGGTGTATGCTTCACGCGTGGGTGTTAGCTTTACTGGCACTAACCTGACGCTGCCTGGGGATTGACTCAGACCCTCTCTGACGCTAAAACCTAATTGATATCACCCGCCGGGCGATCAGGGGGTTAAACCTTTATTGGGTTATATACACGGCGGGTGCCCTGACACTATAAAAAGCAAACTAACTAACCAGCGTCACCCGTAACACTTATATGGTGATCACTGGTGAAAGGGTTAACTAGGGGCAATCAGGGGGTTAAAACCTTTATTAGATAATATATGGGGGTACCTGACGCTATAAAAACCTGCGGCGAACCTAAAAAAAATTACCAGCTACCGATCTGCATCACCGACACTAAGACAGCGTTTAGAAAAATGATCGCTTAGCGACAGTGGTGATGGGGGTGAAAGGGTTACCTGGGGGGCGATCAAGGGGGTTAAACCTTTATTAGATAATATATTGGGGTACCTGACGCTATAAAAACATGCGGCGAACCTAAAAAAAAATTACTGGCTACGATCTGCATCACCGACACTAAGACAGCGTTTAGAAAAACAATTGCTTAGCGACAGTGGTGATAGGGGGTGAAAGGGTTACCTGGGGGGCGATCAAGGGGGTTAAACCTTTATTAGATAATATATTGGGGTACCTGACGCTATAAAAACCTGCGGCGAACCTAAAAAAAATTACCGGCTACCGATCTGCATCACAGACACTAAGACAGCGTTTAGAAAAACGATCGCTTAGTGACAGTGGTGATAGGGGGTGAAAGGGTTACCTGGGGGGCGATCAAGGGGGTTAAACCTTTATTAGATAATATATTGGGGTACCTGACGCTATAAAAACATGCGGCGAACCTAAAAAAAATTACTGGCTACCGATCTGCATCACCGACACTAAGACAGCGTTTAGAAAAACAATTGCTTAGCGACAGTGGTGATAGGGGGTGAAAGGGTTACCTGGGGGGCGATCAAGGGGGTTAAACCTTTATTAGATAATATATTGGGGTACCGGACGCTATAAAAACCTGCGGCGAACCTAAAAAAAATTACCGGCTACCGATCTGCATCACAGACACTAAGACAGCGTTTAGAAAAACGATCGCTTAGTGACAGTGGTGATAGGGGGTGAAAGGGTTACCTGGGGGGCGATCAAGGGGGTTAAACCTTTATTAGATAATATATTGGGGTACCTGACGCTATAAAAACCTGCGGCGAACCTAAAAAAAATTACTGGCTGCCGATCTGCATCACTGACGCTAAGACAGCGATCAGAAAAATGATCGCTAAGCGACAGTGGTGATAGGCGGTGAAAGGGTTATCTGGGGGGTGATCAGGGGGTTAAACCTTTATTAGGGGGGGTTAGGGGGCTACACTGGACCTAAGACTAAACTTTGGTGACACTTTTACAGTCACAAATGTCACTGATTGCAGTGATCACTCAATAAATGGTCACTGCAATCAGTGACACTGTGACTGGGGGCTGGGGGGGTGATCTGGGGGGTGATCTGGGGTGTCTGGGGGGGCTGGGGGGGCGATTTATGTCCCTATGTGTCCTGGTGTCAGTGTAGTGTTGTGTGCACTGACCTGATGTCTTCTCTTGTACGGCGCTCGGTATATGTGAGCGCCGCACCAGAGATGACATCACTTCCTCCTGCTCCCTCTGTCTGACATAGACAGAGGGGGCATTTCCATTCGCCGGGAGCGAACGCGAGGGGGTGGCCAGAAACGAATGGCTACCCCCTCATCCCGGAACGCTCCCGGACACTTAGCCACCGCTCACTGTACAGAAGGGGGGTCCGATTGGACCCCCCAACTATACAAAGGCAATCACGTATGCTCTACGTGATTGTGCCTGTCGGTGCCATTCTGCCGACGTATATATACAGTGAGCGGTCGTTAAGTGGTTAAAGGGGTCTTCCAGATTCTGATAAGCCCCCTGCTCACAGACCCCCACAACCACCGGGCATGGGTTGTGGGGATGAGGCCCTTGTCCCCATCAACATGGGGACATCCTCCCCATGTTGAGGGCATGTGGCCTGGTATGGTTCAGGAGGGAGGGGGGGCCACTCTCTCATCCCCCCTCTTTTCCTGCGGCCTGCCAGGTTGCGTGCTCGGATAAGGGTCTGGTGTGGATTTTTGGGGGGACTCCACGCCATTTTTTTTTTATTTGGGGTGGAGTTCCCCTTAAAATCCACACCAGATCTGAATGGCCTGGTATGGATATTTGGGGGAACCGCACGCATTTTTTTTTAATTGGCGGCGGAGTTCCCCTTAATATCCATTCCAGACCTGAAGGGCCTGGTAATGGAATTTGGGGGGACCCCACGCTTTTTTTTTTTTGTTATCAAAGACTTTCAATGACTTTTCTCTATATTGCTGGGAGCCGACAATTCATTATAGCCGCGGGTGCTTTTAAATGCCTTTTTTTTCCTTTAGAAATGTAATTTTGCAGGCGCACTGGGAAGTTCAGAGCTGCGCCTGTTCAACTTATGAAAATTGGTTTACGTGACTTGACATTTACTACGATTTTGCCGGAGCAGTGTCTTGGCGCAAGAAAATAAGGAAAATTCCCGCAATGAGCTCCAAAAAACCTCCCGCAGCTCGAATCGTACTTGCCGGCGCAGCGGGCTGATTTTGAAAAAGTTACTTTCTCACTCTATTTTGGGCATATTAGTTACTTGGGCAGGTGGCACTACACTTCCTCACATCACCCCACATCACCCCCATTATATTCTCACTTCCAGATTCTTTATATTTAGATTTTAACATGCTGTGCGCCAGGTCCATAGTGGCGCACTGAGCGCCTCCTTCCGTCCGCCGACAACACTATAGTAAATGGAAAATAGGGCTGCGATACCGGCGCTAATGTTTTGTAAATACCAAAACAGCCACTGTGCGCGCAGATGCGCCGATACTCATGGCGCAAACGTTTTGTAAATCAGCCCCTATGTGACATAAAATATTGCAATGATCGCCATTTTATTCTCTAGAGACTTTGCTAAAAAATATATATATAATGTTTGGGGGTTGAGTAATTTTATAGAAAAATATACTGATTTAACCTCTTCTGCCCCCGGAAGAGTTTACCCCCTTCCTTGTTGTACCCAAACAAAATTGATGTCCTTTTTTTCCCACAAATTAAGCTTTCTTTTGGTGGTATTTAAACACCTCTGTTTTTATCTTTTGCTCTACAATTTTGAAAAAAATATATATTTTTTTACTTTCTACTATAATAAATATCCCCATAAAATATGTAAAAATAATAATTTCTTCCTCAGTTTAGGCTGATATGTATTCTTCTACATATTTGTGGTAACAAAAAAACGCAATAAGTGTAAATTGATTGGTTTACGCAAAAGTTATAGTGTCTACAAAATAGGGGATAGATTTATGGCATTTTTATCATAATTTTTTTTATATTAGCAATGGCGGTGATCTGCGATTTTTATCGGCACTGCGACATTGCTGTAGACAGATCGGAAACTTTTGATACTTTTTTGGGACCGAGCTAAAGCATAGTGGCCGATTTATATTAACCTGAAAAGTTGAAATGTAACAAAAATGGCAGCTCATACTTGAAGTATTCAGTAGGTGGCTTAGAAATTCAGTATTGAGTATCTGAAGTTTGACATGAGGAACATCTTTTTATTTACATGGAGACTGTGCACTCAATACTGGACTTCAGGCAAACAGCTGAAGTACACAGTTGAAACATGTAATTTCTTCCACCCCTCCTCCTCGTATGACAGTCTCTGAACTAGTTTATTGGCCAATTAGGCTCTAGCACTGCATACTGGGGCCACATGCTCCTACTTACTGTAAAGGGCCAAATGTTTACTGTGGACTTCAATGGAGCAGCGGAGCAGCAGGGAGAATACAATCAAGGTATAAGTGGGTGGGGAGTTCTGAATGGCAACCTATTCTATATATATATACAGTTGCAAAAAAAAGTATGTGAACCCTTTTGGAATGATATGGATTTCTGCACAAATTGGTCATAAAATGTGATTTGATCTTCATCTAAGTCACAACAATAGACAATCACAGTCTGCTTAAACTAATAACACACAAAGAATTAAATGTTACCATCTTTTTATTGAACACACCATGTAAACATTCACAGTGCAGGTGGAAAAAGTATGTGAACTCTTGGATTTAATAACTAGTTGAACCTCCTTTGGCAGCAATAACTTCAACCAAACGTTTTCTGTAGTTGCAGATCAGACGTGCACAATGGTCAGGAGTAATTCTTGACCATTCCTCTTTACAGAACTGTTTCAGTTCAGCAATATTATTGGGATGTCTGGTGTGAATCGCTTTCTTGAGGTCATGCCACAGCATCTCAATCGGGTTGAGGTCAGGACTCTGACTGGGCCACTCCAGAAGGCGTATTTTCTTCTGTTTAAGCTATTCTGTTGTTGATTTACTTCTATGCTTTGGGTCGTTGTCCTGTTGCAACACCCGTCTTCTGTTTAGCTTCAGCTGGTGGACAGATTGCCCTAAGTTCTGCAAAGTGTCTTGATAAACTTGGGAATTAATTTTTCCTTCGATGATAGTAATCCGTCCAGGCCCTGATGCAGCAAAGCAGCCCCAAACCATGATGCCCCCACCTCTATACTTCACAGTTGGGATGAGGCTTTGATGTTGGTGTGCTGTGCCTCTTTTTCTCCACACATGGGGGGCTGATTTACTAATAACAGTGCGCTGCGCTGGTTCTAACCTTAATTGGTGCGCCGGATAACTCCTTCACTGGGCGCAGGAAGCAGCGGCGCACTGTTATAGTAAATAGAAATGTCAGCGGCGCTCTATTGAAAATGAATGGTTCCCTATGGGAGCCCATTGATTTGAATAGAGGTCGCCCGTGAAGTCCGATCCGACTTGCGGGCGACTCGTGTGTCCCGGCTGACACAGTGACAGTGCGACTTTGCGAGGCGATCTGGACACGACCTGAGCATGCAGCAGCCGCTCAAGTCGTGTCCTAGAGACGACTAGCTGGCCGAGAATGTGTCCAGCGCGATGTTATCGCGCTGGTCCTCGGCAGCCTCGCTGTCCCATGTTTGGTATGAATCATGAAGGGGAACTCCAGGCCAAATTTTAATGAAAAAACCGGCATGGGTTCCCCTTCAGGAGCATACCAGGCCCTTAGGTCTGGTCTGGATTCTAAGGTGAACCCCCTAAGCCGAAAAACGGCGTGGGGGTCCCCCCAAAATCCAAACCAGACCCTTAGGTCTGGTCTGGATTCTAAGGTGAACCCCCTAAGCCGAAAAACGGCATGGGGGTCCCCCCAAAATCCAAACCAGACCCTTAGGTCTGGTCTGGATTTTAAGGTGAACCCTTCAAGCCGAAAAACGGCGTGGGGGTCCCCCCAAAATCCAAACCAGACCCTTATCCGAGCACGCAACCTGGCAGGCCGCAGGGGAAAAGAGGGGGACAAGAGCGGCCCCCCTCCCTCCTGAACCGTACCAGGCCGCATGCCCTCAACATGGGGGTTTGGTGCTTCGGGGCAGGGGGGTGACCTGCGGCCCCCCCACCCCAAAGCACCCTGCCCCCATGTTGATGGGGACAAGGGCCTCTTCCCGACAACCCTAGCCGTTAGTTGTTGGGGTATGCGGGCGGGGGGCTTTTCGGAATCAGGGCACCCCCTTTAAAAAGGGGGCCCCCAGATGCCAGCCCCCCACCCTATGTGAATGAGTATGGGGTACATCGTACCCCTACCCATTCACCTGGTGGAAAAAATTGCAATAAAAAAACCACACAGCTTTTTAAAGTATTTTATTGCACAGCTCCGGGGGTCTTCTTCAGACTTCGGGGGTCTCCGGTGTCGTCACCGCGCTCTCCGGTTTTCTTCTGCCGGGCCACCGCTAACTTCTTTAGCTCTTTTGCTAGCGGAGGCCCGGTCTTCTCCGTCGCCTTCTCCCCTCTTCTCCTCTCCGGTTCTTCCTTTCTTCTGCCGGGCCTCCGCTAACTTCTTTTAGCTCTTTTGCTAGCGGAGGCCCGGTCTTCTCCGTCGCCTTCTTCTTCTCCCGCTATCCGGTTCTTCTCCCGGTTCTTCTCCCGCTTCTTTCTTCTGCCGGCCCCTCCACTAACTTCTTTAGCTCTTTTGCTAGTGGAGGGGCCGGTCTTCTCCGTCGTCGCTGTCGGCGTCTTCTTCTCTCTTCTCCTCCTCGATGTTGACTCGTCGCTTCCTCTCGCAGTAATGCTAAATCTTCGGTCCGCAGAGATTAATATAGGCTTCTCATGACGTCACAGTCACATGTTCCGGGGCACATGGCCCCGGAGCATGTGACTGTGACGTCATGGGAACATGTGAAATGTTGAAATGTGAAATGTTTTATTTGTTGGCACACAAATAGAGCTTGCTTTTGGTGCTATTTGATCACCTTTGTGTTTTAGTTTTATTTTTTTTCTATAAATACAAAAGACCGAGTTTAAAAAAAAAAAAAAATGGATATTTTACCCACTTCAGCACTGGGCCTATTCTGGCACTTCTCTCCTTCATGTAAAAATCATAAATTTATGGCTATAAAATTACTTCAAAACACCAAACATTATATATTTTTTTGGAGCAGACACCCTAGGGAATAAGATGGCGGTCATTGCAAATTTTTATCTCGCTCGGTATTTGCGCAATAAATTTTCAAACGCCTTTTTTGGTATAATGTGAAAGATGTTGTTATGCTGAGTAAATAGATACCTAACACGTCACGCTTTAAAATTGCGCACACACATGGCATGACACCAAACTTCAGTAATTAAAAATCTCCCTAGGCGATGCTTAAATTTTTTTTACACGTTACCATTTTGGCATTTCAGAGGAGGTCTAGTGCTAGAATTGCTGCACTCGTTCTAACGCACGCAGCAATAACTCACATGTGTGGTTTGAACGGCGTTTACATATGTGGGCGGGACTTACGTGTGTGTTCGCTTCTGAGCGTGAGCTACCAGGGACATGGGCGTTTTTTCTTATTTTTTTTTGTTTTTTTGTTTTTTGACTTTTTTGAATTTCTTATGCCCCGTACACACGATCGTTTTTAATGTCATTTTTTAAACCGACGTTTTTCTCCTCGTTTTTTTTCATGTTTCCTCTCAAGCCTGCCTTGCGTACACACCATCATTAAAAAAAACGATCAAGCAAAGCGCAGTGACGTTCAACACGTACGACGGCACTATAAAGGGGAAGTTCCGTTCGAATGGCGCCACCCTTCATGTTAGTAAAGTTTGTTGAGCGATGATTCGCGCTTTTCAGTCCGTTACTGTGTAATGAATGTGCTATCTCCATTACGAACGCTAGTTTTACCAGAACGAGCGCTCCCGTCTCATACTTGATTCTGAGCATGCGCGTTTTTTTTCACGTCGTTAAAGCATACACACTATCGTTTTTCACGTCGTTAAAAAAAACGACATGAAAAACGACGTGAAAAAAGAGAGCATGTCCGGAATTTTTAATGGCCGTTTTTCACGTCGTTAAAAATGCTCTGGAGCATACACACGATCATTTTTCAGGGCCATTTTTTAAAATGGCAGTTTTAACGGCATGAAAAATGATCGTGTGTACGGGGCATTACTCTTTTTTATTTTTTTTAATTTTTTGGGATCTCTTTTATTCCTATTACAAGGAATGTAAACATCCCTTGTAATAGGAATGTGTGTGACAGGTCCTCTTTATGGAGAGATGCGGGGTCAATAAGACCCTGCATCTCTCCTCCAGGCTGGAAAGCATGATATTGTTCCAAAAAAATCACCAATCTCATGCTGACAGCCAAGATCACGGCTTGGTTAACATACGGGAACACGGCATGATGTCATAACGTCGTGCCCGCGCCTCCGACGGTCATAGAGATGACTGATGACCATCTGGTCACCAGTCATCTCCAAATCGTTTATCCGAGCCCCAGATGTGCACAGAATCGCCGGCTGAAAAGAATGATATCTGAATGATGCCTGCAACTGCAGGCATCATTCAGATGTCACCGCCCAAAGCCAAGGATGTCATTTGACGGTGGGCGGTAGGAAACTGGTTAATATTTTAAAAAAAGGTAATTTTTCTTATTCATTGATGTACACTGATGAGACTGCACTGATGGGCACCGATAAGGTGGCTAGGGTGGGCACTGAGAGGTGGCATTGCTATTTGGCACTGGTGGGCAGTGAGAAGTGGCACTGCTAGGTGGCAATGATAGTTGGCAGTGATGGGCACTGATAGGCACTGGCAGCACTGCTAGGTGCCACTGATTGGCACCAGTGGTGGGCATTGATAGGTGGCACTGGCAGGGGCTACTAATTGTCACAGATGATGCAGAATTGCCTCTTCCTCTTTGGGCCCCATGTCCCTTGCACATACGCCGGTGATTGCCTTTTTTTTATGCTCACGCTGTCAGCACAAACCATTACACAGCTTTTGTTTACATCACGTGATCAGCTGTCATTTGCTGACAGCTGATCACATGGTAAAGGGCAGGGATCGGCCCCTTACTCGGATCTGTCATCACCCGAGTCACAGTGACTCTGTGACCACAGCGCGCGCAAAGGGGAGGACGTTTATTGTCGGACTCCCGGCAATTGAGGACCATGCTGTGGCCGTCGATCAGTTATAGCGCTGATCTCAAGTGATTAAAGAGGGTCTAAATGGGCCATTGACATGCATCACAATTCAACTTAGGAATGAGTCTTTGAAAAGTTAAACTAAATAATTTGGCCACTTTATCCTTCCAAATAATTCACTTCCTGTCACATAGCCACACAGGAAGTGAGGGAAAATCCATAACAATGTCTTTCCTTGGGGACACACTGGTCAGTCTAAATACTTTCCCCATTATGCACATTGCACTCGAGCATATTGCGGGGTACACCACAAATTATTATTAGGTAGTTTGGACTGTGGAGTTTATTTACTAAAGGCAAATCTACTTTGCACTACAAGTGCACTTGCTGTATATCTGAGGGGGACATGCAAGCCAAAAAAAAAAAACATCTTTGCTTTTACATGATTGTAACATCCAATCACCAGTACTTTCCCTCAGATTTTCAGCAGCTACACTTTTACTGCAGAGTGGATTTGTCTTTACTAAACCCCAAACTACCCAATGATTTGGGGTGTACACAACAAAGTGCTAGAGTGCAATTTGCTTAATGGGGACACTAGTTAGATTGATCTGTGTGTCCCCAAGAAAAGCCATTGGAAGGGTTTTACCTTCACTTCCTGTTTAGCTGTGTGACAGGAAGTGAAGCCAATGTTAAGAAAAGGAGACAAAGGCCAAACTACAAAAAAAAATATCTAAAAAAAAAACCCCACACACGCAGGGGTTCTAACACTTACTTTGTTTCCCTCAAAATGCCCACAATTAGAATTGTATGGCCTTGAGCTATTTTTAAGTGCAGTGCTCTAAATCAGTGCTTCTCAAGTACCCCCAACAGGCCATGTTTGCAGGTTTTCCTTCATCTTGCACATGTGCTTTAAATCACAGTCAATGGTTTTGATTTTTGGACAGCAATTCTCGATAAGCTAAATTCACAAAACATGTCCTGTTGGGGGTACTTTAGGACTGAGGCTGAAAACCACTGCAGTAAAAAAAGGAAAATTGAATACTTACCGCTCTGTATTTTTCATTTCCTGGTGACGCTCCATGGCAACACACAATACAATCCATGCATATGCTACCATGAAGGCACCAGATTAGACAAATCACACCTGTTTTGTTTTGACATGCCAATCAGCTGTCACATTTGTTGCAAAGAAAACACAAAACAAACATCAAAACTTTCCATCTAATTTTATTGTTCAACAAAACAAAAGGGAAGGCAAAATAAAAAACATGGTCAATTTGAAACAGTTACAGACTCAACATCTTGAGCAATTTTTGGCCAAAAAAATGCAGCAGACAATTAAATCAAAGTGAACAAACAACACACATTAACAACATCAGAATTATTTCAGGGGAACATATCTCCCCCACACCAAAAATATACAATCCACATAAGTTAACCAATCACTTGTTTTGCAAAGACATAACAAATAAAATACATGTGTTACAAACTCGATAAGGACACCAACATGTACATTTTGCCCCACACACACACACACTTGCCTCTTCTCAAGGCAAGCGACCGAATGCTCTGTGAGCTTTATATAACATATGTTTGTGTGCTAATGAGGCAATTGAAAACACATGCACAGTCCATGAAACATCCAAAATGCAAGTTCTCCCAATGTAGAGACTGAAATTCAAAGTGGGTACACCTGTTAAGGATGTCCTTCAATTTCTAACCCATAAAAACACTCTCTGAGCGTGCCCAGAAATATCCAGGCGCTGTTCACACACAAAAAGCACGCCAAAAAAAATTAACTGGCTGGGCATGTGCAGAACAACACCAATGCAGCTAGCAAAAAATAACCCCACCCCTCCCCCCGTCCAAAATTAAGCACATCATCCAGCATGCTACAAAAGTGGAGATGGGACAATCACCCCTCCCCCCCACCAACAAATACCATTGCAGTCTATGGGAACTGACTTGTTAATTTTGCTAGTCCCCACTTGGCTGGCTTATCTTCTAGTTATTGGCCTTAAAATGGGGGCCCAGGTCCCACCCTAAGGGACATATATCAATGTCACCAATTTGGAAAACACCAAAAACAAAACAAGGAGAAGTGCCTTTAAATATGCCAAATTGCTTAAGGGCCATTTCACACCACATGCAGTGCATTGCGTTTTTTATGCATCCAAAATGCATGGAAAGTTGGTTATATGGTTCTAAATGGCAGTGTTTGTACCAGTGCGTTCCAGTTCCACCAAAAAAGTAGAACATGCTGCATTTTACCTGCACTGGACTGTACTGGAACGCATCAAAACGCATCATGAATGCACTGGAACGCACAGGAACACACCTAAATGCAACAAAAACGCAATGGAACACACTTGTCCTTATCTATGGTTAATAAAAAAGAGGGGTGAAAAAAAAGCACTGGACTGCATCAAAAACGTACCAAAAATGCACCGGAACGCATGAAAAAAGTGCATGCAGAAAAGCACCTGGAACGCATCCGGATTGCGTTTCATTTCCTGGTGACGCTCCATGGCAACACACAATACAATCCATGCATATGCTACCATGAAGGCACCAGATTAGACAAATCACACCTGTTTTGTTTTGACATGCCAATCAATCAGCTGTCACATTTGTTGCAAAGAAAACACAAAACAAACATCAGAACGCAGTCTGGGTGCGTTCCAGGTGCTTTTCTGCATGCGCGTTTTTGACACATTCCAGTGCATTTTTGAGGCGTTTTTGATGCAGTCCAGTGTTTTTTCCCCCCTCTTTTCACTTAGGACAAGTGTGTTGCAGTGCATCTTTGGTGCATTTAGGTGCGTTGCGGTGCATTCCAGTGCATTTTTGGTATGTTCCGTTGCGTTTTTGATGTGTTTTACTGGGGTCCAGTACAGTTTTGTACCTAAAAAATGCAGCATGACCAATTATTTTTTTGTTTACTGGAACGGACTGCAGTGGTGTGAACTATGCCATTGGCATTAATGTGATCAACTTTCTTTGCATTTTTCAGGCATCAAAAAAACGCACTGCACTGCATCCGGTGTGAACTGGCCCTAAATATCAACCCCGGGGGGTGTCTATAGTATGCCTGTAAAGTAGCACATGTTTTCCATGTTTATAACAGTTGGAGAGCAAAATGACATTTCTAAAGTAAAATAATAGTCATTTAAAAGTCCTTGCGGCTGTAATGAATTGCTGGTTCCTGTCAATACAGATAAAAGTCATTGAAAGTCTTTGCTAACCAAAAAAAAATATGCGTGGGGGTTCCCCCAAATTCCATAACCAGGCCCTTCAGGTCTGGAATGGATATTAAGGGGAACCCCGCTGCAAATTTAAAAAAAAAATGACGTGGGGTTCCCCCCAAATATC
This sequence comes from Rana muscosa, assembly GCA_029206835.1. Classification (NCBI taxonomy): domain Eukaryota; kingdom Metazoa; phylum Chordata; class Amphibia; order Anura; family Ranidae; genus Rana; species Rana muscosa. The sequence continues at coordinate 253,108,704 of CM055117.1, read as the reverse complement.
CAAACCAGGCCCTTCAGATCTGGCATGGATTTTAAGGGGAACTCCACCCCAAATGTAAAAAAAAATGGCGTGGAGTCCCCCTAAAAATCCACACCAGACCCTTTATCTGAGCACATAACCTGGCCGGCCGCAGGGGAAAAGGGGGGGACGAGAGCGCCCCCCCTCCCTCCTGAACCATACCAGGCCACATGCCCTCAACATGGGGAGGATGTCCCCATGTTGATGGGGACAAGGGCCTCATCCCCACAACCCTTGCCCGGTGGTTGTGGGGGTCTGCGGGCGGGGGGCTTATCGGAATCTGGAAGACCCCTTTAACAAAGGGGACCCCCAGATCCCACCCCCCCCGTGTGAAATGGTAATGGGGTACAAATGTACCCCTACCATTTCACAAGGAAAGTGTAAAAAATAAAAAAAATGACAAGAGCCGGTTTTTGACAATTCCTTTATTAATGTCTTTTCTTTTCTTCCATCTTCTTCCTTCTTCTTCTTCTTCCAGCTTCTTCTTCCATCTTCTTCTTTTCTCCATTCGGGTTTCTTCCTCCATCTTCATCTTCATCTTTATCTTCATCTTCATCTTCCTTCTTCCTTCGGTGTTCTCGTCCAGCATCTTGCTCCGGCGTCTTCCCTTCTTCTTTCTTCTTCGGCCGCTCCGTTTGAATTGGAGGTTCCCGCTGTGCGACGCTTCAGTTCGCCTCTGGGTCCGCATACACCCGGTGACCCCGCCCCCCTCTGACGCACATGGATTTCACGGGGACTTTCCCCGTGGTGACAGAGGGGGGCGGAGCCACCGGGTGTAAGCGGACCAAGTGGAGAACTGAAGCGTCACACAGCGGGAACCTCCAATCCAAACGGAGCGGCCGGAGAAGAAAGAAGAAGGGAAGACGCCGGGGCAAGATGCTGGACGAGAACACCGAAGGAAGAAGGAAGATGAAGATAAAGATGAAGATGGAAGAAGAAACCCAAATGGAGAAAAGAAGAAGATGGAAGAAGAAGGAAGAAGAAGAAGATGGAAGAAAAGAAAAGACATTAATAAAGGAATTGTCAAAAACCGACTCTTGTATTTTTTTTAATTTTTTACACTTTCCTTGTGAAATGTTAGGGGTACATTTGTACCCCATTACCATTTCACACAGGGGGGGGGGCGGGATCTGGGGGTCCCCTTTGTTAAAGGGGTCTTCCAGATTCCAATAAGCCCCCCGCCCGCAGACCCCCACAACCAACGGGCAAGGGTTGTGGGGATGAGGCCCTTGTCCCCATCAACATGGGGACATCCTCCCCATGTTGAGGGCATGTGGCCTGGTATGGTTCAGGAGGGGGGGGGCGCTCTCGTCCCCCCCTTTTCCGCTGCGGCCGGCCAGGTTATGTGCTTGGATAAGGGTCTGGTGTGGATTTTTGGGGGGACTCCACGCCATTTTTTTATAAAATTTGGGGTGGAGTTCCCCTTAAAATCCATGCCAGATCTAAAGGGTCTGGTTTGGATATTTGGGGGGAACCCGCACGTCATTTTTTTTAAAAATTTGCAGCGGGGTTCCCCTTAATATCCATTCCAGACCTGAAGGGCCTGGTTATGGAATTTGGGGAACCCCCACACTTTTTTTTTTGGTTAGCAAAGGCTTTCAAAGACTTTTCTCTATATTGCCGGGAGCCAACAATTCATTACAGCCGCGGCTGCTTTTAAATGCCTTTTTTTTTCCTTTAGAAATTTCATTTTGCCAGCGCACTGGCAAGTTCAGAGCTGCGCCTGTTCAACTCATGCAAATTGGTTTACATGACTTGACATTTACTAAGATTTTGCCGACGCAGTGTCTTGGCGCATTTAAACCATTGAAATTCCCGCGCTGAGCTAAAAAAAAACTCCCGCAGCTCGAATCGTACTTGCCGGCGCAGCGGGCTGGTTTTGAAAAAGTTACTTTCTCACTCTATTTTGGCCATGTTTGTTATTTGGGCAGGTGTCATTACACTTCCTCACATCACCCCATGTCACCCCCAATATTTTCTCACTTCCAGCTTCTTTATATTTCGATTTTAACATGCCCTGCGCCAGGTCCATAGTGGCGCACTGAGCGCCTCTTCCCGGGCGCAGAGAACACTATAGTAAATGGGAAATAGGGCTGCGCTACCGGCGCTAATGTTTTGTAAATACCAACACAGCCATTGCGCACGCAGATGCGCCAATACTCATGGCGCAAACGTTTGGTAAATCAGCCCCATAGTGTTGTGTGTTTCTTCCAAACAACTCAACTTTGGTTTCATCTGTCAACAGAATATTTTGCCAGTACTGCTGTGGAACATCCAGGTGCTCTTGTGCAAACTGTAAACGTGCAGCAATGTTTTTTTTGGACAGCAGTGGCCTCCTCTGTGGTATCTTCCCATGAAATCCATTCTTGTTTAGTGTTTTACGTATCGTAGATTCACTAACTGGGATGTTAGCATTTGCCAGAGACTTTTGTAAGTCTTTAGCTGACACTCTAGGATTCTTCTTTACCTCATTGAGCAGTCTGTGCTGTGCTCTTGCAGTCATCTTTACAGGACGCCCACTCCTAGGGGGAGTAGCACCAGTGCTGAACTTTCTCCATTTATAGACAATTTGTCTTACCGTGGACTGATGAACAGGAAGGCTTTTGGAGATACTTTTATAACCCTTTCCAGCTTTATGCAAGTCAACAATTCTTAATCGTAGGTCTTCTGAGAGCTCTTTTGTGCGAGGCATCATTTACTTTTTTTTATTTTTATTTCAAATAGTTTATTGAAACGTGATAAGCATTTACAGATATCTTGGACAATAGTAGTACAATAAGGCATTAATACAACCACAAAAAGGGATGAAATACAAGTGTCATAGACAATTCAACTTGTGGGTAGTGAAAGTGAAATGGCCAGGTGCATCCTTCATGAGCTAGGCCGTGTTGGGGTGGGTTACCTTAATCCAAGGCAGGTGTGGGATCTAGTCAGAGACTAATACCATTGACGGGGATAGAGCCTGTAAGTAGGTTAGAGCTAGGTAAGGTCACGGATGTCGTTGTGGAGTTTTGGTCTATGGGGGAGGGAAGGGCCGGCAGGTGTAACAAGGCAGGAAGGGAGAGAAGAAGCTACCATCAGGTTTATTTCATTGAGAGTGTATGAACCGGGGAGTGTAGGCTGGAGCTAAGTTAGTGGTTGTGTTTCACAGATGCGTGTGGATGAGTAGGTAGGAGGGGGTAAGTGGTGGAAGGAGAGGGGGTGGGGTGGGGATCAAGGGGAGTGAGACAGGAGGGGATGGCGTTGGCAGGGGGTCCGTCTCTGGCTTCCCCGACCACTTGGGGTTTTCAGAGGGGGTGGTATGAGAGAATAGGGACAGATCTGCATAGGGGAAGTTATAGGAGGACTGAGGTGTACATGGGAGGTTTAGGATTAAGGGGAGATCCTGGCCTGTCGTAAATTTCAATGGTGATTCTCAGAGGAGTATTTTATCCTTTGTCAGGGTTCAGGGAATTTGTATATTCTGTTGTCGTTTTATAGTGTAACCAGCAGGCCCATTTTTTACTAAATGATGTCGTAGTATCTCTTGCAATATGTATAAGATTTTCCATTTCCTCAATTTTGCTTATTCTGTTAAACCATTCTTTTAGGGTTGGTTGGTGAGTTGAGTTCCAGTGTAAAGGGATACATTGTTTTGCCGCATTGATCATGTGCATTACTAGGGATTTGTGATAGGAATTGTGTGACAGGGGTGAGTGATGAAGAAGGAATTGAGAAGGGGAGAAGTCCAAGTGATATGAAGTGACTCGGGAGGTAATATGGCATACCTTTTCCCAGAAATCTTTTAAAGATGGACAGGACCACCAGATATGGAGAAGGGTTCCCCTTTCCCGGTGACATCTCCAGCAAACCTCTGGGATAGTTGGGTTAAATTTATGCAAGAGGGCGGGTGTGCGATACCATCTAGATTGGATCTTAAAGCTGTTTTCCTGGGTAGAGACATTCGTCGACCCTTTATGTATGTTGAGAAAAATTTGTTCCCATTGTTCCGCTGAGAGAGAGACAGAGAGGTCTAGCTCCCAGTTCTTACAGGCTAAGGTCTCATTAGCTTTCATCTCGGCAAAAAGGAGTTCATGCGTGGTAGATACTAAGTGTGATTGGGGTGTCGTTTGGACACATAGCTTTTCAAAAGGGGTGAGTTCTCTGGAACATTGTATATTCTTGTCAAGGGATTTTAGATAATGAGCAATTAAAATATATGTCCAAGGGGGAATGGGTGGCTTACCTAGTTGGGAGGAGAGTTGGGATGCAGACATGAGTTTGCCCCGGAGGAAGAACTGATGTGATCTAATTGGGCTATGTGTCCAGTTATCGGTAAGAAACTTTGCGTGCATACCTGGTGGGAAACCAGGGTTCATTTTTACTGGTGTCAGTGGGCTGGGAATCGAATATATAGGTGAATGGTTGCAAATCTTTCTGAAGCATTGCAAGGTTGGGCCTATTAGTGGGTGTATGTGTAATTCAGAAGGGACGTGGGGCGAGAGTATCCATGGAAGAGACTCCAAAGGGAGGGCAGAGAAGGATGCTTCTAAGGTAACCCAATCTTTGTGGAGAGATTGAGTGTTCCAGTCCACTATCCTGGTAAGGTGTGTAGCAGTGTAATAATTGAGGAGGTTGGGGAGGCCTATGCCACCGAGTCTTTTGGGTCGGGTGAGCTGCATAAAGCTGATTCTGGGTCTACGGTTCCCCCATAAGAATTTAGAGCATATGTTTCTGTAAGATTTAAAAAAAGCTGGTGGTACATGTATAGGGATCGCCTGTAATATATAGAGTATTCTCGGGAGGGCATTCATTTTGAGGATCGCTGCTCTGCCAAACCAAGAGAAAAGCGGTTTGTTCCAGGTTTCAAGATCGGAGGATAGTCTGTGTAGGATAGGGACATGGTTTTTCGCGTAGAGGTTTGAGAGTTTGGAAGGGAGTTGTATACCTAGGTATGTAATGGAGTCTTGTTTCCATTGGAACGGGAAGTTAGTCTTACATTGATCAACTATATGTTGGGGTAGTGTAATATTAAGGGCAAAGGATTTCGAGAAATTAATTTTAAGGTGGGAGAGGGACTGAAATTGTTTAAATTCAGAAAGAAGGTTTGGTAGGGAGATCAGTGGGTTCGACAGGAACAACAAAATATCGTCGGCGAAAGCAGCGTATTTATATTCTCTTTTGGAGGAACTTATGCCTTGGATATCTGGGTTGTATGTTAGTTTACGGAGGAATGGTTCAAGCGTGAGTACAAAGAGGATGGGAGACAGGGGGCAACCCTGTCTTGTGCCATTTCCGATGGGGAAGGCGTCCGACAGGGTATTGTTGACCCATACCTTAGCTGATGGGCCTGTGCATAGTGATAGGATTAGGCCTAACATATATGGGCCAATTCCTATGGCCTTCAGAACCGCTGTCATATAATCCCAGGCTACCCTGTCGAACGCCTTCTCCGCATCGAGTGACAAAAACAGGCCTTTTTGGGTTGTTTGTGTCATAAGATGGTGTAAGTTTATTGCTTTAACAGTGTTGTCCCTGGCTTCCCATCCAGGGATAAAGCCGGTCTGGTTGTGAGAGATTAAGGAAGGGAGGAGCGGTAAGAGTCTGTTCGCCAAAATCTTAGAAAAGATTTTGACATCTACGTTCAATAAAGAGATTGGTCTATAATTTCCAGTCTGGGTGGGGTCCTTATCTTCTTTGGGGATAACAACAATATGTGCTTCTAACATCTCGTTTTTGAAGGGGTTTGCGGGAGAGAGTGTGTTGAAGGCGTCAAGGAAGGGTTGTTGGAGGAGGTCTGAGAATGTCTTGAAATATACAGCGGAGAGACCGTCGGGTCCCGGGTTCTTACCAGACTTAAGTTGTTTTAAAGCTTTTTTCCATTCCTGACTAGAGATCGGGGATTCAAGTATTGTGGTGGTGTCTGTGGAAAGCTTCCCTGGGGCAAATTGGTCTAAGAACGAACTAATATCATTGGGTCTGTCATCTGATGAGGTAGTAGGGGGTTTGGACTTGTCAAGATTATATAAGGACGAGTAGTACTTCTTGAACTCTCTGGCTATGTCATTGTTATTTGTGAGCGTCTTACCTGTGGGGGATTGTATGTGATGTATCGTATTAGCTGCCCTTTTCTTGCGTATAGCTTGAGCAAGAAGATGGCCACTTTTATTGCCGAACTCATAAAAAAGTTTCTGAGATAGAGTGTATTTCTTTCTGAGGTGATGGCCCAATTCTTCCTGTATGAGTGTGCGAGTCTCTAGTAGTTCTACGTGGGTTTGTTGGGCCAGATTTCGTTTGTGTAGTGCTTTTAGTTTTTTAAGTTTGGAAAAAAGGTCAGCCAGTTTGGCCCTTTTTTCCTTTCTAATTGCGGCCCCCAGGGAAATCAATTTACCTCGGACAACACATTTGTGAGCCGCCCACTGAGTAAGTTTAGAGGTGTCCGGGGTGTTGTTCTCAGCGAAATAATTGCTTAAGCAAGTTTGAATCTCTAGTTCTTTGGTTTTGTCTGTCAGGATGGAAGGGTCTAGTCTCCAGATTCGCGAGTGGTGTACTTTTTCAGGGAAAGTGAGGGTCATTGAGATAGGATGGTGGTCAGAAAAAGTCATCGGTTCGGCGGTTGCTGCTTTTAGGAACGGGAGATCCTGTTGGGTAAGAAATATGTAGTCTAGTCGTGAATATTTGTTATGTGGGGCAGAGAAGAATGTAAAATCCTTTACATTCGGGTATAGGGTGCGCCATGCGTCGTGGAGTAAGAGATCTTGGAAACATTTTCTGATTTGTCGGAGCGCCCTGTATGGTAGGTGGGATTTGCCCGAAGAGGTGTCTAAAAGGGGGTTCAGGGGTACGTTGAGATCCCCTCCCAGTATTAGAATTCCCTCTTGGAAATTGGTTAGGTGTCGTGTTACAGCCCTAAAAAAGGGAACTTGGGACGAGTTGGGGCTGTATATGTTAGACAAAGTGATTGGTTTGTTCCTGAGGGACCCCTTTAGGAAGATATACCTGCCTAGTTCGTCAAGGTGAGTGTCCGTAATTTGGATGGGTAGGTTTTTGGATATAACTATGGAGACTCCTTTGGATTTCGAGATAGGTGAAGTGGCATGGAAACTGTGGGGGAAAAAGCGATTAGTCATGTTGGGAACTTTCTTCTTGCAAAAGTGGGTTTCCTGTAGGAAGATTATGTCAGCTTTCATGCTGCGCATGAGGGAAAAGAGTTGCGTTAATTTTTCTGGTATATTCAGTCCTTTGGCGTTAAGGGAGACTACCTTTAGGGAGAGGTCGGAGCTTTGTGTATTATCGGGGCTCATGTTTGTAGTAGAGGTTTAGGCGGGTAAGGGGACGGGAGGGTATGGGGAGGCCAGAGACGGAGGGGAGTAGGGGGGGGTTATGAGGAAGAGGGAAGATGAGGAGGAGGTGAGGTTAGGACGTTGAGGAGGAGGGCAACCAGGGGGGAAGGAGGGGACAGGTAGGGGGATAGGATATTATACCGGGTGTGGGAATTGACCCGCAAGCCCACCAGTTAGGAGTGGGGGTACCGGTAAGGTTCAGCGGTGTCTACCAGAGTCCGCTGTGTGTGAGAGCAGTAGGTGGCGATCAACTAGAGGGAGGTGAGGTCTGCGTCTCCATGAGGTCTTAAGGAGAACAAACGCTTCTAGGTGGTGGCGTCATCTATGGCTCAGTTAGGTGTCAGAGGATTAGTCTGGTTGTGTAGACGACGGGCAGGTCATATAAGGACATGGTGAGAGGATGGTTAATTGGTGATGTCAGGGCTGTGTGAGTCGGCTCATCCTCACGGGGCTGTAGAGTAGTAAGATCATTTATTTGTTAATTAGGGGAGGATGTTTGGCATGGTGTAATGTGGGGGTTTGTGTGGAAGGGGGGGATAAGGAATTGTACGGTCATACGATCGTACGGAATTAATTCTTAAAGTGTGGCGCATTGCCCAAGTTTCGGGTATCACATGGCGGAGAGTGGGGGGTGTATACTTTGGTATAGAAGAATATTCAGGGAATAGAGTCAGTAACAGGGTGAATTCGTTAAAACAAAACTTACAGCCTGTGTTACAGTAAACAAGTATGCATCTGCAGATATGGCTGATAACAAAACTATAATTATAGATAACAAAACAAACAGATTCATACCCAGGGGGTTAAAGGCAGGCTATCTAGATCCGAGGGGGGGACGCCCATTCCCAAGCCTGAGAATGAGCTCTCCCCGTCAGCCACGTAAGCCACACAACAGCAGTGGTTATAGATATAGTGTGTTTGAGAATAGGTAACCCTAGGAGGTTACAATCGTGTGTTCAGTGGCGTGCTGTGATTCCATACCTGAGCATGTACCCCTCGGATCTCCGACCACCCTTAGGGTTGTATAGCTGAAGATTCAGGAACCAGTAAAGTCTGTGGGGAAAAAAACAGCACATAAGGCAGTTGGGGGGACCTATATCGACTTGTCACTAGCTGCATTGGAGTAGTTAGGGAAACGTAGGAAGAAGGCTTCAGAAGGATATGGGTGTAGCAGATGAGCAGGAGTGGATATAGTGGTAGGGGAAGGAGGAAAAGGCGATCAGGACGGGACAAGGCAGTCACTGACCCGACCTAAGGAGGGTTGGGCGTCCGGGGAAACCTTCAGAAGTTGTCCAGGAGAGAAAGAAGAAAGAAGATACCAACCGTTCTGCCAGTGGTCCCTAAGGATTGCTGTACAGAGTCACCCGAGATCTAGAGTGGTCTAGAGTCTTGCTGTGAAGTGGGAACAGAAGGAAGGTGTTCGTGCTTCTGTACAGAAGATCAGGACCACATGGTAGACTGACTAGGGCTAGGAGTGGAGAATGTCGTCGAAGGTGAATCAAATCTGCTGTGTATCCATCGTTGGAGGCTGAATCAATGTCGGCGAGTTGTTAAGGTTCCGGTACTGGAGGGTTGGTTTTAAGAAGTGGGATCAGCAGAAGTCATAGCCAAGAAACTGTTTGATGGGGTTGTAAAGAAAGAACCTTTTTGGTATTGCAGGAGTTTGATATGTGGGAGCCAGAGTCTCGGCTGAGAGGCTACAGATACTATCCAATGTTCTTCTCTCAGGAAGCTCTGTTCCTGGTGTATCGTGACAGCAACGGGTCAGGCAGACAGGCAGATGGTGGTTCGGTCCTGGATCCGAGCAGTAGACATGTGCAAAAGGAAAAAATTTGTTTCGTTTCGTTTTAATTCGTTAATTAATTAATTTCGTTTAGTTAGATTCGTTAAATTTGTTAAATTCGTTTTCGGATTTCGTTTTGTTTTCGACCGAATTCGAAAATCAGTCGCATTCGAAAATATTTCAACCGAATTCGAAAATATTTCTATCGGATTCGAAATTATTTCAACATGATTCGAAATTATTTCAACCGCATTTGAAACTATTTCAACCGGATTCGAAAATATTTTGCGACCCGACTTTGGGTCCACGTATCTCAGGGTCACTTAGTAATAGAAACCCCAAATTTGGAGATGTTATAGTGCTAGTTCTACTGTGTTTGTATACCAAATTTGGGGTTTCTAGCTACAAGTGGCCCCGAGATATGTGGCCCCAAAATCGGGTCGCAAAATGTCATTCTCTGCTCCAGTAAAGTGCTTGACATTTTGCGACCCGATTTTGGGTCCACGTTTCTCGGGGTCACTTAGTGATAGAAACCCTAAATTTGGTATGCAAACACAGGAGAACTAGCACTACAACATCCCCAAATTTGTTTCTATCGCCAACTAACCCCGAGATACGTGGACCCAAATTCGGGTCGCAAAATATTTTTGAATCCGGTTGAAATAGTTTCAAATGCGGTTGAAATAGTTTTAAATGCGGTTGAAATAATTTCGAATCATGTTGATACTATTTAAAGCGGATTCGAAAATATTTTGCGACCCGACTTTGAAAAGAAATAGATGCTAATAGTCTGCAGGAGACCTGGTGAGAAAACGAAATAGATAATAATAGTCTGCAGGAGATCTGCAAAAAAATAAAATAAAAAATAAAATAAAAAATAAAATAAAAAATAAAATAAATGCTAATAGTCTGCAGGAGATCTTATGTAAAAAATAGTAATCTGCAAAAAAAATTAAACATGAAATAGATAGTATCTATATTCTATTCTATTCTATTGTTTTTCTTTGTATTCTCTATTTCTATTCTAATCTATTCTATCCAAAGTTAAAATTAATTAATTACATTTTTTTTAATTCCTACTATTCGAAATTCAAATTTATTCTATTCGAAATTCGATTTTCATAAGATGGTTGCATATTCTTTCTATTTTATTCTATTAAATTATATTTTTCTTCTATTCTGTTCTAATCTTTTCTATTTGAATTATAAATTTTGAAAGATGGTTAGTTACTTACATCTGTCACATAAAAAAAAGATGTGAAATGGCTGTCATGGATGTCGATCACAAGGCAAGTACATATGCTGTATGTCATTGTCTGAGTGCCACGTGACCGGCCACGAGTGCCACGTGACCGGCCACGTGGCCAAGTTGTGGATTGTCCACTTGCCACGTCACCTGCCACAAGTTATGGGGTTCCTAGCACCAAGTGACCCCCAGATAGGGGCGATCTGTCAAGTGCTTTTCTGCAGCAGAGAATTAAATTTTGTGACCCGACTTTGAGGCCACGTATCTCGGGGCCACTTATAGCTAGAAATCCCAAAATATTTGGTATGTAAACACATTACAACTGGCACTACAATAACCCCAAATTTGGGGTTTCTATCACCAAGTAACCCCGTTGTAATGCTAGTTCTACTGTGTTTGCATACCAAATTTGGGGTTTCTAGCTATAAGTGGCCCCGAGATACGTGGCCCCAAAGTCGGGTCACAAAATGTCATTTTCTGCTGCAGAAAATTACTTGAAATATCGCCCATATCTGGGGGTCACTTGGTGCTAGGAGCCCCATAACTTGTGGCAGGTGACGTGGCAAGTAGACAATCCACAACTAGGTCACGTGGCCGTTCACGTGGCACTCGTGGCCGTTCACGTGGCACTCGTGGCAGGTCACGTGGCACTCGTGGCCGGTGTCGTGGCACTCGTGGCCGGTGTCGTGGCACTCGTGGCAGGTGTTGTGGTAAGTGGACAATGACATACAGCATATGTACTTGCCTTGCGATCGACATCCGTGACAGCCATTTCACATCTTTTTTTTATGTGACAGATGTATATAAGTAAGTAAATAACCTTCTTCCAAAATTTATAATTCAAATAGAAAAGATTAGAACAGAATAGAAAAAAATATATAATTTAGAAGAATAAAATAGAAAGAATATACAACCATCTTCTGAAATTCGAATTTCGAATAGAATAAATTTGAATTTCGAATAGTATGAATTCAAATTTTTTAATTAATTAATTAATTTTAACTTTGGATAGAAAAGATTATAATAAAATAGAAAATGGACTAGAAAAACAATAACCCCAAATTTGGGGTTTCTATCACCAAGTAACCCCGAGATACATGGACCCAAATTCGGGTCACAAAATATTTTCGAATCCGGTTGAAATAGTTTCAAATGCAGTTGAAATAATTTCGAATCATGTTGATACTATTTCAACCGGATTCGAAAATATTTTGCGACCCGACTTTGGGTCCATGTATTTTGGGATTACTTGGTGATAGAAACCCAAAATTTGGAGATGTTGTAGTGCTAGTTCTACTGTGTTTGCATACCAAATTTGGGGTTTCTAGCTACAAGTGGCCCCGAGATATGTGGCCCCAAAATCGGGTCGCAAAATGTCATTCTCTGCTCCAGTAAAGTGCTTGACATTTTGCGACCCGAATTTGGGTCCACGTATCTCGGGGTCACTTAGTTATAGAAACCCCATATTTGGTATGCAAACACAGAAGAACTAGCACTACAACATCTCCAAATTTGGGGTTTCTATCACCAAGTAACCCCGAGATACATGGACCCAAAGTCGGGCCAAAAATATTTTTAGATTCGAAAAAAATTCGGATTCGGTTAAATTCGTTAGTATTGTAATTCGGTAATTCGGATGCATCCGAATGTCCGAATAATGAAAAATTCGTCCGAATTTCGATTCGGAACGAAACGAAATGCACATGTCTACCGAGCAGTGCATGCTGAGAGGGAAGGATGTTTAGCCTAAGGAAATCATGACTCTGGTAGGCTGAAGGGGAGGATGGGTAGAAGGAGGGAGAAAATAAGTCCCCGTTCTGCAGCTGGGTGGCATAAGTGGTAAGAAGTGGGGAGCTGGTTCCTCTGTAACGATAGAAGGACAAATAAGGCATGCTGAGGGTGGTCAGCATTTCACAGGAATTGTGCCTGGGTATTGAGCTCGGGTTTAACGGAATTTAAACAGTTTATCTCCTGGGTAGGGGGATGGTAGACCGTAGGGTTAGTGACTCTGCGCCATGTAGAAAACTGGGTAAAGAGAGGATTGGTTACCTTGTTAGGAGATGCGTGCTCTGTGGTGCACCGGAGAGGCCGTAGGGCTGCCATTATGTGGAGCTCCTTGATCCTTTGAAGGAGTGTGGGGAGGAGGTGGGTGAGAGCGTCGGCGGCTAATACTGAAGTTGCCCGCTTCTGCGATACCTTCCATGGAAGTAACTCTTCTGAGTGGAGGAATACGGAAGTCGCTGTACCAGTCCGGTACCTCCACGTATGGTATATCCATGGCAGAACAGAAGTGATCTAAGTCCTCTGGAACCTTTAGATTGGCTGTGCTGCCTTGGTGAGTCGCTGTCAGGCAGAAAGGGAACTTCCATCTATAAACTATGGACCTGGCCCTCAGTGTTTCCAGAAGGGGACGTAACTCGCGTCTGCGTTGCAGGGTGATGTTAGACAGGTCTTGATAGATCCTGATATCCGTTCCTTGGAAAGACAGTTGGTTGCGGTGTCTGGCCTTGCGTAGTATTTCCTCCTTCAGGGGAAAGTCTGTGAGGCAGCAGACTGCATCCCGCGGAGGATCTGTGTCTCTTCCCCGCGGACGCAATGCTCTGTGGAGCCGTTCAAAGATGATCGGGGTATCAGGGGCTCTTTCAAGTAGGTCGTTGAAAATGGTAGTTACTGCCACAGGGAGCTGGCTGGAATCGATCGCTTCTGGGATACCCCTCACTCTAAGGTTGCGGCGCCTCCCGCGGTTATCCAAATCTTCCATGTGGCGATTAATCTCCCTGAGGTGGATCGCATGTGACTCTGTGACCTGTTGAACGTGGCATATCGCTGTATCATGACGGGCTTGAGTAGTTTCCACCTCCTTCACCCTAAGCGTCATGGCCTGTATGTCCGACCTCATGTCTAAGATGGCCGCCATGAGGGTGTTTTTTATATCCGAAGCCACGCTGTGTAGGTCGTTCAGACTAACTGCCGGGGGGTGGTTCATCCCCGTTGCTAGCCCTTGAGAGGTCTGTGTGTCGGATCGCTGCGGGCTTGCGCTCTGAAAGCGGGTTCCCTGTGAGGAGGCTGTTTGTGAGGCCTGCATCCTGGCTTTAGGCCGGGACCGAAAGATCTCAGGGATTTGCTGGCTTAGCGGAGTGTCGGTGCTCAGCGGGGATCGGGAACGGGTTGCTGAAGCACTCCGGGCAGTTCTCACCATGTCTAGGGGAGAAGGTAAGCTGAAAAGCTGAAGTTGCTGGACCTCGGAACGGGAGCTCCAAACTACACGTCCATCCCGGAACGGCACCAGACCACGCCCGAGGCATCATTTACATCAGGCAATGCTTCTTGTGAAAAGCAAACCCAGAACTGGTGTGTGTTTTTTTATAGGGCAGGGCAGCTGTAACCAACACCTCCAATCTCGACTCATTGATTGGACTCCAGTTGTCTGACACCTCACTCCAATTAGCTCTTGGAGATCTCATTAGTCTAGGGGTTCAAATACTTTTTCCACCTGCACTGTGAATGTTTACATGGTGTGTTCAATAAAAACATGGTAACATTTAATTCTTTGTGTGTTATTAGTTTAAGCAGACTGTGGTTGTCTATTGTTGTGACATAGATGAAGGTCAGATCACATTTTATGACCAATTTGTGCAGAAATCCATATCATTCCAAAAGGGTTCACATACTTTTTTTGCAACTGTATATATATATATATATATATATATATATATATATATATATATATATATATAGGTATAGGTAAAATATAATAATAATAATAATAATAATAATAGCTTATTAACATTTTAAGTTGCTACTCTAACATTTTGCTGAAAGTGGTTTTCATGTTTTTATGCTTATTTTTCTATCTTTTAAGGGATTATTTCCTACATCTTTATTGGAATAGTGATCATTATTCTTTCTGAAGGACTGGAGGTAAAATAAACTAGTCACATACTGTAGAGGAAGTGTTGTTTACAATCTGTCTGTGCAGGCTGATAATAAATTTGCATTGACAGCGAAAAGCAGTCACAATAACCCTACTGAACAAGAAACCTCCACAACCTGCATTTGAGATTTACTATGAATGCATATGGCTGATACAACTTTTGTAATTGTATAGAGAAAGAATGTTTATAAAACCATGCCACTTATGAACGTCAATTAATCTGAACACATTGATACTGCATGTATTGTTTGAAATATTCAAATACACTACTAATAACTCTTTAAATGTAAATCAATAAATAGTGTTGTTTTTTATTTTGTACCTGTACAAGTGGAAGGGGCTGACTGACTAAAGCAAACTGTTATATATACTGATAAGGTTATTGAAAATTTCAAAGCAAGTAGTAAGTCTTCAGTCTACATAGATAAAACATGTCTCAGCAGTAGTGATGAGCCGAACACCCCCGGGTTCGGTTCGCACCAGAACCCGCGAACGGACCGAACGTTCGCACAAACTTTAGAACCCTATTAAATACAATGGATGCGAACGTTCGAAATCTAAAGTGCTAATTATAACGACTATTATGCATGTTATTGTCCTAAAAAGGGTTTGGGAACCCGGGTTCTGCACCAGGGGACATGTATCAATGCAAAAAGAAGTTTTAAAAACGGCCGTTTTTCGGGAGCAGTCATTTTAATGATGCATAAAGTGAAAAAAAAAAAAAAGGCAAATATTCCTTTAAATATCGTACCTGGGGGGTGTCTAAAGTATGCCTGTGAAGTGCCACGTGTTTCCCATGTTTAGAACTGTCCCTGCACAAAATTACATTTCTAAAGGAAAAAAAGCTATTTAAAACTGCTTGCGGCTTTAATGTAATGTCTGGTCCCGGTAATATGGATGAAAATCTTTAAGAAAAATGGCATAGCTACCCCATCACAGCCCCCCCCTACCCCAGCCCATTACCCGCCCCTTTGGGTCTTGTATGGATATTAAGGGGAACCCTGCACACAAAATAAAAAAGGCCCTATATACTCTGAACAGCCGTATACAGGCGGTGCATACAAGACAGGGACTGTAGGTTTGTTCTTATGTAGAATCTGTTTGTAATTTTGAACAGGTACATTGTTTAAGTGTAGCTCCAGCCCAAAAATCTATTTTTAAGCTTTTTGGAAAACATAGGGAAGGGTTATCACCCCTGTAACATTTGTTTTGCTGTCTGTGCAGTGTGCACCTGTTCAGAACAGTTCACCTCACTTTCCGTCCTAATGACAAATGTTTTTTGAAAATGTGGGTTTTTTATTGAAACAAGAATTGGTGATAAAGCATCAGTGGAGAAGAGACACTTTTTTCCCATATTAACTCTTACAGGAGAGAATTTGCCTTCCTAGGGGTAGATTTCCTCTCACTTCCTGTTGTATCCTTCCGTTTGCAAGGTGGAGTCGTTTGTAAGTTGGATGTTTGAAAGTAGGGGCCTGCCGTATATACTCAGCTGAAATTTGCCCCTTACATGTTGGTGTTGCCACAACACTGTGAGCCCTCACAGTTACTCTTGGTGGGCGCATGAATGGGCCCTGCTGTGAATTATTAGATCAAGAATTGTAATTGCATGCCCCTGTTGAACAGGGGCTGAAAAATTGGGCCTTTGGTGGTGGTGGTGTTGCCACAACACTGTGAGCCCTCACAGTTACTCTTGGTGGGCGCATGAATGGGCCCTGCTGTGAATTATTAGATCAAGAATTGTAATTACATGCCCCTGTTAAACAGGGGCATAAAAATTGGGCCTTAGGCACTGGTGCCACAACACTGCAACCCCTCACAGATACTGTACTTGGAGCACAGCAATGAGCCCTGTTGCAAAGTATTGCATCA
Source organism: Rana muscosa (assembly GCA_029206835.1). NCBI lineage: Eukaryota > Metazoa > Chordata > Amphibia > Anura > Ranidae > Rana > Rana muscosa. Next base: position 253,092,532 of record CM055117.1, on the reverse strand, counting down.
AAAATTGTAATTACACGCCCCTGTTAAACAGGGGCTGAAAAATTGGGCCTTAGCCACTGGTGCTGGTGCCACGACACTGCAACCTCTCCCAGATACTCTAGTTGGAGTGCAGGAATGAGCCCTGCTGCAAAGCATTGCATAAAAAATTGTAATTTCATGCCCCTGTTAAACAGGGGCTGAAAAATTGGGCCTTAGCCACTGGTGGCGGCACCCAGAAACAAAAATGTTCTTCCAAGCTATCATCATCAATCGGATCATTGAGGAGGAGGAGGATAGTCAGTCAACATAACAGGACAGTCTCTCAGCATCAGCATCAGTCTTGAAGGGATGTGACATTTGAAAATAAATTAGACTGTTATATCAGCTTCAGGTGTTTGATAGCTGGTGGTGATCCAAGACTGGTTCATCTTTATGAAGGTCAGTCGATCAACCGAGTCGGTGGACAGGCGCACCCTGTGATCCGTGACAAATCCTCCAGCAGCACTGAATGTGCGTTCTGAAAGAACGCTGGATGCAGGACAGGCCAGTAGCTCAATTGCATACTGTGCAAGCTCTGGCCAGTGATCCATCCTCAAGACCCAGTAAGCCAGAGGATTTTCGGTGGGGAAGGTGTCCAAGTCTGACCTTGCCCCTAGGTATTCCTGCACCATGTATATCAGACGCTGGCGATGGTTGCTGGAACCGATCATACCTTGGGGCTGCGGACTAAAGAATTGTCTGAACGCATCGGTCAGACGGCCACCTTCCCCACCGCTCCTTCTTTGACTGACCGAAGCCTCAGCAACTCGTTGTCCAGGACCAGGAGTTTGTAACCTCCCAGTCTCTGGGAACGCATTGCACAGACCTTTCTGCAAGGCCTCCCGGAGTTGTCTCATCCTCTGCTCCCTCTGCGACGGTAAGATAAGGTCCGCAACCTTACCCTTGTACCGTGGATCAAGGAGAGTGGCCAGCCAGTAATGGTCCCTCTCCTTGATCCGAAGAATACGAGGATCCTTCCGCAGACTTTGCAGGATCTGGGTCACTAAGGACGACATGATCCGCAGCCACCTCCTCCCAGCCACGTACAAGTCCACTGGTTTCTTGGGACTGTAAATCATCCCTAAAAGACTGATGATGCTGAGTGCCAGGCTCCACCTCCATGCTGACACAATCCTCCTCCTCCTCCTCTTCCTGTGCGATGGGTGGGACAGAAGGAACACTGTCTGGGTAAAGGGGGCCTTGAGAGGCAAGGAAGTCCTCCTCTTCCTGCCTCTGTTCTGCCTCAAGTGCCCTGTCCATTATTCCATGCAGCGTATGTTCCAACAGGTGGACAAGAGGTACAGTGTCACTGATGCCTGCACTGTCACTGCTCACCATCCTCGTGGCCTCCTCAAATGGTGCCAGGACAGTGCATGCATCCCTGATCATGCCCCACTGGCGTGGTGAAAAAAACCTGAGCTCCCCTGACCCTGTCCTGGTGCTGTAGTCGCACAGGTACTCATTGATGGCCCTCTGCTGCATGTGCAGCCGCTGCAGCATGGCCAACATTGAGTTCCACCTGGTGGGCATGTCACATATAAGGCGGTTCTTGGGCAGGTTCAACTCCTTTTGCAGCTCAGCCAGGCGAGCACTGGCATTATAAGATCTGCGGAAATGCACACAGACTTTCCTGGCCTGCCTCAGGACATCCTGTAAGCCCGGGTACCTGCCCAAGAACCGCTGCACCACCAGGTTAAGGACATGAGCCACACAGGGCACATGGGTCAGTTGTCCCTGTCGGAGGGCGGAGAGGAGGTTGGTGCCATTGTCGCAAACCACCATTCCTGGCTTAAGCTGGCGTGGCGTCAACCACCTCTCGGCCTGCCCCTGCAGAGCAGACAGAACCTCTGCCCCAGTGTGGCTCCTGTCCCCCAAACACACCAGCGCAAGCATGGCATGGCATCTTTTTGCCTGCGTACTTGCGTAGCCCCTTGAACGCCTACGGAGCACCGCTGGTTCCGAGGACAAAGCACAGGAAGAGGCCATGGAGGAAGAAGAAGAGGAGGGGGTGGAGGAGAGAGGTGTGTCACAACCAGTAGTAGCATTTTGGAGGCGTGGCGGCGGAACAACCTCCAACACTACTGCACCTTGTCCTGCATCCTTCCGAGCTGCCAAAAGAGTGACCCAATGGGCCGTGAAAGAAAGGTAACGTCCCTGTCCATGCCTGCTGGACCATGAGTCAGCGGTAATATGCACCTTACCGCTGACCTCCCTGTCCAGCGAGGCCAAGACATTGCCTTCCACATGCCGGTAGAGAGCCGGAATCGCCTTCCGTGAGAAAAAGTGGCATTTGGGAACCTGCCACTGAGGAACCGCACATTGCACAAACTCACAGAAGGGGGGGAGTCTACCAACTGAAAAGGCAGCAGTTGAAGCGCTAGCAATTTAGCCAAGCTAGCATTCAACCGCTGGGCATGTGGATGGCTGGGAGTGAACTTCTTTCGACGGTCCAGCAGCTGGGGCAGGGAAATTTGCCTGCTAGAATCGGACGTCGGTGTACTGCTAGCAGAGTGCCCACAAGTACTTGGCTGTGACACACCTAATTCTACACCTTCATTCCTCTCAGTGCAGGTTTCAGAGAGGACTGAAGGTATAGTGGGGTTGGAGATCCCAGCTGATGCGGTGCAAGGAGAGGTCCACTTTGTTCTTTGGTGTGGGTTTTTAAGGTAGGCTTGCCAACGAGCTGCATGGCAGGTCAACATATGTCTGGTCAAGCATGTGGTGCCCAAGCGGGTGATGTTTTGGCCACGCGATATACGCTTGAGACATATGTTGCAAACAGCAGCTGTGCGATCTGATGCACTCGACACAAAAAAGGCCCACACCAAAGAACTTTTTGAATAACGGGCAGAGGCAGCGCCCTGCACAGGCGGAGCTCTGCGGTGTGATTCCGTCGGTGTGCTGCCCTTACGCTGGCCCCCTGAGGGCATCCTGCCTCGTGGAAAATGTGCCTCCTCCTCATCCTCCTCCTCCTCCTCCTCCTCTCTCCTATTAGGCACCCACGTGGAGTCAGTGACCTCATCATCCCCTCCCTCCTCATCACTGAAGCCAATCTGGCAGTATGCTACAGCTGCTGGAACATGACTGCCAGATTGGTGTCCTTCTTGAGCATCCCCTCTCTCTGCTCTCACGCTACTGCCTTCCTCTAGCTGGGTATCATCATCAGACCCTTCGAAACGCTGGGCATCCTCCTGGAGCATGTACCCAACACTGTGATCAAACAGTTCGGGGGACTCCTCAGGAGGACATGGTTGGTCTAGGGAAGGAGTGACTGATGATGACATTGATACCAGGGAAGAGGACGCTTTGGCAGCTGCTTTGCCAGTACCCTGAGCCTGGGTGAGAGAGGATGAGGAGGATGAGGAGGGCTTGGTCATCCACTCTACCAAGTCTTCGGCATGATGCGGCTCAACACGTCCAGCTGCCGAAAAGAAGGACAAGCGTGTCCCATGGCCACGTGCTGATGGCGATTAGGGATGAGCTTCGTGTTCGAGTCGAACATACGTTCGACTCGAACATCGGCTGTTCGATCGTTCGACGAAGATCGAACGATTTGGGCCGTTCGCGCCAAATTCGAGTGACGCGAACGGCCCACAATGCACTACGCCATCGCAGTGTCATCCAGGCGCTGTGATTGGCCAAGCATGCACTGTGACCCCGCATGCTTGGCCAATCACAGCGCCGGCAGCGAGGAGAGCAATGATTGGCCACAGGCAGGATGTCTGTGGCCAATTATTGCTGAGGGTGTTTAGTACACGCCCCACACTATAAAAGGCCGCCAGCACGGCGGCCTAGTGTAGTGTGTTCCGGAGCAGGGATAGAGCAGCATAGGCAGGGACAGTGACTGTTACTTCTTTCTTGCTTAACCTGGATTCCTTTAGTTTAGGGAAAGAGAAGGATAGGTAGGGAGAGTGTCAGTGTGTTTTGTGCTTGTGCTATAGTGTGCTTAAAAAAAACATTTATTCTAGGGACAGAAAACTGTAGGTAGGGACAGTGTCAGTTTCTTTCACTCTGCAAGTCCTTGTTTCCAGGGACCTGGAAGGACAGTGAGTGAATTGTCCTTGTGCTATATTGTGCTTAAAAAAACATTTATTCTAGGGACAGAAAACTGTAGGTAGGGAGAGTGTCAGTTTCTTTCACTCTGCAAGTCCTTGTTTCCAGGGACCTGTAAGGACAGTGAGTGAATTGTCCTTGTGCTATATTGTGCTTAAAAAAAACATTTATTCTAGGGACAGAAAACTGTAGGTAGGGAGAGTGTCAGTTTATTTCACTCTGCAAGTCCTTGTTTCCAGGGACCTGGAAGGACAGTGAGTGAATTCTCCTTGTGCTATATTGTGCTTAAAAAAAACATTTATTCTAGGGACAGAAAACTGTAGGTAGGGACAGTGTCAGTTTCTTTCACTCTGCAAGTCCTTGTTTCCAGGGACCTGTAAGGACAGTGAGTGAATTGTCCTTGTGCTATATTGTGATTAAAAAAAACATTTTTTCTAGGGACAGAAAACTGTAGGTAGGGAGAGTGTTTTTTTTCTTTCACTCTGCAAGTCCTTGTTTCCAGGGACCTGTAAGGACAGTGAGTGAATTGTCCTTGTGCTATATTGTGCTTAAAAAAAACATTTATTCTAGGGACAGAAAACTGTAGGTAGGGAGAGTGTCAGTTTATTTCACTCTGCAAGTCCTTGTTTCCAGGGACCTGGAAGGACAGTGAGTGAATTGTCCTTGTGTTATATTGTGATTAAAAAAAACATTTTTTCTAGGGACAGAAAACTGTAGGTAGGGAGAGTGTTTTTTTTCTTTCACTCTGCAAGTCCTTGTTTCCAGGGACCTGTAAGGACAGTGAGTGAATTGTCCTTGTGCTATATTGTGATTAAAAAAAACATTTTTTCTAGGGACAGAAAACTGTAGGTAGGGAGAGTGTTTTTTTTCTTTCACTCTGCAAGTCCTTGTTTCCAGGGACCTGTAAGGACAGTGAGTGAATTGTCCTTGTGCTATATTGTGCTTAAAAAAAACATTTATTCTAGGGACAGAAAACTGTAGGTAGGGAGAGTGTCAGTTTATTTCACTCTGCAAGTCCTTGTTTCCAGGGACCTGGAAGGACAGTGAGTGAATTGTCCTTGTGCTATATTGTGATTAAAAAAAACATTTTTTCTAGGGACAGAAAACTGTAGGTAGGGAGAGTGTTTTTTTTCTTTCACTCTGCAAGTCCTTGTTTCCAGGGACCTGTAAGGACAGTGAGTGAATTGTCCTTGTGCTATATTGTGCTTAAAAAAAACATTTATTCTAGGGACAGAAAACTGTAGGTAGGGAGAGTGTCAGTTTATTTCACTCTGCAAGTCCTTGTTTCCAGGGACCTGGAAGGACAGTGAGTGAATTGTCCTTGTGCTATATTGTGATTAAAAAAAACATTTTTTCTAGGGACAGAAAACTGTAGGTAGGGAGAGTGTTTTTTTTCTTTCACTCTGCAAGTCCTTGTTTCCAGGGACCTGTAAGGACAGTGAGTGAATTGTCCTTGTGCTATATTGTGCTTAAAAAAAACATTTATTCTAGGGACAGAAAACTGTAGGTAGGGAGAGTGTCAGTTTATTTCACTCTGCAAGTCCTTGTTTCCAGGGACCTGTAAGGACAGTGAGTGAATTGTCCTTGTGCTATATTGTGATTAAAAAAAACATTTTTTCTAGGGACAGAAAACTGTAGGTAGGGAGAGTGTTTTTTTTCTTTCACTCTGCAAGTCCTTGTTTCCAGGGACCTGTAAGGACAGTGAGTGAATTGTCCTTGTGCTATATTGTGCTTAAAAAAAACATTTATTCTAGGGACAGAAAACTGTAGGTAGGGAGAGTGTCAGTTTATTTCACTCTGCAAGTCCTTGTTTCCAGGGACCTGGAAGGACAGTGAGTGAATTGTCCTTGTGCTATATTGTGATTAAAAAAAACATTTTTTCTAGGGACAGAAAACTGTAGGTAGGGAGAGTGTTTTTTTTCTTTCACTCTGCAAGTCCTTGTTTCCAGGGACCTGTAAGGACAGTGAGTGAATTGTCCTTGTGCTATATTGTGATTAAAAAAAACATTTTTTCTAGGGACAGAAAACTGTAGGTAGGGAGAGTGTTTTTTTTCTTTCACTCTGCAAGTCCTTGTTTCCAGGGACCTGTAAGGACAGTGAGTGAATTGTCCTTGTGCTATATTGTGCTTAAAAAAAACATTTATTCTAGGGACAGAAAACTGTAGGTAGGGAGAGTGTCAGTTTATTTCACTCTGCAAGTCCTTGTTTCCAGGGACCTGGAAGGACAGTGAGTGAATTGTCCTTGTGTTATATTGTGATTAAAAAAAACATTTTTTCTAGGGACAGAAAACTGTAGGTAGGGAGAGTGTTTTTTTTCTTTCACTCTGCAAGTCCTTGTTTCCAGGGACCTGTAAGGACAGTGAGTGAATTGTCCTTGTGCTATATTGTGCTTAAAAAAAACATTTATTCTAGGGACAGAAAACTGTAGGTAGGGAGAGTGTCAGTTTATTTCACTCTGCAAGTCCTTGTTTCCAGGGACCTGTAAGGACAGTGAGTGAATTGTCCTTGTGCTATATTGTGCTTAAAAAAAACATTTATTCTAGGGACAGAAAACTGTAGGTAGGGAGAGTGTCAGTTTATTTCACTCTGCAAGTCCTTGTTTCCAGGGACCTGGAAGGACAGTGAGTGAATTGTCCTTGTGCTATATTGTGATTAAAAAAAACATTTTTTCTAGGGACAGAAAACTGTAGGTAGGGAGAGTGTCAGTTTCTTTCACTGTGAAAGTCCTTGTTTCAAGGGACAGAGAAGGACACCTGAAGGTAGCCCTTATTGCTTTTTTCCCATCTCCCTGTAGGCCATCTATTAGAATGTCTGGAAGGCAAACAAGGAGAGGCAGACAGTCAGGAGGCAATAAAAGAGGGCAAGCAGGCTCTGTGTCTGGGGGCAACAGTGCTGGTCGTGGACGCGGTGCATTGTCATCAGCACATGGCCATGGGACACGCTTGTCCTTCTTTTCGGCAGCTGGACATGTTGAGCCACATCATGCCGAAGACTTGGTAGAGTGGATGACCAAGCCCTCCTCCTCCTCCTCATCCTCTCTCACCCAGGCTCAGGGTACTGGAAAAGCAGCTGCCAAAGCGTCGTCTTCCCTGGTATCAATGTCAGACAAATCATCAGTCACTCCTTCCCTAGACCCACCATGTCCTCCTCCTGAGGAGTCCCCCGAACTGTTTCAGCACAGTGTTGGGTACATGCTCCAGGAGGATGCCCAGCGTTTCGAAGGGTCTGATGATGAAACCCAGCTAGAGGAAGGCAGTAGCGTGAGAGCAGACAGAGGGGATGCTCAGGAAGGACACCAATCTGGCAGTCATGTTCCAGCAGCTGCAGCATACTGCCAGATTGGCTCCAGTGATGAGGAGGGAGGGGATGATGAGGTCACTGACTCCACGTGGGTGCCTAATAGGAGAGAGGAGGAGGAGGAGGATGAGGAGGAGGCACATCTCCAACGAGGCAGGATGCCCTTTGGTGGCCAGCGTAAGGGCAGTACACCGACGGAATCACACCGCAGAGCTCCGCCTGTGCAGGGCGCTGCCTCTGCCCGTCATTCAAAAAGTTCTTTGGTGTGGGCCTTTTTTGAGGCTAGTGCATCAGATCGCACAGCTGCTGTTTGCAACATATGTCTCAAGCGTATATCGCGTGGCCAAAACATCAGCCGCTTGGGTACCACATGCCTGACCAGACATATGTTGACCTGCCATGCAGCTCGTTGGCAAGCCTACCTCAAAGACCCACACCAAAGAACAAAGCGGACCTCTCCTTGCACCGCATCAGCTGGGATCTCCAACCCCACTATAACTTCAGTCCTCTCTGAAACATGCACTGAGAGGAATGAAGGTGTAGAATTAGGTGTGTCACAGCCAAGTACTTGCGCCCACTCTGCTAGCAGTACACCGACGTCCGATTCTAGCAGGCAAATTTCCCTGCCCCAGCTGCTGGACCGTCGAAAGAAGTTCACTCCCAGCCATCCACATGCCCAGCGGTTGAATGCTAGCTTGGCTAAATTGCTAGCGCTTCAACTGCTGCCTTTTCAGTTGGTAGACTCGGCCCCCTTCCGTGAGTTTGTGCAATGTGCAGTTCCTCAGTGGCAGGTTCCCAAACGCCACTTTTTCTCACGGAAGGCTATTCCGGCTCTCTACCGGCATGTGGAAGGCAATGTCTTGGCCTCGCTGGACAGGGCGGTCAGCGGTAAGGTGCATATTACCGCTGACTCATGGTCCAGCAGGCATGGACAGGGACGTTACCTTTCTTTCACGGCCCATTGGGTCACTCTTTTGGCAGCTGGGAAGGATTCAGGACAAGGTGCAGTAGTGTTGGAGGTTGTCCCACCGCCACGCCTCCAAAATGCTACTACTGGTTGTGACACACCTCTCTCCTCCACCCCCTCCTCTTCTTCTTCCTCCATGGCCTCTTCCTGTGGTTTGTCCTATGAACCAGCGGTGCTCCGTAGCCGTTCACGGGGCTACGCAAGTACGCAGGCAAAAAGATGCCATGCCGTGCTTGCGCTGGTGTGTTTGGGGGACAGAAGCCACACTGGGGCAGAGGTCCTGTCTGCTCTGCAGGGCCAGGCCGAGAGGTGGTTGACGCCACGCCAGCTTAAGCCAGGAATGGTGGTTTGCGACAATGGCACCAACCTCCTCTCCGCCCTCCGACAGGGACAACTGACCCATGTGCCCTGTGTGGCTCACGTCCTTAACCTGGTGGTGCAGCGCTTCTTGGGCAGGTACCCGGGCTTACAGGATGTCCTGAGGCAGGCCAGGAAAGTCTGTGTGCATTTCCGCAGATCTTATAATGCCAGTGCTCGCCTGGCTGAGCTGCAAAAGGAGTTGAACCTGCCCAAGAACCGCCTTATATGTGACATGCCCACCAGGTGGAACTCAACGTTGGCCATGCTGCAGCGGCTGCACACGCAGCAGAGGGCCATCAATGAGTACCTGTGCGACTACGGCACCAGGACAGGGTCAGGGGAGCTTGGTTTTTTTTCTCCACGCCAGTGGGGCATGATCAGGGATGCATGCACTGTCCTGGCACCATTTGAGGAGGCCACGAGGATGGTGAGCAGTGACAGTGCATGCATCAGTGACACTGTACCTCTTGTCCACCTGTTGGAGCACACGCTGCGTGGAATAATGGACAGGGCACTTGAGGCAGAACAGAGGCAGGAAGAGGAGGACTTCCTTGCCTCTCAAGGCCCCCTTTACCCAGACAGTGTTCCTTCTGTCCCACCCATCGCACAGGAAGAGGAGGAGGAGGAGGAGGAGGAGGATTGTGTCAGCATGGAGGTGGAGGCTGGCACTCAGCATCATCAGCAGCAGTCTTTTAGGGATGATTTACAGTCCCAAGAAACCAGTGGACTTGTACGTGGCTGGGAGGAGGTGGCTGCGGATCATGTCGTCCTTAGTGACCCAGAGGACTCCGGAGCGAATGCCTCAGCAAACCTACGCTGCATGGCCTCCCTGATCCTGCAAAGTCTGCGGAAGGATCCTCGTATTCTTCGGATCAAGGAGAGGGACCATTACTGGCTGGCCACTCTCCTTGATCCACGGTACAAGGGTAAGGTTGCGGACCTTATGTTACCGTCGCAGAGGGAGCAGAGGATGAGACAACTCCGGGAGGCCTTGCAGAAAGGTCTGTGCAACGCGTTCCCAGAGACTGGGAGGTTGCAAACTCCTGGTCCTGGACAACGAGTTGCTGAGGCTTCGGCCAGTCAAAGAAGGAGCGGTGGGGAAGGTGGCCGTCTGACCGATGCGTTCAGACAATTCTTTAGTCCGCAGCCCCAAAGTATGATCGGTTCCAGCAACCATCGCCAGCGTCTGATAAACATGGTGCAGGAATATCTAGGGGCAAGGTCAGACTTGGACACCTTCCCCACCGAAAATCCTCTGGCTTACTGGGTCTTGAGGATGGATCACTGGCCAGAGCTTGCACAGTATGCAATTGAGCTACTGGCCTGTCCTGCATCCAGCGTTCTTTCGGAACGCACATTCAGTGCTGCTGGAGGATTTGTCACGGATCACAGGGTGCGCCTGTCCACCGACTCGGTTGATCGACTGACTTTCATCAAGATGAACCAGTCTTGGATCACCACCAGCTACCACACACCTGATGCTGATATAACAGACTAATTGATTTTAACATGTCACATCCCTTCAAGACTGATGCTGATGCTGAGTGCCTGTGCTGTTATGTTGACTGGCTATCCTCCTCCTCCGAGTCCTCAATGATACGATTGATGATGATAGCTTGTAAGATCATTTTTGTTTATGGGTGCCGCCACCAGTGCCTAACGCCCAATTTTTCAGCCCCTGTTTAACAGGGGCGTGTAATTACAATTTTTGAAGCAATACTTTGCAACAGGGCTCATTGCTGTGCTCCAAGTACAGTATCTGTGAGGAGTTGCAGTGTTGTGCCACCAGTGCCTAAGGCCCAATTTTTCAGCCCCTGTTTAACAGGGGCGTGTCATTACAATTTTTGAAGCAATACTTTGCAACAGGGCTCATTGGTGTGCTCCAAGTACAGTATCTGTGAGGAGTTGCAGTGTTGTGCCACCAGTGCCTAAGGCCCAATTTTTCAGCCCCTGTTTAACAGGGGCGTGTCATTACAATTTTTGAAGCAATACTTTGCAACAGGGCTCATTGCTGTGCTCCAAGTACAGTATCTGTGAGGAGTTGCAGTGTTGTGCCACCAGTGCCTAAGGCCCAATTTTTCAGCCCCTGTTTAACAGGGGCGTGTCATTACAATTTTTGAAGCAATACTTTGCAACAGGGCTCATTGGTGTGCTCCAAGTACAGTATCTGTGAGGAGTTGCAGTGTTGTGCCACCAGTGCCTAAGGCCCAATTTTTCAGCCCCTGTTTAACAGGGGCGTGTCATTACAATTTTTGAAGCAATACTTTGCAACAGGGCTCATTGCTGTGCTCCAAGTACAGTATCTGTGAGGGGTTGCAGTGTTGTGCCACCAGTGCCTAAGGCCCAATTTTTCAGCCCCTGTTCAACAGGGGCATGTAATTACAATTCTTGATCTAATAATTCACAGCAGGGCCCATTGCTGCACCCACCAAGAGTAACTGTCAGGGCTTACAGTGTTGTGGCACCAGCACCACCATCAAAGGCCCAATTTTTACTACCACTGTTCAACAATTATATGTAATTAAAATTCCTGATATAATAGTTGACAGCAGGGCGTTCCAGCACCAACCAAGAGTAACTGTGAGTGCTTACAGTGTTGTGCCAACACCAACAACTAAGGGGCCTATTTCTGCAGAGTATATACGGCAGGTCCCTACTTTCAAACATCCAACTTACAAACGACTCCTACTTGCAAACGCAAGAAGACAACAGGAAGTGAGAGGAAATCTACCACTAGGAAGGAAAATTCTCTCCTGTAAGAATAAATATGGGAGAAAGGTGTCTCCTCTGTACTGATGCTTTATCAGCAATCCTTGTTTCAAGAAAAACACCACATTTCAAAAACAGTTGTCATTGGGACGGAAAGTGAGGTGAAATGTTCTGAACAGGGGCACAGACAGCAAAACAAATGTTACAGGGGTGATAACCCTTACCTATGTTTTCCAAAAAGTTTAAAAATAGATTTTTGGTCTGGAGCTACACTTCAACAATGTACCTGTTCAAAATTACAAACAGACTCTACATAAGAACAAACCTACAGTCCCTGTCTTGTATGCACCGCCTGTATAGGGCTGTTCAGAGTATATAGGGCCTTTTTTATTTTATGTGCGGGGTTCCCCTTAATATCCATACAAGACCCAAAGGGGCTGGTAATGGGCTGGGGTAGGGGGGGGGGTCATGGGGTAGCTATGCCATTTTTCTTAAAGAATTTCATCCATATTACCGGGACCAGACATTACATTAAAGCCGCAAGCAGTTTTAAATGGCTTTTTTTTCCTTTAGAAGTGTCATTTTGTGCAGGGACAGTTCTAAACACGGGAAACACGTGGCACTTCACAGGCATACTTTAGACACCCCCCAGGTACGATATTTAAAGGAATATTTGACTTTTTTTTTTTCACTTTATGCATCATTAAAATGACTGCTCCCGAAAAACGACCGTTTTTAAAACTTCTTTTTGCATTGATACATGTCCCCTGGTGCAGAACCCGGGTTCCCAAACCCTTTTTAGGACAATAACATGCATAATAGTTGTTATAATTAGCACTTTAGAATTCGAACGTTCGCATCCATTGTATTTAATAGGGTTCTAATGTTCGTTCGAACTTTCGGTCCGTTCGCGGGTTCTGGTGCGAACCGAACCCGGGGGTGTTCGGCTCATCACTAATGGCGATGCACCGCGTCCACGACCAGCACTGTTGTCTCTAGACACAGAGCCTGCTTGCCCTCTTTTATTGCCTCCTGACTGTCTGCCTCTCCTTGTTTGCCTTCCAGACATTCTAATGGCCTGCAGGGAGATGGGAAAACCAGCAATAAGGCCTAGCTTCAGGAGTATATTTTGCAGGAATCACACTACGCCTGCTGTAAGTGCTGCAAATGCCTGTTGGTGTAACACACCAGGAAAACACAGCAATACAGGCTAACTTCAGGTGTTTAATGTGCAGGAGGCACACTCCGCCCGCTGTAAGTGCTGCAAATGCCTGTTGGTGTAACACACCAGGAAAACACAGCAATACAGGCTAACTTCAGGTGTAATATGATCAGGAGGCACACTCCGCCCGCTGTAAGTGCTGCAAATGAATGTTGGTGTAACACACCAGGAAAACACAGCAATACAGGCTAACTTCAGGTGTATAATGTGCAGGAGGCACACTCCGCCCGCTGAAAGTGCTACAAATGCCTGTTGGTGTAACACACCAGGAAAACACAGCAATACAGGCTAACTTCAGGTGTATAATGTGCAGGAGGCACACTCCGTCCGCTGTAAGTGCTGCAAATGCCTGTTGGTGTAACACACCAGAAAAACACAGCAATACGGGCTAACTTCAGGTGTATAATGTGCAGGAGGCACACTCCGCCCGCTGTAAGTGCTGCAAATGCCTGTTGGTGTAACACACCAGGAAAACACAGCAATACGGGCTAACTTCAGGTGTATAATGTGCAGGAGGCTTAGCAACAATGACACTGACACTGTCCCCTGCCTATCCTTCTCTCTCCCTGCACACAAGGTTTATCAAAGAATATGACACAGACACTCTCCCTGCCTATCCTTCTCTCTCCCTGCACACAAGGTTTAGCAAAGAATATGACACTGACACTCTCCCTGCCTATCCTTCTCTCTCCCTACACACAAGTTTGAGGTACAAATAGCACTGACACTGTCCCTGCCTATGTTTCCCTGCGCCGGAACACACTACACAAGGCCGCCGCGCTGGCGGCCTTTTATAGTGTGGGGCGTGTGCTAAACCCCCTGAGCTATAATTGGCCACAGGCAACCTGCCTGTGGCCAATTATGGCTCTCCTAGCTGCCGGCGCTGTGATTGGCCAAGCAATAGGGGTCACAGTGCATGCTTGGCCAATCACAGCGCCGGGATTGCACTGCGATCGCGCAGTGTATTGTGGGCCGTTCGCGTCACTCGAATTTGTCGCGAACGGCCCAAATCGTTCAATGTTCGCCGAACGGTCGAACAGCCGATGTTCGAGTCGAACTTAGGTTCGACTCGAACACCGAGCTCATCCCTACTGAGCAGCAGTTTCATGCAACTGTCCTCACAGGGCAAGGAACATGGAGGAACATTCTCTTGATCCCAGGTAAAGTTTTTGTGATATAGAGGAACACCTCTAGATGTTAGACAATGGGGGGGAGTTATTAAAACTGGTGTACACAGAATCTGGTGCAGCTGTGTATAGTAACAAATCAGCTTCTAGACTTTATTGCCAAAGCTTAATTGAACAAGCTGTAGTTAAAAGCTGATTAGTTACTATGCATAGCTGCACCAGATTCTGCCTGCACCAGTTTTAGTAAATACACCACAGTGTGTGCAATATGGAGGTATTTTCCCTAGATCCCAGACTAAGTCTGCAATATACTGTAGAAGGGCATTCTCTAGACCAGCGATGGCGAACCTATGCCACGTGTGCCACAGTTGGCATGCAGAGCCCTCTCTGTGGGCATGCAAGCTATACTGGGAAGAAGAATGCACACTGATCCCCCCCATAGAACTACATCTCCCACACGGCTCTGGGGCCAGGGGTGACATTTCCAGGGTGGATGTGAATGAGATGAAGCGGTGCTGCTGGGTTGGATGAAGTTTGGCAGGTGAAACACATGGTGGAGATTGAGCCAATGGAAGGCAGTGAAGGTGATGTACCCATGTCAGCAGATGGTAAGGAGATGGAGCCAATGTAAGGCAGTGAAGGTGATGTACCCATGTCAGCAGATGGTGAGGAGAGGCAGCAGTAGGAAGAGCGCGATCACAGGCACCAACAAAAGGAAAAGCTGCTGCCAGGCCCATCAACACTGGACACCAGGGCTGGGTGAGTGCTGAACTGACTGCAATCCCTCCTGAGGTGGGTAATCATCACCAGGGTGGCTGGATGTCTGCCTCAGGAACAGTAAGAGAAAAATATACAGAACTTGATGAGAGTGTGCTGTGATGTCTGGGGGTGAACATGGGACACATCTGAAATCATTGATCATTGATGTGATTACAGCTATGTATACGTATGTATAGAGTCTATATTGATGATGCTGATGTTTTTTTTCCAATAAAAACCTATATCATTGAAAGCTCTGTTATTGTGGTTTCTTTTAAGACAAAAAATGTTAATTAGTTCAGATAACTGTACTGTATGAGTTTTTTTTTTCTAAACTAAAACCACAGTATTCAGGTTTAATTTGAATGTTTTCTAAATCCCAAGCAAAATCTGTAATATGGAGGAACATTTTCTAGATTCCAGACTAAGTTTGCAATATATGGGAGCATTTTCTAGACCCCAGGCAAAGTCTGTAATATAGAGGAACAGTTTCTAGATTTCAGGCAAGGCTTGCAATATGTAGTGATGTTTTCTAAAACCCAAGCAGGGTCTATAATATGGTCAATGCTGTATCCTGGCCTAGGCCAACAAGGCCCAGGCCTAGGGCAGCACTTTTCAGGGGGGCAGCACGGAAAGAGTCCCGTTGGCTTGCGCTACACTGTTAGTGTAGCGCTAGTCTTATGGGACGGACTGGGCTAAGAGGCAAATTAGTCTAGCGCCCCCATAAAGCGGCCGCACTGCTTCCGGTATGTGGGCGGCCGGCATTCCGAAACTGTGGGGGGGGGGCAGTGCTGGTCCTAATTTTTACCATCCCTGTCCCATTTCAGAGATTTCCCTTCACTTCCTGCCCCATAGCCAAAAGGGAAGTGAGAGGAAATCTATGTAAATTAAGGGAATCCATTGCCCCCCTCCCAGGTCCTCAGAACTAGTGTCCCCACTCGCAAATTTCAGGGCGGGTCTTAAACAGAAAGGGGTGTGGCCTTGACAGGATGGGGTTGGCCATATTTAAATTAGGGGGTGCACAAGTTTAGCCAGGCCTAGGGTAGCATAAAACCTAAATACACTACTGAATGTGGTGAAACATGATCTAGACTAGATCCTAGGCAAGTCTGTAATATGGAGGAACATTCTCTAGATCCCAGGCAAAGTCTGTATTATGGAGAAACAGCCTATAGATCCCAGGAAAAGTTTGTAATATGGAGGAACATTCTCTAGACTCCAAGCAATGTGTTTATTTGTAATGTGGAGGATTGTGGAGGATTGTTCTCTAGATCTCAGGCAATGCCTGTAACATGAAGGAACATTCTCCAAATCTTAGGCAACTTCTATAACATAGAGTAATGTTCTCTATATTCCTGGCAAAGTCTGTAATGTAGAGGAGCATTCTTTAGATCTCAAGCAAAGTTTGTAATATGGAAATCTACAACTCAAGCAAGGTCTGTAATATAGAGAAAAGTTCTCTAGATTCTAGGTATAACAGTCTATGATGTGAAGGAACAGTATTCTGAAGTGACAGAAACAGAATAAATTCTTTCAAGTAGAAGATCCATTTATTAGCACAAACCTTATTGAAAGTAATAATCCTTGCTTTGCAAATACTATATAGTTTATTTGTGCAAGGCGACTTCTGTACATACAGCCAAGAATAGTGAACAAAAATGCCCTTACAGGCACTAGGGATTATATGATAGTGTCATTAAAGGAGAGGATTTTAGTTGAGTAAGTTGAGTTTGATGATGACTTAAAGGAGAAGTCCAGCCTGAGATTTTTAGGCTGGGCTTCTCCTCAGGGTCACAGGAGTGCAATTCGTTTTGCACTCCTGTGACCCATTTTCAGCGGAGAGCGGTCTGAAGTCCGCTCTCCACTGACGTCACTGCCATCAGTCGGGGCAGTGCATCATCACGACTTCCCAAGTCGGGATCCGCCAGCTGCCCTGATTGATGGCAGTCTCAGCGACAGTCAGTCAGTCAGCCTCTTTCCTCTCTGGGATCTGTGAGAACCGAGCCAGCGGCGATGTTCTCTGGCTCGGTTCTCAGTGCACAGATAGCGGGGGACAGATGGAGCATCGGTCTGATGCTCCATTCACCGAGGTAAGTATAAATATGGGAAAAACTCAAATCCCATACTTTTCCTTGAACAAACATGGAATTGGCCTTCTGCAGAGAACTGTTATCATTCTGATAGATATTTGAAGGTGCTACACTTGCACAATTACATTTGCTTTAGGGACGGATAGAGCTGTATCTGCACTTCTGCGGCTGAACCTTGACACACCATGACTGGTGTGTCTTACTCTTCTTGCAGAAGTCGTTTGACAAATCTTCCATTACATAGCAGGATACATGCTAGCCACTCAAGACAACTGCACATGTGTCTCTCCTGGGCACCTGTTAAATTTTCCACTGACAAAATGTTCAAAGGCTTGTCTTAAGAGCCGTCCACTACCAACTGCACTGGGACAATTTCACAGACAGTCATGCACACGACCGGTTTTCTCATCGGAAAAAGTCAGATGAGAGCTTTTGGCCCACAATCCCGACAGTGTGTATGCTCCATCTGACTTTTTCCAAAAGGAAAACTGCCGGAAAAAAAAAGAGAGAGCAGGATCTCTTTTTTCCCGCCAGGAAAAAATCCTAGCGGGAAAACCGTTTTTCTGTATGCTTTTCCGACGCGCAAAAAAACATGCATGTTCGGAAACAAATCGACGCATGCTCAGAAGCATAGAACTGCATTTTCTCGGCTCATCATAGTCTTTTACGTCACCACGTTCTTGGCAGTCAAAAGTTCACCAAACTTTTGTGTGACCGTGTGTATGCAAGGCAGGCTTGAGAGGAAATCTCTCTGATGGTTTTTCCGACGGGAAAACCGCTCGTGTGTACGGGGCATTACATTTTTCTTAAGTCTATTCACTAGTTCAGTATTATAATATTATAATCTAAATGTGTATGATAACGTATTGTGTGCTTTGAAATATCATTTCAATAAAATATGTTTTTGCTGAAAATACTTGATGATTTTGAGAGCTATAATTGAACACTTGTTAGGCCTTTAAATTGAATGGATCCAAATGTATGGATGTACAAAAATCATAACCTTAACAATTCAAATGTAAAAATTGCAAAAATAACATAATGAAGTAATTTAAGGTTACCTCTACCTAAAGTGGAGAAAGCAAATACATTGTATTTACAGTCTTGTTATCAGAATTCAGTAATGCAGGCTAGCTTTAAAAGCAACAGTATGAATTGATGTAAAAGAATCTGCAAAGCTGGATCAAGGCCAAAAAGCTAGTAAACAGAATTAATTTCCACCAATGAAGTGATCAGAAGCACATCTCAGTCAAGATGACAACTCAAGGGCAAGGAGGAAGACAGTTCCCTTTGCAAAGGAACATGTTGTCTCTGGAATAAGAATCAAATATCCAAAGGGACAGAAAACAAATGTGTTTTAAGTCCTTGTCTGATATTTCCCCAATACATTGTACTGGAATTATGTAAAATAAAATAAAAATTCATGCCTAACAAGAATGTGTTGAAGTTTATTTAAGTGGAATATAAAAACACTGAAGCATTCCTATCAAGTTTGCCCTGAAATGCCAAATAATCTGCCCTGAAATGCCAAATGATTCTTATTTCAATGCTTTAAATGTATCTACTTATAGTTATTAATACTCCCAAGCCTAAAGGACAGTTCCCAGCAGTGCTATATTATGTATGTTAAAGTGTACCTTTTAGTAGCTTGCAAATTTGCATAAATACATTCTCGACATTTCATAATATACAAGAACAGTATTTTTTTAGAAAAAGCTCTAACATTAATAATTAAAATCTCCCCATTGAGCTTCATCTCTCAGACTGCAAGATTTAAACTTTGTAGAAAATCACTAGGTGAGGGGTTGCAGTAAGGGCTAATCTGTGTTAGACATTTGTGTGATCCCTGAGCCAGCATCACAGTCCAGACAGTAGATGTTGACCCTGGATGATACCTGAACAAAAATGGTGGTGTACTAGATTAAAAATAAAAATAAAAGCTTTGCTAGGGATGTAATGAAATATCTGTGAAAATTCACAAATTCCTGCAAGTTTTGCACTTATTTTACTTAAAGAGGAAGTAAACTTCCTTTACTGCCTTGTACCTACTGCAGGGGTCGGCAAGCTATGGCCCGCGGGCCGCACCCGGCTCGCCACCGCTAAGTGTCCAGCCCATCAGTGCCTGTGATGAACCATGCACCCAGCCCGTGGACATTTTCGCTTCTCATCTGTGGACAGGGATGCCTTCTCCCATGGGGATGGGACCCCATCTCCCCTGTGGACGGGATCCCCATCACCCCTTGGAACGGGGACCCCATCTCCCCTAGGGATGGGGCCCCCAACTCCCCTAGGGACGGAGCCCTCACCTCCCCTAGGGACAGGGAACCCATCTCCCCTGGGGAAGGAGACTCCATCTCCCCTAAGGGCAGGAACCCCATTTTCCCTAGGAACCCCATCTCCAGACCTTACTGGCTGGCAGGGCTGGTGTCAGTCACCCTTGGGAAACAAGATTGGGGAGGGGGCAGTAAAATCTGAATCCCCAGCCACATGTTCCCTAAGTGAAGCACCTTAAAGTGAGGTAAACCTGTACTTTTATTATTATTATGTTAGGATTATTATTAACTTCATTTATTAGCAAGTGAATGCAGCCCTCCATGCATTCACATAAATTGAATCTGGCCCTTAAGTGGTAAAAGATTGCTGACCTACTGTATAGCTAAGCCTATAATAAGGCTTACCTATAGATAGTGTAAATATCTCCTAAACGCACACCGTTTAGGAGATATTTATATTACATGCAGCAGGTGACATCACTGGCGCATGCCCTCTGAAGGAACGGGCACCCGTGCCGTTCCCTCTGAGCCCTGTGCTGTGAACAGCGGCTTCCACGCACATGTTCGGGAGTGACATCAAACCCGGGAGTAGAACGGGTGAAGATGGAAGCGGCTGCAGTGCAGACATCATTGGAACAGCTTAGTTTTAAGGTGAGTTTCCCATGACTTTATCTTTCAGGGGGAAAAAAAAACGTCCAGCTGTACACAACTGCTTTAACGTGATGTATATCTGCTGCTAGGTCCACATTAATGTGTGCTGTTTAAAACAAACTTAAAACAGCTTAGAGATAGTGCTAGGTCCAGAATTCTGCCATTTTATTACACTCATGTATGGTGTAATGAAGATGGCTGCCCATTGGAACATCAAATGTAATGGTCGACCAACAGTTTCCCAGCATAAAAGCTTTATGGAACTCAGTGATATTAGCTGAAATTTAGCAATCCATCTAATGGTCTTCCATTTATCCTTTTTTACTGCCAGAACTAGCCATGCATTTCTCACCTCTGGTTACCAAAACATTTTTGCTATTTTCCCCTTTATTTTCAATTTTTTTTATAGTTTTCTTAGAGCTTAGAAAGTTGGTACACCCCCAAACTATATATTTTCTGAAAGCACAGAACCTTAAGAATTAAAAGTAGGGGGGGGGAGTGTCCGGACTTGGAACAGGACAGACGTGTTGGTGATGAGCTCCTCTCATCCAGCACAAATCCACTGCCATCCGCTGCCTGTTTTGCCCTGGTGGGGCCCCGGACTGCCTGCTTTTGTCCTGGGACATTCTCTGCTTCAGCCCCGTCTGCTCCTGTGAACTCTGGCCGGTTGTGTTTGCTCCTGGCCTGTAGCTGGCTCCACGCTGCCGAGGTCCTCCGCCATCTTGGGGCCTACGGATCCTCCGGTGCCTTCCCGCTTCTGATTGCTGCGATCCGGGGGATAGGTAGGTCGCTTCACCCTCGCACCTGGCAGCTACCGCTGTGACACCGTCGGAGGACTTAGAGTGGTTCTCCTGGAGCCTCCTGAGAGACAGCTCCCAGCTCCGGCCTGTGCAAGTAGTGGCGGCCATCTTGCTACTCCCGTCGGTTGCTCCTGCATCGCCTTGCGGACCTCCAGGCTGTTCTTTACCATCCCTCAGTGCCACCGAAGCTGACCATTCCTGCACCCGCTGCCGAGGACACCAGCCACAACCACCCGGGAATCGATAGGCCTATACACAGCAGCGGTGGCCATCTTGCTACACCCGACGGCTGAGCCTGACTTGTTCCTGGTCTTCCTGGATCTTGGGTGTCTGTCTGCCTCCTCACAGGGTAAGTGAGGCTCATTGCCAAGACACCTTGGCCCTGGTGATCTAGCACCTACAGTTTGGCTGAGGAACTCTCATAGAACTTTGCAGTGATATGGCGGCCATCTTGCTACTCCCTGGCAGGTACACAGGGCCTATCCACCTCCTCTGACCTTGTTTTAAGCCTCATCTTACCACCAAAACATCCTGTTCAGAGGATACGGAGTTCCAGGGAAGTCATATGGTTCTTGCTGGGCTTCACGCAGTTAGACAGCCAGTATTCACTGCCGTCCTTTGCCTATTTCACCCTGGTTGAACTTTGAGTCATCTTCATAGCTGGCAGATATACCTACTAAATTGTGGCCATCCCAGCTAATATGGCTGATGCCATCTGAGTGAGCTCAGGGACCTGACTGCTCTCCGAGACCTCCGAGATGCTATTATAGCCACTTATAGCTCCGGGGTAAGCCTGACCGTCCACTACACTACTTAGGCATCTCATGGGCAAAGTTGGCCAGCAGCAGCGATATTACAAACCTTTGTTTGGGCAACGTGAGGGATCAAACATGGAACGATTTGTCACTAGGTCACAATCTGCATCCTCAAGTTGCCCCGCAGACCCCTTTGCCGCGATGGACCCCTCCCTGGGAGAAGAGAATGCTGTGAACCCTCCACTAGCTGACACCCAGGGCCCAGATTCTACCCCATCCTCTCCACACGAGATTCCCACCCCAGAAATCCTGGATGCCAAGTTAGATGCTAAGTTGCAGCTTTTGCTTCAACGAATTACATGCAACATTTCAACAGAGGTGAACAAGCTAGTTGCAGAACTGAGAGGGGAAATAAACCAAATTGGGGAACGTACAGACACTCTTGAGACTAAGTTCGATGAGATGGTAAACTATGTACAGACTATTGAGGAGGAGAACCACAATCTACGTCTTTCCATTTCTCAACTACAATTACAGCAGGAGGACTTGGAAAACAGGGAAAGACGGCAGAACCTGCGCTTCAGAGGTATCCCGGAAACAGTAGGGGATCCTGACTTGCGCGCCTATCTTCTAGGTCTTTTTAATACCTTGGCCCCCACAATTGTGGATATAGATTGGCGCCTAGACAGGGCTCATCGATCTCTGGGTCCAAAACCTACGACTGGAGCTAGACCCAGAGATGTGATAGTGAGGTTCCATTTTTTTGAAAGTAAAGAGGCCCTAACTATGGCTACACGTAATAAATTCCAACTTATATACAAGGGGGCAAAACTGCAAATTTTTTGCGATCTCTCCCCCATTACCCTTGCTAAACGAAGGAACCTCCGTCCACTCACCTCTCACTTACAACATCACAAGATTCCATACTATTGGGGATTTCCCTTTCTCCTTATTGTTTCCAAAGATGGAGCTCAATATACCCTGCGTGAACTGCAGGAGGGTGAAGCTTTCCTGAAAAACCTCGGCCTACCTCCCCTCCCGAAAGAAGATCTGATTTCTCCTGCTGCTTAGGTTCGTCCACCTCCCATCACCCCCAGTGAGGGGCAAATCCAAGAAACATCTCTCTACACCTCAACGTCTACGTACCTCCAAGCAACCTCCTTGAATCTTTTGCAGGTTTCTCCCTCGATCCATACTTCTTTGCTTTGTGCATATCCGTGTCTCCATTATTTGACAGAAACAAAGGATGCTGCTCTGGTTTACAAAAGTTTGTATCTACCCTGTTTCCTGTTCGGGGTAGAGTTTTTTTTCTTCCCATACCCATGGGGTACTATTATTAGTGTATTGTTTTTTTTTTCTTTCTCTCATCATGCCTCAGTTAACAGTTGTTCCTGTTTATTTGCTGACTTTTTTAATTTTACTGTTAATAGGCCTTCTAATGTCAGACTTATTCAAATGTTATCTAGCTCTTTAGGCGAGCAGTCGGCCCTTTCCATCTCTCTACCCAGAGTCTCCTGATGGAAGTCCGTATGTGCCCCTACCTGACCTTGGACCATGTCCAGGGCCTTTTGAGATGCAGATGCCTCTCAGGTCTTCAAGAACTTAAGTTCTATTTTTCTTTTTTTTTCCTGTTGTTTTTTTTTTCTATTATGTCCATGAATATAGATCAGCTCTGTAGGTTGAAAAAGCATTGCTCTTGTTTTCCTAACCAAATGCAGTTCCATTTCAGGGTGTATTTGTTGATACTTTGGTATCGAAGGGTTGTTGTCACCAGCGATGTTCATAAACAGCCCGGTTTTTATTTTTTTGTTTATTGTAGTTTACTGTTCTTTATATTTACTGTCCTTACACGAGCCTATTTGACTGGTTTACACACATGGCTTTAAGGATCATGTCATATAATGTGAAAGGTCTGGGTTCCATCCGCAAGCGCTGGATGGCCCTGAAGGATTTTAGGGCCTCAGGTGCAGATGTGGTGATGATCCAGGAAACCCACTTCCGGGCAGGTGGTTCATTCAAATTTGCCTCAAAGTTCTTCCCCACATCCTTCCTTGCCTCTGATTCCACGGGCAAGGCGGGAGTGGCGATTCTGATCAAGAAATCATGCCCTATTAAGGTTAAAAACTCTCATGCTGACCCTCATGGTAGATTCCTCATTCTAAACTGCGAATGTATGACCACTTCTTTCACCCTTGTGAATCTCTATGCTCCCAATACAGGTCAGATTGACTTTCTAAACAAACTTTTTGACTCCCCTCAATACTGTTCCCAACCTTTTATGATCATTGGTGGAGACTTTAATCTGGTTATGTCACCCAATACAGATAGACAAACTCTCCTTAATACTACACCTTCTAAAAATGTTTCATCTCAGGCCAATTCTTTCCGCAAGTGTATTAGGTCTCGTCAACTTTTCGACTCATGGAGGATCAGGCACCCTTCAGCCAAGCAGTTCATGTTTTACTCCCCAGCCCATAGGATGTACTTACGTCTTGACCATTTTTTTATTTCAGCCCCACTCATCTCCTATGTGGTCGAGTCAGACATATTACCCATTACATGGTCAGACCATGCTCCCATTTTACTAGACCTTGTGCTTTCCCAGGCCTACACCAGATTTTGTCACTGGCGTCTTAATGAACACCTCCTACAATATGAAGTTTCCCGTTCAATTTTAGAAAAAAGTTTAAAAGATTTTTTCCAGCTTAACATAGGGTCGGTCTCCGAGTTCTCTTCGCTGTGGGAGGCACACAAGGCTGTATTTCGTGGTGCTTGCATAGCTGAAAGCTCTTGGTTAAAAAAAGGATAGAAATGGACTTATACAGTCCCTTACGTCCGCTCTGGTAACCGCAGAATGGAGGCTGTTGAGTGCCCCCACGGTTTTGAAATTGCAAATGTTACCTCCCTCAGAGAACAAATTAAAGTAATACAGCTTGGAAGGGCAGCTAGATCCTTACTCTGGACGAAACTAAAATGTTATGAATATTCGAATAAGCCCCATAGGATGTTAGTTAACAAATTACACCCACGTCCATTCATAAAAATGCTGCAGTGGAGGTACGCCTCTCACTGCAATTTCATAGAAGAAAAATGCTCCCTTCCAACCCAGACCTCTTAACTAGAAGTAAATAACATGTGTTTATGTGTATAAAGCCCCATGCACACGGTCGGACTTCCAACAAACTGTTCAGTGGATTTTTGTTTGAAGGGCGTTGGCCGTGAACTTGGTATGCATACACACGACATGACTTTTTCAGCAAACTTTCCCAAAATAACGTGTTTTTTCTGCTCTTTTCTGCTCTTTACCGCCACCCTTTGGTCAACTTCTGCCATTGTTGGTTGATTTTAACATTGGTTCTAAGCATGCGTATTTGTACTTCGGACTAAAGTCCGATGGATTTCTGTACACACGGCAGGACTTTGCACCGTAGGACTTTTGTTGCCGAAAAGTATGTTCGTTTGCAGAGCGAACATTTGTCCGATGAAAACCAAAAAAGTTTGTCCGATGGAGCGCACACACGGTCCGATTTTTTTTAAAACCTGGAAATTTAGAAGTTTGTTGTCAAAAAGTCAGACTGTGTGTATGGGGCCTAAGATTTACCCACAATCCCATGTTTTTCTCACACAGTTAAAGTGGAGCTCCGCCGAAAATAAAATATTAAAAGCCAGCAGCTACAAATACTGCAGCTGCTGACTTTTAATATTAGGACACTTACCTGTCCTGGAGTCCAGCGACGTCGGGAGCAGAAGACGAGAAATCGCTCGTCACTCTGCTGCCCCCACCACCATCCGCAGTGAGGGAACCATGAAGTGAAGCATTGCGGCTTCACTGCCCGGTTCCCTACGGCACAGGCGCGAGTCGCGCTGTGCCGTTCTCACTGGTCCCCGTTGTGTTCTGGGAGCCGAGTGTTTCCCAGAACACAATGGGTATTCTGCGGGAAGTGACGTACTATCCGCAGAATACCCGCAGAGAAGACTCCCGGATGTGGGTGCAAATACCTGTCTTAGACAGGTATCTGCACCCCCCTCCCCCTGAAAGGTGCCAAATGTGACACCGGAGGGGGGGTGGGTTTCCGATGAGCGGAAGTTCCACTTTAGGGTGGAGCTCCGCTTTAAGAGGGAAAATTAGAATCTGCTGCTGTTGAAAGGGTACTGTTATAATCAAGCTAAATTATATATTATTATGCTATATGTTATAAGATAATCATTTATTATTTATTTATTTACTGTTAAATTACTGGTTTATAACTTCAAACTTCAGTAATTTGTCCGTTAAGCCATCTGCATGAGTACAGTTTTTGAAAATATAGTAAATTACCTTAAAAACAATATTTAATAATTATTTGTATATTACTTATGGTAATTAACCCCTTGCCACCCAGGCCAATTCTGACACTTCTCTCCTATATGTAATAATCATAATGTTTTTGCCAGAAAATTACTCAGAACCCCCAAATATTATATATATATATATTGTTTTAGCAGGCACCCTAGGGAATAAACTGGTGGTTATTGCAACTTCTATGTTACATAGTATTTGCGCAGCAATTTTTCATACTGTTTCATGAATATATATATATAAAAAAAAAAATAAAACACTTAAGATAACCCGATTTTTTGGTATAATGTGAAAGATGATGTTACGCCAAGTAAATTGATACCTAATATGTAATGCTTTAAAATTGCGCACACTCGTGGAATGGCGCCAAACTTCAGTACTTAAAAATCTCCATAGGCAATGCTTTCAATTTTTTTTTTTTACAGATTACATGTTTCGAGTTACAGAGGGGATCTAATGCTAAAATTAATGCTCTCACTCTAACGATCGTGGCATATGTACAGGGCCGGACTTACCATTGGGCTTGACTGGGCTCAAGCCCATGGGCCCCCGCCCAATAGGGGGCCCCCCTGCCTTAAAATCGGCCCGCCCAGCCAGCAGTATAAGCCCGATTTTCTCCTGTCCATAAACGTCTATGGGAAAGGAAAAGCTATGTGTAAATACAGGGGTGTCTGGCTGCACCTGTGTTGTCTCACTGTGGTTATTCAATGTCACAGTGCACAGTTTCCCCCTACACAAATGGGAGAGGAGAGAGGCTGGGTCGGCTCTGCCTTCCCCCTCCCCTTTCTCTCATCTCTCCCTGTGTGAAGTCCGTGCAGTGAAGGAGCCGTGTGGGTGGGAAATTATGAACAGAGCAGCCGGCAGATAAGGTGAACACAATATCTGAGTGATAAGCCTCCAGGGACAATCCAAGTGTGAGCTCAGTGACTGGACTCTTCTCTCCCTTCCCTCTCCCTCTTTTTTTTAACTCTTTGCTGCAGCAGTAGCTGTTATTACTGCAGCCAAAGTGTTTGGAATTGTGTCATCAGCCTGTAGTAGTACTTGGTCCCTTGTGCTTTTAGGTGGGTTCACACTGGTTTGCTATGTTTTGGCCCATTGCTGGTGTATCCGCAGTTTTCCTGCATTTTAACCACAGTCCTATAGATTTCTATTAGGTTGTGTGTTTTTTCTGCATTTTCTGAAAGCGCACCAAAATTCCTGCATGCTGCAATCTTTGGCGCACTGTCAGAAAATGCAACAAAAACCTGCAACCTTATATAAATCAATAGGACTGCAGCTAAAACTGCAGATACACAAGTAGTGCAGCCAAACTGCAGCACACCAATGTGAGCCCAAAGACTTGTACACACAATACAAAATATAACTTGGTCTGATCAATACTCCTGGCATTCATTTCACACACGGCCATACCATCCCAGCTCAGGAGGGGTGGGGGCTCCAGGGATTTGTTTGACTTTGCAGGCCCCATCCCTTCTATCCATCCGGGCAGAGTCCTGGAGGGAGTGGCAGGCTGCTGGTGGCAATTGGAACATTGTATCTGGTGGCAGGCTGTGGGTGGCAAGTGGAACATTGTATCTGGTGGCAGGCTGTGGGTGGCAAGTGGAACATTGTATCTGGTGGCAGGCTGTGGGTGGCAAGTGGAACATTGTACCTGGTGGAAGGCTGTGGGTGGCAAGTGGAACATTGTATCTGGTGGAAGGCTGTGGGTGGCAAGTGGCACACTGTATTTGGTGGCAGGCTGTGGGTGGCAAGTGGCACACTGTATCTGGTGGCAGGCTGTGGGTGGCAAGTTGCACACTGTATCTGGTGGCAGGCTGTGGGTGTCAAGTCACACACTGTATCTGGCGGCAGGCTGCTGGTGGCAAGTGGCACACTGTATCTGGTGACAGGCTGCTGGTGGCAAGTGGCACACTATCTGGTGGCAGGCTGCTGGTGGCACACTGTATCTGGTGGCAGGCTGCTGGTGGCAAGTGGAACATTGTATCTGGTGGCAGGCTGTGGGTGGCAAGTGGAACATTGTATCTGGTGGCAGGCTGTGGGTGGCAAGTGGAACATTGTATCTGGTGGCAGGCTGTGGGTGGCAAGTGGAACATTGTATCTGGTGGAAGGCTGTGGGTGGCAAGTGGCACACTGTATTTGGTAGCAGGCTGCGGGTGGCAAGTTGCACATTGTATCTGGTGGCAGGCTGCGGGTATCTGGTGGCACACTGCATCTGGTGGTAAGTGGCACACTGCATCTGGTGGCAGGCTGCTGGTGGCAAGTGGCACACTGCATCTGGTGGCAGGCTGCTGGTGACAAGTGGCACACTGTATCTGGTGGCAGGCTGCTGGTGGCAAGTGGCCCATGATCTGGTGGCAAGTGGCACACTATCTGGTGGGAGGCTGCTGGTGGCACACTGTATCTGGTGGCAGGCTGCTGGTGGCAAGTGGCACACTGTATCTGGTGGCCCACTATCTGGTTTCAGGCTGTGGGTGGCAAGTGGCACACTGTATCTGGTGGAAGGCTGTGGGTGGTAAGTGGCACACTGTATCTGGTGGCAGGCTGTGGGTGTCAAGTCACACACTGTATCTGGTGGCAGGCTGCTGGTGGCAAGTGGCACACTATCTGGTGGCAGGCTGCTGGGGGCCCACTATCTGGTGGCAGGCTGTGGGTGGCAAGTGGCACACTGTATCTGGTGGAAGGCTGTGGGTGGCAAGTTGCACACTGTATCTGGTGGCAGGCTGCTGGTGGCAAGTGGCACACTGTATCTGGTGACAGGCTGCTGGTGGCAAGTGGCACACTATCTGGTGGCAGGCTGCTGGTGGCACACTGTATCTGGTGGCAGGCAGCTGGTGTCAAGTGGCACACTGTATCTGGTGGCAGGGTGCTGGTGGCAAGTGGCACACTGTATCTGGTGGCAGGCTGTGGGTAGCAAGTGGCACACTGTATCTGATGGCAGGCTACGGGTGGCATGTGGCACGCTGCATCTGGCAGCAGGCAATGGTGGCAAGTGACATGCTGCCTCTGGTGGCAAGTGACAAGCTCAGGTACCCACTGATTCTGCGTTATGATGAGTTGAACTATTTCACTATATATTACAATGTAGTAAAATAAATAATGGAATTTGATCACCCTGACACCATATCAACCATGGTGCCAGGATGATTTTAAGTGCTAACACCAGCCATTTGCCTGTCAAATCACCCCCGCTGACGATTTCCCCATCAACCCCTAGACTACACACCCCCCCTTCATTTTTTGTTAAGAGTGGGGTGGTTTTCCCTGAATGGCAGTTTGGAAATGAGGTCACCCTATGTTGCTGCTTGTGAGAGACAGCATAGCAGGTGGCATTGGTAATGTTGCTGCTGCTGAGAGGCTGAATGGCTGGTATTACTGGTGAGAGTATATTTAATTTGTTTTAGCAAAAAATTGTTTGTATTTTTATTTTGTTTCCATAAAAGGGCCCACCAAAATCCTCAGCACCAGGCCCATGATGCTCTTAATCTGGCCCTGACATTAGCCCCTCTAAACCGGCATTTAAATCTTGCCGGAATGCAGTCTGTGAGAACTTCCCCTCTGTCCGGCACAGAGGAGAAGTCTTGCGGTGTTTAGCTCCTTCCACTCTTCCTGATACTCCCCCGTGTGACTAAAGAAGACGTCACAAAAGGGAAGTGAAAGCAGCAAACAGCAAAAAAATTTAATAAAACAACAGCCGCAGACACAGCAACGAATGGTTACGGCGCAACGGCGCATGCGCGAGATTACCGACAGGGAAACAGTGAGGGCGCAAGCGACGTCATAATTTGAATCACATAACAGCAGTACGAATGGCGCTTGAGATACCCGGAAATACAGAGAACGAAATCGTCCTAAAAAAGGTATTTGCAGGCCTAGTTTTTGGGAGATATATATATTGCATTGCGATGAGCTGTTATAACTTAATAATTGAAAAACTGCAAAAATCGTCCGGGGTTTACTTCCTCTTTAATTTTTCATTGAATTGTTCTATTTAAAGTAATATATAGAAGGTAAGGCCCGAAAGTGACTAAAGCCCAGGGGCCCCCACCACACTAAGTCCTGCCCTGCATATATAACCTTTGTGTATCTGACTCTGATACTAGCCAGTGTCTCATCAGCCACTGACCACATCACACGTCCCTGCTATAGAGTACATTTTCATTTTCTGGAACATATTGTTTATAAGGTGGCCATCCAATCATCTTCTGTTAGTGCTGCCTCATGCGCAACTATTGCATACTGTCTAAAAACATGCCATGATAATGTACTATAACATAATCTCCTTATCATGATCAGTACAATATCTTTAATCAGCTTTCTATTGTCTATGAAATACTTTACTTGTTACTGATTAGACATTGTTATTCTCTTTGAATAACGTACTCCAATAAAAATGTTTTTTTAATCTGCAATTGTGTGTAAACTAAGTGTGTGTAACCTTCTAAGGGTTCCCCAACCACTTTATATATTGTTTTACCAACTGTGATAAACAACATTTATTGTACAAAATTATTTGTTTTCCCTCCTATAAACCAATATGACTGAAACGGTTTTACCATTAGAAATATTCAAATTTCATCTGTATGAATTTCCAATTGGTATTTTATATAGCGCTAAAAGAAGAATGATTTAGAAATGATGCATTATTGTATTTCTTTAATCATAATGATTCTCATTTATGTGAGCTTTCATACTGTAATTATTTTATTTATTCAGTTGGTATCAACATTATGTCCTCTTATTCTGACAATAACCCATAATCAAATGCATTGTCTATTGAAGGAATACCTTTTCCTAGTCTGGTAATGTGATTTCACCATTTTCCTATCAAGGGGAATAATATAAGAGATATTGTTCTAAAAGTTATTCGGTCTGCTTTAGAGAGGAGACTGAAACACAGTCAAGCAGAAAACAAAATGGTAATGTTATTGTAAAAATTCAATGAATATTTATATACATTTTGCTCTGTTCCGTTTAATATGAGGACAGTTCAATGGCATGTTCAGTAGTGCTTCATGAAAAATAAATGAACATTAAAACAAAATGAAAGAGAGAAACACATTTTACATGTTCATCAGAGCCAAACTGTACTAATATATTACAAATGAGTAAGGGATGTAGAACCTGCACTGGATCCTTATACACTTTAAATATACATATATTATTGTAGGAGCTAAAATACATATATTTTATTAATTACCAGTAGCACAGTATAGAAGTGGTGCATCACAGCAATTAAAGCTTGCGGGGGCGTGGCCTAACTCCGGACCGAGATGGATGCCTGATCCCCTTCCTCCGGCACAAAGGAGAAGCTAACTTGAGCTTCAGGGCTGAATTCACCCTAAACGAGCGGCAAAGTAAGTCCCCAAGGCTCCCCACACACCCGGGATTTGTATGGAGCCCAATCAGCAGGCAGGACCCATCATCCCCGCTATGTTCCGTGCGGCGCAGGGAGAAGGCCTCAAAGCCGCGGCCTCGCCTAAGCCCCTCATCCCGCCCGGCGGCTCCAGCCCACTCGCGGACGGCGGAAACAACGCCATTAGCACAGCGCCCCCACCAACACAGCCATCCCATACCCTAAGCCTGGCAGACCTACAGGCTAACCTCCAGGCAATGGCGATGGACATAAAATCATCTTTTACAGCAGCCATCACAGAGATCAGGGCGGACATTCAGGGGATAGCAGTGAGGACTGGAGCAATAGAACAGGCCACAGCTCGTCACTCGGATGCCATAAAACAAATCCAGAAGAATGCTGACTCCCATCTAACCCATCTGATCGAAATAAAGCGCCATTTGGAAGATTTAGACAATAGGGGGAGGCGCCATAATGTGAGGATTAGAGGGGTCCCGGGAAATGCCTGAACAGATTCCAGTAGAACGCACAGCGGAAGCTATCTTCAACGATATACTGGACAGACCCCCTGATTCCCCCATTGAGTTTGAGAGGGTTCACAGAGCCCTCAGACCAAGAGGAAGAGATAACGAACCCCCCAGAGATATCATCTGTTGCCTGGTGAACTTCCCACTAAAAGAAGCTATTTTGAAGAAGGCGAGGGAAAAAAACAGAATAATATTCAACGGTACTGAAATTAAACTATATCAGGACCTTTCCAACATAACTTTGCAACAACGCAGGGCACTGCGTCCCATCACAGAACAACTACGGTCGAGAGGAATCCCCTATAGGTGGAAGTTTCCGTTCTGCCTTTCAGCTTCATGGAGGGGACACACGGCACTACTTCGAACACCTGATGACTTACGCTCTTTCTGCGAATCCATGAACATCCCCAGGACTGAAGTTCCAGAGTGGTATGAATCATTTACGCTTAATGAACCATGGATTGCAGTTTCCAATAACCTCACTCCTAGAGCCCAGAGGCAGAGAGACCGACGCCGTAGATCACCTTCACCTCAACACGGTAGGAGAGAAGATGTCCTGGGAGGACCAAGCAATTCCCCACCTAGACGCAGAGATCGCTTGGATCATCAGGATCGAATGGACACCTGAAAAATCGGCTTTGTCTTCCTAAGAATGAGCTCGAACTAATTTGCCTCCATGCGTAAATATAAATGTGAATAACACATGTCCTCTCCCACAGCATACAGATATGTTCACACAAGATTGGTCCCCTCCCGATGTATGTAAGTACTGACACCTTTATCCCAATACACAAGGGGCTGTGATCTTCTCATGGGGAAAACAATCAACATAATGTTGTCATTTTGAGTCTGATTGATCCCTGTGATACAGAATTGTGAGGAGCTATTTTCTTACGGCCTTCTGCTCGAGATCCGACCCATGAACCACATAAGACTGAATGTGTCTCTTGAGGCGGTTAGTAAGATCTACACAGCTGGTTCACAGAACCGCTTACAACTCAGTTAAGTTGATGTCTGTTTACATAGGGTCTTCTCTCCCTTTTGTTTTTGTTGTTTCTTTTTTGTGATTGGCCTTTAGACCAAGTTAACAGTTTTCGGTTTTTTAGGGGATCATTCCCCAACTATGGTCACGCTGCGAAGGAATGAAGAAATGAAGATACCTCTTCCTCTTGAAAATGAAAAAGGAAAAGAGAAGGGGGAAAAAAAAAAGGGCTAAGAGAAGTCATTCATCTTACACGCTCTTAGATGTAGCATAATTAGGGAGAGCGGCAACCAACGCCCTCCCATTCCTTCTGCAGATTGGCTATAACAGATATCGTGAAAATTAGCTTCTATCATCCCTAATTATCTAGGCTGTTTAATACTCAGGTGTTTGGGATGGAGGTACCCTTAATTCTAGATGTGTTCCTCGCACAAGTTAAACAATTTGTATGCGCCCCTGATTATCAGGAAGTCTCGCATTCTTTTTAGAATCCAATTGGAGACTCAAAGCTGAATTCGATGATACCTTATAGATAATATGCATTAGAGAGCTATACAAGTCGATCTACATCTCAACTAATCTCTGTTTAACAGCCTAATCGTTTTCCTAGTGTTCTCCTATTGTTAACATGTTTTTTTCTCTCTCTTCAAATGTACATTTTCATATGTGAAACCCAGGAAGCAGATGCTTATCAAACAATCCTTATTTTACCAACACAAAGGCTCCATCTAGGGGTAGTTTAACATTATTACCATCATAAAATCTTCCGTTTTGCTATAGGCTTTTTACATCACGGAACCCAATCGGAATAGCTATTCCCCCTTCTAAGATACAACTTATACATACTAAGTGGTTACATGGATTCCTTGTAGACACCGCCCCACAGCGGACAACTTTAATGATTCCATTTCAACAATAGTGACTTACATTTACAAGCCATAACCTTTTCTTCCCTCGGTACGCTCATTAATTTTTATTTAAAGCCCTGAATCATCCAATTATTCTACTTAGATAGCTTCTCCGGAGTGCTGGATCGCAAAGTAAAGAAAAAGAATACAAATAAAAAAAAAATATATATATATATATTAATAATATATACTAAAAAAATAAATAAAAAAATAATAATAATAACGAAAAAGACTAGTAGAACTCATCTCGCGACCCACTTGGACCACAAACCCACACAAGGGACGGGAATTGACTATTTGTGAATTTTTGTCCCTTGAACTATCCGGCACTCCACAATTTGGGTAGACTAGCTGGTCTATTTCTACCCCCGGATTATCCTCCCCCTTCCCCCCCCACCCTTTCCCCCCCTCCTTTCCCCTACACTATATTTTCCTTGTCTTACTACCACTCTCTCTTGTATTTTTCCCTTTTTCTCTCTGACAGAGGGAGAAGGGAAAGAAGAAAAAACGGACTGAACCAAGCATATCTCCAAACCCCTAAAGACAGTCTATTGGGATAAGGAATACACACACAAGACGAGATGTCTGCCAATACACGACAATCCATACCATTATCTATAAAGATACTCTCTCTTAACGCTAAAGGTTTAAATATACCTGAAAAAAGAACTAAACTTTTAAATGAAGGCCGTAGACAAAAAGCAAACATTATCTTCGTACAAGAAACCCACTTTAAGTCTGACACAACCCCGAAATTACATGACAGGAGATTTCCTACAGCATTCCACTCCACCAACCCGGAAGGGAAAACGAAGGGTGTTTCTATACTGATTTCTAACCAGACTCCTCTCCAGATACACGACACGCTGATAGACCCCAGTGGGAGATTCATATTCATAAAAGGAAAACTAGACAATCACCCAATAACAGTTGCAAACATATATGCTCCGAACTCGAGACAAGTAACCTTTTTTCGTAAAATCAAAGAACTACTAATGACCTTTGCCTCAGGCATTTTAATCCTAGGGGGCGACTTCAACACCCCCATGAACCCACTAATAGACACCTCGAATGGAGCGTCGAGCCTTCCGTACAGAGCGCTGAAGCAAATTAAAACCCAGATAAAAGACCTAATGCTGCATGACGCCTGGAGAACCCTCTTTCCTCAAACCAAGGACTATACTTTCTTTTCCACTGTCCATCAGAAGTACTCTAGAATCGACTACTTTTTTTATCACAACCAGACCTGCCCTATTTACAAAACTCAACGATTGAACCCATGAAGATATCCGACCATCATCCAATCACCCTAACACTGACCTTCCCTGAGAAAAAAAATGTGACTAAAACCTGGAGACTCAACACAGTCCTACTTAAAGACCCCGTAGATGTTCTTGAGTTTAAAGAAAAACTACAAGACTATTTTTTAAGAAATGAAAATACTGAGACCTCGTCCACCACTCAATGGGAGGCCCATAAATGTGTCATTAGGGGGGAATTTATCACAAAACTAGCTAAATTAAAGAAAGACCAACAATCCAAAATAAAAACCCTAGTGGACCAAATTCATAGATTAGAAATAACACATAAAAGGACAGTGGCGGTCTCTGCCCTAGATGAACTTACTAGAGCAAGAACATTACTAGCAGAAGAACTGAACATTAAAATTAAAAGACAATACATACTGAGACACAAGATATTCTACGAACAGGGAAATAAAAGTGGGAAACTGCTTGCTAAAGCAGTCCAAAGTAAAAAAATAGCTTCGACAATTCACCAATTAAGAGACAAACAAGGCAAGTCATTTTCTTCAAACGAGGAAATAGCAAAGCAGTTTGAAGAATATTACCAATCCCTATACAACATCCCACCCAACCCAAGATGCCCCCCTAACTCAGATAAAAGGGCGAAACTCATCCAAGAATTTTTAGAGAGATATAGTCCTCCTCAACTAGCAAAAGACAAAGCCCAAGAACTTGAAGCCCCGATTTCAGGCCCTGAATTTGACAGGGCAATCAAAGAGATGAAACCAGGCAAAGCTCCCGGCCCCGATGGCCTACCCCTACAATACTATAAAACATTCAACGACATATTGAAACCAAGATTCTTGAATACTTTCCAATCTCTAAATTCCATCCAACAATCCCCCAGACAACTATTAGAAGCCCACATCACAGTGATACCTAAAGAAGGCAAGGACACAACACAAGTTACAAATTATAGACCCATATCCCTAATAAACGTAGATGTAAAGATATATGCTAAAATACTAGCCAATAGATTGCTACCGTTACTAAACTCACTTATAGCATTAGATCAGGTAGGATTCATCCCAGGTAGAGAGGGCCGAGACAACACAACTAAAGCCCTAAATATAAGTCACTGGCTAACAACCAATAAACAAAAAGGATTTTTTTTATCCTTAGACGCTGAAAAGGCGTTCGATAGAGTGGCCTGGGACTTCATTGATGCAGTTTTGAAACACATAGGCATCCTGCCACAAATGAGATCTTATATCAAAGCTTTGTACACCAATCCCACAGCACGAGTTAAAGTCAATGGCCACCTATCGAATGCCTTCAACTTACGCAACGGTACTAGACAGGGCTGTCCCTTATCCCCTCTTCTCTTTGTTCTAACCTTAGAACCACTGCTAAATAAAATTAGAACCAACCAAAACATCAAGGGGATAGAAATTCAAAAAAATACTTACAAAATCGCTGCGTTTGCCGACGACATGCTTCTCTTTCTCTCCGAACCCCATATCTCCATACCCAATCTACTACAGGACCTAGAGCATTACAACATGCTTTCCAACCTGAAAATCAACCACACAAAGTCGGTGGCCCTTAACATCTCGTTACCCCCTAGCTCAATAGACCTATGCAAATTGAATTTTCCATTTACATGGGCTAATCATAGTATAACCTATCTAGGGATTGAAATACCCTCGAACTTAGACGATCTCTTCAAACTAAACTACATACCTATACTTAAAGAAACACAGGATGACTTAAAAAGATGGAATTCTCTAAATGTATCTTGGTTTGGGAGAGCATCCCTAATCAAGATGACAATCTTACCCAGATTTCTATATGTCATGCAGACCATACCCATCAATTTACCCTCTACATTTTTCAACTCGTTCCGCAAAGCTTGCTCCACCTTTATCTGGAGAGGCAAACCTCCAAGAATTAAATTTTCAAGATTAAACCTACCCAAGAACAAGGGTGGAATAGCGTTACCCGATTTGAAAAAATATCATCAAGCGACCCTATTGACACGAATAGTTGATTGGAATTTACACCACTCAGTTAAAGACTGGGTATCACTAGAACAAATTCAGTTTCCCCAAGAGCTCGACACTTTACCATGGACTCACCCTAAATTCCATCCTAAATCTATCAAATCACACCCTCTTATAGGCCCCACATTAAGAATATTCCTCAACACTTTCAAACCTTCCAATTCAACCCCCTGGCTAAGCCCCCTAACTTCACTGAGAAATAACCCAGAGTTCCCCCCGGGACAGGAAAGGAATTTCTTAATACACAACTGGCCACATAAGAAAATGCTGACCAAACATTTCTTCAAAAATGGGGAAATATTATCTAGAGAAGAACTGAATAAAGTCATAGAACCATACCAAATCCCACACTGGAATTACATTCAAATCAGACATTTTCTATCTAGAAAAGAAACGGCTTTAGCATGGACAAAACCCCTTACGGAATTAGAGAAACTTTGTACGAAAAAAACCCCACACAGACACATTATTTCAACACTTTACAACTCTCTCTTTGGGGATCTGACGGACTTCTCCAGCGCGTCATGTCGGAACTGGGAAAAAGACCTAGACATCACTATAACTGAAAAAACCTGGGAAAAGATTTATATGTATGCTCACAAAGGCTCCCTAAACGTAGCCACACAAGAATGCACTTACAAAATCATTACCAGATGGTACAGGACCCCTTAAATCTTGCATAAATTTTCTCCACTAATCTCTGACCGCTGTTGGAGATGCAAGCAAGATGAGGGCACGATGCTCCATTTATGGTGGACCTGCCAACCGATTCAAGGGTTTTGGAAAACAGTTCATAATATCATTAACACTATCACAGCAGAAAACATAAGCTATGATCCAGCACAATACCTACTACACCTAAACTCTATCCCAAGGAAACAATATTTAAAATCATTAGCTATGTTCCTGATCAACGCAGCTCGTCAATGCATTCCGCCACATTGGCGCACGTCAACAGTGCCTTCCACAGCGGAATGGTTCAGGAGAATCAATAACACTGAAAGGATAGAGGAGCTCATAAGTATCTCTCAGGAAAGAGTATCGAATTTCTCTGCAACATGGTATAACTGGACACTATTCAAAGAATCCCAGACATATAAAACTACCATTAAGTAAGAACCAAAATCCCACTCTGAGGTCATAGGAAGATTGTCTCGAGAAAAGGATCAGACAAAAGTAAAAGAAATGAGGAAAAATAAAAAAATAATAAAAAATTAATTATAATTGGATAAAAAAACAGATAAGGTAATAGGAAAGTCTACTCTCTTAGTTCACTTCAGTCCCAATCAAATACATCAGGCTCCCCCTCCCCCTCCCACTACCCACCCCCTCATACCTCCATCCCATCCCAGTCCCCCTGAAAAATATATTTACTTCAATAATTTAAATACCCATTGCAAAAAAAAAAAAAAAAAAAATACGGTGTTATACTTGTTAAATGTCTATTTCATTCCCAACCCTTGCTTTACTATTATTACGATGACCAGATAGATCTCAACAATCTAACATATTGTACATTATACAGCTTATACTTTTGTAAACATATGCAATTTTGTACTGTATTATTCTACTGTTCCTTTGTTAATCTCTTGATCACCTAATAAAACTTTATGAAAAAAAAAAAAAAAAGCTTGCATTCACACCTGAGCAGAACATAGACAAAGCATATTACTCGAGATTTTGAATTGTGTTTTTCAGGCATTTTACAAGCTTTTTTAAGGAGCTTTTGCATGTGTATCAAGCTTCTGGAGTTTGCTACCTGGGCTGAGCAAAGGAAATAGAGCAGTTATATAGGAGTAGAGGAATTCTTCAATCATAAATATGCAGACAAAATGCACAAAAATGTATGTATTTACAGGCATTCCCACTGAGGCCTATGGAGAAAAATTCCTACCTATGCTTGAAAAAAGCTTATGTACTTTTTCGAACATAGGGCAACTGAGCATGCAAGTGTGAACATGAACAATTAGAAATTGGATTAGAGTCTGCATATCCAACAGTAGTGAAACTAGCAAACAAGTGCTCAGGTGTTGGGGGCTAAAGGTCATCTTTAGGTTAACCACCTCCATTTCCTCTCCATCTTCCTCTAACTAATAGCTATATAGTATAACACTGAAAACAGCTTTAATTTTCCTTATGACAACTAATTTAAAGATGTCATATGAGCAAGAGGTGCAGGGAAATCTAGAACATGGAGACACATGCTCTAATAATACTTCTCACTTTGGGGAAATTTCCTCTCACCTTGTGTTGCGTTTCCAAGACAGGAAGTGAAGGAAAATCTGGCTAGCAGGATACTGCCAGCAAAAAAAAAACAAAAAAACCCCAAAACAAACAACCTCATAGGGGCTTTGGCTTTCCCAACACAAAAATAATAGGCTATACACAAGTGATGCATTTATACAAAAATTTGCATAGCTGTTCATCCATCAAAACTTCATGTCATTTTGTTCTGTGTGAGTGGAGCAAAATTGAATGATCTCAGTCTATATTCTATGCAATTTAAATGTGTGAATGCTGAAAATCCTACTTTGATATAGAGTCACGAGGGCATGATGAAACATGTCAGAGCAGGACCTATGTCGTCATCGCATCTACATGAAAGTGCTGCTGGACTGCTGAAAATAGGTGGTGCTGAAGTTTAGCCTTAAAGTGTAAGTAAACCCCACTATCAATTTCAACCA
This sequence comes from Rana muscosa, assembly GCA_029206835.1. Taxonomy (NCBI): domain Eukaryota; kingdom Metazoa; phylum Chordata; class Amphibia; order Anura; family Ranidae; genus Rana; species Rana muscosa. Next base: position 253,053,351 of record CM055117.1, on the reverse strand, counting down.
AGGAAGCTGCCATCTTGGCCTCTGTTTAATCTACAACTACCATGATGCTGCACATGTGATCAGTTATGACACCAGCCATTGGATGGTTTGACAGTTTGGTTGAGAGCACAACCAATGGGAGTGTCACATTTCCGGCACGTGCCGGAAATGAAACTATTTTATGGATGGGTTTACTTCCGCTTTAAGGGGACATTGTACCCAGATATTGTGGAAAGAATTTAAAGAGGTGCACTGCTGTCTGATTGCACCTATATTGTATGTGTACATATTTTAAACTTTTTAATAAAGGGATTTTGTGTTATAAGGTAAAACCTTATGCTATTCCTTCTTTTTTGAGCAGAGGAGCAAGTGGAGGCTACATATTGGTGGTGAGTCACCCCGGAGACAATGGAGAGATCCCCAGGTAGTAGAGAGTGGTGAAGACCTGTGAATAGATCACTTTAAGGGTAAGGTGCATTTGACCTATTTCTTGCACTAAAAGGGTCCACAAGTTCAGGTTCACATAATGAATGGTGGTGGGACTTACGGAAATTTGATGCCTGTGAAGGATTAAAGATAATGATTAAGCTTTAAGGGGCAAAGTGAAACATGTTAGGGGCCAGGCTGGAGTGTGGGCCGAGCCTGTCATTGATCTCACTTCATGCACATGGGTCTGCTTCATGATGTGTGGCCTATGGATCTTTTACTTTGATAAGGATTAAAGAAGAAGTATTTTTCATCACATTGAAGAAGGCACAATTGAAGAGACTTATAGGGGCTGATTTAAGAAAATGTTGGCGCATTTGCGCGGGCAGGAATAATTATTGCAACATGGCGCATGCTGTCGACTTGCGCCGGATTCTCGGAATCGTTGCGCGTATAGGCGCATACACATTTTTAAATATGAAACAGACATCGGGCACTTCCCCATACACTGTCCAATCTGATTTGATGACATTTACATCCACTCATTTCTCTGAGCAATTCATTTCCCCATACACTGTTCAATCAGATTGCACAGTGTATGGGGAAAGAATTGTCCAGAATGCACAATACACAGACATGTGTTGAGAAGATGTTTTCATGGAAGTTTTGGCTCCACCAATGATAATAGACTATCACCATAAAATGCACAATTACAAGTCCAGTAAACATCTGCACAGTTGTTGATAGGAGGAAGATCTCTAGAATGATTATTGAGTTGTTTCAAAAATAAGTGAATGAAAGGAATAAAAGTGGAAGCAATATTCTCCATGTGATAAGGAAAAGCTCATTAACATGATCAGCATTACAATGAGCAAAAGCTCAATGTATAAGCAGTTGTGCACTCTGGAGAACGCAGATGCGCCCGTGTACAACACACATATTTAACAAGCTAAAGCGTGTGCGCCCTGTCAGGCGAGCATAAAACGGTGTGGTTTGTCAATGCACATGTGCAGTTGAGTAAGCTGAAAGAAGGGTGTAAAAAGGCTTGATTAGTTGTAAGACAGATTTATATGTTCTGGACAGAATTTGTGCATTTGAACAATATTATATACATACTTTTTAGCCTGGTAACAGAAGATGGTAAACTAGTAAAGTTATCTACAGTATTCAGACAAAAATGTTGAAGATTACATTGGCTGCTCTTGCTAATGGTAGGCGCGAAAGATTGCGCAAGTACGCAACAGCGCTTCCTATGTAAATATGGTTTGGTGCATATAAGTGCACCATAATTTTTGATAAATGTTTTGAGTCCCGTTTTTTGTGCAATTGCTCCAATTTCTCCACTGCACCACAGGCTCAGGTCTTTAGTAAATCACACCCATAGTACCTTAAAAAAGTATTTATACCCCTTGAAATTTTCCACATTTTGTCATGTTACAACCAAAAACATAAATGTATTTTATTGAGATTTTATGTGGTAGACCAACACAAAGTTGCACAAAATTGTGAAGTGGAAAGAAAATGATAAATGTTTTTCAAACTTTTCTGCAAAAAAATGTCTGAAAAGTGTGGCGTGCATTTGTATTCAGCGCACCTGAGTAAATACTTTGTAGAACCACCTTTCACTGCAATTACAGCTGCAAGTCTTTTTGGGTATGTCTCTACCAGCTTTGCACATCTAGAGAGTGACATTTTTGCCCATTCTTCTTTTTAAAATAGCTCAAGCTCTGTCAGTTTGGATGCAGAGCTTCTGAACAGCAATTTTCAAGTCTTGCCACATATTCTCAATTGAATTTAGGTCTAGGCTTTGATTGGGCCATTCTAACACATGAATATGTTTTGATCCAAACCATTCCACTGTAGATCTGGCTGTATGTTTATGGTCTCAAGTCTTTTGCAGACTCTGGAGTCTGGTTTTCTTCCAAGATTGCCCTGTATTTGGCTCCATCCATCTTTCCATCAACTCTGACCAGGTTCCCTGTCCTTGCTGAAGAAAAGCATCCCTAAGACATGATGCTGCCACCACCATTTTTTTTACAGTGGTGTGTTCAGGGTAATGTGCAGTGTTAGTTTTCTGCCACACATAGCGTTTTGCTTTTAGGCCAAAAAGTAAAATTTTGGTCTTATCTGACCAGAGCATCTTCTTCCACATGTTTGCCGTTCTTGCAAACTGCAAACGGGACTTCTTATGGCTTTCTTTCAACAATGGCTTTCTTCTTTCCACGCTTCCATAAAGGCCAGATTTGTGGAGTACACGACTAATAGTTGTCCTGTGGACAGATTCTCCCACCTGAGATGTGGATCTCTGCAGCTCCTCCAGAGTTACCATCGGCCTCTTGGCTGCTTCTCAGTTTAATGCTCTCCTTGCCCTGCCAGTCAGTTTGGGTGGACGGCCTTGTCTTGGTAGGTTTGCAGTTGTGCCATTCTCTTTAAATTTTTAGATGATGGATTGAGCAGTGCTTTGTGAGATGTTCAAAGCTTGTGATATTTTTTTATAACCTAACCCTGCTTTAAACTTTCACACAACTTTATCCCTGACCTGTCTGGTGTGTTCCTTGGCCTTCATGATTCTGTTTGTTCACTACGGTTCTCTAATAAACCTCTAAGGACTTCACAGAACAGTTGTATTTATACTGAGATTTAATTGCACACAGGTGGACTCTATTTACTAATTAGGTAACTTCTGAAGACAATTTGTTCCACTAAATTTTAGTTAAGGATATCAGAGTAAAGGGGACTGAATACAAATGCACACCACACTTTTCAGATATTTATTTTTAAATAACTTTGAAAACCATTTATCATTTTCTTTCCACTTGACAATTATGTGCCTTTTTGTGTTGGTCTATCACATAAAATCCCAATAAAATACATTTACGTTTTTAGTTGTAACATGACAAAACTGTGAACGTTTCAAGGGGAATGAATACTTTTTCGAGGCACTGTATATTATGGACATGTTTATGTGATTTGTTGTATTTTTGTCACTTTACGGATAATGAGTGTTATTGTCTCTCATCAATGTAAATGGGAGCACATGACATTATTTGATGAATGCAACAATGAGATTGGTTGTTTTGAGAACTTTTAGGTAAAAAATAAAATATGAGGTTGTGTCAAGTGAATAGATAGCAAAAAAATAAAACCTTGAAGCTGCACGTGCCCATGAAAAGCAAGAAGCTTTGGTACCCACATATTCCATAGAAAAGGCTTTATAGCTCAATTTAGCATTAACCATAAATAATGGCTCTATACTGTAATTATTGTTCAAGTTGGTGTGAACCGCAATATGTAACACATGTAGCACAATTGTAATTTTCCTATGTAGCCACACAAAACAAATACATTTACAAATGTATGTATGTGGGGGGGGGGCTTTACTTTCTTTTTTTTATGTTATGTTATTTTACCCAACCTTATTGCTATCATGTAGGAGGTTATTAGTTCCTCCACCCACCATAGCAGCTGGGGAATGACAGCTCTGAACCCTGAAGTGACGCAAACCTTGTTGTTCTGCATTCATTCATAGATGTTCACTGATCTCCATCCACTCTCTCGTCCTGCCATTACCCATTCTGGGCAGGGGAGGTTGCAAATAGGGTTAGTAACTTATGGGAGGTGTAGAAGTGATCATGAGGTTGTAAATGACTTACACAAGAAAGTAGGTAGTCAAATTAACAAATGTAAGCACACCCCCAGCTGCTAAAGCACTCTTATGCTGCCACTAATGTAAGCTTCTTGTTGGTGGCATCAAAATGGTTAACACCTAAACCCAAAACAAAGCACCAAACCCACAAAAAAATTACATATTGCATTTTACTAATCCTCAGATATGGTGGCAGCAAAATATATTTCTCAGTACTTGCAGAAAATGCACAGAAAAAAAAAATGCAATCACCACATCAAAGGACACCTAAACGTAAATATAGTAAATTTTTGGAGGGGTTTATATTTCCTTTAACCTCTTCAGCTCTTTAGACATGTCTTTTACATCCAGAACAGGTAAAACAAGCTTGCGGCGACAGTAGATATGTGGATATTTGTGCTAGCTGGGAGGATGGAACTGCAGGGGACGGCTGTCAAAGTGAGTATTAGTGGGTCAGAGAGGTCCCATTTAAACAGGCGTTGTCCTTTTGACCTGAATTAGCAGCGTAATAGATTATGAACCTCTCATCCAGCAAGAAGGTTGCATTATACTTGGTTGCACTGCTAATCACTTTACTTTACTGACACTTTTTTTGCTGGCTGTAATAATGTCTTCTGCTCTGCAAGAGTCTGTTTCTTGTGTTACTGTGTTTGCTTGTCTGTGCATTGTTTGCCTTTCAGTCCACATTGAGCTGTAAAATAATTAATCTTGTCCTGGTTTTTACTTGTTTAACCATATATTGGAAATTTCCCTTTGTCTCTTAAAGCCCTGTACACACAATCGGTTTTACCGATGAAAACAGTCCGATGGACTTTTTTCATCGGACAAACCGATCGCGTATGGGCCCCATCTGTCTTTTTTCCATCAGTGTTAAAAAATAGAACATGTTTTAAATTTATCCGATGGAAAAAAAAAAAACAATAGCATATTACTATCGTCTGTGGGGAACTCCATTGGATAAAAAACCCACGCATGCTCAGGATCAAGTCGACGCATGCTCAGAAGCATAGAACTTAATTTTTCTTGGCTCGTCTGAGTGTTTTACGTCACGGCGTTTGGGACGATCGGTTTTTTGACTGATGGTGTGTAGGCAAGACTGATGGAAGTCAGCTTCATCGGATATCCGATGGAAAAATCCATTGGTTTAAAATCCATAGGAAATCCGATCGTGTGTACAGGGCTTAAGTCTTTTTCCACAATATTTTTCATTGAACTGAACTTGTAAAACGTTGTCACATTTCCTTTTAATAAATGCCATTTGGACAATGTCATTTGCAGGGTCTTTAATCATCTACAGATTGCTTTTATTAATGATGAGGTATTGTGTATTTGAATGCATTTCTGTAAACTCTGATTTTACACTCCTAGTGAGAATTTCTGATTGTGAGAAGTTTCAATTCTGACATACCTATCCATATTTTCCCCATATTCCTGAGTTCTTGAAAATAACTTGTTTCTTTTTACAATTTCATTACTTTTTAGGTCACAGTGTTCATCAAATTCAAATGCCTGAATAATGTCTGTTAGAATCAGCTACTCTAGGTCATTTTCCTTGAATAAGGTTTGTGAAATGTATTTGCTTTTTTATCTATCTAAGTAATGGAAAAGCTTTAGTTTACATATCTCATCACTGGGATTACTGTAAGATGCATGTTAGTAAACAAAACAAACCAATGCTTGCTTTCACCCAGATGTACTGTAGTCTTCCTGTTCTATTGCGGTAGTGGACTTTGGGCTCAAAATAGTACTGACTTCTGCATAGTTTTGGGTGGGTTCACCAAATATACACATTTTGAAACACTTACCTCCCAGTGTGCCCTTCTACAGTGGTATTTACAGTCCAATGAGAGCACCACACAAATAACCACATGTCCAAAGATTTTAATTATATAATTATATAATTATTAACGTCTACACATCTCAGGTGCCAAACTAATTTTCCCCTCATCAGCATTCAAATGTTTTGACTGTGCCTAAATGGACAAGCAGACGGATAAGCAGATATGAGATAGATCTGTGTTTTTTTGCTTCTTGAAACAGTTTCAGAAGGCAGGTTATGCCAGTGTTGTCCAGTGCAGCAGAGGTCCAAAATCCATAGCTCTGGGTCTTACATAGTTGCATACCGTGTTTCCCCGAAAATAAGCCCGGGTCTTATATTAATTTTGGCAACCAAAAACACGGTAGGGCTTATTTTCGGGGTAGGGCTTACTGTTGTGCGGTCTTCTCTACCCTTCTCCCTGTCTGTCTGATAGGAATCCACTGTGTGAAGTAAAGTAAAATGTATCGTGTCAGGTACCTTATTATATCGCGGCTCTGAGCTTCCATAGCCTGCCTGAGCTTTCTTCCATGAGCCAAGCTTTGCAGAGGGAGGGGGGCTGACATCCCCCACTGACAGGAGAAGGAGATCTGAGTGCCGCTCTGGGCTTCCATAGCCCGCCTTAGCTCTCTTCCACGAACCAAGCTTTGCAGAGGGAGGGGGCGGACATCCCCCACTGACAGGCAGGAGAAGAAGATCTGAGTGCCGCTCTGGGCTTCCATAGCCCACCTGAGCTCTCTTTGCCGAGCATTGCAGAGGGAGGGGGGCGGATATCCCCCACTGACAGGCAGGAGAAGGAGATCCGAGTGCCGTTCTGGGCTTCCATAGCCCACCTGAGCTATCTTCCACAAGCCAAGCATTGCAGAGGGAGGGGGGGTCGAGATCCCCCGCTGACAGGCAGGAGAAGAGGAGGAGACAACCACTTCAAACTAGGTCTTATTTTTGGGGTAGGGCTTATATTGCAGCCCTCCTGGAAAACCAAGGTAGGTCTTACTTTCAGGGTAGGTCTTACTTTCGGGTAAACATGGTAGTTGTTAAGGTTGAATAAAGACAACAGTCCATCCCGTTCAACCTGTGTGAGTGTGTGTGCAAGTATTATGTCCCTACCATTTTTCATATCACTGAATATTGTGTTCAATAAGATGTCAACCTTAGGATTTTTTAAATTTACTACATTTCCTGCTGCAACTACCGATTGTGAAAGGGAGTTCCACATCCTTATTGCTCAAACAGTAAAAAAAACCTTATGCAGTTTAAGGTTGAACCTTTTCTTGTCCAACTTCATTGAGTGGCCACCTGTCTTCATAAGTGACCTGAGACTTAATAGTTTCCTCCCAATGCTGGGATCACCATTAAGATATTTGTATATCGCTAGCATATCCCCCCTTGGGCATCTCTTCTTCAGGGAAAATAAGTTTAATATTTGTAGTCTTTCCTTGTAACTGACATCTTCCAGCCCTCGTATTAGCTTTGTTGCCCTTCTCTAGACTTATTGAAGTTCTAGTATATCCTTCCTGTGGACTGGTGACCAGAACTGAACAGCATACTCAAGATGCGGATAAACCAGAGTTTTGTAAAGTGATACAATTATAGTTGTATATCTTGAGTAAATACCTTTTTTAATGTATGCTAATGTTCTGCTGGTCTTGTTTGCTGCAGCTTGGCATCAACTAGGACCCCCAGATCTTTTTCCATCATCAATTCTCCCAGAGGTTCTCCCCCTGGTGTGTAACTTGCATTCATATTTTTAACTCCCAAGTGCATTACTTTACCTTTCCCTACATTGAACCTCATTTGCCATGTGGAGAGGAAAAAACTGTGCCAACCCCCTTAACCTAAATCCAAACCCAGTCCCAACAGGGATACTAGGCTTATTAAATACACAAGGTAAAAAAGAACCAACAGGTATTTCACCAAAATAGTCCAATAGATATTATTCAATTGGTCTAAAAAAAGTCCACAAATCCTTATGGCAGGAAAAACAGGAGTATCACACCACAGTGACTAATCCAAACATGTTGTGAGGTATCCACCACCAAAGGAAGGGGCAGCAGCTTACCAGAGGGCAAGCGGTATGGGACATTCAACTGTAACCCAGCCGCGGCCTTTAGTGTTGTAGTAGCAATCCTCCTCTGGTGAACCGGTATACTCAGTTCAGATGGTCCACATATCCATACATTCGGATCAAAGTCACTAACATAGAATAAAAAGGCAGGCCAATAGTGTAACTCCGTATGAGAACGGTTTAATAAAAAACGTAAGTTATACTTACACAAAGAAGACAGTAAAACAGCATGTAACATTAAAAGCCGTCCGGCTATAGATAGGAGCCTCACTCCTCGAGCGTGGGGACGTCACTGAGCGTCCTCCTAGACACGTTTCGTCATCACGTAGACGTTTTCAATAGGAGTGGGCGCTGCAGAGACGCATCACGCTCAAAAAGGCCAGACCTCATTGTGAGATGCACGGTTCGGCCATCTTGGTTATGGGCAAATATGCCCTTACTTACTAAACAGTTCAAAACTTGGCATTACGAAGCATGAAGGAGGAAAGACTTGATAAGACCAGGAACCCGTCTTAACGTAATCACAGGACTCAGTCTGCGGGCAGAAATTACGGGTACCCCAAATGGGGAATATATTAGTATGTTTGGCCTAAATAGTTTCTCATAACCGGAAGTAACCTCACAGGTGCACTAACGATTACCAAAGATCTAAATGTATAGCGGTATCTTATAAATAAATACTTAATGTGAAAAAGTATTATGTGTAAAAAATGTGTAAATACAGAATGTGTTATCATTATGTTTAAACTCATTTAGGAGAAAAAAAAGGGGGAAAAAAAGGGTGACATCTAGAGGAGAAACCAAAAAATGACATTAACTGGGAATAATTAAATCCCATACAAAGTGCTTTACCACATGGGGAAAAAAGAAGGGGGAGGGAACCCTTAATCCCAAAACTAGTGGAAAATTATAAATAAATAAATAATAATAAATAATAATAAAATTATTCATTGAAAAATAAGAAATTATTCATTATATTTATATTTAAAATTAAGTTAAGTGAATACTGTGTAAATATATCTATCTAAATTTAAAGAATATAAATTATATAAAAATATTTTAAAAAAATATATAACCTATACAACACCGTCTCTCAACCGTGCATCACACACTGGGTTTACATAGCAGATGTTACTAAGCATTATTATTAAACGCATTCACGTCGGTTTCTACGTTCAACCCATAAGGTGAGTAGGTCTTCAACCGATAAATCCAGGCCATTTCTAGTCTAGAAATTTCTCTAACTAAGTTACTCCCTCTCCAGTTAGGTTTAAATTTATCGATACCCAAGAAAAGGGTGTTTGAGGTTTTTTTTGCATGTTTAAGCAGATAATGTTTTGACACGGAATGGTTCTTAAAACCTGTCAAAATATTTGTTATGTGCTCGTTGAGTCACACCTGCAGTGGGCGTTTTGTCCGTCCCACATACTGCAGGCCACATGGGCACTGCAGCAGGTACACAACACCGGTAGAGGCACATGTGATACAGGGTTTGATGGCATGTTGTGACCCTGTAGCAGTTGAAGTAAACATAGTCGTTCGCCTATCACGATTTGAATTCAAAGAGCACACTCTGCATCTCCTGCATTTATAGTACCCTGTAAGTTCATCAAAGAAACCCCTCTCATTACTGGGGGGATTCACAACTCCAGGGGCAATGCGATTTTTTAAAGATTGAACTCCTCTAAAAATCACCCTCGGCCTATCGGTGAGTACATCTTTTAACACATTATCATTAGCCACAATGTGCCAATGCTTACCCACTAGCTGTTTAATAGCCTTATGCTGAATAGAGTAAGTAATAATAAAAGGTACTCCAAGTGGGAATAGGCCACCCTCTTGTGGTCCCCGTTCCACCAACAAATCTTCTCTTGTGGTGTTTTTAACTACATCCAAGGACTCCTGCAGGTCATCCGCCCTATAACCTTTTTCCAGGAATCGGCCTGTCAGAACCTCGGCCTGTTTCAGGAATTCCTGGTCATCAGAGCAGTTCCTCCTAAGCCTTAAAAATTGGCTCTTCGGAACCGCTCTGAGCCATGATGCATGATGGCAACTCCCGACAGGAATAAAGGAATTCCTGTTGGTTTCTTTAAAAAAAGTAGATGTTACAAAATTGCCCCCTCTAATGCATATCCGTAAGTCCAAATATTGGACTTCAGTTTGGCTCGCCACATATTTCAACTCTATGTTCCTCTGGTTGTTGTTCAGAGTGGACATAAAATCTATTAAGCCCTGATGTGGTCCATCCCATAGGAGGAGGATGTCATCAATATACCTAGCCCAAAAGGCTACCTGAGGTCTAGCCCCGGAATAGATGACATCCTCCTCCCATCTGGCCATAAAAAGATTCGCCAGACTTGGGGCATACTTTGCTCCCATGGCAACTCCGGTATCCTGCCTATATAAATTGCCATTGAACCAAAAATAATTAGAGGCGGCAGTAAACTTCAAAAGGGCCATCAGGAATTCAATCTGCCAGGATGGAAGACCCGAATCCCTTTCCAAGTAAAATCGTACCGCCTCAAATCCCAAATCGTGAGGAATAATGGTGTATAGGGACGTTACGTCCACTGTTACCATCCACATACCCTCCTTGGGTCTAATATCTGCCAAAAGGTTCATAACATGCCTTGAATCTTTAGTATATGATGGTATATTCCGCACTAAAGGCTGCAAAAAGAAATCGATGTATCTGCCCACCCGGGACGTGATAGAGTCGATCCCACTAACCATGGGACGTCCCGGGGGCAGACTGGATCTTTATGCAGTTTTGGCAAATAGTAGATTGTGGGTGTACGGGGGGGGCCTTCGGAATAAGAGACAAGCTGTAACGAGCCCCTTGCTTGGTTCCACTCTCCCGACACTCCTCTGCTACTATTGGATCATATTGCAGATCGCAACGTCTGATGGTTTGGTCATCCGATGCTCCAGGATTCAAACTACAGCTATGTGACATTCTAATCCATTTGTGATAGCTCAGAACAAACACCAGGCAGGCTGTATGTAAGTTCAAACAGGAATTTCATTTTATTGGATGCACACACACACTTTTATACAGCAGTTTGAACACCCTGCCCCCAACAACCACTTTCCTATTGGTCAATTGTAAAGTACATTGTAGTTCTCAATTAGGTTCTCTTGGCCATGCAAATGAGGACTTGAAACGGGGTCAGCAGGAATTGGTCCGATAGCATGAATAGGAGAACTGAGATGTGTATTGACACAGAAGCCCCAGGGGGTAATTAAAGTACATAAACAATCAGTCAAACACAGAACAATGCTTTTCTTCCAGACCATGAAGCCGTCTGGAGGGGGGGTTAGCCTTAAGACAGGGCGGAAATCCCACCACTGTGTAATAGATTCAAAGGAGAAATATTTCAGTATTCCTAGGTTCATGACAATACTCCCTCGTGGGAAATAGTCCAACAGCCACAGTGGGACCCCGAACGGGTCAACTCGAGGATGTTGGAAAAGTAGTCTTAAGGTTCCAGGTCTGTCTGTCGGGATAACCCATCCGCATTCCTGTCTTGAGGCCCTGGCCCATAATCGGAAGGCAGGAGGCTAGCAGTCAGTCCTCTCCAAAAGCCTCTGTCCCAGCTAGGTCTGTCACACATCTCCCCTTTCGGCAGGAGACTAACACAGGAGGAGACCCCAGACGGGTTGACTCCGAAGTTAGTCCATAGTTCCATTCCCCCAATGCCGATATCCACACAGTACCCCAAACAAATTGCTCCAAACAGAGCATTACTCACCCAGCCAACCTCTGCCTCTCTCAGAGAACATACCCGCCGCTGGGTTGAGGCCTGGACTGGCCCTTCTCCCTGGAGTCCTTTCAGCCGCTGGAGAGAAGACAGGGTGACTGGGCTCAGTCCGTCATGCTGTTGGGGATCTGGGCCAACTGCCCAGCATCCCTGGAGTGTACAAGTGGAGACTGAAGTCCCATCCACTTGTGGTAGGTGAAAATCCCCCAGTGCTTGCAAAGCAAGGTTGACATCCTCCTGTCTCAGTGTCACACCATTTTCTGGGGTTGTGTCAGTGAAGACCGAAGTCCCATCCACTACCACAGGAACTCCCTCTTCTGTTAGTGGAGAGCAGAGGCCAGTAGCACTCTGCCCTGCTGCCAGCGATTCAGCTGGGAGTAAAAGCTTTACTACCTCAGCTGGAGAGAGGGGCCAACTTCCCCGGCTCCCTGGAACTCCACAGTTGTTGCCTGTGCTGGGCAGAGGTTGGTAGCACTCTGCCCTGTTGCCAGCACTTCTGCTGGAAACCCCACACCATCTGCTCCGGCTAACTGTTGGGGAGGGAAAATGGCTGCTTCTCCTCCCTGCATCTCTGAAAATCCACTGGGAATGAGGAACCATCACCTTCTCAACTCGGGCCTCCAAAACTGCCACGGGTGTAGAGCAGGGGTCTGCAGTATTTTGTCCTGCTGCCAGTACTTGAGCAGGCGATGCATAATCCATAACATCCTTTGAATAGTCCCTTAAGTCCATACCTTCTGTAATCTGTGGCTGGGGAGATGAGCCAACTGCCCTAGCTCCCTGGAACTCTGCATCATCCACTTCGGCTTTAGGGATGGCAATCTTCAGATTTTCCACTGCCGATTCTTCAGCCAGGATTTCAGAGTTGTCCACTGGTATTTCCTGATAGTCCCAGGCAAAGGTAGCACCACCCTGCTGCTGAGCAGATTCTAGCAGCTGTCTGTAGGCGATCTCCGATTGCCGTATTTCCGCCATTTTCCGCTCTAGTTCTCTCTTTTGTCGCTCTCGTTCTTTCTCTTGTCACTCTAGTTCTCTCTTTTGTCGCGCATCCTGCAGCTGGATGCCTCTAATGGCTTCCTGTATGGCGGTCTCTGATGGGTTAGCACCATATAATGCCAAGCGTTGTCAAACAAGTCTTCAATTGACCGGGGTCCTGCATCACCATCCCTCTGATCCATCTCGGCTAGCTCCCTGATCAAGGTGGCCTTGTTCTTTGTCCCACTGGTCCCTCCACGGCTCTCAAGCAAGTCTTTCAGCGTGGCTTTCCTGCAGGCTGCATAGCTGGTCATTCACTGTGGTGGTTTGGAGTGTCCCAGTAACTGGAGAGCAAATCCCAGCGCTGCCAACCAATGTGACGAGCCCCTTGCTCGGTTCCACTCTCCCGACACTCCTCTGCTAATATTGGATCATATTGCAGATCGCAACGTCTGATGGTTCGGTCATCCGATGCTCCAGGATTCAAACTACAGCTATGTGACATTCTAATCCATTTGTGATAGCTCAGAACAAACACCAGGCAGGCTGTATGTAAGTTCAAACAGGAATCTCATTTTATTGGATGCACACACACACTTTTATACAGCAGTTTGAACACCCTGCCCCCAACAACCACTTTCCTATTGGTCAATTGTAAAGTACATTTTAGTTCTCAATTAGGTTCTCTTGGCCATGCAAATGAGGACTTGAAACGGGGTCAGCAGGGATTGGTCCGATAGCATGAATAGGAGAACTGAGATGTGTATTGACACAGAAGCCCCAGGGGGTAATTAAAGTACATAAACAAACAGTCAAACACAGAACAATGCTTTTCTTCCAGACCATGAAGCCGTCTGGAGGGGGGGGGGTTAGCCTTAAGACAGGACAGAAATCCCACCACTGTGTAATAGATTCAAAGGAGAAATATTTTGGTATTCCAAGGTTCATGACAATACTCCCTCCTGGGAAATAGTCCAACAGCCACAGTGGGACCCCGAACGGGTCAACTCGAGGATGTTGGAAAAGTAGTCTTAAGGTTCCAGGTCTGTCTGTCGGGATAACCCATCCGCCAACCTGTCTTGAGGCCCTGGCCCATAATCGGAAGGCAGGAGGCTAGTATTCAGTCCTCTCCAAAAGCCTCTGTCCCAGCTAGGTCTGTCACACAACCTCTCTTTAAGAGTGAGGATCCCTTCATAAAAACCCTTTGCCACCAAGAGTTCCAAGTCCCTAACATAGTTGACCTTAGGATCAGTGGACAACAAGGTATAGGTATTAGTGTCATCCACTATTCTATGCAACTCGGCCAAATAATCATCCTTATCTAAGATAACAATCCCCGCCCCCCCTTGTCGGCCGGTCTAATGACGAGTTCTTTATTCCTACAGAGAGAGTCCAATCCCTCTTGTAGTGTCTTATTTAGCCTAGCCTTTTTAACCTCCATGGCATCTAAGTCCCTTAATAGGACATCACGGAAAATTTTGAGGGAGGGTGCCAAAACCCCAGGAGGGTTAAATAAGGATGCGTTTGTCAACCCTGAATGAACATAGTTGTTTGAAACAATCTACTCGGTCCTTACAATACCTGCCATATATCTTTTAATATTTAATTTCCTAATGAACCTATGAATGTCCATGTAGGTATGAAAATTGTCCAAACTTTTGGGTGGCGCAAATTTAAGGCCTTGATCCAAAAGAAGTTTCTCGGGTTCTGTCAGCACCTGTTTGCTCAAGTTAAAAATGCCCTGACCAGTTATACTTTGGGTCGTTTTTGTTCTTCTCGACCGCCTCCCCCCTCTGCTTCATCTCCTCTTTCGCCTAACAGTTTTACTCCTTGTGTGGGTTTGTGAAAACCCCAATTATTGTGCACATTTTGCCCCCCTGTGCCTCGGGGGGGGGGAGTGGTGGTCCAGGCTGAGACTGGTGGAACAATGGACTATGGTTCGGTCCATCATAAGATGGAAAATATTGTGAACCATTAGAACCATAATTCATATCTGGCACCTCCATATCTCTCACAGGGAAGAAAGAATTCTGAACAGGAACACTATAATCCCACCCAGAAGCTCCCTCCCCTTGAAAGTAAGAAGGGGATTGGGAACCAAAATCTGGGTCTCGCCTCCAACCTTCCATATGGTTGGTATAGGGGCCACCCCCCCCTCTGGTTCCCATAACCCCCACCCCTCCCTCGGGGTTCTTACCCCTGGGTCTCATAGGAGGATCGTAATAATGAGAAGAAACATTAGTCGTGCCCCCCATTTGTCCTGATCTAACGGGCCAAGGGGGGCCACCCTGATTAGATGGTAAAAAAAACACCTCTAGGCCCACTCACACGTTGTCTTGGTGACTGATAGAGGTGTTGGCCCATAGTCCTATTGGGTGGACCTCTTCTAGGTCCCCCAGAGGGCACCGGGGCCTGACCTTTATTACTTGGGCCCGGTACTACCGGACCCGAAGTTTCCATTTCCCCGCTATTCCTAATGGCTTCCTCCTCTAATAGTTTTTTCTGCCAGTTAAAAACTATATTGCCATGGTAGTCCGCAAGGTCCCTATTATACTTCTGTTTCTTCTTAATATGTTGGTCCTTATCCTCTTTTTCATGAGCTTTAAGTAGACCTTGGGATTTTTCCCTATATTCCTCACTCTCTTTGACTGGATTTAGTTTATCTCTGATGAGTTTAATCTCCTCATCTAATTTAACGAGCTTGGCTGCCTTCCTCTTGACCAAAAATCGAAGAAAAGACAGCCCAGCCTGGTTGAAATATTTAAACCAGTTCTCTAGATCCGTGACACCTTTTTGAGGGGCTACATCCCAACGGAGACTCCTAGGGACCATAGTTTGTTTAATATAGGTCTCCAGGTAGGCAATATCCCATTTAGTATGGTTCTCGGATATCACAAGATTTTTTAATCTAGTAAAAATCCCACCCAGATCCCCCTCCTCATCTTTATAAGATTTAAACACACCCTCAATGTTGACCACCTTGGTGGCCCTAAAATCGAATATGTCCATAGGGAAATTAATTGAATGAACAAAGCAATATATTGAATTTTGCAATCTCTAAAAAACGCACAGCAGCAGTAATGACGTCAGAGCAAATATATATAAAGGATAAAAACTGCGCTAGCAAAATGAATAAATCAAATAACATAAAAAACATAAAAGATGCATAAAAAAGGCAGCAGTAATGGTGTGACAACACCGGAAGCAAATGGAGAGGTAAAAAAGAACCAACAGGTATTTCACCAAAATAGTACAATAGATATTATTCAATTGGTCTAAAAAAAGTCCACAAATCCTTATGGCAGGAAAAACAGGAGTATCACACCACAGTGACTAATCCAAACATGTTGTGAGGTATCCACCACCAAAGGAAGGGGCAGCAGCTTACCAGAGGGCAAGCGGTATGAGGATTTCGACTGTAACCCAGCCGCGGCCTTTAGTGTTGTAGTAGCAATCCTCCTCTGGTGAACCGAGATACTCAGTTCAGATGGTCCGCATATCCATACATTCGGATCAAAGTCACCAACATAGAATAAAAAGGCAGGCCAATAGTGTAACTCCGTATGAGAACGGTTTAATAAAAAACTTAAGTTATACTTACAAAAAGAAGACAGTAAAACAGCATGTAACATTAAAAGCCGGCCGGCTATAGGTAGGAGCCTCACACCTCGAGCGTGGTGACGTCACTGAGCGTCCTCCTAGACACGTTTCGTCATCACGTACACGTTTTCAATAAGGAGTGGGCGCTGCAGAAACGCATCACGCTTAAAAAGGCCGGACCTCATTGTGAGATGCACGGTTCGGCCATCTTGGTTATGGGCAAATATGCCCTTACTTACTAAACAGTTCATAACTTGGCATTATGAAGCATGAAGGAGGAAAGACTTGATAAGACCAGGAACCCGTCTTAACGTAATCACAGGACTCAGTCTGCGGGCAGAAATTACAGGTACCCCAAACGGGGAATATATTAGTATGTTTGGCCTAAATAGTTTCTCATAACTGGAAGTAACCTCACAGGTGCACTAACGATTACCAAAGATCTAAATGTATAGCGGTATCTTATAAATAAATACTTAAAGTGAAAAAGTATTATGTGTAAAAAATGTGTAAATACAGAATGTGTTATCATTATGTTTAAACTCATTTAGGAGAAAAAAAAAAAAGGGGGAAAAAAAGGGTGACATCTAGTGGAGAATCCAAAAAATGACATTAACTGGGAATAATTAAATCCCATACAAAGTGCTTTACCACATGGGGAAAAAAAAGGGGGAGGGAACCCTTAATCCCAAAACTAGTGGAAAATTATAAAGAAATAAATAATAATAAATAATAAGAAAATTATTCATTGAAAAATAAGAAATTATTAGTTATATTTATATTTAAAATTAAGTTAAGTGAATACTGTGTAAATATATCTATCTAAGTTTAAAGAATATAAATTATATAAAAATATAAAAAATATATATGTAACCTATACAACACCGTCTCTCAACCGTGCATCACACACTGGGTTTACATAGCAGATGTTACTAAGCATTATTAATAAACGCATTCACGTCGGTTTCTACGTTCAACCCATAAGGTGAGTAGGTCTTCAACCGATAAATCCAGGCCATTTCTAGTCTAGAAATTTCTCTAACTAAGTTACTCCCTCTCCAGTTAGGTTTAAATTTATCGATACCCAAGAAAAGGGTGTTTGAGTTTTTTTTTTGCATGTTTAAGCAGATAATGTTTTGACACGGAATGGTTCTTAAAACCTGTCAAAATATTTGTTATGTGCTCGTTGAGTCGCACCTGCAGTGGGCGTTTTGTCCGTCCCACATACTGCAGGCCACACGGGCACTGCAGCAGGTACACAACACCGGTAGAGGCACATGTGATACAGGGTTTGATGGCATGTTGTGACCCTGTAGCAGTTGAAGTAAACATAGTCGTTCGCCTATCACGATTTGAATTCAAAGAGCACACTCTGCATCTCCTGCATTTATAGTACACTGTAAGTTGATCAAAGAAACCCCTCCCATTACTGGGGGGATTCACAACTCCAGGGGCAATGCGATTTTTTAAAGATTGAACTCCTCTAAAAATCACCCTCGGCCTATCCGTGAGTACATATTTTAACACATTATCATTAGCCACAATGTGCCAATGCTTACCCACTAGCTGTTTAATAGCCTTATGCTGAATAGAGTAAGTAGTAATAAAAGGTACTCCAAGTGGGAATAGGCCACCCTCTTGTGGTCCCCGTTCCACCAACAAATCTTCTCTTGTGGTGTTTTTAACTACATCCAAGGACTCCTGCAGGTCATCCGCCCTATAACCTTTTTCCAGGAATTGGCCTGTCAGAACCTCGGCCTGTTTCAGGAATTCCTGGTCATCAGAGCAGTTCCTCCTAAGCCTTAAAAATTGGCTCTTTGGGACCGCTCTGAGCCATGATGCATGATGGCAACTCCCGACAGGAATAAAGGAATTCCTGTCGGTTTCTTTAAAAAAAGTAGATGTTACAAAATTGCCACCTCTAATGCATATCTGTAAGTCCAAATATTGGACTTCAGTTTGGCTCGCCACATATTTCAACTCTATGTTCCTCTGGTTGTTGTTCAGAGTGGACATAAAATCTATTAAGCCCTGATGTGGTCCATCCCATAGGAGGAGGATGTCATCAATATACCTAGCCCAAAAGGCTACCTGAGGTCTAGCCCCGGAATAGATGACATCCTTCTCCCATCTGGCCATAAAAAGATTTGCCAGGCTCGGGGCATACTTTGCTCCCATGGCAACTCCGGTATCCTGCCTATAGAAATTGCCATTGAACTAAAAATAATTAGAGGCGACAGAAAACTTCAAAAGGGCCATCAGGAATTCAATCTGCCGGGATGGAAGACCCGAATCCCTTTCCAAGTAAAATCGTACTGCCTCAAATCCCAAATCGTGAGGAATGATGGTGCATAGGGACGTTACGTCCACTGTTACCATCCACATACCCTCCTTGGGTCTAATATCTGCCAAAAGGTTCATAACATGCCTTGAATCTTTAGTATATGATGGTATATTCCGCACTAAAGGCTGCAAAAATAAATTGATGTATCTGCCCACCCGATAGAGTCGATCCCACTAACTATGGAACGTCCCGGGGGGCAGACTGGATCTTTATGCAGTTTTGGCAAATAGTAGATTGTGGGTGTACGGAGGGCCTTCGGAATAAGAAACAACCTCTCTTTAAAAGTGAGGATCCCTTCATAAAAACCCTTTGCTACCAAGAGTTCCAAGTCCCTAACATAGTTGACCTTAGGATCAGTGGACAACAAGGTATAGGTATTAGTGTCATCCACTATTCTATGCAACTCGGCCAAATAATCATCCTTATCTAAGATAACAAACCCCCCCCTTGTCGGCCGGTCTAATGACGAGTTCTTTATTCCTACAGAGAGAGTCCAATCCCTCTTGTAGTGTCTTATTTAGCCTAGTCTTTTTAACCTCCATGGCATCTAAGTCCCTTAACCACTTAAGCCCCGGACCATTTCGGGCCATTAGGACCAGGCCTGTTTTTGGGATTCGGCACTGCGCTGCTTTAACTGTAAATTGTGCGGACATGCAATGTTGTACCCAAATGAAATTTGCATCCTTTTCTTCCCACAAATAGAGCTTTCTTTTAATGGTATTTGATTGCCTCTGCGATTTTTATTTTTTGCGATATAAACAGAAAAAGACCGAATATTTTGAAAAAAAATGATATTTTCTACTTTGTGTTATAAGAAAAATCGAATAAACTCAATTTTAGTCATACATTTAGGCCAAAATGTATTCAGCCACATGTCTTTAGTAAAAAAAATGTCAATAAGCGTATATTTATTGGTTTGCGCAAAAGTTATAGCGTTTACAAACTAGGGTACATTTTCTGAAATTTACACAGCTTTAAATTTATGACTGCCTATCTCATTTCTTGAGGTGCTAAAATGGCAGGGCAGTACAAAACCCCCCCAAATGACCCCATTTTGGAAAGTAGACACCCCAAGGAAATTGCTGAGAGGCATGTTGAGCCCATTGAATATTTTTTTTTGTCCCAAGTGATTGAATAATGACAAAAAAAAATAAAAAAAATACAAAAAGTTGTCACTAAATGATATATTGCTCACACATGCCATGGTTATATGTGGAATTGCACCCCAAAATACATTCTGCTGCTTCTCCTGAGTACGGGGATACCACATGTGTGGGACTTTTTAGGAGCCTAGCCACGTACGGGACCCCGGAAACCAAGCACCGCCTTCAGGATTTCTAAGGGCGCAAATTTTTGATTTCACTCCTCACTACCTATCACAGTTTCGAAGGCCATAAAATGCCAAAATAGCACAAAACCCCCCCAAATGACCCCATTTTGGAAAGTAGACACCCCAAGCTATTTACTGAGAGGCATGTTCAGTCCATGGAATATTTTATATTTTGCCACAAGTTGCGGGAATATGACAAACTTTTTTTTTTTTGCACAAAGTTGTCACTAAATGATATATTGCTCACACATGCCATGGGCATATGTGAAATTACAACCCAAAATACATTCTGCTGCTTCTCCTGAGTACGGGGATACCACATGTGTGGGACTTTTTGGGAGCCTAGCCGCGTACGGGACCCCAAAAACCAAGCACCGCCTTCAAGGTTTCTAAGGGCATAAATTTTTGATTTCACTCCTCACTACCTATCACAGTTTTGAAGGCCATAAAATGCCAAGATGGCACAAAACCCCCCCAAATGACCCCATTTTGGAAAGTAGACACCCCAAGCTATTTGCTGAGAGGCATGTTGACCCCATTGAATATTTTTTTTGTCCCAAATGATTGAATAATGACAAAAAGAAAAAAAAATGTACAAAAAGTTGTCACTAAATGATATATTGCTCACACATGCCATGGTTATATGTGGAATTGCACCCCAAAATACATTCTGCTGCTTTTCCTGAGTACGGGGATACCACATGTGTGGGACTTTTTGGGAGCCTAGCCGCGTGCAGGGCCCCAAAAACCAAGCACTGCGAACGCTGCAGTTATGTGTGTTGTGTTTGGTAAGTGACAGTGATCGATCGATACTGCACTTGGGTGGGCTGGGCTGGGCTGGGCTGGGCGGAGGGGCTAAACGCAGGCGCTAGCAGGTATCTGGGCTGATCCCGCTAACACTGCGTTTTTGGGAACCCTAAACCGCTGGGGATGCTAGTATAGATCTGATCAGATCTGATCAGATACTATACCACTAAGGGGGGTGTATGCTTTGCGCGTGGGTGTTAGCGTTACTGTCACTAACCTAACACTGCCTGGGGCGACGCAGACCCTCTCTGGCGCTAAAACCTAATTGATCTCACCCGCCGGGCGATCAGGGGGGTTAAACCTTTATTGGGTTATATATGGCGGGTGCCCTGATGCTATAAAAAGCAAACTAATCAACCAGCGTCACCCGTAACCTTTATATGGTGATCACTGGTGAAAGGGTTAACTAGGGGCAATCAGGGGGTTAAAACCTTTATTAGGTTAAATATGGGGGTACCTGACACTATATAAAAACCTGACGGGTAACCTAAATAACTAAATAACTTACTGGCTAACCAGTGACACCAGTGACGCTTATACGGCGATCACTGGTGAAAGGGTTAACTCTAGGGGCAATCAGGGGGTTAAAATAATATATGGGGGTACCTGACACTAATAAAAACCTGCGGCAAACCTAAAAAAAAATAACTGCCTATCTAAAACACCAGCGACACGAATACAGCGATCGGAAAAACAATCGCTTAGTGACGCTGAAGTTAGGGGGTGAAAGGGTTACCTGGGGGGTGATCAAGGGGTTAAACCTTTATTAGGGGGGGGGGTTAGGGGGCTACCCTGGACCTAAAGGGGCCTAATCCTAACTGCCCTGCAACTTTTTACAATCACAGATGACACTAAATGCAGTGATCAGTAAAATAAATGATCACTGCAATCAGTGACACTGTGATTGGGGGCTTTGGGGTGACCTGGGGGGTGATCTGGGGGTGACTGGGGGGTGATTTGTGTGCCTATGTGTACCTACGTGTCAGTGGACTGTTGGTGCACTAACCTGCTTCTTCTCTGCTCGGCGCCGGGAACGAAAAGACCGCGGCGAGGGAGATGACATCACTTCCTCCAGCCTTGTTTACATCACATGGCGGAGGAAGCATTTTCATTGGCCGGGAGCGATCGCAAGGGGGGGGGCGGAATCGAGCGCCCCCCCCTCATGCCTGATCGCTCCCGAACACTTAACGGCCGCTCACTGCAGTGAAGGGGGGTCCGGATGGACCCCCCAACTGCACAAAGGCGATCACGTAGATCTACGTGATTCTGCCTGTCCGTGCCATTCTGCCGACGTAAATCGGCGGTGGGCGGTCGTTAAGTGGTTAATAGGACATCACGGAAAATTTTGAGGGAGGGTGCCAAAACCCCAGGGGGCTTAAATAAGGATGCATTTGTCAACCCTGAATGAACATAGTTGTTTGAAACAATCTGCTCGGTCCTTACAATACCTGCCATATATCTTTTAATATTTAATTTCCTAACGAACCTATGAATGTTCATGTAGGTATGAAATTTGTCCAAACTTTTGGGTGGCGCAAATTTAAGGCCTTGATCCAAAAGAAGTTTCTCGGGTTCTGTCAGCACCTGTTTGCTCAAGTTAAAAATGCCCTGACCAGTTATACTTTGGGTCGTTTTTGTTGTTCTTGACTGCCTCCCCCCTCTGGTTCCTCTCCTCTTTTGCCTCATTTGCCATGTGTTTGCTCATTCTTCCAATTTATTGAGGTCTTCCTGTAGAGTTTCAATATCCTGTAGTAAAGTGATTACCCTTCTTAACTCTGTATCCATAGCAACCACTGAGCATGAACTATTAATACCAACCTCTATATAATTTATGAACAAGTTAAACAGAATTGGTGCCAGGACAGAGCCTTAGGGTACCCCATTTATAATCGAAGACCATTCAGAAAATATGTTATTTATTTCCACCCTTTGGGCATACTCCCCTTCAACCAGTTTTCTATCCAGGTACATATACTATCATTGCCTGCATTCCCCTAGTGTATATTGGTTCCCTATACAAGTGGGAGGAACCATTATGTCATCACTTAGAGAAGGCTTGCATTTGACAGTCCAGGAAGTGTCCAATGCTGAATACTTTGCTGGAGGTTGTACTTCTAAGAGCCCATTCACACAGGGACAACTTTGGATCCAACTTCAAGTCGCCCCAAGTCGCCCCTAGTCGCCTCAAGTCACGCTGCATGAGAAAATCAATGTAAGTGAATGGAGCCGTCTTAATGCACACTACTGCAGTCGCTACGACTTCAGAAAAGTTTCCTGTACTACTTCAATCCGATTTCTAGGCGACTTGTGGGCAACTTGTACACATTGATTTCAATGGAAGTCGCCTCAGAAGTCGGATCACTGTCTCAACAGAAGCAACAATACAGGAAGAGAACATACATTTCTCAGGCAAACCCCTCCCTCCCCCTCCCTCCCACAGAGCTGATTCTTGTTTGATTTGCCACTGGAAAGCCTCCTGTCCTGGAGGCAACTTGAAGTTGTCTTGTAAGTTGCCTCATGTCGTGCTGTGATTCATACTCAAGTCGTGTCCAAGTTGCCTCCCAAAGTCGCGCTGGAAGTTGTGTTGCCCCTGTGTGAATGGAGTCTTACAGATAGCAAGTTTTGAATTAATTGCTCTGGAGCAGTACTATTCAGTGTCTTCATAGACAGAAGCCTAGCTTTCCTTTTTACGGAAAGCGACAGAGTTGTTTTAAACATACCATTGATAGCTTTACCATATTCTTTTCCTACTATTTGAAAAAAATAGAAAAGAAAAGACAAACAACCATAGTATCCTAAAAGGGCACAGTGACATTAAAAGTATTTGCTTTGGAGCAACACAATTTTGCCAAATCTTTTGTATTTGTGAGAAGAAAATGTACAGTAAAACCCATTCAAGTACAAATCAATATTTTATAACAGTTGATCTGAGAACCTGAGATATTTTGAACTAGTTGGGTATAGAGGCCTGTCAATAAAAATCAGAAAAAAAACAACTGACTTCTTATTAACTGGACTTTTGGTAATAATCAAATGATAAATTTGTAAATCGTGAAATCAAAGTCATATCATGATCATAAATATGTGGCCTGAAACCACTGCATACATGTGGGGTGAATAGGATGTACCCATACCATTTTTGGGGAGTGATGTGCTTGTGCTGTAAGTAGGGATGAGCTTCGTGTTCGAGTCGAACATACGTTCGACTCGAACATTGGCTGTTCGATCGTTCGACGAAGATCGAACGATTTGGGCCGTTCGCGCCAAATTCGAGTGACGCGAACGGCCCACAATGCACTACGCCATCGCAGTGTCATCCAGGCGCTGTGATTGGCCAAGCATGCACTGTGACCCCGCATGCTTGGCCAATCACAGCGCCGGCAGCGAGGAGAGCAATGATTGGCCACAGGCAGGATGCCTGTGGCCAATTATTGCTGAGGGTGTTTAGTACACGCCCCACACTATAAAAGGCCGCCAGCACGGCGGCCTAGTGTAGTGTGTTCCGGAGCAGGGATAGAGTAGCATAGGCAGGGACAGTGACTGTTATTTCTTTCTTGCTTAACCTGGATTCCTTTAGTTTAGGGAAAGAGAAGGATAGGTAGGGAGAGTGTCAGTGTGTTTTGTGCTTCTGCTATAGTGTGCTTAAAAAAAAACATTTATTCTAGGGACAGAAAACTCTAGGTAGGGACAGTGTCAGTTTCTTTCACTCTGCAAGTCCTTGTTTCCAGGGACCTGGAAGGACAGTGAGTGAATTGTCCTTTTGCTATATTGTGATTAAAAAAAACATTTATTCTAGGGACAGAAAACTCTAGGTAGGGACAGTGTCAGTTTCTTTCACTCTGCAAGTCCTTGTTTCCAGGGACCTGGAAGGACAGTGAGTGAATTGTCCTTTTGCTATATTGTGATTAAAAAAAACATTTATTCTAGGGACAGAAAACTCTAGGTAGGGACAGTGTCAGTTTCTTTCACTCTGCAAGTCCTTGTTTCCAGGGACCTGGAAGGACAGTGAGTGAATTGTCCTTTTGCTATATTGTGATTAAAAAAAACATTTTTTTCTAGGGACAGAAAACTGTAGGTAGGGAGAGTATTTTTTTTCTTTCACTCTGCAAGTCCTTGTTTCCAGGGACCTGTAAGGACAGTGAGTTAATTGTCCTTGTGCTATATTGTGCTGAAAAAAACATTTATTCCAGGGACAGAAAACTCTAGGTAGGGACAGTGTCAGTTTCTTTCACTCTGCAAGTCCTTGTTTCCAGGGACCTGGAAGGACAGTGAGTGAATTGTCCTTTTGCTATATTGTGATTAAAAAAAACATTTTTTTCTAGGGACAGAAAACTGTAGGTAGGGAGAGTGTTTTTTTTCTTTCACTCTGCAAGTCCTTGTTTCCAGGGACCTGTAAGGACAGTGAGTTAATTTTCCTTGTGCTATATTGTGATTAAAAAAAACATTTATTCTAGGGACAGAAAACTCTAGGTAGGGACAGTGTCAGTTTCTTTCACTCTGCAAGTCCTTGTTTCCAGGGACCTGGAAGGACAGTGAGTGAATTGTCCTTTTGCTATATTGTGATTAAAAAAAACATTTATTCTAGGGACAGAAAACTCTAGGTAGGGACAGTGTCAGTTTCTTTCACTCTGCAAGTCCTTGTTTCCAGGGACCTGGAAGGACAGTGAGTGAATTGTCCTTTTGCTATATTGTGATTAAAAAAAACATTTATTCTAGGGACAGAAAACTCTAGGTAGGGACAGTGTCAGTTTCTTTCACTCTGCAAGTCCTTGTTTCCAGGGACCTGGAAGGACAGTGAGTGAATTGTCCTTTTGCTATATTGTGATTAAAAAAAACATTTATTCTAGGGACAGAAAACTCTAGGTAGGGACAGTGTCAGTTTCTTTCACTCTGCAAGTCCTTGTTTCCAGGGACCTGGAAGGACAGTGAGTGAATTGTCCTTTTGCTATATTGTGATTAAAAAAAACATTTATTCTAGGGACAGAAAACTCTAGGTAGGGACAGTGTCAGTTTCTTTCACTCTGCAAGTCCTTGTTTCCAGGGACCTGGAAGGACAGTGAGTGAATTGTCCTTTTGCTATATTGTGATTAAAAAAAACATTTTTTTCTAGGGACAGAAAACTGTAGGTAGGGAGAGTATTTTTTTTCTTTCACTCTGCAAGTCCTTGTTTCCAGGGACCTGTAAGGACAGTGAGTTAATTGTCCTTGTGCTATATTGTGCTGAAAAAAACATTTATTCCAGGGACAGAAAACTCTAGGTAGGGACAGTGTCAGTTTCTTTCACTCTGCAAGTCCTTGTTTCCAGGGACCTGGAAGGACAGTGAGTGAATTGTCCTTTTGCTATATTGTGATTAAAAAAAACATTTTTTTCTAGGGACAGAAAACTGTAGGTAGGGAGAGTGTTTTTTTTCTTTCACTCTGCAAGTCCTTGTTTCCAGGGACCTGTAAGGACAGTGAGTTAATTTTCCTTGTGCTATATTGTGATTAAAAAAAACATTTATTCTAGGGACAGAAAACTCTAGGTAGGGACAGTGTCAGTTTCTTTCACTCTGCAAGTCCTTGTTTCCAGGGACCTGGAAGGACAGTGAGTGAATTGTCCTTTTGCTATATTGTGATTAAAAAAAACATTTATTCTAGGGACAGAAAACTCTAGGTAGGGACAGTGTCAGTTTCTTTCACTCTGCAAGTCCTTGTTTCCAGGGACCTGGAAGGACAGTGAGTGAATTGTCCTTTTGCTATATTGTGATTAAAAAAAACATTTATTCTAGGGACAGAAAACTCTAGGTAGGGACAGTGTCAGTTTCTTTCACTCTGCAAGTCCTTGTTTCCAGGGACCTGGAAGGACAGTGAGTGAATTGTCCTTTTGCTATATTGTGATTAAAAAAAACATTTATTCTAGGGACAGAAAACTCTAGGTAGGGACAGTGTCAGTTTCTTTCACTCTGCAAGTCCTTGTTTCCAGGGACCTGGAAGGACAGTGAGTGAATTGTCCTTTTGCTATATTGTGATTAAAAAAAACATTTATTCTAGGGACAGAAAACTCTAGGTAGGGACAGTGTCAGTTTCTTTCACTCTGCAAGTCCTTGTTTCCAGGGACCTGGAAGGACAGTGAGTGAATTGTCCTTTTGCTATATTGTGATTAAAAAAAACATTTTTTTCTAGGGACAGAAAACTGTAGGTAGGGAGAGTATTTTTTTTCTTTCACTCTGCAAGTCCTTGTTTCCAGGGACCTGTAAGGACAGTGAGTTAATTGTCCTTGTGCTATATTGTGCTGAAAAAAACATTTATTCCAGGGACAGAAAACTCTAGGTAGGGACAGTGTCAGTTTCTTTCACTCTGCAAGTCCTTGTTTCCAGGGACCTGGAAGGACAGTGAGTGAATTGTCCTTTTGCTATATTGTGATTAAAAAAAACATTTTTTTCTAGGGACAGAAAACTGTAGGTAGGGAGAGTGTTTTTTTTCTTTCACTCTGCAAGTCCTTGTTTCCAGGGACCTGTAAGGACAGTGAGTTAATTTTCCTTGTGCTATATTGTGATTAAAAAAAACATTTATTCTAGGGACAGAAAACTCTAGGTAGGGACAGTGTCAGTTTCTTTCACTCTGCAAGTCCTTGTTTCCAGGGACCTGGAAGGACAGTGAGTGAATTGTCCTTTTGCTATATTGTGATTAAAAAAAACATTTATTCTAGGGACAGAAAACTCTAGGTAGGGACAGTGTCAGTTTCTTTCACTCTGCAAGTCCTTGTTTCCAGGGACCTGGAAGGACAGTGAGTGAATTGTCCTTTTGCTATATTGTGATTAAAAAAAACATTTATTCTAGGGACAGAAAACTCTAGGTAGGGACAGTGTCAGTTTCTTTCACTCTGCAAGTCCTTGTTTCCAGGGACCTGGAAGGACAGTGAGTGAATTGTCCTTTTGCTATATTGTGATTAAAAAAAACATTTATTCTAGGGACAGAAAACTCTAGGTAGGGACAGTGTCAGTTTCTTTCACTCTGCAAGTCCTTGTTTCCAGGGACCTGGAAGGACAGTGAGTGAATTGTCCTTTTGCTATATTGTGATTAAAAAAAACATTTATTCTAGGGACAGAAAACTCTAGGTAGGGACAGTGTCAGTTTCTTTCACTCTGCAAGTCCTTGTTTCCAGGGACCTGGAAGGACAGTGAGTGAATTGTCCTTTTGCTATATTGTGATTAAAAAAAACATTTTTTTCTAGGGACAGAAAACTGTAGGTAGGGAGAGTATTTTTTTTCTTTCACTCTGCAAGTCCTTGTTTCCAGGGACCTGTAAGGACAGTGAGTTAATTGTCCTTGTGCTATATTGTGCTGAAAAAAACATTTATTCCAGGGACAGAAAACTCTAGG
Source organism: Rana muscosa (assembly GCA_029206835.1). Lineage (NCBI taxonomy): Eukaryota > Metazoa > Chordata > Amphibia > Anura > Ranidae > Rana > Rana muscosa. Next base: position 253,025,242 of record CM055117.1, on the reverse strand, counting down.
TAGGGACAGTGTCAGTTTCTTTCACTCTGCAAGTCCTTGTTTCCAGGGACCTGGAAGGACAGTGAGTGAATTGTCCTTTTGCTATATTGTGATTAAAAAAAACATTTTTTTCTAGGGACAGAAAACTGTAGGTAGGGAGAGTATTTTTTTTCTTTCACTCTGCAAGTCCTTGTTTCCAGGGACCTGTAAGGACAGTGAGTTAATTGTCCTTGTGCTATATTGTGCTGAAAAAAACATTTATTCCAGGGACAGAAAACTCTAGGTAGGGACAGTGTCAGTTTCTTTCACTCTGCAAGTCCTTGTTTCCAGGGACCTGGAAGGACAGTGAGTGAATTGTCCTTTTGCTATATTGTGATTAAAAAAAACATTTTTTTCTAGGGACAGAAAACTGTAGGTAGGGAGAGTGTTTTTTTTCTTTCACTCTGCAAGTCCTTGTTTCCAGGGACCTGTAAGGACAGTGAGTTAATTTTCCTTGTGCTATATTGTGATTAAAAAAAACATTTTTTCTAGGGACAGAAAACTGTAGGTAGGGAGAGTGTTTTTTTTCTTTCACTCTGCAAGTCCTTGTTTCCAGGGACAGAGAAGGACACCTGAAGGTAGCCCTTATTGCTTTTTTCCCATCTCCCTGCAGGCCATCTATTAGAATGTCTGGAAGGCAAACAAGGAGAGGCAGACAGTCAGGAGGCAATAAAAGAGGGCAAGCAGGCTCTGTGTCTGGGGGCAACAGTGCTGGTCGTGGACGCGGTGCATTGTCATCAGCACATGGCCATGGGACACGCTTGTCCTTCTTTTCGGCAGCTGGACATGTTGAGCCACATCATGCCGAAGACTTGGTAGAGTGGATGACCAAGCCCTCCTCCTCCTCCTCATCCTCTCTCACCCAGGCTCAGGGTACTGGAAAAGCAGCTGCCAAAGCGTCGTCTTCCCTGGTATCAATGTCAGACAAATCATCAGTCACTCCTTCCCTAGACCCACCATGTCCTCCTCCTGAGGAGTCCCCCGAACTGTTTCAGCACAGTGTTGGGTACATGCTCCAGGAGGATGCCCAGCGTTTCGAAGGGTCTGATGATGAAACCCAGCTAGAGGAAGGCAGTAGCGTGAGAGCAGACAGAGGGGATGCTCAAGAAGGACACCAATCTGGCAGTCATGTTCCAGCAGCTGCAGCATACTGCCAGATTGGCTCCAGTGATGAGGAGGGAGGGGATGATGAGGTCAATGACTCCACGTGGGTGCCTAATAGGAGAGAGGAGGAGGAGGAGGATGAGGAGGAGGCACATCTCCAACGAGGCAGGATGCCCTTTGGTGGCCAGCGTAAGGGCAGTACACCGACGGAATCACACCGCAGAGCTCCGCCTGTGCAGGGCGCTGCCTCTGCCCGTCATTCAAAAAGTTCTTTGGTGTGGGCCTTTTTTGAGGCTAGTGCATCAGATCGCACAGCTGCTGTTTGCAACATATGTCTCAAGCGTATATCGCGTGGCCAAAACATCAGCCGCTTGGGTACCACATGCCTGACCAGACATATGTTGACCTGCCATGCAGCTCGTTGGCAAGCCTACCTCAAAGACCCACACCAAAGAACAAAGCGGACCTCTCCTTGCACCGCATCAGCTGGGATCTCCAACCCCACTATAACTTCAGTCCTCTCTGAAACATGCACTGAGAGGAATGAAGGTGTAGAATTAGGTGTGTCACAGCCAAGTACTTGCGCCCACTCTGCTAGCAGTACACCGACGTCCGATTCTAGCAGGCAAATTTCCCTGCCCCAGCTGCTGGACCGTCGAAAGAAGTTCACTCCCAGCCATCCACATGCCCAGCGGTTGAATGCTAGCTTGGCTAAATTGCTAGCGCTTCAACTGCTGCCTTTTCAGTTGGTAGACTCGGCCCCCTTCCGTGAGTTTGTGCAATGTGCGGTTCCTCAGTGGCAGGTTCCCAAACGCCACTTTTTCTCACGGAAGGCTATTCCGGCTCTCTACCGGCATGTGGAAGGCAATGTCTTGGCCTCGCTGGACAGGGCGGTCAGCGGTAAGGTGCATATTACCGCTGACTCATGGTCCAGCAGGCATGGACAGGGACGTTACCTTTCTTTCACGGCCCATTGGGTCACTCTTTTGGCAGCTGGGAAGGATTCAGGACAAGGTGCAGTAGTGTTGGAGGTTGTCCCACCGCCACGCCTCCAAAATGCTACTACTGGTTGTGACACACCTCTCTCCTCCACCCCCTCCTCTTCTTCTTCCTCCATGGCCTCTTCCTGTGGTTTGTCCTATGAACCAGCGGTGCTCCGTAGCCGTTCACGGGGCTACGCAAGTACGCAGGCAAAAAGATGCCATGCCGTGCTTGCGCTGGTGTGTTTGGGGGACAGAAGCCACACTGGGGCAGAGGTCCTGTCTGCTCTGCAGGGCCAGGCCGAGAGGTGGTTGACGCCACGCCAGCTTAAGCCAGGAATGGTGGTTTGCGACAATGGCACCAACCTCCTCTCCGCCCTCCGACAGGGACAACTGACCCATGTGCCCTGTGTGGCTCACGTCCTTAACCTGGTGGTGCAGCGGTTCTTGGGCAGGTACCCGGGCTTACAGGATGTCCTGAGGCAGGCCAGGAAAGTCTGTGTGCATTTCCGCAGATCTTATAATGCCAGTGCTCGCCTGGCTGAGCTGCAAAAGGAGTTGAACCTGCCCAAGAACCGCCTTATATGTGACATGCCCACCAGGTGGAACTCAACGTTGGCCATGCTGCAGCGGCTGCACACGCAGCAGAGGGCCATCAATGAGTACCTGTGCGACTACGGCACCAGGACAGGGTCAGGGGAGCTTGGTTTTTTTTCTCCACGCCAGTGGGGCATGATCAGGGATGCATGCACTGTCCTGGCACCATTTGAGGAGGCCACGAGGATGGTGAGCAGTGACAGTGCATGCATCAGTGACACTGTACCTCTTGTCCACCTGTTGGAGCACACGCTGCGTGGAATAATGGACAGGGCACTTGAGGCAGAACAGAGGCAGGAAGAGGAGGACTTCCTTGCCTCTCAAGGCCCCCTTTACCCAGACAGTGTTCCTTCTGTCCCACCCATCGCACAGGAAGAGGAGGAGGAGGAGGAGGAGGAGGAGGATTGTGTCAGCATGGAGGTGGAGGCTGGCACTCAGCATCATCAGCAGCAGTCTTTTAGGGATGATTTACAGTCCCAAGAAACCAGTGGACTTGTACGTGGCTGGGAGGAGGTGGCTGCGGATCATGTCGTCCTTAGTGACCCAGAGGACTCCGGAGCGAATGCCTCAGCAAACCTACGCTGCATGGCCTCCCTGATCCTGCAAAGTCTGCGGAAGGATCCTCGTATTCTTCGGATCAAGGAGAGGGACCATTACTGGCTGGCCACTCTCCTTGATCCACGGTACAAGGGTAAGGTTGCGGACCTTATGTTACCGTCGCAGAGGGAGCAGAGGATGAGACAACTCCGGGAGGCCTTGCAGAAAGGTCTGTGCAACGCGTTCCCAGAGACTGGGAGGTTGCAAACTCCTGGTCCTGGACAACGAGTTGCTGAGGCTTCGGCCAGTCAAAGAAGGAGCGGTGGGGAAGGTGGCCGTCTGACCGATGCGTTCAGACAATTCTTTAGTCCGCAGCCCCAAAGTATGATTGGTTCCAGCAACCATCGCCAGCGTCTGATAAACATGGTGCAGGAATATCTAGGGGCAAGGTCAGACTTGGACACCTTCCCCACCGAAAATCCTCTGGCTTACTGGGTCTTGAGGATGGATCACTGGCCAGAGCTTGCACAGTATGCAATTGAGCTACTGGCCTGTCCTGCATCCAGCGTTCTTTCGGAACGCACATTCAGTGCTGCTGGAGGATTTGTCACGGATCACAGGGTGCGCCTGTCCACCGACTCGGTTGATCGACTGACTTTCATCAAGATGAACCAGTCTTGGATCACCACCAGCTACCACACACCTGATGCTGATATAACAGACTAATTGATTTTAAAATGTCACATCCCTTCAAGACTGATGCTGATGCTGAGTGCCTGTGCTGTTATGTTGACTGGCTATCCTCCTCCTCCGAGTCCTCAATGATACGATTGATGATGATAGCTTGGAAGATCATTTTTGTTTATGGGTGCCGCCACCAGTGCCTAACGCCCAATTTTTCAGCCCCTGTTTAACAGGGGCGTGTAATTACAATTTTTGAAGCAATACTTTGCAACAGGGCTCATTGCTGTGCTCCAAGTACAGTATCTGTGAGGAGTTGCAGTGTTGTGCCACCAGTGCCTAAGGCCCAATTTTTCAGCCCCTGTTTAACAGGGGCGTGTCATTACAATTTTTGAAGCAATACTTTGCAACAGGGCTCATTGCTGTGCTCCAAGTACAGTATCTGTGAGGGGTTGCAGTGTTGTGCCACCAGTGCCTAAGGCCCAATTTTTCAGCCCCTGTTCAACAGGGGCATGTAATTACAATTCTTGATCTAATAATTCACAGCAGGGCCCATTGCTGCACCCACCAAGAGTAACTGTCAGGGCTTACAGTGTTGTGGCACCAGCACCACCATCAAAGGCCCAATTTTTACTACCACTGTTCAACAATTATATGTAATTAAAATTCCTGATATAATAGTTGACAGCAGGGCGTTCCAGCACCAACCAAGAGTAACTGTGAGTGCTTACAGTGTTGTGCCAACACCAACAACTAAGGGGCCTATTTCTGCAGAGTATATACGGCAGGTCCCTACTTTCAAACATCCAACTTACAAACGACTCCTACTTGCAAACGCAAGAAGACAACAGGAAGTGAGAGGAAATCTACCACTAGGAAGGAAAATTCTCTCCTGTAAGAATAAATATGGGAGAAAGGTGTCTCCTCTGTACTGATGCTTTATCAGCAATCCTTGTTTCAAGAAAAACACCACATTTCAAAAACAGTTGTCATTGGGACGGAAAGTGAGGTGAAATGTTCTGAACAGGGGCACAGACAGCAAAACAAATGTTACAGGGGTGATAACCCTTACCTATGTTTTCCAAAAAGTTTAAAAATAGATTTTTGGGCTGGAGCTACACTTCAACAATGTACCTGTTCAAAATTACAAACAGATTCTACATAAGAACAAACCTACAGTCCCTGTCTTGTATGCACCGCCTGTATACGGCTGTTCAGAGTATATAGGGCCTTTTTTATTTTATGTGCGGGGTTCCCCTTAATATCCATACAAGACCCAAAGGGGCTGGTAATGGGCTGGGGTAGGGGGGGGGGGGGGTCATGGGGTAGCTATGCCATTTTTCTTAAAGAATTTCATCCATATTACCGGGACCAGACATTACATTAAAGCCGCAAGCAGTTTTAAATGGCTTTTTTTTCCTTTAGAAGTGTCATTTTGTGCAGGGACAGTTCTAAACACGGGAAACACGTGGCACTTCACAGGCATACTTTAGACACCCCCCAGGTACGATATTTAAAGGAATATTTGACTTTTTTTTTTTCACTTTATGCATCATTAAAATGACTGCTCCCGAAAAACGACCGTTTTTAAAACTTCTTTTTGCATTGATACATGTCCCCTGGTGCAGAACCCGGGTTCCCAAACCCTTTTTAGGACAATAACATGCATAATAGTTGTTATAATTAGCACTTTAGAATTCGAACGTTCGCATCCATTGTATTTAATAGGGTTCTAATGTTCGTTCGAACTTCCGGTCCGTTCGCGGGTTCTGGTGCGAACCGAACCCGGGGGTGTTCGGCTCATCACTAGCTGTAAGTATAAATGGGGAAGTTCCCTACTCTGAACCCTGTGTTATAATAAAAGCAGAAAAAACACAATGAGACGTTTTTAGACAAAAAAAAATAAAGATCCAATGTTATCTAGAAACTATTTACAGTGTATTAAGAACACAGACCGTAGCCTATTTTAAATTTGTAACAGTATTCCTTACATTTCTGGGCAGCAATTGCAAAAATCTGTTCTATAATTGTTGTCAGTGGGCATAAAAATAACCCATAGATGCCAACATTTAAAAAAAAGAAGAGCAACACCTTGAAGGAATTGAGAAGAAAGATGCAAGTGTGTGTGCCCAAAAAGTCAATAAAGTGGGTGTTACTTCATGGTATACATCTTTTAGTGCGGAATTTTTCCCTCTTTATTTGCTATGGTTTAAACAAAAAAGGGTCTGGAGGTACACTGAAAAAATTGTTGGAGTAAAATAAGCCCTATTCTTGGTGTCAGTGCCAGTAATGATAAACTCCAGCATGTTTCAGGGTCAACAATAAATCTAAGAATATGTGTTAGGGCCAGCATTGATAAGCCCCAGCAATAATTCTCTCCAATTGTCAGGGCCAGCCATGAAAGATCCCACAAATGTCAGGGTAAGCAAATAACTGCAGCACAATAATAACGCCCAACAAGTGTCAGGGAAAGCATTAACTCATTTGACAATAATAACCTTCAGTTCTACAAAAAAAACAGCACAAATTTAGCCCCCAACACAAATTTAACCCCCAGTACAATAACAATAACCAAGCACAAAAAGAGAGAGGGTGGGGAAAGAGAGAAAGTGGAGGGGAACAGAGAGGAAGTGGAGTGGGGGAATGGAATAAAAGGGGATTGAGAAGAAAATGAGAGAGTAAGCAAAGGAAAGGAGAGACTGAGAGGTAGGGATGAGCCGAACACATCCCGTTTCGGTTCGCAGCAGAACATGCGAACAGGCAATTTGTGCAAACACACAAACACTGTTAAAGTCTATGTGATGCGAATGTAAAAAATCTAAAGTGCTAATTTTAAAGGCTTATATGCAAGTTATTGCCATAAAAAGTGTTTGGGGACCCGGGTCCTGCCCCAGGGGACATGTATCAATGCAAAAACAAGTTTTAAAAACTACTGTTTTTTTGGGAGCAGTGATTTTAATAATGCTTAAAGTGAAACAATAAAAATGAAATATTCCTTTATATATCGTGCCTGTGGGGGTGTCCTTAGTATGCCTGTAAAGTAGCACATCTTTTCCATGTTTATAACAGTACCACAGCAAAATTAAATTTCTAAAGTAAAAATGTCATTTAAAACTGCTCGCAGCTGTAATGTATTGTCGGATCCCACTAATATAGATAAAAATACCAAAAATACCCCCAAAAAATGGCTTGGATGTCCCCCCAAAATCCATACCAGGCCCTTCAGGTCTGGTATGGATATTAAGGGGAACCCCGCACCAATTTTTTTAAACAAAAGGTGTGGGGGTCCACCAGGCCCCCAGGCACTATATACTCTGAACAGCAGTAGATATACTATACGGCCTGCCCTATATACTTTGCAGAAAAACTGGATCTTGGGTGTTGGTGGTGCCACAACACTGTAACCCCTCACAGATACTCTTGTTGGGCACAGGAACGTGCCCTGCTGTGAAATATTAGATCAAAAATTCTAAATACATGCCCCTGTTGAACAGGGGCAGAAAAATTGGGCCTTGGGTGGTGGTGGTGGTGGTGGGGCCCTAAACCAAAAATATTGTTGGAAGCTAGCATCATCAAGTTTGAGGAGGAATAGGATAGTCAGCATAGGCATTCTTCAAGGGATCCCAGGTCCATAGCAAATTCAATCAGTTACATCAGCGTCAAGTGCTTTATAGCTGTTGATCCAAGACTGATTCATTTTTATGAATGTGACCCCATCAATGGAGTCTGTGGACAGGCGCACTCTTTGATCTGTTACAAACCCTCCATCAGCACTGAATGTGCGTTCATAAAGCACGCTGGATGCAGGACAGGCCAGTAGTTCAATTGCATATTGAGCACGTTCTGGCCAGTGGTCCATCCTCAAGACCCAGTAAACCAGTGGATGCTCTGTTGGAAAGGTCTCCAAGTCTGCTCTTGCCCCTAGATATTCCTGCAGAATCAGGGAGGCCATGCAGCATAAGTTTTCAGAGGCATTCAATTCTGAGTTGTCTGGGTCACTAAGGATCACATTATACGTAACTACCTCCTCCCAGGCACGTACATCTCCTTGGGTTTCTGGGGACTGAAAACCATCCTTTGAAGACTGCTGCTGAGTGTTATCCTCTACATCCATGCTAACACGATCCTCCTCTTCTTCCTGTGTGTTTGGCGGGCCCGCAGGAATGCTATCTGGATAAAGGGGGCCTTGAGAGGAAATTAAGTCCTCCTCTTCCTCCCGCTGTTCTGCCCCAAGTGTACTGTCCATATTTCCACAAAGCGTGTGCTCCAGCAGGAAGACTAGAGGGACAGTGTCCCTGATGCATGCATTGTCGCTGCTCACCATCCTTGTGGCCTCCTCAAACGGTGTCAGGACAGTGCATGAATCCTTGATCAGTAGCCACTGGTCTGGCGAAAAGAAGACAAGCTCCCCTGACCCTGTCCTGGTTCCATACTCGCACAGGTACTCATTGATGGACTTCTGCTGTGTGTGCAGCCGTTGCAGCATTGCCAACATTGAGTTCCACCTGCCACCTGGTGGGCATGTCACAAATGAGGCGGTTGGTGGGCAGGTTGCATTCCCTTTGAATGTCAGCCAGCCGAGCACTGGCATTGTATGACCAGCAGAAATTACCACAGAATTTTCTGGCCTGCCTCAGAAGATCTTGTAGGCCTGGGTATCTGCTCAAGAACCGCTGCACCACCAAATTCACGACGTGTGTCAAACATGGAACATGGGTCGAGTGACCCTGTCGGAGGGCGGAGAGAAGATTGGTGCATACAACCATTCCTGGCTGGAGCTGGTGTGGCATCAACCACCTCTGAGCCTGCCCCTGCAGAGCTGACAGAATCTTTGCCCCAGTATGGCTCCTGTCCCCTAGGCAGACCAACTCAAAGCACCGCATGGCATCTTTTAGCCTTACTGCTTGCGTAGCCCCTTGAACGCTTACGGAGCACCGCTGGTTCAGAAGACAAGTCTGCAGAAGAGGCCATAGAGGAAGGGTGGAGGAGAGAGTCGTGGCAGAATCACCACTAGCATTTTGGAGGCGTGGTGGTGGAACAAGCTCCAACAACACTGAACCCTGTCCTGCATCCTTCCCAACTGCCAGCAGAATTACCAAGTGCACCGTGAAGGAAAGGTAACACCCCTGCCCATGCCTGCTGGACCATGAGTCAGCTGTAATATGAAGCTTACTGATAACCGCCCTGTCCAACGAGGTCAAAACATTGCCTTCCACATGCTGGTAGAGACCTGGAATGGCCTTCCGTGAAAAGAAATGGCGTTTTGGAACCTGCCACTGAGGTACAGCACATTCCACAAATTCACGAAAGGGGGCAGAGTCTACCAGCTGAAAAGGCAGCAGTTGCAGTGCTAGCAATTTTGCCAAGCTAGCATTTAGACGCAGAGCATGTGGATGGCTGGGCCTGATTTCTTTTTATGGTTCAGCAACTGGGGTAGGGAAATTTGCCTGCTAAAATCAATTGGTGGTGTACTGCTAGCAGATTAGCTGCAAGTACTTGGGACACCCATTGCTATACCTTCATTCCTCTCAGTGCAGGTTTTTGAGAGGACTGGAGGTATAGTAGGGTTGGATATCCCAGAGAGTGCTGTTTCCAATGGACTGCATGGCAGGTCTTCATATGTCTGGTCAAGCATGTGGTGCCCAAGCGGCTGCTGTTCTGGCCACGCTTGATCCACTTCAGACATAGGTTGCAAACAGCAATGGTGCAATATGCTGCACACATGTCATAAAAGGCCCACACCAAGGAACTTGCGGAGCTCTGCAGTGTGATGCAATAGGGTGGCTGCCCTTAAGCTGCCCCCTACAGGACATCCTGCCTCGTTGGAGTTGTGCCTCCTTCTCCTTACTTTCCTCCTCTCTTCTCTCAGGCACCCAAGTACAGTCAGTGACCTCATCATCCCCTCCCTCCTCCTCACTGGGGCAAACTTGGCAGTATGCTGCAGCTGGGGGAACATGACTGCCAGTTTCTTGTCCTTCTGTGGCACCCCCTCTCTCTAGACTCACGTTACTCCCTTCCTCAACCTGGGAACCAACATCGGAGCCTTCAAATCGCTGCACATCCTCCAGCAGCATGTACCCGACACTGTGGTCGAATAATTCTGGGGACTCATCCGTGCATGATGGTGGGCCTACGGAAGGAGTGACTGTGGACAAGGAGCCAGTGGAATAGGCTGATTTGGCAGCTGCGTTGGAAGGCAAACTTCTCTGAGCCTGGGTGACAGAGGATGAGGAGGATGAGGACGGCTTTGTTATCCACTCCACCAACTCTTCTGCATGTTGTGACTCAATAACATGACCAGCAGCAGAAGAAAAGGAGAAGCGTGTCCCACGGCTACCTGCAGAGGATGTACCATGTCCACGACCAACACTGTTGACTGTAAACACAGAGGCTGCTTGCCCTCTTTTAGTGGCCTATGAGCATCTGCCTCTCCTTGGTGGCCTTCCTGACATGATGTATTTTTTGTTTTGCAACACCACACTACACTGTATTATACACTGTGTACACCGCCTGAAATGTATTATAAACTATACACCACTGAATGCACTGTATATATGGGCTATACTGAATGCAGAGTATATATATATTTATATATATATATATATATATATATACTAGACTGTATATATATATATATATATATATATATATATATTGTGGTAGTGTGGTACCCCACCAGTGTATGAATACAGGATTCTCAACCAGGCAGGTTGAGGGGCTCCAGGGTATTTGCTTGTTTGGGAGGAAACTGGCTTTTCAGTTTCCTCATGATTTACTAAAATCCACTTTGGGACCCGGAGCTTGGGGATTTCTTAGAGATCCGGGTGGGATGAAATCCCCAGTCCTGGATCCGGGTTTTGAGACTCAACTGCACACTGATTGTTCAGGTGTGTGTGGGCCTGATAGTAGAATCAGGACCAGCATTCTGGGCCCCACCCTCCCGATGAGTGCAGGTGTGCACTGGGGAAGCCATAGAGTGCAAGTGTGCACTGGAGAAGTCAGAGAGTGCTTGTGTGCACAGTGGAAGCCAGAGACCCAGGTCTGAGGGTCAGAGCAGCAAGGGGCTGCTATCCAAATGAATGGTGTTGCAGATGAAATAGTCTATAGGAGACAGACAAGAGCCTGAAGTGGAAGGCTTGAGCAGCACTGCTGTATGTATAAGCCAGGAGGCTGAATGTCATTTTGTTGTTGAAAAGGAGTACTGAAACCCCTGCGAGGGAAACCTTTAATTTAGTTTTGACTTCTTTTAATAAAAATGGGCAAACGAAGCCCTTAAAAAGAAGAACCAGCGAGTGGCGGTGTCCTTCAAGCTCTACATTTGATGCTAGTCCTTCACACGTGGTGGAGAATTTTGGCGCAATCTGAGATCCCTACAATCAAGTAAGTTCATCTGTTATATGAACTGTGTTTTTGGTGCATGAGACTGCATAATCTGTGTGTGTGCAGGTGAAGAGAACCTGCAAGCGAAAGGTAAACTAGCCTTAAAGAGACAGTGCTCCAATTTGTTGCAGGTGGTGTACCTGTGAACAAAAAGTAATTTTTTTTTTCTCTGCAGTGAACTGCTGCTAGCTGTGTGTGGCAGCCAGGCAAACTGCATTGCACAGAAGTTTGATGGACTGTGTTGCATGCAGGTTGTGTACCTGTGAAAGGAGAATCACATTTTCTTCCCTCTGCTGTGAACTGTGTTACTGGTTGCTGTGTGCAACACCGCAAGGATGGGGCGGTCAAAGCAGAAAAAGGAGGCGATCCTTGCTGAAGCAAGAGAAAGAGCTCTGTGGCTGGAGGGGTTGTTACCGCCTGATCGAACCCCATACAGGCCTAAACAGAGTTTTCCAGGGGAAAAGAGGGCTGCTGTTGTCCCTAGCAACCCTGGTGCAATGAATGCACAGATGACTGCTAGTGTGGAGAGTCCACCAGCGTTTGAATCTGCAGTGGATTGGTGCAAGCGACACCTGGCAGGATTGGACCAAGCTAAAGTGGAAGGCAAGCCAACCTTCCATACAAAAAGAGAGCTGCCGAATGTCCATGCCTGGGAGAGGGGTGTTGTTGCCCCGGGCAACGCTGCTGCAGTTAAACCAGCAGCTGTTGCGAAAAGTGTGAAAGTGACACAGCTTGAGACAGGGTCCAGCAGATGCAGGGTGGGAAACCCTGACAAGACATGGAACCAAGTGCGCTGTTTGCGGTGCAGTGAGTGGGGGCATGCAGTCTCCAAGTGCCTTTTGTCCCTGGCTCCAGTGCAAAGCTACCTAGCAAAACAAAGGTCTGAGAAGCCTGTGTTATATGCCAGAAGAGAGGCTGATCAAAGGCCAGGACAGAGAGTGGTTGCCCATAGAAACACAGAGGAGGCCAGTCGGGCTGTCTGTGGACCAAGGGGTGTGCCTCCCATGGGTCGTGACAAGTGGCTTCCGGAGGAGCCAATACAGCATGTTGGAGAGAGCCAGCAAAGCTCTGCTGGGAGACTGCGATCTCCCATGGCAACAAGAGTGGAAGTTATGCCTGGAAAGAATCATCAGGAAAGAAATGCACTGGGGAAAAGTCCAGTACCGTGCTTGGAATGTGGTCAAGTGGGGCATGGGATCTTTACTTGCCCAAGGTTCTGGAACACCGCTGAAGAGTCTGGAAAGGCTGCAGTGTCGCCATATGGCCCCAAAGAGACAGTAACTGGTATGGATGCAGCTGAGAGACAGCACACTCAAGTGAAGGCTATGATGCCAGCCACTGAAAATGGTAAGACTGTTCCAGTTTATGGTACTGAACCCAGTGAAGTGGGAGTAGATCCAGTGGGGAGATCCGCAGTGCCAATGGACATAGACTTGCGGCAGTGTGCTACCCAGAGCAGTGGGGAGGCACAGAATAAAGCCCAACTAGTCGCAGGGCTAAAGACTGGAAAGGACATGGGGACTCTGCATGTGCCTGCTATAGTCCAGCAGGTGGCTGGGAAAATAGAGTTAGGGGTGACCAAAACAGTGCTTGTGCCATGTTCCCTAGTGACAAGTACTGCAGGGTTGCCCAGGGAGACTTCCAAGAAGCCCGCAGTGAGGGAGCCGAGCGTTTCCCAGGTCAACTTTGGAGCTGCCCATGTAGGAAAGGGTGCCCCTTTAAAAATGGAGGGCGCTGTGAGGAGTCACTCAAAGGCTTTGGTGGGTAATAGACAATCCACAAAAGTAGCAGTTATGTCTACACGTAGTGAAAATTCTGATGGTTATGCTGACAAAAGTGTTACTGTTGGCAAATGTGATGGTATTGGTGATCATGACATTGAGAAATGTGTTTCCTTTAGTGTCATGTCTGAAAATGTTGGAAATGTGTTTACTACCAATGATGGGAGTAGGATATCTCCCATGACAACCAGAAGCGCAGGATTGTCCATGGAACTCTCATGGGGCCTCCATGTGTTGGAGCCAGAGGTTTTCCAGGATGGCTGTGGTGCTACTCTGGTGAAACAAGGGAAGACTGTATTACATAGTGAGTGAGTGTGGGCGCAGCCCCACCACCCTAAGTGTAACCCAGTTGTCAAGGGGTTAGATCAGCCTGCAAAAACTGAAAGTGAAGAGCTGTATGTGTCTGTAGCGCCACCAAAGCAAGGTGTTCAAAATAAGGTATTGCACCTTGCCTTGGTTGAGGATGCAATCTCCCAGTGTGATGTGAAAAAAAAAATATTGTCACAATGTGAGGTAGATAGAAGTGACAAGTGTGTTGTTTTGGCTAGTGAATCCCAGGTTCCTGTTGGGCTTTCTAGAGCAGGTGATGCAGTGCTGTGGAGCACCAGTGATGGAACCACAGGAGACTGGGATGATTGGTGCAAGGAAGCAGTTGCGGCACTAGGCCAAGTGACAAGGAATTACGAAGCAATGATGTGTGACAGAGTTGTGGACAGAACACCTGCTGTGCCCAGTGGAGGGATCGCAGAATGGCCAGTGCTCAAGGGCACGCCAGCCCCTGCAAAGGCTGATGCCCTCCAGTCTGAAGGAACGGTTCTGGGCGCAGGCATGGCAGATGGGTTGTCCACGGCCCAGCAACTAAATAATGGCAAGTGTCAAGTTGACAATGTGACTAATGTTGACTCGCAGAGGCTCATTGGTGTAGCGTTAGAGGTGAAGAGGAGACATGTGTCTGACAGCACTCCAGGGGAGCAACAGGCTGGGATGGTGGTCTCTTCAAATGTCTCAACCTCACAAGCTGCAATGGATGAGCCCCTCCATGTCTCGGACAGGGGAAAGGTTCCCAAAAAGGTCACGCATTTAGACATTGGTTGCATAGAGTTGACAAAAACTTTATTAGAAATGCTGGAGTTGGTAAAAGTGCCCTCACTGTACACTTGGGTGTCTCCACCGCAGTCGGACCAGGTGGTGCTGCGTGGTACCAATAGGTGGAGCCAGGTGGTACAGGCTGTGCTAGGAAGCTTGTTAACAGTGTGACAAATAGTTCTGAGGTTCTCTAAGGGGGTGCTCCCAGTTACTGAGTGGCCTGGAAGGCGCTCAGAACTGTTGGAGTCATCAAAGGTCTCTCTGGCTGGTGTAGTGACTGGAAACATCTCTGCGGGTGTGCTCCAAGGTGCAGCTGAGCAGTGGTCAGTAGAGGGCGCAGATACTGTCTCGGCAGCTAAATCTCATGAGAAGGAAGGGCCCAGAATAGATGCAGCACTAGCAGAGATGCTTTCTATCACTCAGAAAGAGGTACAACTTAAAGTACCCGGAGACACTGTGAGAAAAAGTGCTATAGGTGAATGCTGCAGCAATGTGAGGTGTACATCAGAAAGAAGTAGTTTGTGCCTACATCAGTGTCATCTGTTAGATCAGTTACCCATGGAGTGTTGGACAACAGGTGAGGTAGAACTTGGCTTTAGTCCTGCGGAATTTAATCTCTCGCCTATGTGTGGTCCCTCCTCAGGTCTGGAGCCAAGGGTATGGTTTCTAATAAAAGTATTCAACAAACCTAATAAGGTCCCCGAGACAGGGAAACGGATAAGAAGTGCGGTAAAAATGGTATGTGGATCAGACAAGAGCTTGTCTGTTCAGGTGGATAAAAATACAGATGGCATCAGAACAGGTCAAGTGGTAGGACAGCTGCCTGCAGAGTGGGTGAACCCAGGGGAGGTGACGTCCTGTGAGGTTCCCGTGGGTAATGGCGGCCCTCCATTATGTGTGCCCTCTGCAGACGCTGCCCTAGCAAATGCTGAAAAAAAAGGCATTGGTGATCTGTGCAACGTTGAGAGGTGTAATGTTGGTTTGAATATGTCTGTCAATGATGAACCAAATAGTTTGTTAAAGGTACATAACAGTGTGGTGTCCAAAGGTATTGGGAACCTGAAGCGTGGAGGCAGAAGGGTTGGTAGAAAGACCAGGGGTGCCCTGTTAAAATTTCAGGAGAGGCAGTGCTTATGGAACCCCAAAAGAAGAGGGAGAAGGCTGAGTATAGGGAAATATAGGACCTTGTTAAAATCCAGGGTGGGACATACCTGGAAGCGCACCCGGAAAAAAGGTTGGGCCTACGTGGCTGACAGCCAGCACAGAGGTGTCCCAACCATAATGATGGGTGCTGGTGTTCCTCCCTCTGGATCGAAACAAGGGGGGAGGGTATGTGGTAGTGTGGTACCCCACCAGTGTATGAATACAGGATTCTCAACCAGGCAGGTTGAGGGGCTCCAGGGTATTTGCTTGTTTGGGAGGAAACTGGCTTTTCAGTTTCCTCATGATTTACTAAAATCCACTTTGGGACCCGGAGCTTGGGGATTTCTTAGAGATCCGGGTGGGATGAAATCCCCAGTCCTGGATCTGGGTTTTGAGACTCAACTGCACACTGATTGTTCAGGTGTGTGTGGGCCTGATAGTAGAATCAGGACCAGCATTCTGGGCCCCACCCTCCCGATGAGTGCAGGTGTGCACTGGGGAAGCCATAGAGTGCAAGTGTGCACTGGAGAAGTCAGAGAGTGCTTGTGTGCACAGTGGAAGCCAGAGACCCAGGTCTGAGGGTCAGAGCAGCAAGGGGCTGCTATCCAAATGAATGGTGTTGCAGATGAAATAGTCTATAGGAGACAGACAAGAGCCTGAAGTGGAAGGCTTGAGCAGCACTGCTGTATGTATAAGCCAGGAGGCTGAATGTCATTTTGTTGTTGAAAAGGAGTACTGAAACCCCTGCGAGGGAAACCTTTCATTTTGTTTTGACTTCTTTTAATAAAAATGGGCAAACAAAGCCCTTAAAAAGAAGAACCAGCGAGTGGCGGTGTCCTTCAAGCTCTACATTTGATGCTAGTCCTTCACAATATATATATATATATATATATTATTACACCACCTGAAGTGTATTAGAAACTGTACACACTGTATTAGATACTGTGTACACCGCCTGCACTGTATTAGAAACTGTACACACTGTATTAGATACTGTGTACACCGCCTGCACTGTATTAGAAACTGTACACACTGTATTAGATTATGTGTACACCGCCTGCACTGTATTAGAAACTGTACTACGTCTGCCCTGTATTGAGTACTGTGTACACCACCAGAAGTGTAGTAGAAACTGTACACACTGTATTACATACTGTGTACACCACCTGAAGTGTGATTTACACAGTATCTAATACTGTGTACACCACCATAAAAGTAGTAGAAACTGTACACACTGTATTAGAGACTGTGTACACCACCTGAAGTGTATTAGAAACTGTACACACTGTATTAGATACTGTGTACACCGCCTGAAGTGTATTAGAAACAATACACCACCGAATGCACTGTAGATATAGGCTACAAAGAATGCAGAGTATATATATATATATATATATATATATATATATATATATATATACAAGACTGTATAGAAATATATTAATACACTGCCTGCACTGATTGAATATCGAGTAAACATTGAATATATAGTCTATGCTAAATGCAGAATATATATATATATATATATATATATATATATATATATATATATACACACTAGACTGACTGACTGAGGCGAACCAGATTCATAAGAATAATTCTCCCTCAATATAGAGACAAACGCGTGGTTTCCAGCAGGTCTGACAATCTTTATTGAGAAAGCAGGCTCTTATATACACCAAAAGAATACTGCAGTCCAAATGAACAATGACCCAACTCCACCCACAACATCACACAATGGTTACATAACGAGCCCCCAATACACATTATTCTGACATCCCTTAGCAGACAACAGGTGAGTTCATTAACTAATCCCTTTACAGCTTAAATGACTAATACGCATGACCTTTACGTTTCCCAGACTGGCTGTCTGCTAACTTACAATACACATTATCATAAATACACCTTTGACCAGACCTAATTTACACAAGCTAATTACCTAATTCCTTTAGTAGCCGGGCTGTCTCCTGAACTTCAATACACATTATCATAGGAATCCTTTATACAATTACAGAGTTAATTATCACGGTTGAAACGCGTCGGAGATTTATGTATTTCAGGATATCATGATATGTTTTATACATGTACTAATATGGCTGTATTTGAATTATTTGTATATATATGCTTTATGTACCCATTCGGAGCCCTGGTTTTATTCCTAATCTTGTTCTCCCCATGGCATTTCTTAATAAATGACACCCTTTCTATTTACTATTGTTTAATTTTTTGCTGCTGCAACACAAAGCCCCTTGGGGTAACTTTCCTATCCACAAACAAACTTTGGGGTGTGCAGCACCAAGACCCCCTATTAGTATCGCTTTTCCTTTGCTAAAATTTCTTTGGGTGGATAAACACCCATTCCCCATGCTTGATACTTGTGGGTCACCTATTTTAGTTCATGGTTTTTGTAAGGTATGAGAAAATCATGAACCAATATATTCAGGATAAGAAATTCTTCTTAGGTGTATATGTTGTAAGGTATATTGAGACAGAATATTGAGACAGAATATGTTTCTCTGAAAAATATGTGTAAGCAGGATGTGACTTTGTGGTCAAGCCTGATCTTATCTTTCTTCTTCTTTAACTGTCAGTCATATGTTTAGAGTGACCACAATGCCCCCTTACGTTCTTATCTTCCTGTTTCAATTGTCAGTCATATCTTTAGAGTAACCACAATAACGCCTAATGTCCTTATCTTCCTGTTTCAAATATCAGACACATGTTTAGTATGACCGCAATGACGCATGATATTCTTATTTTTAAATGACTACTTCTGCAAAAGCCTAAAACCTGTTAGAGTCTATTTTTGTTTAACTCATGATGTTTTTGCTTATTGCTGATTGGTTCATACGAGGGAGGCAACTTTCCTTGTTATGCATAAAAGAGATATGTTGCCAATAAACCAATATATTCTTGTATATCCATTCACTGTGTATGGTGTCTTGAATATCTGACCGGTCACAGAGTTACTTCCACAGATCCTAAGTCCAGCTCGAGCCAAGAGGGTCCAACAGAACCAGAACCAGAACCTTTCAGTGGTGTCAGAAGTGGGATGATCCAATTGAACAGGTAAGACCCCCTTTAATTATTGGGAACAATAGTCTTGCCTTGTCAATTGGTTCATCATAAAGTAGACTCTCGAGAAAACTACAAGTTTTCTGGGACTCTGTTAAGATTGTAAGGTAGATTTAGAATAGATACAGAGGGTCTCCCTAGGTTGGCCAGACCAGGTTATAAGATTGAGAAAGAATCTTAAATTCTTCTCTACATAGGATGGATCTGTGGAAACTCTATATCTAAAGGTGTACACAAAAAGGGTTACTTTTTTAAATGTCAACTGTATATTGTTGTCCTGAATGTAAAACTGGTTTATTGTTTGCTTATAAAGGGAAAACCACTTCATTAGTGGCAATTGTTCCAAGAGGTTATCATGTTAAAATTGGTAAAGGTCCCATGCATAGGGGATCAACACAACATATGTTAAGATTTAATATACATAATTCTTTATCATATAGTTCGACACTCGAGGGCTGAAGTCCAGTGTGGCTGAAGTCCAGTGTCTAATTGTATACCAGAAGAAGGAACATTGGGTTCCCTGTGCATTATCTATAAACATTCATAGATTTGGAGACATATTCCGTCCTTGGAACCAAATTGAAAAAGGCAAAGAGAAAATTACAGAGAGATTTGGTGAAATTGTTTTAAGTGATTGTTTATAATGGGTAATCAAGCAGGAAAGGAAGCTGAAGGTAAGCAGCACCAACCCTCTCCAATTGATTACATTAAAGTCAATTATGGGAAAAATTATACTGATCCTTTTTGGTCACTAGTCCTAAAAAGAGCACACCAATTTGAGGTGTCGGGGTTAAGTGAATACGGACCATGTTCCAAGGAAGAGTGGGAGGAAGTGACCAGAATATGTGGCCAACATAAACAGTATAATTATTAGACTTGTGCACAATGGAAAAATTTGTTTAGTTTCGGTTCGTTTTTTGTGCACAACGGAAAAATTAGTTTCGTTTCGGTTCATTTCTTTTCGGTCCTGTTGATTCGTAATCATTCGTAATTTTGCTAGACGGGATTTTTCGTGTTCGGACTAATTCATATTTTCGCAAGCGTCATTTTTCGTAGAATTTTTAGTTGATTTATAATTCGTACTTTCGGTAGGGTACGTTGTTTTTCTTTGATTCTGGACAACACTCCTACTTTCGTAACTTTTTTTGGGTTCGTTGATTCGTAATTTTCCGTGTCTCTCTCACAACGACGCTGCCTATTATGCCTAATGTGCTTTGAATGGATTTGTACTTTTCTAAATACATTGCGGTTATTTGTAACGATTCGAAATCTCGTATTTTACTTTCGTTTTTTACATGCGGCTATAGCCTCCGCCCCTGTACACCATTTTGAGAGGGTTCAGCACGGTGAGGGAGAAGCAGAGAGCAGAGCAGAGTGTTATTGTGCTTCGAATGGATTCGAAATCTCGTATTTTACTTTCGTTTTTTCATGCGGCTATAGCCTCCACCCCTGTACACCATTTTGAGAGGGAGTTCAGCATGGTGAGGGAGAAGCAGAGAGCAGAGTGAGTGTTATTGTGCTTCGAATGGATTCGTACATTCGTAACTTTTTTCATAACGAATTATGCCGAAGACATTCGGGCATTCGCTATTTTGCGGTATAATTTATTTCGGATTCGGTTTTATTCGTAATTGCTTTGTTCGGAAATTCGAATGCTTCCGAATGTCCGAAAGTTGCTAAATTCGGTCGAGTTTCGATTCGTTACGAAACGAATTGCACAAGCCTAATAATTATCCCATAAAAGACTTTGACAAAGATTAAGAATGAAGGAATATAGAAAGAAATATACAAGTGTAAAAATGAAAAAGAAAGAGCAATTAGAAGACGCAATAGGAAGTCCATTAGCTCCCCCTAATTTTTATCAAGAAAAACCACCTCCATATGCTATGGTAAAAGATGAATCCCTTGTCCCAAAGAAAATATACCCCTCGTTAGATCCAAATGTTATAGCAGGAGTATTAACCATAGCTAAACTAAAGGGAACTAATTGGTTACGAGAGGAGGAAGATAGAAGACAGATACAGGAACGTTTAAGTCAATTAGTAAAGGAGGAAGAACAGTGTATTAAAAAAGAGGAAGATGAAGAAAAAGTGATAGAAGGGGATAGAAGAGAGTTACAGGAACAAAGAGATAGATTAGGAGAAATAAATGGGATAATTCGTGGATTTAGAAACTCGAGCTACCCAGAAACCAATCTAGTGAAGAAGGCTGATTATATATCTGGAGATGGGTTAAGTAAGGATTCAACCCCAGGCACCCACATCATCAGATGATGAAAATGATCTGACAGCTCCAATTAGTCTGGCTTTTCCTTTCATTACAATGGGAGATACACAGGTACAATAACTTTGGGTACGGTCAAGGAAATTAGAGACACATGTCCCAAACCAAGAAAGGACCCCAGACAGGCGGTGACCTTTCTGCAAAGATACTGTTCAGGAACAAGAATGTCTCCTGAAGATCTTAATACCATAATTCAAAATGTAGACCCCGATTCCCAAGCTGACATAAATATAGGTCAATGGGCCAAGGACGCAAAGTTATATGAGGATGGGGAGGATTGGAATATTTTTTGGAACACATTGTTACAGGCTTGGCTCAAGGCATATAAAAACACCACTATGTTGCATGATTTGATATCTTGCAAACAACAGTCAGGAGAGGATTTCTACACCTTTGTCAGTAGATTACATAAATTATATAAAAATTGTGGAATAGACAATGATCAATTATTCGTGAGTACAGCCATAAATAATGGAGATCCAAGGGCCACCCAAATAATCAAACTGATAAACCAAACCCAGATTTCCTGGATGTATTTGTGGATGGCAGTTGTTCCAGGCCTAATGATAACACATATAAGACAGGCTATGCAGTGGTGATGCTACAGTAGGTACCGCCGATATTGTGTCAATCTCGCCGCTTCTAGCGGTGAGATTGACACCCTATGAGCTCCGCCGCGAGAGCCAGCGCCGAGCTGTCTCGTCATCGGGAAAGGAAAAATGTTCCTTTCACGATGAGCGACACACATTGCCGGTAGACGGAGATCCGACTTGGATTCCCGCCAATACCAGGCACTGCGTTTGGTATGAATCCTGAGCGGGAACTCCACGCCAATTTTTAAAGAAAAGACCGGCATGGGTTCCCCCTCCAGGAGCATACCAGGCCCTTGGGTCTGGTCTGGATTTGAAGGGGAAACCCTACGCCGAAAAAACGGTGGGGGTCCCCCTCAAAGTCCAAACCAGACCCTTATCTGAGCATGCAACCTGGCAGGCCGCAGGGGAAGAGGGGGGGACGAGAGAGCGCCCCCTCCCTCCTGAGCCATACCAGGCCGCATGCGCTCAACATGGGGGGTTTGGTGCTCTGGGGCAGGGGGGCGACCTGCGGCCCCCCAACCCCAAAGCACCCTGCCCCCATGTTGATGAGGACAGGGCCTCTTCCCGACAACCCTGTCCATTGGTTGTCGGGGTCTGCGGGCGGGGGGGCTTATCGGAATCCGGGAGCCCCTTTTACTAAGGGGGCCCCCATATCCCGGCCCCCCCACCCTATGTGAATGAGTATGGGGTACATCATACCCCTACCCATTCACCTGGTGGAAAAAAATGGCAATAAAAAAACACACAGCTTTTTAAAGTATTTTATTGCACAGCTCCGGGGGTCTCCGGTGTCGTCGCCACGCTCTCAGGTTCTTTCTTCTGCCGGGGCCACCGCTATCTTCTTCCAGCTCTTTTGCTAGCGGGGCCCGGTCTTCTCCGTCGCCTTCTTCCCTCTTCTCCTCTCTGGTTCTTTCTTCCTTCTGCCAGGCCTCCGCAATCTTCTTCCAGCTCTTTTGCTAGCGGAGGCCCGGTCTTCCCCGTCGTCTCGTCCGGCTCTCCGTTGTCCTTCTGCCGGCCCCTCCACTATCTTCTTCCAGCTCTTTTGCTAGTGGAGGGGCGGTCTTCCCGTCGTCGCCTTTGGCGCCTTCTTCCCTCTTCTCCTCCTCGATGTTGACTCGTCGCTTCCTCTCACAGTGATGCTAAATCTTCGGTCCGCAGAGATTTATATAGGCTTCTCATGACGTCACAGTCACATGCTCCGGGTGGCCCCGGAGCATGTGACTGTGACGTCATGGGAACATGTGACTGTAAACTAAAACAGCAGCCGATTCGGCACACGGGGCCCAGCCAAATCTAACACTGTTTGCTACAGATTTCAGTTCACCAGAAATCCCAAATACTGTGAGAATGTTACAGGAGAAAGCATCAAGAGAGGACATAGCTTTCTGGGAAGGTCAGAACTTGACCAGTGTGCCAAGGGGCATCTATTCAAGCAAGGAGGGAGTAATAGGTATACCAGAGTCAGCTGCCCCTCTTTTGATTTCTTACTTACATGGTCCAGGTCACCTAGGAAAGAAAACAGTTTTGACAATGTACAGACAGTCTTTCAGCACGGTCAATGATACACACCTCGTTGCCCAGTTGATAGACTCATGTCTTACTTGTGCACAAAACAATGTACAGTGCAAGAAGCAGGGTATACATGGAAACTTGCCCCCCCCCTATAGGCCCCCTCCAAGATCTACAAATGGACTTTACACATATTCCAAAACAGAAAGGAAATATAAAAAATCTTTTAGTTATAGTGGACAAGTTTAGTTCTTGGGTCGAGGCTATCCCAACTACAGGCGAGACAGCCAAAATAGCATCAAGAGCACTAATAAATCACTGGATTTCGAGGTATGGGTTACCAGCCAAAATCTGGTCAGACCAAGGTCCAGCTTTTACAGCTGCTCTTACCCAGGATCTTGCAAAACTCCTGGGCATTCAATGGAAATTACATATTCCATATCATCCACAAAGCGCAGGAATAGTGGAAAGAATGAACAGAAATATAAAGGATAAACTTAAAAAGGCAACAGGAGGAACCATGAAAGGGTAGATTGATTACCTCCCAGCAGTTTTGTTTCAAATTAGGACAGCCCCTAATTCTAGAACAGGATTGTCACCATTTGAAATACTTATGGGTAGGCCAGCACAGAGGAAACCTGATGAGGGAGAGGAGGTTAATCTTTATTCTTTACAGGAAGAGTACGTGAAACATCTGGTAAGTAGCCTTAGTGAAACAGAGGACAAGGTTGCTCTCACTTTCCCTCCTCTCTCCACAGAGCCTACACATCCGTATATCCCAGGAGACAAAGTACTGATAAAACAACTTGCTGTCCGGAAACAACCAGGCCCTATCTTCCAAGGACCATTTGAAATTCTGAAGGTTGCCAGAACAGCTGTTCTTACAGATCAAGGGCCACAATGGATCCATGCATCCAGACTAAAGACATTTCCGAAGGGAAACTGAAAGAAGGTGAAGGAGAAGACAAAGACCTCTGTTCTGGAGAGTATTCCAGAAAAGGATCCGGAAAATACTCCCTAGTGGACCATGAAAAACAAGAAACTCAGAGTTCCATGCCCATAAACACTAATGGTCCAAAAGGAGGGATCACTTCGGGGAAACTTTTTCTTTCTTCCTTAATGATCACATTGTTTATTTTAATGCTCATAATCATAGGACACTGTTGGTCAGATAATTCTAACAGACCAAAAAGAAGTATGGAAGACAATTTTAGTGGTAAAATGCTGCTGCTTAAATTTAAATATGCTTATTCTCAAAAATCAGGATATGAAAAATGTTGGATATGTAGTAAACTCCATCCTAGTACTGCTAGGATCCCCCTAATGGCAGTACCTCTAAACTTCACCCCTCTCCTAAACGGCACACCACCTGTCGTCCTACAAATGTCAGAAGAACGCTTTCAGAAAATACCCTTACTTTCCAAATTATTGGTAGAAGTCATTCCCCAGACTGGTGTTTTAGGTTGGGAAACTCCACAAAGGGAGCTGAAGTGTGCCAACAAGCTACAATTAACTTTTCAATGACTTCAATTGAAAGCCCTTTCTTTCACACTTCAAAACCTGCCCTAAACACCACTCTAATAAATTTTCTTAACTCCAGTTCCACTTCCACAGTAGGAGAATTATTGTCAACTTTAACCTTTTCTGTTTTTTTCTGATGAAATGATGACAATATTCAACAAACGACCTTTAGCTCTAGGAAACAGTATTTATATTTGTTGTGGAAAAAGTTGTCACCCTTGGATCCCCACTGAACCCCAAGGATGGTGTTATCTTGCATCCCTAGACCCGATTATGGACATAGTAGGAGATAGAAAGGGAACACACCTCCTTGAAGCTAGCATGCATTCTAGGTACCCCCTCAAACACCGAAATAAAAGGGAGTTATTTTTCTAAAAAGATATGGCTTGGGCCTGGTTCCCTTCCTGGACAGGTTGGGGGATAGATTTAATGAAAAGGCTTAATAATTATACAAATATTATAGATGATGTATTGGTGAACAATTCTAATGATATTACTAGTTTAAACATTGAAACTAGAGCAATCAGAAAACAATTAGAACTTCATGATCTTGCTATTGAAAGCATGAGTGCTGCACTCACTGGCCTGTGTGAAGTTACGGAGGACTATGAGTGCTGCACTTGGATCCACAACACATCTGTTGAGATTCCTGATTACTATGATGTAATTGCCTAACATAGGAAAGAGGTAAATAAATTGCAACAGGAGGCGAGGGATATCGCAAAAACATGGAGCCCCTTTGGAGAGGGAGGATTCGGGGGCACAGGTATTCTTTCATTTCTCAGACAAATGGCTATAACAGTAGTAATGGTGTTAATCTTCATTCTACTGTTATATTTAGTATTTAAATTAATTGTCTGGGTAATTGGAAAGATCACTAGTAAAAAGAGAAAGAGACAGGGTTCTAAGGAAACAATCTTGATGATGTCCATGGTACATACTAAACAAAAATGGTATAATAAATAATCTAATGATCTATGGGCTTCAATTCTTGAAGCCATGATCAAAAGAAGGGGTTTTAAGGTATGAGAAAATCATGAACCAATATATTCAAGATAAGAAATTCTTCTTAGGCAGGGATGACCCGAACACCCCCCTGTTCGATTCGCACCAGAACCTGCGAACAAACAGAATGTTCGCATGAACGTTAGAACCCTATTAAATACAATGGACTTGAACGTTCGAAATCTAAAGTGCTAATTATAAAGGCTTATATGCAAGTTATTGTCCTAAAAAGTGTCTGGGGACCGGGTCCTGCCCCAGGGGACATGTATCAATGCAAAAATAAGTTTTAAAAACGGCTGTTTTTTCGGGAGCAGTGATTTTAATAATGCTTAAAATGAAAAAATAAAAGTGAAATATTCCTTTAAATTTCATACCTAGAGGGTGTGTATGATATGCATGTAAAGTGGCGCATGTTTCCCGTGCTTAGAACTGTCCCTGCACAAAATGTAATTTTTGAAGGAAAAAACGTCATTTAAAACTCACTCGCGGCTATTAATGAATTGTCGGCTCCCGGCAATACATACAAAAGTCATTGATAAAAAAAAAAAAAAGCGTGGGGGTCCCCCAGAATTCAATTACCAGGCCCTTCAGGTCTGGTATAGATATTAAGGGGAACCCCGCCGCAATTTTTTTTTAAAAAAGCGTGCGGTTCCCCCAAATATCCATACCAGGCCCTTCAGATCTGGCATGGATTTTAAGGGGAACTCCACCCCAAATAAAAAAAAAGGCGTGGAGTCCCCCCAAAAATCCATACCAGACGCTTATCCGAGCACGCAACCTGGCAGGCCGCAGGAAAAGAGAGAGTGCCCCCCCTCCTGAACCATACCAGGCCACATGCCCTCAACATGGGGAGGATGTCCCCATGTTGATGGGGACAAGGGCCTCATCCCCACAACCCTTGCCCGGTGGTTGTGGGGGTCTGCAGGCGGGGGGCTTATCGGAATCTGGAAGACCCCTTTAACAAAGGGGACCCCCAGATCCCGGCCCCCCCTATGTGAATTGGTAAGGGGTACATTGTACCCCTACCATTTCACGAAGAAAGTGTCAAAAAATGTAAAAAAAACACACAAACACCTTGAAAAAGTCCTTTAATAAAAAAATAAAAAAACATTCCAGCGGTGAAATCCAGTGTCCCGTGGCGATCCGATGTCCAGCGCTGTCCGTCATTGGCTGAGCCTGAGCGGACCTGATGTGGAACTTCCTCCGCAGTCTATTACATGTATAGACCCGCCCCTTCTAAAGTTCCCCATCAGGTCCGCTCAGCCAATGACTAGGTGTAAGGCTGAGAACCTGATGCAGAACATGAAAAGGGGCGGGTCTATACATGTATTACACAGTGAAGGAAGTTCCCCATCAGGTCCGCCCCCTCGGTATGTCAGACCCCGCCTACGTCATTGGCCTGAGCGGGGAACTTCCTTCACTGTGTAATTAAAATTTACACAGTGAAGGAAGTTCCCCATCAGGTCCGCTCAGGCCAATGACGTAGGCGCGGTCTGACATACCGAGGGGGCGGACCTGATGGGGAACTTCCTTCACTGTGTAATTCATGAATAGACCCGCCCCTTCTCATGTTCCGCAACAGGTCCTCAGCCTTACACCGAGTCATTGGCTGAGCGGACCTGATGGGGAACTTTAGAAGTGGCGGGTCTATACATGTAATAGACTGCGGAGGAAGTTCCCCATCAGGTCCGCTCAGGCTCAGCCAATGACGGACAGCGCTGGACATCGGATTGCCGCGGGACACTGGATTTCACCGCTGGAATGTTTTTTTTTTAATAAAGGACTTTTCCATGGTGTTTGTGTTTTTTTTTTTTACACTTTCTTCGTGAAATGGTAGGGGTACAATGTACCCCTTACCAATTCACATGGGGGGGGCGGGATCTGGGGGTCCCCTTTGTTAAAGGGGTCTTCCAGATTCCGATAAGCCCCCCGCCCGCAGACCCCCACAACCACTGGGCAAGGGTTGTGGGAATGAGGCCCTTGTCCCCATCAACATGGGGAAATCCTCCCCATGTTGAGGGCATGTGGCCTGGTACGGTTCAGGAGGGGGGGCGCTCTCTCGTCCCCCCCTCTTTTTCTGCGGCCTGCCAGGTTGCGTGCTCGGATAAGGGTCTGGTATTGATTTTTGGGGGGACTCCACGCCATTTTTTTTTAAATTTGGGGTGGAGTTCCCCTTAAAATCCATGCCAGATCTGAAGGGCCTGGTATGGATATTTGGGGGAACCGCACGCATTTTTTTTAAAATTTGCGGCGGGGTTCCCCTTAATATCTATACCAGACCTGAGGGGCCTGGTAATTGAATTCTGGGGGACCCCCACACTTTTTATTTATTTTTTATCAATGACTTTTGTATGTATTACGGGAGACATGCGCCACTTTACATGCATATTATACACACCCCCTAGGTACGAAATTTTAAGGAATATTTCACTTTTATTGTTTCACTTTAAGCATTATTAAAATCACTGCTTCCGAAAAAACTGCAGTTTTTAAAACTTTTTTTTGCATTGATACATGTCCCCTGGGGCAGGACCCGGGTCCCCAAACACTTTTTATGACAATAACTTGCATATAAGCCTTTATAATTAGCACTTTAGATTTCTCCCATAGACTTTTTGAATTTGCCGCGAACACCCCAATTTGTTCGCTGTTCGGCGAACGGGCGAACAGGCAATTTTCGAGTCGAACATGAGTTCGACTCGAACTCGAAGCTCATCCCTATTCTTAGGTGTATATGTTGTAAGGTATATTGAGAGAGAATATTGAGACAGAATATGTTTCTCTGAAAAATATGTGTAAGCAGGATGTGACTTTGTGGTCAAGCCTGTTCTTATCTTTCTTCTTCTTTAACTGTCAGTCATATGTTTAGAGTGACCACAATGCCCCCTTACGTTCTTATCTTCCTGTTTCAATTATCAGTCATATGTTTAGAGTAACCGCAATAACGGCTAATGTCCTTATCTTCCTGTTTCAAATATCAGACACATGTTTAGTATGACCGCAATGACGCATGATATTCTTATTTTTAAATGACTACTTCTGCAAAAGCCTAAAACCTGTTAGAGTCTATTTTTGTTTAACTCATGATGTTTTTGCTTATTGCTGATTGGTTCATACGAGGGAGGCAACTTTCCTTGTTATGCATAAAAGAGTTATGTTGCCAATAAACCAATATATTCTTGTATATCCATTCACTGTGTATGGTGTCTTGAATATCTGACCGGTCACAGAGTTACTTCCACAGATCCTGAGTCCAGCTCGAGCCAAACAGAACCAGAACCAGAACCTTTCAGTTTTCTGTGCATAGCGAGCTCCCTGACACCCCATAATGTAAAATATAATCATAATTACTTAATATTAATAACTTCCTCTCGTCACCACTGGCCAAATACTCATCCTGGTAGTGGAGGGCTTTTGTATTAGTTAGCTCCATTAGTGTGAGCTAGATGTGGATACATAGGCCACAAGCTAATGCTGACATAGGCCACTAAAATCCATTTCTCTTGCTCCCTTTACACAAGGTTTTGTTTTTGACGAAACACTATTGGTTTCGGGATGGGACCATACAGTCCTTTACCCCCAACGTGCTTTTTAAGTACATTTACACATTTTTTATGGGGTTGTCTCGGTTCTCTAGCTACACACAGTTTTTTAGCCATGTTTTTTACATCCATATTTTCTTTAATTTAGATCATACTGTCATATGCTTTTGCTTTTTGACCCAATTTCTTTACTTTATTTACATATTTCATGTTATGGTATTTGTTTTCTTCCCGGATCCCCTTGCCCATGGTGTGTACACCCAGGTGTGGCCCCTGGAGGCAGCCGTGGACGATTTGTCCAGTATCTCCAGGCTTCACGGCAGTTTTGGGGGGGGATCTGAAGAACATTTCCTCTCTCCCTTTTCTCTCGCCCTGAAGTGGCCTTTCCCCTTGGCCACTTGGGGGAGCCCATACCTGCCGGCGGCGTCCTGTGATCTTTCTGGGCGTCCAAGGCCTGCCCAGCATGCGCATTATTCGGCGTGCGCGTCATGTCGGGACGTCACATCGGCTTGGCAACGGAAGTGACGGCGGTGCCAGGGTTTTGATTCCTTCCGGAACGCCAGGGAAGCCGCACATGGGTCCGCCGATCCGGTGGCCCCATGCCTCGTCATCGCCAGGTGGGTTCCATGGGGGGCGGGGGATGGGTGGGGATATCCGAGCCAATGAATCTGGGACCAATCAGGCACGCCCACTCATACTTTAGCTATATAGCAACAGGTGGCCCCATGGGAATTCACCACTAAACCCATGCAGCCATCAGAGCGAACAGACCAAAAAGCTTTCCCGGTTGAAAGTAAGTAATGCCCGACCTTATATATGGCTACTCACTGGATTTTTGCTTCAATTCTGACTCTAATAGATTTTACTCTTTTTGTCTATATCTTTTTGGATCCAGCGGGTCCTAGGTACCATACATCATCTCAGCTTTAGAATCCCATCTCGGGCTTTCTCCAGCACACCTGCCATTACTACCCCTTATGACTTGAAGAATGACCATTCACCACCCAATAGTATAGGTAAAAACTTTTTGTGTTCAGCACATTTATTATTTTATTTACACTATATACACAACACATTCATTCACATTCATTCATGCAGGGGTAACCCCCTCCACTCTTTCTCATATATTTTCTTTTTCATCACATTTTCACATCATATCTACACCACACGCATATTATCATAATATTCTCACTGCCCTTCATCTCACTATTTCCCTTCCAGTTTTTCTTATTTTTTGCCCTATTTTTCAATTATTATTTTTAACATGTATTTCAGTTTACTCTGTATTACCTTTTATGCACACACTTTACCCAGCACACCTCACATTTTTTCACATTGTTGCACACAATAAAGTCACCTACATTAGAACATTCACCTTAATACTCCTCCCATCATGATTTTTCTTACAGTTATGGGCGCCCGGTTTGGTTTCATCTTCTTGGTCTCGGCCCCTGCTCCCCCGGCCCCCATCTTTTGCCCTCTTTGGCCTGGCGGGTGTGAGGCATTAGTGCGACTTCTCGTAGGCCTGGAGCCTGTCCAGGCGTCTGCAACTGGGGGCCTCTCTCCATCGCCCTCTCCTCATATGGGGACCGCCTGGGGTGTCGGCCATGGCCATGGGATCTGTGGTTGTTCTTCAAAACCTAACACAAGGGGAGCCTTCTCCCCCAGCCATCAATTGGTAATTATACGATTAATATTAAACACATAGATTGTAGATGTTCCATTGTTAATAGGGCTCTTGTTGTCATGAACAATTTCACCTATACAATGTTTTCATTTCAGAGCATCTATTCCTTTCCCCCTGATGATGACCCCAAAGGGCGAAACGTGTTGGGAATTAATGTATTTCAGGATATCATGATATGTTTTATACATGTACTAATATGGCTGTATTTGAATTATTTGTATGTATATGCTTTATGTACCCATTCGGAGCCCTGGTTTTATTCCTAATCTTGTTCTCCCCATGGCTTTTCTTAATAAATGACACCCTTTATATTTACTATTGCTTAATTTTTTGCTGCAACACAAAGCCCCTTGGGGTAACTTTCCTATCCACAAACAAACTTTGGGGTGTGCAGCACCAAGACCCCCTATTAGTATCTCTTTTCCTTTGCTAAGAGTTAATTATCACAATCCACAACGAAAAGATCTTTAGACGTTAGCCTGGACTCAATTTACATTACACAGGCAGCCAGGTGGTTGGAGGTGATGACATTAACATCTTTCAATTAACCTGTTGAGTTCAGAATCAACAACCAGTAAATTGTTATTTTACTTATATCCTGGGAGATATTGTGGATAAATATTACTATCCCATTTTAGGTAGTCCAAGATATATTTCCTCAGTCACCCTATGCCCAAAGTTACTCCCGTTACATGGCTCCCTCCTTGTGGGACACTCTGGCAGACCCGGCTTGATCCTTTTTCGGGTCAACTTGGGGATGTCCGGAACTAGGAGGCCGGGATGACGTCTGTTTGCCGGGACAACCCATCCGCATTGCCATTTTGCTTACCGGGTCGGTAGCTGATGGTGAAGTTGTAAGGTTGCAGAGCTAAACTCCACCGCAGCAACCTGCCATTGTCTCCTGAGACCCGGTTAAACCAGACCAATGGGTTGTGGTCAGTGACTAATGAAAATTCCTGTCCGTACAAGTAAGGGTTCAACTTTTTAAGGGCCCAGACCAGGGCCAAACACTCCTTCTCCCCTGCCGCATAGCTCACTTCCCGAGGTAATAGCTTTCTGCTCAGGTATGTGACAGGGTGTTCTCCTCCATCCTCCCTGACTTGGCTCAGCACAGCCCCCAGTCCAAACATGGAAGAGGATGTGTGGACAAGGAAACGTTTGTTAGGTACTGGGGCAGCCAAGACAGGGGCATTTACAAGTACTTGCTTGAGGGCTAGAAACACGGCTTCACAAGCTGGAGACCACAGGACCTGCCTAGGTAAATTCTTTTTCGTCAGGTCAGTCAGGGGTTTGGCGATAGCACTATAATCAGGGACAAAACGTTGGTAGTACCCTGCAGTCCCCAAGAAGGCTAATACCTGGGTCTTAGTACGGGGTGTGGGCCAGTTAGCTACTGCCTCTTGTAGCTGTCCTTCTGGCTGTGGGAATCAACCCGCTGCTTGCCACCAATTGTAACGGCAGGGGTTACCGCCGTTTAAGGATATTCCCTTTCCGAACACACAGCAGCTACCGGCACTCCAGTGAGGCAAACCAATTCCATAAGAATATTTCTCCCTCAATAACGAGACAAACGCTCTGTCTTGAGGTTTCCAGCAGGTCTGACAATCTTTATTGAGAAAGCAGGCTCTTATATACACCAAAAGAATGCTGCAGTCCAAATGAACAATGACCCAACTCCACCCACAACATCACACAATGGTTACATAACGAGCCCCCAATACACATTATTCTGACATCCCTTAGCAGACAACAGGTGAGTACATTAACTAATCCCTTTACAGCTTAAATGACTAATATGCATGACCTTTACGTTTCCCAGACTGGCTGTCTGCTAACTTACAATACACATTATCATAAATACACCTTTGACCAGACCTAATTTACATGAGCTAATTACCTAATTTCTTTAGCAGCCGGGCTGTCTCCTGAACTTCAATACACATACACATTATCATAGGAATCCTTTATACAATTACAGAGTTAATTATCACAATCCACAATGAAAAGATCTTTAGAAGTTAGCCTGGACTCAATTTACATTACACAGGCAGCCACGTGGTTGGAGGTGATGACATTAACATCTTTCAATTAACCTGTTGAGTTCAGAATCAACAACCAGTAAATAGTTCTTTTACTTATATCCTGGGAGATATTGTGGATAAATATTACTATCCCATTTTAGGTAGTCCAAGATATATTTCCTCAGTCACCCTATGCCCAAAGTGACTCCCGTTACATATATATATATATACATATATATATATATATATATATATATATATATATATATCAAATACACTGCCACTAACTGAATAACCTGCCTGCTTAATCTAACTCAAGCTATCTCTCTGGCCACGCCAACAACACTACACACGGCCACCGTGTAAGCAGCCTTATATAGTGTGTGGACTATGAGCCATGATTGGCCAAAGGCACCCTGCAAACTTTCAAACACCGTTAAAGTCTATGGGACTCGAACGTGAGAAATCAAAAGTGTGAATTTTAAAGGCTAATATGCAAGT
The DNA here is from genome assembly GCA_029206835.1 of Rana muscosa. Taxonomy (NCBI): domain Eukaryota; kingdom Metazoa; phylum Chordata; class Amphibia; order Anura; family Ranidae; genus Rana; species Rana muscosa. Next base: position 252,992,198 of record CM055117.1, on the reverse strand, counting down.
TATTGTCCTAAAAAGGGTTTGGGGACCTGGGTCCTGCCCCAGGGTACATGTATCAATTAAAAAAAAAGTTTTAAAAACAGACCTTTTTTCGGGAGCAGTGATTTTAATGATGCTTACAGTGAAAAAATAAAAGGGAAATATTCCTTTAAATATCGTACCTGGGGGGTGTCTATAGTATGCCTGTGAAGTGGCGCGTGTTTCCCATGTTTAGAACATTACCTGCACAAAATTAAAATTCTAAAGGAATAAAAGTCATTTAAAACTGCTGGCGGCTTTAATGTAATATCTGGTCCCGGCAATATGGATGAAAATCATTGAGAAAAATGGCATGGCTACTCCATCACCCCCCCCCACCCCAGCCCATTACCAGCCCCTTTGGGTCTTGTATGGATATTAAGGGGAACCCCGCACCCAAAATAAAAAAAGGAAAGGCTTGGGGCCCCCTGGCCCTATATACTCTGAACAGCAGTTTACAGGCGGTGCAAACAAGACAGGGAATGTAGGTGTGTTCTTAAGTAGAATCTGTTTGTAATTTTGAACTGGTACATTTTTAAAGTGTAGCTCCAGCCAAAAAAACTATTTTTAAGCTTTTTGGAAAACATAGGGAAGAGTTATCACCCCTGTAACATTTGTTTTGCTGTCTGTGCACCTATTCAGAAGATTTCATCTCACTTTCTGTCCCAATGACAATTGGATTTTGAAAATTTGGGGTTTTTAGTGAAAAAAGGAACTCTTATGCCGCGTACACACGGCCGTTTTTTCTCGTCGAGAATAACAAAAATTTTTCCTTTCAACGAGAAAAACGATCGTCTGTGGGCTTTATGTTGTTTTTCTCGACGAGAAAAACGGCATTAAAAACGACGAGAAAAATTAGAACATGTTCTAATTTTTCTCATTGTTTTTGTCCGACATTTTTTCCGCGCCAGTTTTCCCATAGGGAAACACTGCCGCGGAGCCCACAGACGGTCGTTTTTCTCAACAAGAGAAAAAACGACGTGAAAAACGACCGTGTGTGGGGAACAAGCCGTTCCCTCGTTTTTAATGACATTATTCACTGCGGTTTTTTAACCGCCGTGAATAATGATCGTGTGTACGCGGCATTACAGGAGAGAATTTCCCTTCCTATGGGGTAGATTTCTCCTCACTTTCTGTCCCAATGACAATTGGATTTTGAAAATTTGGGGTTTTTAGTGAAAAAAGGAACTCTTATGCCGCGTACACACGGCCGTTTTTCTCGTCGAGAATAACAAAATTTTTTCCTTTCGACGAGAAAAACGATCGTCTGTGGGCTTTATGTTGTTTTTCTCGATGAGAAAAACGACATTAAAAACAACGAGAAAAATTAGAACATGTTCTAATTTTTCTCGTTGTTTTTGTCCGACATTTTTTCCGCGCCAGTTTTCCCATACGGAAACACTGCCGCGGAGCCCACAGACGGTCGTTTTTCTCAACAAGAGAAAAAACGACGTGAAAAACGACCGTGTGTGGGGAACAAGCCGTTCCCTCGTTTTTAATGACATTATTCACTGCGGTTTTTTAACCGCCGTGAATAATGATCGTGTGTACGCGGCATTACAGGAGAGAATTTCCCTTCCTATGGGGTAGATTTCTCCTCACTTCCTGTTGTCTCCTTTCGTTTGCAAGTAGGAGTCGTTTGTAAGTTGGATGTTTGAAAGTAGGGGCCTGCCCTATATACTCTGCAGAAATTTGGGCCTTAGGTGTTGGTGTTGCCACAACACTGTAAGCCTTCACAGTTACTCTTGGTGGGTGCAGGAACGAGCCCTGCTGTGAAATATTAGATCAAGAATTGTAATTACATGCCCCTGTTGAACAGGGTCGGAAAAATTGGGCCTTTGGTGGTGGACGGTGTGGTGGTGTTGCCACAACACTGTAAGCCCTCACAGCTACTCTAGTTGGAGCGCAGGAATGAGCCCTGCGGCAAAGTATTACAGCAAAAACTGTAATTACACGCCCCTGTTAAACAGGGGCAGAAAAATTGGGCCTTAGGCACTGGTGCTGGTGCCACAACCTGCAACCCCTCACAGAAACTCTAGTTGGAGCGCAGGAATGGGCCCTGCTGCAAAGTATTGCATCAAAAATTGTAATTACACGCCCCTGTTAAACAGGGGCAGAAAAATTAGGCCTAAGCCACTGGTGGCAGTGCCACAACACTGCAGCCCCTCACAAAAATTCTAATTGGAGTGCAGGAATGAGCCTTGCTGCAAAGTATAGCAGCAAAAATTGTAATTACAGACCCCTGTTAAACAGGGGCAGAAAAATTGGGCCTTAGGCACTGGTGCTGGTGCCACAACACTGCAACCCCTCACAGAAACTCTAGTTGGAGCACAGGAATGAGCCCTGCTGCAAAGTATTGCAGCAAAAATTTTAATTACACGCCCCTGTTAAACAGGGACAGAAAAATTGGGCCTTAGCCACTGGTGGCGGTGCCTAGAACCAAAAATGTTCTTACAAGCTATCAGCATGATCATTGAGGAGGAAGAGGATAGTCACTCAGCATAACAGGATAGTCACTCAGAATCAGCATAGGCAGTCTTGAAGGGATCTGACATTCAAATAAAAAATATTCGGTTACATCAGCATCAGGTGCTTGGTAGCTGGTGGTGATCCAACACTGATTAATTTTTATGAAGTTCAGCCGATCGGCCGAGTGATAGTGATAACCTGTGATAGGTTACAAAGCCTCCAGCAGCACTGAATGTGCGTTCCGAAAGAACACTGGATGCAGGACAGGCCAGTAGCTCAATTGAATACTGTGCAAGCTCTGGCCAGTGATCCACCCTCAAGACCCAGTAACCCAGAGGATTTTTGGTGGGAAAGGTGTCCAAGTCTGATCTTGCCCCTAGGTATTCCTGCACCATGTAAAATAGACGCTGGCAATGGTTGCTGGAACCGATCATACCTTGGGGCTGCGGACTAAAAAATTGTCTGAACGCATCGGTCAGATGGCCACCTTCTCCACCACTCCTTCTGTGACTGACCGAAGCCTCACTCAACAACATGTTGTCCAGGACCAGGAATTTGTAACCTCCCAGGCTCTGGAAACGCATTTCACAAACTTTTCTGCAAGGCCTCCCGAAGATGTTTCATCCTCTGCTCCCTCTGCGACGGCAAGATAAGGTCTGCAACCTTACCCTTGTAACGTAGATCAAGGAGGGTTGCCAGCTTGTAATGATCCCTCTCCTTGATACCACGAATACACGAATCCTTCCGCAGGCTTTGCAGGATCAGGGAGACCATGCAGCGTAGGTTTGCTAAAGCATTCGTTCCGGAGTCCTCTGGGTCACTAAGGACGACATGATCCGCAGCCACCTCCTCCCAGCCACGTACAAGTCCATGGGTTTCTTGGGACTGTAATTGATCCCTTGAAGACTGCTGCTGATGCTGAGTGCTAGGCTCCACCTCCATGCTGACACAATCCTCCTCCTCCTCGTCCTCTTCCTGTGTGATAGGCGGGCCAGCAGGAACACTGTCTGGATAAAGGGGGCCTTAAGAGGTAAGGAAGTCCTCCTCTTCCTGCCTCTGTTCTGCCTCAAGTGCCCTGTCCATTATTCCACGCAGCGTGTGCTCCAACAGGTGGACAAGAGGGACAGTGTCACTGATGCATGCACTGTCACTGCTCACCATCCTCGTGGCCTCCTCAAATGGTGACAGGACAGTGCATGCATCCCTGATCATGACCCACTGGCGTGGCAAAAAAAAATCAAGCTCCCCTGACCCTGTACTCTTCCCATATTTGCACAGATACTCATTGATGGCCCTCTGCTGTGTGTGCAGCCGATGCAGCATGGCCAACGTTGACTTCCACCTGGTGGGCATGTCACAGATTAGGCGGTTCTTGGGCAGGTTAAATTCCTTTTGGAGGTCAGCCAGCCGAGCACTGGCATTATATGACCGGCGGAAATACACACAGACTTTCCTGGCCTGCCTCAGGACATCCTCTAAGCTTGGGTACCTACCCAAGAACCGCTGCACCGCCAAGTTAAGGACGTGAGCCAAACAGGGTACATGGGTCAGTTGTCCCTGTTGGAGGGCGGAGAGGAGGTTGGTGCCATTGTCGCAAACCACCATTCCTGGCTTAAGCTGGCGTGGCGTCAACCACCTCTGAGCCTGCCCCTGCAGAGCTGACAGAATCTCTGCCCCAGTGTGGCTCCTGTCCCCCCAGCACTCCAGCTCAAGCACCGCATGGCATCTTTTTGCCTGCGTACTTGCGTAGCCCCTTGAACGCCTACGGAGCACCGCTGGTTCCGAGGACAAATCAGCACAGGAAGAGGCCATGGAGGAAGAAGAGAAGGGGGTGGAGGAGAGAGGTGTGTCAGAACCACCACTAGTAGCATTTTGGAGGCATGGTGGCGGAACAACCTCCAACACTACTGCACCCTGTCCTGAATCCTTCCCAGCTGCCAGCAGAGTCACCCAATGCGCCGCCAAAGATAGGTAATGTCCCTGCCCATGCCTGCTGGACCATGAGTCAGCGGTAATATGCACCTTACCGCTGACCGCCCTGTCCAGCGAGGCCAAGACATTGCCTTCCACATGGCGGTAGAGAGCCGGAATTGCCTTCCGTGAAAAAAAGTGGCATTTGGGAACCTGCCACTGAGGAACCGCACATTCCACAAACTCACGGAAGGGGGCAGAGTCTACCAACTTAAAAGGCAGCAGTTGAAATGCTAGCAATTTAGCCAAGCTAGCATTCAACTGCTGGGCATGTGGATGGCTGGGAGCGAACTTCTTTCGGCAGTGCAGCAGCTGGGGCAGGGAAATTTTCCTGGTACAATCTGACGTTGGTGTACTGATAGCAGATTGCCCGCAAGTACTTGGCAGTGACACACCTAATTCTACACCTTCATTCCTCTCAGTGCAGGTTTCTGAGCGGACTGAAGGTATAACGGGGTTGGAGATCCCAGCTGATGAGGAGCAAGGAGAGGTCCGCTTTGTTCTTTGGTGTGGGTCTTTTATGTTCGCTTGCCAACGGACTGCATGGCAGGTCGACATATGTCTGGTCAAGCATGTGGTGCCCAAGTGGCTGCTGTTTTGGCCACGCGAGATACGCTTCAGACATATGTTGCAAATAGCAATGGTGCGATCTGCTGCACACGTCTCAAAAAAGGCCCACACCAAAGAACTTTTGGAATAACGCGCAGAAACAGCAGCGCTCTGCACATGCGGAGCTCTGCGTTGTGATGCAGTCGGTTGGATGCCCTTAAACTGGCCCCTGGAGGGCATCCTGCCTCATTGGAGATGTGCCTCCTCCTCCTCCTCCTCCTCCTCTCTCCTATCAGGCACCCACGTAGAGTCAGTGACCTCATCATCCCCTCCCTCCTCATCACTGGAGCAAACCTGGCAGTATGCTGAGGCTGGGGGAACATGACTGCCAGTTTGCTGTCCTTCTTGGGCACCCCCTCTCTCTGAGCTCACGTTACTGCCTTCCTCAAGCTGGGTACCATCATCGGAGCCTTCAAAACGCTGCACATCCTCCTGCAGCATGTACCCAACACTGTGGTCAAACAGTTCGGGGGACTCCTCAGGAGGACATGGTGGGGCTAGGGAAGGAGTGACTGATGCCCCTGAGCCGAGGAAAGAGGCCGCGTTGGCAAAGTACCCTGAGGCTGGGTGAGAGAGGATGAGGAGGATTGAGGATGGCTTGGTCATCCACTCTACCAACTCTTCAGCATGTTGCGGCTCAACACGGCCAGCTGCCGAAAAAAGGACAAGCGTGCCCCACGGCCACGTGCTGATGAGGATGCACCGTGTCCACGACCATCACTATTGCCTCTAGACACAGAGCCTGCTTGCCCTCTTTTATTGGCCTGTGTATGTCTGTCTCTCCTTGTTGGCCTTCCAGACATACTTTATTTGATTATTGTAATAGGTAGGTACATAAGGAATTGTCTGCAGTCAGATTTAGCTGCACACTGTGGCCAATATACAGTACACTGACTTAAGATATGATTAAACACTAAGAAAGTGTGAAACTAGTCCGCTCTAACCATAATTTTGTGACTTGCTGTGCTGTATTTGGATTTTTGAAGATGTTACATAATAAAGGCTTTTTATTGGAGTGCTGCTGTCCAGAAGACTTGATCTTTTGTTTTACACTGACTTAACATACTGCAGGTTAGCGCAATAAACTGCCTGTATTATCAGTAATAGAAAAGCAATAGTCTGCAGTGAGCTTTACGTGCACACTTTGGCCAGTATACACTACACTGACTTAAGAAACTGCAGGTTAGCTCAATCAACTGCTTGTATTATCAGTAATAGAAAAGCAATAGTCTGCAGTGAGCCTTACGTGCACACTGTGGCCAGTATACACTACAATGACTTAAGAAACTGCAGGTTAGCTCAATCAACTGCTTGTATTATCAGTAATAGAAAAGCAATAGTCTGCAGTGAGCTTTACGTGCACACTGTGGCCAGTATACACTACACTGACTTAAGAAACTGCAGGTAAGCTCAATCAACTGTTTGTATTATCAGTAATAGAAAAGCAATAGTCTGCAGTGAGCTTTACGTGCACACTGAGTCCAGTATACACTACACTGACTTAAGAATCTGCAGGTTAGCTCAATCAACTGCTTGTATTATCAGTAATAGAACAGCAATAATCTTCAGTGAGCTTTACATGCACACTGTGGCCAGTATACACTTCACTGATTTAAGAAACTGCAGGTTAGCTCAATCAACTGCTTGTATTATCAGTAATAGAAAAGCAATAGTCTGCAGTGAGCTTTACGTGCACACTGAGGCCAGTATACACTACACTGACTTAAGAAACTGCAGGTTAACTCAATCAACTTCTTGTATTATCAGTAATAGAAAAGCAATAGTCTTCAGTGAGTTTTACGTGCACACTGTGGCCAGTATACACTACACTGACTTAAGAAACTGCAGGTTAGCTCAATCAACTGCTTGTATTATCAGTAATAGAAAAGCAATAGTCTGCAGTGAGCTTTACGTGCACACTGTGGCCAGTATACACTACACTGACTTAAGAAACTGCAGGTTAGCTCAATCAACTACTTGTATTATCAGTAATAGAAAAGCATTAGTCTGCAGTGAGCTTTACGTGCACACTGAGCCCAGTATACACTACACTGACTTAATATTCTGCAGCAAGAATAACAGGAACACTCTGAAGTGAGATCTAGCTAAACTGAATACAGCGTATATATATATATATATATATATATATATATATATATATATATATATACAACTACTTGGATGCATATATATACTAAATATATTGACTGCAGTTACCTGAATTGCCTGCCTGCTCTATCTAACTGAAATGAAATGACACTCTGACTCTCTCTCTATCTCTCTCAGTCTTTCACAAGTCACAACGCTGCAACACACTACACAAGGCCGACATGCAGGCGGCCTTATATAGTGCGGGGCATGTACCTACTCCCCTGAGCCATGATTGGCCAAAGGCACCCTTCTTTTGGCCAATTACGGCTCTCTGTACTGACGGCGCTGTGATTGGCCAAGCATGCGGGTCATAGTGCATGCTTGGCCAATCATCAGCCAGCAATGCACTGCGATGACCCAGAGAATTATGGGCCATGACACGCCACTCGAATTTGGCGCGAACGGCCCATATTGTTCAAAATTTGGCGAACGGCCGAACAGACGATGTTCGACTCGAACATGAGTTCGACTCGAACATGAAGCTCATCCCTAATCATGACACCCAAAACATTTTACACTTTTCTTCAACATTTTGCAGCCAGTCCAAGTAGTGATTGCACAATTTCTGCCTACCTTTTAATGTTAAAATACAGCCTAATTCCTAACTAGTGTTGAGCGAACTCGAACTGTAAAGTTCGGGTCCATACCGAACTTTAGCTTTTTCCCGAACCCGAACCCGGACTTTGCGCAAAAGTCCGGGTTCGGGTTCGGCAATCTAATTACGCATTTAGAAATGCTTCAGGGGCCAGCCAATCACCTTTTGATTAGCTGGTGTGCCCTTAGAGGCCATCATAGCCATGCCTACTAATGGCATGGCTGTGATTGGTCAGTGCAACATGTGACCCAGCTTCTATATAAGCTAGAGGCACACAGCACACACGTCACTCTGCTTCAGAATAGATAGGGAGAGGATCTAGTCTGCTGCTGCTGCTTTTAGGGAGAGATAGAAAAATACATGAGTTAGTCCTGATTCTGGAATCTGAGGGAAAAGATAGAGACAGTGTAGTGTAGGGCCAGGTTCCTGTTTTTTGCTTTTAGGGAGAGAGATATATTATATAGGAATAGGAGTCCAGATTCAGAGATATAACTCAGCGATCTGCATAGGTTTACCTGTTTGTGTTGCAGTGCAGTCTTTTTACACTGCTATGAGCCCAGTGTCAGAGAAAATCTACCTTTTATCTGCAAGCTCAGTGCACCAGCACTGCATATATTACGTTGAGAGATACACCGTTTCCATACTGTGGGTGTATTCTGCTCTTGGAAAAAGATCCATTTAGGACAAAAAAAAAGGCACTTTATTGTGCTCTTTTCCAAAAAAAGACCCGTTTAGGGCAAAAAAAAAAAAAATTGCACTTTAATGTACGCTTGCAAAAAGAGCCATTTAGGGCCACAAAAAATATTTTGCAGTGTGTTATACATATGTGGAGGTGTGTGAAATAAACAATTTATATATAGTTTTCTTCTACTGTGCTATACTAAAAAAAAAAAAAAATTTTGGAATAGCATTTTCTGCAGTTCTGTAGCTGTGCGATTCAGCGGTTACGTACTGTGGGTGTATTGTGGTCTTCCAAAAAAACGCCATTTAGGGCCACAAAAAATATTTTGCAGTGTGTTACACATATGTGGAGGTGTGTGAAATAAACAATTTCTAAATAGTTTTCTTCTACTGTGCTATACTAAAAAAACAAAATTTTTTTTGAATAGCATTTTCTGCAGTTCTGTAGCTGTGCGATTCAGCGGTTACGTACTGTGGGTGTATTGTGGTCTTCCAAAAAACGCCATTTAGGGCCACAAAAAATATTTTGCAGTGTGTTATACATATGTGGAGGTGTGTGAAATAAACAATTTCTAAATAGTTTTCTTCTACTGTGCTATACTAAAAAAACAAAATTTTTTTTGAATAGCATTTTCTGCAGTTCTGTAGCTGTGCGATTCAGCGGTTACGTACTGTGGGTGTGTTGTGGTCTTCCAAAAAACGCCATTTAGGGCCACAAAAAATATTTTGCAGTGTGAAATACATATCTGGAGGTGTGTGAAATAAACAATTTCTATATATTTTTCTTGTACCGTGCTATACTAAAAAAACAACATTTTTTTTTAATAGCATTTTCTGCAGTTCTGTAGCTGTGTGATTCAGCGGTTACGTACTGTGGGTGTGTTGTGGTCTTCTAAAAAACGCCATTTAGGGCCACAAAAAATATTTTGCAGTGTGAAATACATATCTGGAGGCGTGTGAAATAAACCATTTCTATATATTTGTCCTACTGTGCTATGCTAAAAAAACAACATTCGACACATCACCGGCCTTACCCAGCCATTGTTGTATTTTTGAACCAGTGTTGGCTACCTCGTCCTCCTCCACCGCCGCTTCCACCTACACAGCCACATCCACCACCACTTCAACCTCCTACTCCATATGGACCTTGTCCTCCTAGGTCAAGATTATCATTTTTATTTTATTTTTTTGTAGCCCACAGATCCTTTCCCCCTTACCTGCCTTTATGTTGTTGGCTCCTCGCAGGAGGGAGAAAGGCACACTGCACTACCAGCCCGTACCCTCCTATATAAAGAGGTTGAGCGGTGTACTTGACGGGCCGTGTCCACAGCCGGAGTCAAAACTCCTCCAGAGGATGATTCTCACCTCTACTGTAGGTAGAGGCAAGTCCTTTAATTCCCAGTAAAGTCAATGCCCACACCAGCTGAAACTACAACTCTTATTCTCTCATGGCAAAATAAACTCTACACGGATAGAAAAGGTTAGAGCAAAGAAACAGGACAGCTTAAGGTGTGGAGGAGGTCCAGGCACAAACGTAGCACATTCACTTCACTGCTTAGGTTTCTCAAACAGTTTTAGGTGCACGGTCTCTGCCACAGACCTTGAGGTTGGTCTCTGCCACAGACCGGGTGTACAAGGCCCCTGCCACGGACCTAGAGAACTTTGGTCTCTGCCACAGACCAGGGTGTATAAGGCCCCTGCCACGGGCCGGGTGAATAAGGCCTCTGATACACTCAAGATGACCTTGAGCTTCTCCTTCTACGTACCTAGCCCATATCAAGGGGAAGACATCTCTCCATGGAGTCAACAGACCCTTCCTTCACCGTGACTCCCGCATCGACCCATCAGAATGATCCTCCCTTCCCTGGAACAGGGTCCCCTACACGAGGCGGCACCCTAAGACTCCTCGACCCTTAGCGGACTCCAGACGAAGGCTCTGGACTCCAGGCTTTACTCCCGCCCCTAGGCCTCCATACCCAGGGCAGCAGGAACTCCAGGATAGTACCTCACCCCGGGCTAAAGGTGCCCGAGATGGAACAGGAACACATGCACCCAGGCCGAAGGCACCTGGGCGCGGACCCCACTGGACATCAGCCCCCAGGTCAAAGGTCTGCCCCTTTTATATGCTCTCCCGGCATGCACAGCAGGTTCACCACCCCGCTGTACTACTGCCAAGAGGGGACACAAAAGGCACAGCACTGTATCGCGGTTCAACCCTAGCCTACCATGGCAGCGCCACCTGTAGACCGCAGGGAACTGCACACCAATACTGTCCCCCGAGGACAAAATGGTCCATGAATCCTACAGAATTAGGGTGTTTGAGCCTATTTACCACTCAAACACTTCCCTTAAATTCAGCACCCCACTACATTTTTAATTCAAAGTATTTTATTTTCCCACTAGCTTATCCATTAAATTGAATAATTTATTCCAGAAAGGGCGTATTCTTGGGCATTCCCACCATATGTGTGGCATCGTGCCGTTGAGTTTCTGAGGTTCTTAATGACTTCCCGTACCTCTTCTGCTGAAAAGGGGGCCTCCGGCATATTTTTTTATTTTTTTATTTTTTTAATGTTATTTTAAGTTATTTCCCTAGCCACATTTGTTTGCAGAGCACTTGCCATGCTCTTAACAACATTTTGCTGCCATTTGCAGCCCTCTAGCCCTTTCCATTACTTTTTTAGAGCCTTTTTAGTCCTCAGAAGTCCGGGTCCCCATTGACTTCAATCGGGTTCGGGTTAAAGTTCGGTCCCGAACCCGAACTTTTTTCCGAAGTTCGGCCGAACCCGTCGAACCCGAACATCCAGGTGTCCGCTCAACTCTATTCCTAACCATTAAAGTGTATGTAAACATTAACAATGATATTCACTTATGTGCTCCATTTTGGCCCGTTAAATACACTACTGAATGTGATCCATGTTATCTGTTTTATAAATGCAAAAAATACCTGTTGACAATAAGTGCCTCTGTTTGGCTGTCATTCTAAGGAGTCTTATCAGCATGCCTGAGAACGTGCAGACTTTCTGCCAGAGATATCAGCTTTTTATGTGGGTTAACAGTTTCACGGTATTCAAGTTAAATTCTTTGGCTTGTCACCTGTTTGTAAACTTAACTATCAGTAATTTCAATCACACCCTGCTTGTTTGTCACTGCTGGAAAGAAGAGAGGGTAGGGGTGCTGTACCATTTATCTCCACCTACCCTGGGCATCTGCAAAAAGAAAAACAAATGTGGACATGTGGACATGTGGACTGATACAGTGGGAATATCTGAATGGCGGAGAGGACACAAAATCAAGAAGGACAGTGGCAAGAAAGGGACAAACTTCAGTGCTGCTGTATGTACTGTAAGTGTTGCTATACTGGCAAATATTGACAAGCAGAACAACTTGTTGTGACACTGACTTCCTGTGCTACTGCTGGGCTTACCTCACTGAGAGAGCGAGAAACAGCCAGGACAGCACAGTTGACAGAGAACATACATTTACACTTTAGGTAGGCTTCATGGTGGCAGTTGGCATGGATACTTGACTGGCTCTGCTGGCTGCTGTGGGGCTCAGGACCAAGAATGTGTATGAGGTTGCATAGTGATGATGCTTACTTTAGCCTGGCTGAATGTTACCTGAACATTTGCTCAGTGCTTGAAAAAAGTTTCTGCTAAACTCAGTGGGGGAGTTTGAAGGCAGGGAGCAAAACACCATTACACAGGTGGCATATTTTTATATGACTGCATGTTATTGAGACTGAGTGCTGTATTGATTTAATATTTTTGACAGCAGGGGGCTTGCCTAAATTTAAATAGGGTTGCCACCGTGATGAACAGAGCAGGGAATAGTCTCTGCAGGCACACAAAATAGAAAAAAGAGAAAATGGGGAGAAGAAAAAAAGAGGAAAGTTCTGGAACTTTTCTGTTGCTGCTGACTGATCAAGCAAGACATCTTGTCATCTTTCTGCTCTTTGTGCTGAGGTTTTCCAGTTTCACCTTCAGTGACTCCTACAGTCATCCAGATTACCTGTACCTCCTACTGGAAGCTTGCTTGTGCCATTCAATGGGCTATCACAGCACCTTCTACCCATAGTCAAGCCATCATCCACCTCCCACCAGAGTCTGCCTTGGCTTTGACCTGCCGCCAACATCGTCTGGTGTGCAATCCCCCCAAAGCAACTTGTCTCCATGCTGATGGGGACAAGGGCCTCTGCCCCACAATCCTGGCCAGTGATTGTAAGTGTCTGCTGGTGGGGGGCTTATCGGAATCTGGATACTCCTACTCATTCACCAAAAAAAAAGTGTCAAAAATAAATAAAAACAAAAAACAATGTCCCCCAAAGTAAATCCAGCATCAATCACGATGAACGCTGGGTCACAGGTGAAAAGAATTGAAAACCATTTATCGTTTTCCTTCCACTTCACAATTATATGCCACTTTGTGTTGGTCTATCACATAAAATCCCAATAAAATACATTTGTGTTTTTGGTTGTAATATGACAAAATGTGGAAAAATTGCAAGGGGTATGAATACTTATTCAAGGCACTGTACCTCTCTAATATTTCAATAGCCATAAAGATCTTGGTAACTGAAAAAAGCACCTACAGAGTACAGTCCATAAAGAGAAGTAAGCTGTGAGAGAGGATATAGTTCAACAAAGAATACTTTTTTGAAGTCTAAAAAGTGATCTCTTTTACAACACTTTTCAAGCAGAAACACTCTTTACAGAAGAATTGATTGAACATAATCTACCCTTAGCTGTGTCTGGCCATGAGGGTCTACTGTCCTGAAGAATGTTCACCTACTCTGTATTTGCAAAGAGATTTTCACATAGATGTTGCAAGTGTACAGCCATGATCGATAATGCACTGGCAACCAGCTGCACTAGTACTTGCACTGATATTTTGACAATGGAATCATTTACCTTGTGTCTTGATGGAAGCAACGTCTACAGTTTGCTTTCCTTTGCTAGTTTTTTTCTTGAACCCTTTTTTGGCAGATTACAACTTGCAAAGTGGTATTGCTCGCTTTCAGGTGTGCTGCGTGTCTTGCTCCCCCCGGTGGCTGTGCAGGTTTTTTCAGATCCATCATCCACTATCCCCGCTCGTCTCAATTTGGATGCGTGGCGCCAGTGAATGCATCAACGTCGGGTACAGCGTCCGACACTTAGCACCGGCCTTACCGACGTGTCATGGTGCCGGATCATGTGACGTCCGTCACATAATGCTGTGGAGGGGCTTGCATCTCTGTGTTGTCCTTCCCCCTATGGCGACCAGGGCTGGTGGGGTTAACATTCTGTCCCACCCTCTCCCTGGACGCCGAACACCCGGCATTGGGAGGGATCCTTTGATGGGTCTGGGGAGCTATAAATAGGAAGGCTCAAACACTAGTCTATGCAATTCCTCCCAGATGGTTGTACACACACAATTTTTGGTTAGCATTTTTTTGAATTTGGTTAGTACAAATCTTTATTTTTCACACTTTTACTTTCTAAACCTGTTTTTGACCTTGCATACTGGGGTATTCCCAGGCACTGGTGTCACTGTTTCACCAAGTTGCACTATATACTATATAACACTTATAATTAATCTCACATGTGGATTCTCATTCAACTCAGCTGTGCAGGTCCTTTTTATTATTCCCAATTGTACCATGTGGCTGCTTCTGGCCATTCTATCATATTTTTAATATTTTTCACCATTTTTACCTCCCCATTATTTTTAGAATTTTTCAATTCAGTAGTGCACATAATTATTTCCATACACTTTTTTCTAGCCACCATCCTGGCAGGCCATACTGGACATTTTTTTTGCCTGTTTTCCATCTGCCTGTTTTTGCTCTGCTGGCCCATCATTGGATCATTTACCCACAGCTCCTGGGTGAAACGTCTCCGGCGTCCGCCAGTGCGACTTTGGCACGCAGCACCCTGCATCTTTGTGAGTATGGATCCCTTAGTTTGATTCCCACAACTCAATGTATTTGACATATTTCCATGTTCTTTACTATGTTATTTCTTGTTGCTATTTTACTATTCAACCCCTGAAGAGTGGGACTGAATTCACAAAACATGTTGGGTCACCATAGATGCTATGACACACCTACTATGGATTACTTTATGACTGCATGTAACACTGTAATAGATATGTACATTTGGGCCAACTGTTTGACATTTTTTCCAGTCCTATTGTTGACATATTCAATAAATCTATGCTACGTTTTTATTACTGACTGTGTGGCTCTTCATCTAAAGTCCCAATGGCCAAAACTCTGTATTTGTATGTAAATGGGGATGGAGGTGCCCCACAGGGTACTACCAACCATATGCTTTTTCTTAATGTTGGAGATGCTGATCTGTATAGAAGACAGTTCTGCAAATGTTATCATTCATCTTTTTTTTTTTTTTTTAGGAACTCTAAATTCCTTGGAGAAATTGTATGGGCTTGGCAGTATATAATGCAAGTGTTAATATGAAAAGTAAGTGCAGCCGAAATTTAAAACAAGCAAAAACCAGCACAAGAGACATAACCTACAGTCAATAGGACTGTAAGTAGTAGTGTATCCCTTGTGCCTATGCAACTTCACTTGCAATGTAAACAGCCTATTTTCCTTTGGTCAAGTAGCCACATTGACTTTCACTTGAGAAAGCTGTTAAAAGAATATTAGACCAGATGCCTGCATCAAATCCTATATGAATTTGCAGAGTGGAACAGATACACAATTAAGAAGGGTGAAAGAATGAATGTGAAATTCTAAAATAGAACTTTACTTATTCTTATTGAGTGTCATGCTAAACTCTTCATGCATATAAACATTTTGGGCAACAAGAAGGAACAATTCTTCACAAATTCTTCAAAAATCACATAGCAGGTTTCTAAAGACAATTGATGTTGGTCAACCACCTGATATATTCAACATAAAATTAGACAGCCCTGCAAACATGTTGGATCAAGACAATTTGTTCATCAGGTTCACAACAAGATGGTTCAAAAAATCACTAGATTTTAAATCCAAAGATATCGATGTCTTCTTTAAAGATGTTCAGAACTTGTATGTGATGGTTGGCCAGCATTTTAATCTCAATATATTTTTATTAAGTTTGCAATGAAAAACAGAGTACAAGATATACCGTGGGTGTGGTACATCGCAAAAAATAGAACAATCATTAGTGCAACAAGTAACCAGAAATAATATACCTACTCTCACTCAATACACTAGGTAGATATTCCTATAAGTACATACAGTGATAAACTGCCCCTATTCAGTGTTGGTTATTCAGTTAATGTCTTCATTGGCAAGAAGGTGAATCTCCCCTCCCGACACCCCATCTGGGTTCAAACTGTGTCTAGGGTGGAGAGATCCAGTACTCCCTTTAGCACCAATTCTTTGACTGCAATATGATATTGTACCCAATCACTGCTCCGAGTACAGGTATTGAGGAGGGATATTAAAATAAAAGAAAACCAAAGAGGGAAAAACAAGAGTATTTCTTACAATAAACATAAAAATGAATAGAAACAAAATAATAAACTAATATTAAATGGAGTCAGTATCTACACAGCATTAGGATTCATTGAATTTGTGCAAACACAAGAAGTAATTATAATCATTTCAGCTTGTACCATTCAGTCCACGGTTTCCACCTTCTATACGCCACATGGGCGGCCCATTTCCGCGCCTGTTCTATGACTCATCGGGTAAGCCTTTATTATAATTTTTTTCTTATGTATCATTTACACTATTGCTGAACTGTATCATATATTTTTTATTATATTATCCATTGTATCGATTGGCTCTCCTGAAGAAGCGGTATTCCCGCGAAACTAGTAGAGACTTCAACCAATCCTTGATGTGCATTACTGTCCAATTTTGTACAATTTTTATCTGTAATAAAAATCTTTTAATTCAATAATGTTTATCATGTGTATCAGTACCGAGATAGTCCACAAATTATTTGGGTGGGTTGTTCAAGGTTTAGCCTCAGCAACTATCCTCTTGCCCCCACCCCTCTACACGCCCTCTACACGCCAAAAGAAATCTGCCCTGTGATGATGCGAACATAATTTCATATGTAATATGGGTATTAGTCATCATAACTATTTCTGTCAGTGTGGGTGTGTCTAGGTCCTTCCAATGTCATGTGATCGCCAGCCTTGCACTCATTAAGATATGGGTTAATATTACTCTGGTATCTCTTGGTAGTGAGTTTATACCTAGGGATAGGATAGCCATTCCTGGGGTTTTAGGGACTTGCACTTCTAATACTTGTTCAGACAATTCAAATACTTTGTTCCAAAGCGGACGAATATGTGGGCAGTCCCATAATATGTGGTACAAGGTACCTGTACAACCACATCCCCTCCAGCATAGTGGGGAGGTGTGGCTATCGAATTTGGATATTCTAAATGTAGTCAGATACCAGCGTAATAAATTTTTTTGAGTAAGTTCCCATAGGTTAATGCTTTTAGTGGCAGAATAAGTGGTTTGCAGTGCATGTTTCCACTGTTCCATAGAGTAGGACCTTCCCATATCTCTTTCCCATGCCTCAATATTAGAGAGTTTGTTAAAAATGAGCTTGTTGTTTAGGATATTGTAGAATAGAGAAATGCCTTGGATGTTGGTCGTTTGTTTTGGTGAGATATAGTACTATTTTCCATGGTAGATGGAAGGAGAGTGGGGGATTAGTTTGGAGGAAGTGGCTGATTTGAAGATATTTATAGTAGTCAGAATCTTCTAAATTAAATTCTATCTGGAGGGATCGAAAGGTTTTCATGACGGGCCCTATCATAAGGTCTGTGAGGTTTGCGACTCCTTTCACTATCAACTGTGCAATACGTAGGTCTGGAATAATTCCAGAGAGACTGGTGATAGGAAGTAATAATGGAATTGTAGAAGTATGTTGATGCTGTATGAGTGGAAAGGGAAATACCACGCTGCTAAGTGAGGGTGAGGCAGCTGCCAGCATTAAAACACATAGAAGGTTGTATAAAGAAATGAAAAATAAAAAGTGCAGCGCTAGTAATTGATGATCATAAATTAATATGAAAATAAGTAATCACATGTGATAAACAGGCACATATATAAGAGGATGACCTATAAGCAATCCACTAAGTGTGCATAATGTAACATATATTTATACATAAAGCATTCTATAAATGGAACAAAACAGTATAATTCCACTGAAGAGCATATTATATGATGGATCAGCGCAAAGATCTCCTAAGGGAACATAGAATATGTATCAGGCTCCAATATCGGGAGTCCATATATAGGTGTCTATAAATGATAAATGTGATGGTATCCCAGGGAAGGGAGAATGCAGAGGGGATGACAGTCCTGGTAGTGAGGAGATGGAGGAGAGAACCCCCTGGGGAGCCTAGGATCAGATGATGATAAAAAAGATGGGTACTCTTACCATATAACGTGGACCCAAACACCAATTAGGGGTGCACCAACAGCAAGGGTAAGAGTAACGATCCTGTAGCTTCTCCTGGTGTCTGTCTCTTGTTGATTCACATTCGCATCTGTCCGTTCATTCCTGGAATCCCTTCCACAGCAAGCATGAAGACTGGGCAGCCGCTCTCATGGATCTTAGAGAGTGAAATGTCAGAAGTACCCCTCCAGGGGTTAACGGCATAAAAAATGCATAAAAAAGTGGAAAAAATAAGAAACAGACCCCTGTAGAAGTCCACTAGGACAAAATGCATAGGGTCCTACGTATGCTGCCTGTACTGCGCCCTTATATATATTTGAGATCACTTTGTAGGAATCGCTGGATTTTTACTTTTACCCCATATTTTACCTTCTTTTTTTTAACCTTTTTTTTTTAAATTAAACCCTTTGCCATATTGATCAATGCCATGTGGAGGCTTGTTTCTTATTTTTTCCATTTTTTTATGGTAAGAGTACCCATCTTTTTTATTATCATCTGATCCTAGGCTCCCCAGGGGGTTCTCTCCTCCATCTCCTCACTACCAGGACTGTCATCCCCTCCGCATTCTCCCTTCCCTGGGATACTGTCACCTTTACCATTCATAGACACCTATATATGGACTCCCTATATTGGAGCCTGATACATATTCTATGTTCCCTTAGGAGATCTTTGCACTGATCCATCATATGATATGCTCTTCAGTGGAATTATACTGTTTTGTTCCATTTATAGAATGCTTTATGTATAAATATATGTTACATTATGCACACTTAGTGGATTGCTTATAGGTCATCCTCCTATATATGTGCCTGTTTATCACATGTAATTTTCATATTCATTTATGATCATCAATTACTAGCGCTGCACTTTTTATTTTTCATCTGTTGATGCTGTATGTCCAGCAGATTTTTCCATGCCCTTAAGGCAGCTATCAACATGGGAGCTAGGGTAGCATTTTCTCTAGGGCAGAATGTACTAGACAGCAACGTGTCATAGAGATTATTGTGTGGGGCCTGACTCTCCTCCAGTTCTTGCCATCTTGGTCTAGGGGAATTGGGGAACCATGTTCTCAATTACGACAGAATTGCTGCAATGTGGTAGTCTTTGAGCACTACATTACCCACACCTCCCGCCCTCCTAGATGTTATTGATTTTTTAAAAGCCCATCTAGCCCTTTTTCCTTTCCATAAGAATTTGTTCACCATAGATTGGGCTTTGGAGAAAAAAGAGTTAGGAATTGGGATGGGGAGCGTCCTGAGCATGTATATGAGTTCAGGTAGTACCACTATCTTAAAGGCCGCTAGACGGCCTGACCACAAGAGTTCTGTTTTAGTTAAGTCTTGAAGTTTTGAAGGCAGAGAAGTGAGAAAGGGGACATAATTGGCTTTATAAAGATCCTCAGTTGAGGCAGTTAGGGTGACACCCAGGTATTTTATACCATCATCATTCCAGGCATATGGAAACCGTGAGCTGAGTTTGTTCTTTAGTTTTGCATTGATACCCAGTCCCAAAATAAATGACTTTACCAAATATATGTAGAGTTGCATGCACCGTAGCCAGGGAAAGTTCGGGGTCTGTGAGCATTAGAATAATGTCATCAGCAAATAAGCTGATTGTATGATCGGAACAGGGCACCGGAAACCCCCTGATATTTTGATGTGATCTAATATACGTAGCTAGGGGCTCTAGTATTAAATTAAAAATTAAAGGGGAGAGTGGGCAACCTTGGCGGGTTCCATTAGTAATGTTAAAAGGTTGGGATTAGGGATGAGCTTCGAGTTCGAGTCGAACTCATGTTTGACTCGAACATTGCCTGTTCGCCCGTTCGCCGAATTGGGGTGTTCGCGGCAAATTCGAAAAGTCTATGGGAGAAATCTAAAGTGCTAATTATAAAGGCTTATATGCAAGTTGTTGTCATAAAAAGTGTTTGGGGACCCGGGTCCTGCCCCAGGGGACATGTATCAATGCAAAAAAAGTTTTAAAAACTGCAGTTTTTTTGGGAGCAGTGATTTTAATAATGCTTAAAGTGAAACAATAAAAGTGAAATATTCCTTTAAATTTCGTACCTGGGGGGTGTGTATAATATGCATGTAAAGTGGCGCATGTTTCCCGTGCTTAGAACTGTCCCTGCACAAAGTGTCATTTCTGAAGGAAAAAAAGTCATTTAAAACTCACTCGCGGCTATTAATGAATTGTCGGCTCCCGGCAATACATAGAAAAGTCATTGATAAAAATAAAAAAAAAGCGTGGGGGTCCCCCAAATTCAATTACCAGGCCCTTCAGGTCTGGTATAGATATTAAGGGGAACCCCGCCGCAAATGTAAAAACAAAATGCGTGCGGTTCCCCCCAAATATCCATACCAGGCCCTTCAGATCTGAAAAAGGACTTTTCCAAGGTGTTTGTGTGTTTTTTTTTACTTTTTTTTAAACTTTCTTTGTGAAATGGTAGGGGTAGAATGTACCCCTTACCAATTCACATAGGGGGGGCGGGATCTGGGGGTCCCCTTTGTTAAAGGGGTCTTCCAGATTCCGATAAGCCCCCTGCCCGCAGACCCCCACAACCACCGGGCAAGGGTTGTGGGGATGAGGCCCTTCTCCCCATCAACATGGGGACATCCTCCCCATGTTGAGGGCATGTGGTCTGTTACGGTTCAGGAGGGGGGGCGCTCTCTCATCCCCCACTCTTTTCCTGCAACCTGCCAGGTTGCGTGCTCGGATAAGGGTCTGGTATGGATTTTTGGGGGGACTCCACGCCATTTTTTTTTAAATTTGGGGTGGAGTTCCCCTTAAAATCCATGCCAGATCTGAAGGGCCTGGTATGGATATTTGAGGGGAACCACACGCATTTTTTTTAAAATTTGCGGCGGGGTTCCCCTTAATATCTATACCAGACCTGAAGGGCCTGGTAATTGGATTTGGGGGGACCCCCATGCTTTTTTTAAATTTTTTATCAATGACTTTTCTATTTATTGCCGGGAGCCGACAATTCATTAATAGCCGCGAGTGAGTTTTAAATGACTTTTTTTCCTTCAAAAATGACATTTTGTGCAGGGACAGTTCTAAGCACGGGAAACATGCGCTACTTTACTTGCATATTATACACACCCCCTAGGTACGAAATTTAAAGGAAAATTTCACTTTTATTTTTTCATTTTAAGCATTATTAAAATCACTGCTCCCGTAAAAACGTAAATTTGTAAAACTTTTTTTTGCATTGATACATGTCCCCTGGGGCAGGACCCGGGTCCCCAAACCCTTTTTAGGACAATAACTTGCATATAAGCCTTTATAATTAGCACTTTAGATTTTGAACATTCGAGTCCATTGTATTTAATAGGGTTCTAAAGTTCACGCGAACATTCTGTCTGTTCGCAGGTTCTGGTGCGAACCGAATAGGGGGGTGTTCGGCTCATCTCTGGTTGGGATAGTACCCCTGATGTGTATACCCTCACGGAGGGTTGCGAATATAGGGCCATTATTGCTGTAAAAATGGTTCCAGAGAACCCAAACTTTTTAGGACCTGAGCCAGGTACCCCCAGTAGACCCGATCAAAGGCCTTCTCTGCATGCAAGGCAAGCAGCAGAGAAGGTATTTGCTGGACTTTAGCCAGGTGGATAATGTTAACCAGCCTTCTGGTGGTGTCCGAGGTTTGACGTCCCCTGGTGAACCCAACCTGGTCAGGATGTATCAAGAGGGGGATGATGTCCACTAAACGGTTGGCTATAAGTTTAGCATACAATTTAAGATCAGTGTTTAGCAGCGAAATAGGCCTGAAATTGGCAGGAATGTTGGGGTCTTTCCCTGGATTAGGCAGAGTCACTATCAGTGCACTTAACATCTCTGGGAGGAAGGACGAAGAGGCAGCAGCGGCGTCAAACAATTTGCCTAGATATGGTGACAAAATAAGTTTAAATGTTTGGTAATATTCTCCTATGAAACCGTCTGGGCCCGGAGATTTTGTAGCTGGGAGAGATTCTATTGTTTTATGGATTTCTGCAACATTAAATGGGGAATTTAGAAGTTCTATTTGTTGTGTGGACAATGTTGGTAAGGATACCTTTTGTAAGAAATTGTTGATCGTTTCGGCAGAGGGTTGGAATGTATTTACATATTTTTGTAGGTTATAGAGGGCGCCATAGTAATGACTAAAGGCATCCGCTATATCCTGCGGATGGTGCATTTTAGTTTTAGCCGTAGGATGGAGAATGTAGGGAATTTTGGATTTGATTCTGTGTCCTTTAAGCTTGTATGCTAGTAATTTTCCAGCTCTGTTACGCTGCGCATAGTGATTAATTTTTAATCGTTTGGTAGCTCTCTCAAACTCTTCTAGTAAAAGGAGTCTGAGGTCACTTCGTAATTGTGTGAGTTTCTTTGATAGCGTTGGGTCTGACTGTTTTTTGTTCACGGATTCTAGTTTAGTAATTTCATCCGTAAGGTCTCTTATCTTTGTTTGACGTTGCCTCTTCACCCTAGCCCCCAGTTGAAAAAGAATACCCCACATATACGCCTTATGGGCGTTCCACAACGTGAATTGGTTCTGGTCAGGTAAGTCATTTAAGGAGAAGTAGTCTTTAAGGTGATTCTCAATAGCTTGCCTAGCTTCTGGTTGTTGCAGGAGGAATGAATTTGCCCTCCACATAGGAGCCGAGGTAGTGGATGAGGAATTGGTTAAGGAGAGTGTTATTGAAGCATGGTCAGACCACGTAATATTATTAATAGAGGAGGAAACAGTTCTAGTCAAAGTAATGTGGTCAACCAAAAAAGGTAAATTCTTGTGTACGTACAATGTGGACTGGAAAAAAAAGAAAAATCACTTTCTCCTGAGTGAAAACACCTCCATGCATCATAGAGTTCAGCGGTGTGGAGGGGTCCTTGTAGGGAAGCATTAGTCCTTTTGGATGTGGACGTGGTATCTATGGTTGGGTCTAGCACTCTGTTAAAGTCTCCACACAGTACTAGAGATAGTGAATTTTTTTCATAAGTTTGTGGAAAAATTGAATCTGGTGGGTATTAGGAGCGTAGACATGGTATATGTTACGGAGTTGATGTCGCATACTAGAATCAGGTAACGACCAATGGGGTCTTTGAGTTCTGAGTGGAGGACAAATGCCACAGTGTCTCGGATTGCTGTTAGTACTCCTTTAGACTTTGAATTTGCATTTGCGGTAAAGACGTTTGGAAACTCCTATGTGTGCATAACGGAGGAGAGACCTCACTGAAGTGCGTCTCCTGTGCACACAGGATATCGCTTTTGTGTAGTAGGGCCTCCTTTCATAAAGATTTCCTTTTTACAGGGTGATTAAGACCCTTAGCATTTATGGATACAATTTTAACCACCATTGTAATAGGAATTGTCTATATGATGAAGTAAGATTTTTCAAGTCCATTTGAGGTGCAAGGACTCCCTCTTGAGGCTTGTGTAAGAAGTACATTTGTAATTTAAAGTTCCTTATACTCACTGTGATCCTGAGATCAAGGCCAGGGTTGTATACCATCCTCTGTGTCTCGGCTGTGACTTGTTTCAGTTGTGTGTAGATTTTCTGTCCACTTGAATTTGCATTAGGGTTGGTAGCTGTGTAACTCCATAGAAGAAAGAAAAAAAAGGAAAAAAAGAAACCAAAAACAGAAAACAAGGCATGTTAGGTAACTGTTCAACTTTGTGGTAACCATAACGTGTTACCTAAAGAGAGTTGCTCCAGGTAGATACAGTGGATTATACCCGGGTGCAGCCATACGCTGCTCAAGTAAGTTCAAGCCTAGGGCTAATCCGGCCTCCACGGGAGAACACATATCAACTCCAGGTGTAAGATTAATATCATTTGTGCAATTTGGCGTTTTGTTGTGTGACTGTCTTCCAGTCAGGGGTAGGAGCACGCCTATTGATATTGGCATCAGTGCTGGGACAAGGTAATTTAGCGCCCAGGGCGAAGACACCAAACTGCGCCCCCCCCACACCCACACAAGATGTATGAGCAAAATCCCCCCCGCTCCAAAAAAAAGAAAAAAATTGAGCACTAATCGGCATACTTAGTCCTAAGCACAAATAATACCCCCTATCATGCTTACTAGCATAAATTCCCCCCCCCCCCCAATTCCCATTTCTAACAGCCCCAATATTTCCTATCCTACCACAAATTCCCCCCATCACCTCTTCTGGCACAACCCCCTCCCCCCCCAAATACCCCTACTAGAAAAAAATCATATCCTGACACTCCTCAAATTCCCCATCCCAGCAGAACCCCCCCCCCCCCCCAGAATTCCCTTCCTAGCACAACAGCACAAATACACCCCCTTCATATCAATCCTACCTAGAAGTTATCATTTTCTCCCTACAAATACTCTCATTCCTCCCCTTGTGTCCTCAGTGCAGCTCTCCCCTCCCTCAGATTGGCAGCAGCTTTCCTCACACACACATACACAGAACTCAGATATAGTGCAGCACATCGCTCTGTGATGCCCATCTTCCGACGTTCCTCCTCATGTTGTCCTGTCAGAGCTGAGGAGGAGCCAATTTCTAAACTTGCCTGTGCGGCAGGTCGGCCGCTAGCGGGAGAGATACCGCTGCTGAAGGGGACCGGGATCACGGCTCGGAGATGCCCGCCTCCCGCCCTCACTGCTTTTCACTTCCAGCTTCCAGCTAGAGCCAGGCTCCTCGGCTCCTCTAGGTTGCAGCGCCGCCACAGCTTTCTGCGCTCCTCTGAGTCCTCCCACCCTGCCTCCGGCCGTGAGTGGCCTCATGCCTCCGGCCGGGACTATGAGGCTCCTCCGTAGGGGGTGTGAACAGTGAAGCTGACAGGGAAGGGAGGTGAAGCCAGGGCTTGTTGTGCCAGATGCAGGAGCGTACTCGGCACACTTATAGACAATTTTTTGGGTACAGCGGCACTAGCTAGCGTGTATAATGACAAAGGTGTGAAGCACATTGCTGGAACTTCACCTGCGCCCACCCTCCTATAGAAAATCGTACCGCCCAGGGCATCCGCCCCTGCCTTGTACCGGCCCTGATTGGCATCGTTGTTCTCACTAAGTTCCGGAAGAATCTTCCATTCTTTCAGTAGGGAGACACCTCTGTCTAGGGAATCTACAGTAAATAACTGACCCTGTTTAGTAATTATAAGCTTGGTAGGGTAACCCCATCTGTATGGAATACTGTGGTTCCTAAGGGCTTTAGTAATTGTATTTAGGTTTCTCCTTTTTTGCAAAGTATGCTGAGAGAGATCCGAATAAAACTGCAAGTACTGGGATGGGATATTTTCTTTCTTGTGCATTGCTTGCATGAGCTGTTCTTTCACATGGAAAAAATGCATGCGTAAGATCACGTCTCTAGGAACTTTTTCAGGGAGAAATTAGGGTTTTGGCAGGCGGTGTATTCTATCAATGGTAATTTTTATGTCAGAAAGTTCAGGCAGCAGGGAGGAAAATAAATCGATCGCATAAGATCGCAAGTCTGACGGTTTCAGGAAATCCTCTTATTTTCAAATTATTTCTTCTGGACCTGTCCTCGATGTCTGCTAACTTGTTTTTTATCCAGTCTGAGTCCTCCTCATGTGCCTCATTTGTGTCCACCAGATCATTTATGGTGGACGCGAACTCCCCCATTTTGTCCTCAATATGATCCACTGCTTTCAATTCCCAGCTGAATCTGTGCATACAGTTCATCATGTCTGTTTGTAGTGAACTACGCAGTGATACTAGCATGTCCTTGAGGACTGTATCCATCACTGGCTGGTTATTAGTGGGGAATGTGATAATGGATTCGGGCAGTTCCCTGGTGTCATCCCCGGAGTCCGTCACAGGACTCATTGCTGGGTTGCATCCAGCACCATCCAGCCTCATCTTAGCTTTGGCCGGGCTCCCTGATGGAGAAGAGATAGGTGGGGAGTGATGGCTGCTAGGGGATTAATTATTGCGCTGTGATGTTGTTTTGGCTCGGTTTTTGGCCTGGTGGTTAGGCATGGGGGTAGATGAAGAACCAGCGCCATCTTGCCTACCTTCATTGTGCGGCAGTGTAAATAAGTCCATCAGCCGCTGTGGCTTTTCTGAGCCCTTTCTTTTGTTTGTCATGATCCTCGGAGGTGCCCGGGATGGATTGCTCACTGTGTTGGTGAAAAAGGAGTTTGTTTTCAGACGTTTTTAGCTGCTGTAGTCCCGTGGATACCGGAGCTCCTGTACTAAGCTGCCATCCAGCTCTGCTGCAGGCCACGTCCCCTGGTTGGCCAGCATTTTAAGAAAATGCTATTACATGGTCTTGC
This sequence comes from Rana muscosa, assembly GCA_029206835.1. NCBI lineage: Eukaryota > Metazoa > Chordata > Amphibia > Anura > Ranidae > Rana > Rana muscosa. The sequence goes on along the minus strand of CM055117.1, from coordinate 252,966,042 downwards.
TTGTCCTATATTGGATCTTCAAAGTGCCAACAGCTGTGCAATGATAACTTTAATAAATGTTCTTCAAATGGTTGTTTTGTCAAAATAAGTTAATGGAGGAAATTCATGACTTTAAAAAAAAAAAAACTGAAAGACAAAAATGTGAAGTGTCTGATGATGCTGAAACCCTTTGGTCCAACATTTAAAAAATGAAATCAGCTATTATGGGGATCTGAAGCAAATTTCTAAATTTGTAAGTACGTTTACTGTTGAAATAAAGCTGTATACCCTGTTGAAATACCATTGAAGGATCCTTTAAATCTAGTCTATCAATGATTTCAACAACCACATCACAATTAAGTAGGCAACCCGAAAAACAGGTGGAGAAGTCAAAGATCACCAGGCACAGTGTCGCCTCCTCACACCTGATTTAAACCTCATTGCTGTACTACTGTGTCGAAATCGTGTGCATTGCTCGGCAATCATGGGCTTAAATCAGGTAGCGAGGAAGCAACATATCGCCTCCTCGCCATCTGTCAAACATACTCGGATCGCTTTTCAGAAGAGCAGCAGTGCCTTCTGCACTTGTGAATGAGCCCTAGTTGCATTTGGCAACAGTACCCTTAGGGCTCATTCACACAAAGTTGGGGGGTGTTAAAACCCTGTAGTTGAGTTGAGGCAGCATGCTGCTGCAGCAGGCATTAACCCCCTGTTGCTTTTGGTGGGAGCTACCGCCTGCCAATCACAACCCATTCAATAAATAGGGCCACTCTGCAAGTGCCCTACAACTGCATGCTTTTTTGACATACACTTCTATTATATCCTGCAGGTTTGGTGTACCTTCTCTGCATTGCACTCTGTTCGATGCTCTGGGACAGGGGGTCAGCTAGCCCAGACAGTGATCTATCAGTCACCTGTCTGAGATCTACTGGTAGATCGTGATCTACAGGTTTCTAACCCCCGGTTTATACAATGTGTGTTATTGCAACCAACTGCACATTGTTTGCAGGTGGTATTTACCACATGAAAGGGTTTTATTTTGTTCTTCCCCTTACAGAAAATGTTTTTTGTCTTCTAATATTAAAAATACAAACATGACTGCTGAGATAAAAAGCTGTGCTGGTAAAGGTGTCAACACTTTTCTTCTTTTTTCCTAGTCTATCTTTGGGCTAATGTGTTACAGCACAGAGTATCTCCATATGCTATATTAGCTTTGCATTTTCAGTGTTAAGTAGGTGCAAACCTGTATATATTCTAACAAGCATACAATAAAATGTGTCCTTCAGGCCCTAGTCAAATAATAAGTAACTTTTTTTTTAAAGAAATTATAAACACCAGAGGTAGCCATCTGTGTATATATATATATATATATATATATATATATATATATATATGTATAAAGAGGTGTAAATAAAAGGCCTGCAGAACACCCACTCAGCGCCAGATCAAACCCACAGACTTCTAAGCAGTACAAACAGAGATAAAAAAAAAAAAAATTGTAAAAATATTTTCCAATATAAAACCACTGAGCAGCCGTTTAAAAATTAAAGTAAAAATAAAGCGTACGCTCTCTGTTGAAGTCGTTTGACGAAACGCCGCGTCAGAGCGTGACCCACGACATCCCCGCTAACCCGGCAGTGACGAGTGCACTTCACACACTCCGCTCTCCTACTAGGAAGCTGCTGCGGTGTCTGCAAGGATTCCCCTGCTCTCCATGGATGGCTGGATCTGGTGATAGCACCCTCTGGGGTCACTTTTATGCAAATTTTTTGTGATTTGATGTACGTAGATAGGTTTAAGGGGGCTTTCAGTGTATGGGCTACTTGGGAATATTAAACAGGATTACACTATATTGCTGTTTCTTGTTTTTATGACCTTGTTTGGAGCTCCTGTGCCTGCTGTCCCTGCCTGCTGGTGATGGTCCGTGGAAAAGTGGCTGGTGTATCTGCTTAAGGCTCTGATTTTTTAATCATCTGGTGAGTTTAACCCCCTCAGGGAGAGTGCATCACACGGTGGATTGAGATTAATGTTTCTCCCTGGTGGAAGGTGCACGCCAGGATTACTACTAAGACACCATTCAGCACTTTAGATTGTTTACACCACCTTGACTACATCTAAGACTTTCTTTATTCAGTGTTTTTTCCATGAGTCTATCATTATTGATTTTTAAGCGCTGTTTTGTGTATATTAATATCACAGAGACTGAACTGTTTTATTCTTATACCGTGTGTCACGTACCTGACGGTGACGAGCCCGGATCTGCAGAGGGAGGCCTCTCTTACGGCTTCCACCGGCGGCCCCTGGTACTGAAGACAGGAGGCACGGAGGTAGAAGGGGTACGAGTGCCTGGCAGGATGGATCAAGGTAGAGTAGAGTCTGAAGACTGGGACGGATCCAGGCACCCAGGAAGTATGGCAGGCTGAACCGGAACCAGGAACACAGCAACTGGACTGGAACTGAAGAGACTGGCTGGACTGGAACCAGGATACAGCAACTGGACTGGAACCAGGAACAAGCAACTGGACTGGAACTGATGAGGCTGACTGGACTGGAACCAGGACACAGCAACTGGAGAGATTGGTCGGACAAGCCGGGTCGGTAGTATTGGCTGACGGCAAGGTACTGGAGGATCAGGCAGAAGATTGGTCAAACAAAGCCGGGGGTCAGAGGCAGGCAGGAAACTGGAAGGGTCAAGGCAAGCCGGGTCGGATACAGGTAAATACACAAATCAGGTCTCTTTGGGTACTACACGCTGTAGAGCAGACAGCAGGGACTGTCTGTCACAGGCATGTTTAAATAGCTCTTCTGGCGCGCTTTGTGGAGCGTGCGTGCGCCCCCGCTAAGCGCGCGCGCACGCACGTGCTCGCCATCGCGCGCGCGCATGCCCGCGCGCGTGGACGTGCCCGAGATTCGGAATCAGGAAGTCCAGGAATCCTGTAGCTGACAGGATTTTTATGACATTGCCCCCCCCCAAGGGGCAGCCTCCGGATGCCCAGCCGGGTGAACCTTCCAGGGTGAGTCCTTTTGAAAGCCTGTATCAAACTCCTGGCATGGATATTCTCCTCGGGTTCCCATGAGTTTTCCTCGGGTCCGTAGCCCTTCCATTTAATTAGGAATTGGTTCTGGTTATTTCTTCTCCTGAAGTCCATGATAGCTTCTACTTCGAATTCCTGCTCACCGTCAATAATGATCGGATCAGGGTGATCCGGCTTCCGATCTGGAAACGGATTAGAGACTGTGGGTTTTAGGAGAGAGACATGAAAAACTGGATGGATTCTAAGAGAGTCAGGAAGTTCCAATTCATAAGCTACTTCATTAATTTTCCTCTTAACAGGGAATGGACCTAAAAATTTGGGGCCCAGTTTTTTAGAAGGGCATGCCATTCTTAGGTTTGTGGTAGATAGCCATACTTGGTCGCCGGGTACCAACACTAATTCACCCCGTCTCTTCTTGTCATAAATTGTCTTGTTGCGTTCTTGAGTCTTGGTCATGGTCTCTTGTAAAAGCTGGTTATTGACCGAGAAAAAATTTAACTTTTCCTGGACTGCAGGTACAGGACACTCAGGAAGGGAGTTAGGCAGAAAAGTAGGATGAAAACCATAGTTTGCAAAGAAAGGAGTCTGGCAGGTAGCGGAGTGGATGGAATTGTTATACGCAAACTCGGCCAACGGAAGTAGGGAAACCCAGTTGTCCTGAGCAAAAGAGGAGAAGCATCGCAGGTATTGCTCGAGCGTCTGATTCGTTCTCTCCGTCTGTCCGTTGGTCTGTGGATGGTAAGCAGAGGAAAACGATAATTCGATTTTCAAGGTTTTGCAAAGGGATCTCCAGAATCGAGAGGTAAATTGAACCCCGCGATCGGAAACAATATTGGCTGGTACCCCGTGGAGTCTGACTATTTCTCTGATGAATACCTGTGCGGTTTCAGGAGCGGAGGGAGTCCCTTTCATAGGGATGAAGTGTGCCATCTTGGACAGACGGTCCACAATAACGAAGATGGTGGAATGGTTCTCGGCCGGGGGTAACTCGACAATGAAGTCGATGGACAACATTCTCCAGGGCCTATCTGGAACGGGTAAGGGTTTTAGTAGTCCCCAGGCCTTGGATCTGGAACCCTTGTTTCGGGTACAAGTTGTACAAGAATCTACAAACCTCCTACAGTCTTCACGTACTCGAGGCCACCAGAAGGTGCGCTGTACCAGGTCAGTGGTCTTGGCAACGCCAAAATGCCCGGCCAGGGCGTGGTCGTGGCAGAGTTCTAATGCGGTTACTCTTAGTTTCTCAGGTACGTAGATTCTGTCTTGGTACCACAATAGTCCATCCTTAACCTGCAATTCCGGCTCGGAGAACTGTCTCTGCCCGGTGGAAGCTTGTTTGATTTGAGTGAACAGGTTCTCCTGTAGAAGAAGGAAATTTCCGGGGGCAAGGATGGTATCAGGCGGAGAAGTCTCCTTGGACTTATGGAACATCCGAGACAGGGCGTCAGGCTTAATATTCTTGGCCCCAGGACGATAAGTAACATGAAAAGAGAACCGGGAGAAGAAGAGTGCCCACCTGGTTCAATCTTCTCGCGGCTTTCAGGTACTCCAGGTTCTTGTGGTCAGTGAATATTAGGATCGGATGAGCCGCGCCCTCCAGCAGGTACCGCCATTCTTCTAGTGCAGACTTGATCGCTAGTAGCTCCCGATCCCCCACGTCGTAGTTCCTCTCTGCTGCAGAAAGCTTGCGGGAGAAGAAGGCTACTGGGTGGAGCAAGGCTTTGACTCCCTGTCTTTGGGACAGTATTGCTCCTACCGCTATTTCGGAGGCGTCTACCTCAAGTACGAATGGTAGTGAGGAGTCTGGGTGTTTCAAGATAGAGGCTGAGGTAAATAGGGCCTTCAGGCGTTCAAAAGCTTCTTGGGCTTCAGGAGACCAGTGAAAACGTGTTCCTTGCTTGGTGAGTTGAGTAATGGGTGCGATAATAGCTGAAAACCCCCTGATGAACTTGCGGTAGAAGTTGGCGAATCCAACGAAACGTTGGATTCCCTTCTTGTCCACCGGTTCTGGCCAGTCCAGGATTGCGGTAATCTTTTGAGGATCCATCTTGATGCCCTCGCTGGAAATGATTAACCCCAGAAATGATATACTCTCTTGCTCGAACTCGCATTTTTCGGCCTTCGCATACAGGCCATGCTGGCGGAGCCGACCCAACACATTTTTGACATGTCTGCGATGAGAATCAAGGGAGGAAGAAAAAATTAAGATATCATCAAGATAAACAATAACAAAGAGGTCTAGGAAGTCCCGTAGAACATCGTTGATAAAATACTGGAAAGTGGCAGGGGCGTTACACAACCCGAATGGCATTACCAAGTACTCAAAATGTCCATACCGGGTACGGAAGGCGGTCTTCCATTCGTCACCTTCTTTGATACGGATCAAGTTGTAGGCTCCGCGGAGGTCAAGTTTGGTAAAGATGGTGGCAGTACCTAGTCTCTGAAATAACTCTGGTACCAGGGGGAGAGGGTAGCGATTTTTTACTGTAATTTTATTCAATTCCCGGTAATCCACACAAGGTCGAAGGGTGTGGTCCTTTTTCTCTACAAAAAAGATGCCTGCGCCTGCTGGGGATGTGGAAGGGCGGATGAACCCTTTTTGCAAGTTCTCATCAACATAATTTTTTAAAGCCCCTTGTTCCACCTCCGTTAAAGGGAAGACTCTACCGAACGGAATCTTTGCTCCAGGAAGTAGGTCGATGGGGCAATCGTAGGCCCGATGGGGTGGTAGAGTCTCTGCCTTTTGTTTACTAAATACGTCAAGAAAGTCGTGGTAAACTTCTGGGATGGATTGACGGGTGCCATCTTCGGTGTCAATGCATAGTAACGAGGCCGGCCCAGGAGGTTTATATGAGCCGCAGGACTGTTGGCAATAGGAAGAAGGAAAGGCAACTATTCCCGTAGTCCAGTTGATAGTGGGATTGTGGGCTTGTAACCAAGGCATACCAAGGATCAAGGGAAACAACGGGGAAGAGATGATGTCCAGACACAAGCATTCTTGGTGGGTTCCAGAGGTGGTAAAGATGGTAGCGGGTATAGGAGTGGTCTCCTGGGTCACAGGTCCGGACTTAATGACGGAACCATCAGCCAGATGGACACGAAGTCCGTGGGTCTTGGTACGAAGGGGAATTTGGTGTTTAATGGCAAAGGCTGAGTCCATAAAGCAGCTGCATGCTCCGGAATCAATAATGGCGGGTACTTGCAAAGTCCTTCCTGGGAGCTGTAATGAAACAGAGAGGGCAAGGTGAGATGTGGTTTTGGCTTGTAGGTTAGTCATGTTAGAAGAAACTGAAAGAAACTTACGAAGCTTCAGGGGACAGGTTCTAACAAAATGTCCGGGGTCCCCGCAGTACAAGCACAGATTATTTATTCGGCGGCGCTGGCGTTCCTCAGGAGCGAGGGATGGACGAAGGAGCCCGAGCTGCATTGGTTCAGGCGTGTCAGATGTGGGAGTTGGAGGTGTAGCAGGAGCCGAGTACAGGTGACTAGGAGCCCGAGGAAGCATCCAGGTTGGGCGGGAGAAGCCAGTGGTCCTCTCAGCCCTCCGTTCCCTCAGACGTCGGTCAATATGGATGGTTAGATCAATCAACAGGTTGAGTGTCTGTGGTACACCAACTCTAGCTAGCTCGTCCTTGAAGGAATCGGAAAGTCCTAAGCGAAACTGATGGCGGAGGGCGGCATCATTCCAATTGGTATCCGCACTCCACCGCCTGAATTCTGCCACATAGTCCTCCGCTGGTCTGCGTCCTTGTTGAAGGGAACGCAAGGCGGCTTCTGCGGTTACTGAGAGTTGGGGATCTTCGTATAGCTGGGCCAGGGCATCGAAAAAAGCAGCGAGGTTGTTTAGTGATACATCCTTCTGTTCAAAGAGACGGTGGGCCCAGCTCTGAGGGTCTCCAGCGAGCAAAGAGACCACAAAGCCCACCTTGGTGGCCTCTAGAGAAAAGGTACGGGGCTGTAGGGCAAAATACAGTTCACACAAATTCCGGAAGGCCCTAAACTTGCTCCGATCCCCGGAAAATCTTTCGGGTGTAGGAACCTTAGGTTCAGGAGGAAGCATGACCACTGTGGGTGAGGAACTTGTTCCGGCTGTGGAAGCAGAGGCGTGGGGCCCCTCTTGGATGGCAGAGGGATTGGTGAGGACCCGCACTTGTTCTTCCAAGCGGGTGTATCCTTGTTGAAGACTCTTGACTGCTTCAGACAAACCTGCCAGGTGCCGACAGAGTTCCTCCATAGGTGAGGCTCCCTGCCCGGGCTCAGACATGGCTGTCTGCTACTGTCACGTACCTGACGGTGACGAGCCCGGATCTGCAGAGGGAGGCCTCTCTTACGGCTTCCACCGGCGGCCCCTGGTACTGAAGACAGGAGGCACGGAGGTAGAAGGGGTACGAGTGCCTGGCAGGATGGATCAAGGTAGAGTAGAGTCTGAAGACTGGGACGGATCCAGGCACCCAGGAAGTATGGCAGGCTGAACCGGAACCAGGAACACAGCAACTGGACTGGAACTGAAGAGACTGGCTGGACTGGAACCAGGATACAGCAACTGGACTGGAACCAGGAACAAGCAACTGGACTGGAACTGATGAGGCTGACTGGACTGGAACCAGGACACAGCAACTGGAGAGATTGGTCGGACAAGCCGGGTCGGTAGTATTGGCTGACGGCAAGGTACTGGAGGATCAGGCAGAAGATTGGTCAAACAAAGCCGGGGGTCAGAGGCAGGCAGGAAACTGGAAGGGTCAAGGCAAGCCGGGTCGGATACAGGTAAATACACGAATCAGGTCTCTTTGGGTACTACACGCTGTAGAGCAGACAGCAGGGACTGTCTGTCACAGGCATGTTTAAATAGCTCTTCTGGCGCGCTTTGTGGAGCGTGCGCGCGCCCCCGCTAAGCGCGCGCGCACGTGCTCGCCATCGCGCGCGCGCGTGCCCGCGCGCGTGGACGTGCCCGAGATTCGGAATCAGGAAGTCCAGGAATCCTGTAGCTGACAGGATTTCTATGACACCGTGGTTTTATTTATATATATATATATATATATATATATATATATATATATATATAATATTAAAAGTACAATAATAAACATAATAAAATAAAAAACCTGACTGAGACTCAACCTCTTTTAATAAATGTGATTATACCAAAAAAACATGTTACAACCTTTAGTGTAGAGGGATAGGAATAGGAAGGAATCTGAAAATGTAGGAGATTAGGGCAAGGATGTTCATCTTCATCGCTGCCATTCTACTGCACCAGGATAATTCAGATTTGGCTAGGTTTTGGAGTTCTTTGTTAACATTAGAAATCAGGGGCTTAAGGTTGGTAGCCACCAATATAGTAGGAGAGGCAGTCAGTGTAATGCCTAGGTATGGGATCCCTTTTGCGCTCCACTTGAAGGGTAATTGGTCCTGAAGAATACGGTGGAGGCCTGGACTCCTAGGTCTAGAATTAGGGACTTAAAGGCGTTCACTTTGTAATACGAGATGTTACTAAACTGGGAGAGGACTTGGAACGCCAAGGGTAGTGAGGCTTCAGGATTGGTCAAGTGTAAAATGATATAATCTGCAAAGAGGTTTAATTTTGTGTACTGAATTACAAAGATGAAAGCCAGTTATGCCCGGATGTGAGTGGATTGCCTTCGTTTTGGGTTCAATCGTTAGGTTAAAAATGGATGGGGACAGTGGACATCCTTGTCTGGTACCACTGGAAATGGTGAAGGGGTTTGAAAGCAGACCAAATGCATTCACTTGTGCAGAAGGAGTGGAGTATAAGGCCATAATGGCAGATAGGATATTACCCTGAAGGCCAAATTTTGTGTACCCTGTCGAACGCCTTCTCTGCATTAATGGACCACAGAAGGGAAGGAGTTCGGTTTTTCTCAGCAAAGTGTATAAGATTGACAATTTGTCTTGTTGTGTCTGAGGTCTGTCTCCCAGGAACAAACCCATTTTAATCTTTCTTGATCAGGGTAGGTAAGACACACATCAGGCGTTTTTGCTAAAATTTTGGCATAAATCTTCACATCCGTGTTCAATAGTGAGATCAAATGGAAGTTGGGTGTTTTATGGAGTTTTTATTAAATTATTCTTCACCATTGGTTTTTTGTTCATTTTCAATTTGAGTTGATGTTGAAAGGTAATGAGACTACGGTATGTATCCCTTGTATTGTTCTGTGGACTAAAGTTCTAAATGTGTATTGCCCTTTTTTATGTAATGAGGTCCTACAGTCTCGTGAGTTTTCCTTTATTTTCTGGTGATGGTAGTGATCTATTTCTCAAGTCACAAGGGCCACGTTTGGGGAAATTACAATTTCCTATGTGCACCTTGATATCTTATAAATTGAGGTCAGTACATTTACAGTAACACTGCAATTTGTGCTTGGATTGTATGAAAACAATTTATATTATTTGTTTATGACAGCTGTTAGAACTGTATGTTAACATTTTTTTTTATTTAAATAATTTTGTAGTGTCAATTCTAGTGCTGCAATTGTTTTGGACATTTGGACAATATCACATATGTGATTTTATATTTTGACACGTAAATTAACAATACTGCTAAGTAAACATTATATTACCACACAAATGCGATACAAAATTTTATCAACACTGTTTTTGAAAATAGAAAATGTTGTGTCATGAAAATCATGTTTGCTATTATTCTTTTTAATTTTTTTATGTTTCAAAAACATTTAGTATGGTTGGAGTAGTTTCCAACCATGTTTGTGCCACAGGTCCTATCATAAACTGTATCTCTGCCCTGTGATAAAAAGTTGAGCATCATGGGATTCCTTTTGCAAACTTACACTGCACTGTATATTAAACTTTAGTGTTTTATTACTTTATAACTACTCTAAAATGATGAATGTTACATCTTACTTTATTTACCTCTGAAATGTCAAGACGTGTTTGTGTTTTGTCCACTGAGTACAATAACTAAGCTTGTAAATATGCTAAACATATTTCTTTCAAGTGCTTCTGGGAAAACCACCAAAGCCCTAAAGTGAAGTTTTCTATTAAGTGACCAGGTAAGAAATGCATTTGATTGAAAAAAAAAATTAAAGGAAGAACTGTCTACTGCCTGTTTAGATATTTCTCTTTATAAATCAAAATTTTTTATGTCTCCATTCCAATCCACAATGCAAGTTTCTTACTTTGGGGTGTGAAACGTCAGGTTTTCAGCCATTGCAAAGTTTGGCTATTTCCTGTACCAGGAGCACACATAGTTCAGACAATTGGGTTAAAGCTGTAGAAAAAGAATATATATTAGAGTTCCACCTGTGAATATCTCTATAATAATTTTGTATATGTAGATCATTTTTTTAATTTAGTAAGGAACAGAAACCTAAAATAGCAATAAAAGAAAACTGCAAAAATGCATCAGCAGACATTAAGAATCTGATATATAATATTTCATAATTAAATAATATATATTTTAGATTTTGGTTAATAATTAAAATAGGAAGTCCTTTTTACATTTTATATTCTTTCAGGTAATACTTTTTTCACATACAAGTATGAAACAATTCTGTAGAGATAGCAGTACTTCTTTTTAACTGCTCTTAAAACTGGTTAGTAGGAATGAGCGAACCAGGTGAAGTTTGGTTTGCAGTAGACATGTGCACACTGAAATATTTTGTTTTCGTCCGAAAAATAAATTGATTTAGTTACTCCCGAAATTTGTTTTTATTTATTTAGTTTTTCGTTAGAAATTGCATTAGTCCGAAAATCTGAATTAATTAAGGTCAAATCTGTCTTTGAAGGCTTATGGTGTCTGTCGAAAGTTCAAAGAAGATTTGACGGAGCAGCAAAGCTGTACGATGCTGCAATCGTACATTTCCGGTCAAATGTTCCGCCTACAAGCTAGCTATAGTAGAATTCTAATGTTGTATGACTAGTAATAATTATATTTTTTAATTATTATTACTAGTAGGGTTGAGCGAACCCGAACTGTAAAGTTCGGGTCCGTACCGAACATTAGAGTTTTTGGGCACCGGACCCGAACCCGAACAATTGCGTGTATGTTTGGGTTCGGGTCCGGTGTTCGGCGATGTAATGGTGCATTTAGAAAAGTTTCAGGGGGAAGCCAATCACCCTTTGTTTAGCTGGTGTGCCCTTAGAAGCCATCATAGCCATGCCTACTAATGGCATGGCTGTGATTGGCCAGTGCAGCATGTTACCCAGCTCAGTGCAGCATGTGACCCAGCTTCTATATAAGCTAGAGGCACACAGCACAGCACGTCACTCTGCTTTAGACAGGATAGGGAGAGGTTCCTGGCTGCTGTTGCTTATTAGGTAGAGATTGAAATACATGAGTTAGTCCTGATTCTGCAATCTGAGAGAAAAGATAGAGAGACAGTGTAGGGGGAAGGTTCCTGATGGTGCTTTTAGGGAGAGAGATTTATATAGGAGTCCAGATTCAGAGATCTAATAACTCAGCGATCTGCATAGGTTTACCTGTTTGTGTTGCAGTGCACAGTCTTTTTACACTGCCCTGAGCCCAGTGTCAGAGAAAATCTAACTTTTATCTGCAAGCTCAGTGCACCAGCACTGCATATGTTACGTTGAGAGATACACCGTTTCCATACTGTGGGTGTATTGTGCTCTTGCAAAAAGACCCATTTAGGGCAAAAAAATAAAAAATTGCAGTGTTTTCTGCATATATGCAAGTGTGAGATTTACAAATTTATATATTTTTCTTGTATTGTGCTATTCCCAAAAGAAATTTTAGGGCAAAATTTTTTTTTTTTAATAGCATTTTCTGTATTGCTGTAGGTGTGAGATACACAGTTTCCATACTGTGGGTGTATGGTGCTCCTGCAAAAAGACCCATTTAGGGCAAAAAATAAAAATTGCAGTGTTTACTGCATATATGCAAGTGTGAGATTTACAAATTTATATATTTTTGTTGTATTGTGCTCTTCCAAAAAAATTTTTTTAGGGCAAAAACTTTTTATTTAATAGCATTTTCTGTATTGCTGTAGGTGTGAGATACACCGTTTCCATACTGTGGGTGTATTGTGCTCTTGCAAAAAGACCCATTTAGGGCAAAAAAAAAATTTGCAGTGTTTTCGGCATATCTGGAGCTGTGTGAACTAAACAATTTCTATATATTTTTCTTCTACTGTGCTATCCTAAAAAAAAAAAAAAAAAAAAATTTGAATGGCATTTTTTGCAGTTCTGTAGCTGTTAGATACAACGTTTACGTACTGTGGGTGTGTTGTGCTCTTCCAAAAACACCCATTTAGGGCCACAAAAAATATTTTGCAGTGTTTTCTGCATATCTGGAGCTGTGTGAAATAAACAATTTATATATTTTTCTTCTACTGTGCTATCCTAAAAAAATAATTGTAGGACAAAAACATTTTTTTGAATAGCATTTTCTGCAGTTCTGTAGCTGTGAGATACAGCGTTTACGTACTGTGGGTGTGTTGTGCTCTTCCAAAAACACCCATTTAGGGCCACGAAAAATATTTTGCAGTGTTTTCTGCATATCTGGAGCTGTGTGAAATAAACAATTTATATATTTTTCTTCTACTGTGCTATCCTGCCCCTTTTATATAATCTCCCGGCATGCACAGCAGGTTCCCCGCCCCGCTGTACTACTGCCAAGAGGGGACATAAAAGGCACAGCACTGTATCGGCGGTTCAACCCTAGCCTACCATGGCAGCGCCACCTGTAGGCCACAGGGAACTGCAAACCAATACTGTCCCCGAGGACAAAATGGTCCATGAATCCTGCAGAATTAGGGTGTTTGAGATTATTTACCACTCAAACACTTCCCTTAAATTTAGCACCCCGCTACATTTTTATTTCAAAGTATTTTATTTTCCCACTAGCTTATCCATTAAATTTAATAATTTTTTCCAGAAAGGGCGTATTCTGGGGCATTCCCACCATATGTGTGGCATCGTGACATTGAATTTCTGAGGTTCTTAATGACTTCGTGTACCTCTTCTGCTGAAAAGGGGGCCTCCAGCATATTTTTTTTTTCTTTATGTTATTTTAAGTTATTTCCCTATCCACATTTGTTTGCAGAGCACTTCCCATGCTCTTAACAACATTTTGCTGCCATTTTCAACCCTCTAGCCCTTTCCATTACTTTTTTAGAGCCTTTTTAGTCTTCAGAAGTTCGAGTCCCCATTGACTTCAATGGGGTAAAGTTCGGGTCACGTTCGGTCCCGAACTCGAACTTTTTTCCGAAGTTCGGCCGAACCCATCGAACCCGAACATTCAGGTGTCCGCTCAACTATAATTACTAGTCAACCAACATTAGAATTTTTCTATAGCCTATGGGCGGATGCATTTGACCGGAAATGTACGATTGCAGTGTCGTACAGTTTAGCTGCTCCGTCGAATCTTCTTAGAACTTTCGACAGACACCTGTTTTTCGATGCTTTGTCGAATCTTCGTCGTTCATGTTGAATTGTCAAGTTAGTTCTAGCTATTTTACTACTCCTCCTCTTTGGTTACAATCAGCCAATAACATTCATCATCATCATTATTTTTATTTTACTTCCCCCACCCAATTCCAGCAGCGATCTTTTCTCTCTATGTCGAATCTTTTCTCTCTATAATGTTGAATCTTTTCTCTCTATGTAGAATAATCTTGGACTAATAGAGTTAAGGTTAGGCACATTCGACCACAGGTTCGATAGACACAGATAGACACATGTCGAATCTCCTATCTATATCGAACTGTTGTTGCAACGAAAATGAAAATAAAGCATTTGTTTATGTCAGATCTTTCGGTTTTTGGATTCTGCGCTTTCGTTTTCGTTTGTTAAAACGATAACGAAAATACCTGAAATTCGGACGAAAATGCATTCGGACGAAAATGAATGCACATGTCAAGTTTGCATAAGGTTTGACAAACCCAGTGAGAAGTCTGTGAATCCTGAATACAATGCTGAACCCTACTAAAGTTTATGCATATCTATATAACATAATGACCTCCACTGTGCCACATCCATGGTAACTGAAGCAAAGAAGTTTATAGGAAAAATACCTATAGCAATGTTGGACTTTAATGGCACTGGCATGAGACAAACCACTTATGATAAAAGACAAAAAACTTTATTTACATTACATAATAAAAACATTTGTGTGTATACACATGAATTTGTAAAAACAGCAGTGTTCCAAGTTTATAGCATAAATGTGCTTCTGGGAGACTCACCATATCCATACCAATAATCCATTTGCAGCAAATATCGTCTTTTTCAGACGATATATAGATGACATTATCATTATTTGGGATGGCCCCCTTGAACTCATCCACCCCTTTGTACAACACTGTAATAGCAACATCTATGGGTTGTCCTTCACGTCCGTCTACGACCCCTCCACCATAGCCTTTCTAGATTTGGAACTTGGACATGACAACGACACCATCTTTGCCAGAAACTATATCAAACCCACGGCTGGAAACTCATATTTGCATTACAACAGCTGCCACCACAAGAAATGGATCAACAACATCCCCAGGGGCCAATTCTGTCGACTCAGACAGAATTGCACCAGAGACGCTGATTATATCCAACTTAGTACAAACCTCAAAAAGAAATTTATGGGCAAGAAATATCCCGAAAACTTAGTTGATGATGCACACAAACTCTACCTTCGGGGCAAGCCACCAAAGACTGAGCAAACCACAGGTGACCGTTCAATCAGATTCGTAACCACGTTTCATTCCAGACATAAGAACATGGAAAAAATACTACTCAAACATTGGAACATCCTTCAGCAGGATCCACACTTGAAATCTGAACTGCCATCCCACCCCAGAGTTACCTACCGCAGGGCTCCGAATTTGAAAAACAAACTCGTCCCCAGCAAACTCAAACCAACTATTACTTCATTTACACCCATACAGTACCTGTTCTTATACCAATTACAGGAATGTACCAATGCCGTAAAGCACTTTGCAAAACGTGCAAATTTGTCCAACATGGCCAAAAAAGTTTTAGCACAAAAGGGAAAACATATCAGCTGAGGGAATTCTTCAACTGTTCATCAGACTTTGTAGTGTACGGCCTTAGTTGCCCTTGTGGCTTGATGAACGTAGGCCGTACCATACGTCCATTAAGACAGAGATTTGGGGAACACCGCAGATTTATAGAGGGTGGTATAGACCCTCATAGTGTCCCCAAACATTTTGCCAAAGTCCACCAAAAATCCACTGCAGGACTCCAGGTGTGGGTCATCGAACAAATCGATAAATCCCTCCCTGCAGCTGAAAGATTCAAGAAACTATGTGCCCGCGAGACTTATTGGATATACAGCCTAGATGTTCTCTCACCTGGAGGCATCAATGAGAGCATCGAAATACATACCATTTTATAATAATTTTATAATTATAATTTTATAATAATTTTTCACATATTCCTATAACATTTTATAATAATTTTCTAATAATTTTCTAATATTTTATTATTTAATATTCCAATACCCCCTCCCCACTCCCTTTACATAATAATTGCTATTTTTAACCCTGACAACATTTCCGATATTGTTAACACTAATCCTGTTAATATGCAATCCCATCTCTAATACTATATGTGTTTCACAGGTCATCTTATATCGTATATTGTTATTTCGATACTTGGGGGTGACGGGTGTGTGTAAGTATAGTCCAAACCCCCCCCCCCCCTCTGGACCTCCCTCTACCCTTTCCCTCCCCTCCATCCCACCTTTTCCCTTTTCCGAAAACCCCCTTTTCCCACCCCCCCTCTCTCTTATCCCCCCCTCCCTTCCTCCCCTGATTGATTATATTATCGTTATTGTCTATGTGTATTTTTCATACTTGTGTATTGTTGTTATGTTGTAAATGTACAATTATGTACCTTTTATTTTAATCATGTACTTGCATCTGCATATACGTGTGTGTATATGTATGTATATACATGTGTGTATTGTGAGGGGGTTAGCTCGGTGTGTGTGACCCCCCCGGGATGGGCTCCCCACACAAAACAGGCCCAGCAAACGGAGGTTGTGGTTTTCAAAATCAAAAAGGTGCGGTTTATTTTCTATTTACAGTGACAAAACACAGCAAAGCAAAAGAAACATAACCAAAATAAATCCTGGTCAAGTTGACCTCTGACTAAACATACAGGTTTCCTAACTAACGACTGGGATCAGCCTAGTGCTGTCCTAGTCCCTAAGTCCCTGGTTTTAAATGTCCAAGCAAATAGCCACACAGGCTTTGTCTCACCGCACAGGGGTTCACTCTCCCTAGACAGTCCACACAGGTCTGGTTCCAGGCATGAGCTAACATCTAATGAAGCTGGGAGTTCTTATAGAGGCCTAAATGAGCTGACAAGCTTCAGCTGGTCTCATCAACTCCCTGTCTGCACGACGCCCAGCCCTCTCCCTAGAGGTATGAGTCATCCATGAGCCCACTAGCCTTATACAACTCTCCACCTAGTTGTATAAGTCGGCGTAAAGCCTGAATCTGGGCGAAATATATCTACCCCCCTGGATGCAACCAGGTGACTTTACCTTCCTGCTGTCACATACCCCCCCCCTCTTGTTTTAACCTCGGGGTTGGAACACCAGCAATCAGGCATTCATGTACTCGAGACAAAGCATCCACATTCCCCATTTGAACGCCAGGGCGATGCTTTACTGTGAAGTTGAATTCCTGGAGGGCCAGGAACCACCTATTCACTCTTCTATTTGTTTCCTTGTTTTGAGCCATCCACTTTAACGGAGCGTGATCCGTAACCATGTCAAAGTGCCTACCTAGCAGGTAGTACCGAAGGGAATCTAGAGCCCACTTCACCGCTAAACACTCCTTTTCAACGGTGGCGTAATTTACCTCATGGGACTTCAACTTCCTGCTGAGGTAAATGACTGGGTGCTCTTCCCCGTTCCAGACCTGGGACAATACTGCTCCTAACCCCACATCTGACGCATCACTTTGTACGACAAAGTCTTTAGAGAAGTCGGGTGAGTACAACACTGGCTGGCTACATAAGGCTTGTTTCAAGAATTGGAATGCTGCCTCAGCCTCGGGGGTCCATTTAATCATGACCGACCCTTTCCCCTTCGTCAGGTTGGTTAGGGGCACAGCCTTAGAAGCAAAGTGGGGAATGAATCGCCGATAATACCCAGCGATTCCCAGAAAGGCTCGTACCTGCTTCTTGCTGTTGGGACGTGGCCAACTCTGGATGGCCTCGACTTTGTTGAGTTGGGGTTTTATTACTCCCCTCCCAATGGTGTACCCAAGATATTTGGCCTCCTCCTGCCCAATGGTACACTTCTTGGGGTTAGCCGTAAACCCCGCTTCCCGAACAGAGTCCAGGACTGCTTGCACTTTTGGCAGATGTGAGGCCCAATCTGTGCTATGGACAATTACGTCATCCAGGTAAGCCGCAGCATACTTCCGATGGGGCCTCAGCATCTGGTCCATTTTCCGCTGGAATGTGGCCGGCGCATTCTGTAACCCGAACGGCATTCTTTTATATTGGAACGCCCCGTCTGGGGTTACAAATGCGGTTTTCTCTTTGGCCGACTTGGCCAGGGGGATTTGCCAGTACCCTTTTGTGAGGTCAAGAGTCGTCATGTATCGGGCTGTTCCCAGCCGGTCGATCAACTCATCTATACGTGGCATGGGGTAGGTGTCAAATTTTGTAACTTTGTTCAACTGACGAAAATCGTTACAAAATCGCCAGCTCCCATCCGGTTTAGGCACCAACACGATGGGACTAGACCAATCACTTTGGGACTCCTCTATCACCCCTAAGTTCAGCATTTTCTGTACTTCCTCCCGTATTGCCTCCCGTCGAGCCTCTGGGATCCGATAGGGTTTTAACTTCACCCTTTCACCGGGTGGGGTAATGATGTCATGCTCTACCCCAGATGTTTGTCCCGGCAGCTCAGAGAATACCTCCTTGTTGCGAAGCACAAACTCCTTAACCTCCTGTTGTTGGGGTTGTGACAAGGTGGCTGCTATTCCAACCTCAGGAATCACGCAACCAGTTTGAGCTGGTGACCAAGTGTCTGCGACTAGGGACTCTCTATCCCTCCAGGCTTTCAACAGATTAACGTGATAGATCTGTTCGGGCTTTCGCCTTCCTGGTTGTCTGACCTTGTAATTCACTTCGCTCACTTTTTCCATTATCTCGTAGGGGCCTTGCCATTTGGCAAGGAATTTACTTTCAACCGTAGGGACAAGTACCAATATCCTATCCCCCGGGGAAAAGGTACGGGTCTTGGCTCCACGGTTGTACACTCTCTGCTGTGCCAACTGCGCTTGGGCCAAATGTTCCTTCACGATGGGCATTACCTGTGCAATTCGATCTTGCATCAGGGCGACATGCTCAATCACACTCCTGTGGGGAGAACTCTCACTTTCCCAAGTTTCCTTGGCAATATCCAACAGCCCTCTTGGGTGTCTCCCATACAGTAACTCAAAGGGGGAGAATCCCGTAGAGGATTGGGGCACCTCCCTAATAGCAAACATCAAATAAGGAAGTAAACAGTCCCAATCCTTTCCATCTCTATCCACCACTTTCTTCAACATTTGTTTTAGGGTTTTGTTGAATCTTTCAACCAGCCCATCGGTTTGGGGGTGATACACAGACGTACGCAATTGCGTCACTTTGAACAATTTACACAGCTCTTTCATAACCCGGGACATAAAGGGTGTACCTTGGTCCGTAAGCAGTTCTTTACAAATACCCACCCGGCTAAAAACAAGAGATAGCTCTTTGGCTATGGTTTTGGCCGAGGTATTTCGGAGAGGGATCGCTTCTGGATAACGGGTGGCATAGTCCATTATAACTAATATGTACTGGTGCCCCCTAGCGGACTTGATTAGAGGACCTACCAAATCCATGGCGATCCTCTCAAACGGGACCTCAATGATGGGTAGAGGGACCAGCGGGCTACGGAAATGTGGCATCGGGGCCAACCTCTGACACACAGGGCAGGAGGAACAATAATTTTCTACGTCCTTCATCACCCCCGGCCAATAGAATCTCTGTAATACCCTCTCTCGGGTTTTCTCTGTCCCCAGATGACCTCCAAGAATGTGCCCATGGGCCAACTCCAACACCAACTTCCTGTAAGGTTTGGGCACCACAAGCTGCTCAACGGTTTCTTCTGCCCTTTTTGCCACCCGATACAGTAGGTCCTTCTCTACGCTGAAGTATGGGTAAGTGCAGGTATTATCTGGGTTCACTAACTCGCCATCTATTTTCACTACGTTTTCCCGTGCCTTTATTAGGGCGGGGTCTTTCAACTGTTCTGTGGCAAAGTTTTCCCTGTGAACCTCAAGATCAGAAAACTCCACAGACGGTAGGTTTTCGTCTGGGGAGGTGGGCTCCTCTCCAGTTTCTTGAGTCTCCCCTGCCAATACTGATAAGGGAAATTCCGGAGAGTCCTCACCACTCTCAGGGGAGTTCTGGCTATCACATTCCTGGTACATAGGGGCACCAGTGAGGGGCTCAGGATCATCCCACAGTTCCCAGAACTTCGGAAAATCCCTTCCCACAATGGCGTCATGCGGTAACTGAGATACTAAGCCCACTGGATGAGAGAGGGTACCTTTGGGGGTCTCGAAACACACTGTAGTCACTGGATACTCTCGGGTGTCCCCATGCACACAAATAACAGCTACCTTGCTATTCCCAGAGACCTCTGTTTTAACTAACTCAGCCTTTATCAGGGTCACAAGGCTACCTGAATCCAGCAATACCACAACATTTCTACCATTAACACACATTTTGCATAAATGTTTCTCAGTTCCTCGAATGGCAGTGCATGCGACTGTCGCACACAGCGACTGACGTCTGCCCGTCAGAAAGTCACACTGCATGGGTTCCTCCACAACCGGGCAATTGGCTGCAATATGTCCCGCTTGCCGGCAGCGGTAGCAAACGATCCTTCTTGCCGCCTCTTGAGCCGCTGATTTCCCAGGCTGTTCTCGCCAAACTTGGGGTAGAGCTCCCACCCTCTCACTCTCTCCACCCTCACCCCTTGGAATCCTCTTATCCGCCCCTGGGGATGGTCTGGTCTTAGGGTGGAAAGTCCGAGTGTCTCTGGAAGAGGCCGTCAGGTTCTCTGTAGCCAAGTATTTCTCCACACGATCCACAAGACCATCGGCCGTCTCTGGGTCTCCATGGCTTACCCACTTTTGGATGGCAGTAGGAAGAGCTCTCAAAAACCGATCCATTACAACACGTTCCACAATCTTTGGTGCGGACAAAGTCTCTGGCTGTAGCCACTTTCTGCTCAGGTGAATGAGATCATACATTTGAGACCTGGGGGGTTTTCCAAGCTGGAAAGTCCAGTTATGCACACGCTGAGCCCGGACAGCCTGGGTGACACCCAGCCTTGCCAATATTTCAGCTTTTAGCATCACATAGTCTTTTGCTTGGTTAGGCTCTAGGTCATAGTAAGCTTTCTGCGATTCACCAGTTAACAGAGGAGCCACCAGTCCAGCCCACTGCTCCTCAGGCCACTTTTCTCTTTCAGCGGTCCTTTCAAATGTGGTCAAAAATACCTCTGGATCATCCTCTCCAGTCATTTTTGTCAATAAACGACTCACCCCAAAGGACGCGGTATTAGTGGGACGGCTTTCCTCACTGGTCTGCGGACGTTGCTGCATTACTGCTTCCATCTGTTGTTGTAGTCTCTGCTCTTGCTTCTGCAACAGGTCTATGAAGCGGGCCTCAGATTGCTGCTGGGCTCGTTGCTGAGCCTCCAGACTCTGTTGCAAAGTTGCGTTTGTCTGCTGCTGGGCTGCAAGGCTCTGTTGATGAGCTTGCTGCTGGGCTGCGAAGTTCTGTTGTTGAGCTGCAAGGCTCTGTTGATGAGCTGCAAGGCTCTTTTGCAAACCTGCATTTGTCTGCTGTTGATTGGCATTTGCTAGAGCCAGCTGCTTCAGTATCTCCTCCATGCTGGCTTAAAAAAAAACTGCCACTGGTTCTCCACCAACTGTGAGGGGGTTAGCTCGGTGTGTGTGACCCCCCCCGGGATGGGCTCCCCACACAAAACAGGCCCAGCAAACGGAGGTTGTGGTTTTCAAAATCAAAAAGGTGCGGTTTATTTTCTATTTACAGTGACAAAACACAGCAAAGCAAAAGAAACATAACCAAAATAAATCCTGGTCAAGTTGACCTCTGACTAAACATACAGGTTTCCTAACTAACGACTGGGATCAGCCTAGTGCTGTCCTAGTCCCTAAGTCCCTGGTTTTAAATGTCCAAGCAAATAGCCACACAGGCTTTGTCTCACCGCACAGGGGTTCACTCTCCCTAGACAGTCCACACAGGTCTGGTTCCAGGCATGAGCTAACATCTAATGAAGCTGGGAGTTCTTATAGAGGCCTAAATGAGCTGACAAGCTTCAGCTGGTCTCATCAACTCCCTGTCTGCACGACGCCCAGCCCTCTCCCTAGAGGTATGAGTCATCCATGAGCCCACTAGCCTTATACAACTCTCCACCTAGTTGTATAAGTCGGCGTAAAGCCTGAATCTGGGCGAAATATATCTACCCCCCTGGATGCAACCAGGTGACTTTACCTTCCTGCTGTCACAGTATATATATACATATATCAATGTATCACCATGATCATATGTTACTGTTTATATCACTCCTTTAAGCATTACGATCCCATTCCATAAACCCCTCCCCCTTCCTTTTCTCTTACCTGTATGTATATGCATCCATATGCACATACATTATCCCTTGCTGGTCACTGTGTTGACCTCATCCCCCTCCGACGTGCATGTATCTGTGTATTCACACAGGCGTGCGCATCTCTCTTTCTCGTACCTGTATACATATGCATCCATATGCACACACATTATCCCTTGCCGGTCACTGTGTTGACCTCATCCCCCTCTGATGTGCATGTCTCTGTGTATTTACACAGGCGTGCGCATCTCCCCCTCTCTTTTGTTTTTTTTTTCTCTTTTTTACCTTTTTCTTTTTACTTTAGTTTTCTTTTTCCTTCTTTTTCTACCACCGCCCTTTCCCCCCCCTCCCCCCCCTTTTTTTCCCTCCCCTATGCCAATATCCACTCCAATATACATATCCAGTTCCACATCCACCATCTCCTCTCCTTCCCCCCCCTACCCGCCCCCCCTCAAACTCCTCCCCCCCCATCCTCTTTCCCCACACATAATTATGTGTGTTAACTAATATAACATAATATAACATAATATCCTTTTCCCATACACATATATACCTATAAAATAGCCCCCCCCTTTTCTCCCCCCCCATAATTATAATTATATTTACTATATTTACTACATCCATCAGCTTTATTTATTTATTTCTTTATATCTAGCCCGTCCCCGCTGTCCTGTATATTAATAGTCTCTATTTATACCATTTGATATCCAAACTAGTTATCAGCTTTCTCCCCCTCTTTCATTTATATCACATATTCCAACTTCATCTCATCTCTTCTCCTTATGCTCAATTTGTCCCCATACTACCATCCTTATCTGGTTTCATCGTATATCTAGAGCTCTCTCTGCTGACACTTCCAACCTTCCCCGCCCCAGCTCCACCCTTCATCAACCTCCGCCCCTCTCCGCCCACTGTCCTGTCCATCAAATACTAGCTCCCCCAACCCATTCACTAGCTTGAAAAAGGAGCGCGACTGCCCCACTACACGCAGCACGCCAGCTCAGGAAACGCGTCGCACGCCAGTGACGTCATCGGCCCTCGCCTGCCATTCGCAACCATCACCAAGGCCCTGCACTGCATTTCCCCACCGCTGCCGGCCGTATGAAAACCATCTACAGCGGTGAATTGAAAACCAGCAGCACAGCGCCCCAGCAGGAGGAGGTACCCCATGACAGACCTGATGACATCTTCCTCTTCTAATGGAATTCGTACAAATGCACATTTTTACTATGTAAATGTGAGTTGCTTGTAGCACTATCCTTTATTAAATTGTTTTTAAACATCTGCACTCAGAGGCGCCTCTCCCTTGCTTTTCTTCCAAGTTTATAGACCTGATACAGAATATACCCCAATGGACCAAAACAAATTCACTTTTGTGGGATACACTATACAAAGTAGATAGAGGTATGTAGGTCCAACGGGTTTCAACTAATATATGGCTTCCTTAGGACCATAGCCTATCAGGTTTCGAACATGAGCAAGTAAAAAAATAAATAAATAATATAATGCATATAAATATACATACATAAATATTACTTAGAAAATACAAAACAAATTTATCAGGTGATTATATTTTAAATATTTAAAATATTTAGAATGTCAGCACACATCATCAGTCTCTTGGGTGGACACAGGGGAGCCCCCAAAAAATGTAAGTTTATGAAAGCTGTTACTGGCCTTTTTCTGTATTTAAAAAAAATATATATATATTTAGGTTTAGGTTTTCAAGAAGAATTACAAAACAGAGACTGCCTGTAAACAGCAAAACAGTGACAAGCAGTCTAAAAAAATATATAGTAGTGTAGAAAACAAAATCGCCTGTCGCTAGTACAGCATGTTCTATTCACAATGGAAACATCCAGGAATTATGAACCTCTCTACATATCAAGCACAAAAGTAACATTAGTCCTAACAATAATGTAAATAAAGGCATGACTCGTCCAGCAAGCAATCAAAAGGGCATTAGAACAGCATGGTATATAAAGCAACATGTGAGAATTAGTCAATCATAAGGAATCTTACAAAGTGCATTCAATTGGAGACCGTGAGGGGTGATTCAACCCCCGACACCTTATCAAACTTATGAGGTACTCCTCTATTAGTGTAAGTTACTTTGTGTAAGAGAAGGGCCCTATTAACTAAAGCTTTCCAAGATGTTACATTTGGGGATGCAGTCTTCTTCGTTGAAAGGATATGTTTCCTTCCTAGTACAATAATAGGGTAAGTAGAGTACTTATATCTCTAGTAGGGGCTAAACCATCCCCCAAACCTAGGAGACATGTCCTCACAGAAGGCCCAAGAGGAATAGTGGTGACGGACTGAATACATTGGAGGATTTGAGTCCAGTAAACCTGGATGGCTGAACAATCCCCAAAAATGTGCATAAAATATTCCCCAGTGAAAAAGCAGCACCAACTGGAGTAGGAACTATTGCCATAAATTCTAGCTAGCTTAGCAGGAGTTAAATATATGCAATGTAAAAAGTTATAATGTACAGCATGAGTTGGTCCCTGACAGAGATGAGCCTGGTGAATGGCGCATCCCACACATTCTCCCAATTCTCCACATCAAGTTCTGGGACAAAGAACAGTTGTCTAGTTTGACTAGATCCCCATCTCTCAGCATGGACTCTAAAGGAGACAGGAGTATAACCAAATTGTGACTGGTAGGCATGCCGCAACTGTATATATTGAAAGAACTGGGCATTTGGGAGATGATATAAGGATTTGAACTCGGTACTCCATATTTAGTAATATCACACAGTTTCTTAACTCCATATCTTGTCCACACTATTGGGTCCTCATATGTGTAAAAGAGGGAGAGGTTGGGATTTTTCCACAGCAGAGTATAAGGCAAAGGGGCCCCCAAATTACTCCCCATGGGTTACCCTCAAGGCCCACATGACAGATCTTATGGAGCTAGTTTGAGTATGAGGAGATTGTGATGCTCTATGAACTGAATGGGCCAGTTCTTCATAAGAACCCCCCCCCCCACCACTGCCTCTAAGGCTAATACAGCATCATCAAATGGGCTTGTTAACAACCTATGTGCAAATACAAGTTGTCCAGTTAAAAAATATTTATAAAAAGCAAGACTACAAGATGGATTCTGGGGGTGCATTCCGGCCAAAGAAATTCAGAAATTAGTCTATTGAGGGAATGAAAAATGGCTTTAGGAATCCACACAGGGGGTTCTGTATGATATACAGTAATAGTGGAAGAAATGTAATTTTGGCCAGATAAATTTTCTCGATCAACAAGAGTGGGAGATTTCTCCAGACATTAATCCAGGCATTAATCCTTTGTTTAAAGTCTGTTTACTAAATAAGACACTGAATTAGTAATGTTAATACCTAGATATTTCACTTGTTTTATACATTGTAAAGGAGAAACAGGAGAGGAAGGCAACCCAGCGGCCCTACTGAGGGGAAGGACCTTGGACTTAAACCAGAAAAGGATGCCACATGATCTAAAATGGCTAGTGAAGAGGGCAAGGAAATGTCTGGGTCATCTAAAAACAATACAACATCTTCTGCATATAGAGCTGTCTTTTCTTCTAAGCTATCACCTTCAGGGCCATCTCTAGCATAAGGCAGCCAAGGCGGCCGCCTGAGAGCACCAGGAGAGGGGGGGGGTTCCCCAAGAGTTGCTTATGCTGATGCCGGCCCTTCTCCAACCTGTACACAACCCAGCTCATCCTCACACTGACAGGAGGCGGCGCAGCACAGCCCCGGCTGGGCGCTGTTAACTTCACCCGCTCCACTTGCATCTCCTTACTTGCAATGATGTATGCAATCTCTGACCGTCCCATGTGCCATGATGTATGCAATCTCTGACCATCCTGTGTGCAATGCGTGCAATCTCTGACCGCTCCTTGTGCCATGCGTGCAATCTCTGACCGTCCCTTGTGCCATGCGTGCAATCTCTGACCGTCCCGCGTGCCATGCGTGCAATTGCTGACCGCTAGGCTTGTGCAATTTGTTTCGTAACGAATCGAAATTTGTCCGAATTTAGCAATTACGAATAAAACCGAATCCGAAATAAATTATATCGCAATTAGCGAATGTCCGAATGTCTTCGGCATAATTCGTTATGAAAAAAGTTACGAATGTACGAATCAATTCGAAGCACAATAATGCCGCATACACACGACCGCTTTTAACCACTTAAGCCCCGGACCAATACGGGCCATTATGACCAGGCCCCTTTTTGCGATTCGGCACTGCGTCGCTTTAACTGACAATTGCGCGGTCGTGCGACGTGGCTCCCAAACAAAATTGGCGTCCTTTTTTTCCCACAAATAGAGCTTTTGGTGGTATTTGATCACCTCTGCAGTTTTTATTTTTTGCGCTATAAACAAAAATAGAGCGAAAATTTTGAAAAAAATTACATATTTTTTACTTTTTTCTATAATAAATATCCCCAAAAAATATATAAAAAAACATTTTTTTTCCTCAGTTTAGGCCGATACGTATTCTTCTACATATTTTTGGTAAAAAAAATCGCAATCGGCGTTTATTGATTGGTTTGCGCAAAAATTATAGCGTTTACAAAATAGGGTATAGTTTTAAGGCATTTTTATAATTTTTTTCATGACTGCGACATTATGGCGGACACATCAGACACTTTTGACACATTTTTGGGACCATTGTCATTTTCACAGCGATCAGTGCAATAAAAATGCACTGGTTACTGTGAAAATGACACTGGCAGTGAAGGGGTTAACCACTAGGGGCGCTGAAGGTGTTAAGTGTGCCTAGGGGAGTGTTTACTACTGTGTGGGGGCGTGGCTATGACTGACACGTCACCGATCTCCGCTCTGATTACACAGAGCGGAGATCGCTGACATTGTCAGTAGAGGAGCGGGGAGATGTGTTTACACACACATCTCCCCGCTCCGAGCCTCCGTGAGATGATCGCGGGGATCCCCGCGGCGATCGAGTCCACGGGACCCGCGGTCCCACTCACGGGAAAGGCAGGGGGCGCAAGCACGCCGACGGCGGCGCGCACGCCGACGGCGGCGCGCACGCGACCCCGACGGCGGCAGATAAAGGGCCACGTACAGGTACGTGATTGTGCCTGTACGAGTCATTCTGCCGACGTATATATACGCGGTCGGCAAGTGGTTAATGTCGTTTTTCTCGATGTGATTATTTTCAAGCCTGCCTTGCCTACACACTATCGTGAAAAAAATGCTCGAGCAAAGCGCGGTGACGCACAGCACGTACAACGGCACTATATATGTTTCCAGAATCAACGAAAAACAATGTACTCTACCGAAAGTACGAATTATAAATCAACTAAAAATAAGGCTTACATTAATACGAATCATTCTGATTCAACAAAAAATGCCGCTTACGAAAATACGAATTAGTCCGAACACGAAAAATCCCGTCTAGCAAAATTACGAACGATTACGAATCAACAGGACCGAAAAGAAACAAACCGAAACTAAACAAATTTTTCCGTTGTGCACAAGAACTGAACCGAAACTAAACACATTTTTCCATTGTGCACAAGTCTACTGACCGCTCCTTTTGCCATGCATGCAATCTCTGACCGTACCGTGTGCCATGTATGCAATCTCTGACCATCCCATGTGTCATGCATGCAGTCTCTGACTGTCCCTTATGCCATGCATACAATCTGACCGTCCCTTTTGCCATGCCTGCAGTCTCTGACCATCTCTTGTGACCTGCATGCAATCTCTGACCGTCTCTTGTGCCACGCCTGCAGTCTATGACCGTCCCGTGTTAAACACCCACTCTAAGCACTATAACCACTATAGCTTAATGGAGCACAAATAAAGTGTATACCCTATTACAGGGGGGGGCACCAAAATGCACCTTTACCTATGTAGTCAAAAATCCGTGCACCGGCCCTGCCCACCTTAATGTTGCAAACTGAAGAGGAGGTACGTAATGCAAGTGCAATAGGCTCCATCATTAGGGCAAAAAGTCCAGATGACAAAGGATATCCACACACAGATACCACCGTTCAATTTGAGGTCGTTAATTTCATCAATGAACTCAGCAATAGACCCTCTTTCTATGGCCTTCCAGCAGCAGCAGCATTTTTCACTGATGGTTTAGATAGACAAGTGAGGAGGAGCAGCAGTATGTCCAGTCCACACTTTGCATGTAGGCAGCACAGCACAGCACACACCAATCCTGGGTCTATTGCTGAGTTCATTGCTGAAATGAATGACCTCGGATTGAACGGTGGTATCGGTGTGTGGCTATAGCAATGCAGCCATCTACCCAGGGCTTATTTCCATGATCTTCTGTGCAAGCAAAAACCTTGACTGGGCTATAGCCACATGACTGGTTTTGCTTGCCATCTGGTAAGTTAATTTTTCTATAGGTGGTAGCACACATCATTGAGTGATTTACTGTGGTGTTAATTTTAGAAGAATCCATCTTACCATTTCACCAGTTTTACCACGGAAGCATGATACATGTTCTACAATCAAATATATTTATTGAATTATTTGGACTATTTAGCACGCCTTCTCCTATTCATTCTCCTCAAGTTAATGTCTGTTGCTCTACTGGGCATAAAGTCCAACTGGTCAGAGGACACCAGGAGGTGGGGCACTTTAGTGATACTGGTGGTTAACATTTTGAGCAGGACAATGGGTCTAAAAGGATGCACACTGTAAGGGGTCTTTGTCAGGCATAGCCAGCAAGACCACATACATGGGCCTTGTAAAATGACTGAGGCAGAAAATGTGTACCTAAGCACTCCTTATACAGGTGCTATAACCAGGGGGGGACAAATCCTCGGCATAATACTTATACCACTCCGCCGGGAGCCCATCATTTGGGAAAGGAGTTGGGAAAGGAGTCAGTTGGGAAAGGAGTCAATACAGTTGGGAAAGGAGTCAATAGCGGATGCAACCTCCTCCTCAATAAATGGAGCATCCAGCACAGCCCTAGCCTCTGCAGAAAGAGTGAGTAGTGGAGTGTCATTCAAAAAGGCAGATAAGTCTACATCAAAACCTAGTAAGGGAGAATATAAAGATTTATAAAATTCCACAAATGCCTGGAGAATTCCCTCACCAGAGGTCTGGAGAGTACCATCATCAGGGGAGTAGATACAAGGTATGACCATAGGGGTATGGATGGCCGCAGTCAATTGAGCCAATAGTTTACCATTTTTGTCACCCTTCTTTCGAAAATATTTTCAGCACTTTTCTGGTTGATACATTGAGTCAAGTTTTGGTACTTTAAAGACAAGTCTCTCCTAGCTTGTTGAAGGGCCAACAAGGAGTCTGGGGAGGGTTCAGTTGCATGCAATTGGGCAATTTCTTTATCTTGTAGTGCCTGAACAGTCCTGTTCTGACTTACTGCTGTGGCCAAAAAATACTCCCCTCCATGTGACTGCCTTAAAGGAATCCCAAACAATTTGCGGGTTGGAGGAGTCCACATTGGTCAGCCAGTACGTGACCAAATGTGCCGTTACTACCGGCTCGACCTCGGGCTCCGCCATCCAACCTGGGGGAAGGCACCAGGTTCGAGTGGATCTGACATCAGATAATTGCAACACATTTGAAGAGGGGTGTGGTTTGAAATACCTCAGTGAGATACGTGGCATCAACTACCCAGGGTAAAAGCCTTATCAATTCTGGATGAGGAATGGAAAACAGCTGATAAATAGGAGTATTTCTATGTAGCAAGGTGTTTTCACCTCCAAAGCTCTGTAAGCATGGCTAAGTCAGCCCAGGTAGCCAGTTCTAAAGTAAATGTTCTAGGGGTATTAGACATACTTTCAAAGGCATAAAGGGGGCTAGTTTATCTAAAATTGTATAAAGAACAGCTCTATGAAAAGGAGGTGGCACATAAACAGGAATCACCGCTATTTTATGGGAGTCAATTTTGAGGACAACAGCCACATATCTCCTATCAAGGTCAGAGAACACTTGATTTATTAAGCATCTCAAATATTTATGCAATAAAATAGAAACTCCTCTTGCATAAGAAGAAAAGGTAGCATGGAACGTTCTCTGGATCCAGTTCCTTTTTAAGGACAAATTTCTGTTGCCAAGTAAATGGGTCTTTTGCAAATTTGGGGATTGTGAGATATCAGGTATTACAGGACTAAAGACCCTTTAAACTTAAAATTTAACCCCCAGACATTCCAGAATCCATAGGTTAGATATCATGGTACTTTTAAATGTATGAAATTACATGGATTAATAGAGAAAAAGAGGAGAGTAAGATTGAAAAAAACATGTCCTCATGTCCTCACAGCAGAAGCAAACATTCTTGGCAGGAGAAAATTCAGGAAGGAGTCCAAAGTAACAGCAGCAACTAGTAGATGACCATATTCCAGGCTAGGTTCCAGAATACCAAGGCAGGGCAAGGAGTCCAGCCAGTCGGCAGCCGAGGCAGGGGTATCAAAGTATCAAAGTATTGGGTGAATTCATTGTGTTGGACTTGCAGCCTAACATGCTGAATTGAAGGCCCTTCTGCAAAAAAAATCGGAAAAGAAGTGTAGCACAGCAATCTCATACCACAGATTTTGTTGCTTCCAAACTTCAGCCAGAATAAGATCCCTGTCTCGTAAATGAAGGAATCGGGCGAGGAAGAGTGCCTGGGGTCCTGGAGCCAGTGGGAACTCTATGCACCCTCTACACCTGGTAAGCGGGAGAAACCTGTTGTAAATGCAGGACCTGTGAGTGATTCCGCAAAGATGTCAGGATGATCAACCTCAGCCCCCTCCGGGAGGCTGACCGCTCACACGTTGTTGTGGCAGAGTCTATTTTTAGCATCCTCTAAGCTTTCTATTAGGGGTTGCATCATACATTGCAGCTCAGACAGGGTATGGGCATATGAGGAGGTACTGTTCAGAGAAGTTGGTCTCAAATGTGCCCAGGCAACCACGAAGTTTGTCCAGTGCCTGCCTGATGAGCCCACACTACAGGGCCAGTGAGTCAATCTTAGATCATAAAAGAAGTCCTACTTGTCTCTGAAATGGCAGATACCTACAGTGGGGCAGCAGCAAGAAGCTTTGCAGGTCCCTATCTAGCCTCTGAAGCCATGGCACGTGCACTCTTCTACTCAGTCTATACCGCTCCTGAGAGCCAGTTGAGAAATGTGCAGGCAAGATGGCCATGCCACATGTAGCTGGTGGGGAGCTTCAGGACCTCCTGGAGGCTTGTTTCAGAGCCAGATAGCGCTTAGAAGGCATGGGCAGTGAAAAGCCTGGTCCCCAGGTTGGATGGAGCAGTTTGCTGAGCGGGATGGCGAATGTGTGCTCCCCAAGGCCAGGATAAAAGCACAGGAAAATGGGAGCCTCTGCAGAACACATACAAGCTCACTCACATTCCAACCATGCCTCCCTTTCTGGCATTTTCAAAGATGATTTACATGTTTTTGTTAAAAATGAGCATGGGTACCTGGGTGCTGCCATGGGAGACATATACCATTCCAAAAAAATTACAATCAGTGGGGATTATGTGGCTTAAAAGGACAATATTAAAAATAAGCAAATCCTTTAAAGAAGCTGCTTGGGGGATGATGTAATGCTGCACACAAAGTTACAGAACCGTACATGTTAACCCTCCAAGAGTGAAATAAAAAAACTAGGTAAAAGGCTACATGGGCTGTGAATCTGTGCATGGGGGCTTGACAGGAAAAGGGATCTGGATATACAGTACAAAGAGGGAAATTACCAAAGGATTGTCGAGGTGAAGCCGTAAATCAGGGGATTTCATAAGTCTGAGTTAACGAGGAGCAGAGCCAGGGTCAGAAGCCGGGTCAGTCTTGGAACACTGAAACTTGAAAACAAGAACACAGGAAACCAGGAACCTTTGGCAATACAAGAGACAATAACTGAACAAGCCCTCAGGGTGAGGCAGTGTTTTATACCCAGCTGATTTGATAAACTGTCAAAGCTGAACCATGAGCGACAGGTGCTACTTGCAAAGCAAGATCCAGATTATAGCCCTCAGAGCTGCATGCAGAACAAGGCATAGTTGGAAACCAGGCTGAATAATGAGCTGAGGTGTGGCTCAGAGGTAATACAGCAGGACCAGTACACAGAAAGTCATGGGTTCAATACATCCTTGAGCCACCTGGGGGGTGGCCACGCCTGGCTGTTTGTATGGCACGGTAGGAACCGTGACAGACTCAAAGCTCCGTACACTGGGGAGAGTGACGATGGCCTGCATCCACAGGAAATCTGCAGCCATCCAGCCTCACACCCCGGACACCCTCCTGCAGCATGTCCCGCAAAAGGAAGGAGAAAAACCAGCAAAAAAAAGCTGAAGGCCTTCTTCCTCAAGGCATCGCCTAAGGTCACTGCTGCCCAAAATGGCACCGTCGTGGCTGCGGCACAATCATCATACACAGATCTCCCTGATGAATTGCAGGGAGATCAAGAGCCACAACTGCTGCCCTTATCTGCCTGTCACTCGGCTGGAGGGAGCCCTGATAAAGCCCATATGAGGATTGATGAACCCTCATTCTCAGAGCACAATGCAGCCTACCCATTTAACCCTCTCCAGTCAAACTAGACCCTTCAATCCTCTGTGGCTACCTTTTCTACCACAGGACAACCTGTACTAGACACAACTTTAAAAGGACCTGCTCCTCTCACTACAGACATCATTTATGTCAGATCTGTCCTCCCTTATAACCAAATTCTCCTCTGACATCAACAGTTTGAGGAATATGGTCTCTTAAATAGAAGATAAAATGGAGGAATTCACCACAACTGTAAATGATCTTGTGGATGCACACGATGAAGTGAAAGATGAGCAGTAAAGATGAGCAGTCCTGGATTAAAGCTAAACTGGCAGACCTTGAAGATCCCTCTCGCCACAATAACATGAAATTACGCAGTATACCTGAATCAGTAATGCCTGCTAACCCAATGCCACTTGAAATCTCTATAGACCGTATACACAGAATATCCAAACCGCCTCACCTAGTTGCCTCAGTACCCGGAGATGTGCTTATGAGGGTGCATTTTTTCCACTCTAAAGAAATGCTCCTGGCAGCTGCCAGGTCAGCTGTAACCCTTCCTGCATCATTCGCTGAAGTACAGCTCTGCCCAGATCTCTCTAAATTCACCTTACAACAACGCAGACAGCCAATTCCTGTCACCAAGGCGCTGCACATAAAATTCAATACAAATGGCGATACCCAGCAACTCTGCTAATCGCAAAAAATGGCACAGATCATGCTATAACCATCCTTACAGGAGGAATGAAACTCCTATACACCTGGGGCATCATTCTAGAACAACCGCAGGAATCCAGTCTTCCTTTGCCACAACACAAATCTCCATACAACCATCACAACCAGCAGAAGCAACATGACTGACGTCTTTTTTGAAATACTTGGGTGTTAAATTGACCCAGGATACTGCTTCACTATATGAGATTAATTTTAGCCCATTATTATCTAAAATGCGATTACATCTTCAATTTTGGCAAACCCTCCCCCTTACGTGGTTTGGGAGGTGCAATGCATTTAAGATGACACTGCTCACCCAGATTTTATATCTAATGCAAGCGATACCTATTAAATTACCTCAAGCTTTTTTTCTCCCGTGTCACACAATGCTAATTTAATTTCTCTGGAGCAATAAAGTGGCTAGACTTTGCTACTCTTTGTTAGTTCTGCCTAATTGGTCTGCCTGACCTGATCTCATACTATCGCGCTTTACACCCGTCTAGAGTGGTGTCATGGTGTACTTGCCCGCAGACCAAACTTTGGGTGCAAGTAGAACAACAAGCTTCACCAATTGTTTTGGCTGCGCTTCCTTGGGTTACCCATAAATATAATCGTGGATTGAAGAGGCACCCTACAATTGGGGCTAAAATTGCAGTCCTTATTCATACATTTTTAACAAAAGGCCTTTCTCCTTATCCATTCCCATTACCACCGGTGATTCAGAATCCAGATTTTATGCCTGGGCTGGACAATAATCAGTTCCGGAGGTTGGTAGCACTATTAATAACTAGTTGCATGCATTTTGCTACCCCGCAGGGCTGGATGACTGTGCAAGATCTATCTGCCCTTTCACAGCCTCCCCTGAGTTCTTGGTCAGCCTTTCAATTGTCACAATACTTAAGGTCTATACCGAATGCAGGACTATATGTTAGGCCTCCGTCATTCTTTGAGTGCCTATGTGCGGAAAGGAAACACGTACCACACTTGCTGTCATGTTTGTATAAACAGATTATTGAGCCTCCAGAAGGTCATATCCCTTTGTATATACGACGATGGGAGGCAGACCTTCAAATTTTCTTTACCCGGCAGCAAATTAATAGGATTATTTTACTGGCCCACAAATCTTCTATAGCAAGTCGCTTTCAAGAACAGGGATGCAAGTTATTAGTCAGGTGGTACAGGGTGCCGGCCTTACTTATTAAACAAACGTTATCTGCAAACCTCCAAGCTATGTTGGCATTGTAATAAAGAACCAGGGACATTATTACACATTTTTTGGCTGTGCCTTTTACTTACATCGTTTTGGAAGGAAGTGGGGAACATGATTAAACAATTGACATTAGTTGACCTGGGTTCAAACTAGGGTTGTCCCGATACCACTTTTTTAAGACCGAGTACAAGTACAGATACTTTTTTTCGCGTACTCGCCGATACCGAATACCGATATATTTTTTTAATCTCATGTGACAGTGGCACATGTGTCAGTAGTTTTATTTTTTACAATTTTTTTTTTTATAATGCTTTATTTTTTTAAGGGGGGGGGGGTGGACAGTGTCAGTGTGCAGTGTGTTTTTTCTTTTATTTTTTATTATTTTTTGCAATAAATTTTTATATTATTTTTATTTTATTATTTTTTATTTTATTTTATCAGCCCTGTTGGGGGGCTTTGGTGAGATATCAGGGGTCTTAACAGACCTCTGACATCTCCCCTTTGAGACAGAGAAAGGGACTAAGGACACAGATTCCCCAGTCCCTTTCTCAGCTGCGCTGCGCTGCGCTGAAAATGAATGGAGAGAAGACATCGGCTTCTCTCTCCATTCATAAACTGAAACATTGTAAAACAAAGTTTACGATGTTTCAGTTATGTGAATGTACAGAGTCAGTGATCACTGACTCTGTACATTCCGAACAGTAAGGAGCCGGATTTACCGGCTCCTATCTCCGTTCTCCATCCTGCCAGATCGAGGGGGTGGAGGAGGAGAACGGAGGGGGGCAGCAGCACGGAGGAGGACACAGAGGGGGGCGGCAGCATGGAGGGGGACACAGAGGGGGACGGCAGCATGGAGGGGGACATGGAGGGGAACGGCAGCATGGAGGGGGACACGGAGGGGAACGGCAGCATGGAGTGGGACATGGAGGGGGACACGGAGGGGAACGGCAGCATGAAGGGGGACACGGAGGGATACTGCAGCATGGAGGGAGAGAGCATCATGGAGGGGGACACGGAGGGAGGGAGACAGCAGCAAAACAGAGGGGGGCTGGAGGAGGATACAGGGACAATCAGCAGTGATCGTGTGTGCGGGAGTTACAAGCACTGATCACCGCTGATTTTAAAGCAGCTGAAAGCTGCGCGGGAGGGGGGGGAGAAGCGGAGAAACAACTTTTAAATCTATACAGTGGTGATCTGTGCTTGTAACTCCCCCACACATGATCACGTTACTGCCTTCCTCTAGCTGGGTACCATCATCGGAGCCTTCAAAACACTGCGCATCCTCCTGCAGCAACACTGTGGTCAAACAGTTCGGGGGACTCCTCAGGAGGACATGGTGGGGCTAGGGAAGGAGTGACTGATGCCATTGAGCCAAGGGAAGAGGACATTTTGGCAGCTGCTTTGCCAGACAAAGTACCCTGAGCCTGGGTAAGAGAGGATGAGGAGGATGAAGACGGCTTGGTCATCCACTCTACCAAGTCTTCGGCATGTTGCGGCTCAACGCGGCCAGCTGCCGAAAAAAAGGACAAGCGTGTCCCACGGCCACGTGCTGATGAGGATGCACCGTGTCCACGACCAGCACTGTTGCCTCTAGACACAGAGCCTGCTTGCCCTCTTTTATTGGCTTGTGACTGTCTACCTCTCCTTGTTGCCCTTCCAGACATACTAATGGCCTGCAGTGAGATGTAGCTGCACAAAGCTGGGATGTATATATATACTGATTATACTGCAGCTAGCAGAATCAACTGCCTGCCTACAATAACTGAAAATAATGTATCTCCCTGCCTGTGGTATTATTTTTATGAGAACACCAGCAATTTTCTTCAGGTAGCTTTAGGTGCACACTGTGCAAAGGACACAGTACACTAACTGAAAATACTTTTGCTCCCTGCCTGTGGTATTTTTATGAGAACACCAGCAATTGTCTTCAGGTAGCTTTAGGTGCACACTGTGCAAAGGACACAGTACACTAACTAAAATACTGCAGCTCCCTGCCTGTGGTATTAGTATGAGAACACCAGCAATTGTCTTCAGGTAGCTTTAGGTGCACACTGTGCAAAGGACACAGTACACTAACTAAAATACTGCAGCTCCCTGCCTGTGGTATTAGTATGAGAACACCAGCAATTGTATTCAGATAGCTTTAGGTGCACACTGTGCAAAGGACACAGTACACTAACTGAAAATACTGCAGCTCCCTGCCTGTGGCATTAGTATGAGAACATCAGCAATTGTCTTCAGGTAGCTTTAGGTGCACACTGTGCAGAGGACACAGTACACTAACTGAAAATACTGCAGCTCCCTGCCTGTGGTATTAGTATGAGAACACCAGCAATTGTATTCAGGTAGCTTTAGGTGCACACTGTGCAAGGGACACAGTACACAAACTGAAAATACTGTAGCTCCCTGCCTGTGGTATTAGTATGAGAACACCAGCAATTGTATTCAGGTAGCTTTAGGTGCACACTGTGCAAAGGACACAGTACACTAACTGAAAATACTGCAGCTCCATGCCTGTGGTATTAGTATGAGAACACCAGCAATTGTCTTCAGGTAGCTTTCGGTGCACACTGTGCAGAGGACACAGTACACTAACTGAAAATACTGCAGCTCCCTGCCTGTGGTATTAGTATGAGAACACCAGCAATTGTATTCAGGTAGCTTTAGGTGCACACTGTGCAAAGGACACAGTACACTAACTGAAAATACTGCAGCTCCCTGCCTGTGGTATTAGTATGAGAACATCAGCAATTGTCTTCAGGTAGCTTTAGGTGCACACTGTGCAGAGGACACAGTACACTAACTGAAAATACTGCAGCTCCCTGCCTGTGGTATTAGTATGAGAACACCAGCAATTGTATTCAGGTATCTTTCGGTGCACACTGTGCAAGGGACACAGTACACAAACTGAAAATACTGTAGCTCCCTGCCTGTGGTATTAATATGAGAACACCAGCAATTGTATTCAGGTAGCTTTAGGTGTACGCTGTGCAAAAAACACAGTACACTAACTGAAAATACTGCAGCTCCCTGCCTGTGGTATTAGTATGAGAACACCAGCAATTGTCTTCAGGTAGCTTTCGGTGCACACTGTGCAGAGGACACAGTACACTAACTGAAAATACTGCAGCTCCCTGCCTGTGGTATTAGTATGAGAACACCAGCAATTGTCTTCAGGTAGCTTTAGGTGCACATTGTGCATAGGACACAGTGCACTAACTGAAAACACCTCAGCTCCCTGCCTGTGGTATTAGTATGAGAACACCAGCAATTGTATTCAGGTAGCTTTAGGTGCACAATGTGCAAAGGACACAGTACACTAACTGAAAATACTGCAGCTCCCTGCCTGTGGTATTAGTATGAGAACACCAGCAATTGTATTCAGGTAGCACACTGTTCAAAGGACACAGTACACTAACTGAAAATACTGCAGCTACCACAATCACCTGCCTGCCTGTCAGTATATTAGGAAGAGAATAGCAGGAACGGATTTGGCTAAACTGAATACAGTGTATATATATATATATATATATACACATAACACCTGGGATGCATATATATCCTCTACACACTGTAACTGCAGCTAACTGACTCGCCTGCCTGCTCTATCTAACTCAAATGAAATTACACTGTCTCTCTCTCTCTCTCTGTCTATCTTTCACCGCTGCCTCAACACACTACACAAGGCCATCACGCAGGCGGCCTTATATAGTGTGGGGCGTGTACTAAACCCTCTGAGACATAATTGGCCAAAGCAACCCTGGCTTTGGCCAATTATGGCTCTCCGTTCATACTGTGCTGTGATTGGCCAAAGCATGCAGGTCATAGTGCATGCTTGGCCAATCATCAGCCAGCAATGCACTGCGATGCCGCAGTAAATTATGGGGCGTGACGCGCCACTCAAATTTAGCGTGAACGGCCCATAATGTTCGAAATTCGGCGAATGGACGAACAGCCGATGTTCGAGTCGAACATGAGTTTGACTCGAACTCGAAGCTCATCCCTAATTATGGATGCATAATAGCAATTTTAGTGTGTTTATTTTTTTAACACTCACAGACTGAATTAATGTATTTCATTTTAAAGGATGTTACCAGAGCAGGAAATAAAATTCCCATATGGCTATATAATCAAGCAACTCTTTCTAAATATTTGTAAACATCATAAGATGCCTTTTCACTTTGGATAAATTTGTATTTGAAATCCAATGGTGCTTAAAAATAAACCCAAATCACCCTAAAGCATCCTATTCATCATTGGACATACAGCATTTGTCAAATCAAATCAATGTTTCTTTTCATGTATGAGTTTTAAGATATCAACTTTTTTGTGAGATGTTTTGTAATCATAGTTTTACATTTTTAAAACTCTGTTTCAGCCAAGCATCCCCACCCCTTATAAATGCTGCAGGCAATAAATAAATAAATATAAAGGAAAAAAAAAAAACACATTCTAAGGCTTCACCTAAATCCATGATCTCATGTTGCATTGTGTTATTTTCTGCAGAGTGTGAGGGTCCTTTTTAGGCTGCCCGTGTTGCTTTCTGGGTAACTTGAAATCTTCATATTGGCTGACCATCAGCGGGTTCTCCCAAACCATAGAATACTGCAGGGCATGATGACTTTACAACAATGAGACCTGTAAAACTAAAGAGAGTAAAAAAGGGCATGTGTGTGTTTTAAAACAAAAATTTGCTAATGGGTGGGAATAGACATGAGGCTGATAATATTATCCTGGAAGTGCACCATAGCTATGATTTGTTTAATATAAACCTTCTTTTTTACTTCTACGGTTCAGTTAAAATGGGATTGGTCACACTCACCCTGGCAAACCTAGACCTAATTTTTCTTAATGGACTTATCTATGTCTTTTGGCTGCTCGCAAGAACATATGGAAGTTGTGGACTACATCCTCCTTGCCCACGGTCACCACGGTTAAAATGGACATCACAAAACTTCTATAGAAACTAGATTCTGAACTACAGAACTATATTCCTATCAATAGTTTTTTTACCAGATGGTGTTCTTATATCGAGCACACCTTCTCTCCTATGGAAATTACATCCTTAAAGTATAACTAAAGGCAAATATTTTTCTTTAGTTTTGGATAGAGTGGAGAGGGATTAGATCATCTGTCTGTTTTTATCACTGTCTGTGCCCCCATTAGGGAGATTCGCCCTTTTTATTTGTCCTGTTCATCAATAGCATTGAAAGTGAAAATAAAAGAAATTCCCAAATTTTATATTGTTCCAAGAAAAGAAATAAAGGGGACATCTTCCAATGGGGACACTAGTTCTGGTGGTCTAGGGGCCGCAGAGATTCCCTTAATTTGCAGAGATTTCCTCTCACCTCCTGTTTTGGACAGGAAAATAAACTAACAGGGGTTATAACCCTCCCTTACTCTATCCAAAATAAAAATACAAAGTTTTGCCTATAGTTCTACTTTAATTCAACCTTTCCAATATATGGAGTGGTAACTCAAAGCCAGCTTGACAAACTCCCTGAGAAAATTGAAACTCATAGCTCCTTGATATCCTTAATCTACAGCCTTTGATTATCCTATTCACTACTTCTTCTCCCCATTGTAAAACCTGTGGTCTTATGAAGAGCCAATAATATATTATGTATTAGAGCGCTACTCGGCACAATGTAGACAAATCAAGGGTGATTAATTGGTATCAGCTGCAACCATTCTAAGTGAAAAAATCAGTGTTTCTCAAAAATCAAGTGTTTGAAATATAATAGTGCGCTGGAAACCTAGAACCTACAATCCTAAAGTGATGTCACCGTGAATAAACAAAAATAAACTGAGTGAGACAGTACCTCAAAAAGTTAGATATCAATAAAACTATTGTGATCTGCATTAGTACAAAAAAAAAAAAAAAAAAGTGAAATATTATAGGATATCAAAAAATACAAAATATAATTCACAATAGTATTTCCAAAAAAATATATATATGAGGGCTTCTGTGATAAAATGCAAATATAAAAAGGTCTGTGTACAAAGCTGAATGCCAGGTCTCAACAATAATCCTATGAACTGCTTGGTCACAATTGAAGTCAATATACGTGATGAGCATAAACTTGTCCACACCAACGAGAGCTGTCAGCTGTTTCACTTGCTGTTTCACTTGCATGTAGCGATATGATAAGAAACAAAGAAAACAGTCATAGCGCAGACATCCCTACTAGAAATAGAAACATCAAGTAAAATCTGCACTCACACAGCCAGGAATAAGAGGCGCTTGATAGCTCAGTAAGATGCAATCTCCTCACTAGTCACTTGCATGACTAGCTTGTAGAGCCAGCTGCCCCCATTTCCTCTTTCTCATCTACCCTTTTTATTAATTTTGGTTATTTAGATGTCAAGTTCAGAGTCTAGATGTTGTTCACATATTGACCCATGCTTTGTATTTTGCTATTACCTTTATCTAATGTAACTTTGTTTGTTGAGAGTAGTTTTCTCTGCACGATCCATGCGAGAGAGCTAAACATTTTATTAGTACTGATGGGAATATATGCCTATGGCCCATTTTGCAATGCCTGTTTTTGCTTACAACCTTTTTGGACATCTTATTAGTATTCTTATTATTTCTGATCATTTTGATGATGTTCATCATGCTTGATATTATTTCATTGTGCTTAGATATCTTAAACTTTGAATAAATCCTAGGATTTTTAAAGACAGCTATTATGCATTTTCACTATGAGTTACTATCATAAAGTTCGGGCAAAAAATGTCTTCTCTGAAAAACTTCTTCTTTATCATGAACCTTTTAGAAATATATTGTTTTCAGCTTTAGGGTTTGGCTTTCTTGATGTGGGTGTGGCTTATATGTTATGACATCTAAGATTGCCTACAAATACCACAGATTCATTAATACTGACTTCACACCCTTTTCGCTATTGAAGAAATATCAAAGCACAAGCACACATTTATTTATTTTTCTTGGACTTCACCTGTTTTGAAATATCAATAAAATGTATGTTTAAAGGTCACCTTCCTGTGCTTTTCAAACTTCCCCAGATTAAAAAATAAGGGGTGTTGCTAGGATTCCAAAGGATAAGGGCACCAAGCTGGTGCAGAAAATTAAGACTGTGGTAAAATGTGGTTGTTTCAAAAGGAGAAATACCCCTCATTGGTAAATCTTAGCAGTGAAACAAAGATATTGAAATTTCGAATGGAAAAAATTACCACCCATTGGTTACTAAGGGTTACACATAGTAATAAAAAGAACAAGGGGGCACTCTTTACGTCTAGAGTAAAAGAGATTTCACATCCAAATACAGAAAGGTTTCTTCACAGTAAGAGCTGTGAAAATGTGGAATAGACTCCCTGCAGAGGTGGTTCTGGCCAGCTCAGTAGATTGCTTTAAGAAAGGCCTGGATTATTTCTTAAATGTGCATAATATAACTGGGTACTAACATTTATAGGTAAAGTTGATCCGGGGAATATCCAATTGCCTCTCGGGGGATCAGGAAGGAATTTTTTCCCCTGCTGTAGCAAACTGGATCGTGCTCTGTTGGGGTTTTTCACCTTCCTCTGGATCAACTGTGGGTATAGAATTAGGTACCGTATATGGGATTGTATGATATTATTATTTAATTTTTTTATGGTTGAACTGGATGGACTTGTGTCTTTTTTCAACCTGACTAACTATGTAACTATGTAACTATGTAAAAATAAGCTAAGTGCTACTCCACATACATGTCATGTGCAGAAAATGATAATTTTGTTAAGGGCATCAATCTATTTAAATGAACACATTTTATACTAAAATGTTTTACAATGTAATTTAAATTAAAAATACATTGTACCTATATGTCCTTGTCATGGAACACCTGGCAATTGCTTTGCGCAACAATCCCAACATCTCAGGTGTATCAGTAGGACCCACTCATTCCAAACTGGCTCTCTTTGCAGATGACCTATTATTGTTTGTGACCCAACCTCATCTTTCCTTACCACATATAATGCAGGAATTCATGAGGTTTGGGAAGCTGAGCAACTTTAAAGTGAATCATACTAAGTCTGAAATCCTGAATATCTCGCTGTCCCAGAAGGTCCTCCGCCAGGTCTCCACTAAGTTTCCCTTTAAAACAGGTTCCACTTCCATCCGTTACCTCAGAATCCAAATACCCACCGAAGGGTCCCAATTGTTCTCTCAAACTACACGAAGAAAAGCTCTAAAAATTGACATTCTCCCTGGGTTTCTTTATTTGTTCCAGACAATACCTATTTCCATACCCTCCTCATTCTTTAAGAAGCTCCGCCAACTGTTTTCTCCTTTATCTGGAACGGGGCTCGGCCACGGATACGATATGAAACTCTATCGCTCCCCAAGCTTCGGGGTGGAGCTGGAGCTCCAGATGCCTCTATATACTATAGAGCAGCAGTACTCACGCGTATACTTGACTGTTTCCACCATTCCTCCACCAAATTATGGGTACAATAGAAAGCCATCTCAATCCAATAGATCTCTGCGCTTTTCCGTGGACGCCTGCTGAAATCCTGAAGGGAGGGTTACCCCTTGGCAATCTCACCCGACAAACTATACAGATATGGACCCAAATAAATTCCTCCAAGACCTTATCCCCATTAAAGGGACCCATGACGCCTCTGTTTGGGACTCCGGCTTTTCCACCGGCACTACAGGGGGAGAGTTTTGGACCTTGGAGTAAGGAGGACAACAGACGACTTGCCCAAGTCCTTCGTTCAGACTCTTCTCTGATTAGAGGCGTTCCCTCCGGCCCATCTCCTCATACCTCAACGCATTGGCTGCAGAGGCAACAAGTGATATCCTACATACGTACCTTCCCATCCTTGCCTGATATACTTTCTGATTTAACAGACTTGGAGAACATGCTGCCCCCCCCTACGCATGTGGTCTCTAAACTCTACTCTCTCATACATATGGTTTCCAATTCCGACCTCCCCCCATACACACAGGTCTGGAACTGTAGATTTGGGCCACTCCATCTCACCTGTAGACTGTTAAAGGTATTTCATTCTGAAAGAAGAAAAAGGGTTCAAGTTGTTGACCCGTTGGTACAGATGCCCCTCGACTTTACACTGGATAAACCCGGTGCTCCCGGATACCTGCTGCCGATGCTTGTCAGCCAAGGGAACTTTACTCCACTTTTGGTGGGAATGCCCCCCTGTGCGGATGTTCTGGCAAAAGATTCTCGACCTGTACTGCAGACTTATGGCGACCTCACTTACACCCTCTCCTGAAGTAGTTCTGCTATCTATGCTCCCTGGACCGCTCAAATCGGTAAAAAAATATGTTCTGCGTCACTTTCTGGCAGCAGCTAGAACGGTTCTGCCCAGACACTGGAAGTTGACGAACATGCCTTCCCTGGGGGAATGGGCAATTGAAGTGGACCGAATAAATAGCTTGGAACTAATGTTGTCGCAGGAATTGGGTAAAGAGGAGCAATTCTCCAAGACCTGGACCTCATGGTCTATGTTTCGATATTCCTCTGAATTTATTCCATGGGCAAAAGAGGACTTTACCAACACATATGTCTGACCTAAGTGGAATGTATCCTTCTCAATATCTACTTACCTTACTGCCTTGACCCCTCTATTTTCACCATCATTCCTCCTCTTTTCTGTATATGTTGAAATGATGCACGAACACCCAAACCATAATCTCTTGTCTCGACAGACGGGAACTCGGTGACCCACATAGAGTTCCCCCTACGAGAAATTGTGTTTAACACAATAACAAAAGCCTTAGTATATTTGTAATGTGTGGGCGCCGCTCGTTGAGTGGATAGTGGTGCTCACTGACCCTTAATATGTTATATTAGAAGATATGGCTACACCGGCTTATATACTAAATTAACTCTGTTGAAGCAGACGAATTCTCTATACAATGTGACAATATGATTTCAATATTGAAATGTCTATTTCTATCTTTGTGTTCACAAACATTTTGCTTGTGTAATGTACACCATCCTTTTTCTCAATAAAATAAGATTTGGTTGTAAGGCGCACAAAACATCTGTATTAAAGAGACCCCATGACCCTATCACCAATGTGAAAATCAAATATTTTAAATGCTTGCTTGCAAAATGTTCTCTTTTATTGTTGATTTTCCTTCACTTGTAATGCACCTTTAAATTTGCACAGACCCCTACTCCTTGTATGTCATAGTTCTCTCCTATGAGAAAACTGTCTGTGCTGGCCTAGTACCTCCTATCCCTCCCTTTTACCTACAGCGATGAGCTGCTGGTTTGAGATCTGCATTGGACTGAATTTCATCTGTTTGGAGGTTCGACAAACAACCAAACTAAATGGTTGTTTGGGCTAGCCAAACCTTTAGCTGCAGTGGAAATTTAAACATTTAGCAGTGGTATTATTACCACTGCTAAATGTGACCCTGCTCAATGTTCCTGGTTGTTCTAACAACTACTGAGTGTGGCATTCTCGCCTGGCCCATTCAGCTGTCAGCTTAAGACTCCTGGCTGCCAGGTAAATAAAAAAAAAGGGGTGGGGTAGTGTAACAATCAATACAGAGCCTGCAGGTCTGTTAAGCATTTTAAGGAAATTAACAAGAAAAAAAAGCATGGGGCCCCTCAAAATTCCTACCAGACCCTTATCTAAGCATACATTCTGGCTGCATGCTCAAATTAAGAGCAGGCCCTTGTTCTCATCAACATGGATACAAGATGGTTTGCCAGAGGAGTATGGTATTGATTTTAATGGGGGGGGGAAACCAATTTTTTTTCAGTTTTTTTTTTTGTGTGTGTGCTTCCCCCTTGAAATCCAGTGGGTGGTACACTACTCAAGTAACTCACATAGTGATCACCTATGTAAAGGGAGCTATGAAAATGGGCAATTACCAGGGATGCAATCTTAACTGCTGACCAGCTCTGCAAAGTGCCAGTTGAAGCAGAGAAAGGTAGATGTGGGGTTTTTATT
This sequence comes from Rana muscosa, assembly GCA_029206835.1. Taxonomy (NCBI): domain Eukaryota; kingdom Metazoa; phylum Chordata; class Amphibia; order Anura; family Ranidae; genus Rana; species Rana muscosa. The sequence continues at coordinate 252,921,061 of CM055117.1, read as the reverse complement.
AGAGCACCCTGTGCTTTGGAAGTTTTCCTCTGTATGGAACCCCATTCGTTTTGCTCTTGTAATAAGCTTGAAAATAGAGTTATATATAGCGTTGGTTTTGTATGCAATAGTTTAACTTACAATTTAAGTATGGAAAGATTTATTTAGACTTCATAATTGCAAAAAACCTGTTCCAGGAGCATATTTCTCTGGGGCTTCTTTTGTGTTCATTATTTTGATACTAATTTATGACCTTAAAATACACAACAAATATAGCAGAAAAATACTTATATGACAAATACAGAAATGAATGAACTTCTTTAATTTGGTAGCAGATGTCCACAAGAGTCACTGCAATGCTGTCAGCAGTACTAAATATAGTTCCAAAGCACACACTGTAACATGTGCAATGAACAGAGCAAATCTAAATTTAGAAATCCTATTTTTCATTGCTAGCATGAAGAAATATGTCAAAAAGAATTTTCAGCAAAGTAATTTATTATACCTGGGAAAAGCTATGTTGCAATATAAAAAAAAAACAATGTTTGAAACTTAAGCACAAAAGCTTATTTGTGTATAGTTTACAGTAATACAAACTCCTTTTCTCAAATTACAGAATCTCTGCAAACAAATGGCATTGCTAATTTGATTGTATCACCTGTAAGAGTTTCTATGTTTATAGCCTTGTTCTTGTTCTGACAAAAAAGTTACAAGGATGTATGAAAGTCAAGAAAACATTTACAATTTTGCTTGTGATCAGGGATGAGCCGAACACCCCCCTGTTCGGTTCGCATCAGAACCTGCGAACAGACAAAATGTTTGTGTAAACTTTAGAACCCTATTAAATACAATGGACTCGAACGTTCGAAATCTAAAGTGTTAATTATAAAGGCTTATATGCAAGTTATTGTCCTAAAAAGTGTTTGGGGACCCGGGTCCTGCCCCAGGGGACATGTATCAATGCAAAAAGAAGTTTTAAAAACGGCCGTTTTTTCGGGAGCAGTGATTTTTATAATGCTTAAAATGAAAAAATAAAAGTGAAATATTCCTTTAAATTTCGTACCTGGGGGGTGTGTATGATATGCCTGTAAAGTGGCACATGTTTCCCGTGCTTAGAACTGTCCCTGCAAAAAATGTCATTTTTTAAGAAAAAAATGCATTTAAAACTGACTTGCGGCTGTTAATGAATTGTCGGCTCCCGGCAATACATACAAAAGTCATTGATAAAAAAAAAAAAAAAAGCGTGGGGGTTCCCCAGAATTCAATTACCAGGCCCTTCAGGTCTGGAATGGATATTAAGGGGAACCCCGCCGCAAATTTAAAAAAAATTGACGTGGGGTTCCCCCAAATATCCATTCCAGGCCCTTCAGATCTGGCATGGATTTTAAGGGGAACTCCCTTCACTGTGTAATTTAAATTTACATAGTGAAGGAAGTTCCCCGCTCAAGCCAATGACGTAGGCGGGTCCGACATACCGAGGGGGCGGACCTGATGGGGGACTGCTCTCACTTTGGTAATACATGTATAGACCCGCCCCTTCTCATGTTCCGCATCTCGTCCGCTGAGCGGACTTTATTCCTTCTTTATTATTCTTCTTTATTAACATTTGTATTTCTTGAAACTGTTATGGCAGTGAAAAACTACAAAACAAAACATGCTTTTTTTCAAAATTTTTGCTCTTTTTTTTGTTTATTTAGCAAAAAATAAGGAACCCATTGGTTAATAAAAACCACCAAAAATAAAGCTTTATTTGTGTGAAAAAAATGATAAAATTTTCTCATAAATACAGTGTTGCATGACCACGTATGGAAGTGGTTAAAGAAATTGTACATGTGTGTATTTCACATTCATGGCTTGAATGGAAATGGAATCAGCAACCCTGCATGGCAATCTCCTTATATAATACAGTATGTATGATTCATTAGTAAAAAGGTTCCTCTTGAGTTAATTTGTTGAGTAATTAATACATACCAATGATGGATTTTTATATTCCTACACACGTCTCAACAAACTGAAAATATTGTTTTTCTTTGTTTCTGTTATAAAATGTTGCAAATAAATAATTGTTCTTCGTAAATTTAGGTCAAGATGTATTCTGCTGAATTCCTTTGGTGAAAATAGCCCAAATCAGTGTTTATTTTTTAGTCTGTAGGAAAGTTATAGAGTCTACAAACTATGGTATATATATATATATATATATATATATATATATATCGATCAATCCTGATGTACTGACACCCTGACATCTCATTTCTTAAGGACAGTATAAATACCCCCAAATAACCCCTTTTTGGAAAGTGTTTTAACCACTTAAGCCCCGGACCATTTGGCTGGCCAAAGACCAGAGGACTTTTTGCGTTTCGGCACTGCGCTGCTTTAACTGACAATTGCGCAGTCGTGCAACATGGCTCCCAAACAAAATTTACATTCTTTTTTTCCCACAAATAGAGCTTTCTTTCGGTGGTATTTGATCACCTCTGCATTTTTTTTGCGCTATAAACAAAAATAGAGCGACAATTTTGAAAAAAAAAACAATATTTTTTACTTTTTGCTATAATAAATATCCCCCAAAAATATTTTAAAAAAAAACTATTTTTCCTCAGTTTTCTTCTACATATTTATCTACGTATTCGTCTACATATTTTATGGTAAAAAAAATCTCCATAAGCGTTTATTGATTGGTTTGCGCAAAAGTTATAGCGTCTACAAAATAGGGTTTAGTTTTATGGCATTTTTATTCATATTTTATATTAGTAATGGCGGCGATCAGCGATTTTTATTGTGACTGCGACATTATGGCGGACACATCAGACACTTTTGACGCCATTTTGGGACCATTGTCATTGATACAGCGATCAGTGCTATAAAAATGCACTGATTACTGCAGGGGTGCCCAACCTTTTGAAGAGCGAGGGCCACTTAAGCAAATTGGAAACCAGTTGCGGGCCACAATGAGCGGAGCGGGTGGATGGCAGCCCACTCTACTCTATAGAGCCCACTCTACTCTTTTTTTTTTTTATAGCTGATCAGATTGGAGGTAGGCGTTTGTAAACAGACACAAGTCCATTTACATCTGCCACTCCTTAGAGGTGAATGGTGGGTCCTATTGGGTCGGACTAACTGTGTGAAAGGGGCTTAAGGCTGCTTTCACACTGATGCATGTTTGTTTACCCTCACCACGAGTGCAGCACAGTTCACCTGTGGCTTTCCTGCAGGTTAGCTGCACTTTGCCATAGACTTCTATTATATCCTGTAGGTGTGGTGCACTTTCAGAAAGCTCACCAAACTTGTAGGTAATAGAAGTCTATGGCTCAGTGCAGGTAATCACTTTAAAAGCAGCCCAGTAACCACTGCAGAACAGATATGCCCATATATACACTGTGAATTAAGGACCGCCACACAACGATATACGTCGACAGAATGGCATGGCTGGGCACAAGGGCGTACAGGTACATCCCCTTTAAGATCCCAGCCGTGGCTCGCGACCCGGTCCGAAGCTCCATGACCGCGCCCGCGGGACCCACGGACCCAAACGCCACCGGTGTCCCGCGATCGGGTCACAGAGCTGAAGAACGGGGAGAGGTGAGTGTAAACAAACCTTTCCCCATTCTTCCTAGTGGCATGTCAGTGACCGTCTGTTCCCTGTCATAGGGAACAGCGATAAGTGACGTGTCATGCCAAGCCACGCCCTCCTACAGTAAGAATCACTCACTAGGGCACACTTAACCCCTACAGAGCCACCTAGAGGTTAACCCCTTCACTGCCAGTGTCATTTTCACAGTAATCAGTGCATTTTTATGGCACTGATCGCTGTAAAAATGACAATGGTTCCAAAAATGTGTCAAAAGTGTCCGATATGTCCGCCATAATGTTGCAGTCATGATAAAAATTCGCTGATCGCCGCCATTAGTAGTAAAAAAAAAATATTAATAAAAATGCCATAAAACTATCTCCTATTTTGTAGACACTATAACTTTTACGAAAACCAATCAATAAATGCTTATTGCGATTTTTTTTTACCAAAAATATGTAGACGAATATGTATCAGCCTAAACCGAGGAAAAAAATAATTTATATATTTTTTTGGGGATATTTATTATAGCAAAAATTAAAAAATATTGCATTTTTTTCAAAATTGTCGCTCTATTTTTGTTTATAGAGCAAAAAAGAAAAACCGCAGAGGTTATAAAATACCACCAAAATAAAGCTCTACTTGTGGGAAAAAAAGGACGTCAATTTTGTTTGGGAGCCACATTGCATGACCGTGCAATTGTCAGTTAAAGCGACGCAGTGCCGAATCGCAAAAAGGGGCCTGGTCCTTTAGCAACAAAATGGTCCGGGGCTTAAGTGGTTAATAATAAAGTTACCTTCAATAACAGTATTCTATTCTATTGCATTCCATCCCAGAGCAGGAGGTCGCGTGCAACATCAGGGGGCTCTGCGGGCCACATGTGGCCCCCGGGCCACTGGTTGGTCACCCCTGGCTTATACCAATGAATTTCATTGGCATAAGCATTCATTTTTACTGAATGAATCTGGTTTATTCAGTGTCTTTTGTTGTGATTAGCTGTGATTGGCCAAAGCTAATCACATGGTACATATGGGCTGTGATCACTGAGACCAATCACAGCTAGCAACACAATTGTATACAATGGATGGCATAAAAGAAAGCTACCCATTGTTTACAATTGTCATTTGATCCACTGTGATCGGTCACAGTGATCACATGGTACTGGCAGCAGGCTGGCACAGTGATCAGTCATTGGCTGTGTCTGCCCCCAGAACAACAGTGCTCCAGCCCGGCCATCATTGTACTATAGGCCAGGTGGGAAGGTGTTCAATTATTTATAACCAGGGGTATTTTAGGCTGAATGCATTTTGGTCAAAAGCCGTTTTCCCCATATCAGATTTTGTTCAACGGAAGGATTTATTAGTTTTATCTCCAGAATATGAAAATATAGAAACATAGAAAAATTAAATCAGAAAAAAAAAACAAGAAGTCCATTAAGTCTGCTTTTGTTAATTTTTTTTATCTGAGTATAGATCTATGTTTGTCCCAAACATGTTTGAATCATCTTAATGTTGACCTCTCCTGTTCCAAGCATCTACTTTTTGATAAAATAATACCTTCTAAGATTAGTTTTGAACTTTCCTTCTGCTAGCTTGAGGCCATGCCCCTGTGTACTTGGCTTCATATTTAAAATACTGCCCTCCTGAACCTTATTCATCCCCTTGATGTATTTAAAGGTTTTAATCATGTTTCTCCTTTCCCTTCTTTCTTCCAGTCTGTACATATTACATTTGTCAAGTCTTTCCTAATATGTTTTATCCCTCAGACCTTTCACCATTTTTGTTTCCCATCTCTGGACTTGTTCTATCTTATCAATATCTTTTTGTAAGTCAGGTCTCCAGAATCGGACACAGTAATTATAAATGAGGTCTAACTGAGCATCTAAATAGGGGAATTGGTGACCCCTCTAGTGATGCATCCTAAAATACAATTTTATTTGCTATTTTCATTGCCTGGAAAACTGTTTGCTCATTTTGCAATCATTTGAGGTAAGTACTACAAAATATGTTTTCTCTGTAGTGCTGGCCAACACTGTATCCCCAATGTTGTACTTTGTCATATAGGCAAGTCGCCAGCAAGCATCATTTTTCAATGGATCACCACCTGCACAAAAGACATATTGACAAATATTATTGTCAGTATGAACACACAGGGGAAGTTTCCTCACATTGACTGCCTGCTGTATTTAGAAATGTTTTACCTCCTCAACAGAGTTAAAAGAACATACATGTGAACATGTTGATGACATATCTACAGTTTTCACCATGTAGCCAATATACTTTTTGACCTTTAACAAAAGACCTGGCTCGCATAAATATGTGGAAGGATACACAAAGTGTATTTTAAGGTGCTGAAAACAGAATACAGAATACAACAGTATTATATAATCAGGTACATTTTATTCTACATATTCAAAAGTTAAAATCAAGCATTTTTGTAAAAAAAGCAATGACAATTTCATACAGTCATCATATATGTACAGTGTTTTCCGCTCTACAGGTTTCACTAGGAATATGGCTTCTTCAGGAGACTCATGAAGCCCTGTACACAATATCACTATGAATGAATAAGAAAATACACTGCGGGTTCATTTTAAATACAGAAATTGATATGAATAGTCATAAAAAATGCAGAAGTTATCCCATATCGCAATGAATGGTGATATAATACATCACAATATGAAGGCAGTTGTCATCAGGCAGTCTTAACAGAGGAAAATAGAGAGACAGTCCATCAGGGGATCACGGCAGCAGGACGTAAAGGGAAAAACCTCCCCCCCAGAGGCCAGGTTAAGGTCAGGTAACACTACTCCAGGAACAACTCTACTAATAACTGAGGTGAGCTTTGGTCATTTTGAAATGAATACAGCAGTACCTTGTGGAAGTGAATTTTGTAAGTCTGTATTGAGAAAAATGGATCAGTTCTTCAATCTCTTCCATTTTGTTGAGTCTCTGGAACTACTCCCTTTTCATTGGAACTCGGTCTGGGCACCAATGACTGGAGATGAACTGTCCGGCAGCATTAACCATAAACATGGCAAGAGATTTGGAATGTGTTCTTTTGGATAAGGATGTATGATGGAGAAGATATTGAGTTGAAAGGTAACCCAGGGTGTCAGTAGTAACTGATACACTGATTTCATATACCTTCTTCCAGAAGGATTAGAGTTTGAAACACACCCACCATAAATATCTATCATCATTCCCTTTTCCCTATCGCATCTCCAGCATAAATTACAGATTGTGGGGGAGAATCTGTGCAGCAAAGTAGGGGTACTATACCAGCGGATATAGATTTTGTACCCAGTTTCCTGAGTTGCTATATTCAGATATTTCTTACCTTCCCAGTTGTGTCTTTGAAGTAAGATTATATATAGAATTCCTTTAGGCATTAAATACTCATCAGCCCTTTATTAACATTTCCAAAAAGGAAAAACTTCAGTCTGAAGTTTTTAGAAATAAACAAGTAAAAGGGTAAGCAGCAATATATATATATATATATATATATATATATATATATATATATATATTACCATGTGAAGGGGACCATGTAACAAATAAATAAAGTAGGCCATCCAATTTGACTGCAAAAAGTCACTTAAGGCCTCATGCCCACGGACGTTTTTACAGCCGCGTTTTTGAGCGTTTTTTACAGCTTAAAAACGTCTGTCCATGTTAGTCTATAGCTTCATGCCCACCTAGACGCTTTTGAGCTGCAAATAGCATAGACGTTTTTAAGCTGTAAAAAAAACCCAGGACCAGTGCGTTCCTCAGCGTTGGAGTTAGACAGAAAAAAATGCGAGCGTCAAAAAATGTGCAAAAACACGCACTAACGCGCGGTCGCGTTTTTTAGCTCCGACGTTTTTTTTTGTTTTTTTTAAATAAAAAATTTACAATAACATGGACAGGCGTTTTTAAGCTGTAAAAAACGCAGCTGTAAAAATTTCAGTGGGCATGAAGCCTAATAGTTAGAGCAAGTTTCCTCAGGACAATTCAAGATTCAATAATGTTTCATAAACAGGAGTCTCTGGTCTCTGGTGTGTGAGGTTTTGCTAAGTACAGGTACTTGAGCTGAAAGTCTTGGCAACAAGAACATGGGTAGTCATTTGAATATTCAAAAACATGAGAGTACCCACAAATATAATTGGCAAAAGCATGCTAAAAAGAAAACATTTCACAGTGAATTAGAAACTATGTTAATTTTTTTCATAATACAGGTGCAAAGTGGAGTAAACACTCTGGTTTCCTGCAGAAATATGATAAAAGTATCTGTTTTTGTTTTAAAGCCTCCATTAGATTAATATTCTGTTAACATAATGATCAGTAATAAAACAGATACAATAGCTACAGAATTATAGAAGAAACACACTTTGCAGTATAACAATATCTTAGTGTAAATCAATTTTAGAAATGTTCAGTAAGCAGTCTCCATAGAATATTGATTCACACAGATGAATAAAATATAAAAAACAGGCAGCCTTATTCAGTCTATTTTTAAAGCACCTAATTGATCCTAAAGAGAAAATATAATACTTTTTCAATTTATGTTTATAAACTGATGATTGATAATTGTTCTTAGTAAAAACTATTTGAGCTTTCTAAAGAGTGCACAGCTGAATTTGTTTATTTTCAGATATGCTTTATTTCATTAAAACCTAAAAGGAACCATATGAAAATATGGCGAGAGTGAAGATGAGTCATTGTTGTTACTCAATCACTTTTACGTGTTAACTTCATTTTAAGCTATTGAGCTTTGTGAACAACAGTTCTGAATGCTAAGGAGAAACTGTAAAACATTGTGAAAAGATACATTCATCTCCAATTGATGTCTGCCTGCTACAATAAAAATAGTCATAAGCAATTATCCTCACTAAGCCAAATGAGTGTAAGGCACAAAAAAATAAACCAAAAGATGACTCCAACTCTAGCCTCAATTTGTAGCTCTAGATAGGTACAAAAGTCACCCAATGCAGATGTTGATCTGTTTTGAGGGTAAACCCTCTTCCTTAAGAGCTATCTGTCTGACATTAACCACATGTTTATACAGTGCTAGTCGTCTCCATCCAAAAGGGGGTTAGAGAGGGTCCACACCTTGGTAACAGTCATATGTTATCTGGGGCTTAATAGTCATCTGATCATCATATCACAAATAGAATGTTCAGAGTGTCTAAATCTCACTAAAACATTAAATAAAGCATACACAATAAAGAAAAACAATATAAACTGTCATTATGTCAACTGAATACTTTATTACTCAGGGGCTGTGGCCAGTCCGTGGCATCTCTATCTGGGCTTAAAGTGGTTGTAAACCCACAAAAAATAAAAATAAATGTGCTATGCTATGCGTACTAGCCCATTATGAAATACTCACCTTGGATCGAAAACCCCAGCAGCGTTCCCAGTACACAGCTCCGACTGGCGATATCTGGGTATCGCGGGCTCCGGCACTGTGATCGGCCGGAGCCACGATTATGCCATCTGCAAACTAGAAACTGATAAATAGAAGTAGCAATAGTGGGTTATCCCAAGGAATTTTAAGAAATGTTCTATTTCTCTGGGTCCCGTTACTTTTACTGGTAATTGATGTAATGGTAATAAGCACAATATATAAAGAAAAAATATAATAGCCATTATACATCCCCTTTTATGTACCTGCAACACTTTGACAACTGTCTACAGTGTATGCAAGCCAACATACTCCTATTATTATTTTGGTTATTATGCAGGATTTATATAGCCACAGCAGTTTGATCAGTAAATGGTCTTCACCTTTATTCTAATATGCATTTCTGTGTCCTTTGTGGAACACAGACAATTATTCTATGTAAAAAATGGCACTGACACACCTTATCACCTCTGTAAATCAAACCTACTGTTCTAAACCTTTTTTAATTATTTTAAAATAAATAGCTAACCCCAACGTATATCATAAGTATACTATAACTGCCTCAATGATTTCCAGGACATTCCAAGGCTTCCTTGGTCTATTAGACATTGTTTTCTTATAGTACTTTGACATGGGGATAAGGTGCTTTTCCAAAGTTGATTTTTAGCATGTTACGCTCTCCATCTTGATGGCATGTATGGTTTTGTTACAAACAGTACAAAGGAGCTGAGAAATATAATTTAGCTAAATCTAAGCTAAGTCTAAATATTTATTTTCTTTGTAAATTTATTTTTTATTTTAGTACATCGTGCACGCGTGCCACTTCATGTGCAGTTTTAAGACATCCCCAAAGCATGCTATTTAAAGGAATTGTGTACTTTTAATTTTGCCTTTTGAACGTTATTTAAAAAAAAAGCTGCTCCTGCCATTTTTAAAAAATGTTTATTTATGTTACTACATGTCCCCCAGGGCTGTCACAAGCTTCTCCTCTATATTTAGATAGAGGGGTAGGTTTTAAAACCACTGTCAGGGTTTTATTGCTGTCTGTGTTCACATTGTAGAGATTCACCCTCTCTAATTATCTTGATAAATGTCAGTGAGGGAAAATCACCAAATATTGATTTGATTTGTATTTCTTTTCTATTTTCTTCTGTTCATTTACTGTTCATTGATAAAAATAAAATATTAACACTTCTAATTCTGAAAGAATTATTAATTTACAGCATTTTTTCACACCTGCCTACAACATTTGCACAGTATACTTCTCTCCACTTTTTTTCTCCTGGAAAAGTGAACATTTTCAATGTGTCAGCATCATCACCAGACAAAGATAAAAGTTGTTTAACTACCGTATATAACCACACTGAAAAGTGACACAATGAGAATTAGTGATGAGCCGAACACCCCCGGGTTCGGTTCGCACCAGAACCCGCGAACGGACCGAAAGTTCGCACGAACATTAGAACCCTATTAAATACAATGGATGCGAACGTTCGGATTCTAAAGTGCTAATTATAACGACTATTATCCATGTTATTGTCCTAAACAGAGTTTGGGAACCCGGGTTCTGCACCAGGGGACATGTATCAATGCAAAAATAAGTTTTAAAAACGGACGTTTTCCGGGAGCAGTCATTTTAATGATGCATGAAGTGAAAAAAAAAAGTCAAATATTCCTTTAAATATTGTACCTGGGGGATGTCTAAAGTATGCCTGTGAAGTGCCACGTGTTTCCCGTGTTTAGAACTGTCCCTGCACAAAATTACATTTCTAAAGGAAAAAAAGCCATTTAAAACTGCTTGCGGCTTTAATGTAATGTCTGGTTCCGGTAATATGGATGAAAATCTTTAAGAAAAATGGCATAGCTACCCCATCACCCCCCCCCCCCCCCACCCCAGCCCATTACCAGCCCCTTTGGGTCTTGTATGGATATTAAGGGGAACCCCACACACAAAATAAAAAAGGCCCTATATACTCTGAACAGCCGTATACAGGCGGTGCATACAAGACAGGGACTGTAGGTTTGTTCTTATGTTGAATCTGTTTGTAATTTTGAACAGCTACATTGTTTAAGTGTAGCTCCAGCCCAAATACCTATTTTTAAGCTTTTTGGAAAACATAGGGAAGGGTTATCACCCCTGTAACATTTGTTTTGCTGTCTGTGCCCCTGTTCAGAACATTTCACCTCACTTTGCGTCCCAATGACAACTGATTTTGAAATGTGGTGTTTTTATTGAAACAAGGATTGGTGATAAAGCATCAGTAGAGAGGAGACACCTTTCTCCCATATTAATTCTTACAGGAGAGAATTTTCCTTCCAAGGGGTAGATTTCCTCTCACTTCCTGTTGTCTTCTTCCGTTTGCAAGTAGTAGTCGTTTGTAAGTTGGATGTTTGAAAGTAGGGACCTGCCGTATATACTCTGCAGAAATTGGCCCCTTAGGTGTTGGTGTTGGCACAACACTGTAAGCACTCACAGTTACTCTTGGTGGGTGCTGGAATGCCCTGCTGTCAACTATTATATCAGGAATTGTAATAACATATAATTGTTGAACAGTGGTAGTAAAAATTGGGCCTTTGATGGTGGTGCTGGTGCCACAACACTGTAAGGCCCGACAGTTACTCTTGGTGGGCGCAGCAATGGGCCCTGCTGTGAATTATTAGATCAATAATTATAATTGCATGCCCCTGTTGAACAGGGGCTGAAAAATTGGGCCTTTGGTGGTGGTGGTGGTGGTGGTGGTGGTGGTGTTGACACAACACTGTAAGGCCTGACAGTTACTCTTGGTGGGCGCAGCAATGGGCCCTGCTGTGAATTATTAGATCAATAATTATAATTGCATGCCCCTGTTGAACAGGGGCTGAAAAATTGGGCCTTTGGTGGTGGTGGTGGTGGTGGTGGTGTTGACACAACACTGTAAGGCCTGACAGTTACTCTTGGTGGGCGCAGCAATGGGCCCTGCTGTGAATTATTAGATCAATAATTATAATTGCATGCCCCTGTTGAACAGGGGCTGAAAAATTGGGCCTTAGGCACTGGTGGCACAACACTGCAACCCCTCACAGATACTGTACTTGGAGCACAGCAATGAGGCCTGTTGCAAAGTATTGCATCAAAAATTGTAATTACACGCCCCTGTTAAACAGGGGCTGAAAAATTGGGCCTTAGCCACTGGTGGCGGCACCCATAAACCAAAATGATCTTCCAAGCTATCATCATTAATCGGATCATTGAGGAGGAGGAGGAGGATAGCTAGTCAACATAACAGCACAGGAACTCAGCATCAGCATCAGTCTTGAAGGGATGTGACATTTTAAAATCAATTAGTCTGTTATATCAGCATCAGGTGTGTGGTAGCTGTGGTAGCTGCTGGGTGGTGATCCAAGACTGGTTCATCTTGATGAAAGTCAGTCGATCAACCGAGTCGGTGGACAGGCGCACCCTGTGATCCGTGACAAATCCTCCAGCAGCACTGAATGTGCGTTCTGAAAGAACGCTGGATGCAGGACAGGCCAGTAGCTCAATTGCATACTGTGCAAGCTCTGGCCAGTGATCCATCCTCAAGACCCAGTAAGCCAGAGGATTTTCGGTGGGGAAGGTGTCCAAGTCTGACCTTGCCCCTAGATATTCCTGCACCATGTATATCAGACGCTGGCGATGGTTGCTGGAAACGATCATACTTTGGGGCTGCGGACTAAAGAATTGTCTGAACGCATCGGTCAGATGGCCACCTTCCCCACCGCTCCTTCTTTGACTGCCCGAAGCCTCAGCAACTCGTTGTCCAGGACCAGGAGTTTGTAACCTCCCAGTCTCTGGGAACGCGTTGCACAGACCTTTCTGCAAGGCCTCCCGGAGTTGTCTCATCCTCTGCTCCCTCTGCGACGGTAACATAAGGTCCGCAACCTTACCCTTGTACCGTGGATCAAGGAGAGTGGCCAGCCAGTAATGGTCCCTCTCCTTGATCGGAAGAATACGAGGATCCTTCCGCAGACTTTGCAGGATCAGGGAGGCCATGCAGTGTAGGTTAGCTGAGGCATTCAGTCCGGAGTCCTCTGGGTCACTAAGGACGACATGATCCGCAGCCACCTCCTCCCAGCCACGTACAAGTCCACTGGTTTCTTGGGACTGTAAATCATCCCTAAAAGACTGCTGCTGATGATGCTGAGTGCCAGCCTCCACCTCCATGCTGACATAATCCTCCTCCTCCTCCTCCTCCTCCTCTTCCTGTGTGATGGGTGGGACAGAAGGAACACTGTCAGGGTAAAGGGGGCCTTGAGAGGCAAGGAAGTCCTCCTCTTCCTGCCTCTGTTCTGCCTCAAGTGCCCTGTCCATTATTCCACGCAGCGTGTGCTCCAACAGGTGGACAAGAGGTACAGTGTCACTGATGCATGCACTGTCACTGCTCACCATCCTCGTGGCCTCCTCAAATGGTGCCAGGACAGTGCATGCATCCCTGATCATGCCCCACTGGCGTGGTGAAAAAAACCCGAGCTCCCCTGACCCTGTCCTGGTGCCGTAGTTGCACAGGTACTCATTGATGGCCCTCTGCTGCGTGTGCAGCCGCTGCAGCATGGCCAACGTTGAGTTCCACCTGGTGGGCATGTCACATATAAGGCAGTTCTTGGGCAGGCTCAACTCCTTTTGCAGCTCAGCCAGGCGAGCACTGGCATTATAAGATCTGCGGAAATGAACACAGACTTTCCTGGCCTGCCTCAGGACATCCTGTAAGCCCGGGTACCTGCCCAAAAACCGCTGCACCACCAGGTTAAGGACGTGAGCCATACAGGGCACATGGGTCAGATGTCCCTGTCGGAGGGCGGAGAGGAGGTTGGTGCCATTGTCGCAAACCACCATTCCTGGCTTAAGCTGGCATGGCGTCAACCACCTCTCAGCCTGCCCCTGCAGAGCAGACAGGACCTCTGCCCCAGTGTGGCTCCTGTCCCCCAAACACACCAGCGCAAGCACGGCATGGCATCTTTTTGCCTGCGTACTTGCGTAGCCCCTTGAACGCCTACGGAGCACCGCTGGTTCCGAGGACAAACCACAGGAAGAGGCCATGGAGGAGGAAGAAGAGGAGGGGGTGGAGGAGAGAGGTGTGTCACAACCAGTAGTAGCATTTTGGAGGCGTGGTGGTGGAACAACCTCCAACACTACTGCACCTTGTCCTGCATCCTTCCCAGCTGCCAAAAGAGTGACCCAATGGGCCATGAAAGAAAGGTAACGTCCCTGTCCATGCCTGCTGGACCATGAGTCAGCGGTAATATGCACCTTACCGCTGACCGCCCTGTCCAGCGAGGCCAAGACATTGCCTTCCACATGCCTGTAGAGAGCCGATATCGCCTTCCGTGAGAAAAAGTGGCGTTTGGGAACCTGCCACTGAGGAACCGCACATTGCACAAACTCACGGAAGGGGGCCGAGTCTACCAACTGAAAAGGCAGCAGTTGAAGCGCTAGCAATTTAGCCAAGCTAGCATTCAACCGCTGGGCATGTGGATGGCTGGGAGTGAACTTCTTTCGACGGTCCAGCAGCTGGGGCAGGGAAATTTGCCTGCTAGAATCGGACGTCGGTGTACTGCTAGCAGAGTGCCCGCAAGTACTTGGCTGTGACACACCTAATTCTACACCTTCATTCCTCTCAGAGCAGGTTTCAGAGAGGACTGAAGGTATAGTGGGGTTGGAGATCCCAGCTGATGCGGTGCAAGAAGAGGTCAGCTTTGTTCTTTAGTGTGGGTCTTTAAGGTAGGCTTGCCAACGAGCTGCATGGCAGGTCAACATATGTCTGATCAAACATGTGGTGCCCAAGCGGCTGATGTTTTGGCCACGCGATATACGCTTGAGACATATGTTGCAAACAGCAGCTGTGTGATCTGATGCACTCGCCTCAAAAAAGGCCCACACCAAAGAACTTTTTGAATGACGGGCAGAGGCAGCGCCCTGCACAGGCGGAGCTCTGCGGTGTGATTCCGTCGGTGTGCTGCCCATACCCTGGCCACCCAAGGGCATCCTGCCTCGTTGGAGATGTGCCTCCTCCTCATCCTCCTCCTCCTCCTCTCTCCTATTAGGCACCCACGTGGAGTCAGTGACCTCATCATCCCCTCCCTCCTCATCACTGGAGCCAATCTGGCAGTATGCTGCAGCTGCTGGAGCATGACTGCCAGATTGGTGTCCTTCTTGAGCATCCCCTCTCTCTGCTCTCACGCTACTGCCTTCCTCTATCTGGGTATCATCATCAGATCCTTCAAAACGCTGGGCATCCTCCTGGAGCATGTACCCAACACTGTGCTCAAACAGTTCGGGGGACTCCTCAGGAGGAGGACATGGTGGGTCTAGGGAAGGATTGACTAATGAAGATAATGATACCAGAGAAGAGGACGCTTTGGCAGCTGCTTTGCCAGTACCCTGAGCCTGGGTGAGAGAGGATGAGGAGGATGAGGTGGGCTTGGTCATCCACTCTACCAAGTCTTCGGCATGATGTGGCTCAACATGTCCAGCTGCTGAAAAGAAGGACAAGCGTGTCCCATGGCCATGTGCTGATGACAATGCACCGCGTCCACGACCAGCACTGTTGCCCCCAGACACAGAGCCTGCTTGCCCTCTTTTTTTGCCTCCTGACTGTCTGCCTCTCCTTGTTTGCCTTCCAGACATTTTAATGGATGGCCTGCAGGGAGATGGGAAAAACAGCAATAAGGGCTACCTTCAGGTGTATACTGTGCAGGAGGCTTAGCAACAATGACACTGACACTGTCCCCTGCCTATCCTTCTCTGTCCCTAAACACAAGGATTTGCAATATGCTTCAGCAAGATTGGTTTAGCACAGAATAGCACACTGTCAGTTTCACTCACTGTCCTACTCTGTCCCTACAAACAAGATTTAGCACAGAATAGCACACTGATAGTTTCCACGAGTGTCCTTCTCTGTCCCTAAACTCAAGGATTTCAAATATGGTTCAGCAAGATTGGTTTAGAACAGAATAGCACACTGAGACTTTCCCTCACTGTACCTCTCTGTCCCTAAACTCAAGGATTTCAAATATGGTTCAGCAAGATTGGTTTAGAACAGAATAGCACACTGTCAGTTTCACTCACTGTCCTACTCTGTCCCTACAAACAAGATTTAGCACAGAATAGCACACTGATAGTTTCCACGAGTGTCCTTCTCTGTCCCTAAACTCAAGGATTTCAAATATGGTTCAGCAAGATTGGTTTAGAACAGAATAGCACACTGTCAGTTTCACTCACTGTCCTACTCTGTCCCTACAAACAAGATTTAGCACAGAATAGCACACTGATAGTTTCCACGAATGTCCTTCTCTGTCCCTAAACTCAAGGATCTCAAATATGGTTCAGCAAGATTGGTTTAGAACAGAATAGCACACTGACACTTTCCCTCACTGTACCTCTCTGTCCCTAAACTCAATGATTTCAAATATGGTTCAGCAAGATTGGTTTAGCACAGAATAGCACACTGTCAGTTTCACTCACTGTCCTACTCTGTCCCTACAAACTAGATTTAGCACAGAATAGCACACTGATAGTTTCCACGAGTGTCCTTCTCTGTCCCTAAACTCAAGGATTTCAAATATGGTTCAGCAAGATTGGTTTAGAACAGAATAGCACACTGACACTTTCCCTCACTGTACCTCTCTGTCCCTAAACTCAAGGATTTCAAATATGGTTCAGCAAGATTGGTTTAGAACAGAATAGCACACTGTCAGTTTCACTCACTGTCCTACTCTGTCCCTACAAACTAGATTTAGCACAGAATAGCACACTGATAGTTTCCACGAGTGTCCTTCTCTGTCCCTAAACACAAGGATTTCAAATATGGTTCAGCAAGATTGGTTTAGAACAGAATAGCACACTGACACTTTCCCTCACTGTACCTCTCTGTCCCTAAACTCCAGGATTTCAAATATGGTTCAGGAAGATTGGTTTAGAACAGAATAGCACACTGTCAGTTTCACTCACTGTCCTACTCTGCCCCTACAAACTAGATTTAGCACAGAATAGCACACTGAGAGTTTCCACGAGTGTCCTTCTCTGTCCCTAAACTCAAGGATTTCAAATATGGTTCAGCAAGATTGGTTTAGAACAGAATAGCACACTGTTAGTTTCACTCACTGTCCTACTCTGTCCCTACAAACAAGATTTAGCACAGAATAGCACACTGATAGTTTCCACGAGTGTCCTTCTCTGTCCCTAAACTCAAGGATTTCAAATATGGTTCAGCAAGATTGGTTTAGAACAGAATAGCACACTGACACTTTCCCTCACTGTACCTCTCTGTCCCTAAACTCAAGGATTTCAAATATGGTTCAGCAAGATTGGTTTAGCACAGAATAGCACACTGTCAGTTTCACTCACTGTCCTACTCTGTCCCTACAAACAAGATTTAGCACAGAATAGCACACTGATAGTTTCCACGAGTGTCCTTCTCTGTCCCTAAACTCAAGGATTTCAAATATGGTTCAGCAAGATTGGTTTAGAACAGCATAGCACACTGACACTTTCCCTCACTGTACCTCTCTGTCCCTAAACTCAAGGATTTCAAATATGGTTCAGCAAGATTGGTTTAGAACAGAATAGCACACTGACACTTTCCCTCACTGTACCTCTCTGTCCCTAAACTCCAGGATTTCAAATATGGTTCAGCAAGATTGGTTTAGAACAGAATAGCACACTGTCAGTTTCACTCACTGTCCTACTCTGTCCCTACAAACTAGATTTAGCACAGAATAGCACACTGAGAGTTTCCACGAGTGTCCTTCTCTGTCCCTAAACTCAAGGATTTCAAATATGGTTCAGCAAGATTGGTTTAGAACAGAATAGCACACTGACACTTTCCCTCACTGTACCTCTCTGTCCCTAAACTCAAGGATTTCAAATATGGTTCAGCAAGATTGGTTTAGAACAGAATAGCACACTGTCAGTTTCACTCACTGTCCTACTCTGTCCCTACAAACAAGATTTAGCACAGAATAGCACACTGATAGTTTCCACGAGTGTCCTTCTCCGTCCCTAAACTCAAGGATTTCAAATATGATTCAGCAAGATTGGTTTAGAACAGAATAGCACACTGTCAGTTTCACTCACTGTCCTACTCTGTCCCTACAAACAAGATTTAGCACAGAATAGCACACTGACACTTTCCCTCACTGTACCTCTCTGTCCCTAAACTCAAGGATTTCAAATATGGTTCAGCAAGATTGGTTTAGAACAGAATAGCACACTGTCAGTTTCACTCACTGTCCTACTCTGTCCCTACAAACAAGATTTAGCACAGAATAGCACACTGACACTTTCCCTCACTGTACCTCTCTGTCCCTAAACTCAAGGATTTCAAATATGGTTCAGCAAGATTGGTTTAGAACAGAATAGCACACTGTCAGTTTCACTCACTGTCCTACTCTGTCCCTACAAACAAGATTTAGCACAGAATAGCACACTGACACTTTCCCTCACTGTACCTCTCTGTCCCTAAACTCAAGGATTTCAAATATGGTTCAGCAAGATTGGTTTAGAACAGAATAGCACACTGACACTTTCCCTCACTGTACCTCTCTGTCCCTACAAACAAGGTTTAGCACAGAATAACACACTGACAATCTCCCTACCTATCCTTATTTGTCCCTAAACACAAGGAATCCAGGATTAGTAAAGGAAAAAAAATGACACTGTCCCTGCCTATGCTTCTCTTTCCCTGCTCCGGAACACACTACACAAGGCCGCCGCGCTGGCGGCCTTTTATAGTGTGGGGCGTGTACTAAGCCCCCTCAAGAATAATTGGCCACAGGCATCCTGCCTGTGGCCAATCATTGCTCTCCTCGCTGCCGGCGCTGTGATTGGCCAAGCATGCCGGGTCACAGTGCATGCTTGGCCAATCACAGCGCCTGGATGACACTGCGATGGCGTAGTGCATTGTGGGCCGTTCGCGTCACTCGAATTTGGCGTGAACGGCCCAAATCGTTCGATCTTCGTCGAACGATCGAACAGCCGATGTTCGAGTCGAACGTATGTTCGACTCGAACACGAAGCTCATCCCTAATGAGAATGTAGTTGACAAGTTGTAGATGGAGGTGTGGATGAATAATCAATGTTCATGCAGTGCTCACAAAATGTTTTATGACATTTTAAGGTGTTATTAATACAATTTAGCAGTATTAATATTGTAATATATGATTCCTGTCCTTTAATGTCCCACATTGCTATTTATTAGGGTTTTTTGTCTTCCTCTTGATCAACTGTGATATAATAATCTGGATCAACTGTGTATAATGTTTTTTTCCATACTATTGGTTGAACAGGATAGACTTGTGCCTTTTTTTCAACCAGAGTAACTATGTAACCATGTAACTAATCTCATCAATCCACTACGTAATAATCATGAACAAAAGCAGATATGCTTTAAACTCAGCCTATGTGACAACCATGGCTACATTGATACAGTCTGAAAATGACTTTAACCATCAACAGAGAAGAAGTGTATTATTTGTGGACACTAAATGGACTTCATAGTTCATGTTGTAGGTGACATTAACACAATAAAATTATTGTTCCTTGGAAAATATTGTGCTTATTTTACAATTGCTTTGTTGCTGTTCAAATTCTTTACAATTGTTACATCAGAAACAAAATAATAACAACCACCTGTCTAATTTCACAGAGAATTCTAATTATTTCATCAATGGATGTAAACCCACACAAACAATTTCAGGCCAAGTAGATTATTTAATTTCAGCTCTTCATAAGAATAAACAAATCAAAGTTAGTCTCTATATTGCGCTTGCTTAGTAATGATTTTGCTCAGCGAGCCAAGTGATGTGATAGAAAACAGTGCAAATACCTTTGACATGCAGAGATCATCTCTGTCCATGGTGTCTATATATATAATTTTGTCAAAAGTATTGACACACCTGCCTTTACACACACATGAAATCTAATGGTCCACCCTTTGCAGCTATAACAGCTTCAACTCTTCTGGGAAGGCTGTCCACAAGGTTTAGGAGTGTGTCTATGGGAATTTTTGACCATTCTTCCAGAAGCGCATTTGTGGGGGCCAGGCACTGATGTTGAACAAGAAGGCCTGGCTCACAGTCTCCGCTCTAATTCATCTCAAAGGTGTTCTATCGGGTTGAGCTTAGGACTCTGTGCAGGCCAGTCAAGTTCCTCCACCCCATGTCTTTATAGACCTTGCTTTGTGCACTGGTGTGCAGTCATGTTGGAACAGGAAGGGGACATCCCCAAACTGTTCCCACAAAGTTGGGAGCATGAAATTGTCCAAAATGTCTTGGTATGCTGACGCCTTAAGAGTTCCCTGCACTGGAACGAAGGGGCCAAGCCCAACCCTTGAAAAACCACCCCACACCAGTACCCCCCCACCAAATGATTTGGACCAGTCCACAAAAAGCAAGATCCATAAAGACATGGGTCAGCGAGTTTGGGGTGGAGGAACTTGACTGGTCTGCGCAGAGTCCTGACCTCAACCCAAGAGAACACCTTTGGGATGAATTAGAGCAGAGACTGTGAGTCAGGCCTTCTTGTCCACATTAGCGCCTGACATCACAAAATGCGTTTCTGGAAGAATGGTCAAACATTCCCATAGACACACTCCTAAACCTTGTGGACAGCCTTCCAAGAAGAGTTGAAGCTGTTATAGCTGCAAAGGGTGGGCAGATTCAATATTGAACACTACAGACAAAGACTGGGATGCCGTTAAAGTTCATGTGTGTGTAAAGGCAGGCGTCTAATTACTTTTGACAATATAGTGCATATACTGTATATATATTTTTTTTTAGATCACTTTTTTTTTTTTTTTGCATAAACAATTTATTGAAGACATTTGAACAGAGCATATACATGGATGACTCTATGAGCCCAAAATAGTTACATAAGTATATTTCAGCAGAACAGAGATATAACATGTCTCAACAGTAAGCTTATTCTGAGATGGGGTAACGATGTTTAGGTGTACATACCCTAGGAGAAGGAGAGAAAAAAAAGGGGGAGTGGAGGAAATGGGGGAAAATGGAGAATGAGTCTTATTAGTCGTAGCCTATAGAGGAGCAACCTTCTCTATCAATCTCATCATAACTTAATGTGTGAAAGCGGAAGTGCACGGGTGAGAGGCCATGGATCTAATGCTAATAAACTATGTTTAGCATGTGGCTCCAAATATTCCAATTTCCTTTGGCTGTGTCCCTCAGTAGCAGGTCAAAATTAAATGGATCTCCTTACTCTCTGGCACTAGAAAGAGAGAAATAAAAAAGAGAAGAAAAAGGAGAAAAGAAAAAAGAAGCATGACTGTGTGACCTGATTTTAGGTGCTTTCATATAGTATTTTTGTGAAAGTTTAAGTTTTATTGCATGTTCTGGGGGGTTCTCTTCTGAATTACATTATTACTCTGGTGCTTTGATTTTTGATTGAGTTAGAGAAAATTTTTCTTTTCACTTTTCAATTGTGAAGCCTCGTACACACGACCGAGTTTCTCATCCAAAACCGACAAGAAAAGTGCAGAGAGAGCTTTATTGTCGAGAAAAACGTTCGTGTGTATGATTTTACGATGAGAAAACTGCCGTGAATCTTGACGAGAAAAATAGAGAACCTGCTCTCTATTTTCTCGTCCGGATTCTAGATTTTCTCGTTGTGTTTCTCGTCGGCCTGTTTTGCGACGAGAAAATGGTTTGTGTGTATGCTTTTACGACTCTTCAAAAAGCACGCATGCTCAGAATCAAGTATGAGATGGGAGCGCATCTTCTGGTAAAACAAGCCTTCGTAATGGAGATAGCACATTCGTCACGCTGTAAATTATTGCATCGTTTAAATGTTGTGCATTTAAATCTTCTTTAGAATGTTACAATAATGAAAACTAATGAACTTGTTTTGCTGCTGATATTCACACAGAGTTTTGACTATCTATTTTAAACCTTTTTCATGCTGCTCTTAAGAAGATTTAGCTGTATTATATCGTGCAAGATCTTCTGAATATTTTAATGTTTTGTTTTTTTTAGACAGATGTTAATTGTAATTTGTCGATGTTTTGATAGTGATCTCCCATATTTTTTTTAAAATTTAGTTGTGTCAAGTTTACACCCTATTTTTTTTAAAGAACACCTTTAATGATTTTTTTTGGTGTTATCTGTCCCTTTTCTTTTTTTGGGTCAAATGTATCTGCTTACTCCAAAGGTAAATACATAATTATTCTAAAAACACATAGTCAAGTATGAACTTAAACCAAAAAAACATTTATTCATGTATAGAACAAAATAAATAGAAGGCAGCGCTGGAGAACCTGCTGCCATTTGTGCATCCCTGGGACCCCAGAGCACACAGCAACTCTGTGTGGACACTAAAATTGGGAGCTTGAGAAGCACAACAGTTGTGAGCACAATCTGATGCTGGCCTCCCAGAGGTCAGGAACAGCAGCAGGTGATATACATGTCCCAAGTCTGTGGTACTACAACAGGCTGCCTTCTGTCCGACCACAATTAAGTAAGGCCATCACTTCCTCGTCTTCTTGGCAGCCTTCCCTGCAGCCTTCCCTGAAGCCTTCTCTGCAGCCTTCCTTCTGCGTGTGGCTGGAGGCTGGGCCACTGGAGGGGTACTCCTGTCAGGAGGAGGAGAAGGAGGTGGAGGAGAAGGGGGTGGCGCAGAAGAAGAACGTGGAGGTGGAGGAGGAGGTGGAGGAGAAGGGGGGTGGCGCAGAAGAAGAAGGTGGAGGTGGAGGAGGAGGAGGTTGAGGTTGGGAAAGCTGTGCGACCTCACATACGGCCGTATTGGGGGTAATTCTCTCCATCACCCACTTGTTCAGCAAGGTGATGAGCAGGGGCTCGCATAGGAGGCGTTGCTCCATGCTCATCACCTTGAACTTGGCCTCAACTAGGCCGGCAATGGCCTCTTCAGGGGATGTGGGCTCCTGGAGGGTGGCATGTGCCTCTCTAATAAGGGCCATTGCTGCCTCACTTGTGGTCCTGTCCCTCCTGCTTCTTTTCGGAAGGCGGATGGGAGGCACCTGAGATCTTGTGCTTCTACTCGTGCCGGCCACCTCCTGTTTGCCACTGGGCTCTGCCACCTCCTGTCTGCCACTGGGCCCTGCCACCTCCTGGCTCACAGTAGGGGCCTGCCTCCTCCTGGCTCACAGTGGGCCCTGCCTCCTCCTGCCTGACAGTTTCCAGACCCTCCTCCTGGCTGATTTCATCCTGTGTATGAAAAAGGGACATAGTTTATTTTTTTGGTATATTTTTTTTCACACAAATTTGAGATCATGAATGTAGCAATTTGAATGTAAAACAAGAGAAAAGACAAATAATTTTAGGACTACATCAGATTGACTATTTTGCACCCAATTTATGGCAGACTAATGTCTATAGATATTGATTTCACTTTTGTATCCCAAAATAGTTTCTGTTTTTCATATTGGCTTATTTTTCCTGCATTAATTTTCCCAGAATACCTTTTCATTAATTACTATACCTGGCTCCAGATGTCCAAATCAGCTTCTTCCAGGATGGCTGCCTCCTCTTGCTCCAGAGAAGGCTCAGGTTGGCTGCAGGGAAGTCTGGGGGGAAGAGTGGACAGTGATGGCCTTGCCTCAATGTGGTCATCCAGAAAGGACATCCTGCTGTAGTACCACAAATTCGGGACATACACATCATCTGCTGCTGCTCCTGACCTCTGAGAAGCCAGGACCTTAGAGCGTTCAGTCCTGTATGTGCCTCTCAAGCTCCCAACTTTAGTGTCCACCTGTTTTGCTGTTGCTGTGGGCATCTTGGTATGCACAAATGGGAGCAGGCTCTCCAGCGCTGCTTTTCTTACCCCTTTTTTTCTATGTATGGGGTTTTTTGTTTCCCACAGAGCGGGCAGCTCCCTTACCCGGTCTATAAATTCCGCAAGGAATTCCTTGTCACTGATAAAGACATTAATTTTGGGTCTGCAAGCCAAAAAAAAGACCAAAAAATAATGTGAGTCACACAGTCTAACCTCCTGTAAATCTTAGTCACCATATTTATCCTCCAACATTCTCTAGACAGTATAGGCCACCAATTTCTCAAAGTCTCAAAATCACATACCTTTGACCACACGTCCGTCACTTTTACTCCTCTCTCCGCACACCGAACGTAGTCTAGTCACATGTGTGTTTGCTATATATACACCACGCATGCGTAAAACTACTCACATGTCACTCTGCACACGTCGCCCGCCCATGACGTTCTAAGTAACATCTTTTCCCCGCCCCTTCTCTTTCGGCGCGCAGACAGATATGGCGGATTCACAGCAGGTGTCTGCTAATTCCTCAAATAACGAGGAGGAGACAAGCCCGGAGACTGAGGAAACGTCACGACCAGGGAGGAGATTCAAGGCATCTAATATGTCTTATGCGGAGATGGCGGAGATGGTGGACATATTGCTAAAGTCGGATTATGACGCAAAGCATGGGCCGTATAGCAAACCTAATCGAAGGAAGGCCAAAATCATGAAGAAAGTCGTGAAGAGTCTGAAGAAGAATTTTGGGGTGAAAAGATCAAATGAGAAGCTCAGAAAGAGGTGGTCTGACCTCAAACTGAGGGAGCCGGAGCAGTTAAGGAGCATTAAGAGAATGCTTGAAAAAAGTAAAATTTTTTTGCCCATTTTTCCTATTATTGTATTTCACAACTTGCATGTTGCTCCATGTTATTGCATTTTTCTATTGTACCTTACAAAATGTCATAGTTTGAACTTGGTTTGGCACAGTAATCGTTCGTTACAGACACATCGTTCGGCCACTATGCACGATTTGTATAGATTTTACAGGGTTAAAATATTTTACACAGCTGCCTGTTTTTATTCAATAGTTGTTCTTACATTGTTGGCTAGATGATGTGTTTGTAAAGAGAATGAAATGCAAACTTCAATCAGTGTAAAGGAGAGGACACTCAGGAGCTGGTTCCACACCTGTACTTTTGAGCACTATAGTGTTGGCCACCAGAACCACATTTTTTGGGTGCCCCACACAGGTGCATCAGTGAATTTTTGTGGTGCCTCCATGTCTAAAAATTGACAGCCAAAGTTGAATATTAAAGAATATAGTTTTTAAAAATAATGTCTTCATCTTGAAATCCCGCCCAAACAGACACTTGTACCCCACTTCCAACCAATGTATCATGTTTTTATTTTTTATACAAAATTTCTGTGTGATAACTATACCTTTTGTTTGATTCTCATAGGGGAGAGAAGACTGGGAGGAGAACACTCCAGGGAGCACAAGAACCCCACACCTTCTAAACAACCCCAACCTCACCAAGACCCACAACCTGAGGGTGTTGAGGAAGTTGAAGAGGTGGAGGAAGGAGAAGTGCAGGAAGGAGAAGTGGATGACGTGGTGGAACTGGTCACCACAACAGGTCAGTATCTGTCACCCCAGCTTCAGGTAAGAGATGTAGGCCTGCAGAGTTATAATACCTTTTGTATTTTTTTATAGGGGATGTAAATGTTGTGGTGAAAGAAATTACGCGTTTCTCTGCTGACAGTGCCCTACGAATCATACAGCAAGTGATGGAATGTAGTACAGAACTGGACAGAATTAAGCAAAGAATTCATGTGATGGATCAAACCTTTAAAGACATCCTAGATGTTTTGGGGAGAATTGAATAAGGCATCAAAACCCCCATTTTTGGTTTGAGATTGTTCTTCCCCCTTTTTAAGCTTTTAGACAATCAATCAAGCCAAAATTTGAATATGCACACAGTGTGTCAACATGTGCCATCTGCCATCATAGGATATCCATGTACGTCTTATAGGGGTGCAACCCCTTACTCGTATCTCAAGTAGGTGATCTGAAGAAGGGGTTGCACCCCCAAAACACGTCCATTGATCACCCCTGATGGCAGATAACACATGTTGACAATAGGGATCAGGAGTCTAAAATCCCTATTGGAAATGACTTCAAATTGTGTGCATATTCAAATTTTGGCTTGGCCAGGGGTGCCAATACCCCATATTAGGACAGCCAGATAGAGACATATTTTGTGTAAGTGAATGTCTCATATTGCCGAGAGGTATCCAATGTTGGAGTTTGTTGAATGCTACTGATGTTTTTGTATTTTCATAAATAAAAAAAAAAGCCGGTTTGTGGCCAGCCAAAAAAAGAAAAAAACATACTGTTTTATTTACCATGTGTGTGAATGTGCACAGAGTAAAATTTTTGAACAACAGCAAAGTGTAGCTTCTTTTTCAAATACACTCTAACCTTATTTGTGTATATGTTTGTGGTTCATAGTGAAATGGTTGGTATTTACTAAAGGAAAATACACTTGGCACTACAAATGCACTAAGACAAACTAGGAGACAGGAAAAAACAAAAGTTAAAAGATTTAATCAGATTTTTAATTAGTTCTTTCTCCTAGAAGATTTACACATGGTCTGGCATAGGAATTGCCCCCCTACCCGTGAAATATTCCAGATATTTCTCACAAACTTCACGGGCATTTTGGATTGGCAAGCCAGGACGGGCAGATTCGAGGCCCGGCAGGGTATTGCCATATGAAAGTCCTGCCTCAGGCAATATTGAGGCCATATAATTTGTTGATTTTCGGCTCAGAAAATTATGGAGCACACAGCAGCATAAAACAACATAATTAATTTTGTACTCCGCCAAGTGAATAGTGAATAGGAGTCATAAAAAGGCGGAACCGGCTGGCCATTATCCCGAAGGCATTTTCTACGACTCTTCGGGCCCTGGCCAGCCGGTAGTTGAATACCCTCTTCTCTGGGGTCAGGGTCCTCTGGGGAAATGGCTTCATCAGCCAAAAAAACAAAGGGGAGTCCTTCAACATTCCCTGCATCCGGTGGCAATGCAAGGTCGTCACTCTGGAGATGGAGGGCAAACTCCGTCTGGATGAAGGATCCCCCATCGGACATCTGGCCATTCTTCCCTACATCCACATAGAGGAATTCATACCGTGCTGACACCACCGCCATCAGCACAATGCTATGAAACTCCTTGTAATTGAAGAAGTAGGACCCAGAACGGGGTGGCGGCACGATGCGGACGTGCTTCCCGTCAATGGCTCCACCGCAGTTGGGGAGGTCCCACCGCATGGCAAACTCCGATGCCACAGTCTGCCATTCCTGTGGCATGGAAGGAAGCTGTGGAGTCAAACAAGATAAAAAAATATTAGTACTTTTGCACATAACATTGCAAGCAGATTATAATAAAATACATTCGAGCCCAACATCAATCAAAATCTCAGTTTAATGTGTTTTTAAAAAGTATAATGGAAGGCTCAAGTATCATATTCATCACCCCCTCTGATGGTCCATTATAATCAAATTTGGGGGGGGGGGGCTAGATGTGTTTGGCCACAGGATAGCATTGCAGTGGCGGTGCGTCCAGAGTGGGCGCTGGAGCGCTGCCCCCTCTCTCCTGCGCCCATCACTCAGAACAATACATAGGTTCATGCCTTGCATTAACCTAGGTATTGTCAATGCCGCCCACTATTCAGGTGGATGGCCCCCTGTTGAGCGATGGCCATATGAATAACTGCAGCATTTTTGGGGTGAAAATTGCCTATCAGAGACAGGGGGCAAATAGCCTTGGCAATTACAGCCTGAGGGATGTAATTGGCTTCATAAAAGTTAACCAGGGGACGCAGGGGGGGGTGCATTCCTTGGGTAAACACTGACAGGCTCCTCTGCCAATCATGTTCACCAAGTCTGTTTACCGGTAACCTGATTGGCTGATGCAACATCGAGGGCAGGAGAAGACATCAAGGACAGAAGAAGGATGGCGCTGACCAGAAGAAGGTAAGTGCAGGGCTGGGGGGGAACTGGCTGCATTGGAGGGGGCAAACTGGCTGCATTGGAGGGGGAAAACTGGCTGCATTGGAGGGGGCAACTGGTGGCGTTTAATAGGCACAGTCGCAAAAATGGAGGAAGTTTATATATAAAATTTTGGGGTGGCCCCCCAAACATTTTGAGCAACAGCCGCCTCTGATGGAGAGGTTAGTGAAGGGAAATATGCATGGAGGAGAAAAAAAGGGCATTTAAAATCTTCCAGCATGCATGAGGACAAAGGGGACATTCTCAGAATATTACAATCATGGTAATTAGGGAAGGAAGAAAGAAATACAATACATTAGAATACATGAAATACATAAAATGTGATGTAAAAGGAGAAAACTTACCCTAATATAGTCCTCCTGCAGGACTTGGATAATGGCAGAACTGGTGTCTGGGGTTATGAGGCCCAGAGCCTGGGGGGAGATGCCTGTCGTGAACTTCAAGTCCTGCAGATTTCTCCCTGTCGCCAGGTAACGTAAGGCGGCGATGAGCCTCTGCTCAGCACTGATGGCTTCCCGCATAACGGTGTCCTGCCTGGTAATATAGGGGGACACCAAAGCCAAAAGATGCTGAAAAACGGGGTCAGACATCCGCAGAAAATTCCTGTAGTCCTCAGGATTATTCTCGACGATCTCCCGCAGCAGAGGCATATGACAGAATTGGTCCCGCTGGAGCAACCAATTCTTGGTCCATGAACTCCTCCTCACCCCATTCATGGACTCGTCTTGGTCCAAAACAAGCAGACCAACACCAAGCGCCCGCGCAGCACGAACTCGACGACGAGAACGTACCCGCGACATGGCTAGGAAACGGTCGTCTTATCAGAACGTACTAAACAGAACGCACTTTAGAACAGCAAGGCCTATGAAGAACGAACTGAAATTCAAAAACGAACGGGCAAGAACGCACTGTAAAACAGATACGACCTGCCTACACGCCCTGAAAGGCAAGATACGAACCCACAAGCACAAACTGAACCGCAGAAAACTAACTGAAAGCACAAAGACTGAAAAGCGCAAATTGTCTCTTCCCAAACTTTTACTTCACACGCGGTAACACGAGATCAGCAAAAGCAGCCCAAGGGGTGGCGCCAGGGAAATCGATCTTCCCCTTTATACTGCCGTCGTACGTGCTGGACGTGACCGCGCAGAACAATGACGAGATTTGGAATTGTCAGTGTGTACGCATGGAAAGCTTGACGAGAAACTTGTCAAGGTTAACAAGAATCTCGTCCAGAAAAACTACGTGTTTTTAACGACGAGAAACTCGGTCGTGTGTACGAGGCTTGAGTTGCTGAATGTGTGGTATAGCTTTAAAATTTATGTATCCTCAAAAATCATTGTATTGTTTTGGATAGAGTAAAAAGTGTTAAAAATCCCATGTTTTCTTTTTTGTGGTCCGTTTCGTGTTGGGGAGATTTTTCTTAAAGTGTGTTTTTGTAGTTAAATTTGAAAAAACACCACTATTTTTGTTAGTTATTCCTATTCAGATTGCATCCTTACAAACAAATAAATAAATAACCTATTAGATTTTTAGATTTTTTTGAGGAGATGTCCCAACCGAGTGGACTGCAAGAATTTTTCAAGCAGCTCAGAATGATCTGTCCAAAAAGTTGGGCAGGGGACTGACTGAGTCCAGTTCTCATTAGCATACAATGGAGACATCAGCTCTCAGGCTGGGTTCACACTGGAACAAACAAAAATGACGGCGCAAGGAGTGGATACAGAAATACGAAAATGTAAAGGGTAAGAAATGATACAGTAATATATAACTGTAGTAAGCCTTATAGAAAAGGGCAAAATACAAATGATGAATAATAAACACAAGCAAATATAGGTAATGAAGTCCCAATAATATAAGTCCATATAATAGTAATGGTACTGGAGCTGGTTAAGAATGTATTCTATTACATAAGCACTGTTGGCAGCATCTTTAAGAGTGAAGTAGGCTCTGTGGATAAGAAATGAAAAGAAAAAGTGTGCCTACTAAGTGCAGTATGTAAAACTCAGTTTTAATGGTACATAAAAATCAGCCAAATAGCTACTTACAAGATGGTAGTTAAAAACATTGCATGAAAGTGTTGATGGTGGTTTGCAGGGGATTAGGGATGAGCTTCGTGTTCGAGTCGAACATACGTTCGACTCGAACATCGGCTGTTCGATCGTTCGACGAAGATCGAACGATTTGGGCCGTTCGCGCCAAATTCGAGTGACGCGAACGGCCCACAATGCACTACGCCATCGCAGTGTCATCCAGGCGCTGTGATTGGCCAAGCATGCACTGTGACCCCGCATGCTTGGCCAATCACAGCGCCGGCAGCGAGGAGAGCAATGATTGGCCACAGGCAGGATGCCTGTGGCCAATTATTGCTGAGGGTGTTTAGTACACGCCCCACACTATAAAAGGCCGCCAGCACGGCGGCCTAGTGTAGTGTGTTCTGGAGCAGGGAAAGAGAAACATAGGCAGGGACAGTGACATTTATTTTTTTCTTACTTAACCTGGATTCCTTTAGTTTAGGGAAAGAGAAGGATAGGTAGGGAGAGTGTCAGTGTGTTTTACTGTGCGAATCCTTGTTTCTAGGGACAGGGAAGGACAGTGAGGGAATTCTCCTCGTGCTATAGTGTGCTTTAAAAAAACATTTTTTCTAGGGACAGAAAACTATAGGTAGGGAGAGTGTCAGTGTGTTTTACTGTGCGAATCCTTGTTTCTAGGGACAGGGAAGGACAGTGAGGGAATTCTCCTTGTGCTATAGTGTGCTTTAAAAAAACATTTTTTCTAGGGACAGAAAACTATAGGTAGGGAGAGTGTCAGTTTCTTTCACTGTGATAATCCTTGTTTCTAGGGACAAAGAAGGAAAGTGAGTGAAATTCTCCTTGTGCTATAGTGTGCTTTAAAAAAAAAAAAATTTCTAGGGACAGAAAACTATAGGTAGGGAGAGTGTCAGTGTCTTTTACTGTGCGAATCCTTGTTTCTAGGGACAGGGAAGGACAGTGAGGGAATTCTCCTTGTGCTATAGTGTGCTTTAAAAAAACATTTTTTCTAGGGACAGAAAACTATAGGTAGGGAGAGTGTCAGTGTCTTTTACTGTGCGAATCCTTGTTTCTAGGGACAGGGAAGGACAGTGAGGGAATTCTCCTTGTGCTATAGTGTGCTTTAAAAAAACATTTTTTTCTAGGGACAGAAAACTATAGGAAGGAAGAGTGTCAGTTTCTTTCACTGTGATAATCCTTGTTTCTAGGGACAAAGAAGGAAAGTGAGTGAAATTCTCCTTGTGCTATAGTGTGCTTTAAAAAAACATTTTTTCTAGGGACAGAAAACTATAGGTAGGGAGAGTGTCAGTGTCTTTTACTGTGCGAATCCTTGTTTCTAGGGACAGGGAAGGACAGTGAGGGAATTCTCCTTGTGCTATAGTGTGCTTTAAAAAATCATTTTTTCTAGGGACAGAAAACTATAGGTAGGGAGAGTGTCAGTGTCTTTTACTGTGCGAATCCTTGTTTCTAGGGACAGGGAAGGACAGTGAGGGAATTCTCCTTGTGCTATAGTGTGCTTTAAAAAAACATTTTTTCTAGGGACAGAAAACTATAGGTAGGGAGAGTGTCAGTGTGTTTTACTGTGCGAATCCTTGTTTCTAGGGACAGGGAAGGACAGTGAGGGAATTCTCCTTGTGCTATAGTGTGCTTTAAAAAAACATTTTTTCTAGGGACAGAAAACTATAGGTAGGGAGAGTGTCAGTGTGTTTTACTGTGCAAATCCTTGTTTCTAGGGACAGGGAAGGACAGTGAGGGAATTCTCCTTGTGCTATATTGTGCTTTAAAAAAACATTTTTTTCTAGGGACAGAAAAATATAGGAAGGAAGAGTGTCAGTTTCTTTCACTGTGATAATCCTTGTTTCTAGGGACAAAGAAGGAAAGTGAGTGAAATTCTCCTTGTGCTATAGTGTGCTTTAAAAAAACATTTTTTCTAGGGACAGAAAACTATAGGTAGGGAGAGTGTCAGTGTCTTTTACTGTGCGAATCCTTGTTTCTAGGGACAGGGAAGGACAGTGAGGGAATTCTCCTTGTGCTATAGTGTGCTTTAAAAAAACATTTTTTCTAGGGACAGAAAACTATAGGTAGGGAGAGTGTCAGTGTGTTTTACTGTGCGAATCCTTGTTTCTAGGGACAGGGAAGGACAGTGAGGGAATTCTCCTTGTGCTATAGTGTGCTTTAAAAAAACATTTTTTTCTAGGGACAGAAAACTATAGGAAGGAAGAGTGTCAGTTTCTTTCACTGTGATAATCCTTGTTTCTAGGGACAAAGAAGAAAAGTGAGTGAAATTCTCCTTGTGCTATAGTGTGCTTTAAAAAAACATTTTTTCTAGGGACAGAAAACTATAGGTAGGGAGAGTGTCAGTGTCTTTTACTGTGATAAACCTTGTTTCTAGGGACAAAGAAGGAAAGTGAGTGAAATTCTCCTTGTGCTATAGTGTGCTTTAAAAAAACATTTTTTTCTGGGGACAGAAAACTATAGGTAGGGAGAGTGTCAGTGTGTTTTACTGTGCGAATCCTTGTTTCTAGGGACAGGGAAGGACAGTGAGGGAATTCTCCTTGTGCTATGTTGTGCTTTAAAAAAACATTTTTTTCTAGGGACAGAAAAATATAGGAAGGAAGAGTGTCAGTTTCTTTCACTGTGATAATCCTTGTTTCTAGGGACAAAGAAGGAAAGTGAGTGAAATTCTCCTTATGCTATAGTGTGCTTTAAAAAAACATTTTTTCTAGGGACAGAAAACTATAGGTAGGGAGAGTGTCAGTGTCTTTTACTGTGCGAATCCTTGTTTCTAGGGACAGGGAAGGACAGTGAGGGAATTCTCCTTGTGCTATAGTGTGCTTTAAAAAAACATTTTTTCTAGGGACAGAAAACTATAGGTAGGGAGAGTGTCAGTGTGTTTTACTGTGCGAATCCTTGTTTCTAGGGACAGGGAAGGACAGTGAGGGAATTCTCCTTGTGCTATAGTGTGCTTTAAAAAAACATTTTTTTCTAGGGACAGAAAACTATAGGAAGGAAGAGTGTCAGTTTCTTTCACTGTGATAATCCTTGTTTCTAGGGACAAAGAAGGAAAGTGAGTGAAATTCTCCTTGTGCTATAGTGTGCTTTAAAAAAACATTTTTTCTAGGGACAGAAAACTATAGGTAGGGAGAGTGTCAGTGTCTTTTACTGTGTGAATCCTTGTTTCTAGGGACAGGGAAGGACAGTGTGGGAATTCTCCTTGTGCTATAGTGTGCTTTAAAAAAACATTTTTTTCTAGGGACAGAAAACTATAGGAAGGAAGAGTGTCAGTTTCTTTCACTGTGATAATCCTTGTTTCTAGGGACAAAGAAGGAAAGTGAGTGAAATTCTCCTTGTGCTATAGTGTGCTTTAAAAAAACATTTTTTCTAGGGACAGAAAACTATAGGTAGGGAGAGTGTCAGTGTCTTTTACTGTGCGAATCCTTGTTTCTAGGGACAGGGAAGGACAGTGAGGGAATTCTCCTTGTGCTATAGTGTGCTTTAAAAAAGCATTTTTTCTAGGGACAGAAAACTATAGGTAGGGAGAGTGTCAGTGTGTTTTACTGTGCGAATCCTTGTTTCTAGGGACAGGGAAGGACAGTGAGGGAATTCTCCTTGTGCTATAGTGTGCTTTAAAAAAACATTTTTTCTAGGGACAGAAAACTATAGGTAGGGAGAGTGTCAGTGTCTTTTACTGTGCGAATCCTTGTTTCTAGGGACAGGGAAGGACAGTGAGGGAATTCTCCTTGTGCTATAGTGTGCTTTAAAAAAACATTTTTTTCTAGGGACAGAAAACTATAGGAAGGAAGAGTGTCAGTTTCTTTCACTGTGATAATCCTTGTTTCTAGGGACAAAGAAGGAAAGTGAGTGAAATTCTCCTTGTGCTATAGTGTGCTTTAAAAAATCATTTTTTCTAGGGACAGAAAACTATAGGTAGGGAGAGTGTCAGTGTCTTTTACTGTGCGAATCCTTGTTTCTAGGGACAGGGAAGGACAGTGAGGGAATTCTCCTTGTGCTATAGTGTGCTTTAAAAAAAAAAATTTCTAGGGACAGAAAACTATAGGTAGGGAGAGTGTCAGTGTCTTTTACTGTGCGAATCCTTGTTTCTAGGGACAGGGAAGGACAGTGAGGGAATTCTCCTTGTGCTATAGTGTGCTTTAAAAAAACATTTTTTCTAGGGACAGAAAACTATAGGTAGGGAGAGTGTCAGTGTCTTTTACTGTGCGAATCCTTGTTTCTAGGGACAGGGAAGGACAGTGAGGGAATTCTCCTTGTGCTATAGTGTGCTTTAAAAAAACATTTTTTTCTAGGGACAGAAAACTATAGGAAGGAAGAGTGTCAGTTTCTTTCACTGTGATAATCCTTGTTTCTAGGGACAAAGAAGGAAAGTGAGTGAAATTCTCCTTGTGCTATAGTGTGCTTTAAAAAAACATTTTTTCTAGGGACAGAAAACTATAGGTCATGGTCCAGCAGGCATGGACAGGGACGTTACCTTTCTTTCACGGCCCATTGGGTCACTCTTTTGGCAGCTGGGAAGGATGCAGGACAAGGTGCAGTAGTGTTGGAGGTTGTTCCACCGCCACGCCTCCAAAATGCTACTACTGGTTGTGACACACCTCTCTCCTCCACCCCCTCCTCTTCTTCTTCCTCCATGGCCTCTTCCTGTGGTTTGTCCTCGGAACCAGCGGTGCTCCGTAGGCGTTCAAGGGGCTACGCAAGTACGCAGGCAAAAAGATGCCATGCCGTGCTTGCGCTGGTGTGTTTGGGGGACAGAAGCCACACTGGGGCAGAGGTCCTGTCTGCTCTGCAGGGCCAGGCCGAGAGGTGGTTGACGCCACGCCAGCTTAAGCCAGGAATGGTGGTTTGCGGCAATGGCACCAACCTCCTCTCCGCCCTCCGACAGGGACAACTGACCCATGTGCCCTGTGTGGCTCACGTCCTTAACCTGGTGGTGCAGCGGTTCTTGGGCAGGTACCCGGGCTTACAGGATGTCCTGAGGCAGGCCAGGAAAGTCTGTGTGCATTTCCGCAGATCTTATAATGCCAGTGCTCGCCTGGCTGAGCTGCAAAAGGAGTTGAACCTGCCCAAGAACCGCCTTATATGTGACATGCCCACCAGGTGGAACTCAACGTTGGCCATGCTGCAGCGGCTGCACACGCAGCAGAGGGCCATCAATGAGTACCTGTGCGACTACGGCACCAGGACAGGGTCAGGGGAGCTTGGTTTTTTTTCTCCACGCCAGTGGGGCATGATCAGGGATGCATGCACTGTCCTGGCACCATTTGAGGAGGCCACGAGGATGGTGAGCAGTGACAGTGCATGCATCAGTGACACTGTACCTCTTGTCCACCTGTTGGAGCACACGCTGCGTGGAATAATGGACAGGGCACTTGAGGCAGAACAGAGGCAGGAAGAGGAGGACTTCCTTGCCTCTCAAGGCCCCCTTTACCCAGACAGTGTTCCTTCTGTCCCACCCATCGCACAGGAAGAGGAGGAGGAGGAGGAGGATTGTGTCAGCATGGAGGTGGAGGCTGGCACTCAGCATCATCAGCAGCAGTCTTTTAGGGATGATTTACAGTCCCAAGAAACCAGTGGACTTGTACGTGGCTGGGAGGAGGTGGCTGCGGATCATGTCGTCCTTAGTGACCCAGAGGACTCCGGAGCGAATGCCTCAGCAAACCTACGCTGCATGGCCTCCCTGATCCTGCAAAGTCTGTGGAAGGATCCTCGTATTCTTCAGATCAAGGAGAGGGACCATTACTGGCTGGCCACTCTCCTTGATCCACGGTACAAGGGTAAGGTTGCGGACCTTATGTTACCGTCGCAGAGGGAGCAGAGGATGAGACAACTCCGGGAGGCCTTGCAGAAAGGTCTGTGCAACGCGTTCCCAGAGACTGGGAGGTTACAAACTCCTGGTCCTGGACAACGAGTTGCTGAGGCTTCGGCCAGTCAAAGAAGGAGCGGTGGGGAAGGTGGCCGTCTGACCGATGTGTTCAGACAATTCTTTAGTCCGCAGCCCCAAAGTATGATCGGTTCCAGCAACCATCGCCAGCGTCTGATAAACATGGTGCAGGAATATCTAGGGGCAAGGTCAGACTTGGACACCTTCCCCACTGAAAATCCTCTGGCTTACTGGGTCTTGAGGATGGATCACTTGCCAGAGCTTGCACAGTATGCAATTGAGCTACTGGCCTGTCCTGCATCCAGCGTTCTTTCGGAACGCACATTCAGTGCTGCTGGAGGATTTGTCACGGATCACAGGGTGCGCCTGTCCACCGACTCGGTTGATCGACTGACTTTCATCAAGATGAACCAGTCTTGGATCACCACCAGCTACCACACACCTGATGCTGATATAATAGACTAATTGATTTTAACATGTCACATCCCTTCAAGACTGATGCTGATGCTGAGTGCCTGTGCTGTTATGTTGACTGGCTATCCTCCTCCTCCGAGTCCTCAATGATACGATTGATGATGATAGCTTGGAAGATCATTTTTGTTTATGGGTGCCGCCACCAGTGGCTAAGGCCCAATTTTTCAGCCCCTGTTTTACAGGGGCGTGTAATTACAATTTTTTTAGCAATAATTTGCCATAGGGCTCATTGCTGTGCTCCAAGTACAGTATCTGTGAGGGGTTGGAGTGTTGTGGCACCAGTGCCTAAGGCCCAATTTTTCAGCCCCTGTTTAACAGGGGCGTGTCATTACAATTTTTGAAGCAATACTTTGCAACAGGGCTCATTGCTGTGCTCCAAGTACAGTATCTGTGAGGGGTTGTA
Organism: Rana muscosa; assembly: GCA_029206835.1. Classification (NCBI taxonomy): domain Eukaryota; kingdom Metazoa; phylum Chordata; class Amphibia; order Anura; family Ranidae; genus Rana; species Rana muscosa. The sequence goes on along the minus strand of CM055117.1, from coordinate 252,884,512 downwards.
GTGTTGTGCCACCAGTGCCTAAGGCCCAATTTTTCAGCCCCTCTTCAACAGGGGCATGCAATTACAATTCTTGATCTAATAATTCACAGCAGGGCCCATTGCTGCACCCACCAAGAGTAACTCTGAGGGCTTACAGTGTTGTGGCAACGCCACCACCACCACCACAACGAAAGGCCCAATTTTTCAGCCCCTGTTCAAAAGGGGCATGTAATTACAATTCTTGATCTAATAATTCACAGCAGGGCCCATTGCTGCACCCACCAAGAGTAACTCTGAGGGCTTACAGTGTTGTGGCAACACCACCACCACCACCACCACCACGAAAGGCCCAATTTTTCAGCCCCTGTTCAACAGGGGCATGCAATTACAATTCTTGATCTAATAATTCACAGCAGGGCCCATTGCTGCACCCACCAAGAGTAACTCTGAGGGCTTACAGTGTTGTGGCAACGCCACCACCACCACGAAAGGCCCAATTTTTCAGCCCCTGTTCAAAAGGGGCATGTAATTACAATTCTTGATCTAATAATTCACAGCAGGGCCCATTGCTGCACCCACCAAGAGTAACTCTGAGGGCTTACAGTGTTGTGGCAACACCACCACCACCACCACCACCACAAAAGGCCCAATTTTTCAGCCCCTGTTCAACAGGGGCATGCAATTACAATTCTTGATCTAATAATTCACAGCAGGGCCCATTGCTGCACCCACCAAGAGTAACTCTGAGGGCTTACAGTGTTGTGGCAACGCCACCACCACCACCACCACGAAAGGCCCAATTTTTCAGCCCCTGTTCAAAAGGGGCATGTAATTACAATTCTTGATCTAATAATTCACAGCAGGGCCCATTCCTGCACCCACCAAGAGTAACTCTGAGGGCTTACAGTGTTGTGGCAACACCACCACCACCACCACCACGAAAGGCCCAATTTTTCAGCCCCTGTTCAACAGGGGCATGCAATTACAATTCTTGATCTAATAATTCACAGCAGGGCCCATTCCTGCACCCACCAAGAGTAACTCTGAGGGCTTACAGTGTTGTGGCAACACCACCACCACCACCACCACCACGAAAGGCCCAATTTTTCAGCCCCTGTTCAACAGGGGCATGCAATTACAATTCTTGATCTAATAATTCACAGCAGGGCCCATTGCTACACCCACCAAGAGTAACTGTCAGGGCTTACAGTGTTGTGGCACCAGCACCACCATCAAAGGCCCAATTTTTACTACCACTGTTCAACAATTATATGTAATTAAAATTCCTGATATAATAGTTGACAGCAGGGCGTTCCAGCACCAACCAAGAGTAACTGTGAGTGCTTACAGTGTTGTGCCAACACCAACAACTAAGGGGCCTATTTCTGCAGAGTATATACGGCAGGTCCCTACTTTCAAACATCCAACTTACAAACGACTCCTACTTGCAAACGCAAGAAGACAACAGGAAGTGAGAGGAAATCTACCACTAGGAAGGAAAATTCTCTCCTGTAAGAATAAATATGGGAGAAAGGTGTCTCCTCTGTACTGATGCTTTATCAGCAATCCTTGTTTCAAGAAAAACACCACATTTCAAAAACAGTTGTCATTGGGACGGAAAGTGAGGTGAAATGTTCTGAACAGGGGCACAGACAGCAAAACAAATGTTACAGGGGTGATAACCCTTACCTATGTTTTCCAAAAAGTTTAAAAATAGATTTTTGGGCTGGAGCTACACTTCAACAATGTACCTGTTCAAAATTACAAACAGATTCTACATAAGAACAAACCTACAGTCCCTGTCTTGTATGCACCGCCTGTATACGGCTGTTCAGAGTATATAGGGCCTTTTTTATTTTATGTGCGGGGTTCCCCTTAATATCCATACAAGACCCAAAGGGGCTGGTAATGGGCTGGGGTAGGGGGGGGGGGGTCATGGGGTAGCTATGCCATTTTTCTTAAAGATTTTCATCCATATTACCGGGACCAGACATTACATTAAAGCCGCAAGCAGTTTTAAATGGCTTTTTTTCCTTTAGAAATGTAATTTTGTGCAGGGACAGTTCTAAACACGGGAAACACGTGGCACTTCACAGGCATACTTTAGACACCCCCCAGGTACGATATTTAAAGGAATATTTGACTTTTTTTTTTCACTTTATGCATCATTAAAATGACTGCTCCCGAAAAACGACCGTTTTTAAAACTTCTTTTTGCATTGATACATGTCCCCTGGTGCACAACCCGGGTTCCCAAACCCTTTTTAGGACAATAACATGCATAATAGTTGTTATAATTAGCACTTTAGAATTCGAACGTTCGCATCCATTGTATTTAATAGGGTTCTAATGTTCGTACGAACTTTCGGTCCGTTCGCGGGTTCTGGTGCGAACCGAACCCGGGGGTGTTCGGCTCATCACTACAGGGGATATCTCCTTGGTCTGCGGAGGTCCCGTGGCACGGTGTAGCTCTGGTAATCGGTCCTGGTACTGTTGATCCGGAGGGAGCAGGTGTAGGTGTCCGGCAGTCAGGAAATCACTGCGTCGCAGCGTGCGGGTCAAGCCGGAGCGCAAACAGCTATGGCGACAGGAAGTGACGTCAGAGCGGGCTCAGATGGATGACGCGTTTCAATGCTTCCGCATTTTCTTCAGATCTAATTGGTGAAGGAAGCTGCCAGTCTTATATGTGTTCCCGTTTTATAAATCTAATGGGCTTCCAACTGATTTGTTTTTTTTAAGGTGGATGCAGATCTCAGATTTATGATACTGATGGATGGAGTTCATCCAGTATATGAATTTTGTATCAATAGGTCATAAAATCCTTAATACGGTAGACTGCACTCGACCTAATGGTGCAAAGCTCCCCACAGATGTTGCTGTAATGATGATTGACTTTGCTGGAGGTGCGTCTGGATTTCCAATGACATTCTGTGGTGGAAAGTTTACAGGTAGGTCATAAAATCTGTGACTCTTGCAGGTCCTCCTGGGTTCACACTGGTACGACAAATGCTCATGTCGCATGACGTGTGCAAATCAATGTTTCCCTATGAGAGCCATCTTAACTGGTCCAACACAAGTCTATCCGACTTTCAAAATGCTCCCTGCACTACTTTAGTCCAATTTGGATCCTACTTCAGCCCATTGAATATCACTGAATTCGGATCAAAGTCAGATCACCATCTTAACTGATCCGACATTGGAATGCGACTTGTGCTCTGAAGATCTAGAAGGGGAACCCCACACCAAATAAAAAAAAAAATGGCATGGGTCCCCCTTCCGGTCTGGTATGGATTTTAAGGGGAACCCCCACGCCCCAAAAAATGGCATGGTGTCCCCCCAAAATCCATACCAGACCCTTATCTGAGCACACAACCCGGAAGGTCAAAAAAAGGGATGGGGATGAGCGAGTGCCCCCCCTCCTGAACCTTATCAGGCCGCATTCGCTCAACATGTGGGATGGGTGCTTTGGGGTGGGGGCGTGCTTGGATAAGGGTCTGGTATAGATTTTGGGGGGATTCCACGCCATTTTTTCGTCATGCGGGTTCCCCTTAAAATCCATGCCAGACTGTAGGGTTTGGTATAGTCTTGGAGGGGGAACCCATGCCATTTTTTTAAAAGATTCATACCAGACACAAAGTGCCTGGCATTGTTGGGATCAAAGTCGGATCCCCATTCATTGAAGTCGGACGGATGTAGGACTTCAAGTCGCAGAGCAAAGTTGGATCCACAGTCGTACGACTGTCGTGTCATACCAGTGTGAACCCGGCCTTATACCCTTAACCTTCAACCAAACAGGGGTTGATTTACTAAAACTGTGGAGTGCAAAATCTGGTGCAGCTCTGCATAGAAACCAGTCAGCTTCAGTTTTTTTTGTCAAAGCTTAATTGAGCAAGTTTAAGTTAGAAGCTGATTGCCTACCATGCACAGCTGCACCAGATTTTGCACTCTACAGTTTTAGTAAATCAACCCCACAGTATTCACATGTAGTACAACTAATGAGATATCTGCCTCCAGGGTTAATTTTAGTAAACACAGCTTTCCAGTACCCCTCGCAACAAAGAGAACTAGGTAGAATATTTCCTTTCTAGAAGTTCCATAAAAGAGAATCTACAAAAGGCAAGCTTAATTTGTATTTATTTGTTTGTTTGTTTTATTTATGCGATGTGACTGGGGACATGTAACAAAAATAAAGTACCGTATATACTCGAGTATAAGCCGAGTTTTTCAGCCCTTTTTTTAGGGCTGAAAGTATACCCCTCGGCTTATACTCGAGTCGGTACCTGAAAATCGTGAAATTCCGCGGCCGGCGTCCATTGTTTAAATCTAGCGCCTTTCTTCCTGTCCCTTCCGCGATAGGCGTTTCCAGCAAACACTGTGTTGAGTGTTGCGCCTATCACGGAGGTCCTCTTGTCCGACGTCCGTGATTGGCGGAGCACTGAACACATTGCCTGCTGGGAAACGGAGTCCGAGAATGAGAGGACCTCCGTGATAGGCGCAACACTCAACACAGTGTTTGCTGGAAACGCCTATCAAGGAAGGGACAGGGAGAACGGCGCGAGATTTGAACAATGGACGCCGGCCGCGGAATTACTAGATTTTCAGGTACACTGACTCGGGCACAGGGAGACTGCAATGGACACAGTAAGGGGGCACAGTGGGGTGACAATGGGCACAGTGAGGTGAAAATGGGCAGTGAAGTGACACAGTGAGATGGCAATGGGCACAGTAAGGTTGGGCAGTTGGCACAGTGAGGTGGCAATGGGCACATTTCCTCCCCTCGGCTTATACTCAAGTCAATACGTTTTCCCATTTTTTTGTGGTAAAAGTAGGTACCTCGGCTTTTACTCGGGTCGGCTTATACTCAAGTATATACGGTAGGTGTTGTCTCAATTTGGCTACAAAACTGGAAATATAATTAAAAAGTTTAACTCTTGACACAAAAAAAAAATACAATATATTCCTCAATTTCACTGCACCAGATTTTGAACTCTTCAGTTTAAGTAAATCAACCTCTGTGAGTCCCATGCCAGGTGAATCTTCACCACCACAAAGACACTGGAGAAGTCCTAAATTACATGGTACAATCTTAACCACTGTTCGGCAGGCCCAAGCTTTCATTTGCTGGATCAGCAACCAGGAAGATAGAGAAACACATCAATATGATGTTATCATCTGATATACAGTAGGTATACATATCAAAGAGGAAAGGAAGATTGAGTGCTCCACATTGTAAAAAAAAACGAAAAACGATTTTAGCAAAATTGAATAAAATGCACTTACGAGTATAAAAAATATGACAACGCTGTTTACTGTAGGTAAATAGTGTATGACACTGTGAATTCCTGCTTTAAACAAGTGGAACTAAAAAAGAATAATTTTGCAATAGGAATTCTGTATATTCATTGTATAAAATCCCAAATTCCAGGTAATCCACTCATATTAAAACATTAAAACAATGTAAAACTGAAACCGTATGTAGCCGGCCGGAAATGATGTCACCACCTATAGTCATCTGACCGGTTTCGTCCCGCCCACGGGTCCTTTGAAAACGGGTTTTAATGTTTTAATATGAGTGGAGTACCTGTTATTTGGGATTTTATACAATAAATATACAGAATTACGCTATATAGCTTCTTTTGCCATTTGTACCCATCCCTGGAGGTTCGTTGAGGACAACACCTTTTGTAGCTGGAGTTACAGCCTGTGGGACCACAGAGCCCTGCAGTCCTCATAACGTTTGCACATTTATCAATGGGATTCTGGGATTTCTGATGGCTCAGTAAGGACAACGCAAGCCGCTGTGATACAGCCAGTGGGACTTCTAAGCCCAGCCACCCTATCAAAGCACATCCGACTTCTGTTATGGGAGTCCAGGATCTCAGGTGAGTGAGAGGGCACACAGATGGGAGCACAAATTTTGCACTGATGTTTGCCTTGGCACTTGGCACTTGGCACTTTATACTACACATTAAAGTAAGTTGAAGTTGCACTGGAAAAACCTTCTTGGATTCACATGAACTTTATATATTTCTTTATTTATTCACTGGAATTTATGGACTTTATATATTGTTATTTTATATTTGATATGAGTTTTTTTATGATTTATTTGGTGATGTATCAGTATAGTGTATGGTAGCGCTCTTATCCTGTTCACAACACTGTTTACTGAGCCATCCTGAGTGGCTAAAACACACTTCCACTGTATGGAAGTGCGGATGGCTCAGTATACAGTGCTGTCATCTATACTCTAGGAGGGGCTGGAGACAAGACAAGTTACCCCACAGAAAGAGAGAGAGAAAAAGTGATGGATCTTTATTACAGGATTCTGCACAGAGCCAAAGTTTCACTCTGGGCTACTGCACAGCTCTGGAAGAAATACACAAAGCACACCAAGATTTAAGTAAGAGTATACATTCCTTATGTATTTAAATAACATTTACTTATCCAAGGGTTCATCTTTAATTTCCTCTACCGAATAGGGATGAGCTTTGGATTCACCACTACCCTGTGTTCTTACAGATTTAAGATTTGCAGTCTCTGAAAATTGTTGTGGCAATATGCCTGGAAGATTTTTTTTTCTTACCATAATGCATTGCATGACCTATGAACCATATTAAGCAGGCGTAGAAGGCACAAAAGGGGACTTTTGGATAATCTTGCCCCCTCACTATAAAGTGGGATCATAGTGTCAGTGAATTTGTAGCTGTTGTAGAGAAAGCATACAGAGTAAAGTCAGTTGGGAAACTGTATTATAATCCCGACTGCTATCTTGTTGGCAAATCAATGTTTTTTTCTGCCCTTTTGTACCTTTTTTGGAGGTTTTTTTTTTTCTTTCATTTTATTTAATGGTTGATTTGTTCAGTAGTCATTTGCATAGATTACATATAGAAAATATAAACAAGCTCAACTGAGCTCGTAACATACTGTACATGCATGAAGGCGTTTTATACAAGTTATGAGCATGCATTACCCAATATCTGTGAGATAATGACAGTAGAGAAGATTTACTAACACAGGTGCACAGAATCAGGCACAGCTGTGCATCGTAGCCAATCAGCCTCTAACTTCAGCTTGTTCGATCATAGGGTAACTCCACGTTCGTGGGGGAAAAAATAGCAAATAAAGAAAAAATTGTATAGCGTATACAATTGAGACACAAGTCATATTGTAATTGAATGCTATTAAAACATACCTTTCCTTTTAGATCTGCAGCTCTGTATTTTCTGAAAATGCAATGCAATATGGCTACCTGGAGGTGTTCTGTAAACCAAATGTGCACAGAATACCCCCAAGATATGTCATTTTCTGCTTGGGTGATTGGCTCGCCAATTTTACCAGAAGTCTGCCCTAAGATACAAGTCAGATTTCAGGCACCCCCTGCAACAAAAATGTCATTTTTGGTGAGATACTTCCAACAAGAAAACATGTCTAAAGGGATACAGGCCCAGCAGCTTTCCTCATTAGAGCCCGGCAGGTGCACAGTTGTTTGATAATTATGAAACCACTCCCATTAGACTCACTTTCCCACATGGATACAGACAAACACACATAGATTTCTTCAGAATAACAAAAGGTAGGAATTTGCAGCAAAGTTTGATAAAATCCTTGTAATGTGCATAGATCACCCAGAGAGGAATGTTTTTTTTTTCCCAACAAACGTGGAGTTATGCTGTAAGCTTTGATAATAAAACATGGAGGCTTATGGGTTACTATGCACAGCTGCACCCGACTCTGTGTGCTCTAGTTTTAGTAAATCTCCTCCAGTAGGTAACCTAACATTCACATTGGACTAAAAAGCCATATCCAGGATAAGTAATTTGGTGTTGTGTGCTACAGGGTATTCCATCCATAAATTCAGATCCTATGGAATTTATCCAGGAATGCTCTGCCAGCATAAATTATTTTATATATGGGGAGATCTGTGTTGATCAGGTGAAATACCTGTGCTAGTGTTGTGGCATTAGGGGTCTTTCAGTTGAGTAGTATAGCTTGGAAAAATATCATGCGGAAAATAATATGCTCATGTATTGGGCGTACAAAAGCATTAAGAATATCTAGGAGACATACCTCAGAGGTTCTAGGACCAGAAAATCTGAGATGAGTTTCTAATGCAAAAAACAGTGCTTCCCAAAAACCAGTGCTGTGTGGACCAGCCCAGATCGTGATATACAGTCTATTAGAAGGAGATTCACCACATCTATAGCACTGGGCATGTAGTGTTAGATCATATGATTTAGCTTGTCCAGTGTGTAATGCAGATGATATATAATCCTAAATTTTGTAAATATGTCAGCTGTACTGATGATATGTCAGTGACAATTTTAGTGGCTGTCCTGTCCATAACATACTGTACATTTTTAATGCAATGCTTCTTTTAAAATTGGCCTTTTGTTCCAGGGATTGGATACTTTGGATTTTCATTTATCTTGGGGATATACTGTTTATAATTTTATAGTGATAAGAACCTTTACTTTAGTTTAATCTGTTTCTCCATTAAAACGGGGGCTTTTGTTTTAGGTGTTGTATTTTGGGATTGTCATTTCTTTTTTTTAATTCTTTTTTTAAGTCTGGGGTGCTTAAAGTGAATCATTCATTTGTTACTGACCATCTTTTCTTTAAGTTGTTACTGCCTCATTTAAAAGGAAAGATCACTAAGTGAAAGAAAAGTGTGCATCTAAACCACCTCACATTATATCCCTCACAATCAATGCACCTCCTATCCCCTGAGTTAAAATACTGTATAAGTTAGGCATACACCAGTTAGGAGTGTTATCCCTGATTACAACTGTTCTGCTAATGGCCATCTTTACTTTGCTGCATCATCTATAATATCTTAATTCTTGTAGTAAATCCCTTGACTGTACATTGCACCCAGTTGTGTCTCAATAAATATGTCCTGCTGCCTGTCAAGTTTTCACTGTTGTATAATCTTCAGGCTTTAATTCTTAGTGAGAAAAAGTCACAGCACACTTCTGGACAATTTCTATGTAATTAATTTACTGCTAAAGTTACCTTAAAAAAATGCCTTTATTCAAACTAGAATGAACAATATTGGTAAAGCTACGGCTGTATGTAAACTAAGCTAAATGTAAAACAAAAAAAGATTACACAGCAAATTATTCTATACCAGCGTATGATGTCTTTGATGAAGAAAGGAAGGTGCGCCAAACTAAGTGCAGTAAACAGGCTTTAATGGCAAATCATATAAAAAACAGCCAAATAGCTACTCACAAGATGTAGAACAAATTCAGGCATGTAAAGGGTTAATGGTGGTCCGGTGTCATCTAAAACGGTCCTCAGGGGAGATGTTGATACCAGATGAAAAGTTAGCTGAGAATGGCTGAAGGCAGGAAGCAAGTTGTGGTGTCAGCAAAGGAAGAAGCATCCGGATGTTTCCTTCCTCTGCTGACACCGCAACCTGCCTGCAGCTTCCTGGTTACCTCCTGGCTGTTCCAGCGGTGCAGGACCTCTTACATCTATTACAGCCTGGATGCTTCTTCCTTTGCTGACACCACAACTTGCTTCCTGCCTTCAGCCATCCTCAGCTAACTTTTCATCTGGTATCAACATCTCCCCTGAGGACCGTTTTAGATGACACCGGACCACCATTAACCCTTTACATGCCTGAATTTGTTCTACATCTTGTGAGTAGCCATTTGGCTGTTTTTTATATGATTTGCCATTAAAGCCTGTTTACTGCACTTAGTTTGGCGCACCTTCCTTTCTTCATCATGTTTTACAGAGCCTGCTTCTGCTCATGGTAGCTGCCGCTGGTGCTTTCATCATTTATATTCCCTGACTCCTTGGATCTTATGCTCTGCCAGAACTTATTTTGCGCCATTTTTTTCTTTTTTTCTTTTTTACTATGATGTCTTTGAGACTGTCTGTGACAGTCTTTTGAGAGTTGTTTGCCCTAAACATTTTCAGCATTAAACAAGATTGAGCTTTAATAAATATCCCCAAAAAATATATAAAAACACAACTTTTTTCCTCAGTTTAGGCCGATACGTATTCTTCTACATATTTTTGGTAAAAAAAAATCGCAATAAGCGTTTATTGATTGGTTTGTGGTTACCTCTCCCCGTCCTTCCTCTCTGTGACCCGATCGCGGGACACCAGGATCGGGTCCGCTGTTCCCACGGGGACGGTCACGGATGAAGAGGACTGGGTCGTGAGCGTGCCGCCGGCAGCGCGCTCGCGACCCATGACTGGGATCTTAAAGGGGACGTACCTGTACGCCCTTGTGCCCAGCCGTGCCATTCTGCCGACGTACATTGGCGTGCGGCGGTCCTTAAGTGGTTAAATGGCTCCTTTTCCTTCTCTTTTCCATAGATAGCTATTGGAACTCTCAGTTTTCACCATCCGGAATATGGTGTTATTTTAAGGGAATAAACCTGTTTGGTAATCATTTTGAATTGACTTATATTAATTTAATTTAATTTCATATTTAATTAATTTAATTTAATTTCATATAATAGCACTAAAATACCACAACTTTCAGAGATGACTACATAAAGCATGTTAAGCTTGTTTGTAAATGAAGATCAAAGAGTTGTGAGGTAAAAAAGACAATGATATAAAGGAAATAATAGCAAAACAAGAGAACATCGGGTTTGTGATTTGAGCCTATAATGCTTTATGCACAGCTGATGTCATTCTGTAACACAAGGATTTGGTTCCACAGTACTGGCCTCTCTTTTTTCTCTGGACATCATTTTGCCCTTTAAATGAATGGCTTAATAAAAGTGCTTACTTACAGTTTGTTTGAAGTTAAACCTTTGCTCATTTACAGACTGATTGATTGCAATTAGGTTTAGTCTGATTTGATATTGACGACTTCAAAACCAATAATATGTAAGTGGTTGAGCCTGGGCTGCAGAGCATGTGAGCACACTACACTACATATTACACAAGAAATTTGTTACTTACAAATGTTAGCCTATTAATTTAATTAAAAGTAAAATATAGATATATGTAATACCTAGTTTGTGGTTGTATTTGTTTAAATCAATTTAGGTCAGGGTGTTTTTAACAAAACACATGTTTTAGCAATGTAAAGCACAGTGCTAGATATTTTGTTGATTAAAGATTTTTGTTCAGATATATGTAAGTCATGGTCCAGGGTCTGATCAATTGAAATGCAGTGGTAGCCAGTAATTGTATCATCACAGAGATATAGCTGTCCAATTAATGCGCATTACAAATAACTCTCTAACAAATTACAGAATGATCCACCTCTGTATTTATTTTCTGTAAAATGTTAATGGATATACTAGTTGATATAGAGGAATCTTGGAGATTTGTGAGATGCAACTAAAACATCACCCTTCCTTTAATTAGCATTGATACAAAAAGTATGCTTACATCATACACAGTGCATGTTTCCGTATTTATCGGCGTATAACACGGACAGGCGTATAACATGCACCCTAACTTTAAGAGGGAAGTTTCAGGAAAAAAAACTTTCCACAGCCCCCTGCGTATAACACGCAGGCACAGTTTACCCTCTATTTTCAGGGTAAAAAAGTGAGTGTTATATGCCAATAAATACAGTAATTATCAATGTATTAAAGTACCGGTAATTTAAAAGCGTACTATACAGCCTTTCATCAACACATTTGCATGCATACCCTTTGGGCGGTGGTCCATAGAGCTGGCTTATTAAAGTAACATAGAAGCAGATCAACCAGCGCAAATAAACCCTAAAAGACAGCAGCTGAAACACTGAGGGTCAAAATATCAAATCCCCACATAAAACTAATAAAAAAGCAGTGCAGCGCAAACAAAAAATGACAATACTAAAATGACACTATAAAAATTGATGATAAGAACAGTCCATGATCTTCACTTAAAAGAATAGCAAACACCAATCAGTGTCCAAACAGTGACTTCTAAAATCTATAAGGTGACTTGTGTGACGACCTCCACCACTAGTATTGGTTAGCAGCTCACATCAGCAAATGGACCCCTGAGCTAGTCAGTCAGGTCATAAAAGCAGTTCCCTCTCTGGGATAAGAAAAGCCAGGATCGCTGTAATATACTGCACACTGGGATGTATGGATACACACAGTTCGCTTCTCAGTCTCACACCATCAGATCCAGAAAGTTAGGTACATGAAGGAAAAGCAAGGACATCTAGTGCTCTTCGTTTTACAAAACCATTTAATTGAATAAAAATAAAGGTACAGTACACTTACAAAAATAGCACTGTGCCTCAGTGCATAGGAACAGTGAGCATTAGATAGATCCACGAGTGTCAGCGTGTAGGACGCGGGTGACGTCACGCAAAATCACGTTGTTCCGTAACGCGTTGCGTCCCAGGGGGCGGGACTTCATCAGCGGTGACGGAATGGTGTGAGTCACCCGCTATTCATACTACAAGGAAGCCACGTTCCGGCCAATCAATCAGGGGAGTGTAAACACAGGAACACCATGGAAACCCAACTAGCAGATAAACAGAGGCCGGGGGGAAGGAGGAAACATACCGTAAAGGATATATTCACAAGGAAAACATCCTAAATAAAGGTGAAATTACACTCTTAAGCACAGTAGTCATAATAAATAAAATAAAAATAGTAAATGACATTTGTCATAAAAAAGTGTGTAAAAACAACCTGCGTCCCCGCTGATACTCATAGAACAAGTGGACAGTCATAAATATGCACAAAAACTAAATATAAAATCACATGATACAGGAAATTATCTATCAATCAGAAATAAAACAATTAACGTCAAAGTCAACGTTCAGGCCAGCAGGTACTAAAAATTTTGTCTCATGGATCCAATGAGATTCCCTGCGGCTTAATTGACGTATAAAACTCCCACCTCTCCAATGTTTTTTGACTCTTTCGATGCCCCAAATTTTTAACCCTCTAGGATTTTGATTGTGGATCAATTTAAAGTGCCTCGACACATTATGTGTTTTTAGTCGCTCTTGGCATTGTTTACATGCTCTCCCAACCGAACGTGAAGTGGTCTGGAGGTCCTCCCAATGTATTGGAGACCACACTCACATTCGAGCATGTAAACAACACCCACTGTAGTGCAAGTGATCAATTGGCCAATCTTATACTGTATATTAGTGGCTGTGGCAAGGAATTCTTTCTGCTTTTTGATATTACATTTGGAATGCTTGCAGGCTGTACATCGTCCACACGCATAAAATCCGGAAAGGAATGAAAACAATCTATTTTCAGACTGCACCGGTGGATCCACAACACCAGGTGCCAGTCTATCACGCAAGGATGGGGCTTTCTTATAAATAAAAGATGGTCGTTCGAGTAGTAAAGGACCCAAAACGTTGTCTTCTTTTAAAACAGACCAGTTTTTAAATACAAGTTTTTCTCATTTCTTATACTGGACATTGTAATTAAGTACCATCTTATAGTTGGAAATACTAATATTGGTTTCTTTAATCTTATTAGCAACGAGTAACTCTCTATCCAGAGTGCGTACATTCTCTATTTCATTATCCAGGGAACCTTTGTCATAGCCTTTCTGTTGGAATCTAGATGACAAAACCTGAGACTGTGCAAGGAAATCATCTTCCCGTGTGCAATTCCGTCTGATCCTAATAAACTGACCCTTGGGGATGTTGCACACCCATGACTTATGGTGGCAACTCCCCAATGGTATATAAAATTTCTGGTCAGTAGGTTTTAGATAATTTTACAGGCGGAATCACTCACTATCCTTCCAGATTTCTAGATCCAGAAATACTATATGTTCCGTGCTGATATTCTAGGTTAATTCTATGTTCTTGGTATTATCATTCATTGTCTGGATGAACCGTTCAAGACTCGATCGATCACCTTCCCAGACCAGAATGAGATCCTCTATATATATTTTATAGCACACTAATTGAGAGGGGCGATTTTTGAAAACCACATCCTCCTCCCAGTGGGCCATAAACAAATTGGCCACACTGGAAACAAAGCGGGCTCCCATTGCAACCCCCCTTGTCTGCAAAAAGAATTGTCGGTTATACCATAAATAGTTTCTGGATAAACAAAAGCTGAGACTTTTCAAAATAAACTTTTTATGCTTAGACGGGAGGTTAGAAGAAGACAAAGCCCACTGTACAGAGGTAAAAGCATCCAATAATGGTGTACAATGAGCTTACATCCGCGGTCACAAGGATTCTAGATGGTGAACAAGTGACAGATTCCAATAATTGGATGATATGTTTGGTGTCCTTAAGGAAGGCATCTGTCTTTGACACCAATGGCTGGAAAAATGAATCAATATACTGCCCTACTCTAGATGAAATAGAGTCGATGCCATTAACGATAGGTCTTCCAGGCGGGTAGACACTAGGGATGAGCTTCGAGTTCGAGTCAAACTCATGTTCGACTCGAACATTGCCTGTTCGCCCGTTGGCCTAACAGCGAACAATTTGGGGTGTTCGCGGCAAATTCGAAAAGTCTATGGGAGAAATCTAAAGTGCTAATTTTAAAGGCTTATATGCAAGCTATTGTCATAAAAAGTGTTTGGGGACCCGGGTCCTGCCTCAGGGGACATGTATCAATGCAAAAAAAGTTTTAAAAACGGCTGTTTTTTTGGGAGCAGTGATTTTAATAATGCTTAAAGTGAAACAATAAAAGTGAAATATTCCTTTAAATTTCATACCTAGGGTGTGTGTATAGTATGCATGTAAAGTCGCGCTTGTTTCCCGTGCTTAGAACTGTCCCTGCACAAAGTGGCTATAACTTGCGGCTATAATGAATTGTCGGCTCCCGGCAATACATAGAAAAGTCATTGATAAAAATAAAAAAAAACGTGGGGGTCTCCCCAAATGTATTAATTTATTACACTGCGAGGCAGTTCCCCATTAGGTCCGCTCAGCCAATGACGTAGGCGGGGTCTGACATACGAGGGGGCCGACCTGATGGGGAACTTCCTCCACAGTGTAATAAATGAATAGACCCACCCCTTCTCACGTTCCGCGTCTGGTCCGCTTAGCCTTACACCTACGTCATTGGCTGAGCGGACCTGATGGGGAACTTTAGAAGGGGCGGGTCTATTCATTTAATACACTGTGGAGGAAGTTTCCCATCAGGTCCGCTCAGGCTCAGCCAATGACGTTTAGTGTGGACAGCGCTGGACATCGGATCGCCGCAGGACACTGGATTTCATCGCCGGAATGGTTTTTTTTTTTCTTTATTTCTTTTTAATAAACGACTTTTCTAAGGTGTCTGTGTGTTTTTTTTACATTTTTTTACATTTTCTTTGTGAAATAGTAGGGGTACAATGTACCCCTTACCAATTCACATAGGGGGGGCGGGATCTGGGGGTCCCCTTTGTTAAAGGGGTCTTCCAGATTCCATTAAGCCCCCTGCCCGCAGACCCCCACCGGGCAAGGGTTGTGGGGATGAGGCCCTTGTCCCCATCAACATGGGGACATCCTCCCCATGTTGAGGGCATGTGGTCTGGTACGGTTCAGGAGGGGGGGCGCTCTCTCGTACCCCCCTCTTTTCTTGCGGCCTGCCAGGTTGCGTGCTCGGATAAAGGGTCTGGTATGGATTTTTGGGGGAACTCCACGCCATTTTTTTTTAAATTTGGGGTTGAGTTCCCCTTAAAATCCATACCAGACCTGAAGGGCCTGGTATGGATATTTGGGGGAACCCCACGCATTTTTTTTTAAATTTGTAGCAGGGTTTCCCTTAATATCCATACCAGACCTGAAGGGCCTGGTAATTGAATTTGGGGGGACCCCCATGCTTTTTTTTTTTTATCAATGACTTTTCTCTATATTGCTGGGAGCCGAAAATTCATTATAGCCGCGAGTGAGTTTTAAATGACTTTTTTTCCTTCAGAAATGACACTTTGTGCAGGAACAATTCTAAGCAAGGGAAACAAGGCATACTATACACACACTCTAGGTACGAAATGTAAAGGAATATTTCACTTTTATTGTTTCACTTTAAGCATTATTAAAATCACTGCTCCCGAAAAAACGACCGTTTTTAAAACTTTTTTTTGCATTGATACATGTCCCCTGGGGCAGGACCCGGGTCCCCAAACACTTTTTAGGACAATAACTTGCATATTAGCCTTTATAATTAGCACTTTTGATTTTGAACGTTCGAGTCCATTGTATTTAATAGGATTCTAAATTTCATGCGAACATTCTGGCTGTGGGGGGGGGTGTTCGGCTCATCCCTAGTAGACACTATCTTTATGGACTATTGGCAGGCAGTATATGATAGGTGTCCAACAAAATAAAGGGTCCAGATATAGTGCTTCCTTTTTGTAAAGAACACTGGTAGCCTTACCCGACTCAACCAACAGATGTAGCTCATCCTTATAAGCCAACATCGGATCCTTATTTAGAATATGGTAAGTGTCACGATCACTTAATAATCTATCCATCTCAGCTGTATAATAAGCTTTATCCAAAATAACCAGCCCTCCCCCTTTATCAGCCGGACGTATGATTATATCCTTTTGCTTTTCGAAAGATTCCCTACCATTTCTAATGTATTCGGGGTCAACAACCTTCTGTATCCTCATTTTATCCAAATCACTGAACATCATGTGTTTGAACACTTCTAAATATTTGTTATCAACGTTCAAAGGATTAAAAGTGAATTTGTTGTGGAGGTTGGAATGAACACCCTCATCTACAGTTTAAGATCTAATGGGATTAGAAAGGAAGTATTTTTTCATGTTGACGTTTCTGACAAATTTGTGGATATTAACATATGTTTGAAATTTGTTGAGATTCTTGGTAGGGGCAAACTTAAGGCCCCTATCCAGAACCCGCAGCTCATCATCATTCAATGAGCAACTGCTCAAATTATAAATGCCAGTACTTATTGAGGTTTTGGCCTTTTGTATTCTCCTACCCCCTCTCCTTCCTCACTTTCCTTTCTTTTTCGTGGGTGACCATTTCCCTGCGGGGTTTGCTGGGATTGGTGCCTCCACCAGTCGCCTGGGTTGGGTTGATAGACAGGTGGACCCCTCCCTGGCCCGCTCTGTGCTACTGTAAAAAAAATCCCCCCCCTCCTGAATGGCTTGATTCTGCAAGGGAGCAAATCTGTTGGAATGGGTACCTGGCTTCCACGTGGAAACTGTGGTTTCCCTCTGCCTTGATTATAAGAATAGGGACCCTGATCCTGTATGTGACTGTTTACCTGTTATTTGGGTTTCCATGATGTTGCTGTGTTTACACTCCTGTCAAAAACTGATAATAGACCAGACTGTGTGACTGCACAGAGATAACCAAAATGCATGTAGAGTGAAATATAATGAGGTTTATTGAGAAGGTGATATAGATAAGTACAAACAGTGCAAACTACCCAAACAACCCACAAACAACAAATGATATATACAACAAAGGGTAGTACCAGAATCTTGAACGTAAGCCAGGCCGGGGTCATACACAGCAGATCAGGAGATTGATAAAGGAGTGTTCCAGAGGCATAAACGTAGCCAGGCCAAGGTCATACACGGGGAGTCAGCAGATGGGAATAGGGAACAAACAAGGCAGGGAGAGGGTGGATGGATAGGCTCAGGACGGGGATCAGATCAGATCAGGTCAGGACAGGACAGGAGAGGAAAGGAGAGGTACAAGCAACAAAGTTAGGGCTCCAGGAGAAAGATACCAAGGCGAGCATGTAAGGGCTCGCCGGGTATTTATAGGACTGCTATAATTGTCCTCATGTAACAGCTGACCGAAGGAAGTACTGCCTGCCCCACACTGCCGGAATACCCCCGCTGGTGGACGCCGGTACTACGGCCCATGGATCAGGCACTACCACCAGCTTGTGAGATCCTCTGTCAAAGATACAGGCTGCGAGGGGACACCTGCTGGTGGACACTAGTACTGCGATCCATAGGACCAACAGCGCCACCAGTGGGTGAAGCCTTCCCTGACAACTTCCCTGATTGACCAGACATGGCTTCCTTGTAGTATGAATAGCGGGTGACTCACAGCATTCCGTCACCACCCCCTGGGACGCAACGCGTACGGAACAACGTGATTTTGCATGACATCACCCGCGTCCTACACGCTGGCACTCGTGGATCTATCTAATGCTGACTGTTCCTATGCACTGAGGCACAGTACTATTTTTGTAAGTGTACCTTTATTTTTATTCGATTAA
Source organism: Rana muscosa (assembly GCA_029206835.1). NCBI lineage: Eukaryota > Metazoa > Chordata > Amphibia > Anura > Ranidae > Rana > Rana muscosa. The sequence goes on along the minus strand of CM055117.1, from coordinate 252,866,427 downwards.
ATGGTTTTATAAAATGGAGAGCACTAGATGTCCTTGCTTTTCCTTCATGTACCTAACTTTCTGGATCTGATGGTGTGAGACTGAGAAGCGACCTGTGTGTATCCATCCATCCCAGTGTGCAGTATATTACAGCGATCCTGGCTTTACTTATCCCAGAGAGGGAACTGCTTTTATGACCTGACTGACTAGCTCAGGGGTCCATTTGCTGAGGTGAGCTGCTAACCAATACTAGTGGTGGAGGTCGTCACACAAGTCACCTTAAAGATTTTAGAAGTCACTGTTTGGACACTGATTGGTGTTTGCTATTATTTTAAGTGAAGATCATGGACTGTTCTTATCATCAATTTTTATAGTATCATTTTAGTATTGTCATTTTTTGTTTGCGATGCACTGCTTTTTTATTAGTTTAATGTGGGGATTTGATAATTTGACCCTCAGTGTTTCAGCTGCTGTCTTTTAGGGTTTATTTGCGCTGGTTGATCTGCTTCTATATTATTTTCTATCAATTTATCACAATTCAGCTGCAATTATGGATGCATTCCAGTATCCCGAGATACGTGAGGTGAAATTGGGGGAAGTGTTCTCCCGGAATTCACCTAATGAATAGGCTAATGATTTGGCTTATTCTTTTAAAAAATTGAGCCATATCTTTGAGAAAAAGGGAAAAACCTGGTGGAATATTACTTCCTTCGAACAGTATCTGGCTGCCAAATTGGTTCCTCGCCCTCTTAGGTGGGATGTCCCACCTAATGATGGACTTACTGATGAGGAATCATTAAAGGAATGGGGAGATTTTTTTGTCAAAAAAGGTCTGGAACTACTTGATTTTTTACTTCTACGCAAACAGAGAAAATTAAAGTTTTAGAATCTCAGATTCGTGATATTAAAAATCTTATCGAGCCATTCAAAGAGAGTGAAGAGTTCCTGAGGCTATCAGTTGTACTAAAAAACAAACTCTCCAAATGGGACTTAGAAGACCAAAATAAGAAAAAGAAAAAATATATTAGGGATTTTGATGATTTTAATAATGGGAATATTTTCAAATGGCAAAGTGTCAGTGTCCCTAGTCAGTCAATCCCAGATAATATTCCATGAGTAAGGTTTTTTACGCCAAAGGGAGGGTCAGCCGTATAGAGGGAATAATCAGAAGGGTAAGAAAGGAGGGGATAGGGGGAGAAGAGGGAGGGGGATCTTACCAATCCCCCTCTAGAAATTATTCCCAATACCTACATAATTATGAGTCTCCCCAAGGTTGGGATAATCACAGACAGGTTTAGGGTCCCTATTCTTATAATCAAGGCAGAGGGAAACCACAGTTTCCATGTGAAGGCCAGGTACCCATTTCCAACAGATTTGCTCCTTTGCAGAATCAAGCCATTCGGGAGGGGGGGGGGATTTTTTTTACAGTAGCACAGAGCGGGCCAGCAAGGGGTCCACCTGTCTATCAACCCAACCCAGGCGACTGGTGGAGGCACCAATCCCAGCAAACCCCGCAGGGAAATGGCCACCCACGAAAAAGAAAGGAAAGTGAGGAAGGAGAGGGGGTAGGAGAATACAAAAGGCCAAAACCTCTATAAGTACTGGCATTTATAATTTGAGCAGTTGCTCATTGAATGATGATGAGCTGCGGGTTCTGGATAGGGGCCTTAAGTTTGCCCCTACCCAGAATCTCAACAAATTTCAAACATATGTTAATATCCACAAATTTGTCAGAAACGTCAACATGAAAAAATACTTCCTTTCTAATCCCATTAGATCTTCAACTGTAGATGAGGGTGTTCATTCCAACCTCCGCAACAAATCCAATTTTAATCCTTTGAACGCTGATAACAAATATTTAGAAGTGTTCAAACACATGATGTTCAATGATTTGGATAAAATGAGGATACAGAAGATTGTTGACCCCCAGTACATTAGAAATGGTATGGAATCTTTAGAAAAGTGAAAGGATATAATCATACGTCTGGCTGATAAATGGGGAGGGCTGGTTATTTTGGATAAAGCTTATTATACAGCTGAGATGGATAGATTATTAAGTGATTGTGACACTTACCATATTCTAAATAAGGATCCGATGTTGGCTTATAAAGATGAGCTACATCTGTTGGTTGAGTCGGGTAAGGCTACCAGTGTCCCTAACAAAAAGGAAGCACTATATCTGGACCCTTTATTTTGTAGGACACCTATCATATACTGCCTGTCAAAAGTCCATAAAGATAGTGTCTACCCGCCTGGAAGACCTATCGTTAATGGCATTGACTCTATTTCATCTAGAGTAGGGCAGTATATTGATTCATTTCTCCAACCGTTGGTGTCAAAGACAGAGGCCTTCCTTAAGAACACCAAACATATCATCCAAATATTGGAATCTGTCACTTATTCACCATCTAGTATCCTTTTGACCGCGGATGTAAGCTCATTGTACACCATTATTGGGAATGAGGATACTTTATCCTCTGTACAGTGGGCTTTGTCTTCTTCTGACCTCCCGTCTAAGCATAAAAAGTTTCTTTTGAAAAGTCTCAGCTTTTGTTTATCCAGAAACTATTTTTGGTATAACTGACAATACTTTTTTCAGACAAAGGGGGTTGCGATGGGAGCCCGCTTTGCTCCCAGTGTGGCCAATTTGTTTATGGCCCACTGGGAGGAGGATGTGGTTTTAAAAAATCACCCCTCTCAATTAGTGTGCTATAAAAGATATATAGATGATCTCATTCTGGTCTGGGAATGTGATCGATCGAGTCTTGACCGGTTCATCCAGACAATGAATGATAATACCAAGAACATAGAATTAGCCTGGAATATCAGCACGGAACATATAGTATTTCTGGATCTAGAAATCTGTAAGGATAGTGAACTCTTATATACAATTGGGGAGTTGCCACCATAAGTCATGGCTGTGCAACATCCCCAAGGGTCAGTTTATTAGGCGCAGACGGAATTGCACACAGGAAGATGATTTCCTTGCACAGTCTCAGGTTTTGTCATCTAGATTCCAACAGAACGGCTAGGAAAAAGGCTCCCTGGATAATGAAATAGAGAATGTACGCACTCTGGATAGAGGGTTACTGGTTGCTAATAAGATTAAAGAAACCAATATTAGTATTTCCAACTATAAGATGGTACTTAATTACAATGTCCAGTATAGAAAATTTGAAAAACTTGTATTTAAAAACTGGTCTGTTTTAAAAGAAGATGTTTTGGGTCCTATACTACCCGAACGACCATCTTTTATTTATAAGAAAGCCCCATCCTTGCGTGATAGACTGGCACCTGGTGTTGTTGATCCACCGGTGCAGTCTGAAAATTGATTTTTCCATTCCTTTCCGGATTTTATGCGTGTGGACGATGTACAGGCCGCAAGCATTCCAAAATGTAATATCAAAAAGCGGAAAGAATTCCTTGCCACGGCCACTAATAGACAGTATAAGATTGGCCAATTGATCACTTGCACTACAGTGGGTGTTGTTTACATGCTCAAATGTGAGTGTGGGCTCCAATACATTGGGAGGACCTCCAGACCACTTCACGTTCGTTTGGGAGAGCATGTAAACAACATCAAGAAGGGACTAAAAACACATAATGTGCCGAGGCACTTTAAATTGATCCACAATCAAAATCCTAGAGGGTTAAAATTTTGGGTCACCGATAGAGTCAAAAAACATTGGAGAGGTGGGAGTTTTATATGTCAATTAAGCTGCAGGGAATCTCATTGGATCCATGAGACAAAAGTTTTAGTACCTACTGGCCTGAACGTTGACTTTGACGTTAATTGTTTTATTTCTGATCGATAGATAATTTTCTGTGATTTCATGTGATTTTATATTTATTTTTTTGGGCTTATTTATGACTGTCCACTTGTTCTATGAGTATCAGCGGGGACGCAGGTTGTTTTTACATGAATTTTTATGACAATTGTCATTTAGTATTTTTATTCTATTTATTATGGCTACTGTGCTTAAGAGTGTCATATCACCTTTATTTAGGATGTTTTCCTTGTGAATATATCCTTTGCGGTATGTTTCCTCCTTCCCCCGGCCTCTGTTTACCTGCTAGTTGGGTTTCCATGGTGTTGCTGTGTTTACACTCCCCTGATTGGCTGGACGTGGCTTCCTTGTAGTATGAATAGTGGGTGACTCACACCATTCCGTCACCGCTGATGAAGTCCTGCCCCCTGGGACGCAACGCGTACGGAACAACGTGATTTTGTGTGACGTCACCCGCGTCCTACATGCTGACACTCGTGGATCTATCTAATGCTCACTGTTCCTATGCACTGAGGCACAGTGCTATTTTGTAAGTGTACTGTACCTTTATTTTTATACAATTAAATGGTTTTATAAAACGTAGAGCGAGAGCACTAGATGTCCTTGCTTTTCCTTCATGTACCTGACTTTCTGGATCTGATGGTGTGAGACTGAGAAGCGAACTGCGTGTATCCATCCATCCCAGTGTGCAGTATATTACAGCGATCCTGGCTTTACTTATCTCAGAGAGGGAACTGCTTTTATGACCTGACTGACTAGCTCAGGGGTCCATTTGCTGAGGTGAGCTGCTAACAAATACTAGTGCTGGAGGTCATCACACAAGTCACCTCAGCTATGATTAAGCACTCCTAAGTGTGAAACGCGTTAGCTGTCCCTGTTACCCCGTTGCTGTGATATGTAGTGCCTGTTTTATTTTATTTTATTTTTCCAATAAAAGCCACGTTGGATTGGAGTGCGGCTATCCAGACTTCTTCATTTTTTCCTCATTGCCTTGTGCATTGCCAGCACCCTTGGTTCCTGGAGAGATATTTGTTGTTGGGGTGAGTCTATTTGGAGCGGCAATTTTTGTTTTGTACACCACTGATGAAGTCCCGCCCCCTGAGATGCAATGCGTATGGAACAACGTGATTTGTGTGGCGTCACCAGCGTCCTACACGCTGACACTCATGGATCTATCTAATGCTGAATGTTCCTATGCACTGAGGCACAGTGCTATTTTTGTAAGTGTACCTTTATTTTTATTCAATTAAATGGCTTTATAAAACGGAGAGCACTAGATGTCCTTGCTTTTCCTTCATGTACCTGACTTTCTGGATCTGATGGTGTGAGACTGAGAAGCGACCTGTGTGTAACCATCCATCCCAGTGTGCAGTATATTACAGCGATCCTGGCTTTACTTATCTCAGAGAGGGAACTGCTTTTATGACCTGACTGACTAGCTCAGGGGTCCATTTGCTGAGGTGAGCTGCTAACAAATACTAGTGCTGGAGGTCATCACACAAGTCACCTTAAAGATTTTAGAAGTCACTGTTTGGACACTGATTGGTGTTTGCTATTCTTTTAAGTGAAGATCATGGACTGTTCTTATCATCAATTTTTTTGTGTCATTTTAGTATTGTCATTTTTTGTTTGTGCTGCACTGCTTTTTAATTAGTTATTAAAGTAACAACAGGCACATTTTTCATGTAAGGTTCACTTTATTAATGATATGAGTAATGCAAATTGTTTAAAGTGGAAGTACACCCTCCTATCGTTTTCAGCCATGGAAGCCACCATCTTGACCTCTGTTTGATTTCAACTGCCATGATGCTGTACATGTGATCAGTTATGACACCAACCATTAGATGGTTTGACAGTTTGGATGAGAGCACAATCACTGGGACAGTTACATTCCCGGCACATGCTGAAAATATAATGCCCTGTACACACGGTCGTTTTTTCCAATGAAAAAAGTCAGATGGACTTTTTTCATTGGAAAAAAACGATTGTGTATGGGCCCCATCTGACTTTTTTCCATCGGTGTTAAAAAATAGAACATGTTTTGAATTTATTTGGTGGAAAAAAAAAACCATAGGAAATTCTGATCGTCTGTGTGGAACTCCAATGGAGAAAAAACTCACGCATGCTCAGAATCAAGTCGACGCATGCTCAAAAGCATTGAACTTAATTTTCTCGGCTCATCTGAGTGTTTTACGTCACAGCATTTTGGAACGGTCGGAATTTTGTCTGATGGTGTGTAGGCAAGACTGATGAAAGTCAGCTTCATCGGAATTCCGACGGATAAATTCCATCGGATTTTATTCCATCGGAAATCCGATCGTGTGTACAGAGCATAATTGTTTTTTAACCTGTAAAATCGAAGGGTTTACTTCCCCTTTAAGTTGTCTAGGCTTTAAAAGTATTTTTCAAAGCTAAATACTTTTTTTAATACATAAGTGATGAACGTATACTACTCTACACCTCCATTGCTCTTGGAACCATTATAATTTGCATTCTTAGTGGGCTCCTGTAACATTGTAATGTTATATGGCAAAGAGTATAACATCCTCAGTTATCTCTCAAACTAAAAGTTGGGTATGCTACAGCACATTACAAAGGAAGGTGAGGGAGAGAGGGGAAAATTCTTAGTACACTTTGGAATTGCAAGTTGGTATCAGTGATCAGTGACTACAGGTCACTGTACAAGTGGCATTTTTTTCAAATGTAGGCTTTTTTTTACCGTGATAATATCTCCGGAAAAAATATATATTTTTATGGGACATTACCTTATAGATAATTTCACCATTTATATTTCCAATCGTAGATGCTTCTAAATAACCTTGCAAACTTAAGCATGATTTTCATTATTATTTAGATTTTTTAGGTTAGCTAATGACCTTTAGGCTGTACAACATTTCCCATTGTGATGTCCCAATTCACTTACATAGCTGTAATGCTCTAGTAAAAAATGGGTACCAAAATTTGCTAACTGCATTAAGATCGGAAGAATTGGCACTGTCCCAAACTCCACCTTTACTGGAAGGGGGTGATTTACACTGTTAACTCAGTGTTCCAGACCACCTTATCACTAGACCCTGAATGCTGCTTATTGAATATTTTGGGAGATGTAAAATCCAGAGATTTTGCCCGAGAGGCCATATCCAGAGCCCTGTGTGTTGCACATAAATTGCTTTTGATACATTGGAAATCAGAAGCTCCTCCTTCCCTGCAGAAATGGATTCACTCCTATTGGCGATTCCGTGCATTTAGAAAAATTTACATTCTTGATAAATTTTAGAAGTTATGGGCTACTTTGCTGGATACTCCTGGTCTCATTCCTTTGGAACTTGTTCGGATGCGACTCTTGCAGGGTCTTTCGGGGTGATGTCTATGTTTATTTTCTTATTTCTAAAAATGTTTTGGTGGATTCTTTAGGTATATATGTTGTACTGACCATTGCCTGGATATTTTGATTATATATTTGACTGTGTGATTGGGAGTTGTATTTCTTGTTTTGGGTGCTTAATGGCACTAAACTGCTGTACCTTTGTTTGTTTTCTACATAAAACTTGTCTGATTAAAAAAAGATGGGAAGAAAGTTGAGGATACCTGAAAACATTCAAAGCTTCAATGGCAAAGTCATTGTTGGATTGGGGAGGAGGAAATATTACAAGCTTGGTTTTAGAAAGAATGAGCTTGAGGTAGTGGTGTGACATCCATAGTGATATAAAAAAACATACTTGGGGGGCACACCCTAAAATGTGTTTAAATTCAAGATGGTGCTGCTATAAGACCAAGTAAAGCAGGGTGAACAGATATCTGCGCTAACTTTAAAGAACAAAATGTAATAAAATAAAAGCAGCCAGCACAGTTTGTAGATAATTAAAACGCACATATAGTAGTCCAAAATTCAGAGCTTAAAATAAAAAAGGTGATGAATATATACAGTATGTGATAGTCCAAATAACAAAATTCCAATGAAGAATAAAGATGAAGAGCCTCCTCCAAACTTCAGGGTGCACAAAGAAAAAGAACACCAACAACCCAGTGCTATCAATCTGCTTACCAGAAAGATATGAAAACAAGCAATGTAATCATATGATGCAAGAGGTCAGTAGTGGATAACGACACTTCAAAACTTGGTAGGCAGGTTTGGATTTTTCAAGATCACCAGTACCAAAGGGACATCAGGACTCACATAGATGAATGGATATATTGTGCAGTCATCAACAGGACATTACCCAATATGAAGAAAGGAGCAACAATAGTGAAGCCCGTAAGGTAAAAACACACAATTTATTTGTAGTCTACTTACAGATAAAAAGGGAACATCATGACTCATAAAACTCCGCGGCTCTCAGCGTGCTTGTAAGACCAACAAACAGTACAAAACAGATTATAGCGCACACATTCAAGAATGACATTTATCCTGCAAGGCTAGTTAAAAATACCTGAACATATGGTCATATCGTGCTAAGCCCACTTACTGCAACAAAGTACCCTGAATTAGTGGGTCCTACCCGAGTAATAGAATGAAAGATCCTGCGTCTCAACCATGGGAGCCAAACTCCTCTATGTGGCTCTTTTGTTTTCACCGGATGAATGTTCAGGAGCACAGATTTATTTGAACTTTGAAGATACACCTAATATGTAAATTGTGTTCACTATCACATGGTGACTTATTTCTATATTAATTTATATTTTTTTATATTTTTATGAACACAGCGCTACTATTTTTTCATTTAAAACACATTATACACCTTTTTACTTGTTCGCAGTGGTAGATCAAGAAGTTTGGTGGCGCGTGACTTTTTGACCAACGTTTACATTACATACTGTATAGCTGACCAAATAAAAATATATGGTATTGAGATATAATGTTAACCCAGTTTCACATATACAGTACAATACATACAAAAACCTAGATCAAGCCAATAAATAGTTTGAGCATTGATATTTCCACACCCGGTCTTTAACTGCAATTCAGCTTGTGTATACAGTAAAAAGGTGTTTTTTTTTTAACCTAATTCCTTTGCCAATACTAAAAGTAGAATTAAAACATGTTAAATCTCTCTGTGAGTTACAGCAGAGTCAAATGGTTCAGTTTTAGTTCAGTCCTGATGTGAAAAAATATATTTTTTCAAAAAGCTCAGTAATTTTTACACTCCAATCATTTACATCTTTATAAATTTTTCTCAACATACTACTATTGGTCTTGCATGATTCTGCACTGCTGGAACCAAATACGCTTTCATCCCACTACACGGGATACAGCCATGACAACAAGCAGACTGCATGCTTTAAATGTGGCCTATGTCATCTTCCTCCCTGTGCCTAGTAATGAAGAATCTGCTAGTAGAATATTAAGGAGACAAAGTTCTCTTAGTCCTTTCTTCCTAACATCCAAGCTTGGTGTGAATTGTTTTCCTTAAATTAACATTCTGATCATGTACTCGTGATTTATTGTTATTTTCAAGCACAATATACATTTATTAATATAACATTAAATCACAAGGAATGTACTTGCATAGACAGAATAAACAACTGAGAAGAATGATCAAAAGAAGATGAATATTTAAAGCTCTCTACATTTTCCAGTTACCCTTTTTTTCAACCTACAGCAATTTACATTTAAATGTCATGGAAACGGCATATAAATGTATCATCTTTGCTCAGAAGAAAAATAATTCTTGCTGCATGTTTGAATTGGTGCTGCTGGTATCAAGAAAGGGATTTCTAGGAAAGCCATATGTGTGACCATGACATGTCATTGTAACATATAAAGAAGTAATGAACCCAAATGGTTTGCATTTAATATTAGATATTTTCTTCTAAGGTCTTTGTGATATAGCCATGCTTTTTAGAAATCTTTCCTATTTGCTTCTGGTATAGATACCGTACATGTCAACAGTTTTGTGTTCTTCTGTACACGACCTTCATTGTTCCAAGACAACTTTCATGAAGACATCACAAACTATTGTGGCCACATGCAAAGTAGAGTACCTAAGAATAAGCTAATTGGTTTGTCAGGTTTCAGGTTCAGTCTAACTTGGGAAAATTTGCTTGATATTTTCTGATGTTTGTTGGATTTCCTCATGTTGCTTTGCATTACTATCAGTCCTCCTCTATACTTTAAAGTGGACCTGAAGATGTGCTATGTTATATTGAAACATGTTATATTGAAACATTTGGAAATGTTAATTGCACCTAAACAGTGCCCTGAAATATGTACCCCGTGTCTTGAATTACTCCTGAAAAGTAGCAGTGCCCTTTGTGCTATGTTAGAATGCTCACTGCTTTAACCGTTTTGCTGCCAGGTCTGTATGTCATACAGACCTGACAGCAGGGGGTTTTAAACACATTGTATGTACATCTGACAGGCAGACTCCTGCCTGTCAGGTGAGAGCATTCCAGTGGCTGTGCTGCACCCCCCCACCATGTATCCCGGTTTGCCCATCTGCAGACCTGGGACCAGCATAGCAGGTGTCACCAGGTAGAGGGAGGGAGCTGAGTGCACTCATGTCTGCTCTCTCCTCATCCTTGTTGCTGACCCAGAAAGCAACACGTTTGATGTTCCTTCTGGTCCACCTGTTAGTGTCTCCAGCCAGCATGGCTGGGAAAGAATGTAATACAGTGTGATTTGCATTGCATTACATTGAGTGGAGCACAGGGGAGACCCCAGATGTCTCCGTACAGAGAACCTGTCACCAAAAAAACCTATAACAAGTAATCTTCTAGCAAATAATACAGATTTTTTCTTATAAACAACGAAAAAGGCCTAGTCTTAAAGTGGTTAATTTCTTGAATGGTTTTGGGTTGTGACTATTGCCACACAGAGGTAGCTGGGTATGTTGCAGGGTCTGTTATTTATTGAAGGTCAAAATATGGATTGAAACTGTAAGAAAAAAAGATAGAGTTAGGATATAGAATAGTTTACAACTTGCATGGTTTAACAACGCTAAGCAATAAATATCATCAAATGTGTTTTCCTTGAACAGCAACTAGCATACTCAATAGACATGTGCACACTGAAATATTTCGTTTCGGAATTTCGTTTTCGTCCGAAAAATAAATTTATTTAGTTACTCCCGAAATTCGTTTTTATTTATTTCGTTTTTCGTTAGAAATTGCATTCGTTCGAAAATCTGAATTAATTAAGGTCGAATCTGTCATTGAAGGCTTATGGTGTCTGTCGAATGTTCAAAGAAGATTCGACGGAGCAGTGAAACTGTACGACGCTGCAATCATACATTTCCGGTCGAATGTTCCGCCCACAAGCTATAGAAGAATTCCAATGTTGTATGACTAGCAATAATTATATTTATTCATTACTATTACTAGTCAACCAACATTAGAATTCTTCTATAGCCTATGGGCGGATGCATTTGACCGGAAATGTACGATTGCAGCGTTGTACAGTTTTGCTGCACCGTCGAATCTTCTAACTTTCGATGCTTTGTCGAATCTTCGTCATTCTAGCTATTTTACTGCTCCTCCTCTTTGGTTACAATCAGCCAATAACATTCATCATCAACTTTATTTTTATTTTACTTCCCCCACCCAATTCCAGCAGTGATCTTTTCTCTCTATGTCGAATCTTTTCTCTCTATAATAACAAATCTTTTCTCTCCTATGTCGAATCTTTTCTCTCCTATGTCAAATCTTTTCTCTCCTATGTCGAATCTTTTCTCTCTATAATGTCGAATCTTTTCTCTCCTATGTCGAATCTTTTCTCTCCTATGTCGAATCTTTTCTCTCCTATGTCGAATCTTTTCTCTCCTATGTCGAATCTTTTCTCTCCTATGTCGAATCTTTTCTCTCTATAATGTCAAATCTTTTCTCTCCTATGTCAAATCTTTTCTCTCCTATGTCGAATCTTTTCTCTCCTATGTCGAATCTTTCTCTCCTATGTCGAATCTTTTCTCTCTATAATGTCGAATCTTTTCTCTCCTATGTAGAATAATCTTGGACTAATAGAGTTAAGGTTAGGCACATTCGACCACAGGTTCGATAGACACAGATTGTTATTGTCAGCGTCACGTCGAATCTCCTATCTATATCGAACTGTTGTAGCAACGAAAACGAAAATAAAGCATTTGTTTATGTCGGATCTTTCGGTTTTCGGATTCTGTGCTTTCGTTTTCGTTTGTTAAAACGATATCGAAAATAGCTGAAATTCGGACGAAAATGCATTCGGACGAAAACGAATGCACATGTCTAATACTCAATGAACAATTTACCTTGAATGAAAAAGCGACACCAATACTGTACTTTGAAGATTCCTTATGTTCTATGAAATATTCCATCACTTTTCTACTAATAAAAAAAATAACAACTGCTTTAATGTTCCTTTTAAACAAGAAATTTTGCTATACACAATTACCATAGGCGTGCACACAGGGTGTGCCAGGTGTGCCTGGGCACACCCTAATCACCCAGTGTGGTGCAGATTCCCCCTGTTTAGACCCCTGATATTTCACCAAAGCCCCCCAATGGGCCTCCAAAAAAATTGTAAAAAAATTAAATTAAATTAAAAATTCAAAAATAATATATAATAATAAAAGCTACTACTGACACTAATCTCTGCCCTACTGACATCATTCACTGCTCTATATATACACTTGCACACACACACATGTGTGTTTGAGCTTTAGGGTGCACATCCTAATGCAATAGGCTGCGCACACCTATGACAATTACATTTTTCTATTGTTATCAATAAACAATGTTTATTAGACCTAAGCAATAAATGCTATTTTTCTTTACCTACAGCTCTCAGTCAGACACACAATTTCAATCTTATACTTTTCTGCTGAGAAAAAAATAATAATTACTACACTGTCTTTGGAGGCCATGAAATAGTGCTCTATTGACTTCTATATCAAGCCCGCTGACAAATGATACTATTCTTTAAGGTGATATATATTATTTTTATTTTATTAGATATACATGAATCAGCTCATTGAAAATACCCTTATCACTATGTGTTTTTATATTTACAGCCTTATTTTCATTTTAGTTTATTTCTTTAGCAAATATTGGAAAACAACACTGTTTTTCCTTTGGATACTGATTCTAAATGGGAGTGACTAATTCATTTTAATCAGCTGGTGCACTTTCATGGTTCTGATAAGAAAAGTTGCAGATTCTACTTCCCTAGAGAAGCGATTTACCCCGTAGGCTTAATCATCTCACCAAAAATGACATTTTGTTGCGAGGATGCTTAAAACCTGACATTTACCTTTGTGCAGAGTTCTTTATCCAAAAGTGGAGTTAACCTTTGAGTAATGCTTAATTATTAGTTTTGTTCAACTGACTGTATATGTGTGTGAATATGGTCAGTAGTTTCATCTGTGCATTTTACATAGAAATATAGAAACATAAAAATGTGACAGCAGAAAAAAGACCAAGTTGTGCATTGAGTTTGCCCATTTTTGTTACCTGTCTCTGGACTTCTATCTTATCAATATCTTTTTGTAAGTGAGGTCTCCAGAACTGGACACAGTGGGGGTTATTTAGTAAACCTGGAGACTGCAAAATGTGGTGCAGTTCTACAGAGAAACCAATTGTCTTACAGGGTTTATTGTCAAAGCTAAATTTAACAAGCTGAAGTTAGAAGCTGATTGGGTAACATGCACCACTGCACCAGATTCTGAGTGCACCAGATTTAGTAAATCTACCCCAGTATTCTAAATGAGGTCTCACTAAAGATCTATATAGGGGAATCAGGACCTCCTTCCTCCTACTGGTGACTAGAGTTGAGCGGACACCTGGATGTTCGGGTTCGACGGGTTCGGCCGAACTTCGGAAAAAAGTTTGAATTCGGGACCGAACTTTACCCCGAACCCGAACCCCATTGAAGTCAATGGGGACCAGAACTTCTGAGGACTATTAGCGCTCTTTCCCGTGCTTAGAACTGTCCCTGCACAATGTGTCATTTCTAAAGGAAAAAAAGTAATTTAAAATTCACTCGTGGCTATTAATGAATTGTCGGCTCCCGGCAATACATAGAAAAGTCATTTATAAAAAAAAAAGCGTGGGGGTTCCCCCAAATTCAATTACCAGGCCCTTCAGGTCTGGAATGGATATTAAGGGGAACTCTGCCGCAAATTAAAAAAAAATGCGTGCGGTTCCCCCAAATATCCATACCAGGCCCTTCAGATCTGGTATGGATTTTAAGGGGAACTCCACCCCAAATAAAAAAAAAAGGCGTGGAGTACCCCCAAAAATCCAGACCAGACCCTTTATCCAAGCACGCAACCCCCCCATAGGGGGGGCCGGGATCTGGGGGTGGCCTGGTACGGTTCAGGAGGGAGGGGGGCCCGCTCTCTCGTCCCCCCCTCTTTTCCTGCGGCCTGCCATGTTGCATGCTCAGATAAAGGGTCTGGTCTGGATTTTTGGGGGTACTCCACGCCATTTTTTTTTTATTTGGGGTGGAGTTCTCCTTAAAATCCATACCAGATCTAAAGGGCCTGGTATGGATATTTGGGGGAACCGCACGTATTTTTTTTTTAATTTGCAGCAGATTTCCCATTAATACCCATAGCAGACCTGAAGGGCCTGGTAATTGAATTTTATCAATGACTTTTCTATGTATTGCCGGGAGCCGACAATTCATTATAGCCGCGAGTGAGTTTTAAATTACTTTTTTTCCTTCAGAAATGACACTTTGGGGCTGATTTACCAAACGTTTGCGCCATGAGTATTGGCGCATCTGCGTGCGCAATTGCTGTTTTGGTATTTACAAAACATTAGCGCCTGTAGCGCAGCCCTATTTCCCATTTACTATAGTGTTCTCTGCGCCCGGGAGGAGGGGCTCAGTGCGCTACTATGGACCTGGCGCACAGCATGTTAAAATCTAAATATAAAGAAGTTGGAAGTGAGAATATAATGGGGGTGATGTGGGGTGATGTGAGGAAGTGTAGGGACACCTGCCCAAATAACAAACATGGCCAAAATAGAGTGAGAAAGTAACTTTTTCAAAACCAGCCCGCTGCGCCGGCAATTCCGATTCGAGCTGCGGGAGTTTTTTTTTAGCTCAGCGCGGGAATTTCAATGGTTTAAATGTGCCGGTTCACTGCGCCGGCAAAATCTTAGTAAATGTCAAGTCACCTAACTCAATTTGCATAAGTTGAACCGGCGCAGCTCTGAACTTGCCAGTGCGCCTGCAAAATGTCATTTCTAAAGGAAAAAAAAAACATTTAAAAGCAGCCGCGGCTGTAATGAATTGTCGGCTCCCGACAATATAGAGAAAAGTCTTTGAAAGTGTTTGCTAACCAAAAAAAAAAAGCGTGGGGGTTCCCCCAAATTCCATAACCAGGCCCTTCAGGTCTGGAATGGATATTAAGGGGAACCCCACTGCAAATTTTTATAAAAAAATGACGTGCGGGTTCCCCCCAAATATCCAAACCAGGCCCTTCAGAACTGGCATGGATTTTAAGGGGAACTCCACCCAAAATTTTATAAAAAAATGGCGTGGAGTTCCCCCAAAAATCCACACCAGACCCTTATCTGAGCACATAACCTGGCCGGCCGCAGGGGAAGAGTGGGGGACGAGAGAGCGGAAACCGTACCAGGCCACATGCCCTCAACATGGGGAGGATGTCCCCATGTTGATGGGGACAAGGGCCTCATCCCCACAACCCTTGCCCGGTGGTTGTGGGGGTCTGCAGGCGGGGGGCTTATCGGAATCTGGAAGACCGCCAGATCTCGGCCCCCCCTGTGTGAAATGGTAATGGGGTACAAATGTACCCCTACCATTTCACAAGTAAAGTGTCTAAAATTTAAAAAATGACAAGAGCCGGTTTTTGACAATTCCTTTATTAATGTCTTTTCTTTTCTTCCATCTTCTTCCTTCTTCTTATTCCATCTTCTTCTTCCATCTTCTTCTTTTCTCCATACGGGTTTCTTCCTCCATCTTCATCTTCCTCTTTATCTTCATCTTCATCTTCCTTCTTCCTTCGGTCTTCTCGTCCGCATCTTGCTCCGGCGTCTTCCCTTCTTCTTTCTTCTCCGGCCGCTCCGTTTGAATTGGACATCCTCCCCATGTTGAGGGCATGTGGCCTGGTACGGTTCAGGAGGGAGGGGGGCCGCTCTCTCATCCCCCCCTCTTTCCCTGCGGCCGGCCAGGTTATGTGCTCGGATAAAGGGTCTGGTGTGGATTTTTAGGGGGACTCCACGCCATTTTTTTTTAATTTGGGGTGGAGTTCCCCTTAAAATCCATGCCAGATCTGAAGGGCCTGGTTTGGATATTTGGGGGGAACCCCACGTCATTTTTTTTTTAAATTTGCAGCGGGGTTCCCCTTAATATCCATTCCAGACCTGAAGGGCCACGCATTTTTTTTTTGGTTAGCAAAGACTTTCAATGACTTTTATCTGTATTGACAGGAACCAGCAATTCATTACAGCCACAAGGACTTTTAAATGACTATTATTTTACTTTAGAAATGTCATTTTGCTCTCCAACTGTTATAAACATGGAAAACATGGGCTACTTTACAGGCATACTATAGACACCCCCCGGGGATGATATTTAGGGCCAGTTCACACCGGATGCAGTGCAGTGCGTTTTTTTGATGCCTGAAAAACGCAAAGAAAGTTGATCACATTAATGCCAATGGCATAGTTCACACCACTGCAGTCCGTTCCAGTGCATTTCAGAAAGCCAAAAAATAATTGGTCATGCTGCATTTTTTAGGTACAAAACTGTACTGGACCCCAGTAAAACACATCAAAAACGCAACGGAACGTACCAAAAATGCACTGGAATGCACCGCAGCGCACCTAAATGCACCAAAGACGCACTGCAACACACTTAACACACTTGTCCTAAGTGAAAAGAGGCGGAAAAAAAAACTGGACTGCATCAAAAACGCCTCAAAAATGCACTGGAATGTGTCAAAAATGCACATGCAGAAAAGCACCTGGAACGCACCCAGACTGCGTTTCTATGGTGTGAACTAGGGCCAGTTCACACCATAGAAACACAATACAGATGCGTTCCAGGTGCTTTTCTGCATGCACGTTTTTCATGCGTTCCAGTGCATTTTTGGTAAGTTTTTGATGCAGTCCAGTGCTTTTTTTTCACCCCTCTTTTTTATTAACCATAGATAAGGACAAGTGTGTTCCAGTGCGTTTTTGGTGCATTTAGGTGTGTTCCTGTGCGTTCCAGTGCGTTTATGATGCGTTTTGATGCGTTCCAGTACAGTCCAGTGCAGGTAAAATGCAGCATGTTCTACTTTTTTGGTGGAACTGGAACGCACTGGAACAAACACTGCCATTTAGAACCATATAACCAACTTTCCATGCATTTTGGATGCATAAAAAACGCAATGGACTGTATGTGGTGTGAAATGGCCCTTAAGCAATTTGGCATATTTAAAGGCACTTTTCCTTGTTTTGTTTTTGGTGTTTCCAAATTTTTGACATTGATATATGTCCCTTAGGGTGGGACCTGGGCCCCCATTTTAAGGCCAATAACTAGAAGATAAGCCAGCCAAGTGGGGACTAGCAAAATTAACAAGTCAGTTCCCATAGACTGCAATAGTATTTGTTGGTGGGGGGGGGGAGGGGTGATTGTCCCATCTCTAATTTTGTAGCATGCTGGATGATGTGCTTAATTTTGGATGGGGGGAGGGGGGTGTTATTTTTTGCTAGCTGCATTGGTGTTGTTCTGCACATGCCCAGCCAGTTATTTTTTTTTTTGGCGTGCTTTTTGTGTGTGAACAGTGCCTGGATATTTCTGGGCATGCTCACTCAGAGAGTGTTTTTATGGGTTAGGAATTGAAGGACATCTTAACAGGTGTGCCCACTTTGAATTTCAGTCTCTACATTGGGAGAACTTGCATTCTGGGTGTTTCATGGACTGTGCATGTATTTTCAATTGCCTCATTAGCACACAAACATATGTTATATAAAGCTCACAGAGCATTCGGTCGTTGGCCTTGAGAAGAGGCAAGTGTGTGTGTGGGGGGCAAAATGTACATGTTGGTGTCCTTATCGCGTTTGTAACACATGTATTTTATTTGTTATGTCTTTGCAAAACAAGTGATTGGTTAACTTATGTGGATTGTATATTTTTGGTGTGGGGGAGATATGTTCCCCTGAAATAATTCTGATGTTGTTAATGTGTGTTGTTTGTTCACTTTGATTTAATTGTCTGCTGCATTTTTTTGGCCAAAAATTGCTCAAGATGTTGAGTCTGTAACTGTTTCAAATTGACCATGTTTTTTATTTTGCCTTCCCTTTTGTTTTGTTGAACAATAAAATTAGATGGAAAGTTCTGATGTTTGTTTTGTGTTTTCTTTGCAACACATGTGACAGCTGATTGGCATGTCAAAACAAAACAGGTGTGATTTGTTTAATCTGGTGCCTTCATGGTAGTATATGCATGGATTGTATTGTGTCTTGCCATGGAGCGTCACCAGGAAATGAAATACAGAGCGGTAAGTATTCAATTTTCCTTTTTTACTGCAGTGGTTCTCAGCCTCAGTCCTCAAGTACCCCCAACAGGACATGTTTTGTGAATTTAGCTTATCGAGAATTGCTGTCCAAAAATCAAAACCATTGACTGTGATTTAAAGCACATGTGCAAGATGAAGGAAAACCTGCAAACATGGCCTGTTGGGGGTACTTGAGAAGCACTGATTTAGAGCACTGCACTTAAAAATAGCTCAAGGCCATACAATTCTAATTGTGGGCATTTTGAGGGAAACAAAGTAAGTGTTAGAACCCCTGTGTGTGTTTTTGTTTTTTTTTGTAGTTTGGCCTTTGTCTCCTTTTCTTAACAATGGTGTCACTTCCTGTCACACAGCTAAACAGGAAGTGAAGGTAAAACCCTACCAATGGCTTTTCTTGGGGACACACAGATCAATCTAACTAGTGTCCCCATTAAGCAAATTGCACTCTAGCACTTTGTTGTGTACACCCCAAATCATTGGGTAGTTTGGGGTTTAGTAAAGACAAATCCACTCTGCAGTAAAAGTGTAGCTGCTGAAAATCTGAGGGAAAGTATTGGTGATTGGATGTTACAATCATGTAAAAGCAAAGATGGTGTATTTTTTTGGCTTGCATGTCCCCCTCAGATATACAGCAAGTGCACTTGTAGTGCAAAGTAGATTTGCCTTTAGTAAATAAACCCCACAGTCCAAACTACCTAATAATAATTTGTGGTGTACCCCGCAATATGCTCGAGTGCAATGTGCATAATGGGGAAAGTATTTAGACTGACCTGTGTGTCCCCAAGGAAAGTGATTGTTAGGGATTTTCCCTCACTTCCTGTGTGGCTATGTGACAGGAAGTGAATTATTTGGAAGGATAAAGTGGCCAAATTATTTAGTTTAACTTTTCAAAGACTCATTCCTAAGTTGAATTGTGATGCATGTCAATGGCCCATTTTGACCCTCTTTAATCACTTGAGATCAGCGCTATAACTGATCGACGGCCACAGCATGGTCCTCAATTGCCGGGAGTCCATCAATAAACGTCCTCCCCTTTGCGCGCGCTGTGGTCACAGAGTCACTGTGACTCGGGTGATGACAGATCCGAGTAAGGGGCCGATCCCTGCCCTTTACCATGTGATCAGCTGTCAGCAAATGACAGCTGATCACGTGATGTAAACAAAAGCTGGGTAATGGTTTTTGTTTTCTCCTTGTGCTGACAGCGTAAGCATAAAAAAAAGGCAATCACCGGCTTATGTGCAAGGGACATGGGGCCCGAAGAGGAAGAGGCAATTCTGCATCATCTGTGACAATTAGTAGCCCCTGCTAGTGCCACCTATCAATGCCCACCACTGGTGCCAATCAGTGGCACCTAGCAGTGCTGCCAGTGCCTATCAGTGCCCATCACTGCCAACTATCATTGCCACCTAGCAGTGCCACTTCTCACTGCCCACCAGTGCTAAATAGCAATGCCACCTCTCAGTGCCCACCCTTGCCACCTTATCAGTGCCCATCAGTGCAGTCTCATCAGTGTACATCAATGAAGAAGAAAAATTACCTTTTTTTAAAAATATTAACCAGTTTCCTACCGCCCACCGTCAAATGACATCCTTGGCTTTGGGCGGTGACATCTGAATGATGCCTGCAGTTGCAGGCATCATTCAGATATCATTCTTTTCAGCCGGCGATTCTGTGCACAATAAAAACGATCATAGTGGCAGTTCCGCCGCTTGATCGTTCTTATAGGCGGGGGGAGGGGACACCCCCCCCCCCTCTATTGCCGCCATCCGGTGCTTCTCCGGGCTCTCCCGTGCCATCTGGGGCTCGGAGAACGATTTGGAGATGACTGGTGACCAGATGGTCATCAGTCATCTCTATGACCGTCGGAGGCGCAGGCACGACGTTATGACATCATGCCGTGTTCCTGTATGTTAACCAAGCCGTGATCTTGGCTGTCAGCATGAGATTGGTGATTTTTTTGGAACAATATCATGCTTTCCAGCCTGGAGGAGAGATGCGGGGTCTTATTGACCCTGCATCTCTCCATAAAGAGGACCTGTCACACACATTCCTATTACAAGGGATGTTTACATTCCTTGTAATAGGAATAAAAGAGATCCCAAAAAATTAAAAAAATTAAGAAAGAGTAAGAAATACAAAAAAGTCAAAAAAAAAAAACAAAAAAAAACAAAAAAAATAAGAAAAAACGCCCATGTCCCTGGTAGCTCGCGCTCAGAAGCGAACACACACGTAAGTCCCGCCCACATATGTAAACGCCGTTCAAACCACACATGTGAGTTATTGCTGTGTGCGTTAGAACGAGTGCAGCAATTCTAGCACTAGACCCCCTCTGTATTGCCAAAATGGTAACGTGTAAAAAAAATTTAAGCATCGCCTAGGGAGATTTTTAATTACTGAAGTTTGGTGTCATGCCATGTGTGTGCGCAATTTTAAAGCGTGACGTGTTAGGTATCTATTTACTCAGCATAACAACATCTTTCACATTATACCAAAAAATTGGCCGTAACTTTACTGTTTTGTAATATTTTTAGCAAACAAAAGGCGTTTGAAAATGTTTTGCGCAAATACCGAGCGAGATAAAAATTTGCAATAACCGCCATCTTATTCCCTAGGGTGTCTGCTCCAAAAAAATATATAATGTTTGGTGTTTTGAAGTAATTTTATAGCCATAAATTTATGATTTTTACATGAAGGAGAGAAGTGCCAGAATAGGCCCAGTGCTGAAGTGGGTAAAATATAAATTTATTTATTTTTTAAACTCGGTCTTTTGTATTTATAGAAAAAACAATAAAACTAAAACACAAAGGTGATCAAATAGCACCAAAAGCAAGCTCTATTTGTGTGCCAACAAATAAAACATTTTCATTGGGTTACAGTGTTGTATGAGCGCGCAATTGTCATTAAAAGTGCATCAGCGCTGAAATGTGAAACTTGGTCTGGGCAGTGCGCAAGTGGTTAATATAGGGCTACATGCACACGGACGTTTTTCCAACCGCTTGTTTGAGCGTTTTTTGCAGCTTAAAAACATCTCTCCATGTTAGCCTATGGCCTCATGGCCACCATGGCGTTTTGGAGCTGTAAATGGCATAGGCGTTTTTAGGCCCCATGTAGACGGGACGCTGGTGCAAAGTGTTCTGAAGTAAGGTTGAAAGTGGCGTTTAGAAAGGCACGCTTTGTGGCGTTTGCATGCCGTGTTTTACCACATTTGCATGTATATGATAAGGAGCCGCCCTAAGCTCCAAAAACAGTATTATTTACGATTTAAGCTTTTTAGTGAGACCAGAGTGATATGAGCAGCTGAGAGCAGCAGTGTAGTTGTATTTAGGCTGGGTTCACACTAGTGCGACACGACATCTGTCCTACTTTGGATCCGACTTTGCCCTGCGACATGAAGCCGACATATGTCCGACTTTCAATGAACGGGGATCCGACTTGGATCCCCGCCAATAGTAGGCACTGTGTTTGGTATGAATCTTGAGGGGGAACTCCAGGCTAAATTTTAAATAAAAAACCGGCATGGGTTCCCCCTCCAGGAGCATACCAGGCCCTTGGGTCTGGTCTGGATTTGAAGGGGAACCCCCTACACCGAAAAAACGGCTTGGGGGTCCCCCCAAAATCCAAACCAGACCCTTATCCGAGCACACAACCTGGCAGGCTGCAGGGGAAGAGGGGGGGACGAGAGAGCGCCCCCCCTGCCTCCTGAACCGTACCAGGCCACATGCCCTCAACATGGGGGGTTTGGTGCTCTGGGGCAGGGGGGGCGACCTGCGGCCCCCCCACCCCAGAGCACCCTGCCCCCATGTTGATGAGGACAAGGGCCTCTTCCCGACAACCCTGGCCGTTGGTTGTCGGGGTCTGCGGGCGGGGGGCTTATCAGAATCCGGGAGCCCCCTTTAATAAAGGGGACCCCGGATCCCGGCCCCCCACCCTATGTGAATGAGTATGGGGTACATCGTACCCCTACCCATTCACCTGGTGGAAAAAAATTGCAATAAAAAAACCACACAGCTTTTTAAAGTATTTTATTGCACAGCTCCGGGGTCTTCTTCTGACTTCGGGGGTCTCCGGTGTCGTCGCCACCGCTCTCCGGTTTTCTTCTGCCGGGCCACCGCTAACTTCTTTAGCTCTTTTGCTAGCGGAGGCCCGGTCTTCTCCGTTGCCTTCTCCCCTGTTCTCCTCTCCGGTTCTTCCTTTCTTCTGCCGGGCCTCCGCTAACTTCTTTTAGCTCTTTTGCTAGCGGAGGCCCGGTCTTCTCCGTCGCCTTCTTCTTCTCCCGCTATCCGGTTCTTCTCCCGGTTCTTCTCCCGCTTCTTTCTTCTGCCGGCCCCTCCACTAACTTCTTTAGCTCTTTTGCTAGTGGAGGGGCCGGTCTTCTCCGTCGTCGCCATCGGCGTCTTCTTCTCTCTTCTCCTCCTCGATGTTGACTCGTCGCTTCCTCTCGCAGTAATGCTAAATTTTCGGTCCGCAGAGATTAATATAGGCTTCTCATGACGTCACAGTCACATGTTCCCATGACGTCACACTCACATGCTCCGGGGCCATGTGCCCCGGAACATGTGACTGTGACATCATGAGAAGCCTATATTAATCTCTGCAGACCGAAAATTTTGCATTACTGCAAGAGGAAGCGACGAGTCAACATCGAGGAGGAGAAGAGAGAAGAAGACGCCGACGGCGACGACGGAGAAGACCGACCCCTCCACTAGCAAAAGAGCTAAAGAAGTTAGTGGAGGGGCCGGCAGAAGAAAGAAGTGGGAGAAGAACCGGGAGAAGAAGAAGGCGACGGAGAAGACCGGGCCTCCGCTAGCAAAAGAGCTAAAAGAAGTTAGCGGAGGCCCGGCAGAAGAAAGGAAGAACCGGAGAGGAGAAGAGGGGAGAAGGCGACGGAGAAGACCGGGCCTCCGCTAGCAAAAGAGCTAAAGAAGTTAGCGGTGGCCCAGCAGAAGAAAACCGGGGAGTGGCGGCGACGACACCGGAGACCCCCGAAGTCGGAAGAAGACCCCCGGAGCTGTGCAATAAAATACTTTAAAAAGCTGTGTGGTTTTTTTATTGCAATTTTTTTCCACCAGGTGAATGGGTAGGGGTACGATGTACCCCATACTCATTCACATAGGGTGGGGGGCCGGCATCTGGGGGCCCCCTTTTTAAAGGGGGCGCCCTGATTCCGAAAAGCCCCCCGCCCGCATACCCCGACAACCAACGGCCAGGGTTGTCGGGAAGAGGCCCTTGTCCCCATCAACATGGGGGCAGGGTGCTTTGGGGTGGGGGGCCCGCAGGTCGCCCCCCTGCCCCGAAGCACCAAACCCCCATGTTGAGGGCATGCGGCCTGGTACGGTTCAGGAGGGAGGGGGGTGCTCTCGTCCCCCCCTTTTTCCCTGCGGCCTGCCAGGTTGCGTGTTCGGATAAGGGTCTGGTTTGGATTTTGGGGGGACCCCCATGCCGTTTTTCGGCTTGAGGGGTTCACCTTAAAATCCAGACCAGACCTAAGGGTCTGGTTTGGATTTTGGGGGACCCCCACGCCATTTTTCGGCTTAGGGGGTTCACCTTAGAATCCAGACCAGACCTAAGGGCCTGGTATGCTCCTGAAGGGGAACCCATGCCGGTTTTTTCATTAAAATTTGGCCTGGAGTTCCCCTTCATGATTCATACCAAAACATGGGACAGCGAGGCTGTCGAGGACCAGCGCGATGAGAACATTCTCGGCTGGCTAGTCACCTCTAGGACACGACTTGAGCGGCTGCTGCGCGCTCAGGTCATGTCCAGATCGCCTCGCAAAGTCGCGCTGTCCCTGTGTCAGCCGGCACACGAGTCGCCCGCAAGTCGGATCCGACTTCCCGGGCGACCTCTATTCAAATCAATGGGCTCCCATAGGGAACCATTTATTTTCAATAGAGCACCGCTGACATTTCTATTTACTATAACAGTGCGCCGCTGCTTCCTGCGCCCAGTGAAGGAGTTATCCGGCGCACCAATTAAGGTTAGAACCAGCGCAGCGCACTGTTATTAGTAAATCAGCCCCTTTGTGTCATTCGGCCGCTCCGTTTGAATTGGAGGTTCCCGCTGTGTGACGCTTCAGTTCTTCAGTTCTCCTCTGGGTCCGCTGGCACCCGGAGGGGGGCGGGGTCACCGGGTGCTAGCGGACAAAGAGGAGAACTGAAAAACTGAAGCATCACACAGCGGGAACCTCCAATTCAAACGGAGCGGCCGAAGAAAGA
Organism: Rana muscosa; assembly: GCA_029206835.1. Lineage (NCBI taxonomy): Eukaryota > Metazoa > Chordata > Amphibia > Anura > Ranidae > Rana > Rana muscosa. Next base: position 252,842,007 of record CM055117.1, on the reverse strand, counting down.
AGATGCGTAACAAGAAGCCGGAGCAAGATGCGGACGAGAATACCGAAGGAAGTAGGAAGATGAAGATGAAGAGGAAGAAACCCGAATGGAGAAAAGAAGAAGATGGAAGAAGAAGATAGAAGAAAGGAGAAGACATTAATAAAGGAATTGTCAAAAACCGGCTATTGTCATTTTTAACATTTTTGATGTGAAATGATCAATGTACCCCATTACCATTTCACATAGGGGGGGGCCGGGATCTGGGGGTCCTCTTTGTTAAAGGGGTCTTCCAGATTCCGATAAGCCCCCTGCCCGCAGACTCCCACAACCACCGGGCAAGGGTTGTGGGGATGAGGCCCTTGTCCCCATCAACATGGGGACATCCTCCCCAGGTTGAGGGCATGTGGCCTGGTACGGTTCAGGAGGGGGGTGCTCTCTCGTCCCCCCCTCTTTTCCTGCGGCCTGCCAGCTTGCGTGCTTGGATAAAGGGTCTGGTCGGGATTTTTGGGGGTACTCCACGCCATTTTTAAAAAAAATTGGGGTGGAGTTCCCCTTAATATCCATTCCAGACCGGAAGGGCCTGGTAATTTAATTTGGGGGAACCCCCACACTTTTTTTTTTATCAATGACTTTTCTATGTATTGCCGGGAGCCGACAATTCATTAATAGCTGCGAGTGAGTTTTAAATGACTTTTTTTTCCTTCAGAAATGACACTTTGTGCAGGGACAGTTCTAAGCACGGGAAACAAGCGCTGCTTTACATGCATATTGCCGAACACCGGACCCGAACCCGAACATACAGTCAATTGTTCGGGTTCGGGTCCGGGACCCCAAAACCCAAAAGTTCGGTATGGACCCGAACTTTACAGTTCAGTTCCGCTCAACCCTACTGGTGACCCCTCTGGTGATGCATCCTAGAATTCTTTTCACTTTTCCCACTGCCTGGTCAGGCTGTTTGCTAATTTCGCAATCATCTGAAATAAGTACGTCCAAATCCTTTTCCTCTGTAGTGCTGGCCAACACTGTACCCCCAATGTTGTACTCTCTCAAGGGATTCTTTTTCCATAGGTGCCTTATTTTACATATAGAAACATTGAACTGCAGTTTCCACTGCTTTGACCAATTTCCCAGCAATGCCAAATCTTGTTCCATGTTACAGACACCTCCAAGAATATCAACCCTATTGCACACTTTTGTATCATCAGCAAAAAGTCATACCTTGCCCAACAAACCTTTAAGTGCTATTAAAGGCATTTTTCTTTAAATAATAAACATGTTATACTTACCTGCTCTGTGTAGCGGTTTTGCATGAAGCATCCAAAGATCCTACTCTTCTCTGGTCCCCTGCTGGTGCTCCTGTCCCTTCCCTCCTGCCGAGTGCCCCAGAGCAATCAGCATTAATTGGGGGTCCCAAGCAGGCTCAATCCCGAGCTACTGTTCTGCGTGTCCATTCAAACACAGAGCACTTGCTTGGCCCTGTACCATCTCTCTCCTCATTGGCTCCCTGGCTGTGATTGACAGCAGTGAGAGCCAATGGTTTTCTCAGCCAGTGGGGAGGGAGAGTCCCTGGAGTGCCGAGGCTCTTGTGCACATCACTGGATCGCAACGGGGCTCAGGTGAGTATTTGAGCAGCTGGGGGGGGGGGACTGCTGCACAGAGAAACCTGACAGGAAAACGGCATAGTGAACTGACAGTTTCAGGATCATATGTGATATTTAGGGAAAATGTGTCCAGACAACTAAATAACAAATGTGATCTGCTTTAGTGAATAGAGCCTAATATTAGCTATCTGCCAGTCATGGGGAACTTCTGTTAGAAGATATTGATTAAAAAGATCTGTTAATCGTTCAACAACTATACCTCAAACTTCTCTTAAAATTCTGGGATGAATACCATAAGGGTTCATTGCTTTATTAAGCTTTAACCCAGCCTGTTCATCGGCTACCTCTGTCTCCAGAAACGAACCAGCATTACTAGAACCAATATAATTTCCCAGCTTGTTGTTACTAGCCCAATTTATTTCAGAGAATTTATTTTTGGTTTGTGATTACCTATTTATTACCAATTTATAACTCTCTGTATACATTTTTTATCTTTAATTCAGTAAAGATATCCCTTTTTACAACTTGCCTATATAAATACTTTTATTTCCCTAAAAAGCACTGCTAACCCAAAAGACATATTTAGTGGCACATAAAAGTGTTAATTATATAATTTGTAAATATGTATATACATGCAAGCAGACATGTTTACAAATGCAGTATTGTATGCTTTGCAATGCTACAAAATGGTTGTTTTTTTTTTTTTTTTTTATCACAATGTAAGTTTATGAGTCAGGACATTCATGCAAAAATGACTACTATCTTTGTGGCATAAGTCTTATTTCACCATTTTAAAGCCTAAGTGTAACTAAAATAAGAACCAAAAAATTCATAATAAAGGACTATAACTTACAGTAATGAGGATGTTTCCCTTGTGCTGATTTCCCTTATGTTAGTAGAAATCTTCCTCTGTTCACTCCCTCCACCTCCACCACCATACTCTTCTGGTGCAATGGGGGTTATTACAATAATTGGGTTGTCAAAGGCTCTCCAGGCTCTCAATACGGGTGCTTACCCAATGCCCATCCTTTCCACCCAGCTCCATTCATAGAAGCAGTAATACAGCTTCTATGAATGAAACATGATCTACAAATGGAGGTGACAGGGATATCAATCTTCCACTCATCCTCCAATCTTTGACCTCTTATGCCGTGTACAAACGATCGGTTTTACCGATGAAAACAGTCCGATGGACTTTTCTCATCGGACAAACCGATCGTGTATGGGCCCCATCAGTCTTTTTTCCATCGGTGAGAAAAAATAGAACATGTTTTAAATTTATCCGATGGGAAAAAAAAATGATAGCAAATTCCGATCGTCTGTGTGGAACTCCATCGGACAAAAAACCCACGCAGGCTCAGAATCAAGTCGACGCATGCTCAGAAGCATTGAACTTAATTTTTCTCGGCTTCTCGGAGTGTTTTACGTCACGCCGTTTGGGACGGTCGGATTTTTGACTGATGGTGTGTAGGCAAGACTGATGGAAGTCAGCTTCATCGGATTTCCGATGGAAAAATCCATCGGATTAGAATCCATAGGAAATGCGATCGTGTGTACAGGGCTTTACTATTCATATAAGCTGTAGCATGGCTTCTATGAATAGAAGAGCTGTGCGAAAAGGGTGGGCATAGTCGGACTTTCTTTAAGAGCTTGTGACAGCCTTTTAATTGTATTAACCCCCTTTGCACCAGAAATGTATGGCAGCAGGGTGAGGGGGTATGAACAGTGGAAGATTTATACTAACAGTAGATGAATTAGCCCATGTACACATTGTACTGACTTTATGTTATGTCCCTCTTGCTGATTTTTGTTTTAAATTTTTTTATTTTAGCTACACTTTAGGGTTTAGGATTTAAGGACCAACTGTGAAGATCAGGTATGTCCAGCTCCTGTGCTATTTTTGAGGACCGTGGGTCCCTGAAACTGTGTCTGCTGTGCCCTAGGTTTGCCACAATCTTCTTATACTTCAGGGGCCCCTAAACCCCCCCCCCCCCGAAAAAAAAAAATCTGGAGGATCCCTGCATGATGAAAAGGTTTAGCCCAGATTATGCTACCTTGCCTATTCAATTGAATAACAAGGCTGGTTTAGGTAGGAGGTTTGATAATATTATTGAGCTCCCAGATAAGGGAGCAGGCAATTTTAACCACTTGCCTATGAGGACAATTAAAATTTTTCACATACATGTTAAAATAAGCATTTTTTGTTATACAATTACTTAGCACCTCCAAACGTTATATAGTTCTTGAACACTGAGGCCCTGGAGAATAAAATGGTGGCTGTTGCAATTATTTATGTCATACAAAAATTTTGCAACCATTTATGAAATTCAAATTTTCAGGAAAAACACATTTAAATTAATTTTAGTGCACACAAATATGATATAATACCCAATTTTTGGTAAAATATAACATATAATGTTGTGTTGAGTAAATACATGTCAAGATTTAAAATTGCACACTCCTGTGAATTGGCAAAAAACTATGGTACCTAAAATCTACCATAGGCAATGCTTTAAAAGCCTTTACAGGTTTTAAGTTTAGAGTTAAACATGAGCTGAGAATTACTGCTTTTGCTCTGATGTTTGTGATGATACCACACATGTTTGTAGCAACCACAATTTGCATATGCATGTCAGATCTACATGCACATTTGTATTTGCATGCTAGCATGGGAGGACATGGGAAATTTAAAATTTTATTTTACCACATGCCGCCCGCCCGCCATTTGACGGCGGCAGAATTCTCCCCAGTGTGAATCGCCATAGCTGTATGGCCGCTTTAAGGCGTATAGGGGGTGCGTGTGCCTACCAGGCACCCGCGATCACTCATGACAGAGCAGGAATGTGGATCTGTGTTTGTAATCACACAAATCCACATCCTGTCAGGGGAGAGGAGACGGATAGTGTGTTCCTAGTATATAGGAACACTGATCGGTCTCTTCCCCCAGTCAGTCCCATCCCTCCACAGTTAGAACACAGAGTGAGTGAACACATTTAACCCCTTGATCACCCCCTAGTGTTAACTCCTTCCCTGCCAGTGACATTTATACAGTAATCAGTGGCTATTTATAGCACTGATCGCTGTATAAATGTCAATGGTTTCAAAAAAGTTATAAAAGTGTCCGATCTGTCCGCCGCAATGTCGCAATCCTGATAAAAAACGCAGATCGTCGCCATTACTAGTAAAAAAAAAAATCATAAAAGCGCCATAAATCAATAACCTAGTTTGTAGGTGCGAACCAATCAATATACGCTTATTGCAATTTTTTTACCAAAAATATGTAGAAGAATACATACTGGCCTAAATTATTATTATTTTTTTAAAATTGGGATATTTATTATAGCAAAAAGTAAAAAATATTGTGTTTTTTTCACAATTGTCGCTCTTTTGTTTGTTTATAGACAAAAAATAAAAAGTGCAGAGGTGATTAAATACCGCCAAAAGAAAGCTCTATTTGTGGGAAAAAAAGGACATCAATTTTGTTTGAGTACAACGTCGCACGACCGTGTAATTGTCAGTTAATTGTCAGTTAAAGCGACACAGTGCCGTATCGCAAAAAAAAGGCCCGGTCAGGAAGGGGGTAAATTCTTCCGGAGCTAAAGTGGTTAATTATTATTATTTTTTTTACACTTTGATTTTACAAGTGGTGGACAAGCCCCTTGTGATAGCTTTGGGCAGTGACAGGTATTCTTTGCATAGACATCAGGGATCTTTTCTTTTAGATTCCCAATGTCACCCCTGCCCTTCAAAGCATCTGATCAAACACAGATCTGTTTGATTTGATGTTTTATTGGCTGTACTGAAATTTCAGGTTTGGAATTTACCCTAATATAACCTTAACTCTATTTCTTGATATATTTTATATTTCCATGAATGGACATCTAGTTAGCAATCTATACCATATAGTATAGTATATACGCTATATCTATAGCCTCCAGATCTAAAACAATTGTAACATCTTTGAAGTTTCTATTCGAAGAGTGTGTGAAAATCAATAATCTTGGTAGAGATCCTGTAGATCCTCAATCTTATAGACCTTTTAAACTTATGTACTATGATGAGAAAATCTTGTCAATAGTTCTGGAGAGCAAATTAGGCAAGGTTATTACCTCACTCGTCCACCATGATTGAGCTGACTTTTTCCTACAAAAATCCACTGCAAATAATCTCCTCGGATAATGTTTTAATGTGCTAGCTCCCGACCTTAGTCAACTGGCTATTCAGAGCTTTGCTGCCACTGTTACTATTTGTGATGGCTATAGAGCCTTCAGCTGCTCAAGTGCAGGAGAATTTTTTTTTAGATTTTATTACGAAGAAATACATTTAAAAAATGCTCTCTTTTTTTTTGTTTAAAAGATGGCAACAAATTATACTTCTCTAGCTTCATTGAAACTCTGTACGTACAATGTCAAAGGTTTCAATAATGAATCGAAAAGAGGTCAGATTTTATATAGTTTACACAAGGCAGATATCATACTCCTCCAGGAGACTCATTTTCGTACTGGTGGCATTCCTGTGTGTTCGCATAAACACTATTCCCAATGGTTTTATAGCACTATGTCTAGTTCTAAGGCAAGGGGGGTCTCCATCGCCTTCCATAAACATCTACCGGTGCATCATTTGGAAAATAGAGCTGATCCTAATGGTAGATACCTTTTTCTAAAATTTCAGTTATGGAATAAACAATTACAATTGCAAATTTTTATATCCCGAACCACGATCAAACTACGACAATTTATCATTACCTAATGCCTCGTACACACGACCGGTTTTCCTGACATGCCAAAAACCGTCATTTTTCCCGACGTGATTCCTCTCAAGCCTGCCTTGCATACACACGTTTAGGCAAAAAACGCTCGACCAAAGCGCGGTGACGTACAACACGTACAACGGCACTATAAAGGGGAAGTTCCATTCAAATGGCGCCACCCTTTGGGCTACTTTTGCTGATCCTCGTGTTATTAAAAGTTTGGTGAGAGCCGATTCACGCTTTTCAGCTTTGTGCTTTTCATCGTTTTTTTCCCCCTCGGAAAAGCATACACACGACCGTTTTTCGCGACGAGAAAAAGACTGATGGGAAACACGACGAGAAAAAAGAGAGCTGGTTTTAATTTTTTTGCGGGCATTTTTTTCAACGAGAAAACTGCTAGGGATCATACACACGACCGGTTTTCACGACCAATATAAAAAATGGCAGTTTTCTCGTCGGGAAAATCGGTCGTGTGTACAAGGCATTAGCCTTTTAGTGGATTGTGGGAGGAGATTTTAATTTAGCCTTAGAATTTAAACTAGATACCTCTGCTCAGCGATCTAATATTTCGCATTCTCGTTTGAGGGCCCTCCAAAAAATTTTTTGAACATAGGCTACTTGATCTATGGCGGATTCTACATCCCAAAGATCGCAATTATACATACTTTTCATTAGCACATAAATTGTATAGTAGGCTAGATTATTTTTTAACAGGTCCAAAGGTGCTGGAGTGGAATCCCTCAATGGAAATAGGGTAATTTGTCTGGTCTGATCACTCACACAGATTCGGGGCACAAGTTGGTCTTGGCGTCTGAATGATATGCTTATGTCAGACTAAATTTGTCATAAGGCAATAGGCAACTTAGTTTCTGATCAGGAACAGGACGAAAATGCGTTGCCTTTAAAATGGGAAGCTCTAAAGGCGGTATTACGAGGGTTTTTAATACATCATGGTTCTCGCCTTAAAAAAGAAAGGTCCATGACCATTCAAAACACTTTGTGAAAGCTTCATTCCCTAGAAACCTTACATAAAGCCTGTCATTCTGCAGGAAACTTTAGTTAAAGGGGAGTTCCAGCCTTTTTTATGTTTATTAAAAGTCAGCAGCAACAAAAAGTGTAGCTGCTGGCTTTTAATAAACAGACACTTACCTGCTCCACTGTCCAGCGACACGGCCGCCCGGAGCGTCGCTCCTCTCCCCCCCTCTCCGCCGGCGCCTCCATTCACACTGTAGGAACGGCCGGGCACTCACTGCGCATGCGCGACTCGCGCTGCGCTCTAGGAGTGGACAGGCGATCACCTGGGACCTGTCACGTGTCCCAGGCCATCGCCTACAGGGAGGGGCCGCCTTAGGCGATATGACGAGTCGCCTAAGTGTTCCCTGGGTGGAAGGAGGAAGTGGGACAAAAAGTCCCACTCCTACCGAAGCCCCCACTACCCCCCCCAAAAATTACATGCCAAATGTGGCATGTAAGGGAGTGGTTAAAGCGAAAGTTCCACTTTTGGGTGGAACTCCACTTTAACATATTGTCTACCAGGGCATCTCTATTACAGCTCTTGGAAGCGTCTCATAGTTCATATCAACAGAGATGTGCCTTGGGTAGGTACAGATTCGGGAATAAATGTGTGAGATTTATCCTTCTCAAACTTTTACATCTAGTATAAAGAAGTCATCGGGGAAATTAATTCAAACCCACAATCTCTTTAACAAACTTTTAGGTAATACTTTTCAGCCCTCTATAACCTGGTTCCATCACCATCTTTGGAGGATAAGGGAGCTGGTACTTGCTATTTTGAAGATTATTTACAGGAAACTGCTACCCCAATATTAGATGATGATAAAAGGAAATTCCTGGATTGTCCTTTCTCATATGAGGAACTACTGGGTGTAGTTGCCGATATCCCATCAGGTAAGAGTCCAGGCCCAGATGGATTCACCCCAAAATTCTATAAAACTTATAAAGAATATTTATACCATTTATGCTCCAAGTGTTTAATTCTATCTCTTCTATTAATTCATTTCCGACTCAGACACTAGAAGCCCATATCACTTTGATCCCTAAACCAGAAAAGGAATTAACACTATGTTCTAGCTACCGTCCAATATCCCTAATTGGGATAGGCTTAAAAATCTACACTAAACTGATTGCGTTACGTCTCCAACCTCTCCTCCCGAGCCTGCTACATCCAGACCAGGCCGGATTTGTCCAAGGAAGAGAAGCACGTGACAACACGATAAAAACCTTTCTACTAATGGGCCAAGCCCAAGCAGATAAAATACCAGCATGCCTCCTTTCAGTTGACGCAGAGAAGGCATTCGATCGGGTTGGGTGGCCCTTTCTTAAACATTCATTGAGGCAAGTAGGTTTGGGGTCAAATTTGCTTCTCTGTGCTGGCAGCTCAGCTGTTAGCTAATTGCCAGCTTCCATCTCTCCACAGTGATGCACCTGTTGATGATCCACTCATCAGCTCTGCCTACTTAAGGACTTCCAGTTCATTTGCTCTTCGCCTTTGCCTGTGTTTACATCACAAGAGACTTTCTACTGCGTTCCAGTTGAAGACCTGCTTGACTGACGTCCCCTCTGGCTACAGATCCTGCTTGCTGTACCACTACCTTTATCGCTGGTTCTTGGACTTTGGCTTGGCCGACTACCTGATCCGGTTACTATGGCTATATTTTGACTACGCTTACTCTGTTTACCTTTTTATTATTATTAAGGCTGTTACTGATTAAAAATTGTGTGTTCTATTAATCGATTTTTTTTAGTCGATTAATCGACTAATTTCGATCAATTATAACGCACATAGATCCAACTACTTTTAGCTGATCTCCTTGCAGGCGGATTCCCAGTGCAGCTACCAACCACTGGAAAAATCGATAGCAGGATACAAAAAACACACAAAGGCAGCGCTCGATGGGAATAGCATTAAAACTTTTATAGTCTTCAAGTAGGTAACAAAATAAATATTGCACTGGAGATAAAATTGATGTAGCTACATAAACTGTAAAAATGGTGCGAGTAATACCAAACGGTAGCAAAAGCAGTCATAAAAACATGTAGCTAAGTATTATACTGGTATAAAAATGTGTACAACGATACCACTGCTGAATCCAGGTGAGAAGGGGCTAACATCAGTCTATCGGCATGTAGATGTCCCATGAAGGGAACCATCACAACTCCCAGTGGATGGCTGTAGAATCCCAGGTTGATAGAGGGAAGTGATAGAGGGAAGTGTAACAGCCCTTGCGTGTGGCAGATAGTAAGGTCCCGCCGGCATGCAGATATGAAGGCACAGCAAAGGAGCCCTTCAAATGGACACGGCAAGCCCCGCCGGCGGAGAGGTGAGTACCAATCAAAAGAATTTTGATCGATCAAAAGAATTTTGATCGATCAAAACAATTAATCGATTAATCGAGGAATTAATAGTTAATTTCCACAGCCCTAATTATTATTATTAAACAAGTGTGATTTAACTGTACTTCTGTCTCGGTCTGATTCATGGTTTCTGACAGTAGGCGAAGGCCATGAATTCAGAAGATGCAGCCAATCCACTTGTTAATAATATTTTTTCCAGATTGGATGACCTGGATCACTACATTGATCAGTTTGCCATGGTGATACAGATGCTCCTGAGTCGCACGGCTCGTCTAGAGTCTCCCACTGTGGCCGCTCCGGTAGTCTCTGTGCAGGCACCCGCCTCGAGTATTACCTCTATAAGAGGTATGTCTGGTTCTGCCCCGCTTCCCCATCGATTTGGGGGTGATCCAATCCAAAGCAGAGGTTTTCTCAACCAGGTTGAGATATATTTTGAGATGCTGCCCCAGATGTTTCCCATGGACAGAAGCAAAGTAGGTTTCGTGATATCTTTGCTTTCTGAGAGAGCCTTGGCCTGGGCAAACCCTCTATGGGAGACGCAAAAACCCGTGGTCCTGAATTACCCAGAATTTGTGGCTTCCTTCAAAAGGGTATTTGACGTTCCAGCACGCTCCGCTTCTGCTGCCAAGAGCCTCATGTCCATCAAACAGAGTACGAGAACTGTTGCTGATTACGCCATTGAATTACGTACTCTGACAGCAGAGGTTGCTTGGAACAATGAGGCCCTTGTGGCTGATTTTTCTCATGGTCTCTCGGATAACATCAAGGATGAGATAGCAGCCCGAAATATAACCACTGAGCTGGAGAAGTTGATCACATTTGCTATCCTCATCGACTCCAGACTCAGAGAAAGACCTTCTGTTAAGGAGCGCTTGTGGAAGTCTCCTGTATGGTTGTCTCCCAGCTTTGCAGTCCCACCTTTGCCTCCCTCACCTTCCATGCCTCCTGGTAACTGAGTCAGTCTGTGAAGATGAACCCATGCACTTGGGCTTCACGCGTCTCTCTGCGGATGAGAGAGCCCTTAGGAGGAGGGAGAGATTGTGCCTTTATTGTGGCCAGGCCGGTCACTTTTTGAAGTCTTGTCCTACCCTTCCAGGGAACGCCTGAACTTTGAGGTCCTGTCACGGACAGACCTTAGGTGGCGTTGTTTCGTCTCCAGTTGCCCAGAAGGAAGCCCCTGGTTTCGGTTACCCTGTCTTGGGCTGAGTCATCTATCGAGATACAGGCTCTAATTGACTCCGGGGCTGCAGGCCTGTTCATTGATGCTGCCTTTGTGTCTAAGCACTCGATTCCGCTGCAGCTTCGTGACACTCCACTTGCCATTGAGGCTCTTGACGGGAGACCTCTACAGCCTGCCTATGTGACTCATGAGACTGTTCCGTTGTCCATGGTCGTAGGGGCTCTTCTCCATGAGATAATCCAATTCCAAGTTATTTCCTCACCTAAGTTTCCGCTGGTTATTGGTTATCCTTGGTTATAGAGGCACAACCCGTCTTTTGATTGGCTCCATGCTGAGGTTCTGTCCTGGTCACCACAGTGCGGTGAGAGATGCTTTCAGAAGGTAGCCAAGGTCCTGTGCACCTCTTCACTCTCCTCCCTGCCGGAGGAGTACCGTGATTTTAGCGATGTCTTTGACAAAGGTCAAGCCGGTACGTTGCCTCCACACCGGTCGTATGATTGCGCAATTGACCTTCAACCTGGTGCCATACTCCCTCGTGGCCGGGTTTACTCTTTGTCGGTCTTGGAGGATAAGGCCATGGAGGAGTATGTTGCAGATGCACTTTCTCAAGGTTTCATCCGCAAATCCTCGTCTCCTAGTGGTGCTGGTTTCTTTTTTGTGAAGAAGAAGAGTGGTGGACTGAGACCTTGTATCGATTATAGGGGTCTCAATCAGTTCACCATTAAGAATGCCCATCCGATCCTGTTGATTACGGAGTTATTTGACCGCCTCAAGGGAGCAACGGTCTTCATGAAGCTTGATTTGAGAGGGGCATACAACCTTGTCAGGATTAAGGAGGGCGACGAGTGGAAAACTGCGTTTAATACCAGAACAGGTCATTATGAGTATCTTGTAAAGCCTTTTGGCCTCTGTAATGCTCCGGCAGTTTTCCAGGAGTTTATTAACGATGTCCTCCGAGACTTGTTGCAGCTATATGTGGTGGTTTATCTCGACGATATCCTCATATTTTCCAAGTCCCTGGAAAGCCACCACACAGATGTCTGTCGAGTGCTTCAGAAACTAAGAGAGAACAATCTCTATTGTAAACTGGAGAAGTGCAAATTCCATCGTGAACAGGTTAAATTCCTGGGTTATGTAATTTCCACTGCTGGTTTTTCGATGGACCCAGAGAAACTTTCTGAAGTGCTACAGTGGCCTCGACCCGTGGGTTTACGTCCTCTGCAGCACTTTCTTGGCTTTGCCAACTATTATCAGAAGTTTATTCGTAACTTCTCGTCTCTGGTCAAGCCCCTGACTGATATGACCAGAAAGGACGGTAACCCACAGAGTTGGTCTCCAGAGTCCATTAATGCTTTTGAGAGTCTTAAGACTACATTTGTTTCTGCTCCTGTGTTGGCACATCCTGATCCCACGTTGCCTTTTATCCTTGAAGTCGATGCTTCTGAGACTGAAGTCTGCGCCCTTCTGTCTCAACGTCCTAGCTCTGACAGCGCTATGCATCCGTGTGGCTACTTTTCCAAGAAATTGTCGCCTGCGGAGTGCAATTACGAGATTGGTGACAGAGAGCTTTTGCCGATCATTTTAGCCCTGAAAGAATGGAGACATCTCCTCGAAGGTACCACTGTGCCGGTTCTCATTCTTACTGACCATAGGAATCTCACATTCTTGACTGAGGCTAAGCGCCTCTCTCCCAGAAGGGCACGATGGGCTCTTTTCTTGTCGAGTTTCAATTACATTGTCTCATTATTACCCGGTACTAAGAATGTAAGGGCTGATGCCTTGTCACAACAATTTTCCTCCACTTCCAAGATGGAGTCTGTTCCGGTTCCTGTGATTCCTCCTGATCGTATTCTGGCTATGGTTCGCACCAGTCTCACTTCTCCTTTGGGTGACAGAATTCTGGCTGCTCAGGTCGATGCCCCTCCTGAGAAACCTTTTCACCGCTGCTTTGTTCCCGAGAGTCTCCATACTGCCGTGCTCCAGACTTACCATTCTCCCAAAGCTGCTGGCCACCCTGGGAAGAATCAACTCTTTTGGGCCATTTTCCAACAATTCTGGTGGCCTAGTCTACGTGCTGATGTAGCCGTCTTTGTAGCTGCCTGTTCCGTGTGTGCTCAGAGTAAGACTCCATGACTCCTTCCAGTGGGCCTCCTACAACCCATACCCATGGAGAGAGGCCCTGGACCCACCTGTCTATGGATTTCATTGTGGAGTTACCCAACTCCCAGGGCAACACAGTTATCCTTATGGTGGTAGACCGGTTCTCGAAAATATCTCACTGTATTCCACTTAAGAAGTTGCCTACGTCTAAGGAACTGGCTTCCATTTTTGCTCAGGAGATCTTTCGATTACATGGCCTACCCAAGGTCATTGTCTCAGACAGGGGAAGTCAGTTTGTGTCCCAGTTCTGGCGAGCCTTTTGTGCACAGTTGGGAATTCAGCTTGCTTTCTCACCCACAGTCTAATGGGGCCGCAGAACGAGCCAATCAGTCCTTGGAGCAATTCCTGGTTTGCTATATTTCTGACCATCACAACAACTGGTCAGACCTCTTACCATGGGTGGAGTTTGCTCACAATAGCGCTCTGAATTCTGCTTCCCGTTTGTCCCCATTTATGGTGAATTATGGTTTACAACCTTCCATGTTGCCTGACTCGTTTGTTCTTCAGAGTATTCCTGCGTTAGAGGAACATCTCCGTGGTCTTCATTCCACTTGGGTACAAGTCCAGGAGGCTTTGCGACAGGTTAACGAGAGGTACAACCTCCATGCTGACGGCAGACGCCTGCCTGCGCCTTCCTACCAGGTCGGGGACAGGGTCTGGCTGTTATCTCGCAACCTGCAACTTTGTGTTCCTTCTCTGATGTTCGCACCTCAGTTTATTGGGCCTTTCCGTATCCTTCGCAGGATAAACCCAGTGGCTTACGCGTTGGACCTTCCTTCCAGTATGCGTATCTCTAATGTGTTTCATGTCTCCTTATTGAAACCTTTGGTCTGCAACCGTTTTACCATCTCGGTGCCACGTCCTCACCCTATACAGGTTGAGAACCATGAGGAGTATGAAATACAGTCAATTGTTGACTCCCGTAGGTTCCGTGGGCGCATTCAGTACCTGGTGCATTAGAAGGGGTACGGTCCGGAGGAACGCTCTTAGGTCAGATCCTCGGACGTACATGCCCCTGTCCTCCTCCGTGATTTCCATAGACGTTTTCCCCTCAAGCCCGGTGATCCTCCAAGGGGGAGGGGTCATTGAGGAGGGGGTACTGTCAGGGCTGGGCTCAGCCCTTCCTTCTCTGTGCTGGCAGCTCAGCTGTTAGCTAATTGCCAGCTTCCATCTCTCCACAGTGATCCACCTGTTGATGATCCGCTCGTCAGCTTTGTCTACTTAAGGACTTCCAGTTCATTTGCTTTTCACCTTCGCCTGTGTTTACATCACAAGAGACTTTCTCCTGCGTTCCAGTTTAAGACCTGCTTTACTGACGTCCCCTCTGGCTACAGATCCTGCTTGCTGTACTACCACCTTTATCGCTGGCTCTTGGACTTTGGCTTGGCCGACTACCCGATCCGGTTACTAAACTCTGGCTATGTTTTGACTACACTTACTCTGTTTACCTACAACAACAAGTTTTCCTATACAAAACGGTACCCGCCAGGGATGCCAACTATCCCCCTTGCTTTATGTTCTAGTAATAGAGCATTTAGCAATAGAAATTAGACAGAATCTTTCTATGTGTGGCTCGATAATGGGGTCACTGATCTACGATTTTGCCCATGAAGTGCCAGGGGGAGTCGAGGGGTCGTTGTGTGTCTTCTCCGGGTCTGATGGTGGCTGAAGAAACTGTATGAAGGCTGTGGATCACGGGACGGGAGCGGAGCTCAGAAGTCATGCGTCCACCATCTTAGAGAGCCGCGCATGCGCCCCGGGAGAAGTCATTTAACCTTACACATTGTTTGTCATCAACAATTGAAAGCACAAGAGACAAGTTTTAAGCTCCTCTCCCGTTGGTACATCTGATGTATGCTGTCGGTGTCATGCTGCCAAGGATTCACTTTAACATATCTGGTGGAAATACCCTCAAATCCTTAACTTTTGGGAAAGGATTATGCAACTGTATACTACAATTACAGGGGAGCTAGTCCCCAATACGCCTCAAATTACCCTGCTCTCCATTTTACCAGGATCATATAAAAACATTAAAAATAGTCTTCTTAGACATTCGTTAACAGCGGCAGGATTGGTTATTCCGCGGCACTGGCGGTCAATACAACCCCCATCGGTGAATGAATGGGCTATAGAAATGGATTGTATCGAGAGGATGGAGACCCTCTTAGCAAATGACTTGGACACACACAAAAAATGCAGCCAGATATGGGCCCCCTGGAGGGTGTACAGGGAATCAACAAGAAACTAGAAAGCTTTAAGGGAAATAAAGTAAGGAATATGAATGTGATAAGTAAGGTTTCAATACAGGATGTTTATTTGTTGCCTTTCCTCCCTTAATCCCCCCTTTTTTTTTTTTTGATGTGTGTATTATTTCCTAATGGAAAAAATAGATCAATTGCGCAACCTACAAATGTAACATATTTGACCAATAAATGTGAATAAAATATATATATTTTTCCCTGTACAAGGAGCCTCCGTTCCCAGTAGAAGCCTTGTACGGGGAAACGCGTCGGGTGGAGCATTTT